>CM038147.1:462108067-463331999 GCA_021437245.1 Aegilops speltoides | reverse complement strand
GAGTTGAACTACGAGATCACCATGAGTAAGTGCATCCTTCTACGCGTTCGGCTGGAGTCTGAACAAGCTCTTCATTCTTCTTTCCCATATCCGCCTCCAGCTCGCCACTTTGACCTCCTAACTCCTTCTTGGCGGCCTCGGCTGACCACGGCGTCCTTTGCCTCCTTGAGTGCCACCTGAAGTGATTGTTCGTCGTCCGCTCCTCCCTCGTGGCTGTCGAGGTTCACTTTCTTCTCGTCAGCTCACCTTCCCGCTGGACATCTCTCGGCGTGACCTCTGCTGCTCCTCGGCCTCGGCCTTTTCCGGGATAAACGCCTTCTTTGCCTCGTCCAAGTTGAGCCTCTCCTCCGCAATGGATCGGATTGCCTCCACAATTCTGGCTCTTGAGCTCCTCCGCATGCTTCTCTATGTCGGCTCCTCCCTTGCGACAAAGCGCTTCCGAGACTCAAGCAGCTTGCGGGGCGCGATAAGTGACACCAACTTCGAACTTATTGCTCCTCCTCCAGACTTCGCCCTTTACTCTTACTGCTGAGCACGTCGACCCTTGCCCGGCCAATGAGGCAAGTACTTCCCGTCAAAACCTTGTGGGTGCCACGGGCTCGGCGCCCGGGAAGCTTGATGTATCGCCTCGCCCGGCCTTCAAGTAAGCGCTGGCTGGGGCTCCTCGAACCAGCCTTCATCGGCAATGGCCGGAGGGTGGGGTCGGTCTGGCGCCTAGCTCTGTGTCCTCCGGGTCGTCGGTCGATCGCGGATCCTCGCCAGCTCTGTGCCGGCAACCTTGGCGGCTTCTTCGTCGGTGGGTTCATCGTGCCTTGACCTCTTCCTCATCGACGGCGGCATCCCGGTGTTGCGCGTCGCTTATCCTGTTGGTTGCCTCGGTTTCCGCCGGGTCCACAAGAGGGATGCGAAGGCGGGAAGAGGAAGGAAAGTCAACAAATATCAAAAAAAAGAAAGAAAAATCCAAGGAAGGTTTCCGACAAGGAGGGTTACTGCTGGGCTCGTGACCATGGGCTCCACCAGGAGGGCTCCTTGGTTCCGCCCTCGCGAGGATCCTCCCTTGCGAGGCGCTCCTTGTCGGGGAATCGCCCCTTGTCGAAGCCGACAGCACCTTCGGGTCGGCCTCCGGTTGCTCCTGGTGGGCTTGTTCTACTCCTATGCAAATGAATCAACAATCAGATGTCAGCAAAATAAGAAGCACCCATGCGTGCCCCACAACAAAAAGTAGACCAAACACTTATTTGGGGGCTGTCTTTGGGGAACTGCTGCACGAGGAAGAAGGAACGGGTCCGTCAAAAGGTAGTCTCGTCGTGTCCTCTGCCATCACAGCAGGATCGTCCTCGATGACAACCACAGGGGACCTTGGCCCTCTTCGCCTCTCTCTCGGCGAGTCACAGAAGCAGAACAGGATTGAGAGAAGCAAATCAGATACAAGACAAAAAAAGCAACAAAAGGTCGAGAGAGATAAGTGCAATAAGGAAAAAGTCTTCCTCCTCCTCCTCTTCATCATCATCGCCAGGCTCAAGCGGAGAGGTGAAGTCAGGTACCCTCTCCATGGCGGTGTGTGGAAGAGTAGGCTCCCTTCGGCGTTCTTGCGGGAGCTGCGGCAGGATCGGCGTGGCGGCCGGGAAGACCCGCCTCGATTGCGGCACGGCTGAGATGCTCAGCGGCAATACTTGCAGCGGTGGGCCGCATCCTGGCAGCTGCGGCTGTTAGCCTGCTGCCGCCTGCCGTATCTCAACTCGTGGCGGGCGCCTTCTTGGTTGGAATTGAGGCTCTTGCTGGGGGCTCCGCTGCGGCAAGCTGCTTCGAGGCGGCTGGCCGCTCGCGCCCTCGGCGGGCTCACTCACTTGACCGGGCCCCTGGCCGACAACCTCTCGGCAAGGTCCTCCCGGTCGGCAAGGCTTACCGGCTCTGCGCCTCTGCCTCCTCAGCGTGAAGCCAAACTCACCCATGGCGGCGGCGGCTGCTACCTCTTCCCTCCCTAGTGGCGATCGCGCATCTAAATGTAAATCGGTGGTGTCGCGGGTGAGAGCCTCTGCTGCGTCGGCGTTGTTTGCCACCTCCGTCAAGCCATCAAAAAATTGCTGCCAGCGTGGTGTTGAGCTCCATCAAGTTGGGATTATCCGTGCGAATCGCACTCTCTGGCATCATCGCGAATCACGTCGTAGCTGGGAGTTGTTGCACAATGGGATGGCGCCCTGCGGCGGCTGAACCACTGGATGGTTGGCGTCCTGCTTGAACAGCTCCCTCGGCATCCCGTCAAGCTCCGGAAGCGTGAAGTTGAAATTGAGGCCGGGTGTAGCCTCATGATATCCGGGGGCGCCAAACTATCGGCGGGCCTCCCCTCTTCGAGAAGCGTCGACAGCGAAGAAAGTCGCGCCAACGCCCCTGCTGTGAGCCCGGCAAGCTGAGCGGAGGATTGGGTGGTGGCAATCTTGACTTAGGCGTCGTCCGGTGTGAGCGCCCGGCCGCCGCCCTTGAACTACCGAGCCTGGCGCGGGTTGGTGAAGAGCTCGCGGTTAACATCACAGATCCAGCACCCTCCGCCCTCCACTCATCCCACTTGTTGCAGACTCGCGCGAGATACACCTCCTTCATGCCAAGTCGAGAGGTCGAGGCACTCCGCCAGCCAATGGCTCTCCTTTTTGACTCGGGGGGTGAAATAATGGCGAAAAAGAGCAACACAGGTGGATGCCAGCGAAGTTCTCATGAAGGTGTCTGAAAACCGCCATTGTCGAGCAGCGTTGGGGTGAAATCAGAAAGATGAAACCCGTGGTATTCATGATGTCATGAGAAGAAGTCCGAAAAAAGGTGGTGAGCCATAATAGAAAACACGGAAAGAAATAGTACCCTTTTGGGCACGCTTGATTTGGAAGCCTCGTTGAAAAGCTTACCGGCGTCTTGGATGCGCCAGCGTCTGCGTCGACAGAAGAGGTAGAACTCCTCCATAGCGCCTTGGGGGTGAGCTTCGGCGGGGAGAAAGCACTCGCTTCTTCGCGCCCTCAAGCCCAAGCGCCTCGTAACCAGCAGCCTTGCTGGTCTTGGAGCCATGGCGGAGCGTGAGAGGCCTTGGCGTTAGAGCGGCAGCGAGGGGCCAGGCGGCGGGCGCTTCTCTCTTCGGCTTGGAAAGGCGGAGGGGCGGCTGACTTCGGAGAAAAAGCGCAAGTGGCGAAGGTGGGGGCGTCTGTTTCCTCTGCTTATATCTGAGGAGGCGAGCATTCGCATTTCACAGACTTAAAATTGCCCATGACCTCTCCCACGGCCTTGCGCAATTGGCGCATGCCGTTCTGGGAGGCCGCGGTGAATCTGGGCGGATTTGGTTTGGACCCGAGCTGCGCGTGCCGTGCCTGTTTGGGCTTAGCAGCATGATGCTCGGCTTGCCGTGTATAACCAGACCCGAGCTCTGTCGGTGTACTAAAGTAGGGCACCTTAGTACCCGAACTTGTGCCGCAGGCGATCGCGGTGTCCCGCGGCAAGGCTTGCGGACGCCCGCCAAGACCGCCGTCATTCCCATTTCTTTGCCATTCAAGAACAAAGTGTTAACTTTGAAGACAAGGCCACAGCAAGAGAGCTTGCCGAGAAGGACAAGACCGGCAAGAGGAGCTTGCCGGGAAGGACAAACCCGGCAGGAGCTTGCCGGGAAGGCTCAAGGCACTTTAAGCTTGCAGCGATGCTCAGCGTCGGCAAGACCCAGCGGCTGACAAGCTTCATGGTGCGACAAGGCAGAGCCAGCGGCAAGGCACTTGCAGGCGGCACTACTCACTCTGCGCTCCAGCTCACCGGCGATGTGTCACCGCGGGATCACTCACTGGTGCCGGGTGGCGGCTATCTGACTAAGCGGTGCGGTGGCAGCGAAGATGACAAGGAGGCCATCGTGGCGATCGGTGGCGCCCCTAACGGTCATTTCCTGCACTGTTTGGACGACCGGACGGGCATTAAATGCTCTTGTCCCCTGCCGTCAGAGTTAGGTAGGGGCACTATAGATAGTGGTTGTACCAACCAGCGTTTTTACCTTTTTACCCCCCTTTTCTGCGTTGCCACCTGTTGGTGACCCCTTTAGACTATAAAAGGGAGGCCCATGCGCACGTAGAAAGGGTTCGGTTCGACCCATTCGAGACCACAGCACACCCACGCTCTCAAGCAAGAACAAATACAAACACAAAGCAGCAGTGGGGTTTTATCTCTCGGGAGCTCAGGCTGGGTGAAATCCCGCGTGCTCTCGACCTCGATCTGCTCTTCGTGCGCCCTCTGCTCCCTGCCGTACCGAAAAGGGGCCCTGCCCCATAGGTGCTCGTCCTCCCAACCACGACAGCCTCCTCCACATGTTTGCTTTGCATAAAGAACTTCTTACCCGCTGCTATCTTCTTGGCCTCCTGGATCTCCCGGCTGTGCTTTATAAACCCGGCCTTGGCGTCTTTTAAGCTCATAATGGGCTTCCATAGCTCGGCCTCTTTGGCCATCAGATCATGCTCCACGGACTTGCACTTCTTGGAGTTCTGGAGCTCCTCTTCCAGCTCACCTACCCTAGCACTTTGCTTTTGCGCTCCTTACACTCAAGGCCGCCTTGTCTTGACCTCGGACAGCCTGCTCTTTAGGGCCGCCACTTGGTAGGGCCCCTGACTACCGAGCCACGACACTTGGTTGTTAGACCCACAAATCCTGCCTATCCTTAAATACATAAGAACAGAATTACTTACCCTTGTTCTCTTGAGCTGCCTCTTCGTGAGTCGAGCTCTCCTTGCCTTGCTCGAGTCCATTTCAGATCGGCAACCTCGGCAGTCTTGGCGGCAAACGACAAGCAACACAACCTGCTTATTCAAAATAATACTTATGATTAGACTCCTGCGAATTTTAATTGACCCTCTGCTCGGCTTTTCTTTCCGAGCGCCAGCAGTGTCAGGGCTACTACCTATTGGGTGGTAATTTTGCACATATTTATTACTTACCTCAAAGCACATTAGGAGGCTGGTGCAAGCCAGTTAGTCCGCTCTTGGCGGATGAAACCTTCGAATCACCATACTCATAAGTCACAGTGCCCTTCGTCGAGGAAGCGCGCAGCGCTTCCCTTGAACCGTCCGGCACCTCATGCGCAATGGAAGTCCGCGACACAGACGACTCGTCCTCCTTAGTGAGGGGTCGCCTACCTAAGTCCGGAACCATCAAAGGTTCCGGATTTGTGTTCTGCCGGGAGCTCGGCTGGCCATGGCTCTCGTTGACACGATCCGCGGGGACCTGGAACCCTGCGTGTCCGACGACAGGGACCCCGCCTCGGGGAGTCTCCAGAGTCACCTCCCCCTGCTCTGGGAGCCTTTGGGACAACACCTCCGTGTTGTTCGCGGGTTGAGGAGTGGTGGCCGTCGGAAGCGAATTCATCTCCGAATTGCTCAGGGACTGTCGGTGTCAAAACCGATGGATCTCGGGTAGGGGGTCCCGAACTGTGCGTCTAGGCGGATGGTAACAGGAGACAAGGGACACGATGTTTTTACCCGGTTGGGCCCTCTCGATGGAGGTAAAACCCTACTCTGCTTGATTAATATTGATGATATGGGTAGTACAAGAGTACATCTACCACGAGATCAGGGCGCTAAACCTAGAAGCTAGCCTATGGTATGATTGTTGTTTGTCCTCGGACTAAAACCCTCCGGTTTATATAGACACTTGGAGAGGGCTAGGGTTACAGAGTCGGTTACAATGGTAGGAGATCTACATATCCGTGTCGCCAAGCTTGCCTTCCATGCAAGGAAAGTCCTATCCGGACACGGAATGAAGTCTTCAATCTTATATCTTCATAGTCTTGGAGTCCGGCCAATGATGATAGTTAGGCTATTCGGACACCCCTAGTCCAAGACTCCTCGGTAGCCTGAACTAGGCTTCAATGACGACGAGTCCGGCGCGCATATTGTCTTCGCATTGCAAGCGGGTTCCTCCTCGAATAATTCATAGAAGATTTTGAACACCCGGGATAGTGTCGGCTCGCAAAATAAATTTCACATACCACCGTAAGACAGAATAATATTTACACAAGTTCAATCTGTTTGGCGTATTTCGCGGCATGGCGTCACACCACAGCCAAGCCTTTATTGAATTGTTTTTTATTGTTCCACCTCAGCACGTTTAGCTGAAGCGGTTTTTGGCACGCGTCTGTCCAAAGTTGAGATCGTGTCCCTTTGCCGGTGTACTAAGGTAGGGGTACCTCGGTACCCCAACGTACCGCATCGGGCAGCTCAACTCCCGCAGCTAGATCCATCAAATGCTTGCGGAGACCATCTCCGCTCCACACCAAGCCATTCAAGAACAAAGTATATAAGATAGAAGCTCAAGACCCGGCAAGAGGAGCTTGCCGGAAGGCCATCGGGCTCAAGGCTACATTACCCTGCAGATCGGCGAGAGGAGCTCGTCGGAAGACGAAAGATCACATCACGAAGACCGCCTCGGCCATGCGCCGCCAGCGAGACCGAGGCGGCAAGTCCAGAGCTCGACAAGCCCGGGCCCGGCAAGATCAAGGCCCGGCAAGGTGCTTGCGGGAGAACTATGCTACTCGTGCCGCGCTCGGCTCATCGCCCAGCGTCGCCTCCGGCCTTCTCGAGCGGCGTGGCGGGTGGCACGTGCTGCATGAGAATCGCGGTGGCACTCCACGGTGGTGGCCCGCCGTGGCGAAAAAGAAAAGCGCGATGGCGGGAGCTTTTGGGGCGGCGGCGGGCATTTAATGCCCTTGTCCCCCTCTGTCAAAAGTGGGTAAAGCACCGAGCTGCCTTTGTTCCGCCTTGTTCCAACTACCACCTCTTTTACGTTTTACCCCTCTACCTCACGTTGACACCTGTCGGTGACCCTTGCCCTATAAAAGGAGGCCCATGCGCAGCGTGGGGGGTTCGACGAGCAGGCCACTCTCGCGTGAAGGTTCGAGCCCCCAGCAACTCTAGCGCCGGGGATTGACCGTTTTCACACACCACACCACCGTTTTGCTCGCATTCGGAGCAAGATCTAATACAACACAATGCAGCGGTAGGGTTTCTGCGACCATCGCGTCCGGTTGGGTAAAAATCTCCAGCGCTGCATCGCCTCGATCTGCTCTCCGCAACCTCGCCCCGTGCGAACACATCGAAGGGCCCCGGCCCATAGGTGCCGCGCCACCCATCGACGCGACATCTCGGGCGCGCTGTAGGTAAAGCGTCGAGGTTATGCGAACCTGATCCGGCGTTCGCGCGTCAAGCCAGCTTCATCAACCTCTCCGGCCACAGCAGCTTCGCCGACAACTGCGTCATGGCCCAGCGAGAGCTTCGGGGTCGCGACCCATCTCCGTCTTCCCGCCGCCACCGGAACCAGCGGCGGGCGAGGAGACGCCGGTGGAAGGTGGACACGGCGAGCGCTTCGCGGTGCCACAGATCGAAGACAGGGCGGAGGACCACGCCTCGGCCTCCGTGATCCACGTCCATCTCGGCGCCACGACGACCCAGCAGCGCCATACGCGGGAGGTGGTATCCGCTTGTTGGAACGAGGACACGCCGGGGCTCGCGAGATGTTCCGGACCCCGTCGCACCACGGCAAAGCGAAAGCGCGGGGCGGGACCTGCTCCTTCCAACAGCCGAAGCCCGGCGCGTCCGCTCCCGCGCCGTTCGCTCCGCTTCCCCACTCCTGCGAAGCGCTCATGAGGCGCAAATGCTCTCGACTTCCCTCCGGCGGACAAGGTCGAGGATCTGGAGGCTACCATCCGAGCCTGGTCGCCTTCGCCAACAACGACCGTCAACAGCAGCCTGCGGCCTCGCGGCCGCGGCAAGCGGGGAAGGCGAAGGCCTGTGGCGACAAGACCGCCGGGGGTGCAACTACCGTGCACTCCCCACCGCGGAAACGAAAGACGCCGCCCCGCCGGAACAACGCCGACGACGGCTCCACGGCATCGTCGGACCCGCGGGCTCGTCGAGATCAACGTCAGGTCCTCGACGAGCGGCGGCAAGAAGACGCCCGGACCACGATCGAGCGTCGCCGAGAGACTCGGCGACAATCTGACCAGAGGGCTGGGAGCACTGCTCGAAATCGCGCGCGCCGTGAGCCGGGCGACTTCAGACGTCTGTGACGAGCTGCCCCGCGTTCACCCGTGAATCTGGCGGGCGCGTCGATGGCCTAGCATGAAAACTTCAAGCCCGACGCATCGGAGAAATGCGGCGGCAAGACACCCCTCGGAGTTTCTCAAGATCTACACCATCGCGGTGCGAGCTGCGGCGCGGCGAAAGATTCTCGCGAACTACTTCCGCTTCGTGCTTAGGCGAGCGTTCGTTCTTGGCTTATGCACTTGCCGAGGGCTCCATTTCCTCTTAGGCGGATCTTTGTCATCGGTTTGTTGGTGCCTTCACTGGCGGCCACAAACCCCACGCCAAGAAAGT
This sequence comes from Aegilops speltoides, assembly GCA_021437245.1. Taxonomy (NCBI): domain Eukaryota; kingdom Viridiplantae; phylum Streptophyta; class Magnoliopsida; order Poales; family Poaceae; genus Aegilops; species Aegilops speltoides. The sequence goes on along the minus strand of CM038147.1, from coordinate 463,323,621 downwards.
GATCTCCACATTTTGGCCCGTATGAAGGAGAATCCTGCGCAAATACATCCAACGCTTCAGCCGTGTGCAACACAACATCCCGGCGTTCACCCTGCCATGGTTATCGGCGCGTTCCACGAGCGTCGCGTAATCGCCGCATGCGTGAAGAGATGGCGATGACCAAGATCCGAGATGTCGTGAGCTTTATGCCTGGCTGATAAATGCGCCGCAGCGGAAGAGGAGGAGGCTTCCGGGGAGGATCTTTGGCGCAGGAGGGAGCGACTCCGGCAGCGTCGCCCGGCAAAGAAGCGCCCGGCAGTGTCTTCGAGAAGAAGAACAAGGAATGGGTGCTCGCCCGTCGAAAAGTCCGGCAAAGAAGCTCCGCCAAACAAACACAGGTTGGCAGTTCGGCAAGGAGCTTGCCCATGGCGGCAGCCGACAAGCAGGGCGCCCGACAAGCAATCAAGCAAAATCCACGCACTAAAGGCCACGACCTCTACAATCGCAAGCGCGTCGATTATCTCGTCGAGCAGCGAAAGCTAATACGAGCGCGACAAGGAGAGGGCCCAAGGTGGCGGGGAGAACCGAGCAAGAAGCGGCCGTTAAATGGACGGGAGGACCTCCGGCAAGGCCAAGCGGCGACAAGGTGATCGGCCTTCGAGGGCGCCGACAAGGATGAAGAAGACGCAGAAGAGGGCGTGGAGGATGAGGACGACGGTGAGCAGGAATTTCAGAAGGCCACTGAGGTCCTGTGCGTTGACGGTGGCGCTTCGCTACACACCTCTCACCGCCAACTAAAGCAGTGGGCACGTGAGGTGAATGCGGCAGAGCCGCCCATGGAGTCACGCAGACAACACCGCTGAATACGAGGGCTTGCTTGCCGGCCTCAGGATTGCGGCCGAGCTTGGGATCAAGAAGCTGATCGTGCGGGGGGATTCCCAGTTGGTGGTCCGGCAAGTTAACAAGAACTATCAGAGCCCTTTGATGGAAGCTTATGTGGATGAAGTGAGGAAGCTTGAGGAGCACTTTGAAGGTCTGCAGATGGAACACATTCCGAGAGCTCAGAATGAAATTGCGGACGGCCTTTCAAAGTGTGCTTCAATGAAGTTACCTGTGGAACCAGGGACCTTCTTGCTCAAGCTGACTCAACCCTCCGTTGCGCCATCTATTGGGCAGTCCAAGAAGAGAAAGTTGATATCCGGCGACTACTTGCCGGCGGACCTCCCTGAGGCCGCCGCCAAGGTCCCCAGGATCAACCTCCAGAACGCTGAGGAACAATCTGCTCCCGCCGATCATCAGATCTGTGCGATCGAAGCAAGTGTTCCCGACAAGCCTTGCCCCGGCAAGCTTGCCGGGGGACCTTCAGCTCCGGCGGAGCCAGAGATCCTTGCCGTAGAAGCAGAGGTTCCCGCAACGGCCCTCATGCCTTTAGTCCTTGCCGTCGAGCCCCGAGCTCCGGCGTGGGCGCAGCAGATCGTCCGTTTCTTGCAAACCGGAGAACTTCCCGACGACCCTGAAGAGATCGAAAAGATAACCAGACAGTCAAGTATGTACCAGTTAAGTGGACAACGAGCTGTCTGAAAAAACTCAATGGTGTCGAGTTGAAGTGCATCTCTAGGGAAGATGGACAACAGCTGTTGGCGGAGATTCACGGAGGCATCTGCGGCCACCACATTGGCGCAAGGGCACTTGCCGGAAAGGCTTTCCGGCAAGGGTTCTTTTGGCAAGAAGCCCTCCAAGATGCAACTGCACTAGTAACCAAGTGTGAAGCGTGTCAGTTCCATGCAAAGCAAATTCATCGGCCAGCTCAAGCTCTCCAAACAATCCCTTTGTCCCGGCCCTTCTCGATGCAGGGCTCGACATCCTCGGCCCCTTCCCCGCGCGTCGGGGGCTTTGAGTACTTATGCGTAGCGATCGACAAGTTCACAAAGTGGCGAGAAGTAGAGCCGATGGGAAAGGTGACAACCAACGGCGATCAAGTTCTTGGTCGATTGTATGCGTTTGGGATCCCCAACCGGATTATCACCGACAACGGTACACAATTCACCAGCCGCACCTTCATGCAATATGTCCAAGACCTTGGCGCCAAGGTCTGTTAACCTGTTGCTCACCCAAGGAGCAGCGGTCAAGCGAAAGGGCCAATGCGGAAGTGCTGCGGGCTCAAGACAAGAACTTTGACGAGGCTCGCGCAAGTCGCGGAAGAAATTGGATAGAGGGGCTGCGGCGGCTCTTTGTCGTCGAACAACACCAAACCGAGCCACCGGGCAGACACCCTTTGCTCTAGTCTATGGAGCGAAGCAGTTCTCCCCACGGAACTTCGTATACGGATCTCCTCGAGTGCTCGCTATGATGAGCTTGAGCAAGAGCAATCTGCGACAAGATGACGCATTGCTCCTCGAGGAGGGGCGTCTCGAGCTCTTGTCGAGCTGCTCGATACCAGCAAGCCTTGCGCCGCTACCATAGCCGCAAGGTCAAAGCCGAGAGCCTCGAGGAAGGCGACCTTGTTCTTCGGCGTGTTCAGTCCGCCAAGAATTCCAACAAGTTGGCCTTGAAGTGGGAAGGCCCTTATCGGGTGAGACAAGTCACGAGACCGGCGCAGTCCGACTCGAGACCGAAGAAGGCTCGCCCGATGAGTAATTCCTGGAACATAGAGCATCTTAGCAAGTTCTACCCATAAAGGCGCGGTTGCCGTGATCCGCTCCGCAACCACCTTTTGTACAAAAAGCTTTGCCGCCGTTGCATGTAACCCTTTGTACAAAGCCGGTAGCAGACCCCGTGCAGCAATAAAGTTTCCGTGTCTTGCGTATTTGCCTTTTTCCATGCTCTTCTTTGCTATTTGCATGAGTTATTTGGCATCTTTTAAGTATGGCACGCATGACCCATAAGCAAAAGCACGTCAAAAGCTACGTGCCCGTCATCTTCTTTTTCTCCTTATTTCTTAAGCAAAAGAATGTTCCTCCCGCACAAGTTTGCGGGGGAGGAAATAAAGATAAACCAAGCACTCAAGTGCTGTTCAAGAAAGAAAGCCTGCGGAAAACGCCGCAGTCACGAAAGCTAAGTTGTCGGATTTGCGCAGCTCAAAATTTCAAATTTTGAGATTGCCTTCCTTGAACAACCACACCTTGTATGGAAAACCTGTGCTCGGAGGAACCTACCGACGAACAGCCGTGCCCTTATCTTGCGTTCGAGTCGACTACGCAAGTTAAGTGTGTTCTGTTGACCGCAGCAAGGTTGCTTGCCGGTAAGCCTAGCCCTTGCCGGCAAGTCTTTCCTAAAGCATAAGGTTGAAGCGTCTGAGTTGAGAATCAAAACAAGGGAGTTGATTCTGCGATCATCGATCGAAATAAAGGTAAATATCCTACAAGGGATAACTTGTTACGGTAACTAATAAGTTGAGGCGACACATGCGGCAGCAAAGAAACAAAGATAAAAAAAGAAGGGCCTAGTCACGCGCCCGCCCTCCATCTGGGGATCTTGTTCACTTTGGCGATGATGTGGCGACCTGCTCCTTCAAAGGCCTCCATGTCGCGTCGGCGGCAAGCTGCGAAGGACATTGGAGAGGTTTATACGGGGTTGCGGTATACGATCTTCGTCAGCACGCGCTCCATGGTTCCCGCGCACAACAGGCGCGCCTCCTCGGCAAGCTGCGCGGGGATCTTCTTCGTCCGCAGATTTGCGAGAGCTGGCGCGACCCCCCTGAAGAAGAGGCTGAGCTTGGCACTATGAGCGAGATTTGGATCCGGGGAGTAAATGAGGTGCTCCGACTTCAGCGCCAGCAGCTCCTGGTCGATGGCGGTTGCGGAAGACACCAATTCCTCGGTCCATATCTCGATGATGCGGCGGAAATCCTCGGCTGCTCTGTTGGCGCCGGCCACTAAGGATCGCTCCTCACGGAGCTCTTCCTTGATTTGGTTTCACCCGGCAGCGTCGAAGCGAGTCCGTCGTACGAGAAACTTTCCGCTCAAGATCCTCGACGGAATCCCTGGCGGCCCTCAGCTCGTCGCCCTTCTCAGCAAGACGCACCTGGAGCTCTGAGTTGGTGCGAGTAAATTCCTCGCGCTCCGTGGCGAGCGCGGCGATCTTCTCCGAGTCCACCTTCAGCAGCTCCTCCAGTTGCGCGACCTTGGCGGCGAGATCGCTTCGGCAGCCTCCGCGCGCGCCGCAGCGTTTTCGCTTCCTCAACTCCCGCCAAGGCTTGCTCCCGGCGGCGAGGTCTTCCTCATGGGCGTCGAGGGCAACCTTGATTGGTTGAGCTCCCTTCGCGGGACAGCTCCACCCGGCGAGCCGTTGCTGCTCCTCGGCCTCGGCTTTCTCCAACAGCCACTCTTCATCTTGCCCGTGCGCTGCTCGCGCCTCTCCGACACCTCGCGGAGAGCAGCCTGATTAGCGGCGCGAGCTCCGCCGCGCGTTCTCCATCTCCTCGGCGGCCTTGGCGGCAGGGCCTCCGGGAAGCAAGCCGCTGCGGGCCCGTAAAGGGCCAGGATCAGTGAAGCAGCTTCTCCTCATCGGGCCACCGCTCCGCCGGGCCCTCGACGACCTTCAAACCCGGGAGGCGAGATCTCCCGTCGAAGGCCTCGCCCTCCGCGGCGCCATGACGAGGAAGCCCACGGCATCTGGATAAAGACGCCGTTGGGGCTTCAAGTAACAACCGGGCTGTTACGCTTGACGGAAGGATCGGCGATCGCACAGCGCTGACGCGCTCCGCAGCCTCCGGGCGGTGGTGCGCTTGCCGTCCCCTCTCCGGCCGCTCGTCGGAAGCCGAGGCAGTTCCGGCGCGTGTGGTTGGCGGCCCCGCCAAGGCGTCCTCGGCAGCAGGAGCACCATCGCCACCACCATGCCGTCCTCCTCCTCCCGGCAGCGACCTCCGTCTCCATCCGCTCCGGGGAGGGAGGGTCTAGAAGAAGAAAGGAAAAGCAAAAAGCGGTTCAAGCAAATATCGAGAGAAAGACAACACCGAGAAGGCGAAGTCGCAGAACTTACCACAGTGGGCGTCTTGACGGCGAGCTCTCTTGCGAGGAACCATCCCTTGCCGATGGCCGCCCTCGTCGGGCTACTCGCCCTTGGCGAGTACCCGCCCTTGTCGAACGCTCTCCTTGCCGGGAATCCGGCCTTGGCGAGATGGAGGGCTGCTCTGCTCCTCGGGGCGACCTCCGGATGCTCCCTGTTGCTGCGGCTCCATCCTGCGCAAGTCAAGACAAACACATCAAGATATTGGGACAAGATAAAGCTATCAGATGTACCCGGCAAGCGAAGGTGCGGAACCCAGACTTACGCTGGGGGCTGCACTGGGGGCTGCTCCTCGGGACGGCGCTCGGGTCCGGCAAACTCGGGTCCGGAGCATCTCCGGCCCCCTCGACGGGCGAGTCGTCCGCAATCTCGACCATGGGCACCTTGGCTCTCTTCGCCGCCCGCTCAGTCAAGGTCCTGAAGTCAATACAAAAAGCAAGATTAGCATCAGCAATGACCAAGGCGAAATTTAAGAAGATGAAGGTCTTGGGGACTCACTCCTGTTCCTCCTCGTCGTCTTCGCTCAAGGCGGAGAAGTCGTACCGCACCTGGGACGCGTCGGTGTGAGGAGCAGGAGACGAAGGCCCTCTCGGGCGCTTGGCGGTCCTCGGGCCTGGGGGCTGCGAAGACCCGGCCCCTGTGGCGGTCGAGACCCGAGAAGTGGGCGGAGCCGCCGCCCCGCTCCGAGGAGGCCCCTGACCGCTCGGCGCCGACTTATGGGGCGCTTTTGCTTTGGCCTGCCCGCGAGTCGCCTCCGCCACATCCGGTGCGCTGGTCGCCCACGCAGCTCGACTCCCGGGAAGCTTGCCTGCCAGCGAGCTGGCAGCTTCGGGGCTTATGTCTCACCTCCGCCAGCAGCCTTGCGGAGGCGCTCGGGAACGCTTAGGGCTCGCCCGAGGCGGAGGTTTCGGCGGCGAGGAGGCGTCGTCGTCATAAAGGTCCGTGGACCGCGCGGCATCATCGGCGAACGCGACGTTCTCCCCTCCTCCTCGCCGGCTGGCTCGCCGGGCCCGGCACCCTGTGCCGCGACCCCTTTACCCTTGGCGCCCCGGCTCCCTCCGGCGCCTCTGCTCCCTCCGGCGCCTCTGCTCCCTCCGGCAGCGCCACCGCTTGCCGCGATTTCAGCCACAATTCCGTGGATCCCGGAGTGCCTCAGAGAAGGGACCCCGGCAAGCGCGCCGGGAGGAAGTTTCAGCAACCGGCAGATCTCCGCCGCCTCCGCTTGATAGGACTTCTCCGCAGCCTCCTCCTCCTCGGGCATGCAATCGAATTCTCCCGCCGCTGCGGCTGCAGCGGCCTCTTCAGCCCGAGAGGCTATGTACGCGATCTCCTGATCCGTGGTGTCCCGTGTCAGCCCGCGGATCTCATCCTTGTTTTTCGCCACCTCCTCGAGGGTGTCGAAGAAGTTGATGATGTCGGCCGGCTCAGGCGGAATCCATGAACGCTCCACGCCGTGGAATCACACAGGGCATCATGGCGAGGCGATCCGGGCTCGTTATTGCAGAGGGGCACCACTTGCCGGGAAGCTGAACCACTGGGGTGGGCGGGTCGTATTTAAAAGCTCCCGGACCACCCCTCAGCTCAGCGTCGTGAAATTGAAGTTCGAGACGGCGCAGCCTCATTATATCCCCGCTTTGCCCGTACTCCCAGCCGGCCTTTTTCATCTTGGAGGCGATGCAGCGACGGAGAAAGTCTGCGCCTACCGCTGCGACGGACAGCCCAGCGTGCGGGCGAAGGATCCGTATGAGGGCGGCGTCGAGCTTGACGTCGTCGAGTCCAGCTCGCTCAATCTGCCCGCTCAATGGGCGTGGTGCGCGGCGCTGAAAGGGCTGCGGCTCGTCCTCGACGATCCAGCACCGATCTGCGCGCCACTCTTCCCACTTGATCTGCGAGCTCCCGGCAAGTCTGACCTCTTGAGTTCGACGGAAAACCCAAGAAATCCCCTCCGGAGAGGGGGCAGCTCTGCTCTCGGGAAAAGAAATGCTGAACAGAGCTACATTTGGGTGGATCCCTCGAAGTTCTCACACATATGTGCGAAAACCGCCATTGTGAGGACGGCGTTGGGGGTGAAATCGAGAAGGTGGAAGCCATATGTGTGCATAATGGTGAAGAATTCAGAGAAAGGAGGACAAAGACCGCGATGAAAGAAAGCTGCGAAGAAATGGTACCCGCCGGGATAGTTGTCCTTGAGATCGGCGGGTGGGCGCTGGTCGAGGATGTCTTGAGGTCCTCTTGGACCGAACAAGAAGTACTGCCCCGAGTTCGTCCACGCCGAGCACAAGCGGAAGATCGATATTCTCCCTCCGCATCTGGCGAGCTCTTTCGCTGCTCGTTTCTCCTTCTTGGTGCCCTCCGCCTTCTCCTTCCCTTCCTGGTCTTGAGGCCATAGCGGCAGCGGCGAGGGAAGGGGATGAGGTCCCACGGCGCCATGACGAAAAAAACAGCGGAGGAGGTGCGGAGGCGGGGCGAGGAGGTTTTTGGCGGAGGAAGAAGAGGCAATGAAAGCAATGGAGGAACCGCGCACCTTCCTCTGTTTTTATGGGGAAGTGGGGATGGGGCGCGTTCCGCTCTCCTCATTAAGGGGCGTGGCACGTCCTATCCTGGCGCCAAGAATCGACGCTTTGCTGCACGGAAGGCGGCAGGCGGAAGTGGATTGACGCGCCATGGGCTTCGGCGCCCGTGCACTGTCTTGGGCCTGGCCCAACAGCTTCGGCACCGTGTATAGCCCAGCCCGGGGCTCTGTCGGTGTACTAAGGTAGGGGTACCTCGGTACCCCAACGTACACAGGCAGCTCCAGCTCCCGCAGCTAGATCCATCAAATGCTTGCGGAGACCATCTCCGCTCCACCAAGCCATTCAAGAACAAAGTATATAAGATAGAAGCTCAAGACCCGGCAAGAGGAGCTTGCGGGAAGGCCATCCGGCTCAAGGCTACATTACCTGCAGATCCCGGCGAGAGGAGCTCGTCGGAAGACGAAGATCACATCACGAAGACACGCCTCGGCGCGCGCTTCCGGCGAGGACCGAGGAGCGGCAAGTCACAGAGCCGACAAGCCCGGGCCCGCAAGATCAAGGCCCGGCAAGGTGCTTGCCGGGAGAACTATGCTACGTGCCCGCGCTCGGCTCATCTGCCCACGTCGCCTCCGGCCTTCTCCGAGACGCGTGGCGGGTGGCGTGCTGCATGAGAATGCGGTGGCACTCCACGGTGGTGGCCGCCCGCGTGGCGAAAAAAGACGCGATGGCGGGGAGCTTTTGGGCGACGGCGACGGGCATTTAATGCCCTTGTCCCCTCTCAAAAGTAGGTAGAAAGCACCGAGCTGCACCTTTGTTCCCGCACTGTTCCAACTACCACCTCTTTTACGTTTTTACCCCTCTACCTCACGTTGACACCTGTCGGTGACCCCTTGCCCTATAAAAGGAGGCCCATGCGCAACGTAGAGGGGGTTCGACGAACGGGCCACTCTCGCGTGAAGGTTCGAGCCCCCTGGCAACTCTAGCGCCCGGGGATTCGGCCGTTTTCACACACCACACCACCGTTTTGCTCGCATTCTGGAGCAAGATCTAATACAACACAATGCAGCAGTAGGGTTTTACGCGACCATCGCGGCCCGAAGCTGGGTAAAAATCTCCCGCGTGCATCGCCTCGATCTGCTCTCCGCGCAACCTCCGCCCCGTACCGAACACACGAAGGGGCCCCGGCCCCATAGGTGCCGCGCCACCCATCGGCCGCGACACCCTTATTCCGGGATTCTCATCAATACGGACGTGGGTAACCCAACCACACCATTAATTGCGGTGCTTGGGAGATAAGCGAGTTTTACCGGGCTAGTGGGGACGCATAGCTTCGTCCGCTCATATATAAGGGGATAAGGACCCACCTTTTCACCTACGCCTTCTTCCTCCTTTGCATATCCATCTCCGCGCACTCGAGCTCCAGCGCCCAAGTCCGCACATCTCACCTCAACCTTCTTCAACCATGTCTGGAGCGGGAAGCAAGTGGATGGCCTCCTCCGTCATGGAGGGGCACATCAAGAGGCTGCGCAAGGCCGGATACTTGTCCAGCGACATCGCGCACCGACTCCCCGATGAGGGCAGCTCATTCCACCCCAGGCCCCATGAGAGGTGGTGTTCCTTCCCATTTCCTCCATGGACTGGGCCGCCTCCACCCATTTTTCCGGGGGCTCATGTTCTACTACGGCCTGGATTTCCATGATCTGGCCCCGAATTTCATCCTCAACATCTCGGCGTTCATCGTCGTGTGCGAGGCCTTCCTCTGCGTCCAGCCCCACTTAGGCTTATGGCTGAAGACTTTTAATGTCAAGCCGAAGGTGGTGGGCGGCTGCCAAGCGGAGTGTGGATGCGCCATGGTGGATAAGATGCCCAACATTACATGGCTCGAGGGCGCCTTCGTGGAATCCATCAAACGGTGGCAATCGGGGTGGTTCTACATCACCAAGCCGCATGAACCTAAATGGGCAGCGGCCCTCGAATTCAGATCTGGGATCCCCACATGGCTCACCTCCTGGAAAGAGAAGGGCCTGACGTGGGGTGATTCGGAGGAGCTGACCAGACTTCAATCCTGCGTCCAAACCCTGGTGAACAAGAAGCTCAAGCTTGTCAACGTATTCTAGGTCATGCTCATCCGCCGGATCCTCCCGTGCCAACAGCGGGCTTTCAATTTGTGGGAGTTTGATCCAGCACAGCACCCAACCTTGAGCAGGCTCTTCGACACTACGTACAAAGACGCTTGGAGGGTGCTGTTCAAGGGCGTCGAGGCTCCCGCATCCGCTACCGAAGATCGCGGATTCAGCTCGCAGCATCAAGCTGGCGAGGTAAGCTATATTATCCTCTACGGGGCACTTGCTTTCCATAGTTTGACTCTATGTGGGATCTAAACTCCCATTACCTTTCAGAGGCCTGGCAGAAGACGTCCAGACAGGTTAACTGTCCGGCTCCCCTTCCAGAAGACCCAGCGGATGCCCGTTTGACAGGGCTGCTAGTCCCGGCGCCTTACGTGGTGCCGGAGAAGAAGGCCAAGAAGAAGGCCATGGGAACTCGGAGGAGTTCCCGGCGCCAGGTGTTATCGGACTCATCGTCCGATGACTCCGAGGCGGACTCCTCCCACGAGGGCGGGGAGGAGGAAGGAAGCCTCTCCCGGTGAAGGAGAGAAAAAGGAAGGCCTCCCGATTGGGGAGGCCGGGGGTCAGAAGGGAGGACCCTTCCTGCGGACTGTTCCACCAACACCGCGACGGCGAGGAGGTGGCCTTGAGGCCAAGCCCTGGCGAGATTGTAAGTGTCCGGATCCCACGATAACTTATGATTTTCCTTTCGCCGCATAGTGTCTTCTAATGCCGAACACAACCATATAGCCCGCCCAAGGATGATCTCCCCTCTTCGTCGAGCGGGTCCCTGGGTTCGTCAGATGTGAATAGTGCTACACTTCCAACCGCCTCCTCCCCTCGTGACGCAGACGACGCCGAGGCGGGGTCCCAGAAGGGGACCGGCCAGGAGGAGGAGGAGGCCCCGGAGGTGCCGCAGGGCAACCTCCTGGACTTTGGGCCAGACTCCGCGCCGGAACCTTTGGTGGTTCCGGAGTCCGGCAGGCGGCGCCTTCGTAAGAAGGGCGAGTCGGTGACGCCGGTGACCTCCGTCCAACCGGAGGCGCCCGATAACTTGCTGGGGGTGCTCAACGGCACTTCCATCGAAGAGGAACACCGCACTGTTATGAGTGTCGTGATTCAGAAAGTTCAGTCCGCCAAGAGCGGGCTGACCGAAGCCTGCGCCAGCCTTCTAACAGGCTTTGAGGTAAGGATTTTAAGATATGTGAAATAGTACCGCATAGAAGGTAGCCCCTGATGCTCAGTTCGGTGTTCGGAAAGAAAAGCCGAACTGAGGATCTAAAAAGATATACGCAGGAGTCTAACACAAATATGTCAATATGGGAATGTAGGCTGCGCTGCTGACCTCTGTCGCTGCCTTGAAGCAGAGCCTCGAGCGGTCCGAGAGAAAGCTCGACCGTGCCAAGAAGCAGCTCGAGGATAAGGAAGGTAATTAATACCTTATTAAAGTTGTACCTTATAGAAAAGGATTTTGGTTGCAAAAAATGACAGGAATAACGTGGGTACTCCAGGAGCTACGAAGGAGGTGGCGACCCTGAAGGAGGCGGTGTCTACGGCCGAATGCAATGCGGCCGCGGAACGCACCGAGCGAGAGAAGCAGGAGGCGCGGGTGGCGGAGGTACGGCAAGAGCTCCAGGCTCTCATGGAAAGACACGAGAGTTTGGAGCGTGACTCGAAGACTCGAGAGTCCGAGCTCGCGTCGGCTCTTGAGAGTGCCAAAGCTGCTAAGGCCGAAGCACAAAAGGCCCTCCAGGAAATCAAGGCAGTGAAGAAGATAGCGGCAGGTAAGGCATTCTTCATGCAAAGCAAGCATGTAAAAGTGAATTACTTGTTACTTACCCGAATTCGGACCTCTTTAGGAGCTTTGCGAGATCTGCCCGTAAGCGTGTCCGATCTTTGCCGCGTTCTCTGAGAGGCGAGGAGGGAGCTCGGCGGAAAAGGTGTTCTGGTCTTAGTATCTTTGAGGCGGACATCCGGTGCCTGAGCGACCAGTGAAGCAACTGGTCGAGCTCCACAAGGTGGCGAACAGGCCATGAAGGGCCTCATAGTTAATTGTGGCCCAAAGAAGCCATACACAGGAGTTACTTTGGTGCGGTGTGGTGGCTGGTGGGCCTTTGCCCATGGGTTGAAGTCATCAAGCACTCCGCATTTTGAAGGTGCCGTCGGGCCTTGCCCATGCTAAAGTGCCTTTGGGGCAGGATGGGCCGAGAAGCTTGTGACGGACGCGCCACCGGCGGGCAAGGAGTATCGCACGCCGAGATGTATTATAAGGGTGTCTGAAGGGTGCCCGCCTTATTGCGGGTGAATGCTCCAAAGATGTAATTTTTGAGTAGACTCGCATTTTGTTACCCTGTGCGCTGAAAACTTTGTTCATATGCGCTAAGCAACGCTTGTTAATTTAACATATTACCTTCTGTGCGGCTGTTTATCAAATCTGAGAGATTGCAAGTCATTGGCTTCGGCCCCCATGCCACGAGTGCTAGGGTGTTCGGGATAAACTTGAGCGCTCTTGTTCCCATTTTTGGGTCCTTCTAGGGAGGCGCTCAACACAACGAATGAGGCAATCGGACTTATAATGCTTGAACACTCTCACTTAGCCATAGAATTCTATACTTTTAAATTTCGGCGAAGCCCCTAGTGTTCGGAAGACCGAATTCGGGGCGCTATCCACGCCTGGGGCCGGACAAAGCCGGCTCCTCGCTCTAAGCGGCATAAGTCTTTAGGGACTCGAAAAGACCTCTCGAACAGCGACCAGCTCTCGCCTTATCATGACGGTCAGTTTTAGCTTTCTCCACTGAGGTGGTCGACCCAGCTCAACTGGGGCACAATTTCAGTGGTTCTCCCAGCGCTACCTTAGCCGATATAACGGAACGTAAGGTACCAAAACATGGGAGCCGGGCAAACCCAACTATTGACCCAAGACATGATTCGGAGCCGATGCACATAATGCTATAAGTTCGGGGTGCCGCACTTGTGAAAGTGTTCGGACTTATCACACCATAATTTGGGGAACTTAAGCCCTGGTGTATTTGGCCATACCAAAGCGTACGGGTGCAACATGTCATAAGCGAACATATATAAAAAGGAATGCAATGATAGGCAAAAACCGATGCATTGTTTATTCAAAAGATACTGCAATAAAGGCAGAATGATACAAATAGTGCGATAAGCGAGGGGTGGGACTATTTAACATGTCCCCCTCCAGGGGTAGGCTGTGGAATGGTATGTAAAACAGGTATAATGCTCGTAATGGAGACCACCTGGATACTCGTCGTAGCCTTTCTGCTTCCCTGGCTGTTGCATCGTGAGTTCGGCAGATCTACTGCCGGACAGGGCTTCTGGAAAATGGAGTCCTGAGAATAAGAAAAAAAGAAGAATGACAAATTTGGGAGCCCCCGGTGTGGTTGATCCGCACTCTGGGCATGCCGTGGTCGTGCCCTCCCCATGCCCATGGTATCTCGGGCGTAGTGATGTACGCGTGGCATGGTCTCGCGATTTCGCGAGGCTCGGGGTGGGGCCGCATTGCTCTGGCGATGCTCGGACGTGCCAAGTGGTCATGTTGTAGGTTACTCGGTAGCGCCGCTTGACGTGTCCGTTAAAGCTAATGACGGACTCAAGAATTGCCTTAAGAGGCTACTCTGTACTTCTGCCGCGAGAGTTGCTGTGTGCTCCTCCGTTCGGAGAGAGTGTTCGGTGTTTCCGTTGACCGTGATGACTCCTCGAGGGCCGGGCATCTTGAGCTTGAGGTATGCGTAGTGCGGCACCGCATTGAACTTTGCAAATGCGGTTCGTCCGAGCAGTACATGATAGCTGCTACGGAACGGGACTATGTCGAAGATTAACTCCTCGCTTCGGAAGTTATCCGGGGATCCGAAGACTATTTCAAGTGTAACTAAGCCTGTACAATTGGCCTCTACACCTGGTATGACGCCTTTGAAGGTTGTCTTTGTGGGTTTAATCCTTGAGGGATCTATGCCCATCTTGCGCACTGTATCCTAATAAAGCAGGTTCAGGCTGCTGCCGCCGTCCATCAGGACTCTAGTGAGGTGAAATACGTCGACAATTGGGTCTAATACCAATGCGGCGATTCCGCAATGGCGGATGCTGGTGGGGTGGTCCCTTCGATCAAAGGTGATCGGGCAGGAGGACCACAGATTGAACTTTGGGGCGACTGGCTCCATCGCGTATACGTCCCTGAGCGCACGCTTCCGCTCCCTTTTGGGTATGCGGGTTGCGTATATCATGTTCACCGTCCGCACTAGTGGGGGGAATCCCTTCTGTCCTCTATTGTTCGGCGGCCGTGTCTCCTCCTCGTCATCGCTTTGCAGCCCCTTGTTGTTACTTTGGGCGATTAACTTGCCTGCCTGCTTGAACACCCAACAATCTCTGTTGGTGTGATTAGCTGGCTTTTCGGGGGTGCCGTGTATCTGGCACGAGCGATCGAGTATCCGGTCCAAATTGGACGGGCCCGAAGTAGTTCTTTTGAATGGCTTTTTCCGCTGACCGGGTTTAGAGCCACTGAATCTGGCGTTGACTGCCGTATCTTCAGTATTATCGCCGTTAATGCAGTGTTTGTGCTTATTGCGACGCGACCTGCCATTTTTGTCTTTGGTATCCGAACTACCAGAGTTTTTGGTTAGGTTGTTACTGCGTGATAGCCAGCTGTCTTCTCCCGCACAGAAGCGGGTCATGAGTGATGTAAGGGCTGCCATTGATTTCGACTTTTCCTGTCCTAGGTGCTGGCAGGCCATTCGTCGCGGATGTTGTGTTTGAAGGCTGCAGGGCCTCTGCATCCGGACAGTCGATGATTTGATTTTTCTTGGTTAAGAACCATGTCCAGAATTGTCTGGCCGATTCGTCTGGCTGCTGAATTATGTGGCTTAGGTCATCGGCGTCTGGTGGTCGCACATATGTGCCCTGGAAGTTATCGAGGAATGCGGCTTCCAGGTCCTCCCAACACCAAATTGATTCTGCTGGCAGGCTGTTGAGCCAATGCCGAGCTGGTCCTTTAAGCTTGAGTGGGAGGTATTTGATGGCGTGAAGATCATTACCGCGGGCCATGTGGATATGAAGGAGATAGTCTTCGATCCAAACCGCAGGATCTATTGTGCCATCATAGGATTCAATGTTCACGGGTTTGAACCCTTCGGGGATTTGATGATCCATTACTTCATCTGTGAAGCATAGTGGGTGTGCGGCGCCTCTATATTGGGCTATATCACGACGCAGCTCAAACGAGCTTCGTCTACTGTGTTCGGCCCGGCCAGGGTTGCTGTATCCGGCGTGACGGTTGTCGTCGCGTATCGTAGGGCGCCCACGCAATCAGTAGATCGATCTTGTTTGCCTCGCCTTATCCTCCAATATGTCTCGCAAGTCCGGCACATTCCCCCGTGGCTTTTTACTTTTCGAGCGACGCCGGGGTGCGGCTTTAGTGGAGGGCCTAGAGGTCTCTCTATCGCGGCCACGAGGTGGCCGATCGGCCGTATTGTGCGTTGGTGATGTAGGTTTATGCGCTTCCTCCTCTAATTGGGGCAGCAGCTTGCATTTGGGGTAGCTTTTGGAGGGGCGTTCGAGTTCATACTCTTCGGCCGCGAGGACTTCAGTCCATCTGTCGGCTAGCAAGTCTTGGTCAGCTCTAAGCTGCTGCTGCTTTTTCTTGAGCCTGCTTGCCGTGGCCATAAGCCTGCGTTTGAAACGCTCTTGTTCGACGGGATCCTCAGGCATGACAAATTCATCGTCGTCGAGGCTTGCCTCGTCTCCGGAGGGTGGCATGTAATTATTGTCCTCCACCTCTTCGTCTGCCGCTCTCTCACGAGGGCTGGCTTCTCCATCCTCCTGTGCTGAATCTTGCTAGAGGGGGTTGTCTTCGGCACTGTCCGGGGTGTTATTATCTCCGGTGCCGGAATCTCCATTCTTGCTGTGGCGGGATTTGGAGCGGCGCCGCTGACGCTGGCGCTTAGGCTATTTTTTGGAGGGGTCATCCTCCGATGTTCTATCGTCATTCCCATCCTTTGGGATGTCCACCATGTATATGTCATATGACGAGGTGGCTTTCCAGTGCCCTGTAGGTGCTGGTTCTTGGTCGTCTCCGGCATCGTCGTCCATACCGTCGATATCTTCGGAGTCGAAGTCTAGCATGTCGGTTAGGTCATCGACAGTGGCTATGAAGTGGGTGGTGGGTGGGCTTTGAATTTCTTCGTCGTCTGCATCCCAATCGTTCTGACCATAATCCGGCCAGGGCTCTCTTGATAAAGATAGACACTTTAGCGAATTCAGGATGTCGCCAAAAGGCGAGTGCTGAAAGATGTCCGCAATGGTGAACTCCATGATCGGCGCCCAATCGGATTCGATTGGTAGGGGCGCAGAAGGTTCAGGGTCCGGAGAGGAGTTCGGCACCTTGGAGTCACGAGCTTCACAAGGGACAGGGTCGGTATTCGGCTCTATCACCGTAGAGGTAGCAGCCCCCAAGGTGGTGTCCAGCCAACCGTCCTCGATTGGCGGCGTCGGCTCCGAGCTAAGGGTCGGAGCGGACTCTTGTGCGGCCTCCAGGGCACTGTCCGGCAGCAGAGCTAAATCATGCCCATCATGACAGTGCGGCGCGCTCGGCTGTGGCTCGAATCCGTCGAAGATCAAGTCTCCGCAGATGTTGGCTGTATAGTTCAAACTCCCAAATCTGACCTGATGGCCAGGGGCGTTGCTTTCGATCTGCTCCAGATGGCCAAGCGAATTGGCCCGCAGTGCGAAGCCGCTGAATATGAAGATCTGTCCAGGGAGAAAAGTCTCACCGTGGACCGCGTTGTTGTTGATGATCGAAGGAGCCATCGGGCCTATAGGTGACAACACAGAGGAACTATCAATGAAAGCACCAATGTCAGTGTCAAAACCGGCGGATCTCGGGTAGGGGGTCTTGAACTGTGCGTCCTGGTGGATGGTAACAGGAGACAAGGGACACGATGTTTTTACCCAGGTTCGGGCCCTCTCGATGGAGGTAAAACTCTACTCCTGCTTGATTAATATTGATGATATGGCTAGTACAAGAGTAGATCTACCACGAGATCAAGGAGGGTAAACCCTAGAAGCTAGCCTATGGTATGATTGTTGTTCGTCCTACGGACTAAAACCCTCCGGTTTATATAGACACCGGAGAGGGCTAGGGTTACACAGAGTCGGTTACAATGGTAGGAGACCTACATATCCGTATCGCCAAGCTTGCCTTCCACGCCAAGGAAAGTCCTATCCGGACATGGGACGAAGTCTTCAATCTTGTATCTTCATAGTCTTGGAGTCCGACCAATGATGATAGTTCGGCTATCCGGACACCCCCTAGTCCAGGACTCCCTCACGGACCCAGAGGTGGATACCTCGGGGTGATCCCTGGCCGGACTGCACATATGTTCGGCATTATAAATACAAAAACTGTGAAGTCAAGTCATGATAGAGTGCGAACACTTACGATCGCGCTAGGGGCTTCCCCTGGGCAGCCACCCCTCCTCGCTGAGAGCGGCAGTGGCGGGGTAGTCCGGAAGGGGCCCCTTCCCCTTCTTGGACGCCCTAGCCTCCCCTCCTGGGGCGGCTTTTCTCTTCTTCTCCCCCCGGTGGGGGAAGGTAGGATCTCTTCCTGATTCCCCCCGCCTCCGCGGGAGGAATCCGACTCATCCTCATCGGACGACAGGGGAATGACGGCCCTGCGCTGAGGACCGTTTCCGGCCCCCGGGTCCGCCTCCCTGGACCCTTCATCCTTTCCGGATGGGGCGTCTTCTTCTTCTTCCTCCTCCCCTTCGTGGGAGGAGTCCGCCTCATCGTCTTCGGACGATGCTTCCGGCACAACCTTACGTCGGAGACCCTTTCGGATCCCTGGGGCCTTCTTCTCGGCCTTCTTCTCCGGCACCTTGTACGGCGCAGGGACCAGCATCTTCGTCAGGAGAACATCTGCTGGGTCTTATGGCAGTGGAGCCGGGCAGTAAACCTGCTCCGCCATCTCCACGTAATCCTGAGATAAATATACATAACTACTTAAGGCACTCCCACGAGTATATCGGGAAGAACTGTGTCCGGTGTCGGTCTAAGAACTCACCGGACTAGGAGCCCGCGCGGCGTGAACCCCGTGGTCCTCGGATGTCGGAGGAGGTACTTCAGAGGCCTTGAACAGCTCCTTCCATGCGCCTTTGTGCGTCATGTCGTAGAGCCTCTGGAGCGTCCGATGCTCAGTGGGGACGAACTCCCACAGATTGACTGCCCACCCCTGGCAGGGCAAGATTCGGCGAATGAGCATGACCTGGACCATGTTGACAAGCTTGATGTTCTTGTCCTTCATGCTTTTGACGCATGTTTGGAGTCCGGCCCGCTCCGTGGAATCGCCCCAGGACAGGCCCTTCCTCTCCCAGGAGGTGAGCCGCATGGGGGCTCCGGATCAGAACTCGGGGGCCGCCGCCCAGTTGGCACCGCGCGGCTCAGTCATGTAGAACCACCCCGATTGCCATCCTTCTATGGTCTCCGCAAAGGAGCCATCAAGCCATGTGACGTTGGGCATTCTGCCCACCATGGCCCCTCCGCACTCCACCTGTTGGCCTCTTACCACCTTCGGCTTCATGCAGAAGGTTTGCAGCCATAGGCCGAAGTGAGGCCGGATGCGGAGGAAAGCCTCGCACACGATGATGAACGCTGAGATGTTGAGGACGAAATTCGGGGCCAGATCGTGAAAATCCAGCTCGTAGTAGAACATAAGCCCGCGGACGAAGGGATGGAGTGGAAATCCCAGTCCACGGACGAAGTGGGCAATGAATACGACCCTCTCGTGGGGTCCTGGGGTCGGAATGACCTGCCCGGCGTCTGGTAGGCAGTGCGCTATGTCATGACCAAGTATCCGCCGCCCGAAGATTGGTGATGTGCTTCTCCTTGACGGTAGAAGCCACCCACTTGCCTCCTGCTCCGGACATGTTTAGCTGTGCGGGGAAGACTTGGGCTTGGGCACTGAAGCTCGAGGGGGCAAGAGTGGGCAAAGGAGGAAGAAGGCATGGGTGAAAATGGGGGAATCTTATCCCTTTATAGAGGCGCCGGAAGCAGTGCGCCTCCCCACTTGCCCATTGGGAATGGCTTGTTTCCCAAGCGCCACGGTTAATGGCGCGGTTAAATTACCCATACCCGTATTGATGAGAATCCCGTAATAAGGGGACACAATCTCTGCTTTGACAAGACGTGTCACAGAACCCGCCTCGTGATATGCGTTGTAGCTGGTTGTGGGGAAATGGTTCGAATAGTGATCCAACCGTAATAACATGTCACGTCATCAGAAAAAGTTGTCAGCAGATTGCATTCTCTCTACAGTGGTATGTGAAGATTATCTTGTGGATCCGGACACGGTCTACGTGTTCAATAACCATTTTGGAGTATTCGGAGGAGGAACCCGCCTTGCAATGCCGAAGAAAATACTGTGCGCCGGACTCATCGTCATTGAAGCCTGGTTCAGGGGCTACTGAGGGAGTCCTGGAGTAGGGGGTATCCGGACAGCCGGACTGAGTACAACGTCCGGACTATTGAAGCGTGAAGATACAAGACTCAATACTTCGGCCCGTGTCCGGATGGGACTTTCTTTGGCGAGGAAGGCAAGCTTGGCGATCCGGATATTATATTTCCTTCCTTGTAACCGACTCCATGTAAACCCTAGCAGTCTCTGGTGTCTATATAAACCGGAGAGGTTGGTCCTTAGAAGACCGATCACAATTACATTCATACCATTATAGGCTAGCTCCTAGGGTTTAGCCTCTACGATCTCATGGTAGATCTACTCTTGTACTACCCATATCATCAACATTAATCAAGCAGGAAGTAGGGTTTTACCTGTGTCCCCTACTTCTCGTTACCATCAGCCTTGACGCACAGATCGGGACCCCCTACCCAAGATCTGCCAGTTTTGACACCGACAATGTCCGTTTTAGTTAAACAATATACATGTCAACTATTTAATGCCCTATTTTTTCCACACTATCTAGTGCATATGTCTCTCATACAATGTCTGTACATTTAACTATGTTTCATGTTTATCAGCCATTTGAATTGGCGCGGGTGATGCCAGTATCTAACGGAGTAAAAACACGGTCTTCAAATAAAACAGTGCTACCTCTTGGTGGAGATAGCAGCCCGGTTGTATATGCACGAGAACCAGCCCTACCACACATAACCCAGACTCTCGCAAATTTTACCCCTACTGCGATGGACAGGGAACCAACTTCACCCAATCTAACCCCAACCCCAGCAGATAGTAACCCAGTTCCTGTTGACACAACACAATCTCCACCACAGAGCTCCCAAACAAGAGCAGTTAGTAAGGCAGCTCCAGTGCCCAAAGCGCCAGTACTACCACGGTGAACCCCAACTCCACCAGTTAGTACACCTATTCCTGTGGAGGAAGCACAACCAGCCATTCATAGTTTAGCATCTATCGCATTTGATGTTGATAAATCCTATGTGATTATATTCCCATCATGGAAATATTATATTGAAGATGAAGGAAAATGCCAGTTGCACGTGTTTGTCCAAGAGTTATTTGTAAGTAATGTTATTCATGGCAATTACTTTGCTTTGTCCCATACATTCTACCACCATGATGGTTATAATACAACAAATTTTCCCATTTTTCTCTATAGAGAAGGGCCGATTTGGAAACTCAGGATGAGGTAACTTGTGCTAATTCCTCTGCTATCTTCAAGAATGGTTGGTGGCAGTATAGGAATTACCTGAAGAAAAGGTACTTCACTGGCAAAGAAACTCATCAAATTCCCTTACATTCTCCTGAGACACATTTACTGGATGATGGCTGGGAACGCCTTGTTCTTTACTGGTTTCGAACCAAGAATGTGGTAAATTCTATGAGCTCATTTTATTTTAAGTACTATATGCTTGCGTCTTACTGTACTCTGTTCATGTAGAACAAGTGCTTAAACCTAAAGACCAACTGTTCTCATTTAAGATTCCATTGCTATCGTGCATACTGCTTTGCTCTTGTATCACTGTATTTACTCATACAAACTTATTTTTAAATTGAACGATCCAATGGAAACTCCAATGGCACAATAGGTATGTTTACGCATGTTTCTTTAGCAGGTTTCCTCTTATAAATAGCTCTGTTGATTTCAATTTAAATTGTGTATACAGTTGACTTCTCATATCATGCACATTACTAGCATCATAACAGGGCCAATAGTGTTGTTGTGCATGTAGACCCGTGGTACCCATCTGAAATCTTGTTGTGCCGTGTAGTTTCCCATGCTTTGTATTCTTTCAGTGTCGCTTTCTCTTGAACTGATATGATTTGAACCGAGTCTCTATTTTGATTTGGCAAGACAATGCAGTGACCATAGGACATAGATATATGTTTGTTTGATGCTTTTATAATGTACTACTTGGCAATAGAAGACTTGGTAGTTTAATCTTGTCCACCTTACTAATGAACTGGTTCACCGAATGAGTTTCATATACTAGTACATGCTAAACCTGTTATGTGTCTGCTTGTTTCTTCTTTTAGAATGTCGACAGAATATTGGGGAAGAGTGCTTTATTAAGCAATGATAAAGGAAGTAATGCATATAAGGTTCAGGATCGTGAGACATCCTTGTTGATCTCCAACAAAGCTGATAAAACAGCTAAGGAAAACTATCTTGAAGACAGTGAGGCAACCCCAAAGTCCTGTCTTGGTTTACTGTTCGAGCTACTAGCCACTACCGCTTGCACAAGCTATTCAAACTCACTGTTTGAATCAGTTCAGTTTCTTGAGTCTCAACTACAAGCTGAAAGACATCAATCAATTGTGCTATGACAAGAAGTGGAAGGACTGCGGAAGTCCCTGGAGCATTCAGACACATACTTTCTGGTGCAACAGCAAGCGTTGGAGGATTTTAGCACCAAACAGGACAAAGCTAATAAGCTTGCTAAGCTTATTGCCAGCATGGTGGATACCCAGGATAATGTTTCTTGAGCTCTTCTGAAGTTGTTTCAGTTATGGACTTGTTTTGCTGCCTCGTTTATTTGCACTGGTGGCCAATTTTGACGGCTAGTGTATGTAATATGTTGCTTTGTTCCCTATATTTGCACTAGCGGCGAACTTTGATGCCCAGTGGATGTAATATGTGTAATAGCTGTAATAGGCTAGTGTTAGTTGCTTTCTTATTTATTTCCTTATTGTCTTGTTTAGTTGTTTGCCTGTAGTCACTGCAGTTCTTTTTCCGCGTTTTTCTTGTGGCCACAATAACCTATTTTTGGTAACTAGGCCACAATAATCATGGCAACACACAGACTGTTGTAACCATGGGCCTCCTGCGGGCCATAGGATCCGTGGGCCTTCTATGGGCCATAGGATCCATGGACTTTCTACGGGCCGTATGATCCATGTGCCTTCTACGGGCTGTAGGAACCATTGGTTTTCTACGGGCCGTAGGATCCATGGGCCTTCTACGGGGCGTATAATCATTTCGCAAAACATGGTCTGTACTATTCATGGACCATAACGGGCTGTTAATAGGCCGTATTTGATAACGCTATGAAAACAGCCCAACGGGTTAACGGGCCACAAACGGGCTGAATGTAACCACGGGCTGAATTTGGCCCACAAACGGAACAGGCCAGTAACGGACCGTAACTAACCGAATTCTAGAAATGAGCCCAAGAATAAATGGGCCCTTAGAAGGGTGAAAGTTAACACGGGCTGGAAACGGCCAAGGGAATAATGGGCCGTTAATGGGTATAAAGCGATACACTGTTCATTATGGGTCAGTTTCATCTCGGGCCTTTAATGGTCCGACAGTTACAGAGGGCCTCATATGGGCCGAAAGACATCATGGGCCATACATGGGCCGGAAGTTACAATAGGCTGGAATCATATTGGATGGCCCAGAGGAAGCTACTGGGCTTAATTCCGATAGGCCGTAACGGGTCGGAAGTTAGCGGGTCATAAATGCGCTATATACAAACATGTCGTTAACAGGGTTTCCATGGGCCGGCCCATTACCTTTTGACCAAGTCAAATGGTCCAGCCTTTTCACCGGAATGGGCCTCTGTTGGGCCGTGCCACGTGTCGACGTATCATAGGCGCCTCCTGTCCAATGAGTGGATGACATCTGTCCCAACGGTGAGCCAACACGTATTTCCTCTGGCCAATGAGAATTTTACACATGGAAAATCCCCATTGGTCCGGGCTGTTAACGGGTTATCGGATCCAAAACCGGACCCGATAGCTTAACGGCGAGCTGTTACGGTGGATGCCACGTGTCGGTCACCCTTGACGAAAGCACTTCTATGACGCGTGATTTATCGTCATGGAAGTGGACACTTGCGTGATGATAATTTTGGTAATGTCATGGAACACTTCTACGATAGCACACGTATGACTATCTTAATTCTGTCATAAAATCGTCATGGATGGACAGGCATGATAGAAAATGTGACCTACTGTGACAAACACATATCATCATGAAAGTGTATTTTTTTAGTGTGCCACGAAACCACTTTTCCACCGCCGCAACCTTCTGTACCCATGAGATCCCATCTTGGGGACTTTTCCAGCGATCTGCCGGAGGGGGAATCAATCACGGAGAGCTTCTACATCAACACCATTACCTCTCCAATGAAGCATGACTTGTTTACCACAGACCTTCGGGTCCATAGTTCTTAGCTACATGGCTTCTTCTCTCTTTGATTCTCAATACAAAGTTCTCCTTGATGTTCTTGGAGATCTATTCGATGTAATATTCTTTTGCGGTGTGTTTGCCGAGATCCGATGAATTGTGGATTTATGAACAAGATTATCTAATGAATATTATTTGGTTCTTCTCTGAATTCTTATATGCATGATTTCATATCTTTGCATGTCTCTTCGAATTATCGGTTTAGTTTCGCCTACTAGATTGATCTTTCTTGCCATGGGAGAAGTGCTTAGCTTTGGGTTCAATCTTGCGGTGTCCTTTCCCAGTGATAGTAGGGGCAGCAAGGCACGTATTTTATTGTTACCATCGAGGATAAAAAGATGGGGTTTATATCATATTGCTTGAGTTTATCCCTCTACATCATGTCATCTTGCTTAATGCGTTACTCCATTCTTATGAACTTAATACTCTAGATGCATGCTGGATAGCGGTCGATGTGTGGAGTAATAGTAGTAGATGCAGGCAGGGGTTGGTCTACTTGACACGGACGTGATGCCTATGTTCATGATCATTGCCTTAGATGTCATCATAATTACGCGCTTTTCTATCAATTGCTCGGCAGTAATTTGTTCACCCACCGTAATACATGTAGTAATTTGTCTCTTTTCCATTATATTAAAGTATCTTTTCCATATTGTAGGATCGAAAGTATGTCTCGAGGGGGGGTGATTAGACTACCTGACTAAATAAAAATCTAGCCTTTTCCCAATTTTAATTCTTGGCAGATTTTAGCAACTTAGCACAAGTCAAGCAATCAACCTACACATGCAATTCTAAGAGTATAGCGGCAGAATGTAAAACAATTGCATATGAGGGTAAAAGGGAGGAGTTTGAGGAAGCAAACACAATGTTGACACGGAGATTTTTTAGCCGTGGTTCTGATAGGTGGTGCTATCGTACATCCACTTTGATGGAGACTTCAACCCACGAAGGGTAACGGTTGCGCGACTCCACAGAGAGCTCCACTCATGAAGGGTCTATGAAGAAGCAACCTTGTCTATCCCACCATGGTCGTCGCCCACGAAGGACTTGCCTCACTAGGGTAGATCTTCATGTAGTAGGCGATCTCCTTGCCCTTACAAACTCCTTGGTTCAACTCCACAATCTTGGCGGAGGATCCCAAGTGACACCTAGCCGATCTAGGAGACACCACTCTCCAAGAAGTAACAAATGGTGTGTTGATGATGAACTCCTTGCTCTTGTGCTTCAAATGATTGTCTCCCCAACACTCAACTCTCTCTCATAGGATTTGGATTTGGTGGAAAGAAGATTTGAGTGGAAAGCAACTTGGGGAAGGCTAGAGATCAAGATTTATGTGGTAGGAATGGAATATCTTGACCTCAACACAAGTGTAGGTGGTTCTCTCTCAAAAAATGTATGTTGGAAGTGTAGGCATGTTCTGATGGCTCTCTCCACGAATGAAGAGTGGGTAGAGGGGTATATATAGCCTCCACACAAAATCTAACCATTACACACAACTTACCAAACTCGATGGGAGCGAATCGTGAAACTCGGTCGGACCGATTAAGTAAATAACATGACCGTTAGGATTTTCGATGGGACCGACATTTCAACTCGGTGGGACCGATATGGTTAGGGTTAGGGCATAACGTAATCTCGGTGAGACCGATTACATAAAATTGGTGAGACCAATTTTGGTAATAGACACACAGAGAGTTGGTCAGGCATATTCGGTGGGACCGATTCACTCATCTCGGTTGTACCGAAATGTTACGAAAGGGAAACAGAGAGTTTGCATTGCAATCTCGGTGGGACCGATCGCTCATCTCGGTTTGACCGAAACGTTATGAAGGGAAACAGAGAGATTACAATCCCATCTTGGTGAGACCGAGATCCCTATCGGTGAGACCAAAAGACTAGGGTTTGTGGCAGTGGCTATGTCATCTGAACTCAGTGGCGCCGGATAGACAGTTTCTGTGGGGCCGAGTTTGACTTTTGGTTTGAGACATATGTGGATGTGAGAAAGTAGTTGAGGGCTTTGGAACATATCTCTAAGCATTTTGGAGCAAGGAACTCATTAAGTAACACCTCATCCCTCCTTGATAGTATTGGCTTTTCCTATAGACTCAATGTGATCTTGGATCACTAAAATGGAAAATGTAGAGTCTTGTGCTTTGAGCTTGAGCCAATCCTTTTGTCCTTAGCATTTTGAGGGGGGCACTTTTCTCATCCATGCCATGCCAATCATTGAGCTTTCCTGAAATATTTATCTTGAAATAGCATTAACTCAATGAGCTATATGTTGTGAGGAATTACCAAAACCACCCAGGGATAGTTGCACTTTCACATATTATTGAATCTCATTTACTATTTTGCAATCTTTACTTTCCAATATATACATAAAAAATACCAAAAATATTTACTTTATTATCTCTATCAGATCTCACTTTTGCGAATTACCGTGAAGGGATTAACAACCCCTTTATCGCGTTGGTTGCAAGTTCTTGATTGTTTGTGTAGGTATTCGGTGACTTGTGCGTCGTCTCCTACTGAATTGATACCTTGGTTCTCAAAACTGAGGGAAATACTTACGCTACTTTCCTGCATATCCCTTTCCTCTTCAAGGGAAAAGCAATGCAAACTCAAGAGGTAGCAAGAAGGATTTCTGGCGCCATTGCTGGGGAGATCTACGCCAAGTCAAGCCATACCAAGTACCCATCATAAACTCTTCTCCCTTGCATTACATTATTTTCCATTTGCCTCTTGTTTTCCTCTCCCCCACTTCTAAAACGATTTTCAAAAACCTTTGCCTTTTCTTCGCCTTCTTACCGCATGTCTCTTTGTTTGTGTTTCCATGTGCCTTCTATTTGCTTGCATCTTTGTTTGCTAAAATCTATTGATATGGATCCACTTAAAGTGTTCTAGTTGGATCATCTTCGATCTATATGTGCTCGTGCCGAAACCCCAGCTAGTTTAGTTGAGGGAAAATCATTAGATGAGCATGCTCATTTTGTGTGTCACCGTTTGTCTAAAAAAGGGAGACTTTTATGGGATCAAATAAATAGATTGCTGCGTTATGCTTGGAATCTTTGTGAAATTTCTGATTTTACTTGTTGATCTAAGAACCCTAAAAAACACATTCCCTACCTATGTGAGTTTAATGATAATGAAATCTTATCTTCTTATGCGAAGGGTGTTTATAGTTACTATGATATCGAACAAATTGAAGAATTTGTTGCTTTTAAGGGTGCTTATGAAGTGGCTTCTTTGATTGAAAAGTATGATATTACTCTTTACAAATCTAAAAGTTTTGACATACTTAAATATTGCTATGAAAGCTATGCTCATAATGTCTATGTCAAAGAATTTATTGAAAGAATGACCGTTGCTTCGAAAGAAAATAATGATATGCATGAATCTATAGATAATTATGATTCCGATGATTTGATTGAAATATCCCTTGATGAACATGATGATTGCTATTCTTTTGGCCATGATGCCAATATTTATGAAGACAAATTTGCTATAGTTCCTTATGTTAAACATGAGATCATTGCTATTGCACCCATACTTGATAGTTCCTTTGATGAAAAGCATGATTGCAATGATGTTATTACAAATTTTCTTAATGTCAATTGTCCTAGTAAGATGCAAAGCCCTAAGCTTGGGGATGCTAGTTTTGCTATGTCTACTATTTGTTGCAATGATCATGATTGGGGTGATTCTTTTTATGGTCTTGCAATTTTATTTAAGCCCCGTGATGAATATGAGATTGATAATAGTGTTTGCAACATTATTCAAAGTGGGTTGTAAGAGTGTCAACTTTATATCCCACATATTTGGAGAATGTTCAATCTTATGAAATTTTTGATAAATGTGGGTTGGGAGAGGTCATGACTTTAGTTAATGTTAATCCCACTATTTTGGAAGAGTGTCAACTTCGCATGCATGTGGATCATGTTGAAAATATTTTATGTGATAGCTATTTTGTTGAATTTTCTTATGATCCCACATGTAATTATTATGAGAGAGGAAAATATGGTTGTAGAAATTTTCATGTTACTAAATTACCTCTCGTTATACTGAGATTGCTATTGTTTCTTTCCGCTTTGTTGCATATGCTAGTTTTTGCTTGCTATGATAATTTGTTTGCCTATTAGATGCCTATGCATAGGAAGTATGTTATACTTAGATGTGTTTGTCACTTGTTTCATGATGCTCTCTTTGTGCTTCAATTATTGTCTTTCATGTGAGCATCATTGAAATTATCAATGCCGAGCTAGGGGCGTTAAACGATAGCGCTTGTTGAGAGGCAACCCAATTTTATTTTTCTTCTTTACTTTTTGCTATTGTTTAGTAATAAATAATTCATCTATATTCTCTTTAGATGTGGTTTTATGTTTTAATTAGTGTTTGTGCCAAGTAGAACCTTTGGGAAGACTTTGGTGAAGTCTTTGCGATCTTGCTGCAAAAAACAGAAACTTTTGCGCTCACGAGAATAGCTTTCATTTTTTTACAGAAGAGTGATTTTAGGTTGATTATTTTTTAACATGATTAATATCACAATTCCTCACGTCCACCAATTTATTTCAGAATTTTTGGCGTTACATAAGTATTCGAAAGTTACAGATTGCTACAGACTGGTCTGTTTTTGACAGATTCTGTTTTTCGTATGTTGTTTGCTTATTTTGATGAATCTATGAGTAGTATTGGGGGGGTATGAACCATAGAGAAGTTGGAATACAGTAGGTTTAACACCAATATAAAAAATAATGAGTTCATTACAGTACCTTAAAGTGGTGGTTTATTTTCTTATACTAACAGAGCTCATGAGATCTTCTGTTGAAGTTTTGTGTTGTGAAGTTTTCAAGTTTTGGGTAAAGATTTGATGGATTTTGGAATAAGGAGTGGCAAGAGCCTAAGCTTGGGGATTCCCAAGGCACCCCAAGGCAAAATTCAAGGACAACCAAAAGCCTAACCTTGGGGATGCCCCGGAAGGCATCCCCTCTTTCGTCTTCGTCTATCAGTAGCTTTATTTGAGGCTATATTTGTATTCACCACATTATATGTGTTTTGCTTGGAGCGTCTTGTATGATTGGAGTATTTGCTTTTTAGTTTACCACAATCATCCTTGATGTACACACATTTTGGGAGAGCCACTCATGAATCGGAATTTATTAGAATACTCTATGTGCTTCACTTATATCTTTTGAGCTAGACAATATTGCTCTAGTGCTTCACTTATATCTTTTTAGAGCACGGTGGTGGTTTATTTTATAGAAATTGTTGATCTCTCATGCTTCACTTATATTATTTTGAGAGTCTTTTAGAACAGCATGATAATTTTCTTTGGTTATAAAATTAGTCCTAATATGATGGGTATCCAAGATGGGTACGATAAAAACTTTCATATAAAGTGCGTTGAATACTATGAGAAGTTTGATTCTTTATGATTGTTTTGAGATATGAAGATGGTGATATTAGAGTCATGCTAGTAGAGTAGTTATGAATTTCAGAGATACTTGTGTTAAAGTTTGTGATTCCCGTAGCATGCACGTTTGGTGAACTATTATGTGATGAAGTTGGAGCATGATTTATTTATTGATTGTCTTCCTTATGAGTGGCAGTCGGGGACGAGCGATGGTCTTTTCCTACCAATCTATCCCCCTAGGAGCATGCCTGTAGTACTTCGTTTCGATAACTAATAGATTTTTTGCAATAAGTATGTGAGTTCTTTATGACTAATGTTGAGTCCACGGATTATACGCACTCTCACCCTTCCACCATTACTAGCCTCTCTAATACCGCACAACTTTCGCCGGTACCATACACCCACCATATACCTTCCTCAAAACAGTCACCATACCTACCTATTATGGCATTTCCATAGCCATTCCGAGATATATTGCCATGCAACTTTCCACTGTTCCGTTTATTATGACACGCTCCATCATTTTCATACTGCCTTGCATGATCATGTAGTTGACATCGTATTTGTGGCAAAGCCACCATTCATAATTTTTCATACATGTCACTCTTGAATCATTGCACATCCCGGTACACCGCCGGAGGCATTCACATAGAGTCATATTTTGTTCTAAGTATTGAGTTGTAAGTAAATAAAAGTGTGATGATCTTCATTATTAGAGCATTGTCCCAGTGAGGAAAGGATGGTGGAGAATATGATTCCCCCACAAGTAGGGATAATACTCCAGACTAAAAAAAGAGGCCATAAAAAAAGAGAAAAGGCCGAAATAAAAAAATAAAAAAAGAGAGAAGGGGCAATGCTACTATCCTTTTTCCACACTTGTGCTTCAAAGTAGCACCATGATCTTCATGGTAGAGAGTCACCTATGTTGACACTTTCATATACTAGTGGGAATTTTTCATTATAGAACTTGGCTTGTATATTCCAATGATGGGCTTCCTCAAAGTGCCCTAGGTCTTCGTGAGCAAGCAAGTTGGATGCACACCCACTTACTTTCTTTTGTTGAGATTTCATACACTTATAGCTCTAGTGCATCCGTTGCATGGCAATCCCTACTCACTCACATTCATATCTATTGATGGGCATCTCCATAGCCCGTTGACACACCTAGTTGAAGTGAGACTATCTTCTACTTTTTGTCTTCTCCACAACCACCATTCCATTCCACATATAGTGCTATGTCCATGGCTCACGCTCATGTATTACGTGAAGATTGAAAAAGTTTGAGAAGATCAAAAGTATGAAACAATTGCTTGGCTTGTCATCGGGGTTGTGCATGATTAATGACTTTGTGTGATGAAGATAGAGCATAACCATACTATATGATTTTGTAGGGATAGCTTTCTTTGGCCTTGTTATTTTGAGAAGACATGGTCGCTTTGTTAGTATGCTTGAAGTATTGTTGTTTTTTATGTCGATATTAAACGTTTGTCTTAAATCTTTCGGATCTGAACATTGATGCCACAATAAAGAAAATTAGATTGATAAATATGTTAGGTAGCATGCCACATCAAAAATTCTATTTTTTTTCATTTACCTACTTGAGGACGAGCAGGAATTAAGCTTGGAGATGCTTGATATGTCTCCAACGTATCTATAATTTTTGATTGTTCCATGCTATTATATTATTTGTTTTGGATGTTTAATGGGCTTTAATATGCTCTTTTATATTATTTTTGGGACTAACCTATTAACCGAGGGGCCATTGCTGGTTTCTGTTTTAGAGTTTTGCAGAAAAGGAATACCAAACAGAATGAAACCTTCGCGATGATCCTTCTTGGACAAAAAGCAAACCAGAAGACTTGGATTTGAAGTTACAGATGCAACAAGGCGTCCACGAGGCAAGAGGGCGCGCCCAGGGGGTAGGCGCGCCCCCCACCCTCGTGGGCCCCTCGTAGCTCCACCGACCTAGTTCTTTCGCCTATATATACTCTTATACCCTAAGAACATCAGGGGAAGCCACGAAACCACTTTTCCACCGCCGCAACCTTCTGTACCCGTGAGATCCCATCTTGGGGCCTTTTCCGATGATCTGCCAGAGGGGATTCGATCACGGAGTGCTTCTACATCAACACCATTGCCTCTCCGATGAAGCGTGAGTAGTTTACCACAGACCTTCGGGTCCATAGTTATTAGCTAGATGGATTCTTCTCTCTCTTTGATTCTCAATACAAAGTTCTCCTCGATGTTCTTGGAGATCTATTCGATGTAATATTCTTTTGCGGTGTGTTTGCCGAGATCCGAGGAATTGTGGATTTATGAACAAGATTATCTATGAATATTATTTGGTTCTTCTCTGAATTCTTATATGCATGATTTGATATCTTTGCAAGTCTCTTCGAATTATCGGTTTAGTTTGGCCTACTAGATTGATATTTCTTGCCATGGGAGAAGTGCTTAGCTTTGGGTTCAATCTTGCGGTGTCCTTTCCCAATGACAGTGGAGTGTTTCCAGTTTCTTAGAGGTCCGTCGCCCCCTGGATTTCAATTCCTGGCCAATTAATTCCCAATTAAAGGAAGCATTCCCAGGTGTAACAGGCGCTAGTCCTCCTATTACGTTGGGAAAACAGCGCCTCAGAGCTTATCTTAGGGGTATGTGGGGCCTAGGAGCTGCTGGCGCCCGATCTGGAGGTCGACCGGGCTTAAAGCGATGGCCGCGGGCGCTACCAAGCACGGCGGTGGTGTGAGGTCGAGGGGAGGACAGGGCGGTGGAGGCAGGGGTCTGGGCCGGTGGTCGCTGGCGGTTCAAGAAAGATCATCAATAGTGAGTGGCGGGAGGTAGACGAAGGCCATCTACCTGTTCCCTGTAGTAGATCGGACGGTTCATAAAAAATCGACTGACCTATTTATTTTCAGTCGACAATTATTTTGATGGGACCTCATGTGGTGGTGTGCTGGAGGAGTACCTGCATTTCCCTGCCATCCCTGTGCTCATATATTACAAAATCATACGGAGTATAATCTAATTTTGTTTGCCATGCAATGTTGTAGAGCTATCATATGTCTCCTGTCATTTATTTTTGAACCACCTGCTATCTGCTACTTTTACAGTGCACTAGTTCTGCACACACTTCACCAATGCTCTCACTATTTTTTTATGCATGGGTATTTTAGCCTCTA
Source organism: Aegilops speltoides (assembly GCA_021437245.1). NCBI lineage: Eukaryota > Viridiplantae > Streptophyta > Magnoliopsida > Poales > Poaceae > Aegilops > Aegilops speltoides. Next base: position 463,291,755 of record CM038147.1, on the reverse strand, counting down.
CCAAACTGTTGGCAGAAACACAGATAAGCAACACACGTTTCAGCACTTTAAAGGGTGTACTGTCAGTAGATGGAGACGGTAAACATAGCTCTGGAGTTGATGATCTCGCTCGCCATGAACCACCATCCCTGGTGCTTGCTTCAACTTCGCGGTGTCATATGTGGTTGCATGTTGCATATGGTGTCTAGCTTGTATTGCTTCCAATTTGGTTAAATTGCATCTGCTTAGCTAACACAGTATACCTTTGAATATGACATGCCTTCTTTTTCTTGGTACATACTAGTACATTTGTCTATTAACCATGTTCTTATGTCAAAATAATGTTCTTGTGTATCCCACATCAATCACTTATGATGAGACAGTCACCCTAGTTGGTTACTGTGAGAAAAGATGCTCTTTTAAAGAATGCAGTGTCAGCCTCCCCACATGATTCTCAAGAAATAGCAATGCCAGATGAAGATAGTGAATGTAGCTCTGTAGTTATTGACTGCATTTCCCCTACACCACTATCGCAGGTGCTTGCTCTAACTTGGCAGCGTGATATGTGGTTGCATGTTGCATATGGTGTCTAGATTGTAATTCTTCCAATCTGGTTAAATTGCATGTGCTATTCTGCTTTGTTTATACATTATACCTGTTAATGTGACATGCCTTCCCGGCTTTAGTACATAGTACATCTGTCTATTAAGCATGTCCTTACATAAAACTACTGTTTTTTTGTATCCCGCATCAATCGATATGACGAGACACCTTTAGTATATGCAGTGTGATATTGGTTGCATCTTTCATATGATTTATAGCATGCACTGCTTCTAATTTGTTGAAACACCATTTATGATGGGTTGCTTTTAACTTGGCAGAGTCATATTGGTTGCATCTTTCATGTGTGTCTAGCTTGCATTGCTTCTTATTTGTTGAAATGGCTTCTGCTTAGTTTACACAAATAGTTGTGAATATGCCATGTCGTCCTATTTTTCGTACATATTCCATCCTGGTATCATGTGTTTGCCTTACATCAAAGTAGTGATTGTCAGTGTCATGCATGAATGAGTTATGAAGAGTGAATTTTATTGCTTTTTCTTATCGATTTTACTTGACAATTCAAAATCAATAAAGCGGAAGGAAATTAGCAAGGAAGTGGATAAAGATGCTCCTTCCAAATGAAGGGCCTCTACAGATTCTACTCCGCCACCCCCCAAGAAGATTTGGAAGACAACACATGCATAGACACTCAATGTAGCTGTGTTGATGATGAGCACATCTCCCCTAGTGCACCATCACAGGTGCTCCCTCTAACTTGGCACTGTTATATGTGGTTGCATGTTATGTATGATGTGTAGCTTGTATTGCTTCTAATTTTGTTGAATTCCATCTGCTTACTTTACCTATTATACTGGTGAATCAGACACATGTTCGTGTTTCTAGAACATACAATATATGTCTATCATACCATGTTCTTACATCAAAGCACTACTGTTGTGTAACCTGCGACAATCACATATCATAAGACACGTTTGACTTGGGAGTGTGATATAGGTTACATGTCGCATTCTTTTTACTACTTCTAATTTTTTGAAATGGCACTTATGACGAGACAGTTTTAACTTGGTAGAGTGATATTTGTTGCATCTTTCATATGGTGTCTAGATTTCATTGCTTCTAATTTGTTGAAGTGCCTTCTGCTTAGTTTGCACATCATAGCTGTGAATATGCAATGTTGTCCTTTTTTCTTACACATTCAATCGTCCTATCATGCGGTCGCCTTACATTAAAGTAGTGCTCGTCAGCATCCTGCATCAATGAGTTATGAAAAGCAAATTTTTATTCATTTTTCTTGTGGGTTTTACTTGACAAGGCAATACAATTAAGAAAAAGGATGGAAAAAATAAGGCAGGGACTGATGGCAGTCTTCCGGCGAAACCGGCATCCCAAGTGCTTTCTCTAGCTTGGTAGTGTGATATTGTCTTGCATGTTGCATACGGTGTCTCACTTGTATTGCTTGTAATTTGATTAAATTTCTTTTGCTTGGTTTACACAAATAGTTGTGAAATATGACATGTCGTCCTGTTTTTCGTACATATTCCATCCACATATATGTTCCTATTTCTAGAATATATAATATTTGTCTATCACACCATGTTCTTACATCAAAGTACTACTGTTGCGTAACCTCCAACAATCACTTTTCACAAGACACATTTAACTTTGGAGTCTGATATAGTTTACATCTCGCATTATTTCCTAGCTTGTACTACTAATTTGCTGAAATGGCACTAAATGACGAGACAATTTTAACTTGGTAGAGTGATATTCATTGCGTCTTACATATGGTGTCTAGCTTTCATTGCTTCTAATTTATTGAAATGCCTTCTGCTTAGTTTACACATCATAAGCTGTGAATATGCAATGGTACTAATGACAAGAGACCTTTAACTTGGTAGTGTGATGTTGTTTGCATCTTGCATATGATTTATTTCTTGTACTGCATCACATTTATTTAAACGCCAGTTATGACGAGACACTGTTAACTTGGCAGAGCGATATTTGTAGAATCTTTCATATGGTGTCTACCTTCCATTGCATTGCTTCTGATTTATTGAAATGCCTTCTGCTTAGTTTACACATCATAGTTCGGATTATCTCATGACGTCCTGTTTTTCGTACATATTACATCCTCCTATCATGTGGTTGTGGAATATCAAAGTTCAGTTCATCTGTATCACGCATCAATTTGTTCTGAAGAACTAAATTTTTATTACTTTTTCTTGTCGGCTTGACTTAAAATGGCACAGAGAAAGAGGAAGGAACAGTGAATGAAAGGGGATGGTGTTAGTACTAAGGACACCACAGAAACAGAAGCGGGCAAAAAATGTTGATTCTGCTGGTACTGATGGTGCAATAGAAGGTCAAAACCCGGCGGAAAATTGTACAAATGCGGTATCCCGTGCTACACGAGCTGCAAAACAAGCCAAATAGAAACAAATAGTAGCCACCAAACAAGCAGAGACAACCCTAGTTGTTGCAACACCTTCCACAGTACCACCATCTGCACGAGTTACTCGTTTGTCAACTCAGCTAGCAGCATGTTGCCAAGCTCCCTTGCCACCTGACACTACTTCCGAAGCACTCTTGACACAAGACGAGTTGGCAAGATCAGATGAATGTTGTGAGCTTCAACAGCTAGAAGGCAGTTGCTGTCAAGTTACAGTTGCATGCTTCTTTATATGTAGTCTCATAGTTTGATGTACACTAACACTTCCTATGTTCGTTGTTGGACTAGCACCTAGGTGCAAGACGAAACAAACATCAGGGATAATGCTCAATAGGAACTAAATTTAGAGGAGGAAGAATGGAGATCCGTTTTGAGGAGGGTTTAAAAAGGGCATGTGATGCTACAGAGTCAGCCAAGTTAGTATTAGAGGCAGCGGTTGCCATTAGGTGTCATGCACGTATCCTCCCAACATGGATTCAGTACAGGAATGACAAAGACGAAACCCATTTTAACACCTTCCTCGACCATTTATCTATAAGTATGGTTATGTATGGAAACTAGTAATATCGTCTTGCTCTGTCCCATACTTTCTAGGTTGCTGATGATGAGACTCCCATAATTTTCAACATATGAGGTTCAAGTTGGATAACGAAAATGATGCAACCAGACAAGATTGCACCCATGTTTTCAAGTCTGCTCTGCGACAGTATCGGTATAACTTGAGGAAAACTCACTTTGAAGGCAACGCTAACAGTGAACTTGCCCAAACATCTCCAGTGGAAAATATATCGGATGAAGACTGGAGAGGCCTCGTTAAACACTGGTCTGATCCAAAGTATCTAGTATGCTCTATGTATGTGATCCGATCACATGTTGAACTCCTATTTACGCATGTGCCTCACATCTATCTTCTTGTAGGTGAACTGTTCAAAGAATAAGGCCAACCGTAAAAAAATGAAATTCCAATATACAACAAGATCTCGTAGCTATATTGCACAATGCGATGCTCTTGTAATTAGCTGTTGTTTCACTCTTTTCGTTGTGCCATATTATCAGATATATATTGAGTTGTTTCAAATGCAGAGGAAAGCTCGCAAGGACCAAAAAGTACCTGAACCAAATGTTGTGGATATCTTCAAGGACTGTCACACCAGCAAGATGAAGGGCATGACTATACCAGTCAAAGTCGTTGTTGTAAGTCCTTAATCCTCATGCCTTTTAACTACTACTTACTCTGACTCGTGCATTGAACTGCATGGTTTGCAGCCAATGTCTATTACTCTTTTCAATTTTGTACACAATTGTCTTAGCATGTCATTGCACCTTACAAGGTGTAAAAGAGAGGAGTGGCGTTCCTTTGATCTTGATCTATAATCTAGTCCTGTGCTGGACTTGCCCACACAACGTTACAATTGCATGTTTGTCTGTTCTCAGTGGTTTTGTGATATGAATGATGTCATACTATGCTTAACGTATTATAAACTTTGTCTCTTTATCCTTAGCTGTCAATCCAATGTGAAGAAATACACAATACATTAGCCATGGTATATGGTCATATGTTTGGAACCTGGTTTTATTATGTACTTTGCAGTAAAATACAACAAATATTTTACATGGGTTCACCAGAATAAGTTTTGTATATAGACCAAAGCTATTTTGTTTGGTTTTGCTGCCTCCTTAATATCTTATGTTCTGGTAATACTAATGTAAAAACTCAACTTTTCATCAAGCTATGGAAAAAATGGTGGAACCGCCACCTTCTGAAGGTGACGAGGCAACTATAACCGCAATGTCACCTCTTGCTGCAGTGGGTCAGTACCTGTCCACTAACAGTGCCAAAAGCATGTTCTTGCGTAATATTGGGTTGGTTGTTAAGGCAATATCGTCCAAACTGCCTCATGATCAAGATATGCAAGCTCAAAACAATGTTATATCTGCGCTCCAGACACAAGTTCATTCCCTAACAGAGACCCTTTGTGAAACAAGGACAACCATGGTTCGATGTCGTCAAGATATGCATGGTTTTGAAACCAGACTATCAGACATTTGCTATGTTGTTTAGGAGCCTAGGAGAAATGAAGGCGAAGGTTATGTTGCTCTATCGGATAGTACAACATGAAAACATATCAGTCAGGTCAAATGAACCGAGCTTCAGAACTTCTGGTGGTGCAGTTATCTGCCAGACTCTTAACTTTTATGCCAACCTTCCTTTTGTTTTATGGTTGTAATTTGTTTTGTTGCGATACAAAATTTGTTCTTAATGTGCAACCACCAGCTAAAGAAAATAACAAGCCATTTTTGTGTGGTGTAGGGTGTTCCCTAGATTTGCACTGGTGGCAAACTTTGATGCCCAGTGGATGTAATCTGTGCAGTTACCTTAATAGCCCAACGTTAGTTCCGGGCTTACTTATTTCCTAGTCTTCTTTTTCCCTGGTTTGCTAGTGGCCGCAACAACCATGGGCCATATACGGACCGTGGTAACCTTGAGCCTGCTACAGGCCGTAGGATCTATGGGCCTCCTACGGGCCGTTGGATAAACGGGCCTCCAACGGGCCGTAGAATCGATGGGCCTCGGGCCGTCGAATAAATGGGTCCACATAGGCCGTAAAAGGGCATAATTGGTATCGGGCCAGCATGGTAACGGGCCGTTAACAGACCGGAAGACAACAAAGGCTTAATTATGTCACATGCACAACGGGTCATTAATGGGCCAGAATATAGGACGGGCTGGACACGGCGCAATGGGTTAAAAGGCCACAAATGGCCCGATTCTAACCACGGGCCGAATTTGGCCCATTAGGGGAATAGGCCAGTAACAGGACGGAAGTAATCGAGGGCCAGAAAGGAGCCCAAGAATGTATGGGCCGTCAGTAGGTCGAAAGCTAACACGGGCTGGAAATGGCCCATGGAAATCATGGGTTGTTAATGGGTACAAATAAATTTACTATTCACTATGGGCTAGAGTCACCGTAGGCCACTGAAGGGCCTAAAGATACGGAAGGCCTCATATGGGCCGAAAGACGTCGTGGGCCATACATGGACCGAAAGTGAAACGGGCTGGTGTTATATTCGACGGCCCACATGATGTTGTTGGGCCGATTTCAGGAAGGCCCTAACGGGCCGTGAATTACCAGGCCGTAAAACGGGCTATATGCAAACAGACCGTTAAGAGGCTTTTCATGGGTCGGCCCGCTAACTTTTAACCAAGTCAAATGGGCCGGCCTTTGTAAGCTAAATAGGCTAGTGTTGGCCCTTGGCACGTGTCGACATATCATAGGCGCCTATCTGACCCAATGACGAGCTGACACGTGTTTCCTTCGGCTAATGAGAATTTTACACGTGGAAAATCGCCATTTGTTCAGGCTGTCAACGGGTTATCGAATAAAAAACCAGACCCGATAGCTTAATAGCGACCCGTTACGATGGATGCCATGTTTCGGTCACCCTTGACGAAAGCACTTCTATGATGCATGATTTATCGTCATGGAAGTGGACACTTCCGTGATGATAATTTTGGTAATGTCATGGAACACTTCTATGATAGAACATGTATGACTATCTTAATTCTGTCATAAAATCGCCATGGATGTACATGCATGACAAAAAATGTGACCTACTGTGACAAACACGTATCATCACGGAAGTGTATTTTTTTTAGTGTTCCGAGTGAAATGAAAACGAAGAATCTTCGTATGACACTAGGTTACCTCAAAGGGGATATGCATGTCCCCAATAATAAGAATTTCATATTTCTTTTTGAGAGTAGGAATAGGGAATTCAAAACATCCAATAGTAATTGTTTAAATTTTTCCAATAGAGTTGATATTATTCACTTGAGGTTGTTCTTCGGAAAGTATACCGTATGCTCGTTACCATTGACATGAAAAGTGACATTGCCTTTATTGCAATCAATAACAGCCCTTCTAGTATTCAAGAGGGGTCTACCAAGATGATCGACATACTGCCATCCTTGGGTATATCAAGAATAACAAAGTACGTTAAGACAGTATCATTTGCAACTACGACAGGCACATCCTCACAAATACTGATGGGTATGGCAGTTGATTTATCATCCATTTGCAAAGAGAAATCAGTTGGTCTCAACTTATTCAAATCAAGTCTTGGATACAAAGAGAAAGGCATAACACTAACACCGGCTCCTAAATCACACAAAGATGTTTTAACACAGTTTCTTTTAATGGCGCATGGTATATTTGGTATTCCTGGATCTCCTAGTTTCTTTGGTATTCCACCTTTAAATGTATAATTTGCAACCATGGTGGAAATTTCAGCTTTCGGTATCTTTCTTTTATCTGTAACAATATCTTTCATGTACTTAGCATAAGGAGACATTTTCAGCATATCAGTCAAATGCAAGTGCAAAAAGACAGGTCTAAGTATTTCAACAAAGTGCTCAAATTCTTCATCATCCTTATTCTTTGAAGCTTTAGGAGGCATGGGTTTCTGAACCCATGGTTCTCTTTCTTTACCATGTTTACTAGCAATGAAGTCTCTCTTATCATATCTTTTATTCTTAGGTTGTGGGTTATCAAGATCAACAGCAACTTCTATTTCCACATCATTATCATTATTAGGTTGAGCATCAAAATGAACATCATCATTATCATTGTTACCAGGTTCATGTTCATCACCATATCGTGTTTCAGCATCAGAAATAGAAAGATTATTTGGATTCTCATCTGTGTCTACAGTAGGTTCACTAGAGGCATGCAAAGTCCTATCATCTTTATTTTTCTCTTTAGATTGACTAGGTGTATCAGTATTAATTCTTTGAGGGTCTTGTTCAATTCTTTTAGGGTGGCCTTCAGGATAGAAAGGTTCCTGGGTCATTTTTCCACCCCTAGTCATAACCCTAATAGAATGATCATTCATCTTATTGTTCATCTCATTAAGCAAATCATTTTGTGCCTTGAGGACTTGTTCTACTTGAGTTTTTATCATGGAAGCATGTTTACTCACACCCTTGACATCATTAATAGTTCTAAACATAAAGCCACTCAAACGTAAAATCATATAAGACTTTCATTTCAATTGTCTACTAACATATGCATTAAATTTTTCTTGTTTAACAATAAAGTTATCCAATTCATCCAAGCATTGACTAGCAGACTTAGTACAAGGAATATCACCTTCATCAAATCTATAGGGATAATTTACCTCTACTACCTATGTCGGGGTATCGAGACCATGTATTTCTTCAATTGGTTGTAGAATCTTGACATCTTCAACTTTAATATCCTTTTATTTCATAGATTTATTTTCCTATTGCATATCCTCGGGACTGAGAAATAGAATACCTCTTTTCGTCGGAGTTGGCTTGGGTGGTGGTTCAGGGAGAGTCCAGTCATTATCATTGCTCAATATATTATTCAATAGTTCTTCAGCTTGTTCAAAAGTTTGTTCCCTGAAAACACAACCAGCACAACTATCTAGGTAGTCCCTAGAAGCATCGGTTAGTCCATTATAAAAGATATCAAGTATTTCATTTTTCTTTAGAGGATGATCGGGCAAAGTATTAAGTAATTTGAGAAGCCTCCCCCAAGTTTGAGGGAGATTCTCTTCTTCAATTTGCACAAAGTTAAATATTTGCTGTAAGGCCGCTTGTTTTTTTATGAGCAGGAAAATATTTTTTAGAGAAATAATATATCATATCCTGGGGACGACACACACAACCAGGAGCAAGAGAATTAAACCATATCTTAGCATCAACCTTTAATGAGAAAGGAAACAACTCAGGATCAGATTTCATTCTAGCATTCAAAGATGTAGTAAGATATGCCACAATAGTTTCAGATTCATAACCATGGAAAGGATCAGATTCAACCAAAGTAAGTAACTCAGGATCGATAGAGAATTCATAATCCTTATCCGTAACAAAGATAGGTGGATTAGCAAACTCGGGATCATATTTCATTCTAGCATTCAAAGATTTTTCTTTCAACTTGGCAAGCAACTTCTTATGATCATATCTATCCTTACAAGCAAGAAAATCCCTAGCTACCTCTCCATCCATAACATAACCCTCAGGTATATCAGGAAATTCATATCTAGGAGAGCTAGGTCTAATAGGTGTTTCATAATTTCCAGTTTCAAAGACTTCATCAGTTTGTAATTTCATCAGTTTTAGCATTCTCAATATCTTTAGCTCTAGCAAGTTGTTCATCAAGAAATTCACCTAGTGGCATAGTTTTATCAAGCAAAGTACTAGCATCATCATAAGCATCATTCATAGCAGAAGTAGCATCATCAATTACTTGTGACTTATGAGGATTAATACCATGTGGTGTTATTGCATGCTTACTCAAAACAGAAGATGAATCAAGTGCAGGGCTAGTTAGCAGTTCCTTACCTCCCCTCATCTTAGAGGAAAAAATCTTGGTTCTTCCATCCTTAAGATTCTTCGTAGTGATCAACATATCTAAATCCCAAGTGATTCAGAAAATAGACCTATGCTCCCCACCAACGGCGCCAGAAAGGGTCTTGATAACCCACAAGTATAGGGGATCGCAACAGTTTTTGAGGGTAGAGTATTCAACCCAAATTTATTGATTCGACAAAAGGGGAGCCAAAGAATATTCGCAAGTATTAGCAGTTGAGTTGTCAATTCAGCCACATGTGTAAGACTTAATATCTGCAGCAAGGTGATCAATAGCAAAGTAGTATGGTAGTAATGGTAACAGTGGCAATAGTAAAAGTAGTAGGAACACTAGTAGTTTTGTAGAGATTGTAACAGCAGCAACGGCGAAAATAACTTAGCAAAGATCAATATGCGAAAAGCTCGTAGGCATTGGATTAGTGATGGATAAATGTGTCGGATGATATCCATCATGTAGCAGTTATAACCTAGAGTGACGCAGAACTAGCTCCAATTCATCAATATAATGTAGGCATCTATTCTGTATATAGTCATACGTGCTTATGGAAAAGAACTTGCATGGCATCTTTTGTCCTACCCTCCCGTGGCAGCGGGGTCCATAAGGAAACTAAGGGATATTAAGGCCTCCTTTTAAAAGAGAACTGGAATAAAGAATTAGCACTTAGTGAATACATGAACTCCTCAAACTATGGTAATCACTGGAAAGAATCCCAATTATTGTCACCTTGGGGTATACGGATCATAACTCGTAATGGGTGCATATAACTTGCAAGATAGACCAAGAAGACACATATATTCATGAAAACATAATAGGTTCAGATTTGAAATCATGGCACATGGGCCCTAGTGAAAAGCACTAAGCATAGCAAAGTCATAGCAACATCAATCTCAAAACATAGTGGATACTAGGCATCAAGCCCTAACAAAACTAACTCGATTACATGATAGATCTCATCCAACCAATCACCGTCCAGCAAGCCTACGAAGGAATTACTCACTCCCGACGGTGAGCATCATGAAATTCGTGATTGAGGAAGGTTAATGATGACGACGGCATCGGATTCCACCCTCCGGAGCCCCGAACGGACTCCAGATCAGCCCTCCCAATGAAGAACAGGAGGTGGCGGCTGAGGGAGTGTTGGACTAAGGGGTCCTCGGACAAGCCGACTGTATACATTGGCCGGACTGTTAGACTATGAAGATACAAGATAGAAGACTTCGTCCCGTGTCCGGATAGGACTCTCCTTTGCGTGGAAGGAAAGCTTGGAGATTCGGATATATGGATTCCTGAAAGCACAAGTGCTCCCTAGGTGGTTTTGGTAATTAATGTCAACATATCTCTTGTTGGACTAACACTTTTATCTAGTATGTTTCAGATAAGTTCAACAATGGAGTGGCATGGACTAAAGGATGTGGGAACTCCTTCAAGATGCTAAGGACAAAGGATTGGCTCAAGCTTCAAGCTCAAGACTCTTAATTTCACATTTTAGTGATCCAAGATCACATTGAGTCTATAGGAAAAGCCAATACTATCAAGAAGGGATGAGGTGTTGCTTAATGAGTTTCTTGATCCACAGTGCTTAGTGATATGCTCCAAACCCTCAACTACTTTCCCACTTCCACACATATGACCTAAACCTAAAGTCAGACTCGTCCATACCGATTCTTTCTATCCAGCGCCACCGAGTTCAGATGTCATAGCCACTGCCACAAACCCTAGACAAATCGGTCTCACTGATAGGGATCTCAGTCTCGCTGAGATGGGATTGTAATCTCTCTGTGTATGTCCATTACCAAAATCGGTCTCACCGAGTTTGAGCAATAGGTACTACCGAGATTACAATGCAAACTTCCTGGTTGACTCATTACCAAAATCGGTCCTACCGAGTTTGTGCAATCGGTCCAACCGAGTTTGCCTAACCAACTCTCTGGTTAGCTAATTACCAAAATCGGTCTCACCAAGTTTTTGTAATCGGCCTCACCGAGATTACGTTATGGCCTAACCCTAACCATATCGGTCCTACCGAGTTGCATATCGGTCCCACCGAAAATCCTAACGGTCACTAGATTTGCTGAATCGGTCTGACCGAGTTTACCAATTCGGTCCCACCGAGTTTGGCAAGTTGTGTGTAATGGTTAGATTTTGTGCGGAGGCTATATATACCCCTCCACCTCCTCTTCATTCGTGGAGAGAGCCATCAGACTGAACCTACACTTCCAGCATACATTTTCTGAGAGAGAACTACCTACTCATGTGTTGAGGCCAAGATATTCCATTCCTACCATATGAATCTTGATATCTAGCCTTCCCCAAGTTGCTTTCCACTCAAATCTTCTTTCCACCAGATCCAAATCCTATGAGAGAGAGTTGAGTGTTGGGGAGACTATCATTTGAAGCACAAGAGCAAGGAGTTCATCATCAACGCACCATTTGTTACTTCTTGGAGAGTGGTGTCTCCTAGATTGGCTAGGTGTCACTTGGGAGCCTCCAACAAGATTGTGGAGTTGAACCAAGGAGTTTGTAAGGGCAAGGAGATCGCCTACTTCGTGAAGATCTACCGCTAGTGAGGCAAGTCCTTCGTGGGCGACGGCCATGGTGGGATAGACAAGGTTGCTTCTTCGTGGACCCTTCGTGGCTGGAGCCCTCCGTGGACTCGCGCAACCGTTACCCTTCGTGGGTTGAAGTCTCCATCAACGTGGATGTACGATAGCACCACCTATCGGAACCACGCCAAAAACATCTGTGTCTCCAATTGCGTTTGGATCCTCCAAAACCCTTCCCTTTACATTCTTGCAAGTTGCATGCTTTACTTTCCGCTGCTCATATACTCTTTGCATGCTTGCTTGCTATGTATTGTGAATGTTAAACTTGTGCCTAAACTCCACTTAAACTTAAAGAAGTTAAAAACTGCAACTTTGGTACTTAGTGTCTAATCACCCCCCCCCCCCCTCTAGACACCTCTTCTCAAGGTCCTACAATTCCGTTCTCTGTAACCGACTTTGTACAACCCTAGCCCCCCCCCCCCGGTGTCTACATAAATCAGAGGATTATACTTCTAGGGTTAGAGTTACAATCATCATAACCTCATAGGCTAGACTTCTAGGGTTTAGCCATTACGATCTCGTGGTAGATCAACTCTTGTAATACTCATATTCATCAAGATCAATCAAGAAGGAAGTAGGGTATTACCTCCATAGAGAGGGCCTGAACCTTGGTAAACATTGTGTCCCCCGCCTCCTGTTACCATTAGCCTTAGACACACAGTTCGGGACCCCCTACCCGAGATCCGCCGGTTTTGACACCGACATTGGTGCTTTCGTTGAGAGTTCCACTATGTCGTCAAAGATAGGCTTGATGGCTCCGTCAATCGTCAACAACAATGCAGTCCAAGGGGAGATCTTCCTCCCCGGACAGATCTTCATATTCGGTGGCTTCGCCCTGCGGGCCAACTCGCTTGGCCATCTAGAGCAGATTGATAGCTATGCCCCTGGCCATCAGGTTAGATTTGGAAGCCTGAATTTTGTGGCCAATGTCCGCGGAGACTTGATATTTGAGGTATTCAAATCCATGACGCCTGTCCACGGACACTACGATGAGCATGACCTAGATCTATCATCTGGCCGCATACAGGAGATAGCGCTTGTGACCACCCTGGCCCTAGAGCTAGAGCGAACTGATGCGTCCGAATACGGGAAGCTCAACCCCGCCGCAGAGGCCGCAAACTCAGTGGCGCTCGAGCCGCACACAGACCCAACATCACGTTGGGCTAGTGTTACCGGAATCCCGGACTCGTCTCTGGACATGGGTTCCGGACCGCAGGCATCCGCGTCCATCGAACCTGATTGGGCGTCGGTCTAGGAGTTCAGCTCCGCGGACATGTTCCAGCACTCGCCTTTTGGCGACGTGTTGAATTCATTGAGATCCCTCTCCCTGTCAGGGGACTCTTGGCCGAACTATGTCTAGCTCAAGTGGGAAGCGGACGATGAAGAAATGCGTTCCCCACCCACCACCCACTTCACAGCCACTATCGACGACTTAACCGACATGCTTGACCACGACTCCGAAGACATCGACGGTATAGACGATGATGCCGGAGAGGATAAGGAACCACTGTCTACAGGGCGTTGGACAGGCACCTCATCGTACAACATATACATGGTGGATACACGCAAAGAAAATAACGGCGACGATGAGAATCCAGTCGAGGATAAACCTCCTGAGATACAGGCGAAGCACCGACGTCAGCGGCGCTGCTCTAAACCACGCCGTAGTAAAAACAGCAATACCGTCACAGAAGAGGATAACACTCCGAACGGTGCCGAAAACAATGAAGACCCCGTTGAGCCAACCTCCGAACAGGAGGAACGGGACGATGGGTGAGTCAACCCTGGAGAATAGGCCATGAACAAAGACTCGGAGGATAGCAACTACCTTCCGCTCTCCGAAGATGAGGTTAGCCTCGGTGATGAAGATTCCATCGTGCCTGAAGAGCCCGCCGAACAAGAACGCTTGAAGCGTCGGCTAATTGCCACTGCAAAAGGCCTGAAAAAGAAGCAGCAGCAGCTTCAAGCTGATCAAGATCTGCTCAACGAAAGATGGAATGACGTCCTGGTAGCCGAGGAATATGGCCTCGAGCGCCCAACCAAAAGCTACCCGAAGCGCAAAGTGTTACCACAGTTTGATGATGAGGCGCTGGAACCCATCCTACCAAGGTACAATATGGCTGACAGACCACCACGTGGCCGGGACAAAGCGGCACTTCAAGCCGAACACCAACCCGCGCTACCTCGCCGAACAAACAGAAATACAACAGTTCGGGGATATACACGTGACCAGCGACACGACTTGGAAAATAGAGCAGGTCAGACAAGATCGATCTATGGATCACGGGGGCGCGCCTCGACGCGCGACGATGTCCATCTGGCTCAACATGACAAACATAACCACGTCCGGTCCAAAAACCGTAGACGAGCTCCATCCGAGCTACGTCACGACTTGGCCCGATATAGAGGCGCCACACACCCCCTTTGCTTCACTGATGAAGTAATGGGACACGATTTCCCAGAAGGGTTTAAACCCGTAAACATCGAATCATATGATGGCACAACAGACCCCGCGGTGTGGATCGAGGATTTTCTTCTCCACATTCATATGGCCCACGGCGATGATCTTCACGCCATCAAATACCTCCCGCTCAAACTCAAGGGACCAGCTAGGTACGGGTTAAACAATCTTCCTAAAAACTCCATTGGCAGCTGGGAGGAATTGGAGGGCGCCTTCCTCGACAACTTCCAAGGCACATATGTCCGACCTCCGGATGCCGACGACCTAAGTCATATAATACAACGGCCTAGAGAGTCAGCGAGAAAAGTCTGGACTTAGTTCATAACTAAAAAGAACCAAATCATTGACTATCCGAACGCCGAAGCCCTAGAAGCCTTTAAGCACAGAGCATCCACGACGAATGGCTGGCCAGACACCTCGGCCAGGAAAAACCGAAGTCCATGTCAGCCCTTACGGCACTCATGACCCGCTTCTGTGCGGGCGAAGATAGCTGGCTAGCCCACAACAACAACAACACAAGTGAACCTGGCACTTCTAAAGCCAGAAACAACAACGGCAAGCCTCGACGCAATAGACATAAGTGTCAAAACAACGGTGATAGTACCGAAGACACGGCGCTCAACGCCGGATTCAGCGGCTCTAAGTCCGGTCAGCAGAAGAAGCCATTTGAAAGGAACAATCCGGGCCCGTGCAGTCTGGACTGCATTCTAGATCGACCATGCCAAATCCATGGCACTCCGGATAAACCAGCCAATCATACCAACAAGGAATGTTGGGATTTCAAACAGGCTGGCAAGTTAAATGCCGAGAATAGGGAGAAAGGGTCGCAAAGCAAGGACGATGACGAGGAACCCCAACCACCAAACACAGGGGGACAGAAGAAATATTCCCCCAAGTCAAAATGGTGAACATGATATATGCCACCCACATCCCCAAGAGGGAGCGCAAGCACGCACTCAGGGACGTCTACGCGATGGAGCCAGTCGCCCCAAAGTTCAACCCATGGTCCTCCTGTCCGATCACCTTCGATCGCAGAAACCATCCGACCAGTATCCATCATGGCGGCTCAGCCGCACTGGTCCTTGACCCAATTATTGATGGATTCCACCTCACACAATTCCTCGTGGATGGTGGCAGCAGCCTGAACCTGATCTATCGGGATACAGTGCGCAAAATGGGTATCGATCCCTCAAGGATCAAGCCCACCAAAACCACCTTTAAAGGTGTCATACCAGGTGTAGAGGCCTGTTTTACGGGCTCAATCACACTAGAAGTGGTCTTTGGATCCCCGGATAATTTCCGAAGCGAAGAGTTAATCTCCGATATCGTCCCCTTCCGCAGTGGGTACCATGTACTGCTCGGACGAACCGCATTTGCTCGATTCAATGCGGTGCCGCACTATGCCTACCTTAAGCTCAAGATGCCCAGACCTCACATTGTTATAAAAGTCAATGGAAATACGGAGCGCTCCCTCCGTATTGAGGAGCACACCGCGGCCCTCGCAGCAGAAGTACAGAGTAGCCTTCTCAGGCAGAACCTCAATTCGGCGATAAAGCCCCCGGACACCGTCAAGCGAGTCCGAACTACTGTGCAGCAGGACCGTCTGGCTCGTCCAGAGCTCAACTAGCAATTCGGCCTCCGTCCTAGTCCCAATCAAGCGGTGAAATTCGTGCCACACGTACACAACTACGCACTTAAAATACCATGGGCATGGATGGAGGCATAGCTAGACCGTGGTCCACAATGCGGTTCAACCGCCCTAGATCCGCATAACTTCATTGTTTCTCTTTCTTTCAGGTTTTTTCTTTTCTTGAGGCTTTTCTAATAACCTGATCATCGGACCCATCGCGGGATGGATACACCAAGAAGGCAAGGAGCTTTGACGTACAAGGGAATACCTAGGTGGTCTCTGCTAATGATCGTCATACCTGTTTTAAATACTCGCACGCAGCTCGCTTTTCGTCGTGGCATGTTAAATAGCCTTGTTTGCTTATCGCAATACTTGTACACATGCGCCTTGACGTATTAATCAAATTACAATGGAAAATAATCTGCAGCGTCAGCTTATTACTTAATTTTTTCCTTGTTTGTTTATTTATTATCAATTGCACCCGTACATTCTGGTACGCCTTCATTCGCCAGGGGCTTCATTGTACCCCATAACACGACAAGAAAGTCCGAACACTTTTATAGTACAGTTCAGCACCCCGAACTTACAGCATTATATGCATCGGCTCCGAATCATGTCTTTGGTCAATAGTTGGGTTGCCCGGCTCCTGTGCTTACTACCTTATGTTCTGCTATATCGACTAGGGTAGTAAAGGGAGAACTACTGCAATTGTGTCCCGGTTCCTCCGGACGAGCACCTCAGTAGAGAAAGCCGAAAACTGACTGTCATGATGCAGTGACAGCTGGTCAGCTGTTCGAGAGGTTTTCAAATCCTTAGAGATTTTTTCCGCTTTACGTGAGGAATCGGTTTTTGTCCGATTAGGCGTGTATAGCGCACCAAGTTCGGCCTTCCGAATACTAGGGGCTGCGCCAAAATTTAAGATTATCAAACTCCTATGGCTAAGTGAGGGTGATAAAGCCGTATAATCCGATTGCCTTGTTCGTTATGCTAAACACCTCCTTAAAGGACCAAAAACTTGGATAAAGAGTGTTTAGATTTATCCCGAACACCCCCGTACTATCTACGTGGGGGCAGAAGCCGACGACTGGCCAACTCTCAGATTTCATAAACGGTCGCATAGGAGGTAAAATTTTAAATAAATAAGCATTATATTGCATAAACGACCTCGTTTCATATTACAGGGCAGGATCAAATGAATGTTTTCATGGGAATATAATATCCTTTGCACATTGCTCCGCCACAAGGCGGGATCCCTCCAGGACACTATCAAAGTACAGTTTGGGTCAATGGTGCTCCTTTCCCTCAGGCGGCCCCTCGATCATCAGCTTCTTGGCATCCATCTTCTCCCAGTGCACCTTAGCGCAGGCAAAGGCCATCCGCGCACCTTCGATGCAGACCGACCGCTTGATGGCTTCCAACCACGGGCAGGCACTCACAAGCCGCTTGACGAGTCCGAAGTAGCTGCTGGCCATGGGCTCGGCAGGCCACAGACGGACTATTAAGTCCTTCATGGCCAGTTCGGCCGCCTTATGTAGCTCGACCAGTTGTTTTAGCTGGTCGCTAAAGGGCACCGGAAGTTCTGGTCCAAGGTATTGAGACCAAAACAGCTTCTCCATAGAGCCCCCTTCTTCTGCTCGATAAAATTCTATAGCATCTGATATGCTGCGCGGCAGATCCGCAAACATCCCTGGAGAGCTCCAAACCTGGGTAAGTAACAGGAATGTTTCCTTCACATATCTGCTTTGCATAATGAAAGTCTTACCCGTCGTAATTTTCTTGGCCGCCTGGATCTCCTAGAGGGCACCCTGGGCTTCGGCTCGGGTGTCTTGCGCGCTTTGGTGGGCCTTGGCAAGTTCGGACACTTGAGTCTTAGAATCACGCTCCAAGGACTCGTACTTCTTGACGGTGTCCTGGAGCTCTTGCTGGACCTCGCTAACCCGGGCCTCTTGCTTCTCGCGCGCGGTCCGTTCCTTGCCCGCTTTGTCCTCAGCCTCGGCCAACGCCTTCTTAAGGGCTGCCACCTCAGTCGTGGCCCCTGATAAAATTCATGACACTTTAGTCAGCACAAACAATTCATCCTCCTTAATTATACACGCAGGTTACTACATACCTTTGTTTTCTTCCAGCTGCTTCTTCACGAGGCCGAGCTCTTCCTCAACTCGCTCCAGGTTCTGTTTCAGTCCAGAGACCTCCGCAGTATGAGCGGCAGAAGCTAGAAGCGATCCTAGTGAGGGAGTCCTAGACTAGGGGGTGTCCGGACAGCCGGACTATCATCGTCCGCCGGACTCCAAGACTACGAAGATACAAGATTGAAGACTCCGTCCCGTGTCCGGATGGGACTTTCTTTGGCGTGGAAGGCAAGCTTGGCGATACGGATATGTAGATCTCCTACCATTGTAACCGACTCTGTGTAACCCTAGCCCTCTCCGGTGTCTATATAAACCGGAGGGTTTTAGTCCGTAGGACACAACAACCATTACGACAATCATACCATAGGCTAGCTTCCAGGGCTTAGCCTCCTTGATCTCGTGGTAGATCCACTCTTGTAATACACATCATCAATATTAATCAAGCGGGGCGTGGGTTTTACCTCCATCAAGAGGGCCCGACACAGGTAAAACATCGTGTCCCTCGCCTCCTGTTACCATCCGCCTAGACGCATAGTTCAGACCCCTACCCGAGATCCGCCGATTTGACACCGACATTGGTGCTTTCATTGAGAGTTCCTCTGTGTCGTCACCGATAGGCTTGATGGCTTCTCAATCAACAACACCGTCCAGGTGAGACTTTTCTCCCGGACAGATCTTCAGATTCGGCGGCCGCATCGCGGGCCAATTCACTTGGCCACCTGGAGCAGATCGAAAGCTACGTCCCTGGCCGTCAGGTCAGATTTGGAAGCCTAAACTTCACGGCGGATATCCATGGAGACTTGATATTCGATGGATCCGAGCCACAGCCGTGCGTGCCGCACTGTCACGATGGGCATGATCTAACTCTGCCGCCGGACAGCGCCTTTGAGGTCAAGACATGAATCCGCTCCGACCCATAGTTCGGAGCCGATCGCGCAGATCGAGGACGAGTGGCTGGACACCGCCTCGGGAGCTGCAACAGCCGCGGCGATGGAGCCGAACACTGACCTCGTCCCCTATAAAACTCGTGACTCCGAGGTGCCTGACTCCGAACCTCCTGCGCCTCTGCCAATCAAATCCGATTGGGCGCCGATCATGGAGTTCACCGCTGCGGACATCTTTCAGCACTCACCCTTTGGCGACATCCTAAATTCGCTAAAACATCTCTCGCTATCCGGAGAGCCCTGGCTGGATTATGGCCAGGATGGTTGGGATGCGGACGACGAAGAAATTCAAAACCCACCCACCACCCACTTTGTAGCCACTGTCGACGATCTAACCGACATGCTAGACTACGACTCCGAAGACATCGACGGTATGGACGACGATGCCGGAGACGATCAAGAACCAGCGCTCACAAAGCATTGGAAGGCCACCACAACCCATGATGTATATATGGTGGATACCCCAAAAGGAAGCGATAACAAGGACCAACGGGGCGCGGCAAAGGATAATCCCGCCGATAAACAACCAAAACAGCGACGCAGACGCCGCCCTAAGTCCCTCCTCGACAACAACAGCGCTCCTAATGACCCAGCAATAGAGCAGGGCAAGCCAGTGGATGACGAACATGCAGCCAAGCAACCGTCTGAACAGGACGAATTGGATAATCAATCCATGCCCGGCAAAACCAACAGTCTAGACGACCTCTCGCCGGACACACCGCCGGAGAATAAGAGCCTTCACAAAAGACTCGTCGCCACTGCAAGAAGTCTGAAGAAGGAAAAACGGAAGCTCAAAACAGCGGAAGACATACTCAGAATAAGGTGGAGCAAAGTGCTCAAAACCACAGACAAATACGGCAATGGCCATCAATCAAAGAGCTACCCGAAGCGCAAGCTGCTGCCAGAATTTGACGAGGAAGCCATAGAGCCCCACAAAAAAAAACAAAGAGGCCGCTGGCGGATAGACGGCCGAGGATAGGCCAAAACTACAAGCGCGCCGCACACAAGCCGACTCATGATCCTGGAAAACAGATGGCCCAGCCAGTCCATTTACGGGCCAAAAAGAGGGCCCCAGAAGCAACATAACACGCCAAGTGTTCAAGACGGCAGTACACCCAAATCTGGGCGCCAGACACCCACTATGTTTCACTAATGAGGTGCTGGATCATGAATTCCCAGCAGGATTTAAACCCATAAACATAGAGGCCTACGATGGAACAATGACCACGAGTCCGGATAGAGGATTATATACTACACATACACATGGCTAGAGGAGATGACCTCCACGCCATAAAATATCTACCCCTCAAGCTCAAAGGGCCAGCTCGGCATTGGCTCAAAAGCCTCCCAGAAAACACTGTTGGAAGTTGGGAAGAGCTAGAGGACGCGTTTAGAGCAAATTTTCAAGGGACTTATGTCGGCCCTCCGGATGCAGATGATCTAAGTCATATAACTCAACAGCCCGGAGAGTCAGCACGCAAATTCTAGAACAGGTTCCTTACTAAAAAGAACCAAATAGTCGACTGTCCGGACGCCGAAGCCTTAGCAGCTTTTAAACACAACGTCCGAGACGAATGGTTTCGCTGACACACCTCGCCAAGAGAAGCCGAGGACAATGTCCGCGCTAACAAGCCTCATGACCCGCTTTTGCGCGGGGGAAGACAGCTGGCTAGCAAGATGCAGCACCAGCGACCCAAGTACATCCGAGATTAGAGATGGAAACGGAAAATCACGGCACAGAAAAGATCAGCGCCGGAATAAAGAGAAAAGCCCAAAGAGCACGGCGGTCAACGCCGGATTCAAAAGCTCATGCCAAACAACAAAACACCGCCTCTTAAGGACAACAAAGGACGAGCTATCCAACTTAAACAAAATTTTGGATCGGATATGTCAAATCCACAAGACCTCCGTAAGGCTCGCAAACCACACCCACCGAGATTGTTGGGTTTTCAAACAGTCCGCCGACTCAACGCCGAACACAAGGGGCTTGACGCACCAAGCGAGGATTTATGACGAGCCCCACCAAAGCAGGCACCGAAAACAAAAGAAATTCCCACAAGAAGTCAAAGCAGTAAACTCACTTCATGTGATAATACGGAAAAATAATGCGGCACCCGCTAAGATGGGTCTCGCACGGTCCACCCCAGCAGAACCTCGAGATTGGATGTCAAAACCAATCACTTTTGACCACCTGGATTATTCCAGAAGTGTTCGAAACGCAGGATGGACTGCCCTGATCTTGGATCCTATAATTGACGGACTACAATTTACACAAGTCCTGATGGACGGCGGCAGCGATTTAAACCTGCTATATCCGAACACAATCCGCAAGTTGGGGATAGACCTTACTAAAATTCGACATAGCCGCACTTCCTTTAAAGGAGTGACGCCAGGCCCTTACGCCAAGTGCACAGGCTCCTTACTACTGGAAGTTGTGTTCGGGTCACCGGACAACTTCCGACGTGAAAAGCTAATCTTTCATGTCGCCCCATTCAAAAGTAGCTATCAAGCACTATTGGGACGTGAAGCTTTCGTCCGCTTTAACGCAATATCACATTACGCGTCTCTTACACTCAAAATGCCCGGTCCACGAGGCATCATTTCATTAAGAGGGTCATTCAAAGAACCCGGACACGGCTAGACGAGTCCGGCATAAATAAGCTAGGGGCTCCCCAGCCGCACCCCCCTTCACAAGGGGCTGGGCATATAAGCAACAATGAGCTAATATAGGCTTAGCTTTATTAATTTCTAAATATTTTAATTTTTATGCACTTTTCGCACGATTTCTTTCAAACTAAGTTCCTCTCTTTTTACAGATGAACACCATGCACACCCGTCCAGGATAACGGCACAACGGAGACACAAAGCAGACGCAAGAGGGACCCGTTGCTAGGATTCTTTTGATTAAGACCTGCGTAAACCTTTTCTCGTCTCTTGTTGCTATAATCCCCTGGTTTTTCATGATAACCAGAGAGGAGACTGACATTTTGGCATCGGCCGCGTCAGAGTACCTCGCTCGCACGACACAAGGGGCTTAGGGCATTGTTTCATTTATTATTATAAAGACCGAACACCTTAGGGAGTGTTCGCGCCTCGAGATTAGGCATTATATGCATTAGCTCGAATCATGTCTTTGGTCAAAAGTTGGGTTTGTCCGCTCCGTGTTTTGCTGCCTTATGTTCCGATCATCGGCTAACGCGGCACCGGAGAACTATGCGATTGTGCCCCGGTTCGGCCGGGTGAGCACCTCAAGAGAGAAAGCGAAAAGTGACTGCTATGATACTGCGAGAGACTGGTCAACCACTCGATCGACCACCGAATGTTTAGAATTCCTCCGCTTTGACGAAGGACCATTTCCGTCAGCACACACGCCCAAATCGGAGAGTGCGGTGCCCTCAGGGGCTATATCGTAGTCCCACCCTCGAGCTCCAATGGCTAGGTGAAAGTGATAAAGCATCATAGTCCGGTTGCCTCGTTTGCTACGCTACCACCTCCTCAACAGGACCGAGACGTCGGATTAAGTGTGAAAATGCGCTATTTTTTGCGAACACCCCCGCACCTTGTGCGTGGGGGCTGAAGCCGACGACTGCCATCTTTCAGGTTATACATACGTATACATAAACGGCCGCATAGGAGATATTTCAATACTTGAGCGCACAAGTATAAAAAGCGATTACATCATAACCATTGTTTTACAAAATAAAACGTTCAATTTAACGTGACATTTTTCGAGCACTGCGACTCTATTACACGAGCACCACGCATAACTTCCCCAAAATAGTGCTCGGCGGGTAACCGCTTTCGTCCAACCCGGGTTGCAACAGCGGTGGCATCCATCTCGTCCAATGTGTCTTCACATGGGCAAGGGCCATCCGCGCACCCTCTATGCAGGCCGACCGCTTCATCGCCTTGATATGCGGCACCGCCCCAAGAAACTGCTGCAATAAGCCAAATAGCTCTTCGGCTCGGGCCTCTCCGGCCAGACATGAGTCACGATATCCGTCATGGCAAGTCCGGACAACCTATTCAGCTCAGCCCATTCGGCCAAACGATCGGTCAGCGGAAGTGAACGATCCGGACTATGGAATTGAGACCAAAACATCTCTTCCGTCTTCTGATCCTTCTGACTCCGGAAGTGCACAATGGCATCCGCCGCACTCGCCGCTAAGTCCATATATGGATCCTCCTGGCCCCATAGCTGGCCAAGCTGAGCATACTTTGGATCCGTAAACCTGCGGCACAGCAGAAAAGGCTTGCCAGCCACAATGTCTCCGGCCTGACGCAGCTCCTCCTTTATAGCCCGCATTGCAAAACGAGCATCCTTGGCTTCGGTGGTGGCCTTCCCCAGGTCTTCTCGCTCCGATAGGCGCTCCTTTTCAAGAGCCTCATTGCGGTCGGTAGCATCCTTCAATTTAACGGCCAGTTCGGCCATCTCTTCCCTGCTTCGGCAGTGTGCAGCCCTTTCGGCTTCTAACTCCTCGGCCGCCCTCGAGGCAGCCGCATTACTTCTTCTGGCTTGCTCCTTGGCTTGAGCAAGTTCTACCCAAAGGCTCTCCACAGCAGCAGCACCATCTGCGTCAAGCACAAATATTGTAAGAGGTGGGTTTTGGCTCCCTTAATAGGTGACTGCGGAGAGACAACTTACCTTGCGACTCGTCAAGTCGCTTGTTGACTAGCGCGATGTCTGCATCCGCAACATCGAGTTGCCGCATTAATTCAGCAACTCCATCAGTCCGGCTAGCCCCCGGACCATCCGCCACCTGTATAGGAAAGGCGACACTCAATACCTGCGATTTTGATCCTCGGCATGCTTTCGCTTTCGACAACATACCGAGTCTCAGGGGCTACTATCTATACAGGGCGCACTTTCATGTGCAAAACTGTCAAAAAGGTGCGTCGTTCTTACATACCTCAAACCCCGCCAGCAAACTCCTGACGGCATTATGCAATCCGCTTTCGGCGGACGAAATCCTTCCAATCACCATGCTCATCAATGCACGGTGATCTTCTGAGATGGACGCCCTCTCAAGCAGATCCTTCAGCTCCCCCGGCCGAACACTAGTCGGCACCGAACTCTTCGGCTCTGCCGGGCTCGGGGATACCCTCCGTGACGACACTTCAGGCTCGTCCGCCCTATCCGACGGCGCAGCAGACGGAGGTGTCTCGCTCTTCATCATCTCCGGACGAAGATCCCCCGAAGACGAGCTCATCTGAGAAGGTCGCAGATCTGAACTACAAGGTAACAATTTCGGTTATCCTCAGAAGCACAAATATGGATGTTTCTTATTAATGAACTCCCCGTTTTCTACTCACGGCTCGCTGGAGGGCTGATTCTTTAGAGAAGATTGTGCGGCCGGGACCTCCCCGGACGCAGGACCCTCTGGTGAAGATTTCTTCCCCCGCTTAGGGGCTTTGGCCTCCGGGTCTTCGGAGGCGGTCCTCTTCTCCCCCTGGAGGGAGGGATTCTCGATCCCCCTTCTTCAAGCGCCCCTTGGGCGAGGCGGTAGCTCCTCTACTTTCCCCTTCGCCTTCTTCTGAAGGCGCAACCGCCAACATTCTGACCAGCACGGGCTCCGGCGCGGTCTCTGGGAGGGGGGCCGGACACCGTATCAGCTTTGCTTGCGCTATCCACTCCTGTTGAAGGATAACGGGTTAAAAGGCAAATTGTAGAAAGGCAAACAAACGGTGCGTCCGAACAGTGAGCTACTTACTTGAGTATCCGGGTGATTGCAGCTTAGGCCGGCGTCCTCGGTCAATTCCGGACACGCCGCCTGTGATCCGAAGAATAGCTTGTACATCTCCACGGGTGTCGTACCCATGAAGTGTTGGAGAATCCGTGGTCCCTCCGGATTGAACTCCCATAGCTGGAGAGGACGACGTTTGTAGGGCAGGAGACGCCTAATTAGCATAACCTGCATCACCACGACCAGATCGATCTCCCTCGCTTGGAGGTCTCGAGTCCGGCCCTGCAATAGGGGCACGTCTTTTGACGGCCCCCAATTGAGCCCTTGGTTGACCCATGACATCAACCGTCGTGGAGGTACCGAGCGGAATGAAAGCGGCGGCTTCTGCCTGCTGCCCTTCGGAGCGGTGATATAGAACCACTCCTGCTGCCACAAGCCGAGCTCCTCTTGGAAGGAGCCCTCGGGCCACGGGGCATCGACCCTCCTGCTTATGGCCGCCCCGCCGCGCTTTGCTTGACGCCCCCCCCATCATCTTCGGCTCCACATTGAAGGTCTTCAGCCACAGGCCAGAGTGAGGGGTGACGCGGAGGAAGGCTTCGCAGACGATAATAAATGCGGAAATATGGAGGATAGAGTCTGGAGCCAAGTCGTGGAATTCCAACCCATAGTAGAACATGAGCCCTCTCACAAAAGGATCCGTCGGGAAGCCTAAACCCCGACGGAGGTGGGATACAAAGACGACATGCTCGCCGGGCTCGGAGGTGGGGATGGCCTGTCCTTCGGCGGGCAACCTATGTGAAATCTCGTAGGACAGGTACTTGGCCTCTCGCAGCTTTAGCACGTCCTCCTCCTTGACGGAGGAGGGCATCCACCGGCCCTGAAGGTCGGAGCCGGACATTGTTGAAGGTCCGAAGCACTCGAATCGGGGGCTCTGGGTGTTGGAACTTGGAGCAAGGAGAGGATCGATGGAAGATTGAAGAAAAGAGATGAGCCTTGGTCCTATTATAAAGAGGGAGAATACCAACAGCCATCTCCGTGACCGTTCGGGACTCGCCTTCGATAGAGGAGGCGTGGCGACGGGCGCGGTTGGGTTACCCATGTCCGTATTGATGAGAATCCCGGAATAAGGGGAACACGATCTCTACTTCGACAAGACGTGCCAAGGAAACCGCTTCGCTAAACGCGCTGAGGTGGTATAATCAGAAACGATTCAAGTAAAGGCTTGGTGGTGGTGTGACGTCATGCCGCAAAATACGTCAGCAGATTGAACTTGTGCACATATTATTCTCTCTACGGTTGAATGTGGGATTTATTTTGCAGAGCCGGACACTATCCTGGTGTTCACAATCTTCTATGGATTATTCAGAGGAGGAACCCGCCTTGCAATGCCGAACATTATGCACGCCGGACTCATCGTCATTGAAGCCAGGTTCAGGGGCTACTGAGGGAGTCCTGGACTAGGGGGTGTCCGGACAGCCGGACTATCATCGTCCGCCGGACTCCAAGACTACGAATATACAAGATTGAAGACTCTGTCCCATGTCCGGATGGGACTTTCCTTGGCGTGGAAGGAAAGCTTGGCGATACGGATATGTAGATCTCCTACCATTGTAACCGACTCTGTGTAACCCTAGCCCTCTCCGGTGTCTATATAAACCGGAGGGTCTTAGTCCATAGGACACAACAACCATTACGACAATCATACCATAGGCTAGCTTCTAGGGCTTAGCCTCCTTGATCTCGTGGTAGATCCACTCTTGTAATACACATCATCAATATTAATCAAGCAGGACGTAGGGTTTTACCTCCATCAAGAGGGCCCGAACCTGGGTAAAACATCATGTCCCTCGTCTCCTGTTACCATCCGCCTAGACACATAGTTCGGGACCCCCTACCCGAGATCCGCCAGTTTTGACACCGACAGCTAGCTTATTCACATAGACATGTTATGTTAGACTCCTGCGAAAAGTATTTTGATCCTGTGTTCGGCTTTTCTTTCCGAACACCGACCAGAGCATCAGGGGCTACTGTCTACACTATGATATTCTTTTACAATTTTATTACTTACCTCAAAGCCTGTTAGAAGGCTAGCGCAGGCTTCGCTCAGTCCGTTTTTGGCGGACTGGACCTTCTCAATCACCGTACTCATAAGAGTACAGTGTTCTTACACAATGGAAGCGCCTTGCAACGCTTACAGTAATCTATCCGGTGCCTCCGGATGGACAGAGGTCACCAGTGGAGTTAGCTCGCCCCCCCCCCCTTGTTTGAAAGAGGCGGCCATCCTGAATCTGGAGCCACTTGGGTCTCCGGAGCTGTATTCGGCTGGGGGCCAAATTGGATACGGCACCCATCGTTGGTGTCCATAGGGGTCTGTCCCCCCATGTGTTCGGCGACCGGGGTTTTACCCTCCGGGACCACTGGGACGGCCTCTTGATCCCCTCCCTGGCTTGGGATCTTTCGAGGCAACACCTCGGTGTTGTCCGCGGCCTTGGGGGAGGAGGCTGTCGGAAGGGACTCGTTGTTCATCGCCGACGGGTCCAGCGATCCCTCCGAAGAGGAGGACAGCGTGATGTTGGACTAGGCCGGGCTGCAAGTGCAAAATACCGGATATATTATTGTGTCCGGATACTTACAAGTTGGCTAGGGGCTTGACCCTGGGCACCCACTCTCCGCCGCTATTGGTGGCCGTTGCGGAGTTGTCCGGAGGGGAAGTTTTCCCCTTCTTGGACGCCTTGTCCTCCCCATGTGTGGAGGCCTTCCTCTTCATTCTCCCCCCAGCAGGGGGGAGATCTCTTCTTCCTTCTCCTCTTCCTCATCGTCTTCGGTGGAGGAGTGCGCCCGACGTCTTCGGACGTCACGTCCGAAGTGCCCTTGCGACGGAGACCGCTTTTGGTCCCCGGGGCCTTCTTCTTGGCCTTCTTCTCCGGCACCTCATAAGGCGCCGGAAACAACATCTTCGTCAGAAGAGGGGTTTCTGGATCTTCGGGCAGCGGAGCCGGATAGTTAATCTGCTCCGCTAACTCAACCCAGGCCTGAAAGATTAGTATGGAAGCTTAGATTCCTCCCTCAGATATGCTAGTAAAGGATATACCTTGAAAACAGGAAAGAACTTACAGATTAGCCGGCGTTTTGACCTAAGCCCACGATCCTCGGTAGTGGGCGGTGGTACCTCGTCAGCCTTGAAGATCACCTTCCAGACGTCTTCATGCGTTGTGCCGAAGAGCTCCAGCAGCGTCTTGTGCTAGGCCGGGTCGAACTCCCACAAATTGCAAGTCCGGCTCTGGCACGGAAGAATCCGGCGGAAGAGCATAACCTGGACCATGTTGACAAGCTTGATTCTCTTACTTATCATGTTTTGGACACACGTCTGGAGCCCAGTCAGCTCTTCCGCTGAGCCCTAGGCCAGGCTCTTCTCTTGCCATGAGGTGAGCCGCATGGGGACTCTGGATCGGAATTCGGGGGTCGCCGCCCAGTTAGTGTCGCTTGGCTCGGTGATGTTGAACCACCCCGATTGCCACCCCTTTACAGTCTCCACAAAGGAGCCTTCGGGCTAGGTGACATTTGGCATCTTTCCCACCATGGCGCCTACGCACTTCGCTTGTTGGTCGCTCACCACCTTTGTCTTCACATTGAAGGTCTTCAGCCATTGGCCGAACTGAGGTGGGATGCGGAGGAAGGCCTCGCACACGACAATAAATGCCGAGATGTTGAGGATGGAGTTGGGGGCCAAGTCATGAAAGTCTAGCCCGTAGTAGAACATCAGTCCGCGGGTGAACGGGTGGAGGGGGAATCCCAGCCCGCGGACGAAGTGGGTGAGAAACACCACCCTTTCCCGGGGCTCCGAGGGAGGGACGATTTGTCCCTTGGCCGGAACTCGATGAGCGATGTCCTTGGCCAAGTACCCGACCGCTCGCAGCTTCTTGATGTCCTCCTTCTTGATGGAGGAGGCCATCCACTTGCCTCCAGCTCCGGATCCAGACATGATTGGAGTGCTTTCTCGGGTGGAGAAGGCGAGAGCTTGGGTGCTGGAGCTCAAGAATGGATGGGCAGAGGAAGGAGAAAGCGTGGGTGAACGAGGATGAATCCTTATCCCCTTATAAAGATAGTAAAAGTCGTGCGCCTCTCCCCTCGCCTAAAAATCCGCCTATTCCCCAAGCGTCGTGCAGATGACACGGTTGGTTTACCCATGCCTGTATTGATGAGAATCCCGTGATAAGGGGACATGATCTCTGCTTCGACAAGATGTGCCAGTGAAACCGCACCTCGAAATACAGAGCGGCAGGCTAAAGAACGGTTCGAATAATGACCGGGCAGTGGTGTCATGTCATGCTACAAAAAGTTGTCAACGGATTAGACTCGTGAAACATTATACTCTCTACGGTTGTGTGTGGTACTTGTTTTTCAGAGCCGGACACGTTTCCTGTGTTCGAAAGACTATGTTGAAGTATTCGGAGAAGGAACCCGCCTTGCAATGCCGAAGACAATCTGTGCGCCGGACTTATCATCATGAAGCCTGGTTCAGGGGCTACTGAGGGAGTCCTGGACTAAGGGGTCCTCGGACAGCCGGACTATATACATTGGCCGGACTGTTGGACTATGAAGGTACAAGATAGAAGACTTCGTCCCACGTCCGGATGGGACTCTCCTTTGCGTGGAAGGCAAGCTTGGCGATTTGGATATATGGATTCCTTTCTCTGTAACCGACTTTGTACAACCCTAGCCCCCCCCCCCCTCGGTGTCTATATAAACCGGAGGATTAGACTTCTAGGGTTAGAGTTACAATCATCATAACCTCATAGGCTAGACTTCTAGGGTTTAGCCATTACGATCTCGTGGTAGATCAACTCTTTTAATACTCATATTCATCAAGATCAATCAAACAGGAAGTAGGGTATTACCTCCATAGAGAGGGCCCGAACCTGGGTAAAGATTGTGTCCCCCGCCTCTTGTTACCATTAGCCTTAGACACATAATTCAGGACCCCCTACCCGAGATCCGTCGGTTTTGACACCGGCAGCGGCAGCTCCATATCGTAAAACATGATGAATCCTTCTCTCTAATTTTTTTTCTTGGTGAATAGGTATATATGGAGTTGGAGTTAGGGTTGCCGGAGGTCCAGGGGGCCCACAAGATCGCTAGGCGCACCCTTGGGGGTGGGCGCGCCCCTGAGCTTGTGGCTCCAAGGTGTCCCCCCTCTAGTATCTTTTTTGACCAATATTTTTTATATATTACACAAAACTTCTTCATAAATTTTCAGATCAATCTGAGAACTTTGATTTCTGCACCAAAACAACACCATGGTAATTCTGCTGAAAACTACGTTAGTCTGGGTTAGTTTCTTTCAAATCATGGAAATTAGAGTCCAAAACAAGGGCAAAAGTGTTTGGAAAAGTAGATACAACGGATACGTATCATTGAAGTTCTTCACCATTAGACTTACCTCCTCATTGGAACTAGCTTATCACTTGATGTTGTGGGAGCATCGCTTGAGGCTTTGTATGCACCACATGACTTGTTGTGGAGCTCCTCCTTGTCCTTAAGTAACATCTCATGAGCAAGAATCCTTTGAATGATTTCTGTGGGCTTGAGATCTTTGTAGTTGGGCATCATTTGGATCAATGTGCCCACGGTATCATATTTTCCACCCAATGCTCTAAGGATCTTCTTGATGATGAACCCGTTGGGCATACCTTTACTTCCTACGCGGCAATCTCATTTGTGATTAGAGCGAGCCTAGAGTACATTTCGGTAACTCCTTCATCATCCTTCATCTTGAACTTGTCAAGTTGACTTTGAAGCACATCCAACTTGGATTCCTTGACGAACTCGGTTCCTTCATGCATATCAATCAAAGTATCCCAAATTTCCTTTGCATTCTTGAGGCGGCTAATCTTGTCTAACTCCTCGGGGCACAAACCGTTGAAGATAATGTCACATGCTTGAGCATTGTATTGCAACATCTTCAATTGTTTCACGGCTGCTTCATGATCCGGTTCCTTACCATCCTCAAAGAATTTACCTTTCAATCCAACATGAACAACAACCCAAATGGCGGGCTTATGACCAGGAATATGCATTCTCATCTTATCTTTCCAACTAGCAAAGTTTGTACCATCAAAATATGGACCTCTACAGTGATAATTACCCTCACTAGACGCCATACTCTCCTAGGTTATGAAACCAATGCAATGGACTCCAAAGCTCTGATAGCACTTGTAGGATCGAAAGTATGTCTAGAGGTGGGTGATTAGACTACTTGATCAAATGAAACCTTATCCTTTCCCCAATTTAGTTGTAGGCAAGTTTTAGCAATTCTACTAAGACAAGAACACCCTACACATGCAAGTCTAAGAGTTGAGCAGCAAAAAGTAATGACTTTGCACATGAATGTAAAGGAGGGATTGGAGAAATCAAACACAAATAAGACATGGTGATTTTGGGCGTCGTTCCGATCGGTGGTGCTATCGTACGTCCAAGTTGATGGAGACTTCAACCCACAAAGGCTAACGGTTGTGCGAGTCCACTAGGGGCTCCACACATGAAGGGTCCACAAAGAAACAACCTTGTCTATTCCACCATGGCTTACGTTCATGAAGGACTAGCCTCGCCCGGGTAGATCCTCACGAAGTAGGCGATCTCCTTGCCCTTACAAACTCCTTAGTTCAACTCCACAATCTCTTAGAGGCTCTCAAGTGACACCTAATCAATCTAGGAGAAACCACTCTCCAAAAGGTAATAGATGGTGCTGTTGATGATGAACTGCTTGCTCTTGTGCTTCAAATGATAGTATCCTCAACACTGAATCGCTCTCTCATACCCCCACAAAAAAGAATCACTCTCTCATAGATTTGGCTTGGATAGTTGAGCGACTGGGGTGGAAAGAAACTTGAAGAGGCTAGAAATCAAGGTTCAAGTGGTTGTATTGGAATCTCTTGATCTCAACACATGAGTAAGTGGTTCTCTCTGAGAAAATGAATGGTGGACGTGTAGATTCATTCTGATGGCTCTCTTAGAGAGTAGCTGGGGGTGGAGGGGTATTTATAGCCTTTACTCAAAATCCAACTGTTATACACTTTTGAATCAACTCGGTGACGCCGGTCCAAAAACTCAGTGAGACCGGCATGTGCAAAAGATATGAAACGTTGGGCTTTTCGGTGGGGCCGAAGTGGAAATCTCGGACACCAATATGCGATAACCTAGGCATGACTTCGTTTTGGTAGTTTCGATCTGTTCAATTCCATAATTACGAAATGAACGAATTGGCTTACAGAAGCTTGGTCACAACAACTCGGTGAGACGGATCACAATCTCGGTGAGACCAAAATTCTAGGGTTTGGCTCTGGCAGTCTGTAGGATCAACTCAGTGGGTCCAGGATAAAAAAGTTGGTGGGACCGAGATGAAACTTTGGGGATCAGACATATATGAAGTGGAGAAGGTTTTTTGGATTTTTGGAGGAATATCACTAAGCACTTGAGCAATTGAGTCATGATCAAAACCTCATCCCTTTTCAATAGTATTGGATTTCCTATGGACTCAGTGTGATCTTGGATCACTTATCCAAAAATGAAGAGTCTTGGAGCTTTGCCAATCCATGTCCTTTGCACTTTGAGGGGTCCACATTCTCATGTCCTTGCCATGACAATCATTGATCTTTTCTGAAATCTGTTATCAATGAGCATTTGATCAATGATGTATATGTTGTTATGAATTACCAAAACCACCCAGGGATTATTTGCACTTTCAAAAATGCAACCCATCAATATAATCCTTAATACGTGCAATATTCTCTTATATAGTGTGGTTGGGAGAATTTAAAAAGATAATAGGACTATCATGTGTGGCTGCAATAGCAACAATTTCCATGTTAACATAAGGAATATGGCAAGTTCATCTCCATAAGCATCATTCATATTGGCATCATGGCCACAAGCATATAAAACACCAAGTTCATCAAAAAAAAAGGATATTTCAAACGAATCCAAGGGATCATAGCATTCATCCTTCGGTAAGCACGAAGGGAAATTAAACAATGTATGAGTTGAAGAGTTACTCTCATAAGAAGGTGGGCACGGGTGATCAATCCGCTCTTCCTCCTTTTGTTCTTCGCTCTCCTCCTCATCTTCTTCATCTAATGAGCTCACAATTTCATCAACTCTTATTCCATAGAATCCTCCAAAATATTAATCTCTTCCAAGGCAGCGGACATTCTCTCAATAAATTCTTTAAAATAAGCATTAGAAGCATAGTTTTCATAGCAATGTTTAAGTATGGCACAAAAAATTGTAAAGAGTAGCATCACACTTTTCAATCAAAGAAGCAATTTCAAAGGCACCCTTAAAAGAAACAACTTCTTTGATTTGTTCAATATCATAGTGCTACCTCTTGAGCATTGTGTTGGTTTTCCCTTGAAGAGGAAAGGGTGATGCAGCAAAGTAGCATAAGTATTTCCCTCAGCTTTTGAGAACCAAGGTATCAATCCAGTAGGAGGCTCCTCAAAAGTATCACGCACCTACACAAACAAACAAGAACCTCGCAACCAACGCGATAAAGGGGTTGTCAATCCTTTCACGCTAACTTGCGAAAGTGAGATCTGATAGAGATAATATGATAAGATAAATATTTTTGGTTTTTTTATGATATAGATGGAAAGTAAAAGATGCAAATAAAAGTAGATTGAAAACTTATATGATAAAAGATAGACCCGGGGGCCATAGGTTTCACTAGTGGCTTCTCTCAAGATAGCATAAGTATTACGGTGGGTGAACAAATTACTGTCGAGCAATTGATAGAAAAGTGCATAGTTATGAGATTATCTAGGCATGATCATGTATATAGGCATCACGTCGCAACAAGTAGATCGAAACGATTCTTGCATCTACTACTATTACTCCACACATCGACCGACTCCTGCCTGCATCTAGAGTATTAAGTTCATAAGAATAGAGTAATGCATTAAGAAAGATGACATGATGTAGAGGGATAAACTCATGCAATATGATATAAACCCCATCTTTTTATCCTTGATGGCAACAATACAATACGTGCCTTACTGCCCCTGCTGTCACTGGGAAAGGACACCGCAAGATTGAACCCAAAGCTAAGCACTCCTCCCATTGCAAGAAAGATAAATCTAGTAGGTCAAACCAAACTGATAATTCGAAGAGACTTGCAAAGATAACTTAATCACACATAAAAGAATTCAGAGGAGATTCAAATATTTCTCATAGATAAACTTGATCATAAACCCACAGTTCATCGGATCTTGACAAACACACCGCAAAAAGAGTTACATCGAATAGATCTCCAAGAAGATCGAGGAGAACTTGGAATTGAGATTGAAAGAGAGAGAAGAAGCCATCTAACTAATAACTATGGACCCGAAGGTCTGTGGTAAACTACTCACAACTCATCGGAGAGGCCTTGGAGATGATGTAGAGGCCCTCAGTGGTCGATTCCCCCTCCGGCGAAGCGCCGGCGGAGGCTCCAAGGTGGGATCTCACGGATACAGAAGGTTGCGGCGGTGAAATTAGTTTTTCGTGGTGCCCCTAGATGTTTTCAGGGTACGTGTATATATATAGGAGGAAGGAGTAGGTCGGTTGAGCCACATGGGGCCCACGAGGGTGGGGGCGTGCCCACCCCACTGGGGCACGCCGGGCACCCTTGTGGACGCCTCCTTTGCTTCTTGACGTCCACTCAAGTCTCCTGGATTGCGTTTGTTCCGAAAAGATCGCTCCCGAAGGTTTCATTCCATTTGGTCTCCGTTTGATATTCCTTTTCTTCGAAACGCTGAAATAGGCAAAAAAAAAACAGCAATTCGGGCTGGGCCTCCGGTTGGTAGGTTAGTCCCAAAAATGATATAGAAGTGTAAAGTAAAGCCCATAAACATCCAAAACAGGTAATATAATAGCATGGAACAATCAAAAATTATAGATACGTTGGAGACGTATCAAGCATCCTCAAGCTTAATTCCTGCTCGTCCTCGAGTAGGTAAATGATAAAAACAGAATTTTTGATGTGGAATGCTACCTAGCATAATCCTTAATGTAATTTTCTTTATTGTGGCATGAATGTTCAGATCCAAATGATTCAAAATAAAAGTTCATATTGACATAAGAAATAGCAATACTTCAAGCATACTAACAAAGCAATCATGTCTTCTCAAAATAACATGGCTAAAGAAAGTTCATCCCTACAAAATCATATAGTTTGGTCATGCTCCATTTTCGTCACACAAGAATGCTCTCATCTTGCACACCCCCGATGACAAGCCAAGCAATTGTTTCATACTTTACTAATCTCAAACTTTTTCAACTTTCACGCAATACATGAGCGTGAGCCATGGATATAGCACTATGGGTGGAATAGAATATGATGATGGAGGTTGTGTGGAGAAGACAAAAAGGAAGAAAGTCTCATGTTAACGAGGCTAACCAACGGGCTATGGAGATGCCCATCAATTGATGCCAACATGAGGAGTAGGGATTGCCATGCAACTGATGCACTAGAGCTATGAATGTATGAAAGCTCAACAAAAGAAACTAGTGGGTGTGCATCCAACTTGCTTGCTCACGAAGACCTAGGGAATTTTGAGGAAGCCCGTCGTTGGAATATACAAGCCAAGTTCTATAATGAAAAATTCCCACTAGTATATGAAAGTGACAACAAATGAGACTCTCTATATGAAGAACATGGTGCTACTTTGAAGCACAAGTGTGGAAAAAGATAGTAACATTGTCCCCCCCCCTTTTGGGGCCTTTCTCTTTTTTTGGCCTTTCTTTTTTGGCCTTTTTTTATTTGACCTTTCTTTTTTTATAAGGGACAATGCTCTAATAATGATGATCATCACACTTCTATTTATTTGCAACTGATGAGTTACAACTCAAAACTAGAACAAGATATGACTCTATATGAATGCCTCCGGCGGTGTACCGGGATGGGCAATGAATCAAAGTGACATGTAAGAAAAATTATGAAGGTGGCTTTGCCACAAATACGATGTCAACTACATGATCATGCAAGGCAATATGACGATGATGAAACGTGTCATGATGAACGGAACGGTGGAAAGTTGTATGGCAATATATCTCGGCATGGCTATGGAAATGCCATAATAGGTAGGTATGGTGGTTGTTTTGAGGAAGATATAAGGAGGTTTATGTGTGATAGAGCGTATCATATCACTGGGTTTGGATGCACCGGCCAAGTCTGCACCAACTCTCAAGGTGAGAAAGGGCAATGCACGGTACCGAAGAGGCTAGCAATGATGGAAGGGTAAGAGTGCGATAATCCATGGACTCAACATTAGTCATAAAGAACTCATATACTTATTGCAAAAATCTACAAGTCATCAAAACCAAGCATTACACACATGATCCTAGGGGGATAGATTGGTAGGAAAAGACCATCGCTCCTCCCCGACCGCAACTCATAAGGATGACAATCTAAGAACACCTCATGTTTCAAATTTATTGCACAACGGTTACCATACGTGCATGCTACGGGACTTGCAACCTTCAACACAAGTATTCTTTAAATTCACAATTACCCAACTAGCATGACTCTAATATCACCACCTCCATATCTCAAAACAATTATCAAGCATCAAATTGATCACAACATCCAATTCACTTCCTATGATAGTTTTTATTATACCCAACTTGGATGCCCATCATTCTAGGATCAATTTTATAACCATACAAAATACCATGCTATTCTAAAAGACTATCAAAATAATATAAGTGAAGCATGATAGCTCAACAATTTCTACCAAATTAAATCACCGCCGTGCTCTAAAAGATATAAGCGAAGTACTAGAGCAAATTATCAAGCTCAAAAGATATAAGTGAAGCACATAGAGTATTCTAATAAATTCCAAATCATGTGGGTTTCTCCCAAAAGGTGTGTACAGCAAGGACGATTGTGTTAATCTAAAAAGCAAAGACTCATATCATACAAGACGCTCCAAGCAAAACACATATCATATTGTGAATAAAAATATAGCTCCAAGTAAAGTTACTGATAAACGAAGACGAAAGAGGGGAAGTCTTCCGGGCATCCCCAACATTAGGCTTTTGGTTGTACTTGGATATCTTGGGGTGCCATGGGCATCCCCAAGCTTAGGCTCTTGCCACTCCTTATTCCATAGTCCATCAAATCTTTACCCAAAACTTGAAAACTTCACAAACACAAAACTCAACAGGAAATCTCATAAGCTCCGTTAGTGCAAGAAAGAAAAACCACCACATAAGGTACTGTAATGAACTCATCTTTTTTATATTGGTGTTAAACCTACTGTATTCCAACTTCTCTATGGTTCATACCCCCCGGTACTAGCCATAGATGCATCAAAATAAGCAAACAACACACGAAAAACAGAATCTGTCAAACAGAACAGTCTATAGCAATCTGTAACTTTAGAAAACTTTTGGAACTCTAAAACTCCTACAATAATAGGAAGTCCTAGAAAATTTTTCTATTGATATACAGCAAAAAGAATCAATGCAAAATCACGTTTCTGTGATTTATTAAAATTATTCTCGTGCGTGCAAAAGTTTCTGTTTTTCAGCAGAATCAAATTAACTATCACCGTAGGTTATCCTATAGGTTCTACTTGGCACAAACACTAACTAAAACATAAAACCACATATAAACAGAGGCTAGATGAATTATTTATTGAATAATATCAAGGAAAAATATTGGGTTGTCTCCCAACAAGCGCTTTTCTTTAAAGCCTTTTTAGCTAGGCATTGAGATTTCAATGATGCTCACATGAAAGACAAGAATTGAAGCACAAACAGAGCATCATAAAACATGTGACAAACACACTAAAGTCTAACATACTTCCTATGCATAGGCATCTTGTAAGCAAACAAATTATCAAGGCAAGCAAAAACTAGCATATGCAAGGAAGAACAAAGAGATGATAGTGAAAGCACATTTGCTCCCTAGGTGGTTTTGGTAATTAATGACAACATACTTTGTGGTTGGACTAATGCTTTTATCAAGTATATTTCAGGAAAGTCAACCACTCTGGCATGGCAAAAGGACTAGAAAGGTGGACCCCTAAGATGGTAAGGAAAGGATTGGCAAGAAGCTCAAGACTCCATTTTTGGTTTAGTGATCCAAGATCACATTGAGTCCATAGGAAAGCCAATACTATTAAAAGGGGGTGAGGTTATGATGATGATCTGGTTGCTCTAAGTGCTTAGTGATTTATCTCTCAAACTATCAGCAATTTTTCATTCCAACATAAACTCATAAGTAATCTCGGTCCCACCGATTCCAAACTCACCACACCGAGATGAACCACCTCACCATATAGCCAAACCCTAAGAATCTCGGATTTTCCGATTCCAAACTCGGTCATTCGAATTGGTGTTGCCAAGCTTCAGAACCTTCAGACTCAAATCGGTGTCACCGAGATGAGAAAGTCGGTCCCACCGAAATTGGCAAACCCTAGACTTTGGAAGAATCGGACTAACCGAGATTGTATTTTCGGTCCCACGAAAATCCCAACGCTCACAAGATTTGAACTTTCGGTCCGACCGAGTTGTCAACTTCGGTCTGACCGAGATTGGTCAAATGTGTGTAACGGTTGGATTTTGTGTGGAGGCTATAAATACCCCTCCACCTCCTCTTCATTCGTGGAGAGAGCCATCAGAAAGATCTACCACTCCTACCTTACATTTCTGAGAAGAAAACTACCTACCCTTGTGTTGAGATCAAGTTGCTCCACTCCTACCATATGAAACTTGATCTCTAGCCTTCCCAAGTTGCTTTCCACTCAATCCTTTCTTCCACCACAGCCAAATCAGTGAGGAGAGTTGAGTGTTGGGGAGATTATCATTTGAAGCACAAGAGCAAGGAGTTCATCATCACCAACCCCATCTATTACCTTTTGGAGGGTGGTGCCTCCTAGATTGGTTAGGTGTCACTTGGGAGCCTCCGTCATGATGTGGAGTTGAACCAAGGAGTTTGTAAGGGCAAGGAGATCGCCTACTTCGTGAAGATCTACCCCGAGTAAGGCTAGTCCTCCGTGGGCGTAAGCCATGATGGCATAGACAAGGTTGCTTCTTCGTGGACCCTTCGTGGGTGGAGCCCTCCGTGGACTCGCGCAGCCGTTACCCTCCGTGGGTTGAAGTCTCCATCAACGTGGATTGACGATAGCACCACCTATCGGAACCACGAGAAAAATCTCCGTGTCTCCATTGCGTTTGCTCTTCACAATCTCTCACTTACTATTCTTGCAATTTACTTTCCGCTGCCCTATTCTCTAGAATTGCATGTTTAGTATGTTGCTCGACTTGTATGCATGATGCTTGACTTGTCCTTCATTGTGAATTTGCTATGAACTTATGTTAATCAAAAGGCATAAACTTTTATCTTGTCGAGTTGTCTAATCACCCCCCCTCTAGACACTCTTTCCTTCAACGATCCTACAATTGGTATCAGAGCTTTGGTCTCCATTGCTTTGGTTTGCACACCATTGGAGGAAGATGGACGTGTCTACGTTTGGGAGTGTTAGTCATAGAGTGCCTATTCTTGATGGAGTGTCCTATAACTCGTGGAGGATTGAAATGCTTGCTATCTTTAAGATGTACAACTTATGCAAATATGTTGAAACCCCATATGTACCACCATTAGACCCCTTGCACCCTCATCAGATGAAGAGCTTGATTTGCTTCAGAACCTTAGAACTGTCAATCTTATCATTAGAGGTTTGCTCGATAACTTGCTTGAGCTTGTCACGAACTTTGAGTGCGCCCATGCTATGTGGAAGTTCTTGGAAGAACTTTATCCGGACTACTCGTTGAGAGGTCTTGATGAAATTCTATACAAGACTGTTGAATTTGATATGTTGCGCCCAAAGATCCTAACTTTGATAAATGCTTCTTTGAGCTTCGTGATCTTATGAAAAGAAGGGTGATCCCGGTTTTATCAATGTTCAATAAGAAATGCTCTTGTTTTGCATTCCGATGACTATTATCACGTTGATAAAACTGATGCAAGTCATTGTCAAATTGACCTAGGTATTGATGATGAATTATCTATGGGTCAATATGATGATGAGCATGAGCATGATGACGATTCGGACACGAGCTAGACAAGATCATGAAGAGTCTCGATCTAATGGCAAATATGAGAGACTACATATCCGTGGCAAAGAATGGATTCTTGATAGTGGATGCACCGATCACATGACCGGAGATGAAGACATGTTTCGAGAGCTTGCAAAGAACGATGGTCCACGCAAGTATGTGACTTTTGGAGACAACTCCAAGGGTAAGGTACTTGGCCTTGGTAAGGTGGCCATATCTCATGATAGCTCCATTAAAAATGTCATGCTTGTTGAATCACTTGGATACAATTTACTTTCCGTGTCTAGGTTAGCTGACTTTGGATTCAATGTGCTATTCACCAAAGTAGATTGCCAAGTTTTTCGTAGTGACAATCATAACATGGTATTTACTGGCATTCGTAGAGGTGACTTATACATTGTCGATTTCACTAAGAAAGCTCAACCTAGAACTTGCTTTATCGCTAAATCTGCTAAAGGTTGGCTTTGGCATAGAAGGCTTGGACATGTTGGAATGCGAAATTTAGATAAGCTAATCAAAGGAGATCACATTCTTGGCGTTAAAGATGTTTTCTTTGACAAAGATAGACTCTGCAGTGCATGTCAAGCAGGAAAACAAGTAGGAGGAAGTCATCCCGTGAAGAATATCATGACCACAAGGAGACCGCTTGAGCTTCTTCATATGGATCTCTTCGGTCCCAATGCTTACAAAAGCCTTGGTGGTAACTCCTTTGGTCTAGTTATTGTTGATGATTTTTCCAGATTTACGTGGGTATTTCTACTTGATGACAAATCGCAGGTTCGAAAATCTTCAAAACCTTTGCTAGAAAGGCTCGTAATCAATTTGAGGTGAAGATCAAGAAGGTTCGGAGGACAATCGAACGGAGTTCAAGAACGCCCATGTGGACTCTTTTCTCGATGAGGAAGGGATTCTACATGAGTTCTCAGCTACGTACACACCTCAACAAAACGGGGTTGTCGAGAGGAAGAACCGAACGCTCATTGAGATGGCGAGGACAATGCTTGATGAATACAAGACACCAAAACACTTCTGGGGTGAAGCCGTTGAGACAGCTTGTCATGCCATCAACAGATTGTATCTTCACAAGCTTCTCGGCAAGACTTCATACGAGCTCCTTACGGGTAACAAACCCCAAGTGGGATATTTTCGTGTCTTTGGTTCAAAATGCTATATTCTTGATAAGCATCGTCGGTCTAAATTTGCTCCTAAAACTCATGAAGGCTTTTTCCTCGGTTATGGATCAAACTCTCACACCTACCGTGTCTACAACAATTTCACCCGAAAGGTTGAAGAGACGGTAGATGTGAAGTTTGATGAATCTAATGGCTCGCAAGTAGAGCAAATGCCTATTGATGTAGGAGACAAAGACCCATCGGAGGCCATTCAAGATTTATCCATTGGAAAGATTCGTCCCATGGAAGTGAAGGAGAGTACCTCATCTACATATGTGGAGCCTCCTACCTCACGGCAAGGTGAACCTCAAGGCAACATGGAGGCCTCCACAAGTGGAACTCACCAAGATGAGGAAGTGCGACAAGAAGATCCACCACAACCTCCTTCTCCACCACCTCAAGACAACACCAACAACACAGATGAAGAAGAAGATGAGGATGATGAGGAAGCTCAGCCACGACCACGTCAAAAGCTATCCCGAGTTCGAGAAAGAGTCAAGAAAGACCATCCCGTGGAACAAATGATGAATGACATCGACTCCGGGAGAATCACTCGCTCTAAAACTCGTTTAGCTAACTTTTGTGAGCATTACTCATTTATTTCCAGTCTTGAAACTATGAAGGTAGAAGAAGCGCTTGAAGACCCGGATTGGGTGAACGCTATGCATGAAGAGCTGCACAACTTCGAGAGGAACAACGTTTGGTCTTTGGTAGAAAAGCCCAATGATGACCAAAACGTCATTGGAACCAAATGGGTGTTTCGGAACAAGCAAGATGAGGATGGACAAGTCATCCGCAACAAGGCTCGTCTCGTAGCACAAGGTTACACACAAGTCGAAGGTATGGACTATGGTGAGACCTATGCCCCCGTTGCTAGACTTGAGTCCATTCGCATTCTTCTTGCTTATGCCAACCATCATAACATTACTCTCTATCAAATGGACATTAAAAGTGCTTTTCTAAATGGTGAAATTGAGGAGGAAGTATTTGTAAAACAACCTCCCGGATTTGTGAATCCTAAAAAGCCTAATCATGTTTACAAATTGCACAAAGCTCTTTATGGTCTTAAACAAGCTCCTAGAGCTTGGTACAAATGCTTGACTAGCTTTCTTCTTGAGAAAGGATTTGAAATCGGTAAAATTGACTCAACGCTATTCACAAAAAGGGTTGACGGAGAACTATTTGTGTGTCAAATATATGTCGATGATATTATCTTTGGATCAACTAACCCTGATTTTAGTGAGAAGTTTGGGAAGCTTATGTCAGAGAAGTATGAGATGTCCATGATGAGTGAACTCAAGTTCTTCCTTGGGTTGCAAATCAAGCAATCTAAGGAGGGTACTTTTGTCTCACAAACAAAGTACACTAAAGATCTCTTCAAGAAGTTCAACATGCAAGAGAGCAAAGGTATGAGAACCCCCATGCCTACTAATGGACATAATGACTTGACTAAAGATGGAGAACCTGTTGATCAAAAGGTCTATCGATCCATGATCGGTTCTCTACTATATCTCTGTG
This sequence comes from Aegilops speltoides, assembly GCA_021437245.1. NCBI lineage: Eukaryota > Viridiplantae > Streptophyta > Magnoliopsida > Poales > Poaceae > Aegilops > Aegilops speltoides. The sequence continues at coordinate 463,249,125 of CM038147.1, read as the reverse complement.
CTTCTCGTCCTGATATAATGTTGAGCGTATGCATGTGTGCTCGATATCAAGCTGCTCCTAAAGAATGTCATCTTAAAGCTGTTAAAAGAATTGTGAGATATTTGATACACACACCTAACTTTGGCATTTGGTATCCTAAGAGGGCCTCTTTCGATCTTGTTGGCTATTCCGACTCGGACTATGCCGGAGACAAGATAGATAAAAGTCAACTTCGGGTACATGTCAATTTCTTGGTCGATCTCTTGTGTCTTGGTCATCCAAGAAACAAAACTCGATATCATTATCTACTGCAGAAGCAGAATATATTGCTGCTGGTTCGTGTTGTGCTCAGTTGCTATGGATGAAACAAATGCTTAAGGACTATGGGATACATGCGAGACATGTTCCTTTGCTTTGTGACAACGAGAGTGCAATTAAGATTGGACACAATCTGTGCAACACTCTCATACGAAACACATTGAAGTTCGTCACCATTTTATTCGTGATCATATTGCTAAAGGTGACATTGATCTTAAGCATGTTCGTACTGACAAACAGCTTGCAGATATCTTCACAAAACCACTTGATGAGAAAGTGTTTTGTCGTTTGAGGAGTGAGTTGAACATCATTGATGCTTCAAACTTGGAGTGAAAACTCCATTGATGCATGCAAGGCATGAGCCTAATTGACTAATCCGTGATATTCCTCTTATGATGATGATTTGCTCCCTAGGTGGTTTTGGTAATTAATGACAACATACTTTGTGGTTGGACTAATGCTTTTATCAAGTATATTTCAGGAAAGTCAACCACTCTGGCATGGCAAAAGGACTAGAAAGGTGGACCCCTAAGATGGTAAGGAAAGGATTGGCAAGAAGCTCAAGACTCCATTTTTGGTTTAGTGATCCAAGATCACATTGAGTCCATAGGAAAGCCAATACTATTAAAAGGGGGTGAGGTTATGATGATGATCTGGTTGCTCTAAGTGCTTAGTGATTTATCTCTCAAACTATCAGCAATTTTTCATTCCAACATAAACTCATAAGTAATCTCGGTCCCACCGATTCCAAACTCACCACACCGAGATGAACCACCTCACCATATAGCCAAACCCTAAGAATCTCGGATTTTCCGATTCCAAACTCGGTCATTCGAAATTGGTGTTGTCAAGCTTCAGAACCTTCAGACTCAAATCGGTGTCACCGAGATGAGAAAGTCGGTCCCACCAAATTGGCAAACCCTAGACTTTGGAAGAATCGGACTAACCGAGATTGTATTTTCGTCCCACTGAAAATCCCAACGCTCACAAGATTTGAACTTTCGGTCTGACCGAGTTGTCAACTTCGGTCTGACCGAGATTGGTCAAATGTGTGTAACGGTTGGATTTTGTGTGGAGGCTATAAATACCCCTCCACCTCCTCTTCATTCGTGGAGAGAGCCATCAGAAAGATCTACCACTCCTACCTTACATTTCTGAGAAGAAAACTACCTACCCTTGTGTTGAGATCAAGTTGCTCCACTCCTACCATATGAAACTTGATCTCTAGCCTTCCCAAGTTGCTTTCCACTCAATCCTTTCTTCCACCACAGCCAAATCAGTGAGGAGAGTTGAGTGTTGGGGAGATTATCATTTGAAGCACAAGAGCAAGGAGTTCATCATCACCAACCCCATCTATTACCTTTTGGAGGGTGGTGCCTCCTAGATTGGTTAGGTGTCACTTGGGAGCCTCCGTCATGATGTGGAGTTGAACCAAGGAGTTTGTAAGGGCAAGGAGATCGCCTACTTCGTGAAGATCTACCCCGAGTAAGGCTAGTCCTCCGTGGGCGTAAGCCATGATGGCATAGACAAGGTTGCTTCTTCGTGGACCCTTCGTGGGTGGAGCCCTCCGTGGACTCACAAGCAGCCGTTACCCTCCGTGGGTTGAAGTCTCCATCAACGTGGATTGACGATAGCACCACCTATCGGAACCACGAGAAAAATCTCCGTGTCTCCATTGCGTTTGCTCTTCACAATCTCTCACTTACTATTCTTGCAATTTACTTTCCGCTGCCCTATTCTCTAGAATTGCATGTTTAGTATGTTGCTCGACTTGTATGCATGATGCTTGACTTGTCCTTCATTGTGAATTTGCTATGAACTTATGTTAATCAAAAGGCATAAACTTTTATCTTGTCGAGTTGTCTAATCACCCCCCTCTAGACACTCTTTCCTTCAACGATCCTACAGATAGCAATCTCAACATGAAGAGAGGTAATTTAGTAACATGAAAATTTCTACAACCATATTTTCCTCTCTCATAATAATTACATGTAGGATCATAAGCAAATTAACCAAAATATCTATCACATAAAATATTGTCAACACGATCCACATGCATGTGAAGTTGACACTCTTCCAAAATAGTGTGATTAACATTAACTAAAGTCATGACCTCTCCAGGCCCACTTTTATCTAAAATTTCATAAGATTGATCAAAATCCAAATATGTGGGATCTAAAGTTGACACTCTTCCAAACCCACTTTCTATAATATTGCAAACACTATTATCAATCTCATATTCATCATGGGGGTTAAATAATTTTTCAAGATCAAAAGAAGAATCACCCCAATCATGATCATTGCAACAAGTAGTAGACATAGCAAAACTAGCATCCCCAAGCTTAGGGTTTTGCATATTATTAGCACAATTGACATCAAGAGAATTTATAGTAACATCATTGCAATCATGCTTTTCATTGAAGGAACTACCAAGTGTGGGTGCAATAGCAAGGATCTCATGTTTAACATAAGGAACTATAGCAAATTCATCTTCATAAATATTGGCATCATGGCCATAAGAATAACAAGAATCATGTTCATCAAGGGATATTTCAATCAAATCATCGGAATCATTATCAATGGATTCATGCATATCATTATTTTCTTCCAAAGCAACAATCATTATCTCAATAAATTCTTTGACATAGACATTATGAGCATAGTTTTCATAGCAATATTTAAGTATGTCAAAAAATTTAGATTCGTAGAGAGTAATATCATACTTTTCAATCAAAGAAGCAACTTCATAAGCACCCTTAAAAGCAACAAATTCTTCAATTTGTTTGATATCATAGTAACTATAAACACCCCTTGCATAAGAAGATAAGATTTCATTTTCATTAAACTCACATAGGTAGGGAAGGTGTTTTTTAGGGTTCTAAGAGCAACAAGTAAAATCATTAATTTCACAAAGATTCCAAGCATAACACAGCAATCTGTTTATTTGATCCCATAAGAGTCTCCCTTTTTCAGACAAATGGTGACGCACAAAATGAGCATGCTCATCTAAAGATTTCGCATCAACTAGGCTAGTTGGGGTTTCAGCACGAGCGCATAAGGATCGAAAATGATCCAAGTAGAACACTTTAAGTGGATCCATATCAATAGATTTTTAGCAAGCAAATAGAAGGCACGTGGAAACACAAACAACAAGACATACGGGAAGAAGGCGAAGAAAAGGCAAAGGTGAAGTGGGGGACAGGAAAACAAGAGGCAAATGGAAAATAATGTAATCGAGGGAGAACAGTTTGTGATGGGTACTTGGTATGTCTTGACTTGAGCGAAGACCTCCCCGACAACGGCGCCAGAAAACCTTCTTGCTACCTCTTGAGCACTGCGTTGGTTTTACCTTGAAGAGAAAAGGGTGATGCAGCAAAGTAGCGTAAGTATTTCCCTCAGTTTTTGAGAACCAAGGTATCAATCCAGTAGGAGGCTCCTCAAAAGTCCCACGCACCTACACAAACAAACAAGAACCTTGCAACCAACGCGATAAAGGGGTTGTCAATCCCTTCACGGTAACTTGCGAAAGTGAGATCTGATAGAGATAATATGATAAGATAAATATTTTTGGTATTTTTATGATATAGATTGGAAAGTAAAAGATGCAAATAAAAGTAGATTGAAAACTTATATGATAAAAGATAGACCCGGGGGCCATAGGTTTCACTAGTGGCTTCTCTCAAGATAGCATAAGTATTACGGTGGGTGAACAAATTACTGTCGAGCAATTGATAGAAAAGTGCATAGTTATGAGATTATCTAGGCATGATCATGTATATAGGCATCACGCCCGCAACAAGTAGATCGAAACGATTCTGCATCTACTACTATTACTCCACACATCGACCGACTCATGCCTGCATGTAGAGTATTAAGTTCATAAGAACAGAGTAATGCATTAAGAAAGATGACATGATGTAGAGGGATAAACTCATGCAATATGATATAAACCCCATCTTTTTGTCTTCGATGGCAACAATACAATACGTGCCTTCCTGCCCTTGCTGTCACTGGGAAAGGACACCGCAAGATTGAACCCAAAGCTAAGCACTTCTCCCATTGCAAGAAAGATCAATCTAGTAGGCCAAACCAAACTGATAATTCGAAGAGACTTGCAAAGATAACTTAATCACACATAAAAGAATTCAGAGGAGATTCAAATATTTCTCATAGATAAACTTGATCATAAACCCACAATTCATCGGATCTCGACAAACACACCGCAAAAAGAGTTGCATCGAATAGATCTCCAAGAAGATCAAGGAGAACTTGGTATTGAGATTCAAAGAGAGAGAAGAAGCCATCTAGCTAATAACTATGGACCCGAAGGTCTGTGGTAAACTACTCACAACTCATCGGGGAGGCCTTGGAGATGATGTAGAGGCCCTCAGTGGTCGATCCCCCCTCCAGCGGAGCACCGGCGAAGGGTCAAGGATGGGATCTCGCGGATATAGAAGGTTGCGGCGGTGGAATTAGGTTTCCGTGGTGCCCCTGGATGTTTTCAGGGTACGTGGATATATATAGGAGGAAGAAGTAGGCCGGTTGAGCCACGAGGGGCCCACGAGGGTGGGGACGCGCCCACCCCCTGGGGCGCGCCGGGCACCCTCGTGGCCGCCTCGTTCGCTTCTTGACGTCCATTCCAAGTCTCCTAGATTGCGTTTGTTCCGAAAAGATCGCTCCCGAAGGTTTCATTCCTTTTGGACTCCGTTTGATATTCCTTTTCTTTGAAACACTGAAATAGGCAAAAAAAACAGCAATTCGGGCTGGGCCTCCGGTTAGTAGGTTAGTCCCAAAAATGATATAAAAGTGTAAAGTAAAGCCCATAAACATCCAAAACGAGTAATATAATAGCATGGAACAATCAAAAATTATAGATACATTGGAGACGTATCACATAGTAACTATAAACACCTTTGGCATAAGAAGATAAGATTTCATTGTCATTAGACTCACATTGGTAGGGAAGGTGTTTTTTAGTATCTTTAGAACAACAAGTAAAATCACGTATTTTGCATAAATTCCAAGCATAGCAATGCAAACAATTAATTTGATGCCATAAGAGTTTCCCTTTTGAGACGAGTGGTGTCGCACAAAATAAGCATGCTCATCTAATGATTTTTCCCTCAACTAAGCTAGTTCAGTTTTCAGCACGAGCACAAATGGATCGAAGATGATCCAATTAAAAAGCTTCAGCGGAACCGTAGATTTTGGGTGGTTCCTCAACCATTGGGTTAGCAAGTACAACTAATTTTTTTGGTGTTTTGTGTTCCTACCCATAACTAAAGATAGAAAACAAGATCACAAAATAAAAACTACTTAGAGATATAGCCAACAAGCGCACACGAGAATATTCACCCCACGCTATTGCTCCTGGGCAACAGCACCAGAAAAAGGTCTTGATCACCCACAAGTATAGGGGATCATTTGTATACTTTTTCGATAAGAGTGTTGAATACAACGAGGAGATAAAGGTAGAATTAATACTCTCTCAAGTTCTATCGACCACAGGATAAAACTCTACACACGCTTAACGTTTAGTTTACCTAGAACAAGAATAAAACTACTTTGTAGGTGTGATAGGATAAGTTTGCAAGAATAAAACCAGAAGTGCTTAGCTAGATAATAAAGTTAGTTTGTTTTAGTAGAGTGTTTTTTGTAACACAAAGAGAAAGATTGTTCATAGGCAATTGAATATGACATGTGTGATACTTATTATATGCAATGAGGGAGAAGCATACACTAACATACTTTCCGTACTTGAATGACATGTTCTTATGATTGGAACTCTAGCAAGCATCCATAACTAGTAAAGATCATTAAGATGAAACCCAACCATAGCATTAAGTAAGAAGTCCTCTTTACCCCACATGTAACAACCCCTTTACTCGGGTTTAACCTTTTGTCACTCTTGCAACCCACTATAAGCGGATTGTGAACGTATTGCAAGAGCCTACAACGGTAGTTCCACACACTTGTGCGACACGGAGGGCACCACAACACCATATTAACATACAACTCATATGAATCACACCATACCACAATTAACCCCTAGGACAAAAAGAATCTACTCAAACATCATAGGATGGCAACACATCATTGGATAATAATATATGGCATAAATCACCATGTTTAAGTAGATATTACATCCGGAATATAGAGGTTACACCGCTGCATAGAGGGGGAGAACTTGGTGGTGATTGGAGCGAAGTTTTTGGTGTAGATCGTCGTCATGATGATTCCCCCGATGGCACTCTGGCACCACCGGGAGAGAGGGGGAGAACCTCCCCCCTCCTTATTATTCTTGCTTGTCCTCTCCCTAGATGGGAGAAGGGTTTCCCCCTCTAGTTCTTGGCCACCATGGCTCCCGTAGGGCAGGAGACCCTCCGAGATTGGATCTCTCTCTCTCTCTGTTTCTCTTCTGTTTCGCGTCCCTGTTTCTGGTCGAAAACCGTTTCTTAAATATTCAGAGATCCGTAACTCCGATCGGGCTGAAATTTTAACACGATTATTTTCCCGACATAAGCTTTGCGTCCAAAGAAGGGATCCAACCAACTAATGAGGTGGTCACAAGGCAACACGCCACGCCCTGGGGGTGGGGCGCGTCCTGTTGCCTTGTGGAGCCTATGGGCCTCCGTTTGCATTGATTATTCCTTCCAAAAATCACATATATTCCAAAGAAAATCTCTGTAAAATTTTATCACATTTCGACTTCGTTTGATATGGATTTTCTACGAAACAAAAAACATGCAAAAATCAGGAACAGACAATGGGCCCTGGATAAATATGTTAGGACCAAAAATAATACAAATAGTTGCCAAAAGTATGTGAAAGTTGAGAATGTTGGCATGAAACAATAAAAAAGTATAGATACGACGGAGACGTATCAATACCACCCAATGCTATCGTACCGAGTGTCATCTTTTGTCCTGGACCACTTTAGTAAATTGACCGTTATTTCTTCATGTGAACTCCGATTTTGATGTTCTTGGTCTCGTTGGAAGCACGTGAACGACGCAGATCAACTAGTGGCATTGGGTCTTCAATTTGAGCACTTTAAAAATTCATATTTGTCACTACAAAAATGCATAAGTCTGGCACGTGGAAGTCCTTCGTATTGAACCCATACTTTGGCTTTTCATCTTGATTGGCCCGTGGTTGCTCCAAAACACTTGTAGACACAACAGAACAAAGAAATCTAATAAAAACTAAATAAAACCACAAACCATTCAAATGCTCACAATGAAAAGAATAAAAACCAAAAATCATGCATAATGAACATGTACTTGGTTCAGTGGGACATGATATCTGGAGATAATATGCAATAAATGAGCTTCGAAAATGTGTATCAAATAGAGCCATCAAACATGGCAAAACTTTGGTAATTGCAGGTGAAACTTTTTGGGTAATATCATGTAGGGAGAGTAATGACCCATTTGTAATATTAGTGTTCTGTAACACACTATATTCTTCTTTCTTAATTAATGGATGAGGCAATGGTTATGCCTATGTTTCACAAAAAAATAATCATGGGAAGGCTAGAGATGTATTTGGTTTTAGTCCCCGCACGGGAGGGGAATCCTAGCGCCCTGGCTTCAGCTAGTAGATAGATAGGATTTTTGTTCTTTTCAGGGCAGTGCACGAACGATGCTTCTTCTTCAAGTCAGTCTTCCGGGGTCCGATCCTCCTCAAGTTCATCCGTGAGGACGGATTAGCTGGAGCTCTGTCATAGATTCCTGCGAGCTCCTCGGAGCGGCGAGGTTAGGTTTTTTTGCCGTATGTACGCAATGACAAGATTTGGTGTCACGTTCTTCGGGTCGATTCAAGGATTTGACATCGACGACTGCGGCACTCGGCGCTGGTCCTTAGAGGCACATGCACGAAGACTTCCCGTCTGTCATTAGTAAGGTCGGGCAAACTTCGGTATGGGAACGACACTCGCTATTGCGGCAACAGTGATCGTTCGGTGGTCCATGTACCTTGACATAATTATTATTATATTTAAGGTGCTTTGCACTTTCGGTCGTAATTCTTTTTAATAGATATGATGCTAGAGATGCTCAAGGATGACCTCAAATTCGAACGCCATGCTTTTCAACTCTCTAGCAGATCACGTCACCGCTTTTTCTTTTTCTTTTCTGACTTCAGATCACATCGCCGCTTCATCCCGGATGCGGCTGCAATTAACAAACGGAGATGGTTTATCTTTTCACACTACTCGCTGGGCCGAAAGCGCGTATCGTTTGCGTCGTCCCGCTCCTGAACTCCGTCCGACTCAAATCTGCAGGCGGCATGTGCGCACATGGCCCGATGGCCGCCGCCGGCGGCACGGGATATCCCGCTCACGTCGAGTCAGCCTGGATCCGATCGGATCCACGCCGCGTCCCGCGCGACGAGATGCAGATCCTCGCGAAATCATTTCGGCGATCCCAAGATTTCGAAGGCTGCTTTGAAATGGAAAATGTATTGCCGCCGACGAGGCATCGACACGGCCAGCACGTGGCCCATGCGACAGAAACGACTGCGGACGGTTCGTTTGGTCGTGTGATCAGCACGGATGTTGTGTAAGTAATCATGGCCACGCACAGGGACACAGGTTAGTGCCTGAGCTTTGCCCACATGACACGAGTCTTGATCTCGTACATGTTTTGCGAACTAATTTATTGTTGGATAGTTGGATAGTTAGGAGCAGAGTATTATCCTTTCATCAGAGTTTACGTCTTAAGCTTGACATTTGTGCTCGCCTTTTGAATTAATTTCATAATTTTTGGCGATATGCGTTTAGTGGAAGGAGACGTTCTCATCGATCACGAAGACGTCTGTGACGACTTCGTCAATCTCAAAATGATGTGACGGCTCGGGTTCTAGGAGATGCTTATAATAATAGGGTGTGCGAGCTTGCGTTTATAGAGGTGATTGTATATACATATGTATGAGCATTTTTGTTTGTACGGTGTTAAAACAACACATACACGTTTCAACTTTAGAGAGGGCGCCACATAGTATACGACAGTGCAGGCAGCACTCACCGTAAAAACCAAAAATTCTGGTGCCCCGTGAAATAGGAAATTCATTCAAGTAACTTATATTTGAAAAATGTAGTGCCGTCAGCTAAGTCCCTTTCTGCCGTGGACAGCACGCACGCACTATTGGCCGAACCCCATGGCGTGATCAGATCAACGTCAAACTGGTCACGGAGCTCAGGAGCTGCGACAATTTGTGACGAGAAGTGCCCGGATTGCCAAATGGCAAATGGAGAGAGAGTCTCGAAAGACAGCGAAGCATTTGTTTGAAAGACCAGAGGCCTTTTTCGTCAACAGGATGTTGGGTCGCTGGAATTTACGGTTGGCCGGAGGAAGAGCGTAATTTTCGTGTTTTGACCTTTTCCGTACGTTGATCCAGATCTGACCTTGGTATGCAAAAAATTCGGGATCTGACTGTTTTCCTACAGCCAGTGTCTTTGGCGGTAGGGTATAACAGCCTACCGCCAAGGTCTATGGCGGTAGGGTTGCATGCCCTATCGTAAATTTTTCTTAAGTATCAGACACAGTGTGTGTTCGTGCCTACCGCCGGACACCTTGGCGGTAGGGTTATATAGGCTACCGCCACCGTGTTCGACGGTAGGGCTCCGTGCTGCTGACGTGGATAAGTTTTCTACCGCCAAGGTCCCTAACGGTAGGAAAAGGGTCAGATCCCAAAATTTTTGTAAACTAGGGTCAGATCTGAAACAACTATCAGAAAAGGTCAAAACACGAAAATTGTCCGCGTGGCTGCAACAGAAGCCGTGAAGTCAGGCTGCAAGTGGGACAGTGCATGAGACTCCCACCTTTAGCCCACTTGATCCCACTACGTTTGGCGGGAATCACCGGTCATCCCATTACAAGTTGCGTAAATTATGTGGGCACAGGTGGGCTCCCACTTAGCAAATGCACTCACGATGAAGATGAGCCACAATGCATACCAAACACGATGTTCGCAGGCAGTTGAACCAGTAGCTTGCGGGACATAGCGATGGAAGAGGATACTACAACGGCTGGAATGTAGGGGTGCCGTCGGAGATGATGAACTGCGAGGTACCTCGGTCGCCTCTGGCGGCGCATGACACGCGCGGGGTGCGACTGCGCCGGCGAGCTGGGTGGGAGGTGCAGAAGGAGGGGCCGACCAATCTTGGTGTGCGACAGTGATGAACTTGCCGGGTGCGACGGCGCCGGCACTTCGGGTTCAGGTGCGGTGGAGTTGCCCAACACGGCGGGAGGTGAGCTCTGGCTCACGGGGCGCAGTTGCGTGAACAGGGGGTTGCCCCGACGTTCCCGCTCGGCTACCTCCCCGAGATCGCGGCCTCGCTTGCCACGGCTGGCAGCAGCGCGGAGACGGCGGCGTCCTCAGCCCCGGGTGTGGTGGTGAGTAGCGAGATCCACACGCCCGTGTTCCCCTACATCGCACGGTGGCGGGGCGCGTTCGACAAGGTGTTCGTGTACTGGCTAGGCGCGGAACCGTTCCTGTACGTGGCCGACCCGGAGTTCCTCAAGTCCGCCACCGCCGGCGCCACGGGCCGACTCTGGGGCAAGCCCGACGTGTTCCGCCACGAGCGCATGCCCATGTTCGGCCGCGGCCCGTCATGGCCGAGGGCGACGACTTGGCCCGCCACCGCCACATCATCGGCATGAGGAGAAAATAGTGCCTCCTTGCCCAGCTGCCGGCGGCGGCCGTCCCCGTGTGCCAGTGCGGCCGTTTGCGCTCATCCAGGTGAGCAACGTTGGCAGGATGCCGTCATGCAGTCATTGGATGGCATCTCGTCATGGCTTTTCAGCGCCGCCTCTGTCGCTCGCAATGATGCACCAAGGGGAGGGAAGGGCTGGTGGGTGAGGTGGGTTCCCAATGGGTTAATAGGGCTAGCCCACTTAATATATTTTTTCGTCCAATGGGATCCCACTAAAGCAATTTAGGTGGGATGGGCTGGTTGAAGGAAATATGCCCTAGAGGCAATAATAAAGTTATTATTTATTTCCTTATATCATGATAAATGTTTATTATTCATGCTAGAATTGTATTAACCGGAAACATAATACATGTGTGAATACATAGACAAACAGAGTGTCACTAGTATGCCTCTACTAGACTAGCTTGTTAATCAAAGATGGTTAAGTTTCCTAACCATGAACAAGGAGTTGTTATTTGATTAACAAGGTCACATCATTAGTAGAATGATCTGATTGACATGACCCATTCCCTTAGCTTAGCACACGATCGTTTAGTATGTTGCTACCGCTTTTATCCATGACTTATACATGTTCCTCGTAACTATGAGATTATGCAACTCCGCTTGCGGAGGAACACTTTGGTACTACCAAACGTCACAACGTAATCGGGTGATTATAAAGGAGTACTACAGGTGTCTCCAAAGGCGTATGTTGGGTTGGCGATTTCGAGATTAGGTTTTGTCACTCCGATTGTCGGAGAAGTATCTCTGGGCCCTCTCGGTAATGCACATCATCAAGCCTTGCAAGCACTACAACTAATGAGTTAGTTGTGAGATGATGTATTACGGAACGAGTAAAGAGACTTGCGATGCAGAACGAGATTGAACTAGGTATTGGATACCGACGATCGAATCTCGGCAAGTAACATACCGATGACAAAGGAACAACGATGTTGTTATGCGGTCCGACCGATAAAGATCTTCAGAGAATATGTAGGAACCAATATGGGCATCCAGGTCCCGCTATTGGTTATTGACCGAGAATGGTTTTAGGTCATGTCTACATAGTTCTCGAACCCGTAGGGTCCGTGACGCTTAACGCTTTAGCCGATTTATATAGTATTATATGAGTTATACATGTTGGTAACCGAATGTTGTTCGAGTCCCGATGAGATCATGGACATGACGAGGAACTCCGGAATGGTCCGGAGATAAAGTTTGATATATGGGATAATAGTGTTTGATCTCCTAAGGGTTCCGAATTCACCTAAGGGGTTCGGATGTTTCCGAAATGTTTGGGTGCGAGAACACGTTATTTGGGCCTAAAGGAAAGCCCACAAGGTTTTGGAAAGCGCAAAGGAAGTTTTATGAGTTCAGGGCCGACGCCAGAGTCCTCGGCGTCGGGTCCAGACGCCGAACCCCTGGCGTCGCCCCGAGTCCGAGAAGGACTCTTGCCTTCGGGTGAAACCGACTTTGTGGAGGCTTTACTCCAAGTTTCACCCCAAGGCTCAACATATAAATAGAGGGTAGGGCTAGCACCAAAGGGAGATCAAGAAACACCAAGCCGTGTGCCGCAACCCCGCCCCTCTAGTTTATCCTCCGTCATAGTTTCCGTAGTGCTTAGGCGAAGCCTCGCGGAGATTGTTCTTCACCAACACCGCTACCACGCCGTCGTGGCTGCCGGAACTCATCTACTACTACCGCCTTGCTGGATCGAGAAGGCGAGGACGCCATCGAGCTGAACGTGTGCGAACTCGGAGGTGCCGTGCGTTCGGTACTTGGATCGGTCGGATCGTGAAGACGCACGACTACATCAACCGCGTTGATAAACGCTTCGCTTAGCGATCTTCAAGGGTATGAAGATACACTCCCTTCGTTGCTATACATCACCATGATCTTGCGTGTGCGTAGGAAAATTTTTGAAATTACTGCGTTCCCCAACAAAGGCATCCGAGCCTAGGTTTTTATGGTTTGATGTTTTGCACGAGTAGAACACAAGTGAGTTGTGGGCGATACAAGTCATACTACCTACCAGCATGTCATACTTTGGTTCAGCGGTATTGTGAGATGAAGCGGCCCGGACCGACATTACGCCAGACGCTTACGCGAGACTGGTTTCACCGCCACGAGCACTCGTTGCTTAAAGGTGACCGGCGGGTGTCTGTCTCTCTCACTTTAGTTGAACCGAGTACCGCTACGCCCGGTCCTTGAGAAGGTTAAACGGAGTCTATTTGACGAAGTATCGCTGTGGTTTTGATGCGTAGGTGAGACTGGTTCTTGCTTAAGCCCGTAGCAGCCACGTAAAATTTGCAACAACAAAGTAGAGGACGTCTAACTTGTTTTTGCAGGGCATGTTGTGATGTGATATGGTCAAGACGTGATGCTATATTTTATTGTATGAGATGATCATGTTTTGTAACCGGTTATCGGCAATCGGCTGGAGCCATATGGTTGTCGCTTATTGTATGCAATGCAATCGCTTCGTAATGCTTTACTTTATCACTAAGCGGTAGCGATAGTCGAGAAGCATAAGATTGGCGAGACGACAACGATGCTACGATGGAGATCAAGGTGTCGCGCCGGTGACGATGGTGATCATGGTGGTGCTGCGGAGATGAAGATCACGAAGCACAAGATGATGATGACCATATCATATCACTTATATTGATTTGCATGTGATGTTTATCCTTTATGCATCTTATCTTGCTTTGATTGACGGTAGCATTATAAGATGATCTCTCACTAAATTATCAAGAAGTGTTCTCCCGAGTATGCACCGCTGCCAAAGTTCGTCGTGCCTGCACACCACGTGATGATCGGTGTGATAAGCTCTCGTCCATCTACAACGGGTGCAAGCCAGTTTTGCACACGCAGAATACTCGGGTTATACTTGACGAGCCTAGCATATGCAGATATGGCCTCGGAACACGGAGACCGAAAGGTCGAGCGTGAATCATATAGTAGATATGATCAGCATAAGATGTTCACCATTGAAAACTACTCCATTTCACGTGATGATCGGTTATGGTTTAGTTGATTTGGATCACGTGATCACTTAGATGACTAGAGAGATGTCTGTCTAAGTGGGAGTTCTTAAGTAATATGATTAATTGAACTTAAATTTATCATGAACTTAGTCCTGGTAGTATTTTGCAAATTATGTTGTATAGATCAATAGCTCGCGTTGTTGCTTTCATATGTTTATATGTTCCTAGAGAAAATCTGTGTTGAAAAATGTTAGTAGCAATGTTGCGGATTTGATCCGTGATCCGAGGTTAATCCTCATTGCTGCACGTAAGAATTATGTCCTTAATGCACCGCTAGGTGATGACCTATTGCGGGAGCGTATGCGACGTTATGAACGCTTGGCTAGCTCAATACGATGACTACTTGATAGTTTTGTGCACCATGCTTTATGGCTTAGAATCGGGACTTCAAAGATGTTTTGAACATCATGGACCATATGAGATGTTCCAGAATTGAAGTTAATATTTCAAGCAAATACCGAGTTGAGAGATATGAAGTCTCCAACAAGTTCTATAGCTAAAAGATGGAGGAGAATCGCTCAACTAGTGAGCATGTGCTCGATTGTCCGGGTACTTCAATCGCTTGAATCAAGTGGGAGTTAATCTTCCAGATAAGATAGTGATTGATGAAATTCTCTAGTCACCATCACCAAGTTAGTAGAACTTCGTGATGAACTATAGTATGCAAGGGATGACAAAAATGATTCCCGAGCTCTTCGTGATGTTGAAATCGACGAAGGTAGAAATCAAGAAAAGAGCATCAAGTGTTGATGGTTGACAAGATCACTAGTTTCAAGAAAAGGGCAAAGGAAAGAAAGGGAACTTCAAGTAGATTGACAAGCAAGTTGTCACTCCCACGAAGAAGCCCAAAGCTGAACCAAAGCACAAACCGAAAAGCTTACACTCGCAAAGGAAATGGTCACCGAAGCGGAACTGCCCTAAATATTTGGTGGATAAGAAGGATGGCAAAGTAAAAAAAAGGTATATTTGATATACAGGTGTTAGATGTGTGCTTTGCTAGTGTTTATAGCAACCCCTCGGTATTTGGTACTGGTTCAGTTGCTAAGAGTAGTAACTCGAAACGGGAGTTGCAGATTAAACAGAAACTAGTTAAGGGTGAAGTGACGATGTGTGTTGAAAGTAGTTTCAAGATTGATATGATCATCATCGCACATTCCCTATACTTTCGGGAATAGTGTTAAACCTAAATAAATGTTATTTGGTGTTTGCGTTGAGCATGAATATGATTTGATCATGTTTATTGCAATACGGTTATTCATTTAAGTTAAAGAACAATTGTTGTTCATTTACATGAATAAGACCTTCTATGGTCATACACACCAACAAAAATGGTTTGTTGGATCTCGATCGTAGTGATACACATATTCATAATATTGAAACCAAAAGATGCAAAGTTAATAATGATAGTGCAACTTATTTGTGGCAATCGCTGCTTAAGTCATATTGGTGTAAAGCGCAAGAAGAAACTCCATGCTGATGGGATTTTGGAATCACTTGATTATGAATCACTTGATGCTTGCGAATCATGCCTCTTGGGCAAGATGACTAAAACGCCGTTCTCCGGAACATTGGAGCGAGCAACAGATTTGTTGGAAATCATACATATTGATGTATGTGGACCGATGAATATTAAGGCTCATGACAAGTATCATTATTTTCTGACCTTCACAGATGATTTGAGCATATATGGGTATATCTACTTGATGAAACATAAGTCTGAAATAGTTGAAAGGTTCAAAGAATTTCAGAGTGAAGTGGAAAAATCATCGTGACAAGAAAATAAGGTTTCTACGATCCGATCATGGAGACAAATATTTGAGTTACGAGTTTGGTCTTCAATTAAAACAATGTGGAATAGTTTCACGAATTCATGCCACCGAACACCACATCATAATGGTGTGTCCGAACGTCATAACCGTACTTTATTGGATATAGTACAATCTATGATGTTTCTTACCGATTTACCAATATCGCTTTTGGGATCATGCATTAGAGACAGCTGCATTCACGTTAAATAGGGCACCATCTAAATCCGCTGAGACGACACTATATGAACTGTGGTTTAGCAAGAAACCAAAGTTGTCGTTTCTTAAAATTTGGGGCTGCGATGCTTATGTGAAAAAGTTTCATCCCGATAAGCTCAAACCCAAATCGAGAAGTGCGTCTTCATAGAATACCCAAAGGAAATTGTTGGGTATACCTTCTATCACAGATCCGAAGGCAAAACATTCGTTGTTAATAAATGGATCCTTTCTAGAGAAGGAGTTTCTCTCGAAAGAAGTGAGTGGGAGGAAAGTAGAACTTGATGAGGTAATTGTACCTTCTCCCTTATTGGAAAGTAGTTCATCACATAAATCTGTTCCTGTGACTACTACACCAATTAGTGAGGAAGCTAATGATGATGATCATGTAACTTCAGATCAAGTTACTACCGAATCTCGTAGGTAAACCAGAGTGAGATCCGCACCAGAGTGGTACGGTAATCCTGTTCTGGAAGTCATGTAACTAGACCATGATGAACCTACGAACTATGAGGAAGCGATGATGAGCCCAGATTCCGCGAAATGGCTTGAGGCCATGAAATCTGAGATGAGATCCATGTATGAGAACAAAGTGTGGACTTTGGTGGCGTTGCCCGATGATCGGCAAGCCATAGAAAATAAATGGATCTTCAAGAGGAAGACGGGCGCTGATAGTAGTGTTACTATCTACAAAGCTCGACTTGTCGCAAAAAGGTTTTTGACAAGTTCAAGGTGTTGACTACAATGAGATTTTCTCAACTGTAGCGATGCTTAAGTCTGTCCGAATCATGTTAGCAATTGCCACAATTTATGAAATTTGGCAAATGGATGTAAAACTGCATTCTGAATGGGTTTTAGGAGGAAGATTTGTATATGATGCAACCGAAGGTTTTATCGATCCAAAGGAGCTAACAAAGTGTGCAAGCTCCAATGATCCATCTATGGACTGGTGCAAGCATCTCGGAGTTGGAATATACGCTTTGATGAGTTGATCAAAGCATATAGTTTTATCTGCACTTACGGTGAAGCCTGTATTTACTAAAAGGTGAGTGGGAGCACTACAAAGATTTCGATAAGTATATGTGAATGACATATTGTAGATCGGAAATAATGTAGAATTATTCGCAAAGCATAAAGAAGTGTTTGAAAGGAGTTTTTCAAAGAAAGACCTCGGTAAAGCTACTTACATATTGAGCATCAAGATCTATAGAGATAGATCAAGATGCTTGATAAGTTTTTCAATGAGTACATACCTTGACAAGTTTTTGAAGTAGTTCAAAATGAAACAATCGAAGAAAGAGTTCTTGCCTGTGTTACAAGGTGTGAAATTGAGTAAGACTCAAAACCCGACCACAAAGAGAAGATAGAAAGAGAATGAAAGTCATTCACTATGCCTTGGCCATAGTTTCTATAAAGTATGCCATGCTGTGTACCAGATCTATTGTATACCTGCATCGAGTTTCACAAGGAGTACAATAGTGATCTAGGAGTAGATCATCGACAATGGTCAAAAATTATCCTTAGTGGAATAAGGATATGTTTCTCGATTATGGAAGTGACAAAAGGTTCGTCGTAAAGGGTTACGCCGATGCAAGTTTTGACACCGATCCGATGACTCTAAGTCTCGATCTAGATACATATTGAAAGTGGGAGCAATTAGCTAGAGTAGCTTCGCAAGCGAGCATTGTAGACATAGAAAAATTGCAAAATACATAACGGATCTGAATGTGAAAGACCCATTGACTAAGACTCTCTCACAAGCAAAACATGATCACACCTTAGTACTCTTTGGGTGTTAATCACATAGCGATGTGAACTAGATTATGAATCTAGTAAACCCTTTGGGTGTTGGTCACATAGCGATGTGAACTATGGGTGTTAATCGCATGATGATGTGAACTATCGATGTTAATCACATTGTGATGTGATCTAGATTATTGACTCTAGTGCAAGTGGGAGACTGAAGGAAATATGCCCTAGAGGCAATAATAAAGTTATTATTTATTTCCTTATATCATGATAAATGTTTATTATTCATGCTAGAATTGTATTAACCGGAAACATAATACATGTGTGAATACATAGACAAACAGAGTGTCACTAGTATGCCTCTACTAGACTAGCTTGTTAATCAAAGATGGTTAAGTTTCCTAACCATGAACAAGGAGTTGTTATTTGATTAACAAGGTCACATCATTAGTAGAATGATCTGATTGACATGACCCATTCCCTTAGCTTAGCACACGATCGCTTAGTATGTTGCTACCGCTTTTATCCATGACTTATACATGTTCCTCAGTAACTATGAGATTATGCAACTCCCGCTTGCGGAGGAACACTTTGGTACTACCAAACGTCACAACGAATCGGGTGATTATAAAGGAGTACTACAGTGTCTCCAAAGGCGATGTTGGGTTGGCGATTTCGAGATTAGGTTTTGTCACTCCGATTGTCGGAGAAGTATCTCTGGGCCCTCTCGGTAATGCACATCATCGAAGCCTTGCAAGCACTACAACTAATGAGTTAGTTGTGAGATGATGTATTATGGAACGAGTAAAGAGACTTGCCGTAAACGAGATTGAACTAGGTATTGGATACCGACGATCGAATCTCGGGCAAGTAACATACCGATGACAAAGGAACAACGTATGTTGTTATGCGGTCCGACCGATAAAGATCTTCGTAGAATATGTAGGAACCAATATGGGCATCCGGTCCCGCTATTGGTTATTGACCGAGAATGGTTTTAGGTCATGTCTACATAGTTCTCGAACCCGTAGGGTCCGCACGCTTAACGCTTCGCTGACGATATAGTATTATATGAGTTATACATGTTGGTAACGAATGTTGTTCGAGTCCGGATGAGATCATGGACATGACGAGGAACTCCGGAATGGTCCGGAGATAAAGTTTGATATATGGGATAATAGTGTTTGATCTCCTAAGGGTTCCGAATTCACCGGAAGGGGTTCCGGATGTTTCCAAATGTTTGGGTGCGAGAACACGTTATTTGGGCCTAAAGGAAAGCCCACAAGGTTTTGGAAAGCGCAAAGGAAGTTTTATGAGTCAGGGCGACGCCAGAGTCCTCGGCGTCAGGGTCCAGACGCCGGAACCTCAAGGCGTCGCCCCGAGTCCGAGAAGGACTCTTGCCTTCGGGTGAAACCGACTTTGTGGAGGCTTTACTCCAAGTTTCACCCCAAGGCTCAACATATAAATAGAGGGTAGGGCTAGCACCAAAGGGAGATCAAGAAACACCAAGCCGTGTGCCGCAACCCCGCCCCTCTAGTTTATCCTCCGTCATAGTTTCCGTAGTGCTTAGGCGAAGCCTGCGGAGATTGTTCTTCACCAACACCGCTACCACGCCGTCGTGCTGCCGAACTCATCTACTACTTCGCTGTCTTCTTTGGATCGAGAAGGCGAGGACGCCATCGAGCTGAACGTGCGTAACTCGGAGGTGCCGTATGCTCGGTACTTGGATCGGTCGGATCGTGAAGACGTCGACTACATCAACCGCGTTGATAAACGCTCGCTTAGCGATCTTCAAGGGTATGAAGATACACTCCCCTTCTCGTTGCTATACATCACCATGATCTTGCGTGTGCGTAGGAAAATTTTTGAAATTACTGCGTTCCCCAACACTGGTTAGTCTCACTTAATTCCACTCCCATCTGCAGCCTGACCGTGAGGTGTAGATTCTTTTGTTCGGCGCAACTTCAACACCGAGGTTCCGTGGCCATGACTTATGCAGGGAGTTTGCGTCTGATGCTTGTGCTGCATGTTCTATATGCCATTCCGATTCACTCCATGCTCGCGTTGGACATACTGTCAAAGACGATTGCTGCGATGATCAAGATTTGTAGGGGCTTCCTTTGGTGTGGCAAAGCCCAAACACGAGGTGGAGGTTGTGCGGTTGCTTGGGAGGCGGTCTGCTCGCCAAGATGGGCAGGAGGTTTAGGCATGCCAAACCTCAAATGGCTCAATGTTGCTCTCCAGGCGAGATGGCCATGGTTGCACCGCTCGGACACTTTGCGGCCATGAAATGAATTCACGTGGAAGGAACCGGAGGAGTCCTTGGCCCTATTCAAATTGGCCGAGCACACGACCGTTGGTGACGGCGAGACAACACTATTCTAGGTAGACAGGTGGATTTCTGGTTGGCGATTACAAGAGTTGGCACCCAGGATCTATGACTGTGTCCATACAAGGACTAGGCGAGCAACGGTAAAGGATGGACTTGAGGGTGCCCGATGGGCACGGGATGTTGGACCAAACTTGGAGTTTGATCTCCTTCAGGAATACTTCCTGGTTTAGGAAGCGGTGCAGCAGGTTACCCTCACCGGATATCGGGGACCAGATTAGATGGGCTTGTGAGAAGGACGGCTAGTTCTCGGCCCGCTCTGCTTACGCGACAAGGTTCTGGGGAAGGAAGGTGGCACCAGCGGCAGAATTCACCTGGAAATCTAATGCCCCGCTACAATGCCGCTTCTTTACTTGGCTCACACTCAAAGATAGATGTTGGACTTTGGATAGACTTGCCAGGAGAGGGCTCCCGCACCAAGATGCCTGCGCCTTCTGTAACCAGCATGAGGAAAGCATCCAACACCTCTTGCTTCGGTGTGTGTTTGCGAGGGAGGTCTGGCACAATGTGTGTGAGGCATTTGGCAGGCAAGATTGGACGTCGTCGGGAACGGGCGTACTTATGGAGTGGTGCACTACCAAGAACGACAATGGACATCGCGTCAAGGACATCCGGGCAATCATGGTGCTAGCCATGTGATGTATTTGGAAGCAACGCAATCATATTGTTTTTGAGGGAGCCACTCCCTCCATCCCTCGCGTGGCGAGGACGATCGAGAGGGAAGGTATGTCTTGGAGAACGGCAGGGCTACTTAAGGGTGATCTAGATCCCTTCTTTAGCTCATTAGCACGGTGGGTAGATAGTAGTAGTTAGCGTAGGTGAGGGTGGAGGTGGGTATGTTCGGTGCATGTAACATGCAACCTGTAACCAAACTTGGTGGATGGGTGTCTTCCCCGATTCCTTCTATATACTATGATACGCACACTCGTGCGTATTCGAGAAAAAAAGTTTGCACTTTGAAGGGCCGCCAACGATCAAACGTGCCCACGATCTTAGTGTTGAAGATTGAATGACACTTTATTCATGTGTTTTACTACAACGTGTCTTAGAAATCATGGGAATCAAAAAGGGCCTAAAAGGAAAAGGTTGAAAAAGGGCCCCGACCCGCTCTCAGCGGACACACACAGAGATGTGTGTGTGAGGGGGGTCTCGTGGAGTTTTTCGGCCTTATCCACTCTCAAGGTATGTCTTCAGGAGAAATCCTAAGGCCATGATTCCACGATCGGGCGACATTGTTGTCCCCGTGTTACTCCCTCCACGGGGAGTCATCTTGAAGACTCCGCCCTAAACGCTTTTTCGAGGCTCGGCGTGCATGGCATCGTAGTTGGCATTGTGACTCATGTGGTAAGGATGCTGGTGGCAACATGAATTGGGTTGTGTGTTCTCTCTCATCAACCATCTGACTTGTCCTTGGGTTTGTCCTCTTGTCTTCTTGTTGTGCAGCGGTGAAGTCGGATTTGCGCAAGAGTAAGAGGTGTCTCGCTGACAATGATGCCCTATGAAAGGTAGGTCCAACGCTTAGAGATATTCGGTCCTACATTTGGAGCTACCATTGCCAAATGTGCTTCTTTCTCCTAGAGACTCGACACCAAAGCCAAAGCTTCCTAGTTATCGACACCTTTTGGCTGTTTGTTTGGCATAAGCCGACTGGCATCTTGAGTGTCGTTGTGATGACTCTTGCTTGGCCTTCCACGGTGAAGTCAGAGTCACTTGCTCGGGGAGAAGTGACGACTATGACAATTTCACAACATCCTCAACAGAGTTCCTCTCTTTGATGGTGTGCGTGTCGGTCTTTTTGGAAAGCCGAGTTGGGAGGTGTGTTGTGTCATGTGGGCATGATGTACCATTTTTCCTATATTCTATTTAATTAATCAGATAATCCTCATGGCTAAATGAGTTGCGTGTAGCCTCTCTCAATGCCGTGGGAAGTGCAACTGAAGGGACGATCGTCCCCGTGGTATATTGTTCAATGGGATCAGAGTTCATGCCCGTCGTCTCCTGAGCAGCCGTGGTGATGGAGGCCTCTCCTACCAGAGAAACCACAAAGCTACTTGGGATGTAGTCACCACAGACCACGTCCTGAACCTTGGCTTGACACTCCTCAGCCTCTTCTTCTTTCTCCAAATCTGCCAATCTGATGTTCCTTCAAAATTCAGAGAACAACACACCAGACTCAGAGGCTCCAATGAACCGTTGAAGCTTCTCTCTTTCCAAATAGGCGGGGCCTTGATGTCGGAGGAGAAGACCGCTGCACGCTATCCTCGTGTCTTCTTACTGTGTAGTGGTGAAGTCGGATTTGCGCAAGAGGTCTCTTGGCGGCAATTATGTCCTATGAAAGGTAGGTCCATTATTTGGAGCTGCCACTGCCAGATGTGATTGTTTCTGCTGGAGACATGACACCAAAGTTAGAGCTCCCTAATTCTCGACCCCTTTGGCTATTGTTTTGCATAAACCGACAAATATCTTGAGTGTTGATCGCCGAGATGACTCTTGCTTGTTCGTCCACGGTGAAGTCAGAGTCACTTGCTTGGCGAAAAGTAACGACGATGCCAATTTGACAACATCCTCAATAGAGTTCCTCTCTTTGGTGGTGTGTGCGTCGGTATTTGTGGGTAGCCAAGTTGGACGGTGTGTTGTGTCTTGTGGGCATGACAGAGTGTTTTTTTTTGGCCGGCCCCGGCACTGGGCACGGTGGCCCTCTTGGTCGATGGATCATTTCAGGAGTCAGACGGCTCGGAGGCCGTTGGGACGTTCTAAGGAACAATGAGGGATCTATTATATTTGCGGCATACAGGTTCATTTTCCACTGCAATGATCCGCTGGAAGCTGAACTGCATGCGATCATGCAGGGTATGGCGCTGGCGATGCAACACTCTAACCTTCCGGTGGTATTGCAATCCGATTTTTCAGAGACCTTGTCAAGTTTGTCAAATATTGTCTTAGTTCATTCGGCGTATGGCCACATAGTCCTTCAGATTAAGGATCTTCTTGGTAGTAGGGAGTTTTTTTCTCAGAAAATTTAGTCGTACTCAAAATAGAGTTGCCGATCGGTTGGCCAATTATAGCCGAGCGAGTCACCGCTGTGTGGCTAGGCTCGGTACCACCTTGTATCAAGGGTTTGTTGCCTCTTAACTGTAACTCTATGAACTTGCAATAAAATTTCCTTTACTCCCCCAAAAAATAAGAGTTTTCTTGTAAGGATTTGTACCATTGAATATATAACCTTTGGCCTCTTAAAAATAAGTTTCCTGTTGGCGCCATCCGTTAGAAAGAGATGGACAAACATATGAATTATTATTGCAGGTGGTAACACTACGTTCACTCCAAACTACAAATCACACTACTATATTAAAATGTACGCGCGTGGTAAAGGACATGGAAACGCAACACATGACAACAAACTAGCTTCTTGTCCGTCCCATCCACGCACCAATAATGGTATTATGTCGCCGTATATTCACAGCCACAAGCTCCTCACGCTATATCAACTTTTTCTTTTCAGAAGAAACACGCTATCTGGAGCAACTAGAGGCGGTTTATCTAATGCGTCGTCCGTTGTGCCAATTCAGATAGCTGTGATTGGTTGACTAGAACGATTCACCTCCTATCCCGGATGTCCAAATGGAGAGGGCAGAGCGTTTTGAACGCCAGCAATGCATCGAAACAAGAAGGCTTTAACGTGCTTGACTGGAGAGATGGAAATGGCCGCCTTGTGGCTCCCGTTTCCCAACGTCAGAATGTTGGTGAACGAAGGCACGAGGGGCACGAGGACACCAGGCCCTATTTTTTTAATCGATTTGGCAGTCCCTCGCCGACAGAATGTTCACTGAAATTCAGTAGCTGCAACATATAACCAGTTGCAGATTCTTCCGGTACGTAGGAGTAGGCAGATCGAGTATTATGGCCTCTTTGATTCGCGGGATTTTAGAAACGTACGAATAGAAAAAGTATAGGGTTAGAGTGGCATGCCCACTTGAATTCTACAGGATTATCAAGGAGTATTTGATGATACAGGAAAAACAAAGGAATTATGTAAAGAGGTTGAAGTGGATGTTAGATTTCCTATGAAATGTAGTACAAAGAATTTTCGGGCCTCTTTGATTCACAGGATTGCAAAAACACAGGAATAGGAAAAACATAGGATTGAAATGACATACCCATTGGGTTCCTATATGATTTGAGTTTGTTTGATTGTATCACATGAAAAACAAAGGATTTCTTTCAAGAGGTTAGAGTGGATGCTAGAATTCCTATGAAATGTAGTACAATTGAATCCATAGGAAAAAATCCTATAGGATTCAATCCTGCGAATCAAACGATCAACACTGGAAAAATTACTAAGGATTATAATCCTTTAAAAATCCTACGCAAATCCTTTGAACCAAAGAGGCCCATAGAAAAAGTTCCTACGGGATCTAATCCTATGAATCAAAGGACCAATGTAAAAAAAAAATCCTAAGAATTTCAATCCTCCATATATCCTATAGAGTTCCTTTGCATCAAATGAGCCCTTATTTGTTTGATCTTTGATTGGATTTGAATTATCAGTGGACTCGCTTGAGGTACACTTGGGCGTGTTTGATTGCTCGCATGATTTTGCCTGCATTGCATCTGTGTCTTATTTGAGTATGGCTGGAAAAAAGGAGCAAAAAATCATCTGCATGTTGTTTGGTTGCCCGCATCTAGGCTTCTTGCATTAGGGGAGCAATTTTGGCATGACGTTTGGTGTCCTGCATTAATTGGGCTGATACAACTACACGATGTTTGGTTGGATACATGCAGCGTGATTAAAAAGTTAACAGCTACACATAACCCACAAAGTTACACAGTGCCATGGCAACTGTGATGGACGGTGGCCATGACATCGTCTCCGACACGACGAGCACGGAGTTGTGGGCGAGCGATCCCGTCGGCAACGCGGTGAACTAGTTGCTAGTGTCGTCGACGCAGAGAAAGTCTGCGCGGAGGGACAAAAAGGAGAGCACTGAGGCAAAGAACAAAGAGAAGAAATGCAGTGTGTGTGCCATGGCAGCGTCGGTGTAGTAGGACGAGGGAGAGGAGGTCGAAAGGAGGTCGAGAGAAACATCCTAGACGATGTCGGCGACGCCGCCAGTGAAGTAGGACGGGGCCGAAGAAGCAGAGGGGAACGACATGCAAAGAAATTACAGTAGAAAACGTGCAAACTCATGTAAAAAAAAAAAAGAATGAAGGAGCCCCCACGTAACCGCACCAGGAGAGTCACCCACGTGTGCTCGATAGCATCGAGCCCAGACCTAGCTCGTGAAAAACTACCAAATCGAGCGTTTTTTGGAACCAGACCCAGAAATGTTCTAAACTTCGTGCAATGCAGACCCGACGATGAATGCAGGCAATCCAACAGGCTAAATTCCTTCCGCGCAACTTGTGTACGCAGACACCCAAACACGCCCTTTAAGATGTCTCGGATAATTGCATTCAAAATAGCCTGAATGTTAATAGATTGTTTCAGCTTTCAGATTCGGCTTCACCGGCCAAGCTGAATCTGGCCTCGAAGCTCAAACAAACAGACCCGAGCGCGGAAGAAACACTTCGACGTCCCTGCGGCGCAGAGAGAGAGAGAGAGAGAGAGAGAGAGAGAGAGAGAGAGACGAACTGTGCGGGTTGCAAAGAGAGCCGCCGTACTATGAACACTGCAGAGCAGAGCGCAAGAAACATACTCTACATGATATGGCAAGCGGATGAATTGATAAAAAGAAATTACCCAAACACAAACACAAGGTGATAACAGCATATGTTTATTTCTACTGCGCACCGGCGACGGCGGCCGGGGCGGCCTCGCCGCGGGCCTCCTCGTCGTCGACCCACGACCAGTAGTGCCGCTTCACGGTGATGGCCGCGCCGCCGCCGTCGTGGCCCTCGCCCTCGCCGGCCTCCTCCGTGTCGAACTCGCCCTCCTCCGGGACGCCCTCCACGAGCTCCGCGTCCACCGCGTGCAGCACGTACCTGGCCGGGAGCCCCGGGTACGAGACGGACTCCCGCTCCTCCACGCGCGGCTCCGGGGCCGCCCCCACGATCCGGACGCGGGCGCGCTCGCCAAGCTCCTCGACGACGGCGCGGGCCGCGGCGGCCTCCGGGGTCTCCCCGGGGCGCATCTTCTCGGAGAGCGGCCGCGCGGCCCGGCGGCGGAGCGTGCCGTCGGAGAGCAGCTGCCGGGTCTCGACGAGGAGCGCGCCCCGGCGGTTGCGGATGCGCACGGTGGCGACGTGGACGGCGCGCACGACGAGGGCCGGCGGGGAGGAGGCCGCGGGCAGCAGCGTGCAGTCGCCGCAGGAGAGCTCCAGGAAGAGGTTGAGCAGGTTCTTGGTCCCCGGCGCGGATCCCCAGGAGGCGAGCGCCGGGCCCGGGAGGCGCGGCCGGAGGTACGCCGCGAGCGAGTCCAGCGTCGGGAAGGCCAGCGGCCGCGGCGGCGACGGCGGCCGCATCTGGCGCCCGTCGTCGATTTGGGGGCGGACGAGTTTCCTTCTCCTCCAGATGAGAATTCCTCCGATGGGTTGCGTTGCCGGAACGGAGGCATGGCGCTCGGGCTTAGGAAATGCTAGGCGTGGGCTGGGTTACATGGGCTAGTGGTGGCCCATACAAGAAAACAGCAATTACGACGGCCCAGCACGAGCTGGACACGGAAGCGGAAGCCCAGCAGGAATCGGTGGAATCGATCATCACAAAACAGAAGGAAGCAATCGAGGTCTCTTGTCCCCAATCGCCACCGGAATTTCTAGACGCGTCCAAAATCCTCCCGGCGGCTGGGCTTCTCGCCGGGCGACGCGTGCACGGCCGCTGTCGCCGAGGCTCTCCTCTCCTCTCCAGAAAGCGTTTGCCTTCGCGGCTGGGCGATGGATTTGGGGACGGAGAATCGCCTTGCGGCGTTGCTCCTCGAGGAGGCCCGGAGGCTGCGGATGCAGGCGGAGAAGGAAGGGGTGCACGCCTATCTGCAGAAACCTAATGTGAGGCACCGCCCCAACTCGCGGTTCCTTGCCGCCACCGTTCTTGGCGTTCAGCAAGGTCGGTTGGCTGCTCCTTACTTTTTTGTTCGACGCTAATATGATTGATTCACTGGTAGCTGTTGGTTATGCTCAAAGCCCAGCTAATATGATTGACTAATTAAAATTACTACGTAAAAATGACATGTCTTAGTAAAAAAAAATTGTTTTGTTTCTGCTAGCCCTCACATCCAAAAACGTTCATTTGAAAGAAGATACTAGTAGTACTTTGTTGAGAATTTGCCGGCAGAAATACAGTTTGGAACTTTCTTTTTGAAATAGTTTTTCTCTTTTTGTCTGCAGCAAATCGAGTTGTGGAAGTTAATGAGATGTGGCGTGCCAGGGAGAAGGAGCTGGAGCTGGAATTGAAGATGAAAACCAGAACCAATGGTCGAATTGACTCGAGATCCCAGAAACGGAAGAACGACTCAAGAGACCAGAGCCCTGTCTCTAAGACCCAGCGAGACAGACCGTATGGCGCATCATTTTCATCGAGGGATTCACAAGGCAGTTCTTATTCGGACCGGGGGGATGGGCTAGGCGATGATGAAATCGAAGAGTTTCTTCGATCAAGGTCAGTTACGGTTTCGATCAACAACACACAGGGAGAAATGAAATATTGTGAAAAAAAAAATCTGATATTAATTGAAGATGTGATCTTTCTATGATGTCATGTGTGTACTTTACATGTGACTAATCACAAAATCATAATCTTACAATGTTCTTGTTTTAATAAGAAATGTAGTTAGCCTATACATTTGTATTTGCACATGCATAGGCCATCTATCTGTTCCAATTTTCACTAAACACGCAGTTTCTTCGTTAGGGTGAAGCGCGGGCGAGGAGCCATTGGTTCTAGAATGGATGAGCCTGGCCCATACCTCAAGCCTCCATCCGGCGGGAAAGATAATTCAGTAAGTCCGGATGCACGAGTGAAAGAAGAACGGAAGCCCCGAGTTTATGGTCCAGAGAAGCCACTATTTTTGAGATCTGAATACTCAGACGAGGAGCCATCCACCTCGAAGCACAAGCACATAAAACAAGAAAAGAACAATAGCAGCAACCGAGAGAGAAAGGAGGAGAACAGGAGGTCCAAACATCACCACCGTGAACATAAAAGCCGAAGTAGGGAGTGATGGCTGATGATTAACCGGAATGTGGAGAAAAGGTTCACCATTTGCCGCTAATTTGTGACCTGTTGAAATTATTGTATCAAATAAAACATGTCTCTTTTGAAGTGAATAGTAAGGTCTTTTCTCTCATTGGTTTTTGGCCCTAGACTTCTACTTGGTGATTTGCGTTAGTTATGTGTTTGCAATTATGATGTGTTTTCGAAGTAGACATGCTCTGTTATGTTCTTCATTGTTCCATCTCTCCCTTCTAAACAATCTACCCTTCGTTTTCATTTAATGACAATTGTAACCTAGATAGGCATACAGAATGGGATGCGTAGGCCATATACAAAGGCACATGCAGTAAAATTTACCGAACGAAGTGACAACCAGATAGTTATGTTTATTGAGACGATACAATTTTTTTTTACATAACAGTTCATACTCATTGGTATCTCTTACTATGCCATGATCGTCCACCAGATGAAACTGAAGCCTACAAATGAAGATGCGGCGATCAAGCTCAGGGGATGCGTGGTTCCTCCGCTTGCCGTTGGCTTGGCAACTGCAGAAGAACAGAAGGGTGGGTTACTGGCAGTAGAAATTCAGTTAAGTTTCCTTTCAAAAAATGTAGAACGAAGGTCAGTTAAGTTTGAGATGGTTTCAGAAGAGAGGTTCAGGCTACCAATTAAAAGAACATCTCTGCCAGTCATTATGTTGGTTTCATGTGTACATTATTTCCCAGTGTTTTAAGGCAGTACGTGATTTTTAAAGTTATTTTAGCGAGACTAGAAATTTGTAAGTTTCTCTACTTCTGATCATCCTAGACAGCACTAAGATTGTTGCCTGAACTCAAATTACCTGTAGAAGCAGCAGTTCCCGTGGATGCTGAAGAAGCGGCTGTGCTACCTGCAGTTGCAGCATCTGCAAAGAGAGTTAAAATCAGCAGTGCTCAGCACGCCGTTTTTACAAATCAATCTAATTATGGCATGATTGATCTTATTAGTTGTGATCAGATCAGATCAGATCATCATTACAGAGATCTCGCGTGTGCAGACTTGCAGCAGAAGATGCAAAAATTACGGTTCTGGACTGATGAAGATCCAAGTTTTTGCACCCATTTCTCTACCCTCAGCTCGTCGGCAACCGGCAGATTACTTTTTGCATGTTGTTAACTAAAGTACCACTACAAAGTACAGATTGATGGTAAAGATGTTTAAGAGAGAGAGAGAGAGAAATTGCTGGCTCAGGTCAGGTGCATGAAAGGACAAATTTTCGAGTAAGGGACAATCCACCTTGATCTGATCCAAGTACTACTGTTTCTGACAAACAAATAATTAAGTTTCAGATCAGCTTGGACGTACGTGCGTGCCGCGCTAGGCGCTAAACCAAGCATCAATCTATCGATCCTGTCGGCAACGATGACGATGATGATTGACGAGAGCTCGGAAAGCGGGCTTACCGGCGCCGGCGCCGGCGGTGTACTTGGCGCAGGTGGACGCGTCGGTGGTGACGCCGCAGCGCTTGGCGAGGAGCACCCCCTGCTCCGGCGCCACGCCGAACGCCTGCAGCGCGGCCTTGTTCATGAGGATGGCGCACATGCACGCCGCCTGCGTGGTCGCCGCCTCCTTGAGCGGGTCGCAGCACGACTCCGGCGGCGTATCGGTGGTGTTCAGGTAGCCCGCGCACGTCACGAGCTTCGACGCGCACGACGGCACCGCACCGCTGGCGTCCGCGGGCGTCGTCGTCCCCTGCGCCGACGACGGCGTGGCGGCCATGCAGCAGGCGACGGCCACGGCGATGGCGATGGCCACCGCCTGTGGCAGAAGGCGCGCGCTGACACCGCTCCGCATCCTGCGCGTGAGAGCGAGGCTAGCTGCTGCGAGAGTGAACTAGTGTGAGTGCGAGCGAGCAAGGTGGTATGGTCCTATATTCTTCAGCAGTTGAGTTTTTTTATTTTTTGATGAGGGGCTTCAGCAGTTCAGCTGCTGCATGGATCTAGCCTAGTCTAGCATGTGTGCCTGCAGGGTGGTTGGTGCCTGGCTGTGGCTGGCGACGTGTGCGTACGTGGGCTGGAATCTTCCTACGCCATGGCCGATCCAGTTCGGGAGAGGTGGTGGGCACGACAGGAGTCGTGTGGTATTGAGCATTATAACAAAATCACAATCCGCATTTTGGCATCAGTAGCTTGATATAGTGCTATAATTTTCAACAAATACACTCCCTCCGTCTCAAGACACTTATTTTGGGACTGAGGGAGTAGGAGATAAGGGCATCTTCAACGGAGACCCATCAAACTCTCACATGTGGTGTCAGGACAACTTTTGTTTTCTTTTGCAATTCAATGGGATCTGTATCAGTCACGAAGTTGTCCGGACATCCTAATTTCAGTATTTTAGAGACAAACTCGGGGAGTTTTGTCATTCTCTCTCTCCTTTCAATCGGACACTAAACCACAAATATCATACCGCATGCATGGTCTCCACCTACTTTTTCTCCTCCCAGTCGGATGCTTTGTAATTAGCGTTGGATGACTTCCTCCTGTATCATCTCCACGGACCACGTCCGGACACAAAAACGGACATATACCGAAGGAATTTGTGGGTCGGCGTTGGAGATGCCCTAAGTGGGGGGGGGGGGTGTGAAAGGTACGATGCAATCTGTTGTGCTACATGGATGGAACTGTTGAACCCATGATTGTAAAGCG
The DNA here is from genome assembly GCA_021437245.1 of Aegilops speltoides. Lineage (NCBI taxonomy): Eukaryota > Viridiplantae > Streptophyta > Magnoliopsida > Poales > Poaceae > Aegilops > Aegilops speltoides. Next base: position 463,218,091 of record CM038147.1, on the reverse strand, counting down.
CAAAAAACTTGATAATTTTGTGGGTTAGAAGTTCAGGAATGAGTATGAACTTGATTTCTACTCCCTCCGTCCGAAAATACTTGTCATCAAAATGGATAAAAGGGGATGTATCTAGACGTATTTTAGTTCTAGTTACATCTTTTTTTATCCATTTTATGTTGGGCTAAGTCCCTCCACATGGAGGTGTGTTGGCAGCCCAACATCAGCCCATAAGTCCAACGCATGTCAGTCGTTGATCTTCGCTGCATCCAACGGTTGAGAGCGCTTCCAAGGGAAGTGAAGCAAGAAGAAAACCCTAGCCACTCCACCCCTTGCTGGTGGTGGCTGCCATTCGTGAGAGTAAGAGAGAGAGCACACAAGAGAAAACACAACCTGAGAGAGAGGAAGAAGAAGAAGCAGAGGTTCTGTCCAGATTTGTCAGATCGACTAGACAAAGTGTTCAAGCCGGTGATTGGAGGCTCAAACGTGCTTGGATCGACCCCAAACTTGAGTAGTTTTGGAAGACTAATAGTTTGGGTAGGCAAACGATGTCCGATTGAGCTGAAATTTGGAGGGGATCTCAGGAACTCGTGTGTCTACTTGTCTGCCAAATTTGGTGTTGTTTGGTTCAGCGGTTTAAGAGCAGTTTGCAAAATCTTGGAGGGTGCTGTAAGTCATGTAAACTCGATTTGCTAAAATCTTACTTCTTGTGGTTGTTGTTGCTGTTGCCGGTTGGCAATGTGGAGAGTGTGTTGTAAATCTCTCTAGAGGTTCTAGAGAAGACTTTGTACTCATCATTCTCATAGTGAAGTTGTGTGGACCGGTCGATCCACCGCCGTGGTTTTTTTACTCCTCAAGTTGAGGAGGTTTTTCCACGTTAAATCCTGTGTCTCATGTGCATGTTGTTTGTGTCATTCCGCTGCTTACTTGTTGGTTGAAACTGTCCTCAAAGTTCATCACAAGTGAAGGGGGCTGTGTAGTGTGCATATTTGTCGTGTCGGTGAATTTGTGCAGCGTATTGTTGCTGTCCAGCCCCAACAAAGTGGTATCAGAGCCTTGGTTTGCTTGTGCAAATTGCTGAGTTTCTTGTGGTGAAAGATGGAAGTGAATACCAGCAGGATGATATCTTTGAATGGTACAAATTATCAAGCATGGAAGGGCAATATGGAGGACTTATTGTATGTGAAAGAATACTGGAAGCCAGTGTTCTCCATTGAGATGCCGGAGGGCATTGAGGAAGGTCAATGGAAGGTACTTCATCGCCAAGCTTGTGGGTTTATTCGGCAATGGGTCGATGACAATGTTTTGAACCATATCATTGATGAGACACATGCACGCACCTTATGGCAGAAATTGGAAGAGTTGTTTGCCCGGAAAGAAGGTACAAATAAGATGTTCTTGATCAAACAATTGATGTGCTTGAGGTACAAAGAGGGCACTCTAATTGCAGATCATGTGAATACATTCCAAGGCATTATAAATCAGCTTTCTTCAATGGGAGTAACATTTGAAGATGAAGTGAGAGCTTTGCTGCTACTAGGCTCATTACCGGAAGCTGGGAGACCTTTAAGGTCACGGTTTGCAATTCAGCACCTAATGGAGTTGTCGCTTGAAATCTTGTGAAAACCAGGGTACTAAATGAAGAGTCCGAAAGGTGGTCAAGCCACTTCTTACTCACATTCAGAGGTGCTAGTCACTCACCCGTGGGGAGAAGCAAGAGTAGAGGTCCGTAAAGGGCAAAAAGAGGTAGGAGCAAATTAAAAGTAAGTATGCTGATTATGAGTGCCATCACTTATCGGAAGGGCCACATTAAGTGGCAATGTGACAAGTGGAAGAAAGACAAAAGAAAAAGAAGAAACAAGATCGAAGCAAGTTGACGGTGATAGTGACACGAGGGCAACCGAGTTATCTGCAGAGAAGAGGACATCATGCTTGTTATGCATGAAGAAAATGAGGGCAGATTTGGTTCCACTTTGAGGAGAGGATCACCGTTGTTTCGATGAAACCGTCAACCTTGTGGATGGTGATGAGATGATTTGGATACTGGACAGCGGTGCTACCATTCATGCTACATCTCGCAGAGCTCTTCACTAACTATATATCGTGATTTTGGTGTTGTGAAGATGGGGAACAATGATAGAGCAGCCATCATTGGAAAAGGAGATGTGCATTTGGAGACCGCAAATGGTACAAGGTTAGTCCTCAAATCTGTGAGGCATGTTAAGGCACTTCGTCTCAATATTATCTCGGTTGGTTTGCTTGATGGAGATGATTACTTGAGCAGTTTTGGAAAAGGGCAGTACAAGCTCACCAAAGGCAACATGATTGTTGTAAGAGGTAAAATGGTATCAGTTTTGTACCATGTTCATGCTAAGCTATTTAGTGCTTCTATCAATGCACTAGAGAAGGATGATCATTGTGCTTTATGCCACAAGAGACTTGGGCACATGAGTGAGAAGGGGATGACAGTGCTAGTGAAGAAAAAATTGTTGAAGGGTGTGAAAGGAGTTCACATCAAGAAATGTTCAGATTGTCTAGCAGGGAAGCAACACCGAGTTGCCTTCAAGACTCTATCTCCTCACAAGAAGCCAGAGAAGCTGGACTTGATACCTTCTGATGTTTGCAAAATGTTGGTAAGATCTCTTGGTGGTGCTAAGTACTTTGTGACTTTTATTGATGACTTTTCCAGGAAAGTTTGGGCTTCACTTTGAGGACCAAAGATCAAGTACTAGGTGTATTCAAGCAATTCCAAGCCTCGGTTGAGAGAAAATCGAGAAAAGATCAAGTGCATTCAGACCGATAATGGAGGAGAGTACATTGGGCCATTTGATGCATATTGCAAGCAGCAAGGTATTAGGCATCAATTTACTCCTCAAGACACCACAATGAATGGTCTTGCTAAGAGGATGAACAGGACAATTGTGGAGAGAGTTAGATGCTTGTTGTCAAGTGCAAAGCTACGTAAACACTTTTGGGGTGAGGCTTTGATGAGTGCAGTTTATCTTATTAATCTCTCACCAAGTTATCCTTTGCAGGGAGATGTTCCTAACAAGGTTTGGTGTGACAAGGATGTCTCATATGACCACCTGAAGGTTTTTGGGTGCAAGGCCTTTGTTCATATTCCTCAAGATGAAAGGTCAAAGCTGTTGGGGAACGTAGTAATTTCAAAATTTTCCTACGCACACGCAAGATCATGGTGATGTATAGCAACGAGAGGGGAGAGTGTTGTCCACATACCCTTGTAGACCCGAAGCGGAAGCGATCACAACGTAGAGGAAGTAGTCGTACGTTCTCCTCGCGATCCGACCGATCCGGCGCCGTTACTCCGGCGCCCCGAGTTCTTGACACACGTACAGCTCGATGACGTCCCTCGTACTCGATCCAGCCGAGTGTCGAGGGAGAGTTCCACAAGACGACGTGGTGGACGATCTTGATGTTTCACGGCGCAGGCTTCGCTTAAGCTTCATGACGGATAACCGAGGTGGAATATGGTGGAGGGGGCACCGACACGGCTAAGGAACGATCTCACGATCAACTTGTGTGTTCAAGGTGCCCCCTGCCCCGTATATAAAGGAGCCAGGGGGAGGGGCCAGGCCAAAGGAGGCGCGCCAGGAGTCCTACTCCTCTGGGAGTAGGATTCCCCAATCCTAGTCCAACTAGGATTCCTGGAGGGAAAGAGAGAGGGGGCCCCTTCTCCTAGTCCTAGTAGGACTAGGGAAGGGGAGGCGCGCAGCCCTCTTGGGCTGCCCTTCTCCTTTCCACCAAGGCCCATCGAGGCCCATTTACCTCCGGGGGTTCCAGTAACCTCCGGTACTCGAGAAATTCCCATTTTCTTGGAACCATTCGAACTCCAAACATAGGCTTCCAATATATCAATCTTTATGTCTCGACCATTCCGAGACTCCTCGTCATGTCCGTGATCACATCCGGACTCGAACTCCTTCGGTACATCAAAATACATAAACTCATAATAACCGCCATCGAAACCTTAAGCGTGCATGGACCCTACGGTTCGAGAACAATGTAGACATGACCTAGAACTATTCACGGTCAATAACCAACAGCGGGACCTGGATGCCCATATTGGTTCCTACATATTCTACGAAGATCTTTGTCGGTCGGACCGCATAACAACATACGTTGTTCCTTTGTCATCGGTATGTTACTTGCCCGAGATTCGATCGTCGGTATCCAATACCTAGTTCAATCTCGTTACGGCAAGTCTCTTTACTCGTTCCGTAATACATCATCTCGCAACTAACTCATTAGTTGTAGTGCTTGCAAGGCTTCAATGATGTGCATTACCGAGAGGGCCCAGAGATACCTCTCCAGACAATCGGAGTGACAAAACCTAATCTCGAAATACGCCAACCCAACATCGCCTTTGGAGACACATGTAGTACTCCTTTATAATCACCCGATTCGTTGTGACGTTTGGTAGCACCAAAGTGTTCCTCCGCAAACGGAGTTGCATAATCTCATAGTTACGAGAACATGTATATGTCATGGATAAAAGCAGATAGCAACATACTAAGCGATCGTGTGCTAAGCTAAGGGAATGGGTCATGTCAATCGATCATTCTACTAATGATGTGACCTCGTCAATCAAATAACAACTCTTTGTTCATGGTCGGGAAACATAACCATCTTTGATTAACAAGCTAGTCTAGTAGAGGCATACTAGTGACATGTTGTTTTGTCTATGCATTCACACATGTATCATGTTTCCGGTTAATACAATTCTAGCATGAATGATAAACATTTATCATGAAATAAGGAAATAAATAATAACTTTATTATTGCCTCTAGGGCATATTTCCTTGATCCTCCCACTTGCACTAGAGTCAATAATCTAGATTACATAGTAATGATTCTAACACCCATGGAGTCTTGGTGCTGATCATGTTTTGCTCGTGGAAGAGGCTTAGTCAACGGTCTCGCAACATTCAGATCCGTATGTATCTTGCAAATCTCTATGTCTCCATCGGACTAAGTCCCGGATGGAATTGAAGCGTCTCTTGATGTGCTTGGTCCTCTTGTGAAATCTGGATTCCTTTGCTAAGGCAATTGCTCCATATTGTCACGTAAGATTTTCATTGGACCCGATGCACTAGGTATGACACCTAGATCGGATATGAACTCCTTCATCCGCACTCCTTCATTAGCTGCTTCCGAAGCTGCTATGTATTCCGCTTCACATGTAGATCCCTTCACGACGCTTTGTTTAGAACTGCACCAACCGACAGCTCCTCCGTTTAGTGTAAATACGTATCCGGTTTGCGATTTAGAATCGTCCGGATCGGTGTCAAAGCTTGCATCAACGTAACTGCCATTTATGAGCTCTTTGTCACCTCCATATCGAGAAACATATCCTTAGTCCTTTTCGTATTTCAGATGTTCTTGACCGCTGTCGATGATCCACTCTGGATTACTTTGGTACCTCCTGCTAGGCTTATAGCAAGGCACACATCGTCTGGTACACAGATTGCATACATGATAGAGCCTATGGCTGAAGCATAGGGAACATCTTTCATTTTCTCTATCTTCTGCAGTGGTCGGGCATTGAGTCCGCTCAACTTCACACCTTGTAACACGTGCAAGAACCCTTTCTTTGCTTGATCCATTTTGAACTTCTTCAAAACTTTGTCAAGGTATGTGCTTTGTGAAAGTCCAATTAGGCGTCTTGATCTATCTCTATAGATCTTAATGCCTAATATGTAAGCAGCTTCACCGAGGTCTTTCATTGAAAAACTCTTATTCAAGTATCCCTTTATGCTATCCAGAATTCTATATCATTTCCGATCAACAATATGTCATCCACATATAATATCGTAAATGCTACAGAGCTCCCACTCACTTTCTTGTAAATACAAAGCTTCTCCAAAAGTCTCAGACAAACCCAAATGCTTTGATCACACTATCAAAACGTTTATTCCAACTCCGAGATGCTTGCACCAGTCCATAGATGGATCATTGGAGCTTGCATACTTTGTTAGCTCCTTTGGATCGATAAAACCTTCGGTTGCATCATATACAACTCTTCTTCCGTAAATCCATTCAGAATGCAGTCTTTACATCCATTTGCCAAATTTCATAATCATAAAATGCGGCAATTGCTAACATGATTCGGACGGACTTAAGCATCGCTTCGGGTGAGAAGGTCTCATCGTAGTCAATCCCTTGAACTTGTCGAAAACCTTTTGCGACAAGTCGAGCTTTATAGACGATAACATTACCGTCGTCGTCGGTCTTCTTCTTGAAGATCCATTTATTTTCTATTGCTTGCCTACCCTCGGGCAAGTCAACCAAAGTCCACACTTTGTTTTCATACATGGATCCCATCTCGATTTCATGGCCTCAAGCCATTTTGCGAATCTGGGCTCACCATCGCTTCTTCATAGTTCGAGGGTTCATCATGATCTAGTAGCATGACTTCGAACAGGATTACCGTACCACTCAAAAGCGGATCTTACTCGGTTGATCTACGAGGTTACGTAGTAACTTGATCTGGAGTTTCATGATCAACATCATCAACTTCCTCGCTACTTGGTGTAGGTGTCTCGTAAACTGGTTTCTGCGATTTAACTACTTTCAAGTAAGGGAGAAGGTACTATTACCTCATCAAGTTCCACTTTCCTCCCACTCACTTCTTTCGAGAGAAACTCCTTCTCTAGAAAGGATCCATTCTTAACAACGAATGTCTTGCCTTCGGATCTGTGATAGAAGGTGTACCCAACTGTCTCCTTTGGGTATCCTATGAAGACACATTTCTCCGATTTGGGTTCGAGCTTATCGGGTTGAAGCTTTTTCACATAAGCATCGCATCCCCAAACTTTAAGAAACGACAACTTTGGTTTCTTGCCAAACCATAGTTCATAAGGTGTCGTCTCAGCGGATTTCGACGGTGTTCTATTCAGGTGAATGCGGCCGTCTCTAGAGCATAACCCCAAAACGATAGCGGTAAATCAGAAGAGACATCATAGATCGTACCATATCTAGTAAAGCACGATTCGACGTTCGGACACACCATTACGTTGTGGTGTTCCGGTGGCGTGAGTTGCTAAACTATTCCGCATTGTTTCAAATGTAGACCAAACTCGTAACTCAAATATTCACCTCCACGATCGGATCGTAGAAACTTAATTTTCTTGTTACGATGATTTTCAACTTCACTCTGAAATTCTTTGAACTTTTCAAACGTTTCAGACTTATGTTTCATTAAGTAGATATACCCATATCTGCTTAAGTCATCTGTGAAGGTGAGAAAATAACGATATCCGCCACGAGCCTCAACATTCATCGGTCCACATACATCTCAGTATGTATGATTTCCAACAAATCTGTTGCTCTCTCCATAGTACCGAGAACGGTGTTCTAGTCATCTTGCCCATGAGGCACGGTTCATAAGTGCCAAGTGATTCATAATCAAGTGACTCCAAAAGTCCATCGAGATGGAGTTTCTTCATGCGCTTTACACCGATATGACCTAAACGGCGGTGCCACAAATAAGTTGCACTTTCATTATCAACTCTGCATCTTTTGGTTTCAACAATATGAATATGTGTATCACTACTATCGAGATTCATCAAAATAGACCATTCCTCAAGGGTGCATGACCATAAAAGATATTACTCATATAAATAGAACAACCATTATTCTCGATTTAAATGAATAACCGTCTCGCATCAAACAAGATCCAGATATAATGTTCATGCTCAACGCAGCACCAAATAACAATTATTTAGGTCTAAAACTAATCCGAAGGTAGATGTAGAGGTAGCGTGCGACCGCGATCACATCGACTTTGGAACCATTTCCCACGCGCATCGTCACCTCGTCCTTTGCGTAGTTAAGCAATCAGTAGTCCTGCTTGAGTTGCAAATATTAGCAATGTAACCAGATCAAATACCAGTGCTACTACGAGCTCTAGTAAGGTACACATCAATAACATGTATATCACATATACCTTTGTTCACCTTGCCATCCTTCTTATCCGCCAAATACTTGGGGCAGTTCCGCTTCAAAGACTATGCGCTTGCGGTAGAAGCACTCGGCTCAGGTTTAGGGCCGGACTTGGGTTTCTTCTCTGAGCAGCAACTTGCTTGCTGTTCTTCTTGAGATTCCCTTCTTCTTCCCTTTGCCTTTCTTCTTGAAACTAGTGGTCTTATTGACCATCAACACTTGATGCTCCTTCTTGATTTCTACCTCCATGAGCCTTTAGCATTGCGAAGAGCTCGGTATAGTCTTTACCAACCCTTGCATATTATAGTTCATCACGAAGCCTTTGTAGCTTGGTGGCGGTGATTGGAGAATTACATCAATAACACAATCATCCGGAAGATTAACTCCCAATTGTGTTAAGTGATTGTAGTACCGGACATTCCGAGTATATGCTCACTAATGTAACTATTCTCCTCCATCTTGCAGCTATAGAACTTATTGGAGACTTCATATCTCTCAATCCGGGCATTACTTTGGAATATCAACTTCAACTCTGGAACATCTCATATGCTCCATGACGTTCAAAACGTCGTTGAAGTCCCGGTTCTAAGCCGTAAAGCATGGCACAATGAACTATAGAGTAGTCATCGACTTTGCTCGCCAGACGTTCATAACATCGGTGTTGCTCCGGCGGAAGAGTTCACCTAGCGGTGCATCCAGGGCGTAGCTCTTACATGCAAAGAATGAGGATGATCCTCAAATTCTGGACCCGATCCGTAATTGCTACCATCATCTTTCAACTTTGCTTTCTCAAGGAACGCATTAAAATTCAACGGAACAACAAAGACGAGCCATCTATCTACAATCAAACATAAACAAGCAAGATACTATCGGTACTAAGTTCATGATAAATTTAAGTTCAATTAATCATATTACTTAAGAACTCCCACTTAGAAAAATCTCTCTAGTCATCTAAGTGATCACGTGATCCAAATCAACTAAACCATAACCGATCATCACGTGAAATGGAGTAGTTTTCAATGGTGAACATCTTATGTTGATCATATCTACTATATGATTCACGCCGACCTTTCGGTCTCCGTGTTCCGAGGCCATATCTGCATATGCTAGGCTCGTCAAGTATAACCCGAGTATTCTGCGTGTGCAAAACTGGCTTGCACCCGTTGTAGATGGACGTGAGCTTATCACACCCGATCATCACGTGGTGTCCGGGCACGACGAACTTTGGCAACGGTGCATACTCGGGAGAACACTTCTTGATTATTTAGTGAGAGATCATCTTATAATGCTACCGTCAATCAAAGCAAGATAAGATGCATAAAAGGATAAACATCACATGCAAATCAATATAAGTGATATGATATGGTCATCATCATCTTGTGCTTCACGATCTCCATCTTGCAAGACCACCATGATCACCATCGCCATCGGCGCGACACCTTGATCTCCATCGCAGCATCGTTGTCGCCTCGCCAAACTTATGCTATTACGACTATCGCTACCGCTTAGTGATAAAGTAAAGCATTACGTATGCGATTGCATTGCATACAATAAGCGACAACCATATGGCTCCTGCCAGCCGCCGATAACTTCGGTTACAAAACATGATCATCTCATACAATAAAATATAGCATCACGTCTTGACCATATCACAACATGCCTGCAAAAACAAGTTAGACGTCCTCTACTTTGTTGTTGCAAATTTTACGTGGCTGCTACGGGCTTAAGCAAGAACCAGTCTCACCTCGCATCAAAACCACAACGATACTTCGTCAAATAGACTCCGTTTAACCTTCTCAAGGACCGGCGCGTAGCCACACTCAGTTCAACTAAAGTGAGAGAGACAGCACCCACCAATCACCTTTAAGCAACGAGTGCTCGCGGCGGTGAAACCAGTCTCGCGTAAGCGTCTGGCGTAATGTCGGTGCGGGCCGCTTCATCTCACAATACCGCTGAACCAAAGTATGACATGCTGGTAGGTAGTATGACTTTGTATCGCCCACAACTCACTTGTGTTCTACTCGTGCAAAACATCAAACCATAGAAAAACCTAGGCTCGGATGCCACTGTTGGGGAACGTAGTAATTTCAAAATTTTCCTCGCACACGCAAGATCATGGTGATGTATAGCAACGAGAGGGAGAGTGTTGTCCACATACCCTTGTAGACCAAGCGAAGCGATCACAACGTAGAGGAAGTAGTCGTCGTTCTCCTCGCGATCCGACCGATCCGGCGCCGTTACTCCGACGCCCCGAGTTCTTGACACACGTACAGCTCGATGACGTCCCTCGTACTCGATCCAGCCGAGTGTCGAGGAGAGTTCCACAAGACGACGGCGTGGTGACGATCTTGATGTTTCACGCGCGAGGCCGCTAAGCTTCGACGGTATAACCGAGGTGGAATATGGTGGAGGGGGCACCGCACGGCTAAGGAACGATCTCACGATCAACTTGTGTGTTCAAGGTGCCCCCTGCCTCGTATATAAAGGAGCCAGGGGGGGGGCCAGGCCCAAGGAGGCGCGCCAGGAGTCCTACTCCTCAGGGAGTAGGATTCCCCAATCCTAGTCCAACTAGGATTCCTGAGGGGGGAAAGAGAGAGGGGGCGGCCCCTTCTCCTAGTCCTAGTAGGACTAGGGAAGGGGGGCGCGCAGCCCTCTTGGGCTGCCCTTCTCCTTTCCACCAAGGCCCATCGAGGCCCATTTACCTCCCGGGGTTCCAGAACCTCCGGTACTCGGTAAAATTCCCATTTTACCGGAACCATTCAACTCCAAACATAGGCTTCCAATATATCAATCTTTATGTCTCGACTATTCCGAGACTCCTCGTCATGTCCGTGATCACATCCGGACTCGAACTCCTTCGGTACATCAAAATACATAAACTCATAATAAGCATCATCGAAACCTTAAGCGTCATGGACCCTACGGTTCGAGAACAATGTAGACATGACCTAGAACTATTCACGGTCAATAACCAACAGCGGACCTGGATGCCCATATTGGTTCCTACATATTCTACGAAGATCTTTGTCGGTCGGACCGCATAACAACATACGTTGTTCCTTTGTCATCGGTATGTTACTTGCCCGAGATTCGATCGTCGGTATCCAATACCTAGTTCAATCTCGCTACGCAAGTCTCTTTACTCGTTCCGTAATACATCATCTCGCAACTAACTCATTAGTTGTAGTGCTTGCAAGGCTTCAGTGATGTGCATTACCGAGAGGGCCCAGAGATACCTCTCCGACAATCGGAGTGACAAAACCTAATCTCAAATACGCCAACCCAACATCTGCCTTTGGAGACACCTGTAGTACTCCTTTATAATCACCCGATTCGTTGTGACGCTTGGTAGCACCAAAGTGTTCCTCCGCAAACGGAGTTGCATAATCTCATAGTTACAGAACATGTATATGTCATGGATAAAAGCAGAGCAACATACTAAACGATCGTGTGCTAAGCTAAGGGAATGGGTCATGTCAATCAGATCATTCTACTAATGATGTGACCTCGTCAATCAAATAACAACTCTTTGTTCATGGTCAGGAAACATAACCATCTTTGATTAACAAGCTAGTCTAGTAGAGGCATACTAGTGACATGTTGTTTTGTCTATGCATTCACACATGTATCATGTTTCCGGTTAATACAATTCTAGCATGAATGATAAACATTTATCATGAAATAAGGAAATAAATAATAACTTTATTATTGCCTCTAGGGCATATTTCCTTCAAAAGCTTGATTCGAAGACACGACAATGTATCTTTCTTGGTTATGGTGGTGATGAGTTTGGCTACAAGCTGTTTGAACCTATAGCAAGGAAAGTTGTGAGAACCCGTGATGTTGTGTTTGTTGAAGACCAAAAAATTGAGGATATTGTGAAGACAAAGGGGCAGGTTCCTCCTCAGCAGCAGCAAGACATGATTGATTCTCGACCCAGCCTCACGTAGCTTCAGCTCTGTGCAAGTTGAAGCAGATGCGAGAAGATGTACAAGATGATGTACATGGTGGTGCAGTGAAGAAGATGCTCCCAAAGAAGAACAACAAGAGTATGATGTGAAGTTGATGATCCCGATCAGCGAGGAAGCACTAGCACCGAAAAGTCCACCAGCTGCTCCACTTAGAAGATCCAACAGGGTCGAATTCCTTCCAAAGCAGTATCCCTCGGATCAATACGTGGTGTTATTATCGACGGGTTCGAACACAGATGCTTTGCAGATGCAATGGAAGATGAGCACAAGAAGGAGTGGAAAAAGGCTATGAAAGAAGAGATGGATTCCTTGCATAAGAATCACACTTATGAGTTGGTGAAGTTGCCCAAGGGCAAGAAAATTTTGAAGAACAAGTGGGTCTACAGAATCAAGCAAGAAGAGCACACATCACATCCAAGGTACAAAGCCAGGCTAGTTGTAAAAGGATTCAGCCAGAGGAAAGGCATTGACTATGATGAGATCTTTTCTCCGGTTGTGAAGATGACATCCATAAGAGTAATCCTTGGCATGGCAGCAAGTCTCAACTTGGAGGTTGAGCAAATGGATGTGAAGACTGCATTCCTTCATGGTGAGTTGGAGGAAGAAATATACATGGAGCAACCTGAGGGGTTTCTTGTGAAAGGCAAAGAAGCCTATGTGTGCAAGCTGAAGAAAAGTCTCTATGGCCTGAAACAAGCACCAAGACAATGATACATGAAGTTTGAAACTGTCATGGGAGAGCAAGGCTACAAGAAGTGTAGCTCAGACCATTGTGTGTTTATTCAGAGGTTCTCAGGTGATGATTTCATCATATTATTGCTCTATGTTGATGATATCCTGATTGTTGGCAAGAATGTCTCTAGGATTGCTATGTTGAAGAAGGAGTTGAGCAAATGTTTTGCTATGAAAGACTTAGGTCCAGCAAAGAACATTCTCATAATGAGAATTGAGCGAGACAGAAATTGCAATAAGTTGTACTTGTCTCAAGAGAAGTATATTGAGAAGGTACTTCAGAAGTTCAAGATGGAAATGTTGGGGAACGTAGTAATTTCAAAAATTTTCCTACGCACACGCAAGATCATGGTGATGAATAGCAACGAGAGGGGAGAGTGTTGTCCACATACCCTTGTAGACCCGAAGCGGAAGCGATCACAACGTAGAGGAAGTAGTCGTACGTTCTCCTCGCGATCCGACCGATCCCGGCGCCGTTACTCCGGCGCCCCCGAGTTCTTGACACATGTACAGCTCGATGATGTCCCTCGTACTCCGATCCAGCCGAGTGTCGAGGGAGAGTTCCACAAGACGACGGCGTGGTACGATCTTGATGTTTCACGGCGCAGCGGGCTTCGCTTAAGCTTCATGACAGTATAACCGAGGTGGAATATGGTGGAGGGGGCACCGCACACGGCTAAGGAACGATCTCAAGGATCAACTTGTGTGTCCTAGGGTGCCCCCGCCTCAGATATAAAGGAGCAAGGGGAGGGGGGGCCGCCAAGGAGGCGCTGCCAGGAGTCCTACTCCTCCGGGAGTAGGATTCCCCCAATCCTAGTTGGAATAGGATTCCTGAGGGGAAAGAGAGAGAGGGGGGGCGGCCCCTTTCCTAGTCCTAGTAGGACTAGGGGAAGGGGGCCTGTGACCACCTAGGGCTGGCCCTTTCTCCTTTCCACTAAGGCCCACTATGGCCCATTTACCTTCCGGGGTTCCAGAACCTCCGGACTCCGATAAATTCTGTTTTGCCCTAACCATTCGAACTCCAAACATAGGCTTCCAATATATCAATCTTTATGTCTCGACCATTTCGAGACTCCTCGTCATGTCCGTGATCACATCCGGACTCGAACTTCTTCGGTACATCAAAATACATAAACTCATAATAACTATCATCGAAACCTTAAGCGTGCATGGACCCTACGGTTCGAGAACAATGTAGACATGACCTAGAACTATTCACGGTCAATAACCAATAGCGGACCTGGATGCCCATATTGGTTCCTACATATTCTACTGAAGATCTTTGTCGGTCGGACCGCATAACAACATACGTTGTTCCCTTTGTCATCGGTATGTTACTTGCCCGAGATTCGATCGTCGGTATCCAATACCTAGTTCAATCTCGTTACGGCAAGTCTCTTTACTCGTTCCGTAATACATCATCTCACAACTAACTCATTAGTTGTAGTGCTTGCAAGGCTTCATGATGTGCATTACCGAGAGGGCCCAGAGATACCTCTCCGACAATCGGAGTGACAAAACCTAATCTCAAATACGCCAACCCAACATTTGCCTTTGGAGACACTGTAGTACTCCTTTATAATCACCCGATTCGTTGTGACGTTTGGTAGCACCAAAGTGTTCCTCCGTAAACGGAGTTGCATAATCTCATAGTTACAGAGAACATGTATATGTCATGGATAAAAGCAGTAGCAACATACTAAACGATCGTGTGCTAAGCTAATGGAATGGGTCATGTTAATCGATCATTCTACTAATGATGTGACCTTGTTAATCAAATAACAACTCTTTGTTCATGGTTAGGAAACATAACCATCTTTGATTAACAAGCTAGTCTAGTAGAGGCATACTAGTGACATATTGTTTTGTCTATGCATTCACACATGTATCATGTTTCCTAATACAATTCTAGCATGAATGATAAACATTTATCATGAAATAAGGAAATAAATAATAACTTTATTATTGCCTCTAGGGCATATTTCCTTGATCTCCCACTTGCACTAGAGTCAATAATCTAGATTACATAGTAATGATTCTAACACCCATGGAGTCTTGGTGCTGATCATGTTTTGCTCGTGGAAGAGGCTTAGTCAACGGTTCGCAACATTCAGATCCGTATGTATCTTGCAAATCTCTATGTCTCCCACGGACTAAGTCCCGGATGGAATTGAAGCGTCTCTTGATGTGCTTGGTCCTCTTGTGAAATCTGGATTCCTTCGCTAAGGCAATTGCTCCATATTGTCACGAAGATTTTCATTGGACCCGATGCACTAGGTATGACACCTAGATCGGATATGAACTCCTTCATCCGACTCCTTCATTAGCTGCTTCGAAGCTGCTATGTACTCCGCTTCACATGTAGATCCCGCTGACGCTTTGTTTAGAACTCGCACCAACCGACAGCTCCTCCGCTTAGTGTAAATACGTATCCGTCTGCGATTTAGAATCGTCCGGATCGGTGTCAAAGCTTGCATCAACGTAACTGCCACGATGAGCTCTTTGTCACCTCCATATCTGAGAAACATATCCTTAGTCCTTTTCGGTATTTCAGATGTTCTTGACCGCTGTCCATGATCCACTCTGGATTACTTTGGTACCTCCTGCTAGGCTTATAGCAAGGCACACATCAGTCTGGTACACAGATTGCATACATGATAGAGCCTATGGTGAAGCATAGGAACATCTTTCATTTTCTCTCTATCTTCTGCGGTGGTGGGGCATTGAGTCTTACTCAACTTCACACCTTGTAACACGTGCAAGAACCCTTTCTTTGCTTGATCCATTTTGAACTTCTTCAAAATTTTGTCAAGGTATGTGCTTTGTGAAAGTCCAATTAAGCGTCTTGATCTATCTCTATAGATCTTAATGCCCAATATGTAAGCAGCTTCACCGAGGTCTTTCATTGAAAACTCTTATTCAAATATCCCTTTATGCTATCCAGAATTCTATATCATTTCCGATCAGCAATATGTCATCTACATATAATATCGTAAATGCTACAGAGCTCCCACTCACTTTCTTGTAAATACAGCTTCTCCAAAAGTCTCAGACAAACCCAAATGCTTTGATCACACTATCAAAGCGCTTATTCCAACTCCGAGATGCTTGCACCAGTCCATAGATGGATCATTGGAGCTTGCACACTTTGTTAGCTCCTTTGGATCGATAAAACCTTCGGTTGCATCATATACAACTCTTCTTCCGTAAATCCATTCAGAATGCGTCTTTACATCCATTTGCCAAATTTCATAATCATAAAATCGGCAATTGCTAACATGATTCGGACGGACTTAAGCATCGCTACGGGTGAGAAGGTCTCATCGTAGTCAATCCCTTGAACTTGCCGAAAACCTTTTGCGACAAGTCGAGCTTTATAAACGATAACATTACCGTCGTCGTCGGTCTTCTTCTTGAAGATCCACTTGTTTTCTATTGCTTGCCTACCCTCGGGCAAGTCAACCAAAGTCCATACTTTGTTTTCATACATGGATCCCATCTCGATTTCATGGCTTCAAGCCATTTTGCGAATCTGGGCTCACCATCGCTTCTTCATAGTTCGTAGGTTCATCATGATCTAGTAGCATGACTTCCGAACAGGATTACCGCACCACTCAGTGCGGATCTTACTCGTTGATCTACGAGGTTCTGCGAGTAACTTGATCTCAAGTTTCATGATCAACATCATCAACTTCCTCACTACTTGGTGTAGGTGTCTCGTAAACCGGTTTACTGCGCGATTTAACTACTTTCAAGTAATGGAGAAGGTACTATTACCTCATCAAGTTCCACTTTCCTCCCACTCACTTCTTTCGAGAGAAACTCCTTCTCTAGAAAGGATCCATTCTTAGCAACGAATGTCTTGCCTTCGGATCTGTGATAGAAGGTGTACCCAACTGCTCCTTTGGGTATCCTATGAAGACACATTTCTCCGATTTGGGTTCGAGCTTTATCAAAGTTGAAGCTTTTTCACATAAGCATCGCATCCCCAAACTTTTAGAAACGACAACTTTGGTTTCTTGCCAAACCACAGTTCATAAGGTGTCGCCTCAACGGATTTCGACGGTGTTCTATTCGATGTGAATGCGGTCGTCTCTAGAGCATAACCCCAAAACGATAGCGGTAAATCTGTAAGAGACATCATAGATCGCACCATATCTAGTAAAGTACGATTCGACGTTCGGACACACCATTACGCTGTGGTGTTCCGGTGGCGTAAGTTCTTGAAACTATTCCGCATTGTTTCAAATGTAGACCAAACTCAGTAACTCAAATATTCACCTCCACGATCGATCGTAGAAACTTAATTTTCTTGTTACGATGATTTTCAACTTCACTCTGAAATTCTTTGAACTTTTCAAATGTTTCAGACTTATGTTTCATTAAGTAGATATACCCATATCCGCTTAAGTCATCTGTGAAGGTGAGAAAATAACGATATCCGCCACGAGCCTCAACATTCATCGGACCACATACATCTGTATGTATGATTTCCAACAAATCTGTTGCTCTCTCCATAATCTGGAGAACGGTGTTCTAGTCATCTTGCCCATGAGGCACGGTTCGCAAGTGCCAAATGATTCATAATCAAGTGACTCCAAGAGTCCATCAAGATGGAGTTTCTTCATGCGCTTTACACCGATATGACCTAAACGGCGATTACCACAAATAAGTTGCACTATCATTATCAACTCTGCATCTTTTGGTTTCAACATTATGAATATGTGTATCACTACTATCGAGATTCATCAAAATAGACCACTCTTCAAGGGTGCATGACCATAAAAGATATTACTCATATAAATAGAACAACCATTATTCTCTCGATTTAAATGAATAACCGTCTCGCATCAAACAAGATCCAGATATAATGTTCATGCTCAACGCAGCACTAAATAACAATTATTTAGGTCTAAAACTAATCCCAAAGGTAGATGTAGAGGTAGCGTGCCGATCGCGATCACATCGACTTTGGAACCATTTCCCACGCCATCGTCACCTCGCCCTTTGCGAGTTCGCTTAATCCGTAGTCCCTATTTCGAGTTGCAAATATTAGCAATGTAACCAAGATCAAATACCCAAAAGCTACTACGAGCTCTAGTAAGGTACACATCAATAACATGTATATCACATATACCTTTGTTCACCTTGCCATCCTTCTTATCCGCCAAATACTTGGGGCAGTTCCGCTTCAAAGGACCACCGCTTGCGGTAGAAGCACTCGATTTGTGCTTAGGTCCGACTTGGGTTTCTTCTCCCGAGCGACAACTTGCTTGCTGTTCTTCTTGAAGTTCCTTCTTCTTCCCTTTGCCTTTCTTCTTGAAACTAGTGGTCTTATTGACCATCAACACTTGATGCTCCTTCTTGATTTCTACCTCCGCAGCCTTTAGCATTGCGAAGAGCTCGGTATAGTCTTTACTAACCCTTGCATATTATAGTTCATCACGAAGCCTTTGTAGCTTGGTGGCGTGATTGAAGAATTACATCAATGACACAATCATCCGGAAGATTAACTCCCAATTGCGTCAAGTGATTGTAGTACCCGCACATTCCGAGTATGTGCTCACCGATGTAACTATTCTCCTCCATCTTGCAGCTATAGAACTTATTGGAGACTTCATATCTCTCAATCCGAGCATTCATTTGAATATCAACTTCAACTCTGGAACATCTCATATGCTCCATGACGCTCAAAACGTCGTTGAAGTCCCGGTTCTAAGCCGTAAAGCATGGCACATCAACTATAGAGTAGTCATCGCTTTGCTCGCCAGACGTTCTTAACGCCGTCGGTTAGATCAAGAAGAGTTCGGCACCTAGCGGTGCATCCAGACGTAACTCTTACAGGCAGCAATGAGGATGATCCTCAAATTACGGACCCGATCCGTGTAATTGCTACCATCATCTTTCAACTTTGCTTTCTCAAGGAACGCATTAAAATTCAACGGAACAACAAAGACGAGCCATCTATCTACAATCAAACATAAACAAGCAAGATACTATCAGTACTAAGTTCATGATAAATTTAAGTTCAATTAATCATATTACTTAAGAACTCCCACTCGAAAAGACATCTCTAGTCATCCAAGTGATCACGTGATCCAAATCAACTAAACCATAACCGATCATCACGTGAAATGGAGTAGTTTTCAATGGTGAACATCTTATGTTGATCATATCTACTATATGATTCACGCCGACCTTTCGGTCTCCGTGTTCCGAGGCCATATCTGCATATGCTAGGCTCGTCAAGTATAACCCGAGTATTCTCGTGTGAAAACTGGCTTGCACCCGTTGTAGATGGACGAGAGCTTATCACACCCGATCATCACGTGGTGTCCGGGCACGACGAACTTTGGCAACGGTGCATACTCGGGAGAACACTTCTTGATAATTTAGTGAGAGATCATCTTATAATGCTACCGTCAATCAAAGCAAGATAAGATGCATAAAAGGATAAACATCACATGCAAATCAATATAAGTGATATGATATGGTCATCATCATCTTGTGCTTCATGATCTCCATCTTGCAAAGACCACCATGATCACCATCGCCACCGCGCGACACCTTGATCTCCATCGTAGCATCGTTGTCGCCTCGCCAATCTTATGCTTCTACGACTATCTCTACCGCTTAGTGATAAAGTAAAGCATTACGGTAGCGATTGCATTGCATACAATAAAGCGACAACCATATGGCTCCTGCCATTGCCGATAACTTCGGTTACAAAACATGATCATCTCATACAATAAAATATAGCATCACGCCTTGACCATATCACATCACAACATGCCCCGCAAAAACAAGTTAGACGTCCTCTACTTTGTTGTTGCAAATTTTACGTGGCTGCTACGGGCTTAAGCAAGAACCAGTCTCACCTACGATCAAAACCACAACGATACTTCGTCAAATAGACTCGTTTAACCTTCTCAAGGACCGGCGTAGCCACACTCAGTTCAACTAAAGTGAGAGAGACAGCACCCACCAACACCTTTAAGCACGAGTGCTCGCAGGCGGTGAAACCAGTCTCGCGTATAATGTCGGTCCGGGCCGCTTCATCTCACAATACCGCTGAACCAAAGTATGACATGCTCGGTAGGTAGTATGACTTGTATCGCCCACAACTCACTTGTGTTCTACTCGTGCAAAACATCAAACCATAAAAACCTGGCTCGATACCATTGTTGGGGCGTAGTAATTTCAAAAATTTCCTACGCACACGCAAGATCATGGTGATGAATAGCAACGAGAGGGAGAGTGTTGTCCACATACCCTTGTAGACCCGGCGGAGCGATCACAACGTAGAGGAAGTAGTCTCGCTCTCCTCGCGATCCGACCGATCCGGCGCCAAGCTCCGGCGCCCAGTTCTTGACACACGTACAGCTCGATGACGCCCTCGTACTCGATCCAGCCGAGTGTCGAGGAGAGTTCCACAAGACGACGGCGTGGTGATGATCTTGATGTTTCACGGCAGCAGGCTTCGCCTAAGCTTCGCGACGGTATAACCGAGGTGGAATATGGTGGAGGGGGGCACCGCACACGGCTAAGGAACGATCTCAAGGATCAACTTGTGTGTCCTAGGGTGCCCCCCTGCCCCCGTATATAAAGGAGCAAGGGGGAGGGGGCCGGCCGGCCAAGGGAGGCGCGCCAGGGAGTCCTACTCCCTCTGGGAGTAGGATCCCCCAATCCTAGTTGGAATAGGATTCCTGAGGGGAAAGAGAGAGAGGGGCGGCCCCTTTCCTAGTCCTAGTAGGACTAGGGAAGGGGAGGCCACCACCTAGGGCTGGCCCTTTCTCCTTTCCACTAAGGCCCACTATGGCCCATTTACCTTCCGGGGTTCCAGTAACCTCCCTAGACTCGGAATTTCTGTTTTACTTGAACCATTCCAACTCCAAACATAGGCTTCCAATATATCAATCTTTATGTCTCGACCATTTCGAGACTCCTCGTCATGTCCGTGATCACATCCGGACTCAACTTCTTGGTACATCAAAATACATAAACTCATAATAACTATCATCGAAACCTTAAGCGTGCGGACCCTACGGTTCGAGAACAATGTAGACATGACCTAGAACTATTCACGGTCAATAACCAATAGCGGACCTGGATGCCCATATTGGTTCCTACATATTCTACTGAAGATCTTTGTCGGTCGACCGCATAACAACATACGTTGTTCCCTTTGTCATCGGTATGTTACTTGCCCGAGATTCGATCGTCGGTATCCAATACCTAGTTCAATCTCGTTACGGCAAGTCTCTTTACTCGTTCCGTAATACATCATCTCACAACTAACTCATTAGTTGTAGTGCTTGCAAGGCTTCATGATGTGCATTACCGAGAGGGCCAGAGATACCTCTCCACAATCGGAGTGACAAAACCTAATCTCAAATACGCCAACCCAACATTTGCCTTTGGAGACACCTGTAGTACTCCTTTATAATCACCCGATTACGTTGTGACGTTTGGTAGCACCCAAAGTGTTCCTCCGGTAAACGGGAGTTGCATAATCTCATAGTTACAGGAACATGTATATGTCATGGATAAAAGCAGTAGCAACATACTAAACGATCGTGTGCTAAGCTAATGGAATGGGTCATGTCAATCAGATCATTCTACTAATGATGTGACCTTGTTAATCAAATAACAACTCTTTGTTCATGGTTAGGAAACATAACCATCTTTGATTAACAAGCTAGTCTAGTAGAGGCATACTAGTGACATATTGTTTTGTCTATGCATTCACACATGTATCATGTTTCCGGTTAATACAATTCTAGCATGAATGATAAACATTTATCATGAAATAAGGAAATAAATAATAACTTTATTATTGCCTCTAGGGCATATTTCCTTCAGGAAAATGCTAAAGTTGTAAGTTGTCCACTAGCAGCCCATTTCAAGTTGAGCAGAAAGCAATGTCCTACCACTGATGAGCAGAAAAAGGAAATGCATCATCTTCCTTATGCTTCTGCAGTTGGGAGTTTGATGTATGCTATGGTGTGTACAAGGCCTAACATTGCCCATGCGGTTAGTACTGTGAGCAGATTTATGTCCAATCCAGGAAGACCTCATTGGAAAGCCGTGAAGTGGATTTTGAGATATCTTCGGGGCAGCACAAATCTGAAACTTTACTTCGGTGACGGTGAGGGCAAGCTGATTGCTTTTTCAGATTCTGACATGGCTGGAGATGTTGATGTATGAAGTCTACTTCAGTGTTACTTGGTTACCTATGCAGGGGAGCGGTGTCATGGCAAAGCAGGGCTGCGAAGTGTATGGCATTGAATACAACCTGAAGCTGAATTTATTGCTGTAATGAGAGCGAGCAAAGAGCTATTGTGGCTGAAACGGTTGGCTTGTGAGCTTGGTTTTAAGCAAGACAAGTATGTGTTGTTTTGTGACAACCAAAGTGCTATCCATTTGAGTAAGAATGCAAGTTTTCATTCAAGGTCTAAGCATATAGAAGTCCGTTATCATTGAATTCGAGATGCGTTGTATTCCAAGAAAATGCAACTTGAGAAGGTTCACACCGATAACAATGGGGCTGATATGTTGACCTAAGTGGTGACAAGGAAGAAGCTCGAAGTATGCCGCGGCTCACGGCATGGTTGCTTGGAAGCGGTGAGACCCTCCATGATGTCGGGAGGGGGGGTTGTTGGGCTAAGTCCCTCCACATGGAGGTGTGTTGGCAGCCCAACATCAGCCCATAAGTCCAACACATGTCAGTCGTTGATCTTCGCTGCATCCAACGGTTGAGAGCGCTTCCAAGGGAAGTGAAGCAAGAAGAAAACCCTAGCCACTCCACCCCTTGCTGGTGGTGGCTGCCATTCGTGAGAGTAAGAGAGAGAGCACACAAGAGAAAACACAACCTGAGAGAGAGGAAGAAGAAGAAGCAGAGGTTATGTCCAAATTTGCTGCATCTGACTAGACAGTGTTCAAGCTGGTGATTGGAGGCTCAAACGTGCTTGGATTGACCCCAAACTTGAGTGGTTTTGGGAGACGAACAGTTTGGGTAGGCAAACGATGTCCGATTGAGCTGAAATTTGGAAGGGATCTCAGGAACTCGCGTGTCTACTTGTCTGCCAAATTTGGTGTTGTTTGGTTCAGCGGTTTAAGAGCAGTTTGCAAAACACTGGAGGGTACAGAAGCTGTGTAAACTCTGCTTTGCTGAAATCTTACTTCTTGTGGTTGTTGTTGCTGTTGCCGGTTAGCAACGTGGAGAGTGTGTTGTAAATCTCTCTAGAGGTTCTAGAGAAGACTTTGTACTCATCATTCTCATAGCGAAGTTGTGTGGACCGGTCGGTCCACAGCCGTGGTTTTTTTACCCCTCAAGTTGAGGAGGTTTTTCCACGTTAAATCATGTGTCTCATGTGCATGTTGTTTGTGTCATTCCGCTGCTTACTTGTTGGTTGAAACTGTACTCAAAGTTCATCACAAGTGAAGGGGGCTGTGTAGTGTGCATATTTGCCGTGTCGGTGAATTTATGCAGCGCATTGTTGCTGTCCAGCCCCAACATTTTAATGACAAGTATTTTCGGACGGAGGGAGTACAAGTGAACTGATCATGAATCACTATCTTGTCCTCATTGCTGGGTACGTTTTATAGATTAGGCTTGTGGGCTTAGGATGACCGACTTGAATATACTATTATGCATTATCACAGTGTGTTTACTGTAAATTGTCTGAATATGCTGTGCAGAGCTGAGCAATAAGCACAAGGATATTACAAACAATATTGAGAAGAATTAGGAAGTTTTACACACTACTCCTTTGTAAACTAATATAAGATGTTTTATGTCACTAAAGTATTGACCTATAACGTCCTATATTCTTTACAGATTTTCAGTATAGAATTATGGTAATAACCTGGTTGGGGCTGAAAGGGATCTGTTGTAGTGCATTACTTGACCGGGCATTGTACAACTCAAGTAAAATCAAGTTATTTTCCAGATGTAGGACAATGTTTGCTTGTTCCAATTGTAAGCTATTCTGAGTTTATTTCATGATGTGGCTATTCATATCTGAGTCCTGACCATCCGATGCTCTTTTTAGACTTGGTCATGATTCTACAGTTCTTTTTAGGACTTGGTCATCCTATTCGGTATTTGCTTGTTCCAACATATTATTCTGATTTATTTATTTTTTTGTGAAAAAAGGATTTCATTCATCAGGAAATGTAATTACAATCAGCGGCAACAATGCTCGCAATCTCGTCCGGGAAAAAATCTTATACGACCGGGTCGTATGCTCCCGATCGTAAGACCCATTCCATCAAAGGACACCTAGCAAAACGAATCTCAACACACCCAGGCTCCTGAATCCCCTTTGGCCCTTTCCTTCTCCCGCGACCACGCTCTCGCTCGCCGCCGCCGTCGCCGTTGGCGACCACACTGCTGCACCCCGGCAGCTCGCCTTTGGAAAAAAATCGCCGACGGCCCCGCTCGCCGCCGCCTTCGCCGCCACCGCCACAACTCTTTAGCTCACTATGTCGCGAAAGAACGGGAGCTCCGTCTCCGCTGTTCTCCCTCACCATTGACGGCCATGCATGCTCGTCGGCGCCCCAGCAGCTCGCCGAGGCGCAACTCCTCTGCTCGCTGCTTGCAGGAAAAGACACACACCAACCAGCAAAGAAATCAACATTTGTGTTGGTTGGATTTCAGAGAAGGTGTTAGGACAGAATCATGATTGACAGAGGCATGCACGCAGCAGATTGAGCTGGAGACCTCCTGATCATTTTGTTGGTTCTCTGATGATCATCTACAAAGGCGAGTTGCCGGGGCACAGCAGCGTGGTCGCCGTCGCCGTCGGCGACGGCGGTGGCGAGCGTGGTCGCGGGAGAAGGAAAGGGGC
This sequence comes from Aegilops speltoides, assembly GCA_021437245.1. Taxonomy (NCBI): domain Eukaryota; kingdom Viridiplantae; phylum Streptophyta; class Magnoliopsida; order Poales; family Poaceae; genus Aegilops; species Aegilops speltoides. The sequence goes on along the minus strand of CM038147.1, from coordinate 463,193,595 downwards.
AAAGGGGATTCGGGAGTCTGGGTGCGCTGAGATTCGTTTTGCCAGGTGTCCTTTGATGGAATGTGTCTTACGATCAGGTGTTCTTTGATGGAATGGGTCTTACGATCTCGTCCGGGGGAGAACGCAACCAGCAGGCAGTACGCTGTTGTGTACGTCCCATATGAGCGAGAGTGTGACTAGCTACATTAACATTCCGCTTACTCTTCATAATTTGAATCCTTCTTTCTTGAGACAGTATTGATCTGATCTCCATTACTTTGTGAGTGTGTGCTGAACGGTCCTTTCCGGCTGCCGAAATTAGTTGCACCGCATCAGCGCTGTCAGTCTCCACAAGGATATCTAGTTCAATCCAATTGAGAGACAGAGTGATTCCTTCATGGACTGCTGCCAACTCGGCTTTCAGGGCGTCCGCACAATTCCCAAACCCTCTGATCGCCCAGCATTACAGCCCCCAGGTGGTCACGTAGGATCATCCCCGCTCCGGCCGTGCCGTCAGTTGGCTGGAAGGAACCGTCGACATTGAGTTTCACACAGCCAGTAACTGGAGGTGTCCAATATTCCACATGACATATGGAGTTATGTTTCCGCACAAGCTCGCCGAAGTAGTCAACCACCTGTTTACCTTTGATGGGGTCTGCGTCTGGGTGCTGTTGTAGCGACAACAGGGACATGGCATAGCTGGCGAGGAACCGTCGAGAGGCATCGATTGGAACCGCCGGTTTCTCGTGTGTAACTTCATTTCTCACATGCCACGCTCGCCAGAGAATCATCAAAACCATCATTCGCTGGGTCTCGTTCAGTTTCTCAAGGAGACGAAAGATCTACTCTGGTTCCGTATCATGCATTTCTTCTTCGCTTGGAATGTCCCAGATTTCTCTCATGGAGTTCCATAGTTCAGCAGCTTGGGCGTCCTCTGTAACATGTCCACAGATGGTGCATGCTTGCTCATTCTGCATGTGTTTAGATTATTCTGGTTTATTAAAGACAGACCGAGGAGTTGGTTCGTATCTGGTCTAGCCGGAAGCCAATCATAGCACCAATTCTGACAGATATTATCGAACTTAGTCGATTATTTCCAGATTTTAGTATTCTCTCCGATTTATATTACTTGTGCTCAAGCAATGTGTCTAGATGTATTTCAGTGCTAGATACATCCGTTTAAGTGACAAGTAATATGGATTAGAGGGAGTATTTATCTACTCACTATTCAGCAAACTCTGCAGCACATTCATACGCGCGCTTTGCGTGTTTGAACAATGTATCCTAGGTTGCCTAGCTTTCTTCTACATGGCTCGAGTGTTGATTGTAATGTATATATTCTAATTTAGTAAAACTCACAATGTTAACCAAAAAATGATTTGAACTTAATGCTTTGGTTTTTTCTTGCTTGGCAGTCCAGTCAACCTTACATGACAAATCACATCTCTTGCTTGACTGTTAATCTTAAGGAACTAAGGACCGGTTGACCATACCTTGTTATCAGTGGGGGCAACGTTTTAACATTGTGTATCCCCGACCAATTGCGACGCACGGGCAATTACTTTGGGAAACCTGTGGGCCAGCGTGAGCGCGAGATGGTCTAGTAGTAGAGGGCTAGGAAGAGGAAGATGGGAGGCAAGGAAAGACATGAATGCATGGGAGGCCGACGGAGATGACTTAAGTGGTGATGCTGAACACTACCATGTACGCCCACACCAGTAGCAGTCACACTACTACGATCTTTACGTCTGTCAGGATCCCCACTCAATGCCACATCGATCTAGCATGTAACACCTCATATCACTTTGCGGCCTCACGCACGGTATTCCCACGGGTGTCGCCTTACCTTTGCCCGGGACCGTTTGCGCCTTTTGGCACACGTATATGATAGTGTCGCTAGCATCCATATGATAAGGAGCCCGGCCGACATGGCTAGTCGTAAACCTAAAGTGGCACAGACTTACGAGGACAGCATCCATGACCCAAAGATCGAACGTGTCGGTCATCGGTGAGTGAATCCGAGACCCGTTCCGCGTCGTCCGCCCGGCGACTCGGGCGAAACCTAGCCGCCCCAGTTTCCCCGCCTCCCCCTCCTCCCGCCGCCGCCCGCAAGGGCAAGAGGGCGCGGCGGCGGGCTTCCCGCACCCGCCTCGACGTGGGCGCCCCACCTCGCATCGACGCCGCCGCCGCCTCCTCAACTCCCGGTGGCCGCGAATCGCGATCGGCCGGATCGGCCTGGATCGGGCTGGCTCTTCTCTGGCGGCCGGTGGGCGGGATCACCGGATCCGCCGGATCTGGCCGGCGCGTTCGCTTGTCGCCCGGCTTGGGTGCTCGTGGCGTGGTCTCCCTGGTGGCGGCGATGTGGGTCGTTCTCCGTGTCTTGATGGGATGTGCGTGGTGGGTGGATGCCGGAGCGAAAGCTCTAGTTCCCCTTGCGGGCGACGGCGTCGTCCCTTCGTCGCGCTCCTTCTTGAAGGCGTCGCCTGGGGTCCCCGGAAGCACGGTGGGTGCTTCGTGGTGCGTGTGAGGTGTTTGGCGGCGGCAATGTGTGCGGCGATTTATCTATTCTACCGCTGATCTTCATCCTGTGGTAGCGCTCCATATGCTTGGTGATGTTCTACCGTAGGTGGTGGTCGTCATTTGGCGTCATGGTGGCGTTGATGGCGGAGGGCCTGCCAAGGATGGCACCTCAATCTGCTTGGAGATGGACCAGTGGAAGATGGTGGAGACGACACCTGTGAGTGCGTCAGACCGGTTTATGCCCCAGACCCGGTATGTGTCTAGGCTGGGGATTCCGGCTTTCGATGTTAGGTTTAGGTGAGTGGTCTAGGTAGGGGCCCAGCTAGCAACCCTTCATCATATGGATAGGAGCAGCGGCATATGTTGCCTAGTTGGTGGACTCAGGCTTATTGTTGTAACACTTTGTAAGGTCCTCAGGAATAATCAATAAAGTGGCCGTATGCATCTTCCAGATGCAGAGGCCGGGGGTCATCCTCCTTTTCTAAAAAAAATCAGCGAGTGAATCCGGGCTGTAGCACTGGGCTAGCAGGACTCCGGTAAACCGGGCTGTAGCGGGCTAACAGGACTCCGGTATTCATCGCGTGACATTTCCCCGAAGGGACGGACACAGGAACGAAGAAGGACACATGCCGGCCAGCCTAAGTGTTCCGGAGCAGTAGCAAGCTACCATGGCTCAGTGGAAGCACTACGAGACATTTCCCGGTAAGAAAGGCTACTAAGGATAAACAACTAGATAGTCAGATCCCACACATACCAAGCATTTCAAACATACACACAATATGCTCGATATGTGTAAATACAACATGGCATCACAACATAACTCTACGACTCAAGTATGTATTCATTAGGCTCCGAGGAGCGAGATATTACAAACATGGGTCTCATGACCCAACATTCAGAGCATACAGATCAAGCACATGCGGAAGCTTATCATGTCCGAGTACAGACATCTACAAATGAAAAAGGCTGAAAAGCCTGACTATCTACCAGATCCTGCCGAGGGCACAAGATCGTAGCTGAGGTAACAAGCTAAATGTCAAGTCCACGCTGAACTACTAACGAGACCGACGCCTCTCTCGCAAAAACATAAAATAGGCAAACATGAGTACAAATGTACCCAAAGAAGACTTACATCGATCTAGCTACATATGCATTATTATCAACAAAGAGATGGTGGGTTTAAGCGCAGCAAGCCAGCTTTGACTCGGTGGCTATCCCGAACTACGATTTGCAAGTAACTCTTTTGAGGTGGCGCACACGAGTTCACATATTCACCATATCAATACACCACTATGGATCCGCCTCCGTCCCTACGAGAACGCCATCCATAGCACTCACGCTTATCTTGCGTATTTTAAAGTATCCACTTTCACTTGTCTACGAACCGCATGAGCAACCCGAAGTCCTTTTCCGCGACACGGCTATTCAATAGATGATGTTAACCTGCAGGGTGTACTTCTTCACACACGCTCTCACCACTTACCGCCGTTTACATGACATGTACTCGGCAACCTTCAAGCGGAAGCCCAACGAGGGTGTCGGCCACGACCTACCTAAACACTCAAGTCTCTAGTCCAGGTTTATCGCCTATTCGGGTTCCATCCGCGAGGAGATCCGGCCGGAGTTTCGCTCACAGCCCCAAACGATGTGTGCAGGGTTCCCGAGACACCAAACGAGCGCCCGGTACACCGTGCCACATGCCTACCGCATCACAGCCCACCCCTCCGGTCAGCGCTGCCCACGCCCTCCAAAGATACTACAAACACTTAAACTACTTGCAACTCCCGGACAGAGGACAAGGGTGATTAAGAAGTCGAGAGGGTCCATTGGTTTCGGGCCCAATGCGTGGTAGTAGCTGAATCATGGATCACAAACACAGAACTCAGTTCCTGAGGACGGCTGCAATGAGACAACCTACCATGTACTCCTACATGGCCTATCACCGCTACCTTTACCAAATTGTGTTCACACACTTAGCTCACACACAGAGGACATGTTCAAACACCTCGATTCATCCTCGATGAATCGGACCGACTCAACTCTAAGCAAGAGCAGGCATGACAAACAAGCATGTATGAGTAGGCACAACAGGCTCAAACAACTCCTACTCATGCTAGTGGGTTTCATCTATTTATGTGGAATGACAGTCATGCAAAGGATAAAGGGTTCAGCTACATGCAGCAAGTAATGATGAATTGTTGTTGTCCTAATACAGTTAAAGAGAGCAGGAGCGAGAGAGTGGGATTGTATCGGAATGAACAAGGGGGTTTTGCTTGCCTGGCACTTCTGAAGATAATATAGTTCTTCATCGGTGTCATCGAACTTGTCGTTGGAACCACGTCTATCGAGAGGGGACAAACACCGGCAACTGAGAAAGAACACAATCAATGCAATGCCACAATATGATGCATGATCATGACATGGCAATATGCTGTGATTTGAGCTAATGCACCTAGCTATGATTTAAATGAAGTTGGTTTGAATACATGATTCAAATTCCAACTTCATATATGATTATTTAAATGCCCTTTATTTGTTTTGTCCAAAACAGAGGACAAACATTGTTCAAACATGCATGAAAATGGTACAGATGGATTACTTGAATTTTTCTGATAATTTTTCATATATAATTTATTTCATTTGGAGTTACGGTTGAATTTATATGAATTTTAGAAGTTTTGGTTATTTTCTGGAATTTCCTGAATTAATGGAATTAAACTAATTCCAGAAAAAGGATTATTACATCAGCCTGATGTCAGCATGAGGTAAGCGAGTCAACGGGGCAGCCCAGGTCAAACTGACCAGTGGGTCCCGTGTGTCAGTGGCTAACTAACTAACCTAGTTTAATTAGCACTAACCTAGGTTAAACTAATTAAGTTTTAAACCTAAACTAGATTAATTAGCCGGGCGGGGCCTGTAAGTCAGTGAGAGAGAGGGGAGAGTCAAACCGGGCAGTGGGGTCAACCCTCGCCGGTCAAGGGTCAACGGTCGCCGGCGAGTCCAGCACGCTGGTGCATCGGGATTCGCCTCTGGCGCCGTTTGGCCTGGCACGGGTATGGGATGCGGACGCTCGTCCGCATCCAACCGTGGTGGTGGCGCGGCCGGCGAGTGGCCGGAGTGGCGCCGGCGACGAGCTCGGCGGCGGCCGAAGCTCGGTCGAGCTCGGGCTCGTTGCTGCAGTGGCCTAGGCGGGGCGGCGCTAGCACCTACGGCTCCTACGCGATGCGGGGAGTGCAACGGGCACGACGGCCGGACCATTAGATGGCCAGAGACACGTCGGCGGCGAGCACAGGCGGTGTTGCGTGCGGACGAGCTCGAGGCGGCGCATACGGTGCACTAAAGCGAGAACGGAGAGGGGAGGAAGGGTCAGTGGCTCACTGCGAGTGCAGGGGAACGAACGGTGAGCTCGGGGAGGGGCTGGTGAGGTCGTGCGGCCGCCGAGGATCTCGGGGCAGAAGCGGCGAAGATGGCGGGGCAGAGGGTGATGCAGGGCATCCGGCGTCGGGCGGCTCGGTGAGGAGGAGGAGAGGGACTAGCCGGAGCTCGTGGGCAGCTCCAGGGGGCGAGGGAGAGGCGGTGGCGTCGACTACGGCGGGCGGCGGCTTCTGGCGCGTCGGTTGTCGAGGAGGGAGAGGACGAGGGAGAGGCCAGAGAAGGGGAGAGTGATGTCCAGGGGTCGAGGCGGCGCCGAGGAGAAGACGCGAGGCGTCGCGGTGGCTGACGACGCGACGCAGCAGCTGGTGGTGTGGCGCCAGCTGCAGATTGTCCTCCTCGCGCCATCGGCAGAGGTTGGGATGACTGCACCAGGCCGGGTGGGCTGGGCAAGACAGTGAGGCCTGTGGGCTTGGTGGGCGCCAGTAAGTGGCCTGTAAGTTCTCTCTCCTCCGGTTTCTCTATTTAATTTCTATTTTCTATTATTCTCGTAATCTTTAGGGCTTTTCTAAAAATACCTAGACCCTTTCAAAAATCACTAAACTACACATGCCCACCAGTATAGAATATATCCAACATGGAACATTTCAGTTTAGGAGTATTTGGACATTTAAAATATTTTATAGAATTTAAATGTCCAAATTTCAAATACTTATGATTTAATTCAAGGACCTTAGGATGACCTAGAAAATTGTGCACCACTTTTGTCGAGGTTTAAGACCAAGGCAAAGGTGATGAACATTTTAGAAGGGCATTTCGGGTTCAATGAAAATGATTTTATGTTGAACCTATTTTATTTGATCTGGTGCTAGGGTTTGATCAGTCCCCATTTCAAGTTCATTTGAAAATTTAAACATGATGCACACATGAAGGGCTAGCCTACTGCATACCAGGACCAGGGATGTGACAACTCGCCCCCACTAAACAAGAATCTCGTCCCGAGATTCAAGACGTGAGGTAAGAAGACAAGGGGACACTAAGCCAGCTCAAACTTCACGATCCAGTTGTCCTTCTCGAGGATGTTGATTCAGTGCTCCAATTGATCTTGACGTCTTTGCTTTTGAGATCTTCATCCAACACGAGGACAAAAACACTCTACAAGGATGGATCATTTTAATGATCACAAGATCAACTCACGGAATGAGATGTAGAACATCTCTTGAGCTGAGAGGCAAAACACACATCATGAAGGACGGAAGAAACAATTTGATGAGGTTTCAAAGTAGCGAGGAAAATAGTTGCCATGATACCACAACGAGACACCTTAGGGAAGGTGACTCGTAGAAATATCCCCTTAAGTGGCAAAAAGAATTACCTTTGATTTAGAGATCATTGAAACTCTTTATACCAGCCTAAGGCAATTCTCGAGCGATTGTTTAGAGGGGTTCGGTAGAATGGCATAACCAGATTAGAATGGATGATGTGGATTACCTTGTTGAAAACAACACAAAGGATGATTTTAGTGACTGGGGAGAAGCTCAACAGTAGAGAGTGAGTCCACTGTTTGAAAAGTTATAATATAACCGAAGAAAACTGGGAGCAATCCCAGTTAGTGCCAGTGATAACACCTAGAGTTTGTGCGTGCTCTCAAGAACTTGAGCATTTCCATATTCATCAGGGTTTTACCAATATCCGTGTCAAGGATCCTAGTAACACAACATACTACCATGATGAATGGTGATGGATGATGCAGATGCAAAGGAAGATAACACTTTCTCAGATTTCACCTTAGTGAGACCAAGGGGACAAAATCTGGATGACCGACCGAGAGACATTTAGCACTCCGCTTCTAATGTTGTCCTTGATGCGCTAGCATATCCCATTCGTAGATATGGTTTGATATCTAGAACATCAAGTAAAAGGTCGGACTTTGGGAGCACAAGAATCCATAAGGAATAACTATGGAGTAGATCCTATGAAATCCTCATGGAGAAAATGGACAAATTGCCCAATCAAGATACTATAGTGATAGATCCTCCGACTAGGTGCGCCGCCGTAACATCAACCACATGGGACCTACATCATAGATCCTGGAAAAGTTCCAACCATCATATCTGCCTGAGATTCAGATCTGGTTGATAACAGAAGATTTCAGACATTATGTCTGGGAAAGAAAATTTGCAACACAAACCGACGAGATGACGTTGCGGAATTCTCGGGAAATGAACTACAATAGCAAGCTCCAAAACATGAGCTGGTTCTGCTACAAACCTGTGAACACGCTGTCCAAGACAAGCATGACCACATAGTAGTCTTATAATAAAACACTACCGAGTTCAGGAGGGGAACCATCATCGAGGATACGAAGTCCTTGCATAAGTCTTGCTCTTAAGAAGGAACTTCTTCTCCTTGAACAAATCAATCAGTGGCTTGGTGTGCTACGGAATACATATGGAGTGGAGGTAATTAATCTACCAAACCATAGTATACTTTGCGCATGTGTGACTAACTTGGGATGATTCCAAGGAAGCAACATTGACTTTATCGAATTCACGGCGGCAACTTACATTAAATGCACGTGAATCTGAGGAGGTCACTTCTTACATCCGAACATATGCTTCATGAACGGAACATGAAGATAATGCTTATAGAAGTTTCCAACACTAGCTTAATGTTCAACAAAATCATAGAGGAGATAAGGGTGTTGTCGATGGGCTCAACAACAATTCATCCAGATTCCCATGGAGATGGAATTCCATAACTATGTGAACAAGGTGATAGTATTGGTCAGACCCAAAAGACATAATGGTGTATGCTCGAGGAAAATCCACGAGTAAGACAACATTACGAACATCGTTGGTTCTGATTTGATTTGAGAATAGCCCACACTCAAATCAAAGTTTTGGCAAGACAATAGCTCCAGCAACTGGTCTCGAGGATCAATTGATGAGGATATCATCTTTCTTCAACATACACACAAGATATCCCCTAACATGAACTAAGTCAGGCAGCTTTTACCTCCCAACTCTCTCCAAGTTGTTGTTCAGCTTACCCAACTAGCTCAGGGATACTCGATACAGATCCTTGGAGAAAGGGTGGTTACAAGAAACCAACTTGATCACGAACTCAACATAGCGGTCAGGTGACAACCTGGTAATACTTCCGAGAAGATATTCGGAACATCACGAACCACCGATAGGTTATTAAGCTCGAGAACAATCTTGCTTTTCAGAGCAAGATGATATGATCAAATGAGCGAGGGATTGACAAAATCCTAACTCAACGATCGAAGAGTGCACCGGAAATAGGGACTAGGTAGCACAATCAACCTTAGGGTGACGATTTAATAATCAACACGCTAAGAATGAGGTTATCGTCCATTTAACTACCAAGCAACGGAGTTGCTAGGCGTATAGATTTCACACATCATGATTCACTTGTCGGCATTCCGGTTGCGACAACACAGAACCAAGGAATGAACAATGATGGCAAGAAGTATCACTGTACCAAGAGTTCATAGGATGGTGTGCAATTCCCATGATATTCTTAATATCAAGATGGTAATACTCCAAGGTAGAACAGAGCAAAAGCTAGATTAGCAATTTGATCCGCGGAGTACGACTGCTTTGACCCAATCCTGGATATGGACAAGGTACTGGAGTTTGTTTCTCCTATTCATTCCAGAATAGAATGGCTCGACGGACCACAAGAATAATAAGCATCGATGAGCACGGTTGCACAACTACTCATGTCTATCAATTGATAGACAAGGGTTAGAAGACAACTAAGAGGGACAACTCAAGGAACATATAACTTTCTGAGTTGTAGATGCATAGATTAGTATGTCGAACCAAGTTCAACATGTTTCTTCCGGATAACCCATGCAGAGAGGTAGGACTGGCAGAGTCACAATATAGAATGGAGAACTCGTCGAGAGCACTCTTGTTGTGATCTTTTGATCCAACAAACTTCTGCCATGAGTGGTTCATAGTATTTGGAAGAAGGAAATACCATGGACCTCGAGGGCTAATGCAAAGGCTACTAATAACCTAAAGGAACGAGCAAATACTATCAACATGAAGTAAGTAGGGTGAGTCTTGGGTTCAAAACCCAGGAATAGAATACCTACTAGCTAAATTGCATCACGGGATGCTTTCGAGAATGATGGCCAGAATCTTCACACTGGGAACACAAAACATTGCTAGATTACTAGGTGACTCCCTAAAACACCTAGGGTCATAATAATAGCTCCAACATAAATGCTGAGGCAATGAAATACCTCAACACACTAGTTAGTGTGGTTGATCTGGCACAAAGAATCTTCAGAATGGTGAAAAGGAATTTGCAAATGCATCAGACTATTTAGAAACTTGGGATGACTCGGACAGCATAACGGCTGTAATTGCTCAAATTGATTTGAGACATCCTGAAAAATGGTAGCATAACCACCTAATATCATAATATCAAGGTTCTGAGGCCAGCTATGAACATACAAAAGTAGTAAAAGCTAAACTGAGATTTGAAACTATCAATTCTATAAGTCTATGGATTAGTAACACGTCATCCTGATAGATAGATGAGAAGGCCTAGATCTTAATCCCCGTAGAAGAGAAGAGGTTGACTCAGATCAGAAGGCCATGAGGTATAAGGAGTAAAAAGAGCCTTATGTTCCATCCCACAATCAATTCCCTTACATATAACTAAAGCATTTCTAGACTCAACTTCGACCAGTTTGGCTTGGTAATCCTCTGAGCAACAAAGCTCGATACCAAAGCTCGTCAGACCCGACTCAATGCCACATCGATCTAGCATGTAATACCTCATATCACTTTGCGGCCTCACGCACGGTATTCCCACGGTGTCGCCTTACCTTTGCCGGGACCGTTTGCGCCTTTTGGCACACGATATGATGATGTCTCTAGCATCCATATGATAAGGAGCCCGGTGACATGGCTAGTCGTAAACCCAAAGTGGCACAGACTTACGAGGACAGCATCCATGACCCAAAGATCGAACGTGTCGGTCATCACGAAAGTGAATCCGGCTGTAGCATCTGGGCTAGCAGACTCGATAAACCGGTCAGAAGGGCTAACAGACTCCGGATTCATCGCGTGACATTTCCTCGAAGGGATGTACACAAGAACGAAGAAGGACACATGCCGCCCAGCCTAAGTGTTCCGGAGCAAGAGCAAGCTACCATGGCTCGATGGAAGCACTAGGAGACATTTCCGAAAGAAAGGCTACTAAGGATAAACAACTAGATAGTCAGATCCCACACATACCAAGCATTTCAAACATACACACAATATGCTCGATATGTGTAAATACAACATGGCATCACAACATAACTCTACGACTCAAGTATGTATTCATTAGGCTCCGAGGAGCGAGATATTACAAACATGGTCTCATGACCCAACATTCAGAGCATACAGATCAAGCACATGCGGAAGCTTATCATGTCCGAGTACAGACATCTACAAATGAAAAAGGCTGAAAAGCCTGACTATCTACCAGATCCTGCCGAGGGCACAAGATCGTAGCTGAGGTAACAAGCTAAATGTCGAAGTCCACGCGGAACTACTAACGAGACTGACGTCTCTCTGCAAAAACATAAAATAGGCAAACATGAGTACAAATGTACCTAGCAAGACTTACATCAGATCTAGCTACATATGCATTATTATCAACAAAGGGATGGTGGGGTTTAACTGCAGCAAGCCAGCTTTGACTCGGTGGCTATCCTGAACTACGACTGCAAGTAACTCTTTTGAGGTGGCGCACACGAGTCCACATATTCACCATATCAATACACCACTATGGATCCGCTCCCGTCTCCCTACGAGAACGGCATCCATAGCACCCACGCTTATCTTGCGTATTTTAAAGTATCCACTTTCACTTTTCTATGAACTGTACAGGCAACCCAGAAGTCCTTTTCCGCGGACACGGCTATTCGAATAGATGATGTTAACCCTGCAGGGGTGTACTTCTTCACACACGTTCTCACCACTTACCGCCGTTTACACGACATGTACTCGGCAACCTTCAAGCGGAAGCCCAACGAGGGTGTCGGCCAGGACCTACCTAAACACTCAAGTCTCTAGTCCAGGTTTATCGCCTATTTGGGTTCCATCCGCGAGGAGATCCGGACGGAGTTTCGCTCACAGCCCCAAACGATGTGTGCAAGGTTCCCGAGACACCAAACGAGCGCCCGGTACACCGTGCCACGTGCCTACCGCATCACAGCCCACCCCTCCGGTCAACGCTGCCCACGGCCTCCAAAGATACTACAAACACGAAACTACTTGCAACTCCCGGACAGAGGACAAGGGTGATTAAGAAGCCGAGAGGGTCCATTGGTTTCGGGCCCAATGCGTGGTAGTAGCTGAATCATGGATCACAAACACGAACTCAGTTCACGAGGACGGCTGCAATGAGACAACCCACCATGTACTCCTACATGGCCTCTCACCGCTACCTTTACCAAATCGTGTTCACACACTTAGCTCACACACAGTAGGACATGTTCACAAACCTCTGATTCATCCTCGATGAATCGGACCGACTCAACTCTAAGCGATGAGCAGGCATGACAAACAAGCACGTATGAGTAGGCACAACAGGGCTCAAACAACTCCTACTCATGCTAGTGGGTTTCATCTATTTACTGTGGAATGACAGGTCATGCAAAGGATAAAGGGGTTCAGCTACCGCAACAAGTAACAGATGAATCGTTGTTGTCCTAATGCAGTAAAAGAGAGCAGGAGCGAGAGAGTGAGATTGTATCGGAATGAACAAGGGGGTTTTGCTTGCCTGGCACTTCTGAAGATAATATAGTTCTTCATCGGTGTCATCGAACTCGTCGTCGGAACCACGTCTATCGAGAGGGGACAAACACCGGCAACTGAGAAAGAACACAATCAATGCAATGCCACAATATGATGCATGATCATGACATGGCAATATGCTGTGATTTGAGCTAATGCACCTAGCTATGATTTAAATGAAGTTGGTTTGAATACATGATTCAAATTCCAACTCCATATATGATTATTTAAATGCCCTTTATTTGTTTTGTCCAAAACAGAGGAAAAACATTGTTCAAACATGCATGAAAATGGTACAGATGGATTCCTTGAATTTTTCTGATAATTTTTCATATATAATTAATTTCATTTGGAGTTACGGTTGAATTTATATGAATTTTAAAAGTTTTGGTTATTTTCTGGAATTTCCTGAATTAATGGAATTAAACTAATTCCAGAAAAAGGATTATTACATCAGCCTGATGTCAGCATGAGGTAAGCGAGTCAACGGGGCAGCCCAGGTCAAACTGACCAGTGGGTCCCGTGTGTTAGTGGCTAACTAACTAACCTAGTTTAATTAGCACTAACCTAGGTTAAACTAATTAAGTTTTAAACCTAAACTAGATTAATTAGCCGGGCGGGGCCCGTAAGTCAGTGAGAGAGAGGGGAGAGTCAAACCGGGCAGTGGGGTCAACCCTCGCCGGTCAAGGGTCAACGGTCGCCGGCATTTAGCCGCCGGCGAGTCCAGACGCGGCGGTGCGCTGCAGGATTCGCCTACAGGCGCCGTTTGGCGCGCGAAGCACGGGTATGGGATGCGGATGCTCGTCCGCATCCAACTGTGGTGGTGGCGCGGCCGGGGAGTGGCCGGAGTGGCGCCGGCGACGAGCTCGGCGGCGGCGGCTTCGGTCGAGCTCGGGCTCGTTCTTTGCATGGCCTAGGCGGGGCGGCGCTAGCACCTACGGCTCCTACGCGATGCGGGGAGTGCAACGGGCACGATGGCCGGACCATTAGATGGCCAGAGACACGTCGGCGGCAAGCACAGGCGGTGTTGCGTGTGGACGAGCTTGAGGTGGCGGGTACGGTGCACTAAAGCGAGAACGGAGAGGAGGACGGGTCGATGGCTCACTCGCGAGTGCGAGGAACGAACGGCGAGCTCGGGAGGGCTTTGGTGAGTCGTCGGCGGCATGGGGATCTCGGGCGAAGCGGCGAAGATAGCGGGCAGAGGGTGATCAGGCGTCCGGCGTTAGGCGGTTCGGTGAGGAGGAGAGGACTAGCGAGCTCGTGGGCGGCTCGAGGCGAGGAGAGCGGTGGCGTCGACTACGGCGGCGCGGCTTCTGGCTGCGTCGGTCGTGAAGCAGGAGAGGACGAGGGAGAGGCGGAGGAGGGAGAGTGATGTCCAGGGGGTCAAGGCGGCGCCGAGGAGAAGACGCGAGGCGTTGGGTGGCGGCAGCGACGCAGCGAGGCAACTGGTGGCGTGGCGCCCAGCAGCCTGCAGTCGTTGTCCTCTTACGCCTATGGCGAGGTTGAGATGGCTGCACCAGGCCAGGTGGGCTGGGCCAGCACAGGTGAGGCCCAGGTGGGCTTGGTGGGCGCCAGGTAAGTGGCCCAGGTAAGTTCTCTCTCCCTCTGGTTTCTCTATTTAATTTCTGTTTTCTATTATTCTGTAATCTTTAGGGCTTTTCTAAAAATACCTAGACCCTTTCAAAAATCAATAAACTGCACATGCCCACTGTATAGAATATATCCAACATGGAACATTTCAGTTTAGGAGTATTTGGACATTTAAAATATTTTATAGAATTTAAATGTCCAAATTTCAAATACTTATGATTTAATTCAGTGACCTTAGGATGATCTAGAAAATTGTGCACCACTTTTGTCAGAGGTTTAAGACCAAGGCAAAGGTGATGAACATTTTAGAAGGGCATTTCAGGTTCAATGAAAATGATTTTATGTTGAACCTATTTGATTTGATCTGGTGCTAGGGTTTGATCAGTCCCCATTTCAAGTTCATTTGAAAAGTTAAACATGATGCACACATGAAGGGCTAGCCTACTGCATACCAGGACCAGGGATGTGACAACGTCCTCCACCTGCGTTACCGTGCATAGCCGCTATGGGCCGTCATCTTCCTTGGTTGCGGTGGCCAACGCGGAGAGAGCGGCCATATCAGGCCACGCGAAGTCATTAATGTGGTTGATCGCCACTGTAATTTACCGACCGGGGGTTGGGGGGGGGGGGGGTACAACTGCTGGGAGTTGAACACGGGACTTTGAGTTGCATGCCTAGGAGGGCCATATTTACGAGCAGACTTAACTATTCATGCACCCTTCAAATTATAAAATTTCAAAAGTTTGACTTTTTTGGCCGGTATTCACTTTTCTCGACAGGTATCGGAAAATGCGGTAATCGCTCGGTATCTCTTCCAATAACCAAAACCCTTGCTCTTGGCTTTGCGCAAATGATAGATCTAGTTATGCAACCTTGTAGAAGCCCGAGTCATCATGTGTGAAATCGGTGTTTCTATTCCGGAAGATGGTGACGAGCACCTCCAATGCCCTTGTGAGCAGGCTGCCCCTCCGCGTCCTATGTTGAATTTTTTTTATGCGCCCTCCTATGTTGATAAAGCATCGTGTTGGCAAAGAAATGTGCTATGGAAGCGCCCATGGGCCAACGTCAGCATGTCGAATAAACGATATAATATTATGTACACGTTGAACATTTTCAAGTATTTGTAATATTTTTTAAAACCTATATTTTTATGTCTACTTTTTTCGTACACATTATACATTTTTGTATGCATCCTGAACATTGTTTACATACATAATGAACATTTTTAAACAAATAATTTTTTATGTCAACTTTTCCATCACATTACATTTTTTGTACACAACAGAAACATTTTTATATACATGTTTAACATATTTCAAAGGCATACTTAATACTTTTGCTATATATGTCTAGCTTCTCTTATACACACTGTACAATTTTAGTTACATTAGAAACATTTGATAAATGTGCGATTAGCATTTTCAAATTTATATGTAAATTGATATATATATATATATATATATATATATATATATATATATATATATATATATATATATATATATATATATAGGCAAATGTATCCTACTACTGGGTGTAGCTACACCCATTTCTCATATACTACTATGTGGTATTATATATACTACTTTATCATTTTAGTATGTTCATATACTATATCTAAGATACTCCAAAGCGAGTTATGTGAAAAATTGCATGTGAGCCCTGTTTTTATCATATTTGTGAAAATACGTACATATTTGTGCGTAAAAAGAAGAATGCTAAAATATACTACATACTACCTAAAAAATAATATATATACTACCTAAATATTCTTACATACTACATACTACACATACATACACTGGGGTATGGTAGATACTACCTAAAACGCATAAAATAAAAATGGGTGTAACTACACCGGTAGTAGTAGAAAAATTTGTCCTATATATATATATATATATATATATATATATATATATATATATATATATATATATATATATATATATATATATATATATATATATATATATATATATATATATATATGACAAATTTTATCTACAAGCAATGGTAGTTACCTCTTACCTCTCTGTCTGCCATGTGTCATCTCACGCAGCCAAGCCAAGCGGGTTAGCGAAGAAAAAAGATCCATTAATGTCCCACCGTCTAGTTAGTTGCGCAGGGTTAGTTGAATAGCCTACTAATATCCCGGCCGCATGCACCGCATCTGATTGCATGGGTAAGGCTTACTTTTTAAAATTCCTGGATGAGGGCTAGCTTGCTTGATCGCATGTACTTGCAAAGGGAAACAAATCTTGGCGTACATACTTTTTTTTTCTACTTCATACTTCCAAAATTATCATAGGACATATATTCTATTTTTCAGGAAAATTTCGGTATGCTCCAATTTTTATAGTATATATGCAATATTCCCCACATACTATATACTACAAAATCATAGAATGTATACTACATAGTCATGAAGAGTATGATGTATGTCTTGTAGACTTGTACAGTCGATGGAGAGGCATGTTTGGAGTATGTACTTATCGAGTATGGAGTATCAAGGGAAGGAATATGTCAATGGAATTAATCAAGAGTATGATGTATGTACTTACCGAGTATGGAGTATGTCAAGGGAAGGAGTATGATGTATTTAATAGTAATATTACTATGTGGATGAGACAGCCATGAAATTTCTCAAGCACCTGACGTGCTTGCATGTAGTATGTAGATTAGAAGAAAGGAGTATATGACAAAAGGTACTATGGAGTATCATAAAAGAGGTAGTATGGTAGTATGGAGTATTATCTTATCAGAAGTAGTATGTCAATGGAACTAAACAAGCGTATAGGAACGGTCATAGTGTGTACATGTAATTTCTCAGTCACCTAACGTACATGTAGTATGTAGATTAGAAAAAAAGGAGTATATGACAAACAGGTAGTATATTGTATGATATAATACGTGTAGACCAGTACAAACTGTTCGTCCATAATTTCCACATCTTTACATGATACTGGACTTTTGATATACACAATATAGTCTTGTTTCCATCAATGCTTGGGGTCGATGCAGGAGTAGTCAGCTCGTCGCCGACGGCTAGTTGCGCCTGTGGTACATCCAGTGTAATACCACACACCAGTGGAGAAAGTTGCCAATCAAATCCGGAGTGGATGGATGCGCCGTCACCGGCGACAGCTCCACAGAGGTGACGCCTTGCGTACGCTCCGAGGAGATGTCGTTGGTCTTCCTCCGGTTGCCTCACCAAACGCCTTGCTCCTGTGGTCGCATCCGCATCTTCAAAATCACGGTGCCGCTGACAAGAAAGAACCATAGCAGATGGTAAGGTCAATGAGGGGGCATGAATTCTTTAGAGTTGGAAATCTGATCATACTATGATATCGTTAATCCAATTAAGCAATAAAGCAAAGAAATTGGACGTAGATACCTGGCTTGTGTAGTACTCAGAATGAGAACGGCCAGCTATTATTTCACTGTCTCGCCGGCAGCAGAAGAATACTCACGAGGACGCTGATCCTCCGTCTACAGCCGGTGATGAAAGTGTCGCCTCGGCAAAACGTAGATAGTTAACAAATCTGTTTGCTGTTGGTAAAGAGAAGATAGAAACAATACTATTTTTACGTAGAGAGAAATGGTAGGTTGGTTAGTAAGCGGATAAGGATGTGAGACGACTAGATAGAATTGCCATTCAAAAATTGGGATAAGCTCACGGCCAGATCGACGTGGATAACTACCAAATAAACTAATCAAAATAATTAATGACAATTCTAAATGGATCGGGTGGAACCTCATCTAGTCCGTTAGGCATTCTTAAAAAAATAGCACGCTCGATCTAGGGGCGTGAGATGAATGGTGGATTCTTAGGTGGTAACTACCACTAGGTGGTAGTATCTATTTTCCTATATATATATATATATATATATATATATATATATATATATATATATATATATATATATATATATATATATATATATATATATATATATATATAGGGAAAAGGATGAAGAATAAGTTATTCTTCACATGGGGTAATTTTATGATCGTTTCATAAATAAATTACATTTGGAATACAAATAGTTACATTCATAGTGATTTAGTGCGTAAAATTTGGCATAAAAAAGAAAAATATAGGTCATAAGACAAGAAAAATAGCATTTTTTATATTTTACAGTATGTTTTTATATTTGTAATTTAACGTAATATAAAATAATTTTTACGGTGATTATATATTTTTTTACAATCTCTTTTTACATCTTAAATAAGACAAAAATTACGGAACGTAAAATTACGGTGCATTGATTTTCAAATAGAGGGGGTGAAAATAACTATTCCTCACCCAGGATGACGAATAGTCAATCCAGGTTTGAAATATAAGCAAAAAGAATAAATATATATATTTTTGCTTTATTTTTAAATTTTGGATTGGTAACAGAATTTCAAAACCGAAAGAATGTGTGAATTTGTGAACAAATTTTGAAAATCGGGAACATTTTCTCAATTCCAATTTTTTTTAAAACACGAACATTTTTGAATTTGCAAACAAATTTTAAATAGAACCTTTTCGGATTTATGAACAAATGTCTGAAAAATTAACAATTTTAAAACAACATTTTGGACAAAAAGGACACATTTTTTGCATCTGTAAACAAAAATAGAAACTCTACACAAAATTTATAAAAAGTGAACATTATGATAATTATTCAAAATTTGTGAACAAAAATTGAAAAGCGGAACATTTTTTGGAGTTATGAACATATTTTGAAAGGCAAACATTTCTTAGAAATTCAGAAAATATTTCGAAACAGGAACATTTTTAAAATTTATGAACATTTTTTTAATGGTGAACATTTTTACAAAATTTGTGAACAATTTGTTAAAAAATCATGATTTTTTTGGAACTTCTGAACAAAATTAAAATAATAGGAACATTTTTTTTAACATTGGAAACTTTTTGAAATTTCGAACAAATTTTAGATTTATGGAAAATAAAAATAGAAAGAAGAAATGAATAGAAAAAAATGAAAAAGGAAAAAGGAAAAAGAAAGAGAAATACAAAAATGAAATAAATGAAACAGGCAAAACGAAAAAGAAAGAAATGGAAAAAAGAAAAAGAAATTGAAAAAGGAAAAACCTCAAACAAAAAACCGAAAACCACATAAGATTCTAGATGCTTCCCAAAACCGATCAGGAAACTTCTAGGAGGTTCCCAAAACCAGAAACTGTAACGCGTGAGTAATCTTGTAATTGGGCCGGCCCACCTTGTAAGCAACTCGCTCGCTCTGTGGAAACCAGCGACCGTTTGCCGCAGAGAGTGGCAAATAGGAATTTCCATGTGCTATTGTCTCTGTCTGAATGGTACTTCTTCCGTCCCAAAATTCTTGTCTTAGATTTGTCATATACATCCGTAGGTAGAAAAATCAATAACGAGAATTTTGGGATGGAGAGTATATGTCTCATGTTGAATTTTCTTGAGGCGCTGCTCTGAGACCTCCTCGACAGCGCCTTTGGCGCCCGTAAGGTGTTTGGGCGCCTACGTGCTTCCTTCATGGGCTGCATTGTAGGAAGCCCACTCATTCTTTCTAGTTGTTTCTTTGTGTTCGCTAGTTCGTGTGTGTTGACTGCCTACTAGGAGTAGGTGTTTCGCTGGTTCGTTGGTTGCCTACTAGCTGTTTCGCTGGTTCCCATAAAAAATACTGTTTCGCTGGTTCCTGCGTGTTTGGTTGTTGTTTTTGACTGTTTCTTTCTCTTCGCTCGTAGTAGTAAAGATAGTAGTAAAGTTTGGTTTTTGCTGGTTGAGGAATTTTTTGGCGTGTAGTTTTTTGTTCATCTAATTAATTACTACTGTTTAAATAATAATTAACAAAATAAGAATAGAATCATTGAAAAAATTAAAGAAATAATTTTCAGCCTGAGTTGGATACTAAATTCTCCACAAATGTTAAATTGAGAATAAGACGAAGAAAATCGCAAAGATCGACAAAGCCATGAATTCAAAAATGTACATGAATTTCCAAAAAAGTTCGCTAATTTGAACAAAAATGTCAACATATTTGAAAAAGTTCATCGAATTTGAAAAACTTTCATCGAAATTGAAAAGCAAAGTTCATCGGATTTGAAAAAAGTTCAACAAGTTGAAAAAATGTTCATCGGATTTGAAAGGAAGTTCATCGGCCTACAAAAAAGTTCATCAAATTTAAGAAAAGTTCATCGGATTATAAAAAGTTCATCGTATTTAAAAAAAGGTCACCGAACTTGTAAAAAAGTTCATCAAATTTGAAAAGGTTCATGTTATTTAAAAAAGTTCATCAAATTTGAAAAAAATCATCTATTTTGAAAAAAGTTCATCAGATTTGAAAAGAAGTTCATCAGTTTTGAAAAGAGTTTATAGAATTTGAAAAAAGTTCATCGGTTAGAAAAAGGTTCATCAAATTTGTAAAAAAAATTCATCCAATTTGAATAAAGTTCATTGAATTTGAAAAAATGTTCTTCAAATGAGAAAAAACTTCATGAATTTGAAACGAAAATTCCTGTATTAACAAAAAAGTTTGGCAAAAAGGGTAAAATGGAAAATGAAAAAAAATTGAAAAAAAGAAAGAAAACCGTTCTAGCAAAAACGAAGGAAGAAAAGGAGGATAAACCTACATGTAAACACGTCGTTGGACCAGGTGATCGCGTGTTCGAATCACGGTACTTGCACGCAGTCTCTTTTGCGTCTTCGAAACAGAAAAAAAAAAGACTGTGGGCCGGCCCACCGTGGACAAGGGGGTGTGCGCCCTGTACCATTAAGCCTATATCGGGCGCTGAAGGCGCCTTATAGGATTTGCTGCTGTATGTCTCGCGTTGAATCTTCTGACTCGCTGAAGCGCGCAAGGATATGGGCCGGCCCATTTCGCGCCAGGTAAACTGCCCCGTTTTCTTTTTTATTTTTTTTCATGTTTTTATTTCGCTTTTTGTTTCACTTTTAAATATTCTAAACATATATATTACAAAAATATACTTCACATAATATTTTTTTAAATGCAATCATGCTTTGAAAAAAGTTGAATGTACCCGTAAAAAAAGAAAAGGAAACTGTTAAATGTGTATATAAAAATTGTTGATCATGTATTAAAAATGATGAAATTTCTTGATCATGTATATAAAAATGTTAATTAGGCTATAAAAAATGTTGAACAAGTATTTGAAAAATGTTGAAGTGTTCGAACAATGTTGAACGTGTATACAGAAATTTTTGATCACTTATTAAAAAGGGGTAAATGTTAATCAAGGATTTAAAAGAAATGTTGAAGAAGTATTTGAAAAATGTTGATCAAGCATTTGACCAATGCTAAATGTGTAAATAAAAAATGTTGACCATGTATTAAAAAAAAAGAACATTGTTGATTATATACAAAAATGTTAATCTAGCATTTTAAAAATGTCGAACAATTATGTTAATCAAGCACGTGGAACATGTTGAATGTGTATATGTTGACCATATGTTCAAAAAATGTTAATATTGCATTTAGAAAATGTTAATCAAGCATTTGAAAGAATGTTAAATGTGCATAGAAAAAATGATGACCATGTGTTAGAAAATGTTAATCTAGTATTGCAAAAATGTTAGTCAAGCATTTGAAAGGTTTAAAAAGTGTGTATAGGAAAAATGTTGACCATGTATTCAAACATGTTAATCTTGTATTTGAAAAATGTTAATTAAGCATTTGAAAAAAATTTAAAACATTGTATAGAAAATATGTTGACCATGTTTTAGAAATGTTAAATTTGTATTAGAAAGATGTTAAACATGTATTAGAAAAATCTTGTTGACATATACAAAAAGTATAGTATGAAAACAAAAGAAACAAAACAAATAACTAAACAACAAAAGAAACTAAAATAAACCAAAGAAAAAGGAAAATAAGATATATAACCGAAGAAAGAATGCAGAAAGAATGAAAACAAAACAAAAAACCGGAGGAGAAAAATGAGAAGTAACAAAATAAAACAAAAAAAAAGCATTGAAGGCCAAGAAAGTAACAAAAAACCGAAGAATGAAACAAGGAAAATATGTAAGAAAGGAAAAAAGATAAATACAATGGATGAAACAAAAAAACAAAAAAAGGGGAAAAGAAATAAGAAAAGCAAACAAAAAATAAAAAGAAATGAAAAAAACCCAGAGAAAACCAAATAAAAATGAAGAAAGAAAAGAAAGAAAAAACCCAGTAAAAACAGGAAAAAGAAAATGGACCGATGTGAGAAATCGGCTCGCTTTCCTTCTTCTAGTAGTTCACAACCACGTATTATTCACGAAGAAGATGTCGGCGTAGTGGCTAGCAGTGCCTCGAAGGAACAAGCAGGTCGTAGGATCAATTCCTCTCGAGCCCATCAAAAAATGCGTTAACGGGCTGGCCCCTAACAATCACCGACGGGAAAAGCTCGACGCGAGAGTTTTCTCTCGCTTAAGGCAAGAAATAACCGCTGCGCTTATATAGTGTACAAACAGTACCGAACACACACCGCTTGCTCGTGCAGTTTGTTTAAATGGACCGGCTCATGTAGTCTCTTCCAACCAGTTTTGGGTACCTTAAGAAAGCGGAGGAACGTGGGAAAATAGTAGGCATCAAAGTATGTAAAAGAGGTCCACGCATTAATCATCTCCTCTTTGCAGATGATTCTTTACTACTCTTCAAAGCTGAAAACATGACTGTAATAGAGATAAATCATATCCTGGGGTCATATGATGGTTGCTCAGGTCAAGTAATCAATAGGGAGAAACTGCCATAATGTTTAGCAAGAATACCCAGCATCAACAGAAGAATATGATCATGTCAGCATTGCATATTACAAAGGGGGCAAGAACACAGAAGTATTTAGGGCTGCCAGTGTACATTCGAAGATCAAAAGAAAAAGCATTTGCCTACCTCAAAGACAAAAATTGGAGGAAAATTCAAGGATGGAAAGAAAAAAAAAGCTCTCAACAACGGGTAAAGAGATTCTAACAAAGGCCGTAGCCCAAGAAGTTCCGGTCTTTGCAATGGCATGTTTTAATCCGACAAAGACTTTATGTAACCAGGTTAGTGAGATGATCTGCAGATACTGGTGGAGCAATATGGACAAAGAACATAAAATCCATTGGATTAGTCGGGAACATATGATGCTGCCAAAGAAGGATGGATGGAGATCTCCATGTGTTTAACAGAGCCATGTTAGCGAGGCAAGCATGGAGGTTAGCAAATGCGCCCAACTCTCTTTGTGCTAGAGTTCTATCTGCTAAATACTACCCATCAGGTCAGATTATCAGAGCAGTGCCAAAGGATGGCATGTCTTATTCGTGGAGAAGCATCCTTAAAGGAGTTGAACTGCTAAGAGAAGGAGTAATCTGGAGAATAGGCAATGGTGAGAAGGTGAACATATGGAACGACCCATGGATCCCACGAGGTCAGAGGAGAAAACCAGTTACTCCCCAAAGAGGGAATGGCATCCTCCACAAAGTCTCAAACCTAATTAACCCAGTAGACGGTGACTGGGATGAGGACCTAATAAAAAAAACATTTAATGAGGAAGACACAGAGGATATTCTGCAGATACCAATCAGCGAAAGCAACGAGGATAGGCTTGCGTGGCACTTTGATAAAAGGGGCTTATTCTCTGTGAAATCAGCTTATCGAGTGGCCATTGAAATAGATGCAAGGAAGTACATGCACGGTATTGCTTCTGCATCTGGCAGAACAGCTGACCACTTACCCTTTGGGTGGGAGAAAATATGGAGGCTTCCGCTACCAGCAAAAATCTTGCACTTTTTATGGAGAATGGCGCGAACAGTCTACCCCTTAGACAAAAACCAATTCAGCGAGGAGTTAAAGCAGAAGCATGGTGTCCAGTTGAAGGAAATATGCCCTAGAGGCAATAATAAAGTTATTATTTATTTCCTCGTATCATGATAAATGTTTATTATTCATGCTAGAATTGTATTAACCAGGAAACATGATACATGTGAGAATACATAGACAAACATATAGTCACTAGTATGCCTCTACTTGACTAGCTCATTAATCAAAGATGGTTATGTTTCCTAACCATAGACATGTGTTGTCATTTGATTAATGGGATCACATCATTAGGAGAATGATGTGATTGACATGACCCATTCCGTTAGCCTAGCACTTGATCGTTTAGTATATTGCTATTGCTTTCTTCATGACTTATACATGTTCCTGTAACTATGAGATTATGCAACTCCGTTCTTCGGAGGAACACTTTGGTGCTACCAAACGTCACAACGAATCGGGTGATTATAAAGGAGTACTACAGGTGTCTCCAAAGGTAAATGTTGGGTTGGCGTATTTCGAGATTAGGTTTTGTCACTCCGATTGTCGGAGAGGTATCTCTGGGCCCTCTTGGTAATGCACATCACTATAAGCCTTGCAAGAAATGTAGCTAATGAGTTAGTTACGGAATGATGCATTACGTAACAATTAAAGAGACTTGCCGGTAACGAGACTGAACTAGGTATTGGATACCGACGATCGAATCTCGGGCAAGTAACATACCGATGACAAAGGGAACAACGTATGTTGTTATGCGGTTTGACCGATAAAGATCTTCATAGAATATGTAGGAGCCAATATGGGCATCCAGGTTCCGCTATTGGTTATTGACCGAGAATAGTTCTAGGTCATGTCTACATAGTTCTCGAACCCGTAGGGTCCGCACGCTTAACGTTACGATGATGCTTTATTATGAGTTTATAAGTTTTGATGTACCGAAGTTTGTTCGGAGTCCCGGATGTGATCACGGACATGACGAGGAGTCTCGAAATGGTCGAGACATAAAGATTGATATATTGGAAGCCTATGTTTGGACATCGGAAGTGTTCCGAGTGAAATCGGCATTTTACCGGAGTACCGGGAGGTTACCGGAACCCCCCGGTGAACTAATGGGCCTTATTGGGCCTAGTGAAGGAAGAGGAGAGGAGGCCTAGGGGCAGCCGCGCCCCCCCAAGTCCGAATAGGACAAGGAGGCGGCGCCCCCCTTCCTTCCTCCTCCTTCCCCAAGTCCTAATCCAACTAGGGAAGGGGAGTCCTACCCCCGGTGGGAGTAGGACTCCTTCGAGGCGCCTCCTCCTAGGGCCGGCCGCACCCCCCCTTGCTCCTTTATATATGGGGGCAGGGGGGCACCCTAGAACACACAAGTTGATCTTCAAGATCGTTCCTTAGCCGTGTGCGGTGCCCCCCTCCACCATATTCCACCTCGGTCATATCGTCGCGGAGTTTAGGCGAAGCCCTGCGCCGGTAGAACAACATCATCATCACCACGCCATCATGCTGACAGAACTCATCCCCGACACTTTGCTGGATCGGAGTCCGGGGATCGTCATCGAGCTGAACGTGTGCTGAACTCGGAGGTGCCGTACGTTCGGTACTTGGATCGGTCGGATCGTGAAGATGTACGACTACATCAACCGCGTTGTCATAACGCTTCCGCTTACGGTCTACGAGGGTACGTGGACAATACTCTCCCCTCTCGTTGCTATGCCATCACCATGATCTTGCGTGTGCGTAGGAATTTTTTTGAAATTACTGCGTTCCCCAACAGTGGCATCCGAGCCTGGTTTTATGCGTAGATGTCATATGCACGTGTAGAACACAAGTGAGTTGTGGGCGATACAAGTCATACTGCTTACAAGCATGTCATACTTTGGCTTAGCGGTATTGTGAGATGAAGCGGCCCGGACCGACATTACGCGTACGCTTACGCGAGACTGGTTTCACCGTTACGAGCACTCGTGCTTAAATGTGACTGGCGGGTGTCTGTCTCTCTCACTTTAGCTGAATCGAGTGTGGCTACGCCCGGTCCTTGCGAAGGTTAAAACAGCACTAACTTGATGAACTATCGTTGTGGTTTTGATGCGTAGGTAAGAACGGTTCTTGCTCAGCCCGTAGCAGCCACGTAAAATTTGCAACAACAAAGTAGAGGACGTCTAACTTGTTTTTGCAGGGCATGTTGTGATGTGATATGGTCAAGACGTGATGCTATATTTTATTGTATGAGATGATCATGTTTTGTAACCGGTTATCGACAATCGCGAGGAGCCATATGGTTGTCGCTTTATTGTATGAATTGCAACGCATACATAATTGCTTTACTTTATCACTAAGCGGTAGCGATAGTCGTAGAAGCAATAGATGGCGAACGACAACGATGCTACGATGGAGATCAAGGTGTCGCTACCGGTGACGATGGTGATCACGACGGTGCTTTGAAGATGGAGATCACAAGCACAAGATGATGATGGCCATATCATATCACTTATATTGATTGCATGTGATGTTTATCCTTTATGCATCTTATCTTGCTTTGATTGACGGTAGCATTTTAAGATGATCTCTCACTAAAATTATCAAGAAGTGTTCTCCCGAGTATGCACCATTGCGAGAGTTCTTCGTCTTTGAG
Source organism: Aegilops speltoides (assembly GCA_021437245.1). Lineage (NCBI taxonomy): Eukaryota > Viridiplantae > Streptophyta > Magnoliopsida > Poales > Poaceae > Aegilops > Aegilops speltoides. The sequence continues at coordinate 463,166,899 of CM038147.1, read as the reverse complement.
ACACCACGTGATGATCGGGTGTGATAGGCTCTACGCTCAAATACAACGGGTGCAAAACAGTTTCACACGCGGAATACTCGGGTTAAACTTGACGAGCCTAGCATATAATGATATGGCCTCGTAACACGGAGACCGAAGGTCGGCGTGAATCATATAGTAGATATGATCAACATATTGATGTTCACCGTTGAAACTACTCCATCTCACGTGACGATCGGACATGGTGTAGTTGATATGGATCACGTAATCACTTAGAAGATTAGAGGATGTCTATCTAAGTGGGAGTTCTTAAGTAATATGATTAATTGAACTTAAATTTATCATGAACTTAGTACTGATAGTATTTTGCTTGTCTATGTTTGTTGTAGATAGATGGCTCGTCTTTGTTGTTCCGTTGAATTTTAATGCGTTCCTTGAGAAAGCAAAGTTGAAAGATGATGGTAGCAATTACACGGATCGGGTCCGTAATTCGAGGATTATCCTCATTGCTGCACGTAAGAATTACGCCCTAGAAGCACCGCTGGGTGCCAGTGCTGCTCTCGATGCAACCGACAACGTTAAGAACGTCTGGCGAGCAAAGCTGATAACTACTCGATAGTTCAGTGCGCCATGCTTTACGGCTTAGAACCGGGTCTTCAACGACGTTTTGAACGTCATGGAGCATATGAGATGTTCCAGGAGTTGAAGTTAATATTTCAATCAAATGCCTGGATTGAGAGATATGAAGTCTCCAATAAGTTCTATAGCTGCAAGATGGAGGAGAATAGGTCTGTCAGTGAACACATACTCAAAATGTCTGGGTATAATAATCACTTGATTCAACCGGGAGTTAATCTTCACGATGATAGTGTCATTGATGAATTCTTCAATCATCGCCACCAAGCTACAAGAGCTTCATGATGAACTATAATATGCAAGGGATGGACAAGACTATTCCCGAGCTCTTCGCAATGCTAAAAGCCACGGAGGTAGAAATCAAGAAGGAGCATCAAGTGTTGATGGTCAACAAGACCACCGAGTTTCAAGAAAAGGGCAAAGGGAAGAAGAAGGAACTTCAAGAAGAACAGCAAACAAGTTGCTGCTCAAGAGAAGAAACCCAAGTCCGGACCTAAGCACGAGACTAAGTGCTTCTCTGCAAGCAAACCGACATTTGGAAGCGGAACCGCCCCAAGTATTTGGCGATAAGAAGGATGGCAAAGTGAACAAAGGTATATGTGATATACATGTTATTGATGTGTACCTTACCAATGCTCGCAGTAGTACCTGGGTATTTGATACTGGTTCCGTTGCTAATATTTGCAACTCGAAACAGGGACTACGGATTAAGCGAAGATTGGCTAAGGACGAGGTGACGATGCGCGTGGGAAATCGTTCCAAAGTCGATGTGATCGCGGTCGGCACACTACCTCTACATCTACCATCGGGATTAGTTTTAGACCTAAATAATTGTTATTTGGCGCCAGCGTTGAGCATGAACATTATATCTGGATCTTGTTTGATGCGAGATGGTTATTCATTTAAGTCAGAGAATAATGGTTGTTCTATTTATATGAGTAATATCTTTTATGGTCATGCACCCTTGAAGAGTGGTCTATTTTTATTGAATCTCGATAGTAGTGATACACATATTCATAGTGTTGAAACCAAAAGATACAGAGTTGATAATGATAGTGCAACTTATTTGTGGCACTGCCGTTTAGGTCATATCGGTATAAAGCGCATGAAGAAACTCCATACTGATGGGCTTTTGGAATCACTTGATTATGAATCACTTGGTACTTGCGAACCGTGCCTCATGGGCAAGATGACTAAAACGCCGTTCTCCGGAACTATGGAGCGAGCAACTGATTTATTGGAAATCATACATACTTATGTTTGTGGTCCAATGAATGTTGAGGCTCGCAGCAGGTATCGTTATTTTCTCACCTTCACAGATGATTTAAGCAGATATGGGTATATCTACTTAATGTAACACAAGTCTGAAACATTTGAAAAGTTCAAAGAATTTCAGAGTGAAGTGGAAAATCATCGTAACAAGAAAATAAAGTTTCTACGATCTGATCGTGGAGGAGAATATTTGAGTTATGAGTTTGGTTTACATTTGAAACAATGCGGAATAGTTTCACAACTCACGCCACCCGGAACACCACAACGAAATGGTGTGTCCGAACGTCATAATCGTACTTTACTAGATATGGTGCGATCTATGATGTCTCTTACTGATTTACCGCTATCGTTTTGGGGTTATGCTTTAGAGACGGCCACATTCACGTTAAATAGGGCACCATCAAAATCCATTGAGATGATGCCTCATGAACTGTGGTTTGGCAAGAAACCAAAGTTATCGTTTCTTAAAGTGTGGGGCTGCGATGGTTATGTGAAGAAACTTCAACCAGATAAGCTCGAACCCAAATCGGAGAAATGTGTCTTCATAGGATACCCAAAAGAGACTGTTGGGTACACCTTCTATACAGATCCGAGGGCAAGATTTTCGTTGCTAAATTCGGATCCTTTCTAGAGAAGGAATTTCTCTCGAAAGAAGTGAGTGGGAGGAAAGTGGAACTTGATGAGGTAACTGTACCTGCTCCCTTATTGGAAAGTAGCTCATCACAAGAACCGGTTCCTGTGACAACTACACCAATTAGTGAGGAAGCTAATGATATTGATCATGAAACTTGGATCAAGTTTCTCTTGAACCGTGAGGTCTACGAGTAAGATCCGCACTGAGTGGTACGGTAATCCTATTCGAAGTCATGTTACTTGACCATGATGAACCTACGAACTATGAGGAAGCGATGATGAGCCCAGATTCCGCAAAATGGCTAGAGGCCATGAAATCTAAGATGGGATCCATGTATGAGAACAAAGTATGGAATTTGGGTTACTTGCCCGATGATCGGCAAGCCATTGAGAATAAATGGATCTTTAAGAAGAAGACTGACGCTGATGGTAATGTAACTGTCTATAAAGCTCGACTTGTTGCAAAAGGTTTTCGACAAGTTTAAGGGGTTGACTACGATGAGACTTTCTCACCCGTAGCGATGCTTAAGTCTGTCCGAATCATGTTAGCAATTGCTGCATTTTATGATTATGAAATTTGGCAAATGGATGTCAAAATTGCATTCTTGAATGGATTTCTGGAAGAAGAGTTGTATATGATGCAACCAGAAGGTTTTGTTGATCCAAAAGGTGCTAAAAAAGTGTGCAAGCTCCAGCGATCCATTTATGGACTGGTGCAAGCATCTCGGAGTTGGAATAAACGCTTTGATAGTGTGATCAAAGCATATGGTTTTATCTGAGACTTTTGGAGAAGCCTTGTATTTACAAGAAAGTGAGTGGGATCTTTGTAGCATTTCTGATATTATATGTAGATGACATATTATTAATTGGAAATGATATAGAATTTCTGGATAGCATAAAGGGATACTTGAATAAAAGTTTTTCTATGAAAGACCTCGGTGAAGCTGCTTACATATTGGGCATCAAGATTTATAGAGATAGATCACGACGCTTAATAGGACTTTCACAAAGCACATACCTTGATAAAGTTTTGAAAAAGTTCAAAATGGATCAGGCAAAGAAAGGGTTCTTGCCCGTACTAAAAGGTGTGAAGTTGAGTTAGACTCAATGCCCGACCACAGCAGAAGATAGAGAGAAAATGAAAGATGTTCCCTATGCTTCAGCCATAGGTTCTATCATGTATGCAATGCTGTGTACCAGACCTGACGTGTGCTTAGCAATAAGCTTGGCAGGAAGGTACCAAACTAATCCAGAGTGGATCATCGGACAGCGGTCAAGAACATCCTGAAATACCTAAAAAGGACTAAGGATATGTTTCTCGTATATGGAGGTGACAAAGAGCTAGTCGTAAATGGTTACGTCGATGCAAGTTTTGACACTGATCCGGACGATTCTAAATCGAAAACCGGATACGTGTTTTTATTAAACGGTGGAGCTGTAAGTTGGTGCAGTTCTAAACAAAGCGTCGTGGCAAGATCTACATGTGAAGTGGAGTACATAGCTGCTTCGGAAGCAGCAAATGAAGGAGTTCATTTCCGATCTAGGTGTCATACCTAGTGCATCGGGACCAATGAAGATCTTCTGTGACAATACTGGTGCAATTGCCTTGGCAAAGGAATCCAGATTTCACAAGAGGACCAAGCACATCAAGAGACGCTTCAATTCCATCCGGGACCAAGTCCAGGTGGGAGACATAGAGATTTGCAAGATACATACGGATCTGAATGTTGCGCACCGCTGACTAAGCCTCTCTCACGAGCAAAACATGATCAACACCAAGACTCCATGGGTGTTAGAATCATTATTGTGTAATCTAGATTATTGACTCTAGTGCAAGTGGGAGATCAAGGAAATATGCCCTAGAGGCAATAATAAAGTTATTATTTATTTCCTCATATCATGATAATTTTTTATTATTCATGCTAGAATTGTATTAACCAGGAAACATGATACATGTGTGAATACATAGACAAACATATAGTCACTAGTATGCCTCTACTTGACTAGCTCATTAATCAAAGATGGTTATGTTTCCTAACCATAGACATGTGTTGTCATTTGATTAATGGGATCACATCATTAGGAGAATGATGTGATTGACATGACCCATTCTATTAGCCTAGCACTTGATCGTTTAGTATATTGCTATTGCTTTCTTCATGACTTATACATGTTCCTGTAACTATGAGATTATGCAACTCCGCCACGGAGGAACACTTTGGGTGCTACCAAACGTCACAACGTAAGTGGGTGATTATAAAGGAGTACTACAGGTGTCTCCAAAGGTAAATGTTGGGTTGGCGTATTTCGAGATTAGGTTTTGTCACTCCGATTGTCGGAGAGGTATCTCTGGGCCCTCTCGATAATGCACATCACTATAAGCCTTGCAAGCAATGTAGCTAATGAGTTAGTTACGGAATGATGCATTATGTAACGAGTAAAGAGACTTGCCGGTAATGAGATTGAACTAGGTATTGGATACTGACGATCGAATCTCGGGCAAGTAACATACCGATGATAAAGGGAACAACGTATGTTGTTATGCAGTTTGACCGATAAAGATCTTCGTAGAATATGTAGTAGCCAACATGGGCATCCAGGTTCCGCTATTGGTTATTGACCGATAATAGTTCTAGGTCATGTCTACATAGTTCTCGAACCCGTAGGGTCCGCATGCTTAACATTACGATGACAGTTTTATTATGAGTTTATAAGTTTTCATGTATCGAAGTTTGTTCGGAGTCCCGGATGTGATCACGGACATGACGAGGAGTCTCTAAATGGTCGAGACATAAAGATTGATATATTGGAAGCCTATGTTTGGACATCGGAAGTGTTCCGAGTGAAATCGGCATTTTACCGGAGTACCGGGAGGTTACCGAAAGCCCCCGATGAACTAATGGGCCTTATTGGGCCTAGTGAAGGAAGAGGAGAGGAGGCCTAGGGGCAGCCGCGCGCCCCTTCCCCCAAGTCCGAATAGGACAAGGAGGGGGGGGGGTGGCGCCCCCCTTTCCTTTCCCCCGTCTCCTCCTTCCCCCCAAGTCCTAATCCAACTAGGGAAAGGGGGGGAGTCCTACTCCCGGTGGGAGTAGGACTCCTCCGGCGCGCCTCCTCCTAGGGCCGGCCGCGGCCCCTTGCTCCTTTATATACGGGGGCATGGGGGCACCCTAGAACACACAAGTTGATCTTCAAGATCGTTCCTTAGCCGTGTGCGGTGCCCCCCTCCACCATATTCCACCTCGGTCATATCATCGCGGAGTTTAGGCGAAGCCCTTCGCCGGTAGAACATCATCATCGTCACCACGCCGTCGTGCTGACGGAACTCATCCCCGACACTTTGCTGGATCGGAGTCCGGGGATCGTCATCGAGCTGAACGTGTGCTGAACTCGGAGGTGCCGTACGTTAGATACTTGGATCGGTCGGATCGTGAAGACGTACGACTACATCAACCGCATTGTCATAACGCTTCCACTTACGGTCTACGAGGGTACGTGGACAATACTCTCCCCTCTCGTTGCTATGCCATCACCATGATCTTGCGTGTGCGTAGGATTTTTTTTTTGAAATTACTACATTCCCCAACACCAGCATGCTTACGTACTAAGGAGGATGGAGGGTACACCTTCGTCAAATGCAAACTAGTGAAGCACATCTAGAGAGCGGCTCTTTCGAATTTTTGAGCTTGACCAGAGGAAGAGTGCAAGAGCAAGTATTCTTATGTGGCTTTGGTGGCACGAGAGAAATAAAGCGAATAAAGGGGATGCTATAAGAAACAACTAAAATTCTAGCATCCCTGGAAATTCATGATAGACAATTTGACGAGTTTTGCAAGAAGAAATGTACTAAAACAACGATCAAGGGTAGTTGTTGGAAACCGCCGGGGGAAATTATCTAAAGATCAATATAGACGGAGGTTTCACAAAGGAGACAAAGAAGGGGGGTTTCATCATCAGAAACTCTAAAGGAGTAGAAGCAGCAGGGGCAGGGAGATTGTCAAGACTCTCCGAGGCAATTCAAGCAGAAACCATTTCCCTCTTATATGTCGTGGAGAGAGCAAGTGAGCTGGGCTGCGGGAATGTAATATTTGAAACGGATGCATTGGTGCCGAAACAAGCGATCATGGATACGCCTATGATAATTCAGTTTTCGGTGCCCTATTTCAGGAAGCAAAGTTTAAACTGTTGTACTATTTTTAGTCTGCTTTTATCAACTGGTGTCCCAGGTCCTGTGGAAAAGAATTCTATGAGACCAGGTCTCACGGGTTAGCAGGTGAGACCCATCCTGATGAATGACATGTGGCATTCATAAATCACAAAGCATCTACCCCGCCCCCATCTGAAATCAGGGGGGAGAGATTAGATGCTTTGTGATTTGTGAGTGCCACGTGTCATCCATCAGGGCGGGTCTTACCTGCTTTATATGAGACCTGGTCTCATATAATTTTTTCCCAGGTCATGTAATGTAGCTGCCCATAAGCTAGTGTCGCTTGGCGCGAGTTTGCTTGAGCCAAATATATGTATGTGCTTGTCAGATGTACCAAACTTTGTAACTGAAGCGGTTGCCAATGCTGTTGGCCCGTATTTGTAATGGAATAGAGTTTCCTTTTAAAAAAAAGAAGGCTCCCCTGTTTTCTAGGGCAATTTCTTCTCTTATTTTTTAAGGACAGGTTTCCTTTGGTATTTTATTATTTTTTCCTTTTCTGATTCATGTTTTTTTTCAAGTTCATGATATTTTTCCTAGTTGATGATATAGGTGGCCAAACGGGTCGGATAGGCGGGCCGGCCCAGAAGCACGGCCAAGACAAAGACGTCACGCGCTAAACGGGCAGTTCGCACGCAAGACGCCAAGGGTCCGTGCACAGGCCTAAAGGTCGAAAGCACGGGCCGGGCACGACACGGCCTGATTATCTTTCTTTTATTTTTTATGTATCCTAATGTGGCCAAACAGGTAAAAATAGGTTAAAAAACGCCCAGTGCGCAAAATAGGAGGCAGATTAGCGGGCCTAGCGGGCCGGTGGGTCGGCCCGATTAGCATATGGGCCGTGCCTGGGCTGCAGGCTGCAGCATGCGGGCCGGCAAGGCACGGCCCGTATAATAATCGTGCCTTGGCGGGCCGGGCCGTGCCAGACACGATTAGGATGGGCCGGGCCGAGCCGGGCCGCCCCGTTTGGCCAACTATACTTGATGAGCTTGTTCCAAATGGGCAAATAATTTTGCAAATTCGTGAACTTTTTGTCAAATTCACGATTTTTTCTCAGATTCAAGATTTGCTTTCAATTTTCTGGACTTTTTCAAATTTGCATTTTTTATCAAATTCGTAACTTTTCAATTCATGATTTTTGTTCGAATTCGTGAACTTTTGCAGGTAGCAAACTTTTTCTCGAATCCGTAACTTTTTTTTTCCAAATTTGTAAACTTTTCAGAATTCATGAACTGTTTTCAAACTCGAGAACTTTTTCAAATGCCTTTTTCTCTTGAGAAATCCAGGTGTTGAGCTTTTTCTAGAAAACGGGGTGTCTTTCTTCCAGAGCCAACATATTTTTTGTACATCAAGCAGCCAACGAGTATGTGCAAAAAAGAGAGCAACCAACGAGGTGGCAACCGAGCAGCGCGAGACGGGCGTTCCTATAGTCGGAACTTTAGGAACTTTATGCGTCCGTTATAGTGCATTCTGCAACTTGGCGCACACTCACTCTGTTATGGGCCAGCCCACTGCAACGCTTAAAAACACAATTATTTCCTGTTTCTTTTTCTCTTTCTTTTTTGTTTCTTTTCTTAAATGTGCATAAAATCAAATTCATGAAACTTTTTTTTTCAAATTTTTGAACTTTTTCTTTAAAACCGATGAACTTTTTCAAATTGACCAACTTTTTCAATTTTTATGAGCATTTATCAAATTGTGATTTTTGTTAAAAAATCGATGAACCTTTTTCAAAATTAGTACTTTTTCCTAAATCAATGATTTCGTTTTTTTCAAAATCGATGAAATTTTTCCAAAATCGATGTACTTCTTCTCCAATGGAGGAAACATTTTTATAAAATCTTTAAACCTTTTTGATTTCACAAATTATTTCATAAATAAAAAAAAACGCTAGTTTTTTCTACCACATCAACAACACAAAAACGAAAAAGAAACTAGCGGACGACCAGCAAGGATTAGCAGGGGGCAGGCCGTGTCGCTGGGTCGCAACCCGCTCGGGCGTGTATGAGCGCCAACGCTACTTCCACGTGGAAGGTAACGCCTTAGGAGCCCCCCACGAGATGATCGAGCCGTCACTCGTGAATGGCCGGTGGCCCACATAGCCACGCACAAGTGCCAATTGTTGGGTCCCTAGTGCTGAAGGGTCTAGGGAGGAGGCCTCAAGGTCACCACAGGTCCACAGCTGTCAAGCTATCGGTCCCGAACGGTGGCACACACAACTGATTCTTGGTGGCACCAAACGCCATGAAAATGAGCGTCATGTAGAATACGCCATCTGACATAGTCTGGCGGCCTCCCATTTGCCGAGTTGCAAGGCAAGCTAGTCGTAGCCTTCAATGGCTTGCCATGAGGGCTTCATGATGCCACAGAGCGCGAGGAGTGAGATGTCCCACTAGCGGTTGTGATAGACGTTGCCGAAGATGTGGTGGGGGGGTTGTGCATGGCCTTGAACATGACAAGAGTGTGTCATATGAGAGACCATAATAGGCGATGGCAGTTTCACTTTCTATGAGACGTCGATGAGATTAGTTGAATTTCAATAATTTTGGTGAACACCAAAAAATTACTATCCACACAATTTGAGTTGGGTTTGCGGTCCTATTTTTTTCTATGGATCCCTTTAACTGGCGAAGTTCACCGGGAGGGGTGACATTTGTGAACCATTTTGCTATCAGTTTTATTTGTGAGAGATGACAGTAGAGCGACATGATAGTTTCTGTCAAAAAGAGATCTCGTTTCAAAACTAAAACTGCCATAAAAAAGGTTCTTTGCCATCCTCTTCGAACGTCAGCCAGAATAAGATTTCCGTTTTGCTCTTCACACCTTGGGCTGGCTTAAGAATATGCATCGGTACTATATACCCATACCACCACGCAGCTTTTTTCCCCCTTTACTTTCCCCTTTCTGCCACGAATACCACGCAGCGCTTTATCGTGCGCATGGCATATGGTGTGCCATCCACGGAAGAAAGCAGCGACTTTTAGCCTAGGAGCAGGAAGGAAGACAAAGAAGGTGGCCAAAATAAAGGAAGACGAGCTTTGTTTACAGAGGATTAGCACTGAAAGACAGCGAGAAAGGAGGAGAAAAATGAAAAGCTTCATCGGCTCTGCGACACTGGCTACGGCTACTACCACTACTACAGATCAAAAAGAAAAAAACTTCTAGCATAATAAAGCTCCTAAAGACGCCATCATGACGAGCCCTACCACCAGCGGCACCATACCGGGCCGAGCCAAAGCAGCTCCGCCCACGTCCTGCAAAAGATGAATCAAAATGTCAAAGAGAGAACAGGAAAATCGGGATGGTGTGTGTGGAATGTGGAGTAGATCATAGGAGGTTGACGGAGCATGAAAAGAAGCAAAAGGGAGATAGTAAAGCAGAAGACGTGGGCCGTGGAACCGGCGGCACCACGTACACACCTGCCGCTTGACGCCGGGCGCGGGCATGGGCAGGATGGTGGCCGTGTCCCTCACGCCGCGCGGGACCGGCACGGCGGGGCTGCTCTCGATGACCGGCGCCCCGCTTCCGGAGTCCGGCGCCGGCGCGTAGGCTGGGGCTGGGGCGCGCGCCGGGCCAGCCGACCACGGCGCGTGCGCCGGTGCGTGCGCGCCACCACGGGCCCGCCTCTCCTCGCCCCGGCCCCGCTTCCACCGCTCCGTCGGCAGCCTCGGCCTCATCCCGTCGTCGTCGTCGGCGCCGGTCACCGGCGGCGGCGCGGAGAGCGGCGACAGCACCGGCGAGGGGTCCGGCACGATGAAGCTCAATGGCACCTTCTCCTCATGCAGCTGAGCATCCCATCGCCGCAAGTAAACGCAACGTTATATTCACGTACGTGACGTGAAGACATCGATAATTCGATGCTACAAGTAAGCTGTACACACGCACGTACCTTGAATGCTTGCGACGGGTGCAGGAGCATGGAGCAGAGCAGCAACGCGAGCACGGGGGAGGAGGAGGAGCATTGCACGCTGGAAGCTCCCATCTCTTCCTTCCACAGCGCTTGTCCTGCTCCTTGTTGCTTGTGCTTGTGCTACCGTCTGGTCCCTGGAGCTCGAACAAGTAGCCGTGGCGCTGGCGCGACAGCGGGTGGTGTGAGTAAATACGGAGCGAGGAGGCACCGCACCGCGCCGCGCCGCGCCGCACATGGTGATGGTGGTGCCTGGCGCACTGGCCTGCACTGCGGTGCAGGCAATGGTAGAAAGCATAAAGCCCAAAGCCCAAACTGGTAAGCAAGTAAAGCCTGTAACAAACGAACAAATTACTAAAGCACGGGCGCCTATCTTTCGAGGGCCTTTTCAGCGTGATGATGGGAGGAAAGGTTATGTTAATCGGCGCGCCTAGATTCGCGATTAATCTGTAGCTGACCGTCGCACGCACCCGGTGACACGGACGAGCAGAAGGTGGTGGAACAGGGACTGGGAGTGTGCAGCAGCGGCTGCAGCCGAGCGTGGGAAGGCAGCGCAGTGGGTTTTCACCTTTTGGTCGCGGCTTTTTGCTCGGTGTTTCGAATCCGAGCGGGATGATTCCGATGAGCGCGCGTGGAGTTCGAGGCGCTTTCCGGGCCCGATAATTGTGACATGAATGGCTGGCACGCGCACCACCACCGTCGTCAACTCTCCTCGCCGCCGCTGTCCCGGTCACCAACGACGGTGGGCGGGGTCCATGCTCCACGGGCACCGCCGGGCTGGGGTTTCGCGTTTTTAACCGCTTCTTGGTGTCCTTGCAACGCAATGCGCCCGAGAGAGCCCCGCGCCAGTGGCGGTGGCGGCATGCGATGCTGCTACTGCTCGTCTGTCATCGCGCATGATCGATCTTTTTGGATCGACAGCGTTATCCGTTACGAAGCGTGCATTGCACATCGTCCTAACAAGAAGCGAACACGCGAAAGGCGCTCTATCATGGCCTCATGATGCGTCCGAGTATACATAGCTGCTAATCCACTTACAATGAAACCAATCATGGCACCAGGCACCGCACTCTTGGTTGATTTGGTCTAGAGACCAACAGAGTGATTTGTGATTGGATGATTGAATAGCCAAAATAATAGTAGTAGAAAAGCAGCTACATGCTCCTTCCCTTTCGATTTAGGCTAGTCATAATAGAGAGCATATGATACTAGTTTATGTTATCAAATCCATTAAATGAAAAGGAAAGGGCGGAAAGGGCGGCCTCTCAGAATTGCATGATGATGGCGAGGGTTTTTTCTTCTAAACATTAGATATATCTAGTGTGGAAGTAAGTAAGCAGTTAGCCATTGTGTAGCTCATATTAACTAGCTGGAACATTATACGACATGTTTCAAAAGAGTCTTAGGGAGCATAATAAACTGTAGTTGGATTCGTACAAACCTACTACATCAAGCAAAACTATGCAATCATTTGCTAACTCAGTTGGTTGCTGTCAGACAAGCAAAATACAGCATGACTCAGACAAACAAACAAATAAATATGCCTAGAAGAAACAAGCAATTGAACTGTTATGTCTAAGCGAGCGGTTTTAGATTGTGAGCCTCATGGAGTAATATTTGGTTAATGGACTTTAAAGTTTCAGACACACTTTGCCAGGGTAATCAAATGGTAAGGAATTTAATCATCAACTAATAGTTATACAAGTACTCTACATTAGGTAGCATTGTGGTCGTCTCATTAACTGCAAGACAAATGAAGCAATTGAAACGAGCAATTTAACCATGCCCGAAGCAAACAAGCAATTGAACTGTTGTGTTGGCAGCATGCATACATGCACGCCTCAATAACATCATTTGTGGCTACATTTCAATCAACAGATGTATCTTCTATATAATGGAACAAGTAATATAACATTGTTCGCCTCCTATGAAGTACCTCGACTAGTGTGTACTCAAGATCCAGTAATGATAGGGAGGCTAATGAAATGAACATGTGTTTGGTTATGACATTTATGACATCAAGATCTCAACCATAATAGGAAGGAGTTTCTCACTTTGTTTACTATTACAAGATGTTTAAGATATTTAAATGAGTGAACAGACACATTAAAATGTGTTTACATACATACATCTGATTTAGAAAAAAGTTAGAACATCTTGTAATAGTGAGGGGAGGGGGAATTAATCAATGACCCAATGACAATGGCAGACGAATAGGATGTCCCGCTAATTGAAATGCAGTGACTTATCATAACTGGTTGTACAGATTCGGCGCTCCCCCCTTCTCTTGCAAGGCTCCTTAAAGTTGTCCCTAACATCATGTACATGGAAATCCCGACTCTTTGTTTCGTTGCACCCCCTCTGTAAGGTGACACAAACTAGTTATAGGTCTCCTTACATGAAAGATAAATATGCATATTTTTCAGTGTCTGGGCAACACCAAAGTATGAGTTTATGACACAACGGGTCCATATAATGAAACATACCACATCTCTTGTACACACTCAAATGAGAAGTTACTACGTGTGCGCTATGTATACACTGGGCATACCTTCGTGAACTGGACCTCTAGGTACTCTTGGGGAGCCTAGTTTAGTGGGCAGGCAAACCTTTATGTCACCTATGAGTTATACAAGCCCCCACTACAGCACCAATAGTGTTTAAATCATTGACAAACTTGGTTAGGTCATGAACAACAAGTAACCAAAGCAAGCAGTTCTAGTATGACTGGCTGATACAAACAAACAGTTGAACATGTGTGTGAGCAATTCTTTCACACCACTGAATTCCATATAAGAAAACTAGCATAGAAGGAGGCCTAAAGAACATCTTTTGCCTGACCAGATTGAGGAGGCATGTAAACATTATGTGCAACATATTAACTAGCATAAACATTGCATATTTCAGATTCTATAATCAAATGTACATGTATTAGAATATGCATGTATGACGACTAAATCTACACTTTACACGCAAGAGTGATTCATCATTGGACGCAATAGAGTTGCAGGTTAAGGGCTAGTTCTTTTCTAGTTTTTGTGAGCTTGTCGTCAAAATAAGCCATGAAAACTCAAAAGAACTCGTTTTCGAGTTATGAGCTTAACTTATTTCCACCACCCATTCCTTCACAATGAGAAAAAGGTAGGGGGAGGGGTGCTTTCCGTAGAAGCTCACTTAAAATTGAAGGGTATAGCTAAAGGATTGATATGGTTGACTGGAGGGGGGTGAATAGGCAACTGCCAATTTTTAACCTTACTTAACAAATTAGGGTTAGCAACAAATAGGTTGTCTAGATGTGCAACAACAACAAGCAAATGATACAACACAATAATAGCTTACACAAAGCAAAGGTAAGAGATAACCACAAATGGAGCCGGTGGAGATGAGGATGTGTTACCAAAGTTCCTTCCCTTTAAGGGGAAGTACGTCTCCATTGGGGCGGTGTGGAGGCACAATGCTCCCCAAGAAGCCACTAGGCCACCGTATTCTCCTCACGCCCTCACACAATGCGAGATGGCGTGATTCCACTAGTGGTGCCCTTGAAGGCGGTAACCGAACCTTTACAGACAAGGTTGAGGCTCTCTCCACAAGTGAATTGGAGGCTCCCAACACCACAACGGAGCTTCACCATAATGGAATGCGACTCCGAGGTGACCTCTTCTGTCTAGGGTGCCAAAACACCCAAGAGTAACAAAATTCACACAAGAAAGTATGGGGGAATCAAATTTCCTTTGGTGGAAGTGTAGATTTAGGTCTCCTCCTTCAATCTCTACCAAATCAACAAGTTTGAGTGGCTAGAAAGAGAGATCGGGCAAGAAAGCTTGGAGGGAATTAATATAGGAGAGAGAGAGAGGTAAGAGGTAAAGTGGTAGGTGGAAGAACCACCCTTTATACAGGAACCCCCAATTTTCAACCATTACAATAGTTTTTACACTGCAACGGTACAACTTCTCATGAGCCTGGTACAACCAGGATTCACCGGTATCCTGCAGAAATCCTAGCAAGCGACACAACCGGTGGTATGAGCGGTAGTACCGGTTACATAGAGTAACCGGACCAACCGCTCTACTACGTCCCAACTACCGCCTCGAACAGAAGGGAATCACCCCTATAGCAGTAATCGAGTTGTAGTTGCACCGGAACTACCGCCTGGTCCGAGTCAAGGAGGAGGCTAAGTCCAGAGCGGTAGAACCGCTCCAGTCATCGGTAGTACAGGTTAGCAGAGGCTAACAGGGATAACCGGCCATCACCGCCCAAGGACCGCCCCATCATAGAAGCTTGTCCGGTGGTTGGGCAGTACCGGGCCGGTACAACCGCCCGTGAAGCTGTCCAAGGCTTTCCCAGAGTGAGGCGGTACAACCGCCCGGGGGTAACGGTACAACCGTTGGGTATGATCCTGGGAGCAGCAACCCCAGGGAATCACCCGTGGGACGGTGGTTGCGCCGGTTGAACTAGGCAGGCGGTACAACCGCCCATACGAGCGGTAAAACCAATTAGAGGGTAAAAACCACTGCTTTGGAAGGAAATGAGGACCTCTCTCTCCTCAAACGGAAGATAAGAATGGGTGGACATGAATGTGTACATGCATTGACTCACCCAATACCTTATGATGTGGATTCCCTATTAATAGTACGAGT
Organism: Aegilops speltoides; assembly: GCA_021437245.1. Classification (NCBI taxonomy): domain Eukaryota; kingdom Viridiplantae; phylum Streptophyta; class Magnoliopsida; order Poales; family Poaceae; genus Aegilops; species Aegilops speltoides. The sequence continues at coordinate 463,151,634 of CM038147.1, read as the reverse complement.
TTCCTACGACCAAAGAAATAAACACATAGAGAACACCGTCTTCGATCTTTTCCGTCCGGAGGGGATGCCTAATTGTCTTGTACCCAACATAGAGTACCTGAAGAACTTGGCACACGATTAGACCACAAGGAGGTTGTCATCATCACCAAAACACAAAGGCGGGAAATGCCCTAACAATCTTCCCCTTCTTGGTGGATGATGACAACTACAAGATTTGCTCTGAATGTCTAGAAAATGTAGACATGCCCCCCTAGATTTGTGTGCTATTTTGATTTGCTTTTGGAATGCAAAGTCACACGTTAGGATCAATGGTCCCCCTAGATTTTATGGACTAACCAATACGAACAACTAATAAGATAGACAATAAGCATACAAGTAGCACGTAATGACCGGTAAGTAAGTGAGACAAAACTAATGAAAATACGATAGGATAGATAGGGAACGCATGTCTCACACCTCAAGTTTCACAAACCAAAGTAAATCAAATAGAAGTTAAACTCTCAACTCGAAGCAAATGAAAAACACCCATGCAAATCCCAAGACCTAATAGAACTCTCTCCCCCTTTGGCATCAAGACACCAAAAAGGAAAAGAGCGATGCTAACGCCCCAGAGCTCAGTAGTCCTTCTATGACTCCTCGGTCTCATTTGGATCACCATCTTCAGACTCCTCATTGTCCTCCATGATACCATCATAAGCAGCAGAAGTGGTGGCAGCAGGATGGCTAGTGGCCTCATCATCAGTCCACGTGCTATGCTCACATATACACTTGTCCTCTTGAGTGATGCTCTTCTCGGATCCACTAGTCACAGGCATGTTGAGGTGCTTCATCATGGCAATCTGTCGGCATCGAGCATGCTTCTCATTCACATGTGCCTCATACAACTTCTTCTAAATGTGTGGCTGGAGGCAAAACATCTTCTTCACCTTAGCGGTGAGCTTAGTCACCCAAGAGGGCTTAGCACCCGCCTCCATCTCGAAATCCTCATTATCTGAAGTGGCATAAACATCCTCGGGATCAGTAGTAGGAAAGCGGAGCTCGACATGCTTCTTCTTCTTAAATTGCTTGACCTCATGAACAATGAGGTTATCTCGCAAAGAGAGAGGCTCTCCAGGACGATGAACAACCCAAACTGAGTTCAGAAAGCACATGACAAAGCGAGCATGTCACATCCCTAGCTTCTAGCATTGCACTAGGCTAACTTCATGTGTGCATCATGTTTAAACTTTAAAGGAAACTTGAAATGGGGATTGCCTAAACCCTAGCATTAAAGGAATTCACTAGGTTCGACCAAAATATCTCGAGTAAATCCAAATGGCTTTAAAAAATGTTCATCATTCTTGGAAAATGCTGGAAACAGTAACCAGAGGTGATGCACATTTTTCCATGACATATTTGGGCTCTGGATTAAATCATACTCTATTTGCATTTGGGCATTTAAATGCTATAAAATATTTTAAATGTCCAAATAATCAGGAACTAAAATGTTTGTCGTTGTTAATATTCTAAACAAAGAGCTATGATCAGCTTTCTTGATTTTTGGGTTTGTTATGATATTTTAAATAAAGCCCTAAAGCTACAGAAGAAATAGAAAACTAAAACAAATAAAAGAGAGAGAGAAGGACTTACCTGGCAGAAGTTTACATGGCGCCCACCAAGATGCCCAATACTGTAGCTGGCGGCCCATCCCACCACCGCTGGACCCTGTCATCTTCCTCCTTGGACAGAAGGACAGGGGCGCGTGCTCGCCGCGTGCTGGCCACGCGCAGGCCACCTCCACCCTGCCTGCTTCACTCCCTAGACGCCCTAACATGCCACGCAACCCCTGGTCACTTTTCCCCTCCTCGCAGCTCTCTCCCCTCCCCTCTCCACCCTCTTCCCAAGCGGAGCCCGTCGCCGCCGTTCGCCATAGCTGCAGCCACCGCCTTCCCCTCGCCCCCTCGACATGCTCAAGAGCTCCGCGACGTCTTTCTCGTCATCTTCACCGAGCCACGTGAGCCGGGGCGCGCTGCAACGCCGTCTCTGCGTCGTCTTCAACCTCTCGGTCGCCGAGATCGCTCTTGTCGCCCCGCTCGCTCCGACACCTCCCCTGAGCTGCTGACCTGCTCCTCGACCCCGCTGTGAGATTCTGCTCCGGACCCCTCTTCTCCCTCTCTCATTTGCACCTGCTAGCCTCATCCCCAACCATGACCGAAGCTCGCCTCCGCCCGAGCTCGTCGCCGGCGCTATTCCGGCGACCTTTTGGTCACACCACCATGTCCAATGGATTCGTGGCCACACGTACGTCATGCGTATGCCGTTAGCTAGTCGATCTGCATGCTGTAGCAACAAAACCGCTGCCAACCGAACCACGACAGCCGCAAACCTCGTCGCCGACGCCGATTCCGGCGACCCCCGCGTCCAACTCCACTATTCCTTGATGCGACGGAGCAAGGGCTATGCCCCGTGCCCTCGGTAACTGAACTCGCCGCAGAAGCGCTTCGAGGGACGCCGCCGAAGTTTAATGTGCTCGCCGGCGTTCAACTCCGGCGAGCTAACGTGGGAACGTCATTAGCCGCTAAGAGCCCCGCTAGGTAAAACAAGTGACACTGACAGCTCGGCCCCACCGCCTAACTAACCACAGTTTATTTCCTGTTTAGTTTTAATTAACAACAGTGGCCTCACGCGTCACCTTTGATTGTGCCAACGTGTCCGTTGACCCGACCCCACCTGTCTGTGGCACTAACAACTACTACCACACATTGGATTCCGGTAACTCGGCCCCTCTCGACTTATTAATCAGCCTGATCTGTCCAAGAGTTGCAACTAGATTCTGGTGTTTGTAGGTAGTGCTAGTAATCTACCAAGTGGCACCCGGTATAGGTGGGCTTGGGACAGACTAGGTGAAGTGGCACGGTGTACCAAGTGGCACCCGGATGGTGGGCTTGGGAACCCTGCTCACATCGTTTGGGGCCGTGAGCGACACCCCGGCCGGATCTCCTTGCGGATGGAACCCGAATAGGCGATAAACCTGGACTAGAGACTTACGTGGTTAGTCAGGTCGTGGCCAACACCCTTGCCAGGCTTCCGCTTGAAGGTTGCCGAGATACATGACGTGTACATGGCGGTAAGTGGCGAGAGCGTGTGTGAAGAAGTACACCCCTGCAGGGTTAACATCATCTATTCGAATAGCTGTGTCTGCGGTAAAGGACTTCCGGGTTGCCTATGCAGTTCATAGACAAGTGAAAGTGGATACTCTAAAATGCGCAAGATAAGCGTGAGTGCTATGGATGGCGTTCTTGTAGGGAGACGGGAGCGGATCCATAGTGGTGTATTGATATGGTGAATATGTGGACTCGTGTGCGCCACCTCAAAAGAGTTACTTGCAGTCGTAGTTCAGGATAGCCACTGAGTCAAAGCTGGCTTGCTGCAGTCAAACTCCACCACCCCCTTTGTTGATACTGATGCATATGTGTAGATAGTTCTGATGTAAGTCTTGCTGGTTACATTTGTACTCACGTTTGCTCAATTTATGTTTTTGCAGAGAGACTTCAGTCTCGCTAGTAGTTCCGCGCGGACTTCGACGTTTAGCTTGTTACCTCAGCTACGATCTTGTGCCCTCGGCAGGATCTGGTAGATAGTCAGGCTTCTCAGCTCTTTTCATTTGTAGATGTCTGTACCCAGACATGTTAGGCTACTTGTATGCTCTGAATGCTGGGTCGAGAGACCCATGTTTGTAATATCTTGCTCCTCGGAGCCTATTGAATAAAATACTTGAGTTGTAGAGTCATGTTGTGATGCCATATTGTATTTGCACATATCGAGCATATTGTGTGTATGTTATTGAAATGCTTGGTATGTGTGGGATCTGACTATCTAGTTGTTTATCCTTGGTAGCCTCTCTTACCGGGAAATGTCTCCTAGTGCTTCCACCGAGCCTTGGTAGCTTGCTACTGCTCCGGAACACTTAGGCTGGCCGGCATGTGTCCTTCTTCGTTCCTATGTCTGTCCCTTCGGGGAAATGTCACACGGTGTCTACCGGAGTCCTGTTAGCTCGCTGAGACGGTTTATCGAGTCCTGCTAGCCCAGTTGCTACAGCCCGGATTCACTCGCTGATGACCGACACGTTCATTGCTGGGTCATGTATGCCTGTCCCTGTAAGTTAGTGCCATTTTGGGTTCATGACTAGCCATGTCAGCTCGGGCTCCTTGTCATATGGATGCTAGCGACACTATCATATACGTGTGCTAAAAGGCGCGAACAGTCCCGGGCCTAGTAAGGCGACACCCGTGGGAACATCGTGTGTGAGGCCGCAAAGTGATATGATGTGTTACATGCTAGATCGGTGTGGCATTGAGTCGGGGTCCTGACAGCTTTGGTATTAGAGCCTGACTGCCTGTAGGATTACTGAGGGAGTCCTGGACTAGGGGGTGTCCGGATAGCCAAACTATCATCATTGGCCGGACTCCAAGACTATGAAGATACAAGATTGAAGACTTCGTCCTGTGTCCGGATGGGACTTTCCTTGGCGTGGAAGGCAAGCTTGGCGATATAGATATGTAGATCTCCCACCATTGTAACCGACTTTGTGTAACCCTAGCCCTCTCCGGTGCCTATATAAACCGGAGGGTTTTAGTCCGTAGGCAGAACAACAATCATACCATAGGCTAGCTTCTAGGGTTTAGCCTCCTTGATCTCGTGGTAGATCTACTCTTGTACTACCCATATCATCAATATTAATCAAGCAGGAGTAGGGTTTTACCTCCATCGAGAGGGCCCAACTCGGGTAAAAACATCGTGTCCCTTGTCTCCTGTTACCATACGCCTAGACGCACGCCGGGACCCCTACCCGAGATCCGCCGGTTTTGACACCGACATTGGTGCTTTCATTGAGAGTTCCTCTGTGTCGTCACCTATAGGCCCGATGGCTCCTTCAATCATCAACAACAACGCGGTCCAGGGTGAGACTTTTCTCCCTGGACAGATCTTCGTATTCGGCGGCTTCGCACTGAGGGCCAATTCGCTTGGCCATCTGGAGCAGATCGAAAGCTACGCCCCTGGCCATCAGGTCAGATTTGGAAGTTTGAACTATACGGCCGACATCCGCAGAGACTTGATCTTCGACGGATTCGAGCCACAGCCGAGCGTGCCGCACTATCACGATGGGCATGATTTAGCCCTGCTGTCGGACAGTGCCCTGGAGGCCGCACAAGAGTCCGCTCTGACCCTTAGCTCGGAGCCGACGCTGCCAATCGAGGATGGGTGGCTGGACACCACCTCGGGGGCTGCTACCTCTACGGCAATAGAGCCGAATACCGACCCTGTCCCTTGTGAAGCTCGTGACTCCAAGGTGCCGGACTCCTCTGCGGACCTGAACCTTCCGCTACCGCTAATCGAATCCGGTTACGCGCGATCATGGAGTTCACCGCTGCGGACATCTTTCAGCACTCGCCTTTTGACGACATCTTGAATTCGCTAAAGTGTCTCTCTTTATCAGGAGAACCCTGGCCGGATAATGGTCAGAACGTTTGGGATGCAGACGACGAAGAAATTCAAAGCCCACCCACCACCCACTTCGTAGCCACTGTCGATGACTTAACCGACATGCTAGACTTCGACCAAGATATCGACGGTATGGACGACGATGCCGAGATTTACTAAAAACCAGCACCCACAGGCAATCGGAAAGCCACCTCAACTCACGATGTATATATGGTGGATACACCTAAAGGAAGCGATAACGAGGAACAACGGGACGCTGCGAAGGATAATTCCCTCGAAAAACAGCCGAAACGGTGACGCAAGCGCCGTCAAAAGTCCTGCCTCGACAACGACAGCACCCATATAGACCCAGCCATAGAGCAGGGCGAACTGGTGGACGACGAACATGCCCCCGAGCAACTATCCGAACAGGATGAATTGGATAAGCAATCCACCCCCGGCGAAGACAACAGTTCGGATGATCTCACGCCGGACACATCGTTGGAGCAGAAGAACCTCCACAAAAAGCTCGTCGCCACTGCATGAAGTCTGAAGAAGCAGAAGCAGAAGCTCAAAACAGCGGAAGACGTACTCAGAATGATATGGAGCAAAGTACTCAAGACCGCAGACAAATACAGCGATAGTTGCCAAGCAAAAAGCTACCCGAAGCGCAAACTACTGCCCAAATTTGACGAGGAGGCCGTAGAGCCCCCACAATCAAAAAACAAAGAGGCCGCATGGTCGGATGGACGACCACATGGCAAACAAAGAGTGGCAAGCGGCGCCACACACAAGCCGACACGTGACCCATATAAGGATCCTCGCAAAGAGGACGGCCCGGTCAGGTCCATTTATGGGTCAAGAAAGCAAGCTCCAGAAAGCAAAACAACACGTCGAGTATTCGAAAATCACGGCACACCCAAATACAGGGGTGCCACACACCCCCTATGTTTCACCGATGAGGTGCTGGATCATGAATTTCCAGCGGGATTCAAGCCCGTAAACATAGAGGCATACGACGGAACAACAGACCCTGGAGTCTGGATTGAGGATTACATCCTGCACATACAAATGGCTAGAGCAGATGACCTCCATGCCATAAAATACCTACCCCTCAAGCTCAAAGGGCCAGCCCGGCATTGGCTCAAAAGCCTCCCAGAAGATACCATTGGAGGTTGGGAAGAGCTCGAGAATGCGTTTCGGGCAAATTTTCAGGGGACTCATGTCCGCCCTCGGATGCAGACGATTTAAGTCACATAACCCAACAGCCCGAGAGTCACCAAGAAATTCTAGAACAGGTTCCTCACCAAAAAGAACCAAATAGTCGACTGTCCGGACGCCGAAGCCTTAGCAGCCTTCAAACATAACGTCCGACATGAATGGCTCGCCAGACACCTTGGCCAGGAAAAGCCAAGAACAATGGCCGCACTAACAAGCCTCATGACCCGCTTATGCTGGAGAGGATAGCCGGCTGGCAAGATGCAAAGACCAGCACCCAAGTACATCCGAGGTCAGGGATGGAAATGGGAAACCATGACACAGAAAGGACCAGCGCCGAACTAAGGGAAACGGCCCAAAGAGCACGGCAGTCAACGCCGGGTTCAAAAGCTCTCGGCAGAACAACAAAACACTGCCTCTCAAGGACAACATCGATGAGCTATCCAACCTAAACAAAATCTTGGACAAGATATGCCAAATCCACAAAGACTCCGGAAGCTCGCAAACCATACCCACAAAGATTGTTGGGTCTTCAAACAGTCCGGCCGACTTAATGCCGAACACAAGTGGCTCGAAACACCAAGTGAGGACGATGACGAACTCCACAAGCAGAGCACCGGCAAACAAAGGAATTTCCCACAAGAGGTCAAAACAGTAAACTCACTTCATGTGGCAACAGGCAAAAATAGAGCGGCGCCCACTAAAATATGCGCCAGATGGTCCACCCCAATGAGTCCCGACCTCGGATGTCAAAATCAATCACTTTCGACCATCAGGATTACTCCGGAAGTATCCGGAACGCAGGATGGACTGCCCTGATATTAGATCCTATAATCGCCGGACTACAATTTACACAAGTCCTAATGGACGGCGGCAGTGATCTAAACCTACTATATCAGGATACAATCCGCAGAATGGGGATAGACCCAACCAAAATACGCCATAGCAACACCTCCTTTAAAGGAGTGATGCCAGGCCCATATGCCCATTGTACGGGCTCTCTACCACTGGAAGTTGTGTTCGGCTCATCCGACAACTCCCGTCGCGAAAAGTTAGTCTTCCACATTGCCCCATTTAAAAGTAGCTATCAAGCACTATTGGGACGCAAAGCTTTCGCCCACTTTAACGCAATACCGCATTATGCATCTCTTACACTTAAAATGCCCGGTCCACGTGACATAATCTCATTAAAGGGAAACCTCGAGTGTTCCTCGAATACGGAAGAAAGTGAGACTGCCTTGACAACCACACATTAATCCGGCTTTGCCGATCAAAGCACCCAAACAGGTCATTCAGACCCCGGACACGGTTAGGCGAGTCCGGCACAAATAAACAAGGGGCTTACTAGCCGCGTAACCCCTTACAAGGGGCTGCATGCATGTACAATAAGAGATAATAAAGCTCAATTTCATTCGTTTTTCGAATTATACTCTGTTTATACATTTTTCACACGATCCTTTTTTAAACTAAGTTCTTCTCTTTTACAGATGAACACCGTGCTACGCCCATCCAGGATACGGCACAATGGAGACACAGGCGCAGACGTGCAGTAGGGACCCGTTGCAAGGATTCTTTTCAGATTAAGACCCTGCGTAAACCTTTCTTACTGTCTCTTGTTGATACCCATCCCATGGTTTCTCACCATAACCGGGAGGAAGTCATGCGTTTTAGCATCGGCCGCGCCAGAAATTTTATGCGTGCGCACTGGACACTAGGGGCTTAGGGCATTGTTCGCTTGCTTTCATAAAGACCGAATACCTTAGGGAGTGTTCGGCGTCTCGAGTTAGGCCTTATATGCATCAGCTCCGAATCATGTCTTTGGTCAAATGTTGGGTTTGCCCGGCTCCTGTGTTTTGCTGCCTTACGTTCCGCTCTATCGGCTAACGCAGCACCAGGAGAACTACTGCGATTGTGCCCCGGTTCGTCCAGGCGAGCAACTCAATAGAGAAAGCCGAAAACTGACTGTCATGATATAGCGAGAGACTGGTCAACCACTCGATCGACCACCGGAATGTTTAGAATTCCTCCGCTTTAACGAAGGACCGTTTCCCTATCAGGCACATATGCGCCCCGAAATCCGGAGAGCGCAGTGCCCATAGGGGCTATATAGTAGCCCCCACCATCGAACTCCTATGGCTAAGTGAAAGTGATAAAGCATTATAGTCCGGTTGCCTAGTTTGCTACGCTATCACCTCCTTCACAGGACCAAGACTTTGGATTAAGTGTGAAAATGCGCTTTTTGCAAACACCCCGCACCATGTGCGTGGGGGCAAGTCAAGACTGCCATCTTCAAAGTTATATACACATATCGTTAACGGCCGACAGAGGTATTTCAACACTTGAACGCACAAGTATAAAAAGCACTCATATTATATTTGAAACATGGTTTCACAAATCATACATGTCATTTGAACATAACATCTTTCGAGCACTGCGTCTCTATTAAACGAGCGCCTGCGCAGACTTCCTCAAAATAGTGCTCGCTTGGTAATCGGCTTTTATCTCAATCTCGATGCAACGTCGGTGGCCTCCATCTCGCCCAGTATGTCTTAACACGGGCGAGAGCCATCCGTGCACCCTCTATGCAGGCCGACTGCTTCATCGCCTCGATATGCGACACCGCATCAAGGAACTGCTGCACCAAGCCAAAATAACTCTTCGGCTCGGGTTTTTTCGGCCACAAATGAGCCATGACATCCTTCATGTCAAGTCCGGACAACCTATTCAGCTCAGCCCACTCGGATAACCGATCGGTTAATGGAAGTGGACGCTCCGGACTATGGAATTGCGACCAAAATAGCTCTTCCATTCCGTGATCCTTTTGGCCTCGGAAGTGTGCGACTGCGTCTGCAGCACTCGCCGCCAAATTCAGATAAGCATCCTCCGCACCCCACAACTGGCCCAACTGAGCATACTTCGGATCCGTGAACTTCCTACGCAGCAGAAAGGGCTTTCCAGCTGCAATATCCTAGCTCCTCTTTTATAGCCCTCATCGCGGATCAGGCATCCTTGGCTTCGGCGGTGGCCTTCTTCAGGTCCTCTTGCTCCGCTCGGCATTCTCTTTCAAGAAACTCATAGCGGTCGGTAGCATCTTTCAGCTTCACGGCCATTTCGGCCATTTCCTCCCCGCTTGCGCAAGGAGCAGCCTGTTCGGCTTTTAACTCTTCGGCCGCCTTCAAGGCAGCCACATTACTTTTTCTGGCTTGCTCCTTGGCTCGGGCAAGCTCTACCCGAAGGTCCTCCATAGCAGCGGCACCATCTGCATTAAGCATACATGTAGTAAGGCACGGGCGTCAAGCTCCTTACCAGTGTCCGCGAGAAGCCACATACCTTGTGACTCGCAAGTCGCTTGTTAACCAAAGATGATGTCCGCATCCGCAACGCTGTTGCCGCCTGATTCGCAAATCTATCAGTCCAGCTAGCCACCGAATACTTCGCCCCCTGGATAGGAAGGGCGACATATTATAACTGAGATTATGATCCTCGGCACGCTGTCACTTTTAACAACGTGTCGAGTCTCAGGGGCTACTATCTATACAGGGTGCATTCTATATGCATAACTATCAGGAGGTATATCATTTTGCGCACCTCAAACCCTCGCGAAAACTTTTGACGGCCTCATGCAACCCGCTCTCGCGGATGAAATCTTTCAATCACCGTACCCATTAACGTCACGGTGATCTTCGAGATAGACGCCCGCCCGAAGCAGATCCTTCACTCCCGGCCGTACACCCGCTTGGCGCCGAACTTTCCGGCCCGCGGACTCGGGAAGCCCTCCGCGATGACACTCAGGTCGTCGCCCTACCGACGGTGCGGCAGATGGAGGCGTTTCGCTCTCCATCATCTCCGGACGAAGATCGCCCGAAGACGAGCTCTGCTGAGAAGGGCTGAGATCTGAACTATAAGGTAATAACTTTGTTTATCTTCAGAAATAAAAACAGGGATGTCCCTTATTACAAAACTCCCTTTTCTACTTACGGCTCGCTAGAGGACTGATTTCCTTGGGGAAATAGTGCGGCCGGGGCTCCTCCCGGCGCAGGACCCTCTTGTGAAGATTTCTTCCCCCGCTTTGAGGCCTTGGTCTCCGGATCTTCAGAAGCGGTCCTCTTCTCCCCTTGGAAGGAGGGATTCTCGATCCCCCTTCCTTAAGAGCCTCCTTAGCGGAGGCGGTAGCTTTCCTGTTCCCCCTTCGCCCTCTTCCAAAGGCGCAGCACCCAGCATCTTGGTTAACACCGGATCTGGCGTGGTCGCAGGGAGGGGGGCCGGACATCTTATTACCTTTGCTTTTGCTATCCATTCCTGTTCAAGGGACAGCTCTTTAAAGGGCAAGTTTATGATAAATGTACGGATAGCATGTCCGGGCACAGGACTACTTACTTGAGTATCCGGGCGATTGCAGCTCAGACCTGCGTCCTCGGTCAAGTCTGGACACATCTCTTGTGATCCGAAGAACAGTTTATACATCTCCACGGGTGTCGCACCCATGAAGTGTTGGAGAGCTCGCGGTCCCTCCGGATTGAATTCCCACGGGCGAAGGGAGCGACGTTTGCAGGGCAGAAGGCGCCGAATCAGCATGACCTGCGCCACTACAACCAGATTGATCTCCCTCTCTTGGAGGTCTCGAATACGGCCCTGCAATAATGGTACGTCCTTGGACGGCCCCCAGTCAAGCCCTTTGTTGACCCATGACACCAGCCGTTGTGGAGGGACCGAGCGAAAGGCAGGTGGCGCCACCCATCTGGTGCCCCTGAGAGCGGTGATGTAGAACCACTCCTGTTGCCACAAACCAAGCTCCTCTTGAAAAAAGCCCTCGGGCCATGGAGCGTCTGCCCTCTTGCTTATAACTGCCACTCCGCACTCTGCCTGCCGCCCTCGATCATCTTCGGCTCCACGTTGAAGGTCTTGAGCCACAATCCAAAGTGAGGGGTAGTGTGGAGGAAGGCTTCGCATACAACAATAAACGATGAGATGTGGAGGATGGACTCCAGATCCAAGTCATGGAATTCCAACCCATAATAAAACATGAGCCCCCTCACGAAGGGGTCCATCGGGAAGCCTAAACCTCGACGGAAGTGAGACACGAACACCACGCTCTCACCAGGCTCGGGAGTGGGAATGACTTGCCCTTGGGCGGGCAGCTTTTCCGAGATTTTGCCGGTTAGATACCTGGCGTCTCTCAGCTTTAGCACATCTTCTTCCGTGATGGAAGAAGGCATCCACCGTCCTTGTAGGTCGGAGCCGGACATTGTCGAAGGTCCGAAGCGCCTGAATCTAGGGCCTTGGGTGTTGGAACTCGGGGCGAGGGGCTGATTCGATTGAAGATTGAAGAAAAGGAACATGCCTTGGTCTCATTATAAAGGGGTTGAATACCAAGTGTCAGGACCCCGACTCAATGCCACATCGATCTAGCATGTAACACCTCATATCACTTTGCGGCCTCACGCACGGTATTCCCACGGGTGTCTCCTTACCTTTGCCCGGGACCGTTTGCGCCTTTTGGCACAGGTATATGATAGTGTCGCTAGCATCCATATGATAAGGAGCCCGGGCTGACATGGCTAGTCGTAAACCCAAAGTGGCACAAAACTTATAGGGACAGGCATCCATGACCCGAAGATCGAACGTGTCGGTCATCGCCGAGTGAATCCAGTCAGTAGCACTGGGCTAGCAGACTCGTGAACCGGGCTCAGAAGGGCTAACAGACTCGGTATTCCTCGCGTGACATTTCCCCGAAGGGACAGACACAGGAACGAAGTAGGGCACATGCCAGCCAGCCTAAGTGTTCCGGAGCAGTAGCAAGCTACCATGGCTCGGTGGAAACACTAGGAGACATTTCCCGGTAAGAGATGCTACTAAGGATAAACAACTAGATAGTCAGATCCCACACATACCAAGCATTTCAATAACATACACACAATATGCTCGATATGTGCAAATACAACATGGCATCACAACATGACTCTATGACTCAAGTATTTTATTCAATAGGCTCCAAGGAGCGAGATATTACCAACATAGGTCTCATGACCCAACATTCAGAGCATACAATCAAAGCACATGCAGAAGTTTAACATGTCTGAGTACAGACATCTACAAATGAAAAAGGCTTAGAAGCCTGACTATCTACCAGATCCTGCCAAGGGCACAAGATCGTAGCTGAGGTAACAAGCTAAACGTCGAAGTCCAAGCGGAACTACTAGCGAGACTGAAGTCTCTCTACAAAAACATAAAATAGGCAAACGTGAGTACAAATGTACCCAGCAAGACTTACATCAGAACTAACTACATATGCATCATTATCAACAAAGGGGATGGTGGGGTTTAACTGCAGCAAGCCAGCTTTGACTCGGTGGCTATCCCGAACTACGACTACAAGTAACTCTTTTGAGGTGGCGCACACGAGTCCACATATTCACCATATCAATACACCACTATGGATCCGCTCCGCCTCCCTACGAGAACGCCATCCATAGCACTCACGCTTATCTTGCGCATTTTAGAGTATCCACTTTCACTTGTCTATGAACTATGCAAGGGTCCAAGTTTCCATATCCGAGGAATCCGCTATTCAATAGATAATGATAACCTGCAGGGTGTACTTCTTCACACACGCCTTGCCACTTATCGCCTCAGACACGCCATGTACCTCGGCAACCTTCAAGCGGAAGCCGGGCGAGGAGTCGGCCACGCCTACCTAAACACTCAAGTCTCTCGTCGTGTTTATCGCCTATTCGGGTTCCATCCGCAAGGAGATCCGCCGGGTGTCGCCACGGCCCCAAACGATGTGAGCAGGGTTCCCAAGTCCACCATCCGGTGCCACTTGGTACACCGACCATCAGTTTAGTCTGTCCCAAGCCCACCTGCATCGGTGCCACTTGGTAGACTACTAACACTACCTACAAACACCGTAAACTAGTTGCAACTCCCGGACAGAGAACAAGGGTGATTAAGAAGCCGAGAGGGCACTTAAGCATTCCAATGCGTGGTAGTAACTGCTCATGGATCACAAACACGAACTCAGTTCTCGAGGACGGCTGCAATGAGACAACCCACCATGTACTCCTACATGGCCTCTCACCGTACCTTTACCAAATCGTGTTCACACACTTAGCTCTCAACAAGAGGACATGTTCACACACCTCCGATTCATTCCCGATGAATCGGACTGACACAACTCTAAGCAATAGCAGGCATGATGACAAGCATGAATGAGTAGGCACATCAGGCTCAAACAACTCCTACTCATGCTAGTGGGTTTCATCTATTTATTTGGCAATGACAGTCATGCAGAGGATAAAGGGGTTCAACTACCGTAGCAAGTAACAGCTTGTATCGTTGTTGTCCTAATGCAGATAAAATAGAGCAGGAGCGAGAGAGTGGGATTGTATCGAATGAACAAGGGGTTTTGCTTGCACGGCATCAAGATAGTATAGTTCTTCATCGGTGTCATCGATCTCATCGTCGAACGCCGCTCATCGAGAGGGATAATCACCGGCAAACAAGGAAGAACACAATCAATGCAATGCACAATATGATGCATGATCATGACACGGCAATATGCTGTGATTTGAGCTAATGCAACTAGCAGCAAGTTAAATGGAGTTGGTTTGAACCCTAGGTTCAAATTCAAACTCCACATGTGATTATTTAAATGCCATTCATATGATTTGTGCTATACAGCAGCTATAAGTTGTTCTAACATGCATGAAAATGGTACAGATGGATAGATTGGATTTTTCTGATCATTTTTCATATATAATTTATTTGATTTGGAGCTACGGTTGATTTTCTATGAATTTTAGAAGTTTAGACTATTTTCTGGAATTTCCTGTATAAAAATAAATACAGAAAAAGATTAAGTGCGTCAGCATGACGTCGGGGTGATGTCATCAGGTCAAAGGCGCCAGCCCAGGTCAAACCTGACAGCTGGGACCCGCACGTCAGTGTAACAGGGCAGGGACAGAGGCTGATTGGTGGGTCCGTCACACGCCGACGTGGCCAAGTCAACGGTGACAAAGGGGCCCTCTCGAGATTAGTGCTAATTTAGCAGAGAGGTTAAACTAATTAATTTAGGCACGGGGGCCCACTTGGCAGTGGCTCTAGGGGGTGATTAGCGGGGTGTTTAGGCCCTAATTAAGTGGCCACGTCGGCACTCGCCGGGGTTCGGCCGGCGGTGACCACGACTTCATGCTAAGATCGCCGGAAACATGCTAGGGGCTGTGGTTTGACGCTCGGGAGGCACCGGCCATGAGCTCTTGCACTCGTGCATCTAATGGACTAGACGGGAGGTCACGGGGCAGCCGGAATCTCGCCGCGGCGACAAGCGGCGGCAGTGTTCGGACGCCGAGCGGGGCGAGGCTACGGAGTGCTAGTGGCTGGCCAAAGGGTTCTCTCGACTCTGGGATCTCGAGATCACAACCGTCTGGCGGGTTTGAGCGGAGGAGCTCAGGACCGCAAGGCTCGTCGGCCATGGCGGCGGCCGAGCTCGAGTGCACGGGATGGCGGATAGAGAATAGGAACGGAGGGGAGAGCATAGGGGAGGATCAGAGCTCACAGGTGCTGAAAAGAAGCTCGAGGCCGGGAAGCACGAACGGCGGGAATCGAGGTGAGGTTGCGCGGCGGCGAATGTTGAAGACGAGCTCGAGGGCGATGCCGCAGGCTTCCGCGGGGCGTGGCTCGGTGAGGGGTCGAGGGCGATGTCGCGGAGCTCGTGGGCACAACAGAGGGGCGAGGGGGGGTAGCGGTGGCTGCAGCTTCGGCGAAGGCGTCAGCGGCTGCGTTCGTCGCAAGACTTGGGGAAGGAGCTAGAGGGCGAGGGAGAGAACAGAGAGAGGGGAGAGGCAGAGGGGTTGCAGGGCGTCTCCAGACGCTGGCTTGGGCGCCTCGGTGGCAGCAGGAGGTGGCTGGCGGCGTCGGCCCAAGGCCGCCACTCGAGGCTTCTGGCGAGCGGAGGAAGGCACAGTGGGGATGGCCACTTGGGCCGCTGGGCTTCCACTTGGGCTCGGTGGGTTTCTCTCTCTCTCTCTCTCTCTCTCTCTCTCTCTCTCTCTCTCTCTTTTCTAATTCTTTTCTGTTTTTCTATTTTCTGCAATTTGTTTTGATTTAGTTTTAGAAACTAAATCAGTTTTATAAATCTGAAAATAATTTTGGACATTAACTGAAATATTACAGAGGCCCTTAGCTATTTTCAGAATATGTTGGAGCAATTAAAATTATTTATAGAATTTAAGTGCCCCAATTCAAATACAATATGGGTTAATTCAAATACCAAAAATGTCTTGGAAAAATATTCATCATCTCTGGATATGGTTTTCACCTTTTCCCATTAATCATGAACATTTTTGCAAACCAATTTGGGTTCTTTGAAAATATTTTGAAGTTGAACCTATTTGCATTGTTCTAGTACTAGGGGTTTAATCAATCCCCATTTCAAATTTCATGAAACTTAAACATGCTGCATGGATGCAATGCCACTGTCTACAACCAAATTCTAGGGATGTGACAACTCACCCCCACTAAACAAGAATCTCGACCCGAGATTCAAGACGTGAGGTAAGAAGACAGAGGGGACATGAAGCTAGCACAACCTTCACGATCCAGGTGGCACTTCATAAGAACCTTGATTCAATCATCATCTTGTGTCGACATCTTGCTCTGAGAGCTCCAACTAACATGACAACGAGAGGGAAAGAAAGACTCTGGAAGGATCGATCTTCTCGAAGGTCGAACAACTCGGGATCAACTCATGGAATGAGACATTGAAACATCTCTCGAGCTGAGACACGAAGCAAACATCCAAAGGGATGGGGTGAAACAGATGTAGGAAGGTTCACTAGGTAGAAAACAATTTCACACTTTAAAAGGTGGTGAACAGTTGACAACATAGCGAGGAGTTGGATTGCCATGATACCATAACGAGACATCTTAGAGGAGGTGACTCGTAGAATCATCCCTTAAGTGGAAAAAAGAATTACCTTTGATTCAGAGATCATTGAAACTCTTTACACCAGCCTAAGGCAAAACACAATCGATCATTTGAAGGAGTCCGAAAGAATGACATACTCAGACCAGAATGGATGATGTAGATTACCTTGTTGAAGACAATGTCATGGATGATTTTGCTTATCATCGGAAATGGATGGGACCCATGGTAGGTCCACTTTTGAAGATGATCTTGGATAGCAACTGCTGAGAAGGCAGCCCATGGGTTGGCACAATGGCGGTGCAAGCTGGGAACAAAATGCAACTATTGGGAATGTTCCAACCATCATATCTGCCTGAGATTCAGATCTGGTTGGTGTCAGAATATTCCAGACTCACCAAGTCTAGAAAGAAAAATTAAAGTTTGCAACACAAATCGACGAGATGACATTACAAGATTCTCGGGAAATGGACTACAGTAGTAAGCTCCAAAACATGAGCTGGTTCTGCTACAACATGTGAACACGTTGTCCCAGACAAACATGATCCCATGGTAGTCTTACAATAAAAACACTACCGAGTTCCGGTGGGGAACCATCATTAATGATATCGAAGTCCTTGCATAAGGTATACTCTTAGGAAGGAGCTTCCTCTCCTTGAACAAATCAATCAGTGGCTTGGTGTGCTAGGAACACATATAGAATGGAGGTAGCTAATCTCACAATCCAATGTATACTTCGCACATGCATGACTGACTTGGGATGATTCCAAAGGAAGCAAAACAATCTTTCTCGGATCCACGGACAACTTACACCAAGTGCACGTGAATTAGAGAAAGTCACTTCTTTCATCCGAACATATACCTCATGAATGGAACACGAAGGTAATGTTTACAAAAGTTTCCAACACTAGATGGATGTTCAACATGATCATGGAGAAGATAAAATGCTGCTGATGGGTTCAACAACAAGTCATAGGGATGACCATATAAATGGAATTCCATAATTATGTGAACAAGGACATAGCATTGGTCAGACCCAAAAGATATAATAGTGTATGCTCGAGGAACAACCGCGAGTAAGACAACATTACGAACATCGTTGGTTCTGATTTGATTTGAGAATAGCCCACACTCAAATCAAAGTTTTGACAAGATAATAGGTCCAACAACTGATCACAGGGACCAATCGATGAAGATATCATCTTTCTTCAACTAACACACCAACACCAGGATATCCCTTTGAAACGAACTAGGTTAGGTAAGCTTTTATCTTCTAACTCTCCAAGTTGTCGTTTAGCTTAACCAACTAGCTCAGGGTATCCAACACGGATTCTTGGAGAAGGGGTGGTTTACAAGAAACCAACTTGATCACGAGCTCAACATAGCTGTCGGTGACAACTCGTAATACTTCCGAGAAGATATTCGGAACATCACGAACCACCGATATGTTACTAAGCTCGAGAACAATCTTGCTTTTCAGGGCAAGATGATATGATCAAAAGAGCGAGGGATTGCCAAAATCCTAACTCATGGATCGAAGAGTGCACCAGGAAATAAGAGCTAGGTAGCACAATCATACTTAGGGTGATGATTCAAAAATCAACATGCTAAGAGTGGGGTTAATGTCCTTTAACTACTAAGCAACAAAGTTGCTAGGAGTATTGATTTCACACATCACGAATCACTTGTCGGTATTCCGGTTGCGACAACACGGAACCGAGGAATGAGTAATGATGGCGAGGAGTATTACTAAGTCAAGAATTCATAAGGAAAGGTGCAATTCTCATGACGTTTCTGACATAAAGAGGGCAATACTTCAGGGTAGAACAGAATCAAAAGCTGGATTGGCATTTTGATCTGCGGAATACAACTGCTTTGACCCAATCCTAGATATGGATGAGGTACTGGAGTTTGTTTCTCCTAGTCATCCTGGAATAGAATGGCTTGACGGACCACAAGGGTAATAGGCATCGATGAACGAATGCATGCATACTCTTGACTATCAATTGATAGACGAGGGTCGGAATACAATTAAAGAGGGACAACCCAAGAGAACATATGATTTCCTGAGTTGTGGATGCATGGATTAGCATGTCGAGCGAGTTCAACATATTTGTTCCAGATAACCCATGCAGAAAGGTTGAACTGGCAGAGTCACAATATAGAGAGAAGAACTCATCAAGAGCACTCTGGTTGTGATCTTTTGGTTCAAAGAACTTCTGCCATAAGCGGTTCATAGTATTTGGAAGAAGGAAATACCACGAACCTCGAGGACTATCGCAAGGTTACTAATAACCTAAGGCAGCTAGCAATTACTATCAACATGAAGTAAGTAGGGTGAATCTTGGGTTTAAAACCCAAGGAGTAGAATACCTACTACTAAGTGGCATCACGGGATGCTTTCGAGAATAAAGGCCAAAATCATCACACTGGGAACATATAAATGGCTAGATTACTAGGTGATCCCCTAAGACACCTAGGGTCATAAAAATAACTCCAACATATATGTCGAGGCAATAGAGTACCTCAACTCAGCAATTAGTGTGATTAACCTGGCCTAAAAGGACATCAGAACGGAGGAAGGGATTTGCAAATGCATCGATCTTTAGAAACACAGGATGACTCGAGACAAAGATAACGGCTGTAAATGCTCAAAAGATTGGAGACATGCTACAAAAATGGCGGCATAGCCACTCGGAAGCACAATATCAAGGTTTCGAGATCAACAGCTATGAACATACGAAGTAGTAAAACTGAATCGAGATTTGAAACTAACAATTCTATAAGTCTATGGATTATTAACACGTCATCCTGATAGATAGATGAGAAGGCCTAGTTCTTAATCCCGTAGAAGAGAGAGGTTGACTCGCATCGAAGGCCATGAGGTATAAGGAGTAAAAAGAGCCTTACGCTCCATCCCACAATCAATTCCCTTACATAACTAAAGCATTTCTAGACACAACTTCACCGGTTTGGCTTGGTAATCCTCAGAGCAATCAAGCTCGATACCAAAGCTATCAGACCCGACTCAATGCCACATCGATCTAGCATGTAACACCTCATATCACTTTGCGGCCTCACGCACGGTATTCCCACGGTGTCGCCTTACCTTTGCTCGGGACCGCTTTAGCCTTTTGGCACACGATATGATAGTGTCGCTAGCATCCATATGATAAGGAGCCCGGGCTGACATGGCTAGTCGTAAACCCAAAGTGGCACAAAACTTACAGGGACAGGCATCCATGACCCAACATCGAACGTGTTGGTCATCACGAGTGAATCCGTGCTATAGCACTGGCTAGCAGACTCGGTGAACCGGTCAGAAGCGGCTAACAGACTCGGTATTCCTCGCGACATTTCCCGAAGGGACGAACACAGAACGAAGAAGGACACATGCCGGCCAGCCTAAGTGTTCCGGAGCAGTAGCAAGCTACCATGGCTCGGTGGAAACACTAGGAGACATTTCCCGGTAAGAGATGCTACTAAGGATAAACAACTAGATAGTCAGATCCTACACATACCAAGCATTTCAATAACATACACACAATATGCTCGATATGTGCAAATACAACATGGCATCACAACATGACTCTATGACTCAAGTATTTTATTCAATAGGCTCCAAGGAGCGAGATATTACCAACATAGGTCTCATGACCCAACATTCAGAGCATACAATCAAAGCACATGCGGAAGTTTAACATGTCTGAGTACAGACATCTACAAATGAAAAAGGCTTAGAAGCCTGACTATCTACCAGATCCTGCCAAGGGCACAAGATCGTAGCTGAGGTAACAAGCTAAACGTCGAAGTCCAAGCGGAACTACTAGCAAGACTGAAGTCTCTCTACAAAAACATAAAATAGGCAAACGTGAGTACAAATGTACCCAAAGAAGACTTACATCGTAACTAACTACATATGCATCATTATCAACAAAGGGGTTGGTGGGGTTTAAGCTGCAGCAAGCCAGCTTTGACTCGGTGGCTATCCCGAACTACGACTACAAGTAACTCTTTTGAGGTGGCGCACGAGTCCACATATTCACCATATCAATACACCACTATGGATCCGCTCCGCCTCCCTCACGAGAACACCATCCATAGCACTCACGCTTATCTTGCGATTTTAGAGTATCCACTTTCACTTGTCTATGAACTATGCAAGGGTCCAAGTTTCCATATCCGAGGAATCCGGCTATTCAATAGATAATGATAACCTGCAGGGTGTACTTCTTCACACGCGCTTGCCACTTATCGCCTCAGACACGCCATGTACCTCGGCAACCTTCAAGCGGAAGCCGGGCGAGGAGTCGGCCACGCCTACCTAAACACTCAAGTCTCTCGTCGGTGTTTATCACCTATTCGGGTTCCATCCGCAAGGAGATCCGCCGGGTGTCGCCACGGCCCCAAACGATGTGAGCAGGGTTCCCAAGTCCACCATCCGGTGCCACTTGGTACACCGGCCATCAGGTTTAGTCTCATCCCAAGCCCACCTGCACGGGTGCCACTTGGTAGACTACTAACACTACCTACAAACACCGAAACTAGTTGCAACTCCCGGACAGAGAACAAGGGTGATTAAGAAGCCGAGAGGGCACTTAAGCATTCCAATGCGTGGTAGTAACTGTTCATGGATCACAAACACGTAACTCAGTTCACGAGGACGGCTGCAATGAGACAACCCACCATGTACTCCTACATGGCCTCTCACCGTACCTTTACCAAATCGTGTTCACACACTTAGCTCTCAACAAGAGGACATGTTCACACACCTCCGATTCATTCCCGATGAATCGGACTGACACAACTCTAAGCAATAGCAGGCATGACAGACAAGCATGAATGAGTAGGCACATCGGGCTCAAACAACTCCTACTCATGCTAGTGGGTTTCATCTATTTATCGTGGCAATGACAGTCATGCAGAGGATAAAGGGGTTCAACTACCGTAGCAAGTAACATTTGTATCGTTGTTGTCCTAATGCAGTAAAATAGAGCAGGAGCGAGAGAGTGGGATTGTATCGGAATGAACAAGGGGGTTTTGCTTGCCTGGCACTGAAGATAGTATAGTTCTTCATCGGTGTCATCGATCTCATCGTCGAACGTCGCTCATCGAGAGGGATAATCACCGCAAACAAGGAAGAACACAATCAATGCAATGCACAATATGATGCATGATCATGACACGGCAATATGCTGTGATTTGAGCTAATGCAACTAGCAGCAAGTTAAATGGAGTTGGTTTGAACCCTAGGTTCAAATTCAAACTCCACATGTGATTATTTAAATGCCATTCATATGATTTGTGCTATACAGCAGCTATAAGTTGTTCTAACATGCATGAAAATGGTACAGATGGATAGATTGGATTTTTCTGATCATTTTCATATATAATTTATTTGATTTGGAGCTACGGTTGATTTTCTATGAATTTTAGAAGTTTAGACTATTTTCTGGAATTTCCTGTATAAAAATAAATACAGAAAAAGATTAAGTGCATCAGCATGACGTCGGGGTGACGTCATCAGGTCAAAGGCGCCAGCCAGTCAAACTTGACGGCTGGGACCCGCACGCGATGTAACAGAGGCAGGATGAGGTCGACCGTGGGTCCGGTCAATCCGACGTGGCCAAGTCAACGGTGACAGGCGGGGCCCTCTGAGATTAGTGCTAATTTAACAGAGAGGTTAAACTAATTAATTTAGGCACGGGGGCCCACTTGGCAGTGGCTCTAGGGGGTGATTAGCGGGGTGTTTAGGCCCTAATTAAGTGGCCACGTCGGCACTCGCCGGGGTTCGGCCGGCGGTGACCACGACTCGCGGCGGAAGATTGCCGGAAACATGCTAGGGGCTGTGGTTTGACGCTCGGGAGGCACCGGCCATGAGCTCTTGCACTCGCGCATCTAATGGACTAGATGGGAGGTCACGGGGCAGCCGGAATCTCGTCGGCGACGACAAGCGCGGCGGCAGGTGTTCGGACGTCGAGCGGGACGAGGCTACGGAGTGCTAGTGGCTGGCCAAAGGGGTTCTCTGGACTCCTGGGATCTCCAGGATCACAACCGTGCGGCGGGTTTGAGCGGAGGAGCTCGCGAGCGCAAGGCTCGTCGGCCATGGCGGCGGCCGGAGCTCGGGTGCACGGGGATGGCGGATAGAGAATAGGAACGGAGGGGAGAGCATAGGGGAGGATCGAGGAGCTCACGAGGTGCCAAAAGAAGCTCGTGGAGGCCGGGAAGCCTGAACGCAGCCGAATCGAGGGGTGAGGTTGCAGGCGGCCGAATGTTGAAGACGAGCTCGAGGGCGATGCGGCAGGCTTTCGGCGACGTGGCTCGGTGAGGGGTCGAGGGCGACATCGCGGAGCTCGTGGGCACAACAGAGGGGCGAGGGGGTGGCGGTGGCTGCAGCTCTGGCGTCGGCGGCTGCGTTCGGTCACACTTGGGGAAGGAGCTAGAGGGCGAGGGAGAGAACAGAGAGTGAGGGGAGAGGCAGAGGGGGTTCCGGGGCGTCTCCAGATGCGTCGGGGGCGCCTTAGTGGCAAGCAGGAGGTGGCAGGGGGCGCTTGTGCTCGCCACCGAGCTGCTTGGGCGAGGGGAGGAAGGCGACAGGAGGATGGCTCAGTGGGCTGGGCGGCCACTTGGGCCGCGGATGGCTTCACAGGTAGGCTCGGTGGGTTCTCTCTCTCTCTCTCTCTCTCTCTCTCTCTCTCTCTTTCTAATTCTTTTCTGTTTTTCTATTTTCTGCAATTTGTTTTGATTTAGTTTTAGAAACTAAATCATTTTTATAAATCCTGAAAATAATTTTGGACATTAACTGAAATATTACAGAGGCCCTTAGCTATTTTCAGAATATGTTGGAGCAATTAAAATTATTTATAGAATTTAAGTGCCCCAATTCAAATACAATATGGGTTAATTCAAATACCAAAAATGTCTTGGAAAAATATTCATCATCTCTGGATATTGTTTTCACCTTTTTCCATTAATCATGATCATTTTTGCAAACCAATTTGGGTTCTTTGAAAATATTTTGAAGTTGAACCTATTTGCATTGTTCTAGTACTAGGGGTTTAATCAATCCCCATTTCAAATTTCATGAAACTTAAACATGCTGCATGGATGCAATGCCACTGTCTACAACCAAATTCTAGGGATGTGACACCAAGAGCCGTCCCCGTAACCATTTGGGACTCGCCTTCGATGGAGGGGGCATGCCAACGGGCGCGCTTGGGTTACCCACGGCCGTATTGATGAGAATCCCGGAATAAGGGGACACGATCTCTTCTTCGACAAGATGTGCCAAGGAAACCGCTTCGCTAAACGCGCTGAGGTGGAACAATAAAAACAATTCGAGTAAAGTCTTGGCCGTGGCGTGACGTCATGCCACGAAATACGTCAGCAGATGGAACTTGTGTAAATATTATTCTCTCTACGGTGGTATGTGGAATTTATTTTGCAGAGCCGGACACTATCCTGGTGTTCAAAATCTTCTATGAATTATTCGGAGGAGGAACCCGCATTGCAATGTTGAAGACAATATGCGCGGGACTCGCTCGTCATTGAAGCTTTGGTTCGTGGGCTCTTGAGGAGTCTGGACTAGGGGTGTCCGGATAGCGAACTATCATCATTGGCCGGACTCCAAGACTATGAAGATACAAGATTGAAGACTTCGTCCCGTGTCCGGATGGGACTTTCCTTGTCGTGGAAGGCAAGCTTGGCGATACGGATATGTAGATCTCCCACCATTGTAACCGACTCTGTGTAACTCTAGCCCTCTCCGGTGCCTATATAAACCAGAGGGTTTTAGTCCGTAGGCAGAACAACAATCATACCATAGGCTAGCTTCTAGGGTTTAGCCTCCTTGATCTCGTGGTAGATCTACTCTTGTATTACCCATACCATCAATATTAATCAAGCAGGAGTAGGGTTTACCTCCATCGAGAGGGCCCGAACCTGGGTAAAAACATCGTGTCCCTTGTCTCCTGTTACCATCCGCCTAGACGCACAGTTTGGGACCCCCTACCCGAGATCCGCCGGTTTTGACACCGACAATTACCAAGCCAAACTGGTCGAAATTGAGTCTATAAATTCTTTAGTTATATAAGGGAATTGATTGTGGGATGGAACGTAAGGCTCTTTTACTCCTTTATCTTATGCCCTTCTGATCTGAGTCATCTTATCTTTCCTACGGGGTTAAGGAAACTAGGCTATCTCTTCTTTCTATCAGGATCACGTGTTACTAATCCGTAGACTTATAAGATTGTTGGATTTAAGCCTCAGTTCAGTTCCTACCATTTCTGTGTGTTCATAGCTGGCCTCAGAATCTTGATGTGATGATCGAGTGGTTATGCCACCATTTTGTAGGTTGTCTCAAATCTTTTCAAGCATCTACAACCGTTATGCTGTCCAAGTCATCTCAGGTCTCTAGACAATCTGATGCATTTGCAAAATCCTTTCCCTCTGTTTCGATGTCCTTTCGGCTAGGTTAACCACACTAACCAGTGTGTTGAGGTATCTCCTTGCCTCGACATATATGTTGGAGCTAATATTATGACCCTAGGTGTCTTAGTTAATCGCCTAGTAATCTAGCCAAGTCTTGTAATCACAGTGTGGTGATTCTGGTCATTAATCTCGAAAGCATCCCGTGATGCCACTTAGTTAGTAGGCATTCTATTCTTGGGTTCTTGAACCCGAGATTCACCCTATACTTACTTCGTGTTGATAGAGTTTGTTCGTTTCTTTAGGTTATTAGTAACCTTTGCGATAGTCCTCGAGGTTCGTGGTATGTCCTTCTTCCAAATACCATGAACTGCTTATGGCAGAAGTTCCCTGCTAAACCAAAAGATCACAATAAGAGTGTTCTTGACGAGTTCTCCATTCTATATTGTGACTCTGCCAGTTCTACCCTTCTGCATGGGTTATCCGGAAGAAATATGTTGAACTCGTTCAACATGCTAATCCATGCATCCACAACTCAGAAAATCATATGTTCCTTTGAGTTGTCCCTCTTTAGTTGTCTTATGACCTTCGTCTATCAATTGATAGTCAAGAGTATGTATGCATTCGTTCATCGATGCTTATTACCCTTGTGGTCCATCAAGCCATTCTATTCCGGAATGACTAGGAGAAACAAACTCCAGAACCTCATCCATATCTAGGATTGGGTCAAAGCTATTGTATTCCGCAAATCAAAATGCCAATCCAGCTCCTGCTCTGCTCTACCTTGGAGTGTTACCATATTTATGTCAAGAGTGTCATGAGAATTGCACCACCTCTTATGAATTCTTAACGCAGTAATGCTTCTTGCCATCATTGTTAATTCCTCAGTTCCCGTGTTATTGTAACCGGAATGCCGACAAGTGAATCGTGATGTGTGAAATCAATACTGCTAGCAACCCTGTTGCTTGGTAGTTAATGGACAATAATCTCATTCTTAGCATGCTGGTATTGAATTATCATTCTAAGATTGATCGTGCTACCTAGTCCATTTCCCCTTGTGTCAATCCATCACTCTCTTGATCACATCGTCTTGCCTTGAAAAGCAAGATTGATCTCGAGCTTAGTAACATATCGGTGGTTCATGATTTTTTGAATATGTTCTCGGAAGTGTTACCAGGTTATCCCCTGACTGTTATGTTGGGCTCGTGATTAAGTTGGTTTTCTTATAAACCACCCCTTCTACAAGAATCTGTGTTGGATACCCTTGAGCTAGTTAGTTAAGCTGAACAACAACTTGGAGAGTTGGAAGATAAAATCTTGCCTAACTTAGTTCATTTCCAAAGGGATATCTTGTGTTTGCGTGTTTGTTGAAGAAAGACGACATCTTCATTGATTGGTCCTCGTGATCAATTGTTGGACTATTGTATTACTTGAATCGTTGATTTGCGTACGGGCTATCGTCAAATCAAATCAGAACCAACGATGTTTGTAATGTTGTCTTACTCGCGGTTGTACCTAGAGCATACACCATTATATCTTTTGGGTCTGACCAATGCTATCACCTTGTTCACATAATGGTGGAATTCCAGTGATATGGAAATCCCGATGAGTTGTTGTTGAGCCCATCAGCAACATTTTATCTCCTCCATGAATCATGTTGAACATTAAGCTAGTGTTGGAAACTTTGAAGGCATTTTCTTCGTGTCCCATTCATGAAGCATATGCTTGGATGAGAGAAGTGACTTCCTCTAATTCCTGTGTATTTGGTGTAAGTTGCCACCGTGAATTCAAGAAAGTTTGTTTTGCTTCCTCTGGAATCATCCCAAGTCAATCATGCATAGGTGCCAGGTATTCTATGGTCTGGAGACTTGCAACCTTCATTCTATATGTATCCCTAGCACACCAAGCCACTGATTGATTTGTTCTAGGGGAAGAAGTTCCTTCTTAAGAGCATGCCTTATGCAAGGACTTCGATATCCTCAAATATGGTTCCCTACCAGAACTCGGTAGTGTTTTGTTGTAAGACTACCATGTGGTCATGCTTGTCTGGGACAGCGTGTTCACATGTGTGTAGCAGAACCAGCCCATGTTTTGGAGCTTGCTATCGTAGTTCGTATCCCGAGAATCTCGCAATGTCATCTCGTCGACTTGTGTTGCAACCTTTCTTTCCTAGACATGTTGTCTGAAAAAAATCCTGTTACCAACCAGATCTGAATCTCAGGCAGATATGATGGTTGGAACATTTCCAAGATCTATGATGTAGGTCCCGACGAGGTTGATGTTCTGGCCGACACACCTAGCCGGAAGATCTATTATTGTAGTATCTTAAATGAGCAATTCGACCATCTTCTCCATGAGGATTTGGTATGACTTATTCCACAAGTTGTTCCTTTTGGATTTTTGTGCTCCCGAAGTCCGACCTTTACTTGATGGCCATGTTGATGTTTTAAGCATTGACCGTGGTACCTAGTACATCAAGGAGAACATTAGAAGCGGAGTGCTAAATGTCTCTCGGTCGATCATCCAGATTTGCTTCTTTGGCATTGCTAAGGAAAAAGCTGAGAAAGTGATGTCCTCCTTTGCACCTGCATCCTCCATCACCGTTCATCATGGTAGTATGATGTGTTGCCAGGATCCTCAGCACGGATGTTGGTAAAACCTTGATGAATACGAAAATGCTCAAGTTCTTGAGAGCATGCTTAGTCACTGGGTTATATCCTCAATATCAATTGGAATGTGCCTTCCGTTGACGAGTTGTCCTATAATTCTAGTTTCCTATCCAACTGAGTATACCATTTCCTCGAATTCTTTCAAACGATCAACTGTGAATTGCCTTAGGCTGGTATGAAGAGTTTCAATGATCTATGTATCAAAAGTAATTCTTTTTGCCACTAGGTAATAATTCTACAAGTCACCCTTCTCGAAGGTGTCTCGTTGTGGTATCATGGCAACCCAACTCCTCGCTACATTTTAAACCGTTCACCACCCCCTTAGGTGTGAAATTGCTGTCTATCTAGTGAACTTTCGTCATCTCTTTCCTTCCATCCCACCTGATGTGGGTTAGTGTCTCAGCTCATGAGATGTTTCAACGTCTCACTCCATGAGTTGATCTTGAGTTGCTCGATCTTTGAGAAGATTGATTCCTGTAGAGTTTCTTCTGCCGTCACTGTGTTGGACAAAGATCTCGAAAGCAAACACGTCAAGATCAATTGGAGCAGTGAATCAACATCTTCGAGAAGGGCAATTGGATCATGAAGATCGTGTCGGGTTTGTGTCCCATCTGTCTTCTTACCTCATATCTTGGATCTCGGGACGAGATTCTTGTTTAGTGGGGGTGAGTTGTCACATCCCTAGCTTCTAGCATTGCACTAGGCTAACTTCATGTGCGCATCATGTTTAAACTTTGAAAGAAACTTGAAATGGGGATTGTCTAAACCCTAGCATTAAAGGAATTTACTAGGTTCAACCAAAATATCTCCAGTAAATCCAAATGGCTTTCAAAAATGTTCATCATTCTTGGAAAATGCTGGAAACAGTAACCAGAGGTGATGCACATTTTTCCATGACATATTTGGGCTCTGGATTAAATCATACTCTATTTGCATTTGGGCATTTAAATGCTATAACATATTTTAAATGTCCAAATAATCAGGAACTAAAATGTTTGCTGTTGTTAATATTCTAAACAGTAGCCATAATTAGTTTCTTGATTTTTGGGTTTGTTATGATATTTTAAATAAATCCATAAAGCTACAGAAGAAATAGAAAACTAAAACAAATAAAAGAGAGAGAGAAGGACTTACCTGGCAGAAGCTTACCTGGTGCCCACCAACAGGCCCAGTACTGTAGCTCCACCGCTGGCCCCTGTTGTCTTCCTCCTTGGACAGAAGGACAGGGGCGCGTGCTTGCCGCTTGCTGGCCAGGCGCATGCCACCTCCACCCTGCCTGCTTCACTCCCCCGACACCCTGAACACGCCACGCAACCCCTGGTCACTTTTCCCCTCCTCGCAGCTCTCTCCCCTCCCCTCTCTGCTCTCTTCCTGAGCGGATCCCGTCACCGCCGTTTGCCATAGCTGCAGCCACCGCCTTCCCCTCGCCCCCTCGACATGTTCAAGAGCTCGCAACGTCTTCCTCGTCATCTTCACCGAGCCACGTGAGCCGGGGCGTGCTGCAACGCCGTCTCTACGTCGTCTTCAACCTCTCTGTCGCTGAGATCGCTCTCGTCGCCCTGCTCGCTCCGACGCCTCCCCCGAGCTGCTGACCTGCTCCTCGACCCCGCTGTGAGATTCTGCTCCGGACCCCTCTTCTCCCTCTCTTGTTTGCGCTTGCTAGCCTCATCCCCAACCATGGCCGAAGCTCGCCTCCGCCCGAGCTCGCCGCCGGCGCTATTCCGGCGACCTTTTGGTCACACCACCGTGTCCAACGGATTCGTGGGCACACGTACGTCATGCCTATGCCGTTAGCTAGTCGATCTGCACGCTGTAGCAACGAAACCGCCGCCAACCGAACCACGGCAGCCGCAAACCTCGTCGCCAACATCGATTCCGGCGACCCCCGCGTCCAACTCCACTGCTCCTTGATGCAGTGGAGCAAGGGCTATGCCCTCGTGCCCTCAGCGCTCGAACCTGCCACCTGTAGCGCGTTCCCGAGGGACGCCGCCGTGTTTGTGTGCTCGCCGGCGTTCAACTCCGGCGAGCTGACGTGGGAACGTCATTAGCCGCTAAGAGCCCCGCTAGGTAAAACAAGTGACACTGACAGCTCGGCCCCACCACCTAACTAACCACAGTTTATTTCTTGTTTAGTTTTAATTAACAACAGTGGCCTCACGCGTCAGCTTTGACTGTGCCAACGTGTCCGTTGACCCGACCCCACCTATCTGTGGCACTAACTGACTCTGGGCCACTGACCAATGGGTCCCACTGGTCAGGTTTGACCTGGACCGCCCCTGTTGACCTTGCTGATGTCACCTTGACGCAATGCTGACGTAGTTAATCATTTTCTAGATTTAAAATAATTCAGAACATTCTAGAAATTAATATAAACTTCTAAAAATCATATAAAATCAATGGTAACTCCAAATGAAATAAATTATATATGAAAAATGATCAAAATAATCCAATCTATCCATCTGCACTGGTTTCATGCATGTTAAAGCAACTTAAACCTGCTGTTTATATCAAAACATGATAATGCACTATTTAAATTCATAATTTGAGTTTGGGATTGAACCTTGGGTTCAAAATAACTCAAACCCATCTGGTTGTAGTTGCATTAGGCCAACACACTCATATTGCCATGTCATGATCATGCATCATATTGTGCATTGCATTGATTGTGTTTCCTTCTCTGTTGCCGGAACTTGTCCCCTCTCGATAGACGTGCTTCCGACGATGAGTTCGATGACACCGATGAAGAGCTATACTATCTTCAGAAGTGCCAGGCAAGCAAAAACCCCTTGTTCATTCTGATACAATCCCACTCTGCCACTCCTGCTCTATTTTACTACATTAAGACAACAACGATTCAACTGTTACATGCTGTGGTAGTTGAACCTCTTTCCTCTGCATGACCTGTCATTGCCACAGTAAATAGATGAAACCCACTAGCATGAGTAGGAGTTGTTTGAGCCCTGATGTGCCTACTCATTCATGCTTGTTTGTCATGCCTGCTATTGCTTAGAGTTGTGTTAGGTCTGATTCATCGGGGATGAATTGGAAAGTTGTGAACATGTCCTACTGTTGAGAGCTAAGTGTGTGAACACGATTTGGTAAAGGTAACGGTGAGAGGCCATGTAGGAGTACATGGTGGGTTGTCTCATTGAAACCGTCCTCAGGAACTGAGTTCTGTGTTTGTGATCCATGAACAACTACTACCACACATTGGATTCCGGTAACTCGGCCCCTCTCGACTTATTAATCAGCCTGATCTGTCCAAGAGTTGCAACTAGATTCTGGTGTTTGTAGGTAGTGCTAGTAATCTACCAAGTGGCACCCGGTACAGGTGGGCTTGGGACAGACTAGGTGAAGTGGCACGGTGTACCAAGTGGCACCTGGATGGTGGGCTTGGGAACCCTGCTCACATCGTTTGGGGCCATGAGCGACACCCCGGCCGGATCTCCTTCGGATGGAACCCGAATAGGCGATAAACCTGGACCAGAGACTTGCGTGGTTAATCAGGTCGTGGCCGACACCCTCGCCAGGCTTCCGCTTGAAGGTTGCCGAGATACATGACGTGTACATGGCGGTAAGTGGCGAGAGCGTGTGTGAATAAGTACACCCCTGCAGGGTTAACATCATCTATTCAAATAGCCGTGTCCGCGGTAAAGGACTTCTGGGTTGCCTGTACATTTCATAGACAAGTTAACGTGGATACTCTAAAATGCGCAAGATAAGCGTGAGTGCTATTGATGGCGTTCTTGTAGGGAGACGGGAGCGGATCCATAGTGGTGTATTGATATGGTGAATATGTGGACTCGTGTGCGCCACCTCAAAAGAGTTACTTGCAAATGTAGTTCAGATAGCCATCGAGTCAAAGCTGGCTTGCGCAACAAACTCCACCACCCCTTTGTTGATACTGATGCATATGTGTATATAGTTCTGATGTAAGTCTTGCTGTTACATTTGTACTCACGTTTGCTTAATTTATGTTTTTGCAGAGAGACTTCAGTCTTGCTAGTAGTTCCGCGTGGACTTCGACGTTTAGCTTGTTACCTCAGCTACGATCTTGTGCCCTTGGCAGGATCTGGTAGTTAGTCAGGCTTCTCAGCCTTTTTCATTTGTAGATGTCTATACCCAGACATTTTAGGCTACTTGTATGCTCTGAATGTTTGGTCGAGATACCCATGTTTGTAATATCTCGCTCCTCGGAGCCTATTGAATAAAATACTTGAGTTGTGATGCCATGTTGTGATGCCATGTTGTATTTGCACATATCGAGCATATTGTGTGTATGTTATTGAAATGCTTGGTATGTGTGGGATCTAACTATCTAGTTGTTTATCCTTGGTAGTCTCTCTTACGGAAATGTCTCCGGTGCTTCCAATCGAGCCTTGGTAGCTTGCTACTTGCTCCTAACACTTAGGCTGGCCGGCATGTGTCCTTCTTTGTTCCTGTGTCTGTCCCTTCGGGGAAATGTCACGCGGTGTCTACCGGAGTCCTGTTAGCCTACTACATCCCAGTTTACCGGAGCCCTGCTAGGCCAGTTGCTACAGCCCGGATTCACTCGCTGATGACCGACACGTTCGTTGCTGGGTCATGTATGCCTGTCCCTGTAAGTTAGTGCCACTTTGGGTTCACGACTAGCCATGTCAGCCCGGGCTCCTTGTCATATGGATGCTAGCGACACTATCATATACGTGTGCCAAATGGCACAAACGGTCTCGGGCCTGGTAAGGAGACACCCGTGGGAACACCGTGCGTGAGGCTGCAAAGTGATATGAGGTGTTACATGCTAGATATGTGTGGCATTGAGTCGGGGTCCTGACAGAGCATAGATGGGAACCTTACGGTAGATGACCATGATGTACATCTCCTCCCATAGCCACTTGGACACATCGAACGTAGTACCAGAGCCCACTTGAGTCTTCATAGCAACTAGCAAGTCAACGAGGTACCCATAAATCTCATCCTTATTCCCAATCTTGGGCAGAAGCACGTTACGAAACACACGGTGCATGATATCATATACTTTCTCAAGATCCTTGGACTCACCAATGATGCCTTGCCCACAAATGTACAGAGGAGCAAGCTTCTCCTTAGGCATGGAATGAGCACGGCCGTGAGGACGAATGCCGCCATTCCCGGCGAGACCGGTATCATCATAGCCAAGAGCATTGCAGAAAGCTCTCGAGGGCACTTGAAAGAACTCATCACAACACATGAAAGAGAGAGTGCGAGCATCGTCTTCACCAAAATGGACGGTTGCATAAAACTGGTGAATAAGTTGAACATCAAAGTCACAGCTGATTGACATGAGCTTAATCAAATCAAACTCCTCACAGAGAGCCAAAGCCTCTCCAAAGTACTCCATGTTGCTCCTCCAGTGGTCAAGGTCAATGGTCCACTGCTTGGTATACTGATTCTTTTCATGCTCAAATAACTCATGGACAATCCTCACCTGCATCTCATTCCGGAACTGAACAGTGGTCCATCATGGATCAACGGGAAGCACATATGGGTTCCTCCTCCGGAAAACTTCCCACTCCTTTGCCTTCCACTTGTGCATAAAAGGGCAATACGTTGCCTGTTAGTGGCAAACTTTTCACGATGAGTTGGCTTGGGGGGAACCACAACCTCTTGTTCCTCTTCAGACTCAGTAGGGCACTTGCATCTACGGGCTCTCTTCTTTGACTTGGCACGAGGAGCAGAGCAAGAACCAGAGCCACCTGCGCGCGCCCACACACACACACACACACATACACACACACACACACACACACACACACACACACGAAGCACACAAGAGACCCAGCAGAGATGAGAGGATTGCACACAAGAACGAGAGAATATATTGCTTGTGAATCAGAGAAGGTAAAATAGTGCAACATGGTTAAGGAACCCCGTTTGTACAGGTTCTCCAACTGGTGGAACCGCCCAAGCGGTTGATCCGCTGGAAGTGAGCAGTTCCACCCGTGGGAGAGCAAGTACCCACGGGATTTGAATCAAATTGCAATATTTCAAATTCTAGCGATGCACAAAACAATAGCAGGATTCATATAGACCTCTTCCACCCAATAGCTTGGACAAACAAATGTGGGATATCAAGTAATGCCTTAAGAGGATGGATTCATACATTGAAACCCTAGAAAAGAGGAACGAGACATTACCGATATCCATGGGAAGAGATCAGGGAGGAGGTGGCCTCCATGAAGAGAATCCGAGGGATACCCATAGATCCGGAGCACCGAGGAGCACTCCGGGGCGAGGGTGATGGTGACCGGCAGCTAGGGCAGGAGAGGAGAGTGAACATGAAGGGTAAAAAGAGAAACCCCTTTGGCTCGACCCCTTTAAATACCCGCATAAGATGCGAAGCGGTTGTACCACCCTGGTATAGGCTTGTGGTTGTCGGCGGTACTTCCGATGCCAGAGAGGCAGCGGTAGTACCGCCTGGAACCGCCCACTAGTCCCGCTGGAACAGTACAACCGAGTACCTGAGCGGTTGAACCACCCGGTCACATACACCTTCACCAAGAACAAACGTTTGTGCAACTAGAAATAAGATGGTTTGAGGGAAGAGGAAGGCTTGGGATGGAGACACGACACAGTAATATGATGTGGTAAACTCCAAGAATGCAAGAAGAAAACAAGAAAGGCCATCACTTGTTGTAATACACACACCTAGGACCTAAACGAAATCTAGCAAGAGCGAATAAGATCCAAACAATGAAGACCAACCTCTACAACAGAGGCGGTGGCCGGAGCCACCTATGTTTGAGTATGTTGGTATGACACTGCGAAGATTTTAACCTTGGCTCATGACCAAAACTCAGCTTTCAAGCACAAGTACCATAAAAAAATGGCTAATGTGGATGACTTTATCAATTTATGCATAATAGGGGGGGGGGAGAGTTCATTGAGAGAACAACACCCCCTCTATGTCCATGCCTACATCTAGAACAAGATAATATGATGAATGCGGTGCGGTGTGCCTAGGATCAAGCCACATTGCTCGAATCAATGATATTTTGCTCATTCGTTAACTCGCAAAATCTTGCTTCATCCAGGGGCTTCATGAAAATGTTCACTAGTTGTTCTTGAGTGTTGATGTAGATAATCTCAATCTCCCCACGCTTGATATGACCCCGAATAATATGATGACGAATCTCAATATGCTTCGTCTTGCTATGTTGCACCGAATAGTAGGAGATCTTGATAGCACTGTCATTGTCACATAGAAGAGGCACATTGTCACAAATGACACCATAATCCTTTAAAGTTTGCCTCATCCATAGCAATTGTGCACAACAACTGGCGGCGGATACATACTCAGCCTCAGTGGAAGAGAGAGAGAGAGAGAGAGAGAGAGAGAGAGAGAGAGAGAGAGAGAGAGAGAGAGAGAGAGAGAGAGAGAGAGAAATTTTGCTTCTTTGAAGACCAACTTACCAAAGAGCGGCCAACAAATTGGCACCCTCTGGAAGTTGACTTCCTATAGAATTTTATCTAATCAAATCATCATGAGCCTCTCTCAGCAACTCGAGTTCCTGTTTCCTTCTCGAGTAATCATAAGTCAATCTCTCGTGGTAGGCTAAGAGAAAATCATGACGAGTTGATAGTTCATCCATTCATGACTTGAGAGCGGAATGCTTATATGTCAGCGACTGATTTTTCTCCATCTCCTCAACCAACAACCCTTCAGATTTCCTGAGGGTTTTCTCAGTTTTCTCAAGAGAGTTTTGTTGAATATTAGCAATTTTGATCGTTTTAGCATGGTCATCCTCATTAGAAGAATATTGATCACTAGAGTGAGTCTTGCGATGTTTGGAGGATACCTTTTCTTTCGATGCTTTAGCCATGAAGTAGTATGCAGGAGATATGTCGTCGCTTGAATGTTTCTCGAAGAAGTTTGATGCAGGGCGATAGCACAACCTATGCCAACCATGCCAGAATTAGAATCCTCATCAGAATCCTCAGCTTCTTCGGAGTCAGATGATTCTTCTTGATCGGAGTCCATATCCTTGCCGATGTACACCTTGGCCTTGCGAGAGGTATTCTTGCAATTGGAGGAGGACTTGGAAGGATTCCTCGAGGAAGATCTTGACAATGACTTTGAGGAGGAGTTGTCCTTCTTCTTGAAGAACTTCTTCGTTTTCTTCTCATCATCGAAATCGTAGCTCTTGCTCTTGCTTTTGATATGATAGTTTCCTGAATCATATCTTCCACTTGCACGGATTTTAGCTTCCCAGAGAGGCCAGTCCGAAATGAAATGTCCTAACTTTTTGCACTTGAAGCAGGTGTTATCTCTAGTGGGTTTTGATGAAGATTTTGAACTGCCAGAGTTGCTGGATCCCTTCTTTTGAAACTAATTCTTTCTATGGAGGGTTGGAATATTTTTTTGAGTAAGGCGAGATCTTTGCTGATCCTTTCTGGGTCACTAGAGTCTTCTTCGGCATTTCCGTCGGAGGAGGAACCAACCACAACTTTGAGAGCATGGCTTTTGCGATGACTTGAACCATAGAGATCTCTCTTCTCTTCTTCTTGTTCCTCGTGGGTGTTCAGCCTTTCCATTATATCATCATAATCAAGAACTTTGAAATCAGCTCATTCCCTTATCATCAGAACTAGAGTGTCAAACAAACTGCCAAGTGATCGGAGCAGATTCTTCACAACTTCATGGTCAATGATGTCTTTGGCGCGGAGACCTTGTAGCTCATTGGCGATGTCACTCAGATGATCGAAAGTTTTCTAAAAACTTTCATTTCCAATGCGCTTGAACCTATTGAACTTTGCTCGAAGGGTATCAATGCGAGCTTCTTTCTGAGTTGAAAACACCTTCATTTTTTGGGAAACATTGCATGGAAAACAAAAAATTCTACGCACACTCAATGATCTTTCCATGAAGATGCATAGCAATGAGGGGGAGAGTGTGTCTACGTATCCTTGTAGACCGTAAGCGCAAGCATTTAACAACGCAGTTGATGTAGTCGAACTTCTTCATGCTCCAACCGATCAAGTACCGAACTTACGACACCTCCATGTTCTGCACACGTTCAGCTCGGTGACGTCCTCCGCCTTCTTGATCCAGCAAGACAACGAGGTAGTAGATGAGTTCTGGCAGCACGACAGCGTGGTGACGGTGATGTTGAAGTTATCTCCGCAAGGCTTCACCTAAGCAGTATGAAAATATGACCGGGGGTGTTAACGGTGGAGGGGGCACCGCACACGGCTAGGCAATTGTTTGGGATGTGCTAGGCGCCCCCTCCTCATATATATATAGGTGGGAGGGAGAGGGGAGAGGCCAAGGGGCACCCCAAGTAGGCCTGAATCCTATTTATTTGATGGAATCGTCCGGGCAGAAACGGGGAAGAATTTGTTCTGTCATAGAGGCCTCATTGAGTGCTTCCGTTATGGCTCCTGCCCTTGGCCGCCCCCCTGCCATGTTTGTTAGAGGGGGAAAGGAAAGGGGGGAGGAAGGAAGGGGGAGGCCGAATCCCCCCCTTTCCTTTCCCCACAAGGGCGGCTGCCATGGGGGGGTGCGCCAGCCCCTTGTGGGCTGGTGTGCTCCCCTCTTATAGCCCAATAGGCCCACTAACCTCCTGGGGGTGTCCGGTACCCCCTCTGGTACTTCGATAATCACCCGGTACACTCCGAAACACTTTCGGTGTCCGAATATCATCGTCCTATATATCAATCTTGACCTATCGACCATTTCGAAACTCCTCGTTATGTCTGTGATCACATCCGAGACTCCAAACAACATTCGGTCACCAAATCATATAACTCATATAACACTATATCGTCAACGAACGTTAAGCGTGTGGACCCTACGGGTTTGAGAACTATGTAGACATGACCGAGACACCTCTCCGGTCAATAACCAATAGCGGAACCTGGATGCTCATATTGGTTCCTCCATATTCTACGAAGATCTTTATCGGTCGAACCGTTATGACAACATACGTAATTCCCTTTGTCCATCGGTATGTTACTTGCCCGAGATTCGATCATCGGTATCTCTATACCTATTTCAATCTTGTTACCGGCAAGTCTCTTTACTCGTTCCGTAATACATCACCTAGTGACCAACTCCTTAGTCATTTGCTTGCAAGCTTATGATGTGTATTATCGAGAGGTCCCGGAGATACCTCTTCGATACTCGGAGTGACAAATCCTCATCTCGATCTATGCAACAAACACCTTCGGAGATACCTGTAGAGCATGTTTATGATCACCCAGTTACATTGTGACATTTGATAGAACACAAGGTATTTCTCCGGTATCTGGGAGTTGCATAATCTCATAGTCAAAGGAATATGTATTTGACATGAAGAAAGCAATAGCAATAAAACTGAACAATCATTATGCTAAGCTAATGGATGGGTCTTGTGCATCAGATCATTCGCCTAATGATGTCTCCTATTATTAAATGACAACTCATGTCCATGGTTAGGAAATCTTAACCATCTTTGATCAACGAGCTAGTGTAGTAGAGGCTTACTAGGGACACGGTGTTTGTTTATGTATTCACACATGTATTTAAGTTTTTGATTAATACAATTATAGCATGAATAATAAATCTTTATCATGAATAAGGAAACATAAAATAACAACTTTATTATTGCCGCTAGGGCATATTTCCTTCAGTCTACCACTTGCACTAGAGTCAATAATCTAGATTACATTGTAATGAATCTAACACCCATGGAGTCTTGGTGCTGATCATGTTTTGCTCATGGAAGAGGCTTAGTCACCGGCCTGCTATATTCAGATGCGTATGTATTTTGCAAATTTCTATGTCTCCATCCTTGACTTGTTCACGAATGGATTTGAAGCGTCTCTTGATGTGTTTGGTTCTCTTGTGAAACCTGGATTTCTTCGCAAAGGCAATTGCTCCAGTGTTGTCACAATAGATTTTCATTGGACCCGATGCACTAGGTATTACACCTAGATCGGATATGAACTCCTTCATCCAAACTCCTTCATTTACTGCTTCCGAAGCAGCTATGTACTCCACTTCACAAGTAGATCCTGCCACGATGCTCTGCTTGGAACTGCACCAACTGATAGCTCCACCATTCAATATAAATACGTATCGGTTTGTGACTTAGAGTCATACGAATTAGTGTCAAAGCTGGCATCGATGTAACCATTTATGACGAGCTCTTTGTCACCTCCATAAACGAGAAACATATCCTTGGTCCTTTTCAGGTACTTCAGGATGTTCTTGACCACTGTCCAGTGATCCACTCCTGGATTACTTTCGTACCTCCCTGCCAGACTTATAGCAAGGCACACGTCAGGTCTGGTACACAACATAGAATACATGATAAACCTATGGCTGAGGCATAGGGAATGACTTTCATTTTCTCTCTATCTTTTGTAGTGGTTGGGCTTTGAGTCTCTCTCAACTTCACACCGTGTAACACCGGCAAGAACCCTTTCTTTGACGGATCCATTTTAAACTTCTTCAAAACTTTGTCAAGGTATGTGCTGTGTGAAAGTCCTATTAAGCGTCTTGATCTGTCTCTATAGATTTTGATGCCCAATATATAAGCATCTTCAATGAGGTCTTTAATTGGAAAACTCTTATTCAAGTATCCTTTTATGCTATCCAGAAATTATGTATCACTTCCAATCAACAATATGGCATCTACATATAATATCAGAAATGCTACATAGCTCCCACTCACTTTCTTGTAAATACAGGCTTCACCGAATGTCTGTATAAAACCATATGCTTTGATCACCTCATCAAAGCATATATTCCAACTCCGAGGTGCTTCCACAAGTCCATAGATGGATCGCTGGAGTTCGCACACTTTGTTAGAACCTTTAGGATCGA
The DNA here is from genome assembly GCA_021437245.1 of Aegilops speltoides. Taxonomy (NCBI): domain Eukaryota; kingdom Viridiplantae; phylum Streptophyta; class Magnoliopsida; order Poales; family Poaceae; genus Aegilops; species Aegilops speltoides. Next base: position 463,112,111 of record CM038147.1, on the reverse strand, counting down.
CAAAACCTTCTGGTTGCATCATATACAACTCTTCTTTAAGAAATCCGTTAAGGAATGCAGTTTTGACGTCCATTTGCCACATTTCATAATCATAAAATGCGGTATTGCTAACATGATTCGGATGGACTTAAGCATCGCTACGGGTGAGAAAGTCTCATCGTAGTCAACCCCTTGAACTTGTCGAAAACCTTTTGCGACAAGTTCAGCTTTGTAGATGGTGACATTACCATCAGCGTATGTCTTCTTCTTGAAGATCCATTTATTCTCTATGGCTTGCTGATCATCGGGCAAGTCTACCAAAGTCCATACTTTGTTCTCATACATGGATCCTATCTCAGATTTCATGGCCTTAAGCCATCTATCGGAATCTGGGATCATCATAGCTTCTTCATAGTTTCTAGGTTCGCCTTGATCTAATACATTGACTTTCAGAACAGGATTACCATATGATACGTCTCCAACGTATCTATAATTTTTTATTGTTCCATGCTATTATATTATCATCCTTGGATGTTTTACAATCATTTTATAACCATTTTATATCATTTTTTGGTACTAACCTATTGACATAGTGTCCAGTGTGAGTTGTTATTTTCTGCTTGTTTTTTACATCGCAGAAAATCAATACCAAACGGGGTCCAAACGCACCGAAACTTTTTGTTGATTTTTTCTGGACCAGAAGACGCAAGACGGGCCAAAGAAGTACCAGAGGGGTGCCTCGAGGGGGGCATAACCCACCAGGGCGCGCCTGGGGGCCCAGGCGCGCTCAGGTGGGTTATGCCCATCTCGGTGGCCTCCCACACTGCCTCTTTAGTCTATAAATACCCCAATATTCTAGAAACCCTAGGGGAGTCAACGAAAATCAATTCCAGCCCTAGGCGCACTCAGGTGGGTTAGGCCCATCTCGGTGGCCTCCCACACTGCCTCTTTGCTCTATAAATACCCCAATATTCCAAAAACCCTAGGGGAGTCAACGAAATCAATTCCAGCAGTCGCAAGTTCCATAAACACCAGATCCAATCTAGACAGCATCACGGAGGGGTTCATCATCCTCATTGGTGCCTCTGTGATGATGTGTGAGTAGTTCATTGTAGACCTATGGGTCCATAGTTAGTAGCTAGATGGTGATAACCCACAAGTATAGGGGATAGTTGTAGCCTCTTTCGATTAGTAAGAGTGTCGAACCCAACGAGGAGCTAAAGGTAGAACAAATACTCTCTCAAGTCCTATCAGCCACTGATACGACTCTACGCACGCTTGACGTTCGCTTTACCTAGAACAAGTATGAAACTAGAAGTACTTTGTAGGTGTTTTTGGGTAAGCTTGCAAGAAAGTAAAGAACACGTAAATATAAACTAGGGGATGTTTAGATAAAGACACAACTAAATTAGTAAAAGTAAAGAGCTTGTTGTCACGAGAAAGTTATTTGTCCCTAGGCAATCGATAACTAGACCGGTAATCATTATTGCAATTTTATTTGAGGGAGAGGCATAAGCTAACATACTTTCTCTACTTGGATCATATGCACTTATGATTGGAACTCTAGCAAGCATCCGCAACTACTAAAGATTCATTAAGGTAAAACCCAACCATAGCATTAAAGCATCAAGTCCCCTTTATCCCATACGCAACAATCCCTCCTACTCGGGTTTGTTTTTCACCACTCACCAACCCACTATAAGAGAATCATGAACGATTGCAACACCCTACAGCAGGAATCCTCACGCTATGCGCGACGGAGGGCACCATAGGATAGCACCAATAATAAAACATACAACTCAAACCAATCACGATCATCAAATAGCCATTAGGACAAAACAGATCTACTCAAACATCATAGGATAGCCATACATCATTGGGAAATAATATATAGCGTTGAGCACCATGTTTAAATAGAGATTACAGCGGGTAAGAGAGAGATTACACCGCTGCATAGAGGGGGGGGGGAATAGTTGGTGGAGATGTTGGTGAAGATGGCGGAGGTGTTGGTGAAGATCGCGGTGATGATGATGGCCCCTGGCGGCGTTCCGGCGCCACCGGAAGCAAGGGGGAGAGGCCCCCCTTCTTCTTCTTCTTCCTTGGCCTTCTCCCTAGATGGGAGAAGGGTTTCCCCTCTGGTCCTTGGCTCCCATTGCTTGGGAGGGGCGAGAGCCCCTCCGAGATTGAATCTATCTCTCTGTTTACGCGTTCTCTGCGTTGGCAAATTCTACCCCTTCACCGTTTCTTTTATATCCGGAGATCCGTAACTCTGATTGGGGTGAATCTTTCGCTCAGATCTTCTTCATAAAATTATCTTTCTTGCGCCAGAAAGAGAGCATCAACCGCCTTACGGGTGGACCACAAGGAAAGGGCGCTGGGGGGGTAGCGCGCCTACCTCATGACCACCCTGGACACCGTTTCACATTGATTTTACTTCCAGAAAATCATAAATATTCCAGAAAAATCTCCGTCGGTTTTTATCCCATTTGGACTCCGTTTGATATTGGGTTTCTTCGAAACAAAAACATGCAATGACAGTGAACCGCATCAAGCAATCGGATCAATTTGTTAGTCCCAAAAAATAGTATAAAAAGTTGCCAAAAAGTATATGAAAGTGAATAATATTGGCATGGAACAATCAAAAATTATAGATACGACGGAGACATATCAGATGGCTTCCTCTCTTTCTCTCTCTTGATTCTCAATAAAGTAGTCTCTTGGATATCCATATGATGCAAGTCTTTTTGCGGTGTGTTTGTTGGGATCCGATGAACTTTGAGTTTATGATCAGATCTATGTTTTTATCCATGAAAGTTATTTGAGTCTTCTTTGATCTATTATTTGCATGATTGCTTATAGCCTCATATTTCTTCTCTGATATTTGTTTTTTTGGCCAACTTGATCTATTTATCTTGCAATGGGAAGAGGTGCTTTGTGATGGGTTCGATCTTACGGTGCTTGATCCCAATGACAGAAGGGGAACCGGCATGTATGTATCGTTGCTATTAAGGGTAACAAGATGGAGTATATTTTTACATAAATAGATCTTGTCTACATCATGTCATCGTTCTTATTGCATTACTCTGTTTTTCCATGAACTTAATACACTAGATGCATGCTGGATAGCGGTCGATGTGTGGAGTAGTAGTAGTAGATGCAGGCAGGAGTCGGTCTACTAATCTTGGACGTGATGCCTATATAATGATCATTGCCTGGATGTCGTCATGAGTATTTGAAGTTCTATCAATTGCCCAACAGTAATTTGTTTATCCACCTTTTTCTATTTTTGTCGAGAGAAGCCACTAGTGAAACCTACGTCTCTTCTTTAATATATTTGCCGTTGCGATCTATTTTTATTTGCTTTTATTTTCAGATCTATTAAACAAAAAATACAAAAATACTTTGCTGCACTTTATTTTATTTTCTATCTATTTATCTATTCTATTACAACTTTCTCCCATCCACTTGCCAATTTCTGGCGTCGTTACCCGAAAGGGATTAACAACCCCTTTAACATGTCGGGTTGCGAGTATTTGTTATTTGTGTGCAGTTGCTGTTTACGTTGTGTTGTATGGTTCTTCTACTGGTTCGATAACCTTGGTGTCATCACTGAGGGTAGTACCTACCATCGCTGTGCTGCATCATCCCTTCCTCTTTGGGGAAATACCAACGTAATTCTAGCAGGCATCAAAAGGAATTTCTGGCGCCATTGCCGGGGAGGATCATGTCAAGATAGTCTCCCGACAACCCGCCAATTTCTAGCGCCGTTGCCGGGGAGACATCATCAACATCAACCAGGTTCCTAATCACAAATCTCATCTCCTTACAATTTACATTATTTTCCATTTGCCTCTCGTTTTCCTCTCCCCCACTTCACAAAAAATTGCCATTTTATTCGCCCTCTTTTTCGTTCGCCGTATTTCTCGTCAGATCTCTTGTTTGCTATCTCTACTTGTGTTACAATGTGCCTTCTATTTTCTTGCATCTTCGCTTGCTAAAAATATATTGATACGGATCCTAACCCACTTGCTAATATTTTCAAAAGATCCAATTATGATGAACCAATTGCTAGTGAATTGAGTTCACTAGATTATATTTATGAATCTGAAAATTGTGATGAAGTGTTAAACGAAGGAATTTATGAAGTGATTCATGATAGCTCCTTGAATGAAAAGCATGATTGCAATGATGTTATTATAAATTCTATTAATGTCAATTATGCTAGTGATATGCAAAACCCCAAGCTTGGGGATGCTTGTTATGTTATGTCCACTACATATTGCAATTATCATGATTGGGGTGATAATGATTCTTATGATCTTGAAATTTTATTTGAGCCTCATTATGAATATGTTATTGATAATAATTTTTGAACTAGTATTGAAAGTGTGTTTGGAAGAGTGTCAACTTTAGGTGAAAATAAACCCACATGTTTGGAGAGTGTTCAATCTTGCGAATTTTTTTAATAAAAGTGGGATTGGAGAGGTCATGACTTTATTTGATGATAATCCCACTATTTTGGAAGAGTGTGAACTTTGCATGCATTTGGATCATGAATAGAATATTTTATGTGATAGTTATATTTTTTAATTCAATTATGATCCCACATGGAATTATTATGAGAGAGGAAAATATGGTTGTAGAAATTTTCATGTTACTAAATTACCTCTTGTTATGTTGAGATTGTCAATGTTTTATTCCTCTCCTTTGCATATGCCAGATATTTCATATCTTGTTAATTTGTTTGCTTATAAAATTCCTATGCATTGGAAGTATGTTAGACCTAAATGTGCTTGTCACATGTTTTATGATACTCTCTTTGTGTTCCAATTATTATCTTTCATGTGAGCATCAATAAAATTATGCCTAGCTAGGGGCGTAAAACGATAGTGCACGTTGGGGACAACCCAACTTGTATCTTTTTTCTTTTTTGCTTTTCTTGCTATTTTCAATAAAATACCCAATTATGCCTATTATTAGACGTGTTTTTGTGGTTTAAATTAGCGTTTGCCAAGCAAAGCCTTTGGGATGATTTGGGCGAGAGTTGATTTGATCTTGCTGAAAAATAGAAACTTCTACGCTCACAAAAAAATTACCATTTTTAACAGAAGAGTGTTTTTGAGTTGATTCTTTTTGCAGAATATTAATAAACAAATTTCCCACGTGGTCCTAAATTTTCATAATTTTTGGAGTTACAGAAGTATTCGAAATATCCAGATTGCTACAGACTATTCTGTTTTTGACAGATTCTGTTTTCTTTGTGTTGTGTGCTTGTTTTGATGATTCTACGGTTTTCTTTGAAGAGTTTTTGCCATAGAAAAGTTGGAATAGAGTAGATATAATGAAAAAATAAAAATATGAATGGGTTTGCTATATTACTTATAGTAGTGATTTGCTTTCTTATACTAACAGATCTCACGAAGGTTTTGTTGAGTTTTGTGTGATTGAAGTTTTCAAGTTTTGGGTGATATTACGATGGATGAAGGAATAAGGATTAGCAAAAGGCTAAGCTTGGGTATGCCCGAGGCACCCCAATATAATATTCAAGAAGTATCAAGCAACTAAGCTTGGGGATGCCCCCGAGTGGATCCCCTCTTTCTTCTAACAACCATCGGTAGTTTACTTGGAGCTATATTTTTATTCATCACATATTATGAGTTTTGCTTGGAGCGTCTTGTATGATATGAGTCTTTGCTTGTTTTGCCTTTTATTTTAAGTCTTGAATCCTTGCTGGACACTCCTTTTTGAGAGAGCCAAAAATTATGCTATGCGTGCTCCTATGCTTCACTTAATTTTTTAGAGCCTTGGAATTTCTCTAGTGCTTCAGTTATATCTTTTTGAGCACGGTGTGCTTTGTTATTTTTGAAGAAATGCTCTCATGCTTCACTTAGATTTATTTTGGAGTTATTAATTTTTTAAGAAATTCTCTCTTGCTTCACTTAGATTATTTTGAGAGAAAGGACTATTATGCTCATGTTCTTCACTTATATTTGTTTGAGCTTATTAAAAGCAACATATGAAACTAGTCCCAAAGTGATAGATATCCAAGGAGGATATAATAAAAACTTTCATGAAGATCATTGGACAAAATAAACTTGGTTCTTTATAGTGGTTTTGAGATATGACGATATGATATGTGAGTCATGTTGATGAGTAATTATGCTTTAGTAAGAATATTGGTGTTAAGGTTTGTGATTCCCTATGCAAGCACGAAAGTCAATAGTTATGCAATGAAATTACATCCTACTTGTGGTCCATTATTTGGTGTTAGTTATGCTTAATTCTCGCTTATGAGATTTTTCGTTTCTTGGTTGGGCGTTCTCAATCTTTTTGCTAGCCTTCATTTGCACTAAGTATGATCACTACTTGTGCATCCAAAACCCTTTAAACCAGTTTTGCCATATGAGTCCACTATACCTACCTATGGTATTTCCATGCCGTTCTAAGCAAATTTGTATGTGCCATCTCTAATTTTCAAAATAAATTTCTCTTTTGTGTGCTCGTACCGCTCGCGAGGCGGTGAGGGGTGGCCGATATTTTCCATGCTAGATGTGTTATTCTCACGATGAGTGCTTACTCACTTGTCATTGCACGAGAGTGTGACAAAGGTATTAGGGATGCCTAGTCCCAAAATGAAAATATGAATTTACTTTATGTTGTCAAATAATAAATTCCTTGGAAAGTGTTGGTATGGAGGGCACCTGTGGATACGGTTAGCCATGGAAAGTGAAAGTATGGTGGAAAAAGGAATAAACTTTTTTTCTGTTCGGGAACCGCCTATGATATATCTAGCATGGAAAGTGTTGGGAACTCTAAGTCGTTTTCATTGGTGGTAAAAGTATGCCTCCCAAAATGTTTTTATCTCACAATTTTTGTTTGAGCTCTGGTACCTCTACAAATCCCTACTTCGCTCCACGAAGGGCCTTCTACAAATCCCTACTTCCCTCCACGAAGGGCCTTTCTTTAACTTTATGCAATTTTTATTTTTACTTGACTCTCCATCTTATCTTATAAAGCACCAACTAAGGGCACTATGATCGTACTTGAGCATTGGGTATTGTCGGCGTTCTGGGAACGGGGGTCCCCAGACTTGCCTTCCTGCGGCCTGCAGCGTGGCTCACCAGTGGCCCAGTACGGCCCGTCTTCATCAACTCAAGCTCAAGACCCTCGCGAGGGGCCAAGCCTCGCGGGGCGGACGATGCAAGGCTTCCTCAGGGGCAGCCTCACCACGCAGGCTCGCGTGGAGGCCGAGAGATCAAGGCAAGGAGCGCCTCGCGAGGTGCTCGTGACGCAAGCCATGACGATCACGGCCAGGAGGGCACCAACCCGCACAGTGTCCTTGTTTCCTCTTTGGTGCAAAGGGGGCAAGCGCAGGCACTGAGTACCGAGGCATCAGGCAAAGGTTTCCATATCGGCGCAATAAGACCAAGACCAGCAGGACGACAGGACAGAGGTCACCGTGGAGCCCGAGACGGCTTCATCACCAGTCCCTTTGGCAGTCGAAGACCACCTTTAGTCAGGATAGCTTGTACTAGCTGTCCCCTTTCAAAATGGCCGTTGTTGGCTCCCTTCCCGCTCAATATTTGGGAAGAGGACCAGGGCCTCAATATATAGGGCTAGCCACCACAGTAGAAGGCATCTCATCTAGGGCCAAGAGAGACGGATCAACTCCTCTACAAACACACCACCACAAGAACACCTCTCCTCGCGAGGCTGTTCTTCCTCTGTACTATTCATCATCAGCCCAAGAGGCAATCCACAACACCACACACTGGATTTGGGTATTGCACCACAACGGTGGCCCGAACCATTATAAACCTCATGTCTCTTGTGTTGTTCATGGTGCTAGCTTAGGATCGCGGTGAGGTTGTGGGCGCGTTTCGGTAGGGAGAAGATCTTCGTGCGCACCCCAGAGTTCGAACCTTAAGGGTTTTGCCGGAACCCGTTATCCGACATTTGGCGCGCCAGGTAGGTGTGCGCCGGGGCTCTTCCTTCCGTCGGCCCGCTCTCCACAAACACCGCTCTTTGCCCTCATGGAGGACAACGAACCTCCAGCCCCGGCGGTCGGTGCCAGTGTTGGGGCCAGGGGGCTCCGGGCCTTGGCCCCGCCCTGCGACAGGTGCAGTGGCCGCACAAGTTCAAGCCAGAGATGCCGCTACGCTATGACGGCGCAGTGGACCTGCTAGCTTTCCTGCTGGCGTACGAGGAGGCCATCCTCAAGGCCGGAGGCGATGACAAGGTCATGGCCAACTGGTATCCCATGGCCCTCACCGGCGTCCTGCGCGTTTGGGTGCTCAACCTGCCAACATCTTCTGTGGCGTCCTGGGAGGAGATACGCAACCTCTTCCTTATCCACTACGCTGCACCGGCGCCCCTGGTCCTTGCAGCTCTCCTGGGCGGCTCGTAGGCACCACCCTCAGACCGCCACGCCAAGCCGTTCTTCAGCCAGATCGGCGCCGCCTCGCGCGGCAAGGAGCTCCTCCGGGTTGGGCGGCACCCAAAGCCGACCTGACCTTCAACTCAGACGATCACCCCGTCAACACCGCTTGCTCGGGTGCGCTCCCAATGCTTTGCACGCCCACCATCTGCCAGGTGGCCGTCACCAAGACCCTCATCAATGGCGGCGCTGGCCTCAACATGCTCTCGGTGGAGGCCTTTAGCCTCCTCCATGTACCGCTGGAACAGCTATGACCTAGCAAGCCCTTCTCGGGCGTTGGAGGCGGTTCCTCCAGCTCCCTGGGGCAGATCCGCCTTCCTGTGACCTTCGACACCCACGACAACTTCCGCATGGAGCTTGTCGGGGGTTGGGTACGACATATGCCAATGGATGGCTTATCATGGTGGGGGCGAGTAGAACATCGCCGGTGCCTGGAAACGGGATGAGGCGAAGACATGCACGCCGACGGATCTTACCCAGCTTCGGGGATCTCCGTGGAGATAACACCCCTACTGCTGCTCTGCGGGGTCTCCGCATGATCACTAAGGCAAAGTGGGTACAAGGTTGCTCCTTGATCTATTTCTGGAGGTAGGAGAAGGCAAGGCTAGCTTTCTCCTTCCTGTATGGTCTATCTAGTGCTAATGGTTTCCAACCCTTTGCATGGGTGCCCTGGGGGGTTTATATAGGCCTACCCCCCAGGGGTACAATGGTAAAACCGGCTGGGTGCGGGTCCCAGCCGTCTGTCTCTCAGGCGCCGTCTTCTCCGCCGACTCCTGGGGCCCGCCGACTGGTGGGTCCCGCCGACTGGCCTGGTACGGGGACATCAGCCCGTGTCCGCCGCGGACGGGTCGTGCCGGCTGCAGATTACTGTAGCCGTGCTTCTAATGACGCGGGCTCGGTCATGGGGTCATGGCAATAGTGCCGCCGCCTGACGGGCGATCACTGTTGCCATTCCCCTGTCTCGTCTGGTTAATGGCGTGTGGGGCCCGTGGGAGAGGCCGACCGACTCCTGGGGCCCGACTCCCAACAGGTCTGACTCTTGGCGCTCTCGCCGTCTTCAGTGCTCCCGCTGACTTGTAGGCCCCACCGTCTCTGGGCCGTACAGACAGGCTGTCGTGGGTATAGGGCTCCGCCCCCAAGGGCTGATGTCAGGGCTGGCATGGCAATAGTGCCGCGCCGGGCGGAGATCTCCGTGGGTACGGCGCACTGTGGCCATGCCTGCCTTTAATTATCGAGGTGGTTGGAGTTGCAGGCCAACTCCCTACAGCCGGCCTCTCTGGAAGTCGCCGGCCAGGAGTCGGCTTATCTTGAAGTTTCCTCTGGACTCGGCTTAGCTGAGAGTCGCCTCTGGGACTCGGCTTGACTGAGAGTCGCTCCTGGGACTCGGCTTATCTTGGAGTCGCTTCTGGACTCGCGGGGCGCAGCCTGCCCCGATGTCTTGAAAGGTTCTGGGACTCGGGTTAGCCTACCCGTGGCCCATTACTCCGACAGAGCTGGTCAACTTTGACATCACCCACATCGGCCTCCCGTACAACGCCATCCTTGGGTACCCTGCCTTGGCTCAGTTCATGGCAGCGACCCATCTGGCCTACAACCTCAAGAAGATGCCCGGGAGCAGCGGCGTCCTCACCATAGTTGGAGATACCAAGGATGCTCTGCTGGCGCTCAAGCTCGCCCTCAAGACAGCCGCAACAGCACAACCTGCCGGCACAGACACCTCCAAGGCCAAGGGGGCTGCGTCGACCAAGAAGAAGCAGTTGTTTACTCAGGACAAGGCGGAGACCAAGCAGGTGCCGGTTGAGGAGGACGGGTCCTCAGAAGCCACCTTTACCATAGGTGCGAACCTCGACCCCGACCAAGAGGAAGCGTTGGTGAAGTTCCTGCGTACAAACAAGGATGTGTTCGCATGGGAACCCAAGCAGCTAGCAGGGGTCCCAAGGCAGGTGATTGAGCATCACCTGAATGTGTGCCCCAATGTACGCCCCGTGAAGCAGAAAGCCAGACGGCAGTCCACCAAGAAGTAGGCCTTCATCGTCCAAGAAACCCGCAAGCTAGAGGCAGCAGGTGTTATTCGCGAGGTTCGCTACCCCGAATGGCTGGCAAACCCTGTTGTTGTGCCGAAAAGGGGAGGAAAGGAGCGCATGTGTGTCGACTTCACCAACGTCAACAAGGCCTGCCCTCAAGATCCGTTCCCACTCCCTCGCATCGACCAAATTGTCGACTCCACCGCCGAGTGCGACCTGCTGTGTTTCCTGGATGCATTTGCGGGCTATCACCAAATCAAGACGACGGTAGAAGACGTGGAGAAGACGTCCTTCCTGACCCCTTGTGGGGTATACTGCTACACCTGCATGCCGTTCGGGTTGCGCAATGCGGACTCAACCTTCCAGCGGCTGATGCACATCGCCTTAGGCCGGCAGCTCGGGAAAAACGCCGAGGCTTACATCGACGACATTGTGGTGAAGTCTCGGGAGACAAAGACCTTGATCCGGGATCTGGAGGAGTCCTTCGCGAGCCTCCGCAAGGTGGACCTGCGACTCAACCCGGAGAAGTGCCTGTTTGGCGTTCCTTCTGGCAAGCTTATGGGCTTCCTCGTGTCCCACAGAGGGATTGAGGCCAACCCGGAGAAGGTCAAGGCAATCGAAGACATGAGTCCACTGCAAACCCTCAGAGAAATGCAGAAGCTCGCCGGACGCATAACTGCGTTAGGACGCTTCATCTCCAATCTGGGGGAGCGCGCCTTGCCTTTCTTCAAGCTGATGAAGAAGAAGGGCCCGTTTGAATGGACGCAGGAGGTCGACCAAGCGTTTCAAGACCTCAAGAAGTATATGACCAGCCCTCCTGTGATGGTGGCACCACGCCCTCTCGAACACCTAGTGCTCTACCTCGCCGCCACACCCTACTCCACCAGTGTAGCTCTAGTGGTGGTTCGGGAAGAGCGCCAGGTCAAGGCTACATCACGACCAGCCACGGCCCCGGCCGCGGTGACACAAGATCAAGAAGGCCTCGCGAAGACCACGACCTCGACTGATGGAGACCAGCCTGAGCAGGAAGACGTCCCTAGGGCTGAAGAGGCTGCACCAGGCAGCCAGGCGCAGGGGGCTCCGTCGCCTCAGGACGCGCCTAATCCTCAGGAGGGCGCAAACCTCATAGGCACACCCATCCTCGTCGAGCATCCGGTGTACTTCGTCAACACGGTGTTGCGGCATGCAAGGGCACGATACCCCATGCCTCAGAAGCTCTTGCTCGCGCTATTGGTGGCCTTGCGAAAGCTGCAGCACTACTTTCAAGGCCACCCCATCAAGGTCATCTCGGCCTACCCATTGGAAAGGGTACTCAGGAGCCCGAACTTCACTGGAAGGGTCGCTGAATGGAACATCGAGTTGCAAGCATTTCAGTTGGAATTCATCACAACCAGGGTCATCAAGGGGGCCACACTTGCAGATTTTGTGGCAAAATGGACAGAGGCCCCAGGGCTCGAAGTAGGCAAGTATCAGTCACTTTCCCCAGGAAGTGAGGCACCGTATGGTTGGGTAATGTACTTCGATGGAGCATTCTCGCGGCACGGTGCGGGGGCTGGTGCAGTGCTTATATCCCCCAGTCAGGACAAGCTCTATTACACCGTGCAGCTCTGCTTCCAGCAGGGCGAGAAGGTCTCCAACAACATAACAGAATACGAGGGCCTCATAGCAGGCTTAAAAGCTGTAGCAGCACTGGGGGTGAAGCGCCTCATCATCAAAGACGATTCACAGCTCCTCGTCAACTTCTCCAACAAAGTGTACGAGCCGAAGGACAAGCACATGGAAGCATATCTTGCGGAGGTGCGCAGGATGGAAAAGCAGTTTTGGGGGCTGGAGTTGCAGCATGTGCCCCGCGGCACCAATCAAGAGGCTGATGACATCGCTAGGAGGGCGTCCAGGAGGCTGCCTCAGGAGCCTGGCATTTTCGAGGAACGACTCTTCAAGCCATCTGCGGCACTGTCACTGTCAAGCACAATGCAACCTCGGGAGGAACTCAGGAGCCCTGGCCTGCGGCCCAACCTCGGGAGCACGCTTACTCCTGGCGCTTGAGCCTTAGGAGGGATGCTGGACCACAGAATTCAAGGACTATCTGATGCAAGGGATGCTGCCAGAGAAAGAGGAGGACGCAGAACGCGTGGCCCGGCAGGCCACGGCCTACTGCATCGAAGACGGAGAGCTCTATAGAAAGCGGCCAAATTATGTTTCCCTGCATTGCATCTCCAGGGAACAGGGGAAGGAGTTGCTGGCTGACATACACGATGGAGATTGTGGGCACCACTCATCGTCACAGACCCTCGTAGGCAAGGCATTTCACAGTGGGTTCTACTGGCCTATGGCACTCAACGACGCAATCGAGCTGGCGAAGGCCTGCGAAGCCTGCCAATTCCATGCCTAGCAGATCCATCAGCCAGCTCAGGGCCTGTAGACCATCCCACTCTTGTGGTCGTTCGCGGTCTGGGGGCTGGATATCTTGGGCCCGTTTCCTCGAGCGCCAGGGGGCTACCGCTACCTCTACGTCGCCATCGACAAGTTCACCAAGTGGGCGGAGGTGGAAGCCGTCCGCACCATCCCAGCTGGTTCTGCAGTCAAGTTCACCAAGGGCCTTGTGAGCCGGTTCGGGGTCCCCTATCGCATGATCATCGACAATGGTTCACAGTTCACAAGCAATCTCTTCAAAACATATTGTGCTAATCTTTAAACGCAGATATGCTACGCTTCGGTGGCACACCCCCGGAGTAACGGACAGGCCGAACGCGCCAACGCAGAGGTCCTGAGGGGCCTCAAGACTAGGACCTCCAAGAAGAAGCTGGAGGCCTGCGGCAGGGGATGGTACCGATGAGCTCCAGTCCGTGCTGTGGTCCATCTGCACTACCGCCGCCAAGTCGACTGGCGAGAACCCGTTCTTCCTTGTCTACGAAGCAGATGTCCTCCCTCACGAGGTCAGGCGTCGCTCCAAGCAGGTCCTAGCATTTGATGTAGCACAACAGGACGCCATGCGGGGGATGGACCTCGTGCTTGGGAAGGAGCACCATCGAGAAGCCGCACTACGAGCAGCAAGATACCAACAGGCGCTGCGGCGGTATCATTACCACAACATCCGCCCTAGGACTCTCGAGGTAGGTGACCTCGTACTCGGGCGGGTGCTCTCCAGGGAAGGGCTGCATAAGCTCTCGCCGATGTGGGAGGGCCCGTTCAAGGTTGTCCATGTTTCCAGGCCTGGCTCCGGGTGCCAGGAGACTTAGGAAGGGGTGCCCATCCCAAACGCTTGGAACATTCAACACCTCCGGAAGTTCTACCCTTAAAGAAAGGCCCAGTGCCTGTAAAGAAGGCCCGGTGCCTATGAAGCTCGCCGCCCAAAGAAAGGCACAGTGCCTGTAAAGAAGGTCCGTTGCGTGTGAAGCTCGCCGCCCAAAGAAAGGCCCGGTGCCTATGAAGAAGGCCCGGTGCCTGTGAAGCTCGCCGCCCATGACAGTCTTACTACAATGAGTTGGGGATGTACGCGCCCCGAAGTCTCCGGAGTGCCGCCCTCGGGCCTCGGGGGCTCCCGCCCACGCCCAGTGGCAGCACTTAGCTCCACACTGGTGAGAAGACGTCGAAGACCAGACTAGGTGCCGGACGCATCTTTTCATTTGCTTTCTGCAGTTGGCTTGTTCTCCCTTGTTTGAACCTTTATTGAAGTTGCTTCTGGTGTTGTTTGCCGTCTTCTGCCCTGTTCTCTGTTTTTGGCTTTTGTCTGGCTCGCTCTCTCTCCCGCAAACCTCGCGAGGGGGCTGCACGGGTGCCCTCGTGAGCCCTTTCTCGACTGATTTTCGCGAGGCTCCCTCGCTCAAGTTCACAGCGGGAGCACCCCTCCCAGTCCATGCCCCTCGGGTATCGTGACACAAAGCACCGGGCCATGGCTAGCAACTCTCGCAACCAACGTTCGGAAATGATTCTCCCAACAGATTTTTTGCAGCTCTTAAGGCGCCCGGCGAGGCCTCAAGCAGGCACCTCGCGAGGCGGAAGCTACTACAAACTTCCCGAGCTAAGTTGTTCCTACGCGTGGACACATAACAATGACACCATAACACAGCATAGGAACAACAAATGTAGTACGATAATTAAGGGATCATAGTATGTTGCATGCCCCCACGAGGCTCCATAATTCTCTCTCTCGATGCAGGAAAAGGAGGGAAACAAAATAAAAACAACGCGCGGATCGCGACAGCTCACGACGAGGGATCTGCGTCGTCCTCCCGAGCTCAGTCAGACTCTGCCTTGCGCTTCACCGGGCGAAAGCGACGGGACGATCCGCTACCACCCTTGAAGCAGGAGCGGCGGCGTGGTGGCTGGTCGCGGCCACCGCTGGAGGAGCTGTCATTGGAGGAGGAGCCGCTGAAGCTCGGCGAGCTGCGGTCGCCGCCGGGAGCGGGTTCGCCTTCGCCCTCATCACGGCCATCGCCAAGGCCGAGCACCCCGTCGCCGTCATCGTCTTCAGAGCAACACCCAACATGGCGGCCATCTTCTTAGAACACCCTCACGTAGAGTGTTGCGTCGCCATCCTACTTGAAGTGGAGGGTGCACCGCCGGCCCAGGCCACTCGCGCGGGCAAACGTCTGCCGGACCCGGGCCATGGCCACGTTCTCGGCAACGGAAATCTCCACCGCGACCCAGGAGGCCCTGCTGCTGCAGCCGTCCACCTGCAACCAGAGCCCGCCGGGGGCAACGGCCAGCAGTTCACCAGCGAAGAAGCGAGGGAGCTGGAGCCAGTTGCCGGCCGGGTTGTCCGACCACACAACAAACTATGGCAGCACCTCTGCCGAATGGAAGCGCGGCCAGGGAGGCCGTGCAGCCAGGGCACGCCTTCCTCCATCGACTGGGTTGCCTCAATACGGGCGGCCACCACCATGTGAAGGGCCACCACCGCGACAACAAGCCGCGACGGGAGTCGTGGGATGCTTGCGGGGACGGCCGCGGCCGCGCTTGGGCAGAGGAGAGCCAGGCCCTTCCTGGCGAGCCTTCCCCTTCTCCGCGACTGAGAACCTCTTCACGGGCGCCATGGGACGCTGCAAGCAACCAGAGCGAGGAGGCAGAAGAACCAGGCGGAGCGAGGGGAGATGTGCAATGGGTTTTTTGCCCCTCCCCATTTATAGCCCAAGGGAGCCAACCGTCGGCCTCCACGATCACAGGTAATGATGACTCTTTTTGCACGTAGCAGGGACTTGTCAAATCAGGCAGTTGCCAAGGCAGCATGGGGAAGCGGAGACGCCCATGTCCAATCAACCGCCACGCAGTGACCAAGGCCGCAGGCTGTGGGGGCCCGCGGTGCTCCGCACTTGCCCTTTGGCTTTGCTGCTAAGCCAAGTCCGAGCACGCCTTGGGCCCGGGGGCTACTGTCAGCGTTTTGGGAATGGGGGTCCCCAGACTTGCCTGCCTGCGGCCTGCAATATGGCTCACCAGTGGCCCAGTACGGCCCATCTTCATCAACCCAAGCTCAAGACCCTCGCGAGGGGCCAAGCCTCGCAGGGCGAATGATGCATGGCTTCCTCAGGGGAAGCCTCACCAGGCAGGCTCACGAGGAGGCGGAGAGATAAAGGCATGGAGCGCCTCGCAAAGTGCTCGTGACACAAGCCATGATGATCAAGGCCAGGAGGGCGCCAGCCCGCGCAGTGTCCTTGTTTCCTTATTGGTGCAAAGGGGGCAAGCGCAGGCGGAGTACCGAGGCATCAGGCAAAGGTTTCCATATCGGTGCAACAAGACCAAGACCAGCAGGACGATAGGACAGAGGTCACCGTGGAGCCCGAGATGGCGTCATCACTAGTGCCTTTGGCAGTCGAAGACCACCTTTAGTTAGGATAGCTTATACTAGCTGTCCCCTTTCAAAATGGCCGTTGTTGGCTCCCTTCCCTCTCAATATTTGGGAAGAGGCCAGGGCCTCAATATATAGGGCTAGCCGCCATAGTAGAAGGCATCTCATCTAGGGCCAACAGAGACGGATTGACTCCTCTCCAAACACACCACCACAAGAACACCTCTCCTCGTGAGGCTGTTCTTCCTCTGTACTGTTCATCATCAGCCCAAGAAGCAATCCACCACACCACACACTGGATTAGGGTATTACACCACAATGGTGGCCCGAACCAGTATAAACCTCGTGTGTCTTGTGTTGTTCATGGTGCTAGTTTAGAATCGCGATGAGGTTGTGGGCGTGTTTCGGTAGGGAGAAGATCTTCGTGCGCACCCCAGAGTTCAGACCTTAAGGGTTTTGCCGGAACCCGTTATCCGACAGGTATAGATAGTATACGAGTGTGTTTCATGAATGGATCAATGATTGAGCATAATGGGCTAGGGATAACTTGCTTTAGCGTTGATATTTTGAAAGACATGGTTGCTTGTTGATATGCTTGAGTATTAAAGTCTTCATGTTAAAACTAGACTATTGCTTTGAACCATATAAAAGTCCAAATGTCCATGCTACAAATAAGAGAATATGTGATGAACATGTCAGGCAGCATTCCACATCAAAAAATTTGTTTTTATCATTTACCTACTCGAGGACGAGCAGGAGTTAAGCTTGGGGATGTTGATACGTCTCCAACATATATTTAATTTTTTATTGTTCCATGCTGTTATATTATCATTCTTGGATATTTTATAATCATTTTATATCATTTTTTGGTACTAACCTATTGACATAGTGCCCAGTGCCAGTTGCAGTTTTCTGCTTGTTTTGTTACGTCGCAGGAAATCAATACCAAACAGAGTCCAAACGCAGCGAAACTTTTGTGGATTTTTTCTGGACTAGAAGACACAAGATGGCAAAGAAGTACGAGAGGGGTGCCTCGAGGGGGGCACAACCCACCAGGGCGCGCCCAGGTGGGTTATGCCCACCTCGATGGCCTCCCGCACTGCCTCTTTGCTCTATAAATACTCCAATATTCCAGAAACCGTAGGGGAGTCAAAGAAAATCAATTCCAGCCGCCGCAAGTTCCAGAAACACCAGGTCCAATCTAGAAACCATCACGGAGGGGTTCATCATCCTCATTGGTGACTCTCCGATGATGTGTGAGTAGTTCATTGTAGACCTACGGGTCCGTAGTTAGTAGCTAGATGGCTTCCTCTCTCTCTCTCTCAACCTCTCTCTCTCTCGATTCTCAATAAAATGGTCTCTTGGAGATCCATATGATATAATTATTTTTGCGGTGTGTTTGTTAGGACGATGAACTTTGAGTTTATGATCAGATCTATATTTTTATCCATGAAAGTTATTTGAGTCTTCTTTGATCTCTTATTTGCATGATTGCTTATCGCCTCGTATTTCTTCTGTGATATTTGGGTTTTGTTTGGCCAACTTGATCTATTTATCTTGCAATGGGAAGACGTGCTTTGTGATGGGTTCGATCTTACGGTGCTTGATCCCAGTGACAGAACGGGGAACCAACACGTATGTTTTGTTGCTATTACAGATAAAAAGATGGGGTCTATTTCTACATAAATAGATCATGTCTACATCATGTCATCATTCTTATTGCATCACTCCATTTCTCCATGAACTTAATACACTAGATACATGTTGGATAGCGGTCGATGTGTGGAGTAATAGTAGTAGATGCAGGCAGGAGTTGGTCTACTAATCTTGGACGTGATGCCTATATAATGATCGTTGCCTGGATATCATCATGAGTATTTGAAGTTCTGTCAATTGCCCAACAGTAAATTTTTTATCCACTGTTTGCTATTTTTCTCGAGAGAAGCCACTAGTGAAACCTACGGCCTCCGAGTCTCTTCTTTAATATATTTGCCTTCGCGATCTATTTTTATTTGCTTTTATTTTCAGATCTATTAAACAAAAAATACACAAATACTTTCCTGCACTTTATTTTATTTGCAATCCATTTATCCAATCTATTACAACTTTCTCCCGTCCACTTGCCAATTTCTGCCGCCATTACTCGAAAGGGATTGACAACCCCTTTAACACGTCGGGTTGCGAGTATTTATTATTTGTGTGCAGGAGCTGTTTATGTTGTGTTGCGTGGTTCTCCTACTGGTTCGATAACCTTGGTCTCGTCACTGAGGGAATTACCTACCGTCGTTGCGCTGCATCCTCCCTTCCTCTTTGGGGAAATACCGACGTAGTTCTAGCAAGCATCACCATACCACTGTGGTGCGCATGATGCTCTGGTTGACCTGCGAGGTTTAGTAGGAACTTGATCTGAAGTTTCATGATCATTATCATTATCTTCCCCTCTAGTTGGTGTAGACATCATGGGAACGGTTTTCTATGATGTGCTACTCTCCAATTCGAGAGAAGGTACAATTACCTCATCAAATTCTACTTACCTCCCACTCACTTCTTTCGAGAGAAACTCCTACTCTAGAAAGGTTCTATTCTTGGCAACAAAGATCTTGCCTTCAGATCTGTGGTAGTAGGTGTACCCAATTGTTTCCTTAGGGTATCCTATGAATACACACTTCTCCAATTTGGGTTCGAGCTTATCAGGCTGAAGCCTTTTGACATAAGTGTCGCAACCCCAAACTTTAAGAAACAATAGTTTAGGTTTCTTGCCAAACCACAGTTCATACGATGTCGTCTCAACGGATTTAGACTGTGCCCTATTTAACGCAAATGCAACTGTCTCTAATGCATATCCCCAAAATGATAGTGGTAAATCGGTAAGAGACATCATAGATCGCACCATATCAAATAAAGTATGGTTACGACGTTCGGACGCACCATTACGCTGTGGTGTTCCAGGTGGTGTGAGTTGTGAAACAATTCCACATTGTTTTAAATGAAGGCCAAATTCATAACTCAAATATATGCCTTTGCAACTTGTCTCTGAAATTCTTTGAATTTTTGAAACGTTTCAGACTTGTGTTTCATTAAGTAGATATACCCATATCTGCTTAAATCATCTGTGAAGGTCAGAAAAAAGCAATACCCACCGCATGCCTCAATACTCATCGGACCGCATACATCGGTATGTATTATTTCCAATAAGTCATTAGCTCGCTCCATTGTTCCGGAGAACGGAGTTTTAGTCATATTGCCCATGAGGCATGGTTCGCAAGTATCAAATGATTCATAATCAAGTGATTCCAAAAGTACATATGTATGGAGTTTCTTCATGCGCTTTACACCAATATGACCTAAATGGCAGTGCCACAAATATGTTGCACTATCATTATCAACTTTTCATCTTTTGGCATCAATACTATGAATATGTATCAGTACAATCGAGATTCAACAAGAATATACCACTCTTCAAGGGTGCATGACCATAAAAGATATTACTCATATAAATAGAACAACCATTATTCTCTGATTTAAATGAATAACCGTCTCGCACTAAACAAGATCCAGATATAATGTTCATGCTCAATGCTGGCACCAAATAACAATTATGCAGGTCTAAAACTAATTCCGAAGGTAGATGTAGAGGTAGCGTGCTGACGGCGATCCACATCGACCTTGGAACTATTCCCGACGTGCATCGTCACCTCATCCTTAGCCAATCTTCATTTAATCCGTAGCTCCGGTTTCGAGTTACAATTATGAGCAACCGAACCAGTATCAAATACCCAGGCGCTACTACGAGCATTAGTAAAGTCCACATCAATAACATGTATATCAAATATACCTTTGTTCACTTTACCATCCTTCTTATCCTCCAAGTATTTGGGGCAGTTCCGCTTCTAGTGACCAGTCCCTTTCACTACAAAAAAAAAGAAACATCCGTGACATTTTGGGCCGAACGAAAAAAATTCTGTCATACTTATGACACTTCTATGATGATAATTGTGACGAAACCCGGTATCATCATAGATGTGGTGGGCTCCTACTTCTATGACAAAAAATTAGGATAGAAAATGGGCTTTTCGTCCTGGGCGGGCCGGATACGCAGCTGCATGACATTCTTTGGGCCATCCATGACAGAAAAAACCGTGGTAGAAGCAAGGGCGAGGAAAATTTCGGGGAGTTCCCGGTTACGGTGGGTGGTCGGGGGCCGAGTGATGCACGTTTCTCTCGTACACGTACGCGTGTGTGTGCGAGGCGTTGGGCTCTAACTGAACCGAGCGATTGCACTAGCTACGTTACTGAACCCGAGTGATTCCATCACTACTGCTGCTAACTGAAGCCAATCAAACCCTGCTGCCTCCTTCCCTTGATGAATAGTGAGCGTTGTTGGGGGGGTTTGGATGAACAGTTCCTGGTGGGGGTGGATGAACAGGACCCCGTGGTGTTGCCTCTGGATGAACAGGACCCTGATCGAGCCGGTTGGGGCTGGATGAACAGGACCCCGTGGAGGGCTGGATGAACAGGATAACCCCGTGGAGGGCTGGTTGAACAGTAGCCGGTGGAGGGCTGGATGAACAGTAGCCCGTGGAGGGGTGGTTGAACAGGAGCTCGTGGAGAGGGCTGGTTGAACAGTAGCCGGTGGAGTAGCGCACGGTGGAGGCTGGATGAATAGGAGCCCATGGATGAACAGTCGTAGGTGGAGGCTGGAGGAGGTCGACGGTGGATGAAGAGTAGCCCATGGAGGCTGGAGGAGGTCGACGGTGGAGATGAACAGTATCCCGTGGAGTCCCGTTTTGCGGTACGCCACACCCCTCCCGATGAACAAGACCCCCGTTTCGACCGTAGCGCTCCAACACAAGTCCGTTTCCTCCGTTTTGCGGTACGCCACGCCCTCCCGATCAACAGGACCCCGTTTTGACCGTAGGAGGTCCAACATAAGTCCGTTTCCTCCATTTTTTGCGGTACGCCAGACCCCTCCCAATGAACAGGATCCTATTTCGAACGTGGCTGGTCGAACACAAGGCCGTTTCCTCCATTCTACGGTACGTCAGGCCTTGTTTCCATTGACTGTTCCATCTGAGCCCTTCCGATGAACACGACGACGCATTTCGTTTCGACCCAGCCGGTTGGCTCCCCATGAACACGACGACGACGCTGTTTCTCCATTCCGACCCAGCCATGTACACGAGCCCTGGCCGTACGTATGCGCGAGTAGGCATTCGAGACCCCGCCCGTATGTGCATACGTGGCCGTATTTACTTTCTTGCACCCTGGCCGTTGTACGTACGTGTATATGCTACGTGCGCGCCTCTACTACGGCACATGCGCACCTCTACTACGACACGTGCGTGCCTTTACATCGAGCAGTATGTACGTACACGTTCGCGACCAGAATGACAACACTACATACGCTTCGACCAGGTGGGCCCCGACTGTCATGCATTTCCTTGCGTGCGAAGATGTAGCGGGTGGGTCCCAGCAGTCAGGGGGGCGAATCATTTTTTTCCCGAACACACTTCCTTACGTGCGAAGATGTAGGTGGTGGGTCCCAGCAGTCAGGGGGAAACTTTTTTTCACGAAATACGGTGGCCCGTCCGGTGGGTCCCTGCTGTCAGGTGGAGGGATAATTATTTGGCGCGTAATAAGGAGGCACTTCCTTGCGGCTGCCGTGGACCCAGCTGTCAACCTCTCCACGCACAGTACTCTTCCGATGGAAGTCGGTCGTTGACCACATTGACCACGCCGCGCCGAGAGCACCACGACGATGGATGACGGTGAGCCCTAGGAAGGGGACGACGCAGAGCCGGGGAAGATGCGGCAGTGGATGCCCACGCGGAGGGGAGTACGAGGGTTCACTGGTTCGGCTGCGGTGTGAGGCTGCCGTTGCCGCAGAATAACAGGGGGTGTGAGTGAGTGGAGGGATGGCCTAGCCAGCGGTGGGAGTAGTAGGGGCGGTGAGGCCTCTGCGGCAGCACAGCCGGCCACGGGAGGCAGGAGCAGGCGACACGACCGGCGCTGCTTTGGACGGTTGGAGCAAGAAGACCAGAGTTGAAGTAGCACTACGGCCGTTGGATGGACATCGTACGGTCACTGGAGCTAGAATCATGCATATTGACTACGTTGACAAAGCCCTCCGCCCCCGTCAACTTAGTAGGCCCACAAGTCAGCCTTTGACTATACTGGGTCCCAGCTAGCAGGGGGTATTCATTTTTTTGTGCGTAATAAGGAGGCACTTCCTTGCGTGCGAAGATATAGCTCGTGGGTCCGAGCTTTCAGTGGCGGTAACTTTTTTTTCGCGAAATACAGAGGCCTTTTCGGTGGGTCCCAGATGTCAGGTGGAGGAATCATTATTTTGCGCATAATAAGGAGGCATTTCCTTGCGTGCGCCCGTGGACCCAGCTGTCAGCCTCTCCACGTACAGTCCACTTCAGATGCATGTCGATCGTTGACCACGTTGACCATGCCGCGCCGAGAGCACCAGGGCGATGGACGACGACGAGGCCTAGGAAGGGAACGGCACGGAGCCTGGGAAGACTCGACAGTTGTTTCCCACGCAGAGGGGAGTCCGACTGTACGAGGGTTTACTGGTTCGTCTGCCGTCGCCGGAGAATAACGGCAGATGTGGGTGAGTAGAGGGATGGCTAGGCCAGCGATGGGAGTACGATGGGGAAGTGAGGCTCGCGTGGCAGCACAGTCGGCCGCGGGAGGAGGGAGTAGGCAGTCCCACCGGCGCTTGTTTGAGCGGCTGGAGGAAGAGCAAAGATTGAAGAAGCACGACGGCCGTTGGATGGACATCCAACAGTCACTACTTGTGCGTCAACCTTTTTTTTAGGAAAGCCTCAAATTTGTGGAAAACAACATACAACCCATCTGCCATTATTTCTAATAATTTACAGCCCATTTGCTAATTCTTAAGGTTTTTTTGGATCCCATATTCTTTTTGTTAGCATTACAGCCCATATTGTGGCCACAGTTAAAAAATTATACGAAATTTTGCATATTTCGGTGTGGTCTGAACTGTTTTTAATCCCAAAATTTTGAGTCACATTCAAACTGATTTTAAAAATAAATGTATATCAATATAAAATCCAACAAATTTTCCATGCATAAAAATCAATGCAATTTAAAATCTTGAAATGAAAAAAAGAAATTTGAAACTAATTATTGGTTTGATGTGTTTTAAAAATGTACAACCCATTTCTCATTATTGATAGGCCATTTTCTCGGCCAGCCAAATGAAGCTCTCCTCGTCTTGAAAAAATTTCAGCCCAATAGGCCTAACAAAGTGTCTTACTTGACAAATCACAAAAAACGGGCTAGCCATTTTCAGATAGAAAAAAACTACTGGGCTGGTCTGTGGTAAACATAAAAGAAAAGGCTGTCTAGACAGGCCAGAGTGCCTCGCACAACCCAGTTGACACCCTGCTTCCGTCTCAAAAACAAATTAGATAAATGCCACTCCAATTATGGTGATTCATAAAAATGCCCCTGCAATTTCCAAACTTTGAAAAATGCCACTACAATTTTTGCAAACTTTGAAAAACGCCTCTGCAATTTGCAAACTTTGAAAAACGCCACTCCAGACTTCGAAAAATGCCACTGAAAATGGCATGAAATGGCATTTTTCAAAGTTTGGAAATTGCAGTGGCATTTCTCGAAAACACCATATTTGGAGTGGAATTTATCAAATTAACCCAACACAAAAATAACTGGGCGAGCTGCTAGGTACCTGGTGTGAGCCGCTCGTTGTGCAATTCTCTCGTTTATTGACTACGTTGACAATGGCATGGGACCCAGATGTCAGAAATCCATTAGGAGGAGCCATTTTTTTATTGGCTTGAAATAAGGAGGCACTTGCTTGCGTACTTCTGTGACCTTGGCGGGTCCCTGCTGTCATCCTCTCCATGTACAATCATCTCCTGATTGTGTACGCGTCAACTTGGTAGGCCCACAAGTCAGCCTCTAAACCCATGGCAGACAAATACAACCCATTTAAAAAAATAACAGCCCACTCCATACGTTCAAATGGAAAGTTCAACATTCATAGCAAAGTAATAGGTCTGATCCACATATAGAGTACTGAATTTCCACGTTGACAACCTTCATAGCCAAGTTAACTATCTACTCCCACTAATACTGTAGTAGCGTACAAGTACTAACTTACTCTTAGCTAACTAGACGATGCCGGCCGCCATCTGCGGTACACGCTAAACACCGGCACCAGCATCCTCCGCCTCGCCTCGGACATACCAGAGGTGCGATAGGGCACGCTGCTCGCGCGCGTTGGCCCTTTCCATGCCGGCGTGGTCCATCGAAGCTTCAGTTTCTAAGCGGAAAACCCACTTGACGAGCTGGTAGTAAAAATCGGCGTCGCAAACGTGTGCGTGCTCGACAGCCTCCAGGGCTATTTGCGGGGCAACGACCTCCACATAGTCAGCCCAGTTGCGGGCGTTCTGCTCGCGACTCAGAGCGTCGGTGCGCTGCTGCTCCATGTCCCGCTGGCCCACCGGCGCAAATCGGTGATACGCTGCTCCTCCGCCAGGCAGTCGCGCTCCAACAACTCCTGCTCCTCCACCAGGCGGTCGTGGTCCAACAAGTCCTCCATCTCCGCATTTCCATCTAAAGACCGATAGAATGCCTCCTCCCTCCGTTTGCCTTTCGGTGAAAAACCGAACACTAGTTCCGGCGGTGACCGCCTCTGGCCTTGCCTATCGCGGACGGGCGAGGGCATGGTGGACATGGTGATCGCAAGGATAAGTGGTGAGCGATGTTGGGCTGGTGGGGGCTTATGAGGATAGGGAGATTTGGGTCACGGTGCCACCGGAGAAGGCCGGGAAACAGTACTTATAGGCGGAAGGTAGCGCAACGGTCATCGGAATTCCATTCATAAGCAGGCATGGCTTAGTGCGCCAGCTTGTGGAAAACTAGAGAAGCTGAAATTATGACTGTGCCGTCCCGTCCCGTCTGTGCTGGGTCGCACGCCGACATGACGGTCAAATGAGTGCACTCGAATCATCCAGATGAGGTACTCCCTCCTTGTCAATAATGATTTCACAGATTTAAAAGGCCCGCAATTAAAGCACATATTTTTTCGCATTAGTTAGCTGCCTTAATTATGGCCGGCTGCATGCAGGCACTCAGAATCGCTCGCAGCCAGTACGCGGAGCAGCATGCAACGAGTCGCAGTCGAGGGCATGCATGCAGCCACTTAAATCGCTGGAATTAATTAGGCTTAAACTTCTGCATGCAGTTAATTATTGCCATGCCTTGGTCTTGCTGTTGTGGCTCACGAGACTAATAAACCCGGACGGAGGGAGTACCTTGGTTGGTGAGATTTTTAAATTAAGCCCTACAAACCAGAAAGGAGGTATTAGTACGTGCGTGATCCGCTATTTATTCATGTAGGATCGAGTAGGTCATTTCTTGAATTGAGCCTGCAAACCGGAAAGGAGGTTGTACATGCGTGATCCGCTATTTATCCGTGTAGGATCGAGTAGGTCGGATAGTGTACGTGTAGGATCGAGTAGGTCGGATGGTGTACATGTACGATCGCATTAGCTGATGAACATTAGCTGGGAGATAAGGCATTTGCGAACGTTTTTGCTGGCAGTTTCTTCAGATTCGCATGGCATTTTCTTCAGAGCAGCTTGTCAGTTTCTTCAGAGGTAGGCATTTTTATTCAAAAAACTGCCACTTCGGATGTTGCGTCGCAACTAAAACTGCCAGGAGCACATTAGTAGGCTAGCTAGTGATTGATCAGTAACTTGTAAACACTGAGCGAACAGAAATAAGGAACTGTTAGTAACTTGTAAACACTGAGAACACAGAAATAAAGATCATGCTATGCACAGCAGTAAGAGCCGATCCGTTCGAAATGTTCACATGAGACTCACAGGCCTAGCATTGTAATATGTTCACATTAGTAGCCCAAATTCAAAACCAACTAGTATGGTTCCCATACATAAGATCAACATGTTAATGCATCTCAATGATTCACAGATCATATACAAATATGTAGCTCCAAAAGCAAAGATCTAGAAAAAACATATGTTCTTCCTACTAACATGGATACTTCTCTTGGCCAACATTCAGTATAGACTGAAAGACAAATTTGTTTGTGAAGACTACAATTCCTCTTGCAAATGTAAGTGGTTTCACCAACAGCTGGGACCATGAGAATGAACCACACATATGGAGGAACATCCACTGCAATATGATTTTGTCTTCTCTCGATCACACGGCGAGACTATTTTTGGAATACAAACTTTAACTTAGGCAAAATGATGCCCATTGTATAATCAGACCAAAGCAATGAAGCATCTAGTGTTGGCCAATAAATAGTACAGTACTACTTTCTGCAGTCCATGAAGTGACTATCCAATCTTTCTGTGTCTATTTTCAAATGGCACTGCATGCAGTGACTATACTATTCTCTTGTGCAGTTCAACCAAAATTGCGGTCACTTTGTTTGTTTGCCAAATGGCAATGGGCAGACATCTCTGTTTGCACAAATATCAAGCAGCTAGTAAACATATACCCCACCTTGTATTTTCGGTGTAAACATGTCTCTTCCGCTTAGCATCTGTCATATTTTGCAATGGACAATTTGATACATTCATGTTTTGCCCTGGACAATTTCATACTGAATTGATTTGCTGGTTCAAAGCAGAAATATAGCGACTATTCTTCATCAGACCAAGGATATCCATGTTCGCAGTGATGGAAGAGGTGAAATCGATACAACCAAAATTGAGCATCCAATCATTGAATCATGTCCTGCACCTCCAATGTAGGTCCACCCTGTCAATAAATTCACATGCAAACCACCAGTATCACTATCTAATGACAGTACAAAAATAGTAGCAAGATAGTAGCAAACCATGTACCTTCGTAATGAACAGCTCATAGTGCCACCAATTGGATATAAAGGTTTGAAAGAAAACATGCTCCTAATGTTGAACCATTTGGACTTTTTGTGCAATTCCTCTAAATCGAGCATCCCTTTTTGCATAGATATTGAAAGTGTGATTACTATAAAAGTGGCACTAGTTGAAGCATAGACTCACAAATACAAGCATTCCAATTTCTTAATGGGAAAAGGTAGCAAGACTGTTTCTAACCACCTGTTTGAAGGAATAAATAAGGCAACAGTGGCTGATGTCAGGAAGGCATATATAGTTCTTTCTGAAAGAATGATCGATTCCTGACCTTTCCCCTTATTTTAAGCATATTTTGTGCAGTTCAACTAAAATAAAATGCCATCACCGCCTTGACAATTCAATGACACTGTACAAAAGGAAATGACTTAACATTACATCATGATGTCAGGTATGTAATCGACAGGCATTAGAGACAAACATACAGACCTCTTCCGATAACATAATGAACATTCATTTTAACAAAGGTGTGACTAGCTTTACCGGGATAATTTGAGTGAACTCTACACTCTCTGTTCCTTAATATAAGACGTTTTCGCAGTTCAATTTAAAGTACCCAAATGTCTAGTATTTAGAAAAACAGGTAGTAGTTTTCTTGAGCACATATCCGGGAAAGCTTGCCACACTTTATTTATGTCCATACGCCAATGCAACACCATTCGAATACTACAAATATACACTAATCCAGTGGCTACTGCAACGGTAGAGTAGTTATTTTATTACAGGGTACAGTACAATGGTTTTACTGAACAAATTTCAATAAACTCTAGCACTTGAAGATTTCTATAAGAATTAACAATACAAAATATAAAGGTAACCAGTTTCAGCATTGGTATACTAGTTGTGCATGAACATTAAACCAAATACAAAAGTCTGAAGGTAACTAGCATCTTATATCTTATATTTACTAATCGGAAGCACCAACAAACCCTCCACGTTAATCCTCGGAAACACATAATCTTGATCTTCAGATTTTAAATCTACCGTCCAAATCAAATAGAAGAATTGATGTTAGAGTCAACGTGTTGTTAGAGTCCTATAGGAATACCCTATAGAAAACAAGAGCCCTATAGCTATACGATCTGTAGTCTCTAGAATACAATTGAAAGAAAATCAACACTGGAACGTCATGTACGTGATTATCTACAAATACGATCTAAAAAATATACGCAAATACAATCCCATATCTTCCCCTCGAAGCGCTCACATCTCCAAACCCAAAACAGCCGCCTCCGCTCCCTTTTTGTCCGATCGTCCATGCGCCGCCGCCCCGGACGTGTTGTCCCGCAACGAAGCAATCCAGCAGCATCTACGTCGGAGACCTCCTATCGGCAGAGGTCGATGAGGCTGACAAGGAAAACATGTTGGAGAGGGAGAAGATGATGTTCATCTACTGCCGGAGGTAGGGTGAGAAACTGAGAATATAAACAACGCCTAAGCCCTGGAACCAAGGCGTACATCTTGCTGAAGCCTATTCAGAAAGAGGTGTTGGGATTGTGAAGTAGCAGGGAGCCAGGGATGGGTGAGCGCCAGGTTGCTGCAGACTGTTATGGATCAGGGATTGCATGTAGAGGATGCACCATGAATTACTGGACGAGGGATTCGTTTGCAGGGAAGTGGTCAGCTTTGGTAATCAGGGACGCCAGCAAGGTTTTGTGTAAGGTCGTGGAGGGGAGGTAGTCTACCAATTCCAAGTAAATCTTGGCAACGCATGCCATCAAGGGGAATGCACGCCTTAGAAAAGGAGCTGCAGCAGCAGGTATATGTACTGGAACTGGACCACTAGACCAGCTACGAGAACAAAAATTAAGTATGAGAGCTAGCACAATTTGGTTATTACTATTACTATAATAATTAAGTTTCCATAATTCCTTAGTGTTTTGTTCTCAAATTCCAGTCCAATTCAGTCACAAATTTTTATAAATCGTCCAGCAGGATTAATTTTCTGTAATGTACGGGGGTATTTGTGTTCATCAAGTTACGTATTACTAACTGGAAGCAACACCTCGAGAAAAAAATAGCCATTAGATTAGCAGCCTTTGGAAAAGATCGATGGTATCTCTATCTCCTTTTATTATCCGGTCAGTCCGTATAGTGGTGTTTGCATCTAGCAACAAGTTTTAATAAAAAACTCTATAATCCTTGCTTTTCATTTGCTGTCAAAATAATTCTATTGTATTGTTTTTGACATTTTGTTTATGCAGCTACAACCTTAATTAGAAATTTGTTGCCGTTTTTCTGTTACAGGAAGATGTGATAAATTTTCCAATTAATATGATGCATCTAATTTAGATTCTTAATTTCCAAATCATGTTGTTTAATTTGCTTCACTTTTATGACAATTTCCTCTTCCAATTGACTCTATGTACATGTGGTCTGCTAAATAATACTTGAATTCAGTCACACATTTTCAATGTCATCTCATAAACGTCCAGCAGGTATTTGTGTTCATGAAAGTACGTATTTACTAACTGGAAGCAACTCCTCGAGAAAAAAATAGCCATTAGATTAGTAGCCTTTGGACCAAGTGGTCTGATTGGAAATAACCTCGACAGGCCTTCTCCATGTACGCTACCAGTACGTCTCTAACAATAAAAATCTCTGCGGGCCCTGTGCTATGTCGCTCGACCAATTCCCCTTCTTAAGCGGCACCCTACTAAATCTATCTTGCTCTACTAATCTGTCCATCATAATCTATGAATTTCTCATCTTTGTCCGTCATGCGTTTTCTGAGAGGAAAAAACAACGGATCCATGGTGTGTCTGAAAGGATGTCATGCAAGCACTTGCACAAAGTGAGTTAATATATAAACCCATTTAGTTTGTTCTTCCCTTAGTTGCTCCCCATATAATCCAGTGCATATCATTGAATCTTCACTTTTTCCTTTGTTTTCCCTATGGTTGCGGGCATGCCTGACGGCAGAAGTTGGCTTGATTGGTGTGTTCGAATCAAGCCTGTTGTGATGTGTTTCACATCTGGGCATGAATGTGTGTATCTCTATCTTCTTTTATTTACCGGTCAGACCGTATAGTGGTGTTTGCATCTACCAACAACTTCTAAAAAAAAACTTTCTATAATCCTTACTCTTCATTAGCTGTCAAAATAATTCTATCATATTGTTTTTGACATTTTGTTTCTGCAGCTACAACCTTAATTAGAAATCTGTTGCCGTTTTTCTGATACAGGCAGATCTGATAAAAAATCCAATTAATATGATGCATCGAATTCAGATTCTTAATTTTAATCTCAAGGATGATATGTTGTAAACCATGTTGTTTAATTTGCTTCACTTTTATGACAATTTCCTCTTTCCAATTGACACTATGTATATGTGGTCTGCTTACTTGAATTCAGTCACACATTTTCAACGTCAATGGCAAAAGCTAACAAAGGTTGTGGGACGCGTAGTTGTAGGATTACTATGACAGTCATTAGCATGGGTGGAATCAGGGTAACTTTTTTATAAACAACATTTACTTTACCGCTGCGACGTACTAATTTAGGCACTTTTACATCCTCTACTATTTATTCCTGTTCATTTCAAAATACCCCATTGGTTTGGGCTTACAAGTTTCATTAGTTTATATTGACTTGCTCGAGTATATTGATATAACCAACATGAAAAGAATTGAACGTGTCCTGGAATAAATCTATATAACTGTTTACTATTTATTTTTGGACAACGGAAGGTTATTTCACGAATAAAAAGAGCCAACTAGAGCCTTCTCATCAGTTTTCATGTATTATCAACTTGATAATAATTTCTCTTCTGAGGTCCTTTTGAGCTACGAGATATTGCAAATAATTAATTAAATCATTGGACTGGATATAATAAAAATTACGATTTATGCCATCAAACAAAGGTATACTTAGACATGCCCACTATTTCTTTTTAGCAAAAGGAGAAACAAACCTGGCTCACATGATGCACGTAACCTAAGTGGGTGCACCACATGAGCCTCCAGATTAATCGGCATGACAAATCAGTTTTCATTATTAAACATCCATAAGTATCATTTCAATTGTATGCTACTAAAATATTTCAAAAATCTATAATTTGTAAGTGTTTACTAACACATTCATGAGAACGATGGTAAAAATTGCATGCATTACAGAGACTGTGATGACTTTGAGGGCTCCAGAAGTAATAGCTAGCCCGTGCAGCTGTTGCACGCGTTGATGCCTAGTTATTAACTAATGACAGTATAAAAAATTGCAAACCATGTACCTTCGAGGTAAACATCATTTCGAAATCAAGGGGACCTAAAAATTGCTATCCCAATCTTGATAATCAGTCAAACATAAAAACTTGACTGAGCGAATCAAGAGAACAGCCGGAGGAGGAGGTGCCCACTCTTGACCTTTCCTCTTGACACTGTACAAAAAAAATTGACTCATCTCATGAAAGTGAGGTATGTAATCTACAAGCATTAACAGTGCAAAAATCTGAAGGTAGTAACAAGATTCATCGTTGGTATACTGGCTGTGCAACAACATTAGTATGCCTTAGCTGAAAAATCTTTAATACATCCACAATCAACAGCTAACCCTGAAATAATCCAGTGACATTAAATGTCATTGCTTAAATTTATCGGTGGCATTAGACTGAGTGTGGCATTAGTTAGATGTGGCATCATTTTAGTAGTAGCATTGCTTGACTTAACTGCTGGTGTTATACTAACAGCAAAAAAGTGGCAATAAGAGCATGGAAGGCCCATTCGAACAGTGGCGCACCAGTACGATGTACCTCCACGAACGCATAGAGTGGTGAGAGAGGTATGGTTGCCTAGAGCAACAAATATCCAGGCAGCATATGTGGATTACGTCCCATTTTTGTTCTCTTTAGCCACCTTTTTCCTATGTGAGGACAACAAACTGATCGACCTAGTCATTCTCTATTGTGTTGTCATGCCTTTCTACCCTTCTTCAACCAAGAGACATGAGACTCGTTCCTTAGCTACTGATTTCCCCCTTTTCAACCTAGATGTGGGTTCGATGCCTACTCTCTTGGATAGTATAGTCTCCCTATTCAACCCAGACATGGATTAGTCTGCATGAAGTAGGGTTTCCTTTAATAGTGCAAATTAAGGTTTTCGTCAGCGTGACCAGCAGAGTAGAGGATAGCAAATTGGGAAGATGGTGGAGTGAAAAAAGATCCACATGCAGCAACGTGGCAGATGGGGCAATAGAACAAGGGTATGGTTCGAAAAGAGGTAGCATACCTGAGGGTCGGTGGGAAGTGGCTTCGCTTGTGGTCGTCATCCTCCGCACACACTAAGGCAGTGAGCTTGGGGACGGAGGCCATCCCGTGCGAGCTCTAGGTCTGAGAGGATGGCCTTGCCGCCAGTGCGTGACCTCGCTCGCCGACGACTAGTGCGTCAATGCTGCACATCCTTTTCTTCCCCGGCGGATCTATGACCATCGGTGAGGAGGGAGAGAGGGGCCGTCTTTTTTAGATTTGGAGAGAGGGTGATAGTGTGAGAAGCAAGTGGGCAGCCATTAGCAAGAAAGCGATGAAGCTCGAGCCTATATATCTTTTTTATACTACTAGTACTAGTACTAGAGGTGGAGTAGTGGTAGAGTAATTTATATTTTCTCTGCATACAGTACCAATTAGTCATGCTTCAAAACTGAACGGCATGCCATTAAAAAAATAAAGTTGAGAAATAATGCGGCACTTCGGGCCAACGCGGCCAGATCGAATTTTGCACGAGAAATTACACACCATGTCTCGTTGACATGTGGTCCCGTTCCAACATGTCAGTGAGACGACGGCGACTCCTTCTGTACTATTTCTGAACGGACGTGTAGGCCGGGGCACCTCTTCATGTACCGTGGCAAACTGGCAATCGTCCACCGACTCTTCACCTTTCCCTCTCGATTTGGAACTGTTGCCGCATGCTCTTCCTCCCTCCTCCATTTGCCATCACCCTTCCTTCTGCCATTGTTCGATCGTCTTATCCATGGAGGGAACAACCCCAAAACGACCCCATTATTCTTGCCCCGATCTGAAAGATGACGTGGTGGAGGAACTCATTGATCGGTGTGACGCCATCATTTTGGCTAGCATGGCAGGTTCGTTCAAGACCATTCTCGACTCAACTGATAACATCATTACAAGGAGCCCAAGGGTCCAAGAGCGGTTTGATCTCCCTTATCTTCTTTGCTATAAGCCTGTTCACATGGGCGCGAACGATGAAGACCTCGCCTTGTGCAAGTTGATGCCACTTGATAATGATACGTGTGATGTAAAGATGCCATCGCTTAAGGGTAAGGCCTGGGCTGGCGCAAATGGAGATTCGGTTGTTTATATTGGGTACAATTTCGAGTGGGAACTTGTGAATGTGTACACTCGTCAGCGGATTCCACTTCCAAAAATCTCATAGTGCCCTGAGGTTGAGCACACAGATGATCTACATACATTCAAATACGATCATGGTGGCTGTCATCTACAGAAGATAGCAATTTGTCGAGTTCCCAACCGCTCTTCGAAATACGGGAACTATGAAGTTGTTGCTATCTTCAACAAGCTTGTTGCCGTCGTTACTGATTCCACGGTTCGTCCATGGATATTGCTCAAAAATCATTTTTTGTATACGGATGATGAGTATTGTGATGCAATTGAATACGAGGATTGAGGGAGTCCTGGACTAGGGGGTGTCCGGACAGCCGGACTATCATCGTCAGCCGGACTCCAAGACTATGAAGATACAAGATTGAAGACTTCGTCCCGTGTCCCGATGGGACTTTCCTTGGCGTGGAAGGCAAGCTTGGCAATACAGATATGTATATCTCCTACCGTTGTAACTGACTCTGTGTAACCCTAGCCCTCTCCGGTGTCTATATAAACCAGAGAGTTTTAGTCCGTAGGACACACAACCATTACAACAATCATACCATAGGCTAGCTTCTAGGGTTTAGCCTCCTTGATCTCGTGGTAGATCCACTCTTGTACTACCCATATCATCAATATCAATCAAGCAGGAGTAGGGTTTTACCTCCATCGAGAGGGCCCGAACCTGGGTAAAAAAATCGTGTCCCTTGTCTCCTGTTACCATCCGCCTAGACACACAGTTCGGGACCCCCTACCCGAGATCCACCGGTTTTGACACCGACAAGGATCTTGTTCTTGCTGCCACCACTCATGTCACTGTTTTTGCATGGGATCCTCGTAGTTTCGCTACGTTTGTCTTCCACCATAATTATAATTGTTTCATCCACATGCATGCGGGTTAGCAAGTTTCCCTTTACTAATTAACCTTCTTGTGTTTCCAAGGTCCTGCAAACATTCCACCACCTATAATTGAAAATTTTTATAACCAAGGGGGAGATGACGATGGTGATGATCACGAGCATGAGGACGAGAAGAACTTATATACTCAGTGGCGCCTGGCAACTAATT
Organism: Aegilops speltoides; assembly: GCA_021437245.1. Classification (NCBI taxonomy): domain Eukaryota; kingdom Viridiplantae; phylum Streptophyta; class Magnoliopsida; order Poales; family Poaceae; genus Aegilops; species Aegilops speltoides. The sequence continues at coordinate 463,077,553 of CM038147.1, read as the reverse complement.
CTGATGGATCACCTCTTCTTGTCTGTATACAATGCACTGAGATTGTTACTACTGAGGGAGCACGTGTTGTCTCGCATGGTCGCCCCCTCCGGACCTATTCCAACACCCATTGCAGGGTATTCGGGATGGATACTAGTGTGCTAGCGCCAACACCTTCTCCCTGGTTCAGTATTGATAGTCTTGGAGAAAACTCGCTCTTCCTTGGACCAAACTATCCAATGATGGTTAAAGGCGATCCAGCTGCTGTTGACACAATGTTACTACCATTTATGAGAAGCAACTGTATCTATATCTCGGACATTGTGGTGGTTCCCTACCCTAGTCCTGATATATGCCGCTTCAGCCTGGATGATCAGTCCCGCGTTGCTTTCGATATTGAGTAGCTGGCCCTTCCCAGAGCACCTATGGTTCAAAGCAAGCATTCCAACGCCGAGGATTGGTTGAGTTGAAGTTCATTTCATTGCTTGTTATTTGTTGTGTGATGAAAACTTCAGTATTTACTAGAATGTTTTGTTGGAAATAATCTATAATCCAATATGTATCCTCATTGTCGTTGTGTGTTGATGACTTGTTGTATGTAATGAATAGTACATTTGCAAATGCATGTCATAGACTCAATTTATGAATAGTTTTTGAGTCACTTCTTGGAGTGTGAGTACCGTAGTAGTATAGCCAGCATCCGGTTAGTATATGAAGTTGCCACATCACATAGAGCCAACCTAATATTGGAGTATGCTAGCCCTCCACCGGCGCGCCGCTTCAAATGGCAGACAAAGTGAGAGGTCGTGTCACCCTATGTCCAGATCTGAGATGCCACATATACCAGATGAATGACTCCAAGTTCGACCACCGTGATGCTAGGTGCGAGCCGAGGAACACTGTTGGAGAGACCCCCCTCATAATTTTCCTACATTGGTCGTTTGATTCATAGGATAGAATGCTATAGGATTTTCCCCCTGTGTTATCATGTTTTAATTGGCAATCTAGCATCGACTCCAACTTTTGTTTCACTTCCTTTGTTCCTACGAAGAGAGTACTTGCTCTAAATGATGTGCCGCTGCAAGAGCCGCCTATATTAATTAACCATGCTCTAAAAAGGTGGACCAACGTTGGCTATAGTAGTACTTTACTAGGTTAGTAGGTGACCTTGCGCTTGGCTCTTATCCTCTTCCGAAAGTCGAACAATAATGATGGTACTACAGTAGTACTTCTGGCAATTTGACACCAAATGAACTGTTGCACGTCCACCTCTTGTAAGAAAAAGTTTCTCCTCGTGCTGCGAGCCACCGCGCACGCGTTGGCGAGGGAGAAGGCGTACTTAGTAAGCAAGCTTCTCATCGTTCTGCGAGTTGACGAGACACATCAAAGTTATTTATTAGTACTCTCTTCAAAAAGGGCCGACCATGTCCATGGCTACCATCCCGTGCTTTGTCATTGAGTACATGCACTATTCACGTGCCATCGAGGAGAAAAAATATTGTGTAGTACTAGGTGCCATCGAAGTGCACGAGTCACTGCATATCTCCATTTTCTTGCATGACACACCACCTTGATGCTAGATGTCCCGCGTGTCATGGAGGCATATATTATGATTTTCAAAATGGAGGCATATAGATGTCCCGCGTGTTGGCAAAAGGATGAATAAAGCTCATGTCTTAAACGAAAGAGTGGAAGAACATAGATTCCCGACGACCGAGAAGGAGGAACAAACCTCGCGGTGGAGCATCTGCACTCATAATTTTTTATATTATTCAGCGATATAAAATCAACCTAATCTCTCCATGTTCCTATACCATTCTATAGTATGAGAATAGCTTTGAACGTAAGCCATTGATTCACTCTATCCAATGGTCATAGTTGGAAAATCCAAACAAAACCAAGCATTGGATAAACTCTTTTAGCACTCTGATTGTTGCCGCCTGCCCACCTAGCCCACCTATATATCCGCTCACGTGTGATGACCATAGGAGCTATCCACTCAGATTGTATGTTAAAAAAATAAAGGTCGATAACTAATGCGACACTTCGGGCCAACGCAGCCAGATTGCATTTTGCACGAGAAATTACACACCATGTTTCGTTGACATGTGGTCCTGTTCCAACATGTCAATGAGACGACGGCGAGTCCTTTTGTACTATTTCTAAACGGACGTGTAGGACGGAGCACCTCTTCGTGTACCGTGGCAAACTGGCAACCGTCCACCGACTCTTTGCCTTTCCCTCTCAATTTGGAACTGTTGTCGCATACTCTTCCTCCCTCCTCCATTTGCCATCACCCTTCCTTCTGCAATTGTTCGATCATCTTCTCCATGGAGGGAACAGCCCGGAAACGACGCCGTTATTCTTGCCCAGATCTGAAAGATGACGTGGTGGAGGAACTCATTGATCGGTGCGACGTCATCACCTCGGCTAGCATGGCAGGTTTGTTCAAGACCATTCTCGACTCAACTAATAACATCATTACAAGGAACCCAAGGGTCCAGGAGCGGTATGATCTCCCCTATCTTCTTTGCCGTGACCCTGCTGACTGGCGCGTGGACGAGCGAAGCCTCGCCTTGTGCAAGTTGACGCTGCTTGATAATGATACGTATGATGTTAAGATGCCATCGCTTGAGAGCAAGGCTTGGGCAGGCGCAAATGGAGATTGAGTTGTTTATATTGGGTACAACTGCGAGTGGGAACTTGTAAATGTGTACACTCGTCACCGGGTTCCACTTCCAAAAATCTCAGCTACCCAGAGGTTGAGCACACCGGTAAACTACGCATGTTCAAATATGATCATGGTGACTATCTTCTATGGAAGATAGCAATTTGTCGAGTTCCCAACCGCTCTTGGCACTATAGGAACTATGTAGTTGTTGCTATCTTGCACAAGCTTGTTGCCTTCCTTCATGGTTCGACTAGATGGATATTGCTAAAAAACCAGTTTCTATACACGGATGTGTACAGTGATGCAATTCAATACGTGGGTCTTGTGTTTGCTTCCACCACTCGTGGCACTATTTTTGCATGGGATCCTCTTAGTTTCGGAACGTTTGTCTTCCACCGTAATTATAATTGTTTCATCAACATCCATGCGGGTTAGCAAGTTTCCCTTTAGGCTGCTCGTAGTGAGAGTATCATAGGTAGTATCATGCATGCCAACTAGGCAGTTTTGATGAGGTGGCATGGAATTAAATGAAGAAAGAGGGGGTTGAGTATCATATCATGATACCGTATCATATTAAATGATGTGCTACTATGTGTCATGCATGACAATAAATGACTATCCTATATATGATACTAACATATGATACTATGCACTACGGATGTAGTCTCATACACTAGTATCATATGCATGATACTAGTATATGATAATCTCCATTACAACCAGCCTTACTAATTAACCTTCTTCTTGTGTTTCCAAGGTCCTGTGAACATTCCACCACCTATACTTGAAAATTTTTATAACCAAGGGGGAGATGACGATGGTGATGATCACGAGCAGGGCCCATATACTCAGTGGCACCTGGCAACTTATTCCGATGGATCACCCCTTCTTGTCTATAACTAAGGAAGCATGTGTTGTCTCCCATGGTCGCACTCTCCGGACCTATTCCAACATCCGTTGCATGGTATTCGGGATGGATACTAGTGTGCTAGCGCCAACACCTTCTCCCTGGTACAGTATTGATAGTCTCTGAGAAAACTCGCTCTTCCTTGGAAAAAACTATCCAATGATGGTGAAAGGTGATCCAACTGTTGTTGACACAACGTTACTACCATTTATGAGAAGCAACTGTATCTATACCTCGGACATTTCGGTGGTTCCCTACCCTGGTCGTGATATAGTAGGCCGCTTCAGCCTGGATGATCAGTCCTGCGTTGGTCTCGAGATTGACAGTAGATGGCCCTTCCTAGAGAATCACTTGTGGTTCAAAGCAAGTGTTTCCAACGCTGAGGGTTGGTTGAGTTGAAGTTCATTCCATTGCTTGTTATTTGTTATGTGATGAAAACTTTAGTATTTATAATGTATCCTCGTTGTCATTGTGGTTTGATGACCTGTTGTATGTAATAAAATGATATGATTGTGATAAACTTACTAAATTTATTAATGGCTTTCGAGTCGCTTCTCTGAGTGGCTGCTGCGACGAGGCAAAAAATATTTTCCGGATACATAATTGTACGTGCATTGCAACAGGTTATCGGATGAGGCCAATCAATAGTAGTACATTATTTGTACTAGCTTCACATGCTTCGCGCGTTAGGCGGGTGTTTTTACTATAGCTGTGAATCCCATCATCCTAGGTCCTCGGATGAGTCCAGTAGAAATAGCATTCTGATGTTTGGGTTCAAACTTTCAGAACTGCTGTACTATCTCTACGTCTACGTATGCATAATACAACAAGTTTTAAACTTGAGACCAGCCACCCACCCTCACAAAGAACACTTTTTAACCTAGCACAGACTCCAGGAACTTTGGCCACAGTGTGAGGTGGGCCATATGTTAATGTGTTCACTGTACGTAACCAGCACCTCGAATCCTCGATACTACTACTATATAGTAGTAGGGTGGCATGGGCCAGAACAAGCATTCACGTCCAGTAGTACGGCACACGCCACCAGCACGACTTCCATCTGACACCATATTTCTTGGAGTCCGTGCTACATCCATCTCTTCAACCTCGTTGTTTCTCTAACTCAGCCATCACATGGCGGGCGAGGTGCGGGTTTGCCGATAGTCGGTTTCCTCAACTGCGGTCCCACTTGTAAGGCCAACTCCAACGCACGACCCCAAATGGACCTCCGTTTTGCCTGGATTCTGTCCCTTTGGGTAGGGAAATGGGGTCGTGTCCGGGCCATTTCTCGGATGTGGTGGCCGTGCGCCCAACGCGCGGACGCATCCTGGCCACATACATTTTTCTTTTCAAACACATATCTTTTTTCATCACTGATTTTTGGTACATGGAAATACATCACCAAAATTTGACTAGAAAAGCAAGACCAAACAAAACAAGAACCACAAGAATACATTTTAGAAGATATCCAACTTCAGTAACTGCTCCTGTAAGTTGGATTAGTGCCTTCTTGATGCATTCGTTGTTGATCTGCGGAGGCTCGACTTGCGTGCTTCTGGCTTCTTCGAGTGTAAAGAAGTAGATGTTGCTTCCTCGCATCTAGTCTCATGTGTAGCCTCTATTCTATCAACAAGTGCACTAGTCTCATCTCTAGCCTCTATGCTAGCTAAAAATGCTAGAACATCTACTAAATTGCGCTCTATCAATATATTGATGTACTCTTCTTCCCAATACCAAAAGTTGCATCCATTCTACACAATAAAATTTTAAGTTAGCACAACTAGTCTAATCCGAGAGCACAACCAAAGATTTGGTCCAGTTCTTCCTCCTTTTGCCGACACGTGGGACATCCAGCATCCAAATCGTGTCATGCAAGAAAATGGAGTGGTAGTTGAAGTCACGTGATGTGCATCTTGGGTTAAACTATAAATAGAATCTTAATACTCTTGAGTAACTCCAAAAGCAGCCACCGAAGATCTTTATTGGATTTGTTTTTCATCACCAGCACGTCGAGGTGAAAGATGTGCAGGTTCAGTGGGTCCTCTTGCGTTTTCACTGAGATGTGGGACCGCATATGAGCAAACAGACGATGGGCTCTATGCATCTGCTGGCTGGCTGAGAAGAGAGATAGAGGAGGACTGAGCACGGACTACAGGAAATTTGTTCTATGTAACCAGCACCTTGATATAGGCTCAATATAGTGGGGTGGAATGGGCCATAACTAGCATTCACGTCTAGCAGTACGGCACACGCCACCCACACTAGTCCCATCTGACACCAATTTTCTTGGAGTCCGTGCTACAACCATCTCTTCTCCCTCCTGTCTTCCCAGCCATCGCCCGGTGAGCGGGGTGGTCGTTTGCCGATAGTCGATTTGCTCAACTGCGGTCCCACTTGTAAGTGAAAATGCAACACAACACGCATTCTCCCTTGAGCGGCGTGCCAGACCAACCGTGTGGGGGTGCGACGCGAAAACGGAAGGCTTTTCCTTTTGAACTTGTAACTTGTAAAATTTGGTTCTGCTCCATGGCGCGACCGATAGATAGAAATAACGATTTTCCCTAGAGTAATGAGAAGTTTGGTTCTGGCGCGGTTCATGCATGGAGTAAGTACGAAAATTATGAAGTTGATGTGAAAGGTAAGATAATTACTAGTAGTACCATATACTACTACATGGATTTGACGGAGAGACAAAAATACATACGGATCCATCAATGACATCCTCACGCCCTAGTGCGCCGGTTCACCAACCAACGTGTGAGAAGCAGCGGCGTTGGCGGCGAGCTCAACGTGCTTGTAAACAATGACGTCCAAGGTTGCCCTGCAGTCCAAGAAGGCCAACATCCTATCGTCCTCCTCTTGTATGTAGTAGTGCTTGTGGACGATTTGCGCGTAGACGTGGGTGATTATGTCGAAGGTGTCTTGCTGCGCCAGGCGCTGCTCGGCGAGTGCGACCTCGAGGTGGACATTCTCCGACGCGACGGTGGGCAGTCACAGGGCCACCAGTGCGTCGAAGAGGTTGTCACCATAATGGCCATTGAGGGTGGCGGGCATCGCAGAGCCTGGGCGTGTGGGCTGGAGGCGTACGTCAAGGTCGTCCGCGAGCTTCTTGACGATAGTGAACTTGTCGAGGAAGCCAACGAGGACCTCGTCGAACAAGGAGATGAAGTTTTCGTCCAAGTGGCCCCTCACCCTGGCGGCCTCAAGCACTACCTCGAGACGTTCCTTGGTGTCGGGCCGCAGGCCGGCGTCGTGGACCATCTGGCACAGCCGGCTGATGCTTGCGCTCATCGCCTCCATGGGTCTAGCTTAGCTTCTAGTCAACTTATCTTGCGATTGGAGTGATCACTCTTGCCCTTTGTTAGCGTGCGTAGGTGCGTAGGATTTTGTACTAGATTGGACTGGCGGGGAGCCTTTATATGAGAAGTGCAGACTGCGTTGAATTCATGTGCGTGTTGGCCATCTACTTCTCGGCCCTCTACTGCACCTGCCTTTTGCTTTATGACAGGTGGGCCAACCACCCGTTGGGCCCACGTGTCATGCACCCAAAGGCAGGTGCAGTAAGTCAATGAAGCTGCGCCCCCCTCCGTGCCGGTGCAGTATAGTCATCTCACCAGACCACTAGTTGGGGCCAAACGAGAGAAGTTTGATGTTTACTGGTTTATTGGTCCCCTTTGCATTTTGCGCCAAGTTTTGACCTTTGATTTAACTAATAAAATGCTAATGCATGTAACCAAAAATGTTGTGTAAGTCACCATACGAAAACCAAATAATCCCAAAACACTTAGGCACGATACATTAACTCCCTCCTCGTTTCTTATTTCGTGACATATCAACCAATCAGAGATGTGGGCCGTGCATGCTTTCAATGACTTGAGACTACCAAACATGACATGCAGTGGTTAGTTCATTGCATGTAACCCTATTAATTAGCAAAAAAGACATTAAGTTCTCTCACCGATAGGAATAAAACGATACACCATGTATTTATTTACAGAGGGAGTAGTACATTTGTTGTGACATGCATTACTAGATATTTCTAGACAAATACTAAAATCCAGATGGACGTGGTAGTACTACTAAATCCATACAGTGGTGCTAGCAGTACTACCAATGTAGTAGCACTGTACTACCCGTTGGTCAAATTATTACGTGTTGCTCCTCACACTGAAGTGACAAGACCCTGCGCTGGAGATGACACCTGAGTATAGGCGCCGTGTTCGGCATACCATAGTCAGCCTCACCGTCTACAGTCACTATCATCATGGCTGTAGAGCTAGCCTGCTTACAACTAGCCGTGTTCGACATAATTTCCCGTGCGTAGATGCCCATGCATTGCACGAAACACCAAGATTGGGGGGTGGACAGCGCCGGCAGCGGTGGCTTTCTAGATGTGGTACAGAGGAGATAAGGATGATTGTGAGAGACAAGTAGTTGTTTGTAAATAGGGAACAAGTGCGGGCATCCTTTTGCAAAACTAGAGAAGTTTGGTTTGCATGCCTTAGATCTAGATCCGACGGCTATTGGTGAAAGATGGAAAGCACAACATCATCACCAACTCAGGACCTGTTTGATTCGCAGGATTTTGAAAATGCAGGAATAGGACACGGCAATATTACAAGTTTCAAACTGATATTGCAAATGTTAGGAGTAATGCTGCACCTACGAAGAGGGAATTACTAGGAAGTTTATGTAAGTACTTTTGTTACTTTAGGTGGATGCAGCATTGTCATACAAACTAAAATCCACCACCCTGACAAGTCACTAATGGGCAAATAAGTTTTCGAGTCTCTGGCCACTTGATGTTTCAAAAACAAATTCAGCTTCTGCCGAGACTTTGTCATTTAGGCTTAGACGCTTGCAGTGATCAGCACGCCATTCATTGTTGCGCCAGAGAACGCCCAAACTCATTAGCTTGAACACACTTTCCTCCACAACAAAGAACCTAGGCAATTTAATCTCACATGTGTCAGATATCGGGTTCCAGCAAAACCCTTAAGGTTCGAACTCTGGGGTGCGCACAAAGATCTTCTCCCTACCGATTCACGCCCAAAACCTCGCCGCGATTCTAAGCTAGCACGATGAACAACACAAGGGACACGAGATTTATACAGGTTCGGGCCATCGTTGTGGTGTAATACCCTACTACTCTGCGTGGTGTGGTGGATTGCCTCTGGGGCTGATGATGAACAATATAGAGGAAGAATAGCCTCGCGAGGGGTGTTCTTGTGGTGGTGGTCTCTGGATCTCGCTCTCTGCTATGGTGGCTATCTCTATTTATAGAGGCCCTGGTCCTCTTCCCAAATATTGAGCAGGAAGGGAGCCAACAACGGCCATTTTGAAAGGGGACAACCAGTACAAGCTATCCTGACTAAAGGTGGTCTTCGACTGCCAAAGGCACTGGCAATGACGCCATCTTGGGCTCCATGGTGACCTCCGTCCTGCTGTCCTGCTGATCTTGGTCTCGTTTCACCGATATGGAAACATTTGCCTGATGCCTCGGTACTCCACGCCTGCGCTTGCCCCCTTTGCACCAAAGAGGAAACGAGGACACTGCGCAGGCTGGCACCCACCTGGTCCTGATCGGCATGGCTTGTGTCATGAGCACCTCGCGAGGTACCCCCTGCCTTGATCTCTCCACCTCCTCACGAGCCTGCCTGGTGAGGCCGCCCCTGAGGAAGCCTTGTGTCGTCCGACCCGCAAGGCTTGGCCCCTCGTGAGGGTCTTGAACTTGGGTTGATGAAGACGCGCCGAACTGGGCCACTGCTGAGCCACGCCACAGGCCGCAGGCAGGCATGTATGGGGACCCCCGTTCCCAAAACACCGGCAGTAGCCCCCGGGCCCAAGGCGCGCTCGGACTTGGCTTAGCAGCGAAGCCAAAGGGCAAGTGCGGAGCGCCGCGGGCCCCAACAGCCTGCGGCCTTGGTCGCCGCATGGCGGATGATTGGACGTGGGCGTCTCCGCTTCCCCACGCTACCTCGGCAACCGCTTGATTTGATGAGTCCCTGCTGCATGCAAAAAGGGTCATAATTACCTATGATCGTGGAGGCCGACGGTTGGGCTCCTCTGGACTATAAGTACGGAGAGGCGTGAGACCCCGTTGCCCATCTCTTCTTGCTCCGCCTACTTCTTCTCCCTTGCTCCTCCTCTGCTCTCGATGCCAATGGCACTGATCCGCCGGTTCTCAGCCGAAGAGAAAGGAAAGGCCCCCCAGGAGGGGATTGACCTGCTTCCGCCTAAGAAACGGCTGGTCCCTGGCCGCCGCGACGAGGTTGCGAGGCCAGAGATGACGAGGTCTTGGTGCGAGCGGCCACCTCCTAGGTTCCCGCTACCCCTGTACGGCCGGGCCGAGGGCCCTGGAGAAAGGGACGACGAGCGACGCCGTCCATGCCGCAGGCGAGGTCGGAGAGCCATGGCAGCGCGCGCCGTTGCTCCTAGAGTCCATGCCGCGGACTCCTCTCGCGAGCTAGTGCTCCACGCCGTGATGCCTTCGAGCACCTGGATCCGCTTTCCTCCCTTCTTCTCCTTTGAGATGCCGTCGAGGGGGGCCTCTCGAGCTTTGGCTGCAGCACGCCAACTGCGGTACTCCGACAACCGGAGCGGAGGTTGAAGTCGTCGCTCTAGGCAAGGTCTTCATGACCCGAGGCTGGGGCAAGATCAACCGGGTCTGCTGAACAAGGGGTGCCCTCGTGATTCATTTCAAATACGATGGCGCCTCCTTGATGCTCTTCAAGGTCTTCGACGCAGAAGGCCGCCGACTGGAGTGCTGCCCCAGAGGAGGGAGCCAGGACATCGACGTGGCAAGGGCTAGGCCTGCCACCCGCTTCCCCAACGGCTCCTCTGGCGGCAGCGGTGACGCTTGGGAGTCCAGCGACTCTCCCGAGCTCTTCATGACCCTGGAGACGAGCAAAGATAGCCCCCAAGCTCGCGTCGTGCTCGGAGCAAGGCAGCTGCATCAGGACGCCGACGCAGCTGATCTGGATGGGGTTGGCGCCGGCCTCCCCCGGCCCACTATTGATGATGGCGTCGGCCACGGAGGCGCGTGTAGTTAGGGATCCTTAGGATTTGCGTCTTTTGTTCCCTGCGAGGAATCGAGACAACACCCCGTGGGGAGCATGTAAAGGGTCCGCGACGTCTTTTGTTGGTATTATCCTTATCATGAAGAGGTGCAAATGCATGTCATGTTCCGGCTTGGCTCCCCCTTTCTAACCTCGTGAAGACTTGGTACTCTATGCTGACAGGTCTTGGTCCCCAGGCAGGCTTCAGCCGTCGCTAGTATGCCAGGTCTTGATGCCGTGGTCAAGTCCAGGAGGTGAGTGGCCCGAGGTCCAGTAAGAGCCCATGAGGCGCGATGCTCAGGAGGTCCCCTTTAGCGCTCAAGCAGCCATCAAAAGATGAGAAAGGAAGGCAACGTTGACATCACAGGGCCCCATTAGGTGGAGATTTAGGGCAGCTTCGATTTACTATTCCGGGTGCAAAACTTATCTTGAAAGCACGGAGTCGTTCCTTCGCGAGGCGCTGGACTTGCGCATCGGCATCTGGGGTGCAACTGGGTTAGGCCCTCGTGGTCTTCCCTTCTATTCCCTACGCTCTCCTTAGTGCTCTATGTCCTCAGGTCCCGGCCCCTGAGCGAGCTCAGCCGCCGCTGGTTTGCCAGGTTGCGATGCTATGGACAAGGCAGGGGGTGAGGGCTGGAGAGCCAATAAGAGCTCCTGAGTCGCAATGCTCAGGAGCCCCCCTTTTAACGCACAAGCGGATCACACGGGCAAGGGATAGAGAGAGAGAGAGAGAGAGAGAGAGAGAGAGAGAGAGAGAGAGAGAGAGAGAGAGAGAGAGAGAGAGAGAGAGAGAGCTCGTGACGCCTCCCATTTTAGGCCTCAGAAGTTCCTGTAAACCAACACGAGAAAAGCACGAGTTGCCATTACGATTGCCGGCCGGCCATTGGTTGCTCCGAGAGTGTGGTAAGGGCACTGAGGTCCTAGTGACGTGACGCTTGTGGGGCTGTCGTGGGTCAGAGCTCGGCCACTTAGATTTGTCGATGTTGCAGGGACGGATCCATGCGCAAGTGCCGTGCCAGCGCGAGCGGCTCCAAGGGTAGGTGTCAATCGAGTAGGCGATTATCACAGGCAGGTTAGGCATGAAAGCAAATGAACTTGGATAAATGCAGGAGGGATACATGCTGTTGGGTCAGGCCCGAGCGGCTTGGGGATGATGCAGCCCGAGGGGCACCCCCAGCAAGGTAAACTAAAAGACATAAGCAAAAAGGGTACATGCCGCAGGGATAGACCCGAGCGACCTGGGAATGATGCAGCCCTGAGGGCGCTCCCAGTTGAAATGAACTCGAAAGATGTCACCTGATACCATTGTAGAGGGGGTGTTGAAGTAGCCGAAGATGCGCGGTGAAGAGGCCGACCCTCACGAGCCACTGGAGTCCTGAGCCTCGGGAGGCTCTGGGGGTCCAGGCGGTTCCTCGAGGACCATCTCCATCTCCGCCAGGACCGCGTGGTGCCTGGCCTCCTGAGCTACCAAAATGCTCGGCAGATGGCGCGGTGAGTGGCAGCCGCGTTCGGTAGGCCGAAAGGCATGCGAACGTAGCTGTGCGGCGGACCCTCGCAACGTCCCACACGCGAAGGCCAAAAGCGCTCCTGAGACGCGGCTCGGCTGAGCCTTGGGTAGTCAATGCAGACGCGTAGCCCTCCATCCTCGCCTGGATGGGAAGCTACACCAGGTAAACGGCGATCACCGCATATGACCCTTGATTCCTGCAGCTCCTGAGCGGTCTTGGTAATGAACTCCTGAGGGTTGGGCCTTCCTTGCCCCATGCCTTCCCGAGGGAAATGTGCTGCAAAGCACGCCTCCAAGTGGTGCCCGAGTGCCTCCCTCATGATCTTGGCAAAGTCTGAGGCCCTCCAGAAGAGATCCCCTGAGCCCTGCCCGAGGAGGGTGCCGGGCGTGCCTCCCTATGCGATGGAGGGGGGGCGCCCCTTGCACGGGCGCGGACCCTGATGCGACGCTCCCTGAGATGCCAACTTCCCGAGGCCTTGAGCTGGCCGATGTCTTCTTCTTCTTGGGAACTGCCTCAGGAGGGTTCTCGCTCTTGCTATCTGGGTCCTCGATCGATGCAGCTTGAAAGGCGTGCTCTAGAGAGTACACTGCGTCCTTCTCTTCACAGGGGACTATGATGATTTTGCCGCTTCCTGGCATCTTGAGGACATTGTAGCCATGGTGGGTCATTGCCATGAACTTGGCTAGGGCCGGGTACCTGAGGATGGCGTTGTATGGCTGGCGAATGTGGGCAGTGTTTAAGTCGATGAGCTGAGTGCAGTAATTGTTGCATTGCCCGAACGTGGCAGGGAGGCGAACCTGCCCTATCAGGGTAGTGGAGCCGTCAGTGACTCCTGAGAAAGGCTTGGTTGGCTGGAGTTGATCATATGGCACTTGAAGGTTGTTGAACGTTTCGACGGACAGGTCGTTGAGCCCTGCGCCGCCATCAATGAGGGTCCTGGTAACTTGCACGTTGTTGATGACTAGGGAACAGAGCATTGGGAGGATGCCAGTTGTAGCCGCACACTTGAGTTGATCTGCTGAGCTGAAAGTGATGGCGCACGTGGACCACCTGAGCGGGCGCGTGGCCTCGATCTTGGGGAGGACTGCATTCACCTTGCGGGCAAACTGCTTGAAGATGTGCTGAGAGGCTGGGGCCTGGGCATCGCCCATGATGCAAGCGATAGCACACGGCTCCTGGAAGCCCCTAGCCCCCTTGTCCTGGTGGTGGTCGTCATTCCTTCTTGGCGGTGGCGGCAGAGGAGGAAGGCCTGCGTTGCCTTGCGGGCGGTCCTCACGAGGCTGATCCCTCCAGGCTCCCTCGCATGGCTAGTCCTGCCAGCGATCCTCGCAAGGTCGGTCACGCCTCTCCTGGCGAGGGCCTCGGTCGTCCCATCGTCCTCCACCTCTTCCTCCTCCTCGGCCGTAGCCCCATTCATTGCGCTCGGGGCGTCGACCAATGCTCCCTTCTCGAACGGCTCTGAGCTCCTGGCATTCGTTGGTGTTGTGGGTGTAGAGGTTGTGGTAGGCGCAGAATCGGCTACCCTTGGATGACTCCGGCTGGTCCCTGCCGAGCTTCATGTCCGGTTCTGCTGCGAGCACGGCTGCTCCTTTGTGCTTCACGTCCTTAGCCTTGGCCTTCTTCACCTCTGGTCAGCAGTTGGAAGCTCGAGGAGGGAGAGGCACCCTTCCTCAGCCCTTGCGCACTTGGTCGCCAGGTTGAACAGCTCCAGAGATTTGCACAGATCCTCATGGATGGCATGCTCCTCCTTCATCTTGATGTCGCGGATGCCATCGGAGAACGCTGAGATGATGGTCTCCTCAGTCACCTTGGGATCTTGAGGCGAGCGTTGTTGAAGCGCTAGATGTACTTCTGCAGGGTCTCTCCAGGCTGCTGCTTGATACGGCGCAGGTCACCCACAACCGAAGGGTGGTCACGAGCGCCTTGGAAATTGACGATGAAACGGCTGCGTACCTCATCCCAAGAGGAGATCGAGCCGGGAGGCAGGTACAGGAGCCAGGTGCGGGCACCGTCCTTGAGCGCCATGGGAAACTAGTTCGCCATGACCTTTACGTCTCTATTGGCCGCCTCGATACCCAGCTCATAGAGCTGCAAGAACTCCGCGGGGTCAGCAGTGCCGTTGTAGCGAGGAGGCAGGTCCGGCTTGAACTTGCCTGGCCAGGCAACGCTGCACAGCTCGGTGGTGAAGGCACGGCAACCTGCCGTGGCCACCGGAGCCTTTTGCAGACGCGGGGCTTGCTCTTGATGGTTCTCGCATGCCGCCAGCAGGAGCAGCACGGGGTCTTGACGTGCCGTTGCAGGGATGCGGTCTTGCCGTGTTGGAGCAGGGAGCACGCGAGCTCCTTCTTGAGGCCGAGGGATTTCTTGGCAGCTCCTTTCTTGTCGCGCGGGCACTGGACACGGTGGGTCTCGTCTAGGGGCCGCGCGCCTTGGAGCTAGGGCGCCTTCTTGGGGAGGAGGCGGCGGAGGCACCCCCTGAGCCGCATCGCCCATGCAGGACGGAGGGCGAGGCAGCGAGAGGGACGGCACAGGAGAGCCTCCCTGCGGCGCTGACGAGCTCGGTGATGCGAGCAAGCCACTCCTTGTAGAGGTCATCAGCGGGGCAGTAGTGCAGGAGCTAACGTGCTAGGAGCAACCTGGCCTGCGCGTCTGTGGGAGCGTGACGGGCCTGAGACGATGAACCAGCTGGGGTCAGCAACGGAGTGGCGGTGCGGCCTTCCCGCCACACCGAGGGATGCAGCGATGATGCTTGCTGCTCATTCCCTGTCGGGCCGGTGGCGGCGCTGGCGGCAGGCGACGGAGAACGACGAAGAGGCCCACCGGCGGGAGCTGTCTGGGCGACGTGGGCGGCGAGAGCAGCCCGGTGCTCGGCGCGAGCTCGGTGAGCGTCTGCCATGGATGCAACAAAGTGATGGAACGTAGAATAGCGGAAAGAATATTCCGGCGCACCCCTACCTGGCGCGCCAAATGTCGGATATCGGGTTCCGGAAAAACCCTTAAGATTCGAACTCTCGGGTGCGCATGAAGATCTTCTCCCTATCGATTCACGCCCAAAACCTCGCCGCGATTCTAAGCTAGCACGATGAACAACACAAGGGACACGATATTTATACAGGTTCGGGCCACCACTGTGGTGTAATACCCTACTCCTGTGTGTGGTGTGGTGGATTGCCTCTGGGGCTGATGATGAACAGTACAGAGGAAGAATAGCCTCGCGAGGGGTGTTCTTGTCGTGGTGGTCTCTGGATGTCCCTCTCTACTTTGGTTTCTATCTCCATTTATAGAGGCCATGGTCCTCTTCCCAAATATTGAGCGGGAAGGGAGCCAACAATGGCCATTTTGAAAGGGGACAGCTAGTATAAGCTATCCTGACTAAAGGTGTTCTTCGACTGCCAAAGGCACTGGCGATGATGTCGTCTTGGGCTCCACGGTGACCTCCGTCCTGCCGTCCTGCTGATCTTGGTCTCATAGCACCGATATGGAAACCTTTGCCTGATGCCTCGGTACTCCACACCTGCGCTTGCCCCCTTTGCACCAAAGAGGAAACGAGGACATTGCGCAGGCTGGCGCCCGCCTGGTCCTGATCGGCATGGCTTGCGTCATGAGCACCTCGCGAGGTACCCCCTGCCTTGATCTCTCCGCCTCCTCGCGAGCCTGCCTGGTGAGGCTGCCCCTAAGGAAGCCTTGTGTCGTCCGCCCCGCGAGGCTTGGCCCCTCGCAAGGGTCTTGAACTTGGGTTGATGAAGACGGGCCGAACTGGGCCACTGCTGAGCCTCACCGCAGGCCGCAGGCAGGCAAGTCTGGGGACCCCCGTTCCCAGAACGCCAACAAGATGTGCTGCCTCGGTAGTCGATTAAATCAATTTCTGTAAGATGGAGATCAAGGCATTCGATGAGATTGTTATAGTGCAACACATTTTTCACTTTTGGGTCTTGTCGTGGAATTAACACGTCAGATGTCCTAGCGGAAGGACTTAGTCGTGGACCCATCGCAACGAGATTAGCTTAAAGGGGTTAAACCGGAACAAAGGACACGGGAAGTTTATACTGGTTCGGTCCCCTGCGGTGAAGGTAAAAGCCTACGATCCAGTTGTTGTGGGATTGATTTCTTTCGATGAGCAGGGAGCGAATCCGCTTTACCTATCTCTCGAGCTGTTGTTTCTTGTCCCTGGACCGCCGCCGGGTCGTCCCTTTATATACACAGGTTGACGCCCGACCGGTTTACAGAATCCCGAGGCCGGCTCATACAAGTGTCCGGCTTGGTCTCTTCCTTTCCCTAACTTACAATACAAGTTATACATCTATGGCGGTTTACTAATATGGGCCCTAATCCGCCATTGGGCTCTGGGCCTCTAAGCCTCCATAGTTAAAGCGCCATAGCCTTCATCTTCATGGGCTCTTGTACAAGACTCGTTGTGAGTGTAATCCGGCCCCTCCTGGGCGGTTTACACCCAGTAGTCATATCCCCAACATTAGGCCCCAAATTGATTTGAACCTGTTCATACCAATCTTCAACACTTAGAAAAATTCTTCTTGAACATCCTCCTACAATCCTTGTAAACCGCCATGACGTCATCTCCATATGATCTTAGTAAACCGCCATGACATCATCTTCTAAAATTGCAGCAAATCGTCATGAGGTCATTTGCGTAAAAAACTCATAAATACCTTCCTTTAATAATTAATTTCCGAAGATCGAGGCAACAATTGTGCCCATTTTCCGCTTGGAGCTCCTCGATCCCCGCGCTTGCTTGCTTATCCATTCACCTTATAAATAGGCCCAGGGGTCTTTCCCTTTTCCCCTTCCGTGCTTCGTCTTCCTCCTCACGACTCTCGAACCCTGAAGCTCTGCCGCCGCACTCGACCTTCAAGCTCAGATCACCCTTGGCCATTGCATCAACCTCGAACGTATTGTAGATCTCGGGCACATCTCCGCCACTCCTATGAATCCAGTAAGCCTCCTTCCCTCAACCCTAGATCTGCATTAGGGTTTCGGTGTTCATCCGTGTTCATCAGTGTTCGTCCGTGTTCGTTGTTTCGACCTTACTGTCTCATCGAATCTAGATAAGCTTGACATTTTTCCTTTGCGACTGAAGTTGTAGTTTATTTAGCCTCATCATACTATCCTTTCGACTACGAACAGATCTCATCTGGATCCTTTCCGTTCTGCTGTTGCCATTTTAGGGCTTTGATATTTTTCCTTTTCCTGAACTGTGCTAGATCCATAATGATAATCCTTAGCTTGTGAAACCTGTTTGTGTAGCACTTAGCAATTTTCAGATCTGTTTTCCTCCATACCATTATAGGCCGTTTAACCTATAGAAAATGACAATCCACCAGGTACCATTAGCCTTCACGTAAACCGCCGTCTTTTCTTGAACCTCCATATCCGGTTTAATGTGCACACATGCTATGATTAAATTCCCCGGTTTGACACCGGTTTATGTGTATCAATCTTGAACCGTGAACCGGCACCAAAAATGGCCAAACAGTTCTCCTCTTGCAATTGGGTTCCTTCCCGGATTACAGAAGAGCAACTTACTGGGTATGTTGTGACTGGCGCTTTAGCAAAGAAGGAGGTCATTCACTGGAGAGTCCCTGGTACTGAAAACCCTCCTGAACCTCAAGATGGAGAAGTGGTTGTGTTTATGCAGCATCTGGACCGAGGGTTTAGCCCTGCCAGATCAAAAAATTTCCGTGATGTACT
Organism: Aegilops speltoides; assembly: GCA_021437245.1. NCBI lineage: Eukaryota > Viridiplantae > Streptophyta > Magnoliopsida > Poales > Poaceae > Aegilops > Aegilops speltoides. The sequence continues at coordinate 463,059,724 of CM038147.1, read as the reverse complement.
TGCCAACTTCCAACTCCATCCTCAAGACATTGGACTGAAATCTGTGTCCAACATTTGCAATTTCCAAGTGTTCTGTGAAGTTTATCTACAAGAAGAACCAACTGTTGAACTCTTTAGAGACTTCTTCCACTTGAACCACCGTACTGAATTTTCTAACGGCCCCAATACTGAACTTGGTGGAGTGTCGATTCAAAAAAAGGAAAGAAGTCGAATTTCCTCATGCCAAACATCACAGCCACCCCAAGGATTGGAATCAAACATGGTTCTACTGTCGGAACACCGGTCCTACTGATGAAAATCCTCTGCCGGGTTACCGTGCTTATCGACTCAGCAATGGACATCCATCGCCTCAAGCCATCGCCAAAGAACGACAAACATATGCACCACAACTTGCTAAGCTCCAGGCTCTTCTAGCAAACGGTTTAACTGGCATTAACCTCGTCCGTTGCTGGGTTTCATGGGGTATCCTGCCCTTAAATCGCTGCACTAGATTAATGCATGAATATACTGGGGATGTCAAAGACCCTCATAGGCACACTGAAATACAGATGAATGATGATGAAGTCACTGAGTCTGTAAAAAAGATGCCAGATGAACCGATATCTGAGTGCAGCAAGACTGGGTTTCGTCCCTTTTATGCCTCCAACAAACCGCCAGCTGTAGGAATTTATTTTTTGCTTTTTAATCTGTCTCCCCTTTAACACTTTTTTGATAGCCTTTTATTTATTCTTATAGGCCAAAGATCCATTCTGGAAGAGGAAAACTCAAGAGAAACTAGCAAAACCACAAGACAAACTGGTGAGAGCTCCTCGAGCCAAGAGCAAGGCCATAAAGAGGCCAGCAAAGAAGAAAACTGCCGAGTCCTCTGATCCACCCGAAGATGTTGATGATTCGGAACCAGAGGTAGAACTTGACTCCCTTGGTTCATTTTTCATACATCTTATTGACAACGAACATTATCAGGATGATGCGGAAGCCAGCCGTGCGACCACGTAGAGGTAATCTCCTTTTCCTCCAATTCCGATCTTGTGCTAGTACGAAAACTCTGTCGCGCAGTCCGGAAAGTGAAACGTTCACATCGTCTCACTCATCTGGATCCACAATTTTCTTTGAAGACACAAGACCACAAGCTCCTCGCACAACCCGCACAAAGGCTGAAAGTCACTTCCTCCGTTTACCGTGACACCCCAATCCGTGCGCCCGCAGAGGTCTCTTGTAATTTAATAAGTCTTATCCTTGGCGGGTTACTTCCGATACCCTCTTAATTCAGATGACTCAAATTATCGTAACTTCCAATTCATCCTCTGGCGATTCATCAACCACACGATGCCTCCCTCGTGACCGGCCCCCGGTAAGTATAATAATTTTAGTTTTTGCTTTCTTGCACCGGTTTACCATATTAACCTCTGTTTGCTATTTTGCAGCGCCAAAGCCTGACTCAGCAAAAAAGCGAAAACGAGTTCTCCCACTGAGGTGTTTGAACCGGAGAGGACCTCAGAAGGTGCTGGTGTAAATGCTGATATTGCTATGGATGATCCTGTGCCACAAGGTCAGGACACTAATGTTGATCTGCCAGAAGCTAATCCGGCTAGTCCTCATGTTGATCTACCAAGCCCAACTGCCAATCCTCCAAGTCCAGCTGCTGATCCGCCGAGCCCAGCCAAAGCCTCGGATAAATCAGCGAGCCGAAATAAAGCAACTGATAATGTTGTGATTGCCGGGTTTGGCCACACTTCTCCTGGCAACCCTGTCGCTTTGTCAAAGCACAGTGCCAAAGTGGAATCTGCTCCTGTGGAGAAGGGCAAATGGAAGACTGATCTGTCAAGCTGTGCTCATCTCAATGCTTAAGAACTTCACTCTGGATACCTAAACCACCTATATACAAGCAGTGAGTATGAGGCCGATTTAGTCAACTTGATGAAGGAGCGCTATGAGGTAACTTTCATTCCAAACACTTTATAAATTTTCTTTGTACTGTATATTAACTCCATTGTAGCCCCCAAGGGCTGGTTTATCTCTTCAAGATGAACCGGGACTTTGGATAAAAAGACTTCAACTGTGTAGCCCCCAAGGGCCGGTTTATCTCTTCAAGATGAATCGGGACTTTCTGTTGCAAAACTTGTCCTTGTTGAATTCCTTCATCTCTGATGGGTCTGATCAATTATGCATTAGTCCCCAAGTGCCAAGATTAATACTTGTATTGAGCCTTGGGACTTCAAATAACAGTCAAAAGAGAAGCAATCCGCATTAGCCCCCAAGTGCCAAGTGTATAACTTGTTATGTGCTTGGGACTTTGAGAAAAATATTAACATCTTCATCATATATATTTTTGCATGCTGACTTGAGCAACAAAGATTCCCAAATTGCTGATCTTCAAGAAAATATCAGGTCCCAGCAAGCAGAAACCTCCAAGGCCAAAGATAAATTGAAGGGTGCTTTAACTGCCATGGAGCAACTAAAGGATGGTTTCAAAAGCGAACAGGCAGACTGGGAAAACGAGAAAACCACTCTGTTAAAATGGGCTGAAGATGCGGAGGCGGCTCTTAAACCGGTGGCGGAAGAGCTAACTGGGTTAAAGCGTCAAGTCAATGCTGTGACTTCTGCAATATTTGGTAACTACTCTTTGTAAGAACCTTTCTTAAACATCTTTAAAGTTATTGGTTTAACAGCAAATTCTTAAACCATTGCAGGTAGTCATGTTGCTCATCTGGGCTCGGATATGCGGATGAAGTTGAAAGCAGCCTATACGTTGATAGAACAACTGTATACTGGTGCTCAACGAATCATCTGTGCGGCCTCCTACAATAAACTGACACCAACCTTGATCAAGGATACGTTGGCCAAATTATCTATGACCCCTGCCCAGATAGAAGAGGTAAAGCGATCTGCTGCAAGGGCTGGCGCTTTAACATCACTGACTCGGGCCAAAGCTTGGATTGCTGATCTTGATCCAGCAGATATCACAAAGGGCTATCCTGGCCAACAAGAAGACGGGTCAGAATTTGACAATGAAGCCCTCAAAAGCCTTGACAAAGGAGATGCGCCTGCTGGCAAGCCAATTGGCCAAAGAAGTTGACTTGTGTGTCCATCGGTCTAGCTATGATACGGACAACAAACGTGTTGATGCAGCTGTGAAAGAAGCACAGAATCTTATCCCGCCGATCCGTAAGCATACTTATGCCCCTGACGTTGAACCGTCCAATCTTATAAGCAACGAAGCTGTCTTCCAAGCCTTAACCAGGATTGATTGGGCCACCATTGACTTCCAGCCACTGGGTGAGGAGGAGGAGGTTGAACCGACGTGAGATGATCCATCAACTTCACGTCAACTTGGTGACGAATCATAATCCGGCACCCGGTTTGATTTCCACATATAGTGTTCTGGGCAACAAACAATTATTCTTTTGGGTATCAAAGCGCCTTGTAATAGGCTAGTTGAAATACTGTGATCTTCGCCGCCATCGCAATCGCTACCCGACAATCGTAATCCGCATGATTGTTGCTATGCTTGCTTTATGTGCCTTAGTATTTTTATAAAATCTTGCCTTCTGCATTTAAAAAACTTAACCATGCCCTGGCGGTTTACCGCCGGACGGGTTATGATACCCAATATAGAACCAGAGTTTTCATAACCAAGGTTGTAAAGCAATGAAATATGAAATATATCATACTTGTGATATTGAATCACATTGTTGGTTTACCAACTTGTGTAGTAAGGGTGATAACCCAAAATTTGAGTGTTTGAAAAACTCCCACCATGCTGTGCTAGTGCATAATAAGCCATGCCGGGTTATGACAAACACCGGATGACCATCCTGGCGACTTATAGTCAATGCCATACCGGATTAAGAAACGTTGGTTCGTAATTGATTATGTGCTAATAGTTGTTAACTGAAAGCCACGCCGGGTTAAGAAACACCGGGTTGATGTAATGACTTATAGTCGGGCTGGGTCAAAACGCCGGTTTAACTCAAAACCTTATCAAAGAGATAAAACTTTGCAAAAACAAAATCAAATAAAAACTTGTAGTCGAGGCTTTTCAAGGGCTGCCAGGACCAAATTCGAGGCTTTTATGGGCTGCCAAGCCGCGGAGTTAAACCATTTGACAAAGCCTTTTAAGATGGGCCTCCAATTAACCAATCGTTGTTTTAACTTTGACAAGTTCAGGGTCTGTATAAGATTGACTTGTCAAACGTTTGGCGGGTCATACCAGGATTACCTGGACAGGAGTGGCTTACTTGATGAAGGCAGGTTAACCCGGGGTTTTAGGTGAATACACGAGGCTTCCAAGCCGTGGCTTGATAGCCAATTACAAGGGTCATTTCAAACTCTTTGTTGCTTTGCACAAAGAGCCCCCAAGTAACTTTGTGAGTTGTGCTCAATGGGTGCCTATGTTTGAGTTGTGATTTAGCAACAATACTCTCTTTGGCCCCTTGGATGTGAAGCTCCCAAGGTTTGTTGTGGCATGATAGCCGGTTTAATGGACAAATAGGACGTCGCTTTATAAGCAGAAGCCCCCTTGTAACCAAGAAATATTGGAAGAACGGCAGAGGTCCTGCTTGGAGCAAGGATGCCGGTTTATTATATTGATCATAATATATACATCAACAAAATATGTACATAATGGGAGCCTATAGCTCAGGCATAGTAAGGCCGTAGATGAGCGATATTCCACGGCCGACGGGTCTCCTCCTCCGATTTGCTTGAGTCTTTGTGCTCTCGAATGTCGATGAGGTAGTATGATCCATTGTGCAGATTCTTGCTGGCCACAAAGGGCCCTTCCCAAGGTGGGGATAACTTGTGCATATCGGTCTGATCCTGGATGAGCCGGAGCACTAAGTCGCCTTCTTGAAAGGTTCTTGTTTTAACCCGGCTGCTGTGATAACGCTGCAGGTCTTGCTGATAAACCGCCGAATGAGCCAGCGCCATGTCCCTTTTTCATCTAACAGGTCCAGTGCCTCGAGATTAGGTTTTGTCACTCCGATTGTCGGAGAGGTATCTCTGGGCCCTCTCGGTAATGCACATCACTATAAGCCTTGCAAGCAATGTGACTAATGAGTTAGTTACGGAATGATGCATTACGTAACGAGTAAAGAGACTTGCCGGTAATAAGATTGAACTAGGTATTGGATACCGACAATCGAATCTCGGGCAAGTAACATACCGATGACAAAGGGAACAGCGTATGTTGTTATGCGGTTTGACCGATAAGGATCTTCGTAGAATATGTAGGAGCCAATATGGGCATCCAGGTTCCTCTATTGGTTATTGACCGAGAATACTTCTAGGTCATGTCTACATAGTTCTCGAACCCGTAGGGTCCGCACGCTTAAGGTTTCGATGACAGTTATATTATGAGTTTATGAGTTTTGATGTAATGAAGGAGTTCGGAGTCCCGGATGAGATCGGGGACATGATGAGGAGTCTCGAAATGGTCGAGACGTAAAGATTGATATGTTGGACGACTATATTCGGAGTTCGGAAAGGTTCCGAGTGATTCGGGTATTTTTCGGAGTACCGGAGAGTTACGGAAATTCGCCGGGGAGTATATGGGCCTTATTAACCATACGGGAATAGAGGAGAGAGGCCAAAGGAAGGAGGCCTGCGCCCCCTCGGGTCCGACTGGACAAGGGCGCAGCCCCCTTCCTTCTACCTCTCCCCTTTTCCCCTCTCCTACTCCAACAAGGAGGTGGAATCCTACTAGGACTAGGGAGTCCTAGTAGGACTCCACACTTGGCGCGCCCCCTCCTAGGGCCGGCCTCCTCCCCTTGCTCCTATATATACGGGGGCAGGGGGCACCCCATGACACACAAGTTGATCTACGGATCGCTCCTTAGCCGCAGCGGTGCCCCTTCCACCATATTCCACCTCACCATATCGTCGCTGCTTAGGCGAAGCCCCGCGCCGTAGAACATCAAGATCGCCACCACGCCGTCGGTCGACGGAACTCTCCTCGACACTCGCTGGATCGGAGTTCGAGGGACGCCATCGAGCTGAACATGTGCTGAACTCGGAGGCTCCGTGACGCTCGGTGCTTGGATCGGTCGGATCATGAAGACGACGACTACATCAACCGCTACAGTGTTAACGCTCGCTTACGGTCTCACGAGGGTACGTGGACTAACACTCTCCTCTCGCTGCTATATCATTATCATGATCTTGCGTGTAGCGTAGAAATTTTTGAAATTACTACGCTCCCCAACAAAGGGCATCCGAGCCTAGGTTTTATGCGCTGATGTTATATGCACGAGTAGAACACAAGTGAGTTGTGGACGATATAAGTCATACTGCCTACCAAAGATGTCATACTTTGGTTCAGCGGTATTGTTGGATGAAGCAGCCCGGACCGACATTACGCGACGCTTACGTGAGACTGGTTCTACCGACGTGCTTTTGCACACAGTGGTGGCTGGCGGTGTCGGTTTCTCCAACTTTAGCTGAATTGAGTGCATACGCTCGCCGGTCCTTGCGAAGGTTAAAACAACACTAACTTGACGAATTATCGCTGTGGTTTTGATGCGAGGTAAGAACGGTTCTTGCTAAGCCCGTAGCAGCCACGTAAAATTTGCAACAACAAAGTAGAGGACGCCTAACTTGTTTTTGTAGGGCATGTTGTGATGTGATATGGTCAAGACGTGATACTATATTTTATTGTATGAGATGATCATGTTTTGTAACCGGTTATCGGCAATCGGCAGAGCCATATGGTTGTCGCTTATTGTATGAAATGCAACGCTTTGTAATTGCTTTACTTTATCACTAAGCGGTAGCGATAGTCGTAGAAGCAATAGATGGCGTAACGACAACGATGCTATGATGGAGATCAAGGTGTCACGCCGGTAACGATGGTGATCACGACGGTGCTTTGAAGATGGAGATCACAAGCACAAGATGATGATGACCATATCATATCACTTATATTGATTGCATGTGATGTTTATCCTTTATGCATCTTATCTTGCTTTGATTGACGGTAGCATTTTAGGATGATCTCTCACTAAAATTATCAAGAAGTGTTCTCCCTGAGTATGCACTGTTGCGAAAGTTCTTCGTGCTGAGACACCACGTGATGATCGGGTGATAGGCTCTACGCTCAAATACAATGGGTGCAAAACAGTTGCACACGCGAATACTTAGGTTAAACTTGACGAGCCTAGCATATAACATATGGCCTCGAACACGGAGACCGAAAGGTCGAGCGTGAATCATATAGTAGATATGATCAACATAGTGATGTTCACCATTGAAACTACTCTATCTCACGTGATGATCGGACATGGTTTAGTTGATTTGGATCACGTGATCACTTAGATGACTAGAGAGATGTCTGTCTAAGTGGGAGTTCTTAAGTAATATGATTAATTGAACTTAAATTTATCATGAACTTAGTCCTGGTAGTATTTTGCAAATTATGTTGTAGATCAATAGCTCGCGTTGTTGCTTTCATATGTTTATTTTAATATGTTCCTAGAGAAAACTGTGTTGAAAGATGTTAGTAGCAATGATGCGGATTGGATCCGTGATCCGAGGTTTATCCTCATTGCTTTGCGTAAGAATTATGTCCTTAATGCACCGCTAGGTGACAGACCTATTGCAGAGCAGATGCGACGTTATGAACGCTTGCCTAGCTCAATATGATGACTACTTGATAGTTTAGTGCACCATGCTTAACGGCTTAGAATCGGGACTTCAAAGACGTTTTGAACGTCATGGACCATATGAGATGATCCAGGAATTGAAGTTAATATTTCAAGCAAATACCCGAGTTGAGAGATATGAAGTCTCCAACAAGTTCTATAGCTAAAAGATGGAGGAGAATCGCTCAACTAGTGAGCATGTGCTCAGATTGTCTGGGTACTACAATCGCTTGAATCAAGTGGGAGCTAATCTTCTAGATAAAATAGTGATTGACGAAATTCTCTAGTCACCATCACCAAGTTAGTAGAACTTCGTGATGAACTATAATATGCAAGGGATGACGAAAGTGATTCCCAAGCTCTTCGTGATGTTGAAATCGACGAAGGTAGAAATCAATTAAGAGCATCAAGTGTTGATGATTGACAAGACCACTAGTTTCAAGAAAAGGGTAAAGGGAAAGAAAGGGAAGATTCAAGTAGAATGGCAAAGAAGTTGTCACTCCCGTGAAGAAGCCCAAAGCTGGACCTAAGCCTGAAACTGAGTGCTTCTACTGCAAAGGAAATGGTCACTAGAAGTGGAACTACTCCAAATATTTGGTGGATAAGAAGGATGGCAAAGTGAACAAGGGTATATTTTGATGTACAGGTTATTGATGTGTACCTTACTAGTGTTTATAGTAGCCCCTGAGTATTTGATACTTGTTCGGTTGTTAAAATTTAGTAACTCAAACAGGAGTTACGAGATAAACAGAGACTAGTTGAAGGGAAGTGACGATGAGTGTTGGAAGTAGTTCCAAGATTGATATGATCATCATCACACACCCCTATACTTTCGATTGGTGTTAAACCTAAATAAATGTTATTTAGCTTTTATGCTGAGCATGAATATGATTTGATCATGTTTATTGCAATACGGTTATTCATTTAAAGTCAGAGAATAATTGGTGTTCTGTTTACATGAATAAAACCTTCAATGGTCATACACCCAATGAAAATAGTTTGTTGGATCTCGATCGTAGTGATACACATATTCATAATATTGATGCAAAAAGATGCAAAGTTAATAATGATAGTGCAACTTATTTGTGGCACTGCCGTTTAGGTCATATCGGTGTAAAGCGCATGAAGAAATTCCATAAAGATGGATTTTCGGAATCACTTGGTTATGAATCATTTGATGCTTGCAAACCGTGCCTTTTGTGCAACATGACTAAAACTCCATTATCCGGAACAATGGAACAAGCTACTGACTTATTGGAAATAATACATACCGATGTATGCGATCCAATGAGTGTTGATGCTCATGGCAAGTATCGTTATTTTCTGACCTTCACAAGATGATTTGAGCAGATATGGGTATATCTACTTGATGAAACATAAGTCTGAAATAGTTGAAAGGTTCAAAGAATTTCAGAGTGAAGTGGAAAAATCATCGTAACAAGAAAATAAAGTTTCTGCGATCTGATCGCGAAGACGAATATTTAAGTTACGAGTTTGGTCTTCAATTATAACAATGTGGAATAGTTTCACAGCTCATGCCACCTGAAACACCACAATGGAATGGTGTGTCCGAACGTCGTAATTGTACTTTACTAGATATGGTGCGATCTATGATGTGTTTTATCGGTTTACCACTATCATTTTGGGGTTATGCATTAGAGACAGCTACATTCGCGTTTAATAGGGCACCATCTAAATCCGTTGAGACGACACCGTATGAACTATGGTTTAGCAGTAAACCTAAGCTGACGTTTCTTAAAGTTAGGGGCTGTGATGCTTGTGTGAAAAAGTTTCATCCTGATAAAGCTCAAACACAAATCGGAGAAGTGCGTCTTCATAGAATACCCAAAGGAAACTGTTGGGTACACCTTCTATCACAAATCCGAAGGCAAGATTTTCGTTGCTAAAAATGGATCCTTTCTAGAGAAGGAGTTTCTCTCAAAAGAATTGAGTGGGAGGAAAGTAGAACTTGATGAGGTAACTGTACCTTCTCCTGAATTGGAAAGTAGTTCATCATTGAAATCAGTTCCAGTGATTCCTACACCAATTAGTGAGGAAGCTAATGATGATGATCATGAAACTTCAAGATCAAGTTACTACAGAACCTCGTAGGTCTTCCAGAGTATGGTCTGCACCAGAGTGGTACGGTAATCCTGTTCTGGAAGTCATGTTACTAGACCATGATGAACCTACAAACTATGAGGAAGCGATGATGAGCCCAGATTCCGCAAAATGGCTGGAGGCCATGAAATCTGAGATAGGATCCATGTATGAGAACAAAGTGTGGACTTTGGTGGACTTGCCCGATGATCGGCAATCCATAGAAAATAAATGGATCTTCAAGAGGAAGACGGGCACCGATAGTAGTGTTACTATCTACAAAGCTCGACTTGTTGTGAAAGGTTTTTCGACAAGTTCAAGGTGTTGAATACAATGAGATTTTCTCACTCGTATCGATGCTTAAGTCTGTCCGAATCATGTTAGCAATTGCCACATTTTATGAAATCTGGCAAATGGATGTCAAAACTGCATTCCTTAATGGATTTATTAAAGAAGAGTTGTATATGATGCAATCGTAAGGTTTTGTCAATCCTCAAGATGCTAACAAAGTGTGCAAGCTCCAAGAATCCATCAATGGACTGGTGCAAGCATCTCGAGTTGGAATATACGCTTTGATGAGTGGATCAAAGCATATGGTTTTATATGCACTTTTGGAAAGGCCTCAGATTTACAAGAAAGTGAGTGGGAGCACTATAGCCTTTTGATAAGTATATGTGAATGACATATTGTTGATCGGAAATAATGTAGAATTATTCTGCAAATCATAAAGGAGTGTTTGAAAGAAGTTCTTTAAAAGAAAGACTTCAGTAAAGCTACTTACATACTGAGCATCAAGATCTATTGAGATAGATCAAGACGCTTGATAAGATTTTCAATGAGTACATACCTTGACAAGATTTTGAAGTAGTTCAAAATGGTACAGTCAAAGAAAGAGTTCTTGCCTGTGTTCCAAAGGTATGAAATTGAGTAAAACTCAAATCCCGACCACAACAGAAAATAGAAAGAGAATGAAAAGTCATTCCCTATGCCTCAGTCATAGGTTCTATAAAGTATGTTATGCTGTGAACCAGACCTATTGTATACCTTGCTCGAGTTTGATAAAGGAATACAATTTTGATCTAAGAGTAGATCATCGGACAGCGGTCAAGAATATCCTTAGTGAGGACTAAGGAGATGTTTCTCGATTATGGAGGTGATAAAAGAGCCCGTCGTAAAAAGTTACAACGATGAAAGCTTTTACACCGATCCAGATGACTCTAAAGTCTCAATCTGGATACATATTGAAAGTGGGAGCAATTAGCTAGAGTAGCTCCGTGCAGAGCATTGTAGACATAGAATATTTGCAAAAGACATACGGCTCTGAATGTGACAGACCCGTTGACTAAGCTTCACTCATGAGCAAAACATGATCACACCTCAGTACTCTTTGGGTGTTAATCACATAGCGATGTGAACTAGATTATTGACTCTAGTAAACCTTTTGGGTGTTGGTCACATGACGATGTGAACTATGGGTGTTAATCATATACAGATATGAATATTGGTGTTAAATCACATGGCGATGTGAACTAGATTATTGACTCTAGTGCAAGTGGGAGACTGAAGGAAATATGCCCTAGAGGCAATAATAAAGTTATTATTTATTTCCTTATTTCATGATAAATGTTTATTATTCATGCTAGAATTGTATTAACCGGAAACATGATACATGTGTGAATACATAGACAAACATAAGGTCACTAGTATGCCTCTACTTGACTAGCTCGTGAATCAAAGATGGTTAAGTTTCCTAGCCATGGATCTGAGTTGCCATTTGATTAACGGGGTCACATCATTAGGAGAATGATGTGATTGACTTGACCCATTCCGTTAGCCTATCACTTGATCGTTTAGTATGTTGCTATTGCTTTCTTCATGACTTATACATGTTCCTGTAACTATGAGATTATGCAACTCCCGTTTACCGGAGGAACACTTTGGGTGCTACGAAACGTCACAACGTAACTGGGTGATTATAAAGGAGTACTACAGGTGTCTCCAAAGGTACATGTTGGGTTGGCATATTTCGAGATTAGGTTTTGTCACTCCGATTGTCGGAGAGGTATCTCTGGGCCCTCTCGGTAATGCACATCACTATAAGCCTTGCAAGCAATGTGACTAATGAGTTAGTTACGGAATGATGCATTACATAACGAGTAAAGAGACTTGCCGGTAACGAGATTTAACTAGGTATTGGATACCGACGATCGAATCTCGGGCAAGTAACATACCGATGATAAAGGGAACAGCGTATGTTGTTATGCGGTTTGACCGATAAGGATCTTCGTAGAATATGTAGGAGCCAATATGGGCATCCAGGTTCCTCTATTGGTTATTGACCGAGAATAGTTCTAGGTCATGTCTACATAGTTCTCGAACCCGTAGGGTCCGCACGCTTAAGGTTTCGATGAAAGTTATATTATGAGTTTATGAGTTTTGATGTACCGAAGGAGTTCGGAGTCCCGTATGAGATCGGGGACATGACGAGGAGTCTTGAAATGGTCGAGACGTAAAGATCGATATGTTGGACGACTATATTCAGAGTTCGGAAAGGTTCCGAGTGATTCGGGTATTTTTCGGAGTACCGGAGAGTTACGGAAATTCGCCGGGGAGTATATGGGCCTTATTGGGCCATACGGGAATAGAGGAGAGAGGCCAAAAGGAAGGAGGCCTGCGCCCCCCCTCTGGTCCGAATTGGACAAGGGGCGCAGCCCCCCTTTCCTTCTACCTCTCCCCCCTTTTCCCCCTCTCCTAATCCATCAAGGGAGCTGGAATCCTACTAGGACTAGGGAGTCCTAGTAGGACTCCACACTTGGCGCGCCCTCTCCTAGGGCCGGCCTCCTCCCCCCTTGCTCCTTTATATACGAGGGCAGGGGGCACCCCATGACACACAAGTTGATCTACGGATCGTTCCTTAGCCGTGTGCGGTACCCCCTTCCACCATATTCCTCCTCGGTCATATCGTCGCGAAGCTTAGGCGAAGCCTCACCGTAGAACATCAAGATCGCCACCACGCCGTCGTCGACGGAACTCTCCCTCGACACTCGGCTGGATCGGAGTTCGAGGGACGTCATCGAGCTGAACGTGTGCTGAACTCAGACGCTCCATACGTTCGGTGCTTGGATCGGTCGGATCGTGAAGACGTACGACTACATCAACCGCGTCGTGCTAACGCTTCCGCTTACGGTCTACGAGGGTACGTGGACGAACACTCTCCCCTCTCGTTGCTATATCATCATCATGATCTTGCGTGTGCGTAGGAAATTTTTGAAATTACTATGTTCCCCAACATCTCCTTCATGGATCTCGAGTAGAATCTCACGGCCTTCTTCGGGAGAAACACATCGCTGGAACACACCGAAGACACTGTAATGGTGTAACTTGCCGTTGTGAATAACCATGGACTTGGATCGCCGGATTATCTGCCTGGCCAAAACTGCATCTTCTGCAACTCGCCCCGGTTCATATATGCCAAATATGGAATCGTCCAATCTGGAATAATGTCTAAAGTGGCCACCAATTGTGCCTCCGGATCAGGAATAGCGAGGTCCTCCTCGGTAGGCAACTGAACTGACGGGTTGTGCAAGACATCCAGAAAGGTATTGGGCGGCACCGGTTTACGTTGAGATCCCAGCCAGCTTAAAGCATCTGCTGCCTCATTTTTGCGCCGATCAATGTGCTCCACTTGATAACCTTTGAAGTGATCAGCGACAACATCCACCTCTCGTCGGTAAGCCGCCATGAGTGGATCCTTGGAATTCCAAGTACCTGAAACTTGCTGGGCCACCAGATCTGAATCTCCAAAGCATCATACCCAGCTTAAGTTCATTTCCTTAGCCACTCAAAGACCATGGAGTAAGGCCTCGTACTCAGCTGCATTGTTAGTACAGGGGAACATTAAGTGAAGAACATAATGAATTTTATCACCTCGAGGGGAAGTAAGGACAACTCCAACCCCCGAGCCCTCCTATTGCCTGTACCCATTGAAGTGGATAGTCTAGTATGTGTTGTCTGGTTTGTCTTCCGGTGCTTGCAACTCTGTCCAATCATTGATGAAATCCACAAGGGCCTGGGACTTAATAGCTGTTTGAGGCATATACTTCAAACCGTGCGGTCCAAGCTCAATAGCCCACTTAGCAACCCAGCTAGTTGCCTCCCTATTCTGGATTATATCCCCCAAAGGAGCGGAACTAACCACTGTGATGGGATGGCCTTGAAAGTACTGTTTAACCTTCCGACTTGCCATGAAAACCCCATACACCAGCTTCTGCCAGCGCGGATATCTTTGTTTTGACTCAATGAGCACTTCGCTGATATAATAAACCAACCTTTGAACCGGGTATTCCTTCGCAGCCTCCTTGCGCTCCACCACAATAGCTACGCTGACAGCCCGGGCATTAGCAGCCACATATAACAACAGTGGCTCCTTATCAATTGGAGCAGCAAGAACCGGCGGTTCAGCTAACTGCTTCTTTAAGTCCTCAAACGCCACATCAGCAAAGATCATTCCGTAAAAAATTCTGCATCTTCTTCAACATCCGATCTGAGAGGATCGCTTCTCTCCCAACCTGCTGATAAACCAGCTCAAAGCCGCAATACGACCCGCCAGACGTTGAACATCATTGATACACGCCGGTTTAGCGAGAGACATAATACCTTTAATCTTCTCCGGATTAGCCTCAATACCCCTATTAGATACCAGAAAACCTAAGAGCTTGCCTGCCGGAACACCGAAGACGCACTTGTCCGGGTTGAGCATCATCTTATAAACCCGCAGATTATCAAAGGTCTCCTTGAGGTCATCTATCAATGTCTCCTTTTTCCTAGATTTTACCACAATATCATCCACATAAGCATGAACATTGCGCCCAATCTGAGTATGAAGACAATTCGCACACAAAGATCGATAAGTTGTCTCACAAGACTATTGAGCCCAAAGAGCATAGACACATAACAGAAGGCTCCAAAGGGAGTGATGACAGCTATCTTCTCCTGGTCCTTAACTGCCATCTTGATATGATGATAACCAGAATAAGCATCCAAGAAACTCAAACGCTCACAACCCGCCATAGCATCAATGATTTGATAAATACGAGGGAGGCAAAGGGATCAGCTAGGCAAGATTTGTTCAAATCTGTGTAATCCACACACATACGCCAAGTGCCGTTTTTCTTAAGCACCAGCACCGGATTAGCCAACCACTCTGGGTGAACACCTCCACAATAAACCCTACTGCCAACAACGGGGCTACCTCTTCACCAATGGCCTTGCGCCTCTATTCATTAAAACGGCAAAGAAATTGTTTGACCGGTTTGAATTTTGGATCAATATTAAGAGTGTGCTCGGCGAGTTCCCTCGGTACACCTGGCATGTCAGACGGTTTCCATGCAAAAATGTCCCGGTTCTCACGGATGAACTCGATGAGCGCACCTTCCTATTTCAGATCCAAGTTGACACTGATGCTGAACTGCTAGGATGAATCGCCAGGAAAAAAATCAACCAATTTAGTCTCATCAGCCGATTTGAACTTCAAAGCTGGATCATGCTCTGTAGTGGGCTTCTTCAGAGAAGTCATATCTGCCGGATCAACATTGTCCTTATAGAACTTCAACTCCTCCGTTGCACAAACCGACTCATCATAAGCCGCATCACCTTCCTCGCACTCCAGCGCAATCTTACGGCTACCATGAACCGTGATGGTCCCCTTATGACCCGGCATCTTGAGCTGTAGATAAACATAACACGGCCTTGCCATGAATTTAGCATAAACCGGACGTCCAAACAGGGCATGGTACGGACTTCTAATTTTAACCACTTCAAAGGTCACTGTCTCTGATCTTGAATCATGATCATCACCGAAAACCACCTCCAGAGATATCTTACCAACTGGGTAAGCCGATTTACCAGGCACCACACTGTAGAAAATGGTGTTTGACGGTTTAAGATTCTTATCTGTTAACCCCATACGCTAGAAGGTTTCATAATACAAGATATTGATACTGCTCCCTCCATCCATGAGCACTTTGGTGAACTTATAACCTCCAACCTGCGGCGCAACCACTAAAGCTAGATGGCCAGGATTGTCAACCCGGGGCGGATGATCCTTCTGGCTCCAAACAATAGGCTATTCAGACCAGCGTAGATAACGGGGCACTGCCGGTTCAACAGAATTTACTGCCCTTTTATGGAGCTTCTGATCGCGCTGGCACAGGCTAGTAGTGAAGACATGGTACTATCCACCATTTAACTGCTTCGAGTTACTCTGATAACCCGACTGCTGCTGATTCCCCTGATTACTCTGCTGATTGTGACCACCTTGGTTGTTCTAGTTGCCCTGATTATTCTGAAACCTTGAGTTTGAACCGCCTCCACCGTAACCCGGCCCGTGATACCCTGGACCGGAACCGCCAGATGGACCCTGATCATACCGGAAGAGATCAGAGTTTTTGAATTCCCTCATGATGAAACAATCCTTCCAGAGGTGCGTGGCCGGAACCTCCTTCATCCCGTGCTTTGGACAGGGCTGATTTAACAGGCCCTGCAGATTCATGCCTCCACCGCACTGAGGCGGTTTACCCTTACGACGCTGCGCATTGCCCTGCATATTGGTGTTAGCCACAAAATCCGAATTGTCCGCTTTACGCTAACCATTGTTCCCGTGGCTCGCTTGGTTATGCTGTCCCTTTGTACCGGCATTCTTCTTTCCCTTTCCCGGCTGATCTTCGTCAGAATCGGGATCCTTGGTATTATCAGAATTAGCATACTTAACCAGAGCGGCCATGAGTGTTCCCATATCGTTGCAGTGGCTCTTGAGCCATCCCAACTTCATCTTCAGCGACTTAAACCGGCAAGTTCCCTCCAATGTCACGATCGCCGTATCAGCATTGATGCGCCTGATGAATGCAGGATTTCTGAAACCCGGTGCACCCAATGAGTTGTTGATTCGTTCTCTCCTCGGACACAAGCAGCCAGATCCACAATGGACATGGGTTGTTTGCACGTATCCTTGAAGTTCGCTATAAACCGGGTCTTCAACTCGTTCCATGAACTGATCGAGTTAACGGGCAGGATCTTTAGCCAAGTACGAGTCGTTCCGTCTAACATCATGGTGAAGTATTTTGCACACGCCGCTTCATCCACATCCAGCATCTCCATTGCCATCTCATAACTTTCAACCCACGCCTCGGGGGGTTGATCGGCGGTATAATTAGGCACTTTACACGGACCCTTCAAATCCTTGGGAAGCCACACATTATGTAAACCCGGGGCACGACACTCCCCAAGAACTAAAAGCCAAACCACATTCAGCTGATGCCGCTGGTTGAACCGGAGCGGTTTGATGATTCTGGCACTGCACTGCCAACTACGCTGCTAACTCTTCTTCGCGTCGTGCTCTACCATTATTTACCACATCCTGAGCATTCGTACCGCCATGCATCGGATTAGGCCCTCAAGGGGCGTCATGGCGCCGTGCACTGCTTGACACAGCCGGTTCGTCCATGTGCCTGCTGTAACTCTTGCTCGGACGGGGGGTTGAATGTATTCTGTCTCGGCTGTAGGAATAAGCCTGCTGCTGCATAACAGCGGTTTGAAGAAGATCCCTGGCCCGTCATGTCTCAACCGCCGCCAGCGAGTCACTTTCCATCGGAATAGCTGCCAAACGCGACGCTGCAGCAATCATGTTATCCAAAGGGCTAGAGAAGTGACCTGGCGGCGTCGGTATGCATTGCGGCGGGTTGTCCGTCCATCGAGGCGGGTCCATCACTCGTGGCTGAACCGGCGCCGCCCCAGGTGCCTCGGTCTGGTTTACTGCTGCCGGATTACTAGGCCCGGCTCCTGGTGTATTGAATAGGTTCATTCCTTCGTAAACCGGCGGTGGACGAGACCGGTATTTCCTCCTCATTAATTTGTTTGACTCATTCTGATCCAACATAAGCTGATAATTCCGCGCCTGGATCTGCTGTGATTGGGCATCTAAAGCGGCTCGCTCTTCAGTCATCCTGGCCTCCTCAGCCGCCAAGTCCCCCTTGGCCTGAGTTATCTGATCATTCAGTTTTGTAACCTCCACATTATGCTGATCTTGGGTCTCCGGGGTGACTGCCATGGTCAGCAAAGTCGTCAAAGTGTCCAGCAAACCGAAAAGAACTTGAGTCGGCCGACGCGCAGGGCCTCCTGCCCCGGCTGCCGATCCAGAAATCATTGCTGCTGCAGATGAAGATTGCAAGGTGGGCTACATACCGGCCATGAAGATTGCAACCCGGTTCGGCGGTCCAAAGGGGTCCAAAATATTGTCGCCATCGGAATAGCCCCCTATCCAGCCATCTTGCAACAATGACTCGGTTTCGCCAGTGGATAATTCACCATCTGAGTAGATGGCCGTCTCACTGTCAGACACCGGTTCAGATTCCGCACCATGGATGAACCCTATGAACGCACGCTTCATGGCAGGCTGAACCCAGGCAGGACTTGCACGCTGAGCCGTTTCAACGAGGTCGGTGGAGATGTCCGGCTCAGGGCCCGGTTCACCGATCTTGCCGATGAAAACGTGAATTCCGCGAAAGGGGACCCGGTACCCGTACTCAACTGAGCCGGCCTCGGGGCCCCATCCTGCATCATCGATGTAGAGCTTGCAGCGACAACTCTTGGTCATCCGGCCAACCGCGTACCCTTTGAGTCCTTCAAAGTTGCCCTTTAAGAACTCAAAACCATCGTGCGATAGCCCCACGGTGGGCGCCAACTGTCGTGGAATTAGCACGTCAGATGTCCTAGCGGAAGGACTTAGTCGTGGAGCCATCGCAATGAGATTAGCTTAAAGGGGTTAAACCGGAACAAAGGACACGGGAAGTTTATACTGGTTCGGCCCCTTGCGGTGAAGGTAAAAGCCTGCGATCCAGTTGTTGTGGGATTGATTTCTCTCGATGAGCAGGGAGCGAATCCGCTTTACCTATCTCTCGAGCTGTTGTTTCTTGTCCCTGAACCGCCGCCGGGTCGTTCCTTTATATACACAGGTTGACACCCGGCCGGTTTATAGAATCCCGAGGACGGCTCATACAAGTGTCTGGCTCGGTCTCTTCCTTTCCCTAACTTACAATACAAGTTATACATCTATGGCGGTTTACTAATATGGGCCCTAATCCGCCATTGGGCTCTGGGCCTCTAAGCCTCCATAGTTAAAGCGCCATAGCCTTCATCTTCACGGGCTCTTGTACAGGACTCCTTGTGAGTGTAATCCGGCCCCTCCTGGGCGGTTTACACCCAGTAGTCATATCCCCAATAGGTCTTTTTTATCTGCAAAAGAAGAGAACATATTAGAGCAGCTGGCTGTATAAGATTGTCGTGTCATCAAGAGGTACCAATATCATTCGCTCATACGATAGGGTTGGCTGGCTAGTGATATTTTTTCACTCACTCACTCTCTCTCTTTCTCTTTCCTCTCATTTACCTAGGAGCACGTGAAGAGCTTGGGCATTTGTTGCCTTCCACTATGTGGCCGATGCCATATTTCTCAAAAGTATGCCACATAATACGCACATGGATGTCAAATCAAAAGATTTTGGCACCGCTCTCGCGATGTGATAGGATTAGCCAATGGTCAGCCTGGCTCTGATACCAAGTCTGTCACGACCGGTTTTCCGGGGAATAAATTTCCAGAAAAGATCGTCATGCTCATCAGCCCCAGGATTACTGTTAGCTGATGAGGCTCCAACTTGATACAGAAATTCCAAGCAAAATACAAAATATGTGGTACAAGACCATTCTGGCCTGTGAGTACAACAAATGATTTCTAGTGGTTGATGGCGGAAGCGGTTTATGGATCATCAGTGTCTATGGGACTCCATTTCCCACAGGAACAGCTGACCAGGTTAACTCCTATATCTGCGAGGCTGCTATCTCCGTTGCTTAGGTTCCGGGGCTGTCATCGCGTTGCTCCTCTCCGTGCAAGAAAATCTGGCCAAGACAATAGCTAGGGACAAGCCAGTGAGTACTTTGAATGTACTCGCAAACATTATGAACACAGGTATAATACAACAGTGATGTGCTGAAAATATTTTTATGCTCATGACATCAGTCACAAAAGATAAATAAAACTCTGATGCGTGCAAGCAAATTAATTATAAATATGCAATAACATAGTAGTACTAAAATTTATGAAATAAATAACAAGTAATGCCACAGTCGGGCGTCTTAGCGATACCACATAAAGGGCTTTAAAAGAAATGCCACAGTCGGGCGTCTGAGCGACACCACAGAAAGGGCTTTAAAAGAAATACCACAGTCGAGCGTCTGAGCGACACCACAGAAAGGGCTTTAAAAGAAAAACAGAGTCGATGCGTCTAAGCGACACCACATAAAGGGCTTTAAAAGAAATGCCACGGTCGAGGCGTCGGCGACACCCCATAAAGGGCTTTAAAAGAAATGCCACAGTCGGGCGTCTGAGCGACACCACATAAAGGGCTTTAAAAGAAATGCCACAGTCGGGCGTCTAAGCGACACCACATAAAGGGCTTTAAAAGAAACAATCATAGTGAATATCCCGGAGGTAGAACCATCCCAATGATACTCGATAATAACAATAATATCACGGTTAGTCAACAATAATAATAATCATAATTATCACAAGTCACAAGTAGTAGTTCCAGTTCTGGTTAACAGTTTCACCTCCGAAGACCGACACTAAGACCGACACTTGACCCATCGGCATCGTAATCCTTAACCATGGACACGGCTATTCAATAGGTTTAATCTCTGCGAGAGGTGTACTCTTTACCCACGAGTAACGGATTTCTTTAGTCCATCGGGACTAATTCCGTCTCGGTCTTTTGTTGAAAACACACCTAACTTGCAGACACCGACTTAACTCACGGTGTGCGGAATCACCCACGACACCTGTCAAGCAAAACTCTAAGTGGGGAGGCTACAAACTCGCGTAGCATGGGATCAAATTTATACCGCGCGCTCTAAGGGGTGCCCCCCTCTTGGTCCCAACCGGAAACACCCATGCCCCCGGACCAGGTGGCCTGCCTACCAGCTACAACCAGTATCTTCCACCTGGCCTCTCATGCGGTGTGTGCTAGAAAGAGGTTGACAACTTCTCGAACTGTACTCTACTTGTCAGAGAGGCAGTGGTAGTCTGAAACAAGTATGGGGAGTTCTTTGGAACAAGACTCGATCTACTGGCGACTCGGGAGGTTTTAAGTATTCCTGCATGATTAGTGTAACGAATATATTTCAACCAACAGAGTCCTTGCTCATATCACCTTACCATGCCATACCGGACATAACCGTCCCGGCGGAGACCGGCGACAAACTCATGCCTACCCAAGGCGAGAGGTTTTCCGGGTTCTTGCGGTATGCATGCAAGGCACATGAGGATGATTATCATCACATGTGTGTTCATTTCCAACAGCATGGAAATCAATAACATGCACCCATGCATATGATCATATCACATGAAATAACAAGTTTCTCCAAAGTGAGGTGATGTTATAAACGTGTCATCGAACACACAAAAATTATTATGCCGGGGTTCAGAATGCTTGCCTTCAGGTCATGGGAAGGCAGGATGCATTTCAAACTCTTGAAATATTTCTCCTATCTTCAAAAAATCTGGGGTGGATTACGCCTTCACTTAATCCCACGTGGACAGCTGCAGGGTTGCTGACATTGGGTCCAGGGGGCCCACTAGTCATGTTTGACCGGTCTCCCCCGCCTCCTTCCTCCTCTGGCCGAACAGAGGCGGGGGCTCCGGCGATCGTCGCCGGCGATTGGCGTCTCCTTGCGGGGTCCCGAGGGCGGGGATGGATCCGCCACTCCAGGGCGGTCCTCCCGGTGGTCGTCAGGCAGGAGGGGACAGAGGGAGCTGCCGGCGGCGAGCTTCTCGGCAGATGTGGCCTCGGGAGCAAAGTGATTTTTGGGCTGCGGTGGTCTCCTACCCAAATTGATCGAGGGGTTGCACTCGCGAGAGGAAGGGTGAGTTCTTGGTGGAGAGATTGGAGTAGGAGAGGCCCTGGTGGTGACGGAATCGACCGGGGCTTGGCGGCGACCGAACTGGTCGGACTCGGGGAAGAAGGCCTTCCCCTCCTCGAATGCTGGCCATGGTAGCTCTAGGAGGATCACTGGAGGTTGATCGAGGGCTAGATGGAGCTCCGGGGCCCTTATATAGGCGGTGGAGGTCGGTTCGATGCGACCGACGATAAGGACGACGGAGAACCGCCTCCCTGTAGCGTCAGGGCGTCGTGGCAACGACGGTAGCTAGTCCACGGGCGAGGTGATAAGTTTGCGCTGTTCCCAGGGGCAGGTGGCGAGCCGGGGTGGCTTTGGCGGCGCCAACCGCGGCAGAGGCACGCTGCGGTCGCTGCTGTGCCGCCAAAAGCTCTGTCGGCGACGCTGTAGGCTGCGAGGGTGGCTTGGCTGGTTCCTGCGAGCGGATGAGGTCGGGGGGTGCGGCTCTGTAGGCGAGCAAGGGTCGGGGCGTGACGCGGCGACCCGAGTGCACGCACGTGCAAAACGCGTGCTCTGGGCGCGCCCAGAGCACGCAATGAAGGTGTTCGACATAATGCCTTGGCATGCTACAGGTCACAGGTGAGGGTGGAAAGCAACAGAGCTAGGTTGTTGATAGAGTGAAGCTTAGAGGACAAGGTGGTTTGGTCAGGAGACCAAGTTCACAATGCCAACAACAATTCATGTCAAATCTGATCATGCACTCCAGGTGTTTGACAAAATGCCACAGGCACTTAGGCCTTTCTTGGAGTGGCCAAATCTTCCAGATTGAAGTCTCTTTGGATGCACAAGAGGGTGGTGAGGTTAGTTGGTGAAAAGCATAAACTTGCTAGTGCAAGTTTTGCAGAACTTCAAATCTGGACAGGAGGTGAAGGGCATTATTTCATGAAGCAGAAATGATCCAATGAGCGCATGCTCCTGGACTTAGGGGTTTAGCATGGAGGACTACAAGTAGGGAAAAGAATCTAGGGCCAAAGAGTAAGCAAGAATATGGTTGCTGTACAAACCATCATGTTGGACCAGAATGAAGATGAGGTTGTTTCACTCAAAATCTCAAAGATCATCCCTGGATTATTGCATATAATGGAATCATATGCTCCTACTGACATCCCATAATTTTGGTGGAAGCTAGAAACAAATATTTAAAAGGGTTGTAGTGCAAAACTGCCCACAGGACCAGAGAAGGAAAACAGGTGTAGCACTCAAAATATGCAATGAATTAAATATATCATTGCACAAAGGTGATTTAGAGACATCACATGACATCTCCAAATTTTGGTTAAATTTTTAGATAAATCTATCAACTGGTTGTAGTACAAAAAGAGTTCCAAAACTCAAAACAAGTCATTTAATGAATAAAGCTCAGGGTGAAATAATTTAATAAATAAATCTACTGATTGAGAGATGTTTTTAAATGAAAGGGAAAAATAAGTCCAATAGGTTTTGGAAGGATCCACTTGGGAAAAACTCCTTAATATTAAAAGGAAAGTTTTGAAATCAACAGAGATATTCTTGCAGGCAAAAACATTTAAACTCTTGGCAAAATTTTCATAACTAAAACCTGGTTAAATTTTTGGGGTGTTACAGAAAGGCGCATTCGCAATGACCATAATGTGGAACAGCTGGAGTGATCTCTTCCAAATTGATGTCTTTTTGCAGGTCCAGCAAGACACATAAATCCATCGGAGATTCGTCGAGGCGATGTGGAGGCTAATGAACCCGTGGATCTGCTCAAGACGAAGGTACTCAAGCGCAGTACAGCTGTAGAGCAGGTGCTCCATAGCCTTCTTCGAGATGACAACGTCGAAGAGGTCGAGCTGCTTGAGTTGAGGGAGAAGAAGGGCGGGCGCGACATTAATCTGGGGATCATAGCAGGAGCTGAAGCTGGCGCGGCGCAGCATTGGCGTGAGGTGGAGCGCGGACGGCGGCAGAGAGCGACATCGTCCAGCTTCAAAGCTGAGCTCCTCGAGCTGATCTAGGGCGGGGATAGGAAGCACTCGTTGAACTTGGCTTGGACCTTGCAGTTGGTACTGAACATGCGGATGTCAAGGCGTCTGGCTAGCCCAGGGTGTGATGAAAGGATCTTGGAGACTGCGGCCATACGTTTGGAATCCATATCGTAGAGACAGCTGTCGACGGTGGGGTTGAGGGGGGATGCAGCGCCAGAGGGGGCGCCACCGCCGGGAGAGCAGGGCGGTCCGCACGGCAGATTTGGTGGGGAGGAGGCCGATGATAACGAGCAGCATGTCATCGGGGAGGCTGCTGATGAAGTCCAGGCTCGCCGGATGCGGTTTTGGCTCGAGCCACCTCTGCTTGTTGGCTGCCTCGCCGTCCATCTCAACCAGCGGAGACGCCGGTGTACACGTGTGCTGGTGTGTGTTGTGTTCTGGGTGTGCGCGAGTGCGTCCTTCTGTGCATGCCGCCGTGCAGTGGTGAATTGTGTGCGAGTGTGTCCTTAACGCGGAAGAAGTGTGTCCTCAATGCGCCCTCAATTTACTAGCATGCGGGGTGCTACCCCGAGTGGTTTCAACTTTGTTTACTTCACAGTGTGTCAGATGGGCCTCTAGTTTACTTATTTTCACCCACTTCCACATGGGCCAGCACACGAAGATAGAGAACACGAGCTGACAAGGCAGCATGTGGACTGGTTGACCGGTCAACTAAAAAAATATACGGAGCTATACACTGACATAGTGAGCGTATAATCCGTCGATATAGAGAGTTCAAGTGAGAGGGGAGGCCCGTGAGAGATAGTAGAGAGAGAGAGAGAGAGAAAGAGCTACTCCCTTTTCGATAATGTAGTTCCAATATTTTTTTTAACTCAAACTTTTGAAACTTTGACCAAGTTTATAAACAAATTACTTATATCTACAATACCAAAGATAAATGATAGTATGAAGTAAGTACATGTAGTGATGAATCTAATGATGGTTCCAGATGTAAATGTTTTTCTCCACATATACCTGGTCAAACTTTTTTGAGGTTTGACTTTTCAAAACGTCATATGCTTATGGACATGAGAGAGTCCCTAACTAGAGAGAGAAAGTGAAATAGAAAGAGTGAGTGAAAAAAGTGTGTGTGTGTGTGTGTGTGTGAAAGAGACATGGACAACACACGATAAAAGTAGAGAAAAAGCGTGTGTGTCTTATGCAAACATATCACACATGCATCTTCGACAACGGAAGCAAGGTGAGGAGATAGTGTGCGGTTGTTTGCAACTGAGAGAGAAAGACCCCTAGCACGTGGCAAAGAGGGGTCTGACAAACAAGGGAGAGAGGTCGAGAGAGACATACGGAAAAAATGCTGACATGGGGAGGAGAGAGTGTATGTTTGTCATAGAGAGATCCCTTGGAGATCGTGATGGGACTACATGGGTGGGAGATCGAGTGACAAGGTGTGTGCGCGAAAGAAGATACCCCGAGAGATATCGAGATAGACGTATGGATGGAAGGAGACAATACATGTGTTCCTGATGGCTAGTGAGAGATAATCATACTTAGGGGGGAGTGCTTGCGCCTATGATGGAGTGAGGGATTATGGTACTTAGGGGGGTGCGTGTCACATAGAGACAGAACAAGGGCGGAGAGTGTTGGATGGGTCTATATGTGTCGGAGTAAATGACCACGGGTAGCCTAACCGGCTCCCCCTGGTACTTCAAAAAAACATCGGGCCGACTGGGCTCTCAAACATCCAAGACGAAGGGCTGCCTTCTCCTGGCCGGCGCTGGAAGGCGGCAAGGCTCAACGAGCCCTCCCTAAGAAGGCCGACTCCTAGCAGGCGGCCACCAGACTGGCCGACTCCTAGCAGGCGGCCTGACCTGTACCCTCAAAGTTTACAACCACATAACGGCGATAAGACGGGGCGTGGCTATAGTGAAGCCTGCCACCCCTGAATCCCGGAGTAAGCGTGGCCACGGCGCCCGTCTTGGCGGCCATCCTCGTCTGCACGACACTTTGTTGCCACGTTAGCGGTGACATCACCTGACAGGCTGTCGGACGCCCCCACGGCGGGCCCCTCCTGCCAGAGAGATACCAGAGGGCCGCTGGACTTGACCAGTCGGCTTGGGGGAGGCCGGCTCCTAGCAGCCGGCCTGCCTTTGCCCTAGAAGTTTGTGCACCATTAACCAGATGAGACGGGGTAAGGCTACAGTGAATACCCGCCAGGCGGCGGTACTGTAGCTGTGCTTACCCCGACAAAGCTATCGCCACCAAGAGCGAGGCTACAGTAACTAGCAGCCGACAAGACCCCCGGGCGGTGGGCCCAGCCTGTCGGCCAGGAGGCCGGCAGCCGGCGGCGCCCACCATTCGGCAGGCCCCAACGGCCGGCGGAGAAGCCGGCGACCCTAGACACTGACAATCTGGGCCACATCCTGCTGGATTACCATTGTACCCTTGGGGGGTAGGCCTATATAAACCCCCCAGGGCACCCATGCAAAGGGTTGATCTCTGAGAGTTACACACACACACCCCATAGAGAGAAGAGGGGAGCTAGCCTTACCCTTCTTCTTCCTGTAGCCAAACAGCTCGAGGAGCATCCTGTAGCTACTTGCTGATTTAGTGATCATGCGGAGACCCCGCAGAGCAGGACTAGGGGTGTTATCTCCTAGGAGAGCCCCGAACCTGGGTAAGATTCGCCGGCGTGCATGTCTTTGCCTTATCCGTTTCCAGGCACCGGCGATGTCTTGTTAGCTCCCACAATGATTAGCCACCCGTTGGCATATGTCGCACCTACCACCCGACATTTGGCGCCCACCATGGGGCCAGGTGCACCGTCGTCCGGAGACCTGCTCTGGACGGGAACCCTCTTCCTTCCTAGAGAGCGTAGCCAGCCTGGCACGCCCAATGGTGCTTGCCCCGACGTGCTGCATGGCGTCGACGACGCCTGCGGAGCGAGCTGCCTCGCCGACCTTCTCCGTGAGGTCCACCTCTCCAACGAGCCCGCACCAGGCGCGGGTGCAACCAGCTCCGAGAGCTGCCTCGTCGACTTCCTTGGCAAGCTCGACATCGCCAAGGAGCTCACCTCCGACCTAGAGTCGATCGGCTCCATCGACCCGATGCTCGTCGACTCCGACACGGCATCCCTTGACGCCTTCCCCACCAATGTGGTGGTCATTGACGACCCTCTTCCTTGTGCCGACAGCGGCGGCAGCACCGTCATCGAGGTGCTGGTCATTTAGTAACGGCGCTGCCTCCGCCAGAAACGTCCATGAAACTCTACAGACGGCGCTATACGACCTGTCCGCCCCCATTCCGGATGACGCCGACGCCGATATGCTGCAGGTCCACCGCCTTGCCCTCATCAAGAACGGCAAGAAGATAGCCTCCATGAGACTCCTCACTGAGGCTTATCAGAGCAAGGTCGATCGTGCCACCTCTGGCACACCGCCTGCTAGCGGGCCCAGCCGACTTGGTGCTATCAAGAAGCGCGGCGCAGTCATAGCCAACATGTTGGGCGCCGACCGCCTAGTCTACGCCATGCCACTCAAGAACTTGCGTGCAGCTCAGGCGGCAGCAGACAAGCTGGAAGGTTTGGACGGCTATGAGCTACGTTGCATGATGAGACGCGTCCAGCAGCTCATCGACGCGGCCACAGAACGGCACAAAGCCGGCGCCCATGCCGAGAGTCCTCCCCCACGCCGAGAGCATGGCGCAACCTCCTGGACGCCGACTGCATGCAGTGCTCGCAAGCGAAAAGACAAGGAGCCAACAGCAAGCCGCAGTCGGATGCGCCTCACCATCAAGCGCGACGCAGAAGGCCACCCCCGAGCCATGGAGCAACGAGGAAATAACCCGCCTCCTCCATCGCCCCGCAGGGAGAGATATCCCTCCCCGCCGCCTATTGAGCACCCGATGCTCAGCGGCCAACTGGGCCGTCGCGAAGGAACCGGCGAGAACGACGCCCGCCATTGGATTGACCGCCTGGCGTGATCCTTGGTGCTAGAAGAAGATGATGATGTCGGCCCGCCCTGCTTCGGCCCCCGCATCCGCGATGAGCCCTTTCCCAAAGGATTCTCGCTCCCAAGAGACACGCCCAAATACAACGGCTCCGTGAAGCCGGAAGACTGGTTGATAGACTACTCCACTTCAGTTAGCATAGCAAACGGCAATAGGTGTGTTGCCGTGAAGTACGTCCCTCTCATGCTTTAGGGCATGGCACGTACCTCGTTGAACAGCCTTAGCCTTACAGCATCAACAGCTGGCTAGACTTCACACAAGTCTTCATCCGTAACTTCACCAGCACGTACAAGCGGGCGCCCAAGCCACGTCAGCTTTCCCTGTGCGTCCAAGGCCCGACCGAGTCTAGCTGCGACTACCTGACACGCTGGGTCGAGATCCGCAACTCCTGTGAAGGGGTGCACGAGGTGAAAACAATAGAATACTTCACCGCTCCTCCTCAAGCACCGACTTCTCTGTGACGAGCCGGCTACACTTGACAAGCTGCTAATCATAGCAGACAAGTACGCCACCGCCGACTCCTCGATGAAGACCGAGCTCCGGGTGGACGCCTCTTGAAAGGTGCTTCCTCTGGCTCCAAAGACGCCGGCTGGCGACTCCAATCGGCGCCCGCATCAGAATGACAACAAGCAGAAACCTCCGATGCCGACTTCCACCAGTCGGCAAGTGGCGACAGTCGAGGACAAGCAGCCTGAAGGGCAGCCCTTGCCCAAGCGTCCGAAAGGCGGCAGGCCGGCTTGGCAGCCTGCTTTCTCCTACGAGCAAACCCTTGATGCCCCCTGCAAGTTCCATAGTGGCACGAAGCCGTCCATCCACATAATCCGGAAGTGCCACTGGCTCACCCGAATTTCCAAGGGCGAAGGACTGCTGCCTCCTCCACTTGCTGGCCAGCCGCCTCCGGCTCCTCAGCAGTCGCCCGCCCGCCCAGCAGTTGGAGCCTGTAACGCCCCGGATACAACCTTCCATAATTGAAACTCCAACTCTTGCCTTTTCCAGAGATGCGATATGATATTTCTTTCGTGGTTAGGTTTTTGTCTTTTGTTTTGCATTTTGTTCATGGCGTGCATCTCATCTCATGGCATCATGTGCATTGCATCCGCATGTTTTCTTAAAGCTTGCATCCGTTCGTAGTTGCCGCGTTTCCCCTGCCTTCGTGACCGATCCGAGTCCAACTGGGTTTTCGATTCCCTCTTGTCTGACCGTTTGACCCACTCTGCTCTTTACTCAGACCCCTCGCGCGTGTCCGAAAGTTGTCCCGGACCCGACCCGGGTGTTCTTACCGATGGGTCCGGATCATCCCCTAACATCTATAAAACATCTCCATTTTTTTATTTGAGCTCCCTACCTTTTTTTCTCAACCTTCCGATTATGATCGGAGGAACGAGATGACCCCTAACCTAATCCACGTGATGTATATATATCATCCAACCCTAGATCCTAGGCGCCTTGTCCCATCCACCAAATCCACTCACCCGCCGCCGCCACTCTATTCATCGGGATCCAAGCCCGCAACCAGCCTCTCTCCTTCCTCGTTTTTAGCATCGGACCAACCACCTCCTTCCCTCGTACCATCCAATCCCTTGAGCACCTCATAGCTTCTCCTCTGCCTCGGCCGAGCAAGGCTCCCCTGCTCATGGCGCCCGAGCACCCCAAACCGCGGCAGATCCACCCCACGCCCAGCCTGCACATCTCCTTCCCCGTGGTCTCTCCCTCCCTCTGGATCTTTCTCCGTCTCTCTCTGAATTCTTCTCTCTCTCGATCTTCTCCAGGGAACCCCGATGCCCAAGGAGGAAGCTTGCCGTCTGGTCCTCAAGTTCGCCTGGCCCCGTTCGTCTCCACGCAGTCCCCGCCGGTCTTCCTCCGCGATGCTGCCGCCTTGAACCTCACCCGACGAGCCACCGGAGTTCAGCAGGTCACCGTGCCCTGCCCCTCCTTCTGCTCCTCTGCTTCCCCTCTCTCTCACCCGACTCCCTCCCTCTGTTTGTCTACAGAGGAGTTCGTCTGCTGCCATGGAGCTTCGCCAACAACCAAGATCCGGCGTCCCGAGGCCGATCCGTCCACCCCCAGCCGTCCCTGCGCCTCCTCGTCGTTCTGCATCACCGGAGTTCGCGGCGCCGCCGTTGCCCCTATTTCCTGCCGCTGCACTACGCTGCATCGAGCTCCTGCTCGATCCAGCCGCTCCGCGTTGACCGATCCACTGGCCTGCGCCAGCCCAGCTCCCTCCTACACCGACCGGGCCTCAGCCCACGGGTGAGCAGCCCCTCCAGCCACTCTCCTGTCCTGTGCAGCCCGTTAGCAGATGTGGCCCATATCATGTTTTTTCCCATGCGTGCGATTTTGTCCATTATCCAGTGCTTTACTGTTTTGCAGAAAAACCCTCATGCTTCATGCATTTAATACCTCATTAACCGTGCATCGGATTAAAATGATTCAAATATGTAAAATGCTTAGAATTTTGTGTAGATTAATAATTTGCCACTTCTATCCATATTAAATATGTTTAAATTGTTGTTTGCATTAATTTGCTCAAATGCCATGTTAAAATGGTTTATTTCATAACTAAATAACCATAGCTCCAATTTTAATAAACTTTATATGTAAATGGGGTGGAAAAATGCCTAGTTTAACATGGTGCACTTTGTTTCATTGTTTAACAACATTAAAATATGTTTTAGGGCAGAACAGTAGCTAATTCGAAATATGCATATGGGGATTTTCCGGAATTGTTGTTTGTTGTTCCGGCCTCATTTAAACTTGCCTAGATAGGTAGTTTAATTGTGCTTCACCTCATGCCATGTTTAACAACATTTAACATTGTTTGGTAGCTTAAACGAGATTAAACTAAATATGTCAATGTGGTGTTTTGTCAATATGCAACTCGTTGCATATTGAGCTCCACTTAACTTGTAGTATTGTTTGTTGCACTTTGCCATGCCATGCTATTTAAAACCGGACATGCATCATACTTGTTTGTGCATCATGACATGTTTATGCTTGTGCATTTACCATGTTGTTTGCTTCTTTCCGGTTTGCTTCTCTCGTTAGCTTCAGTTTCGTTCCGGAGTTGTGAGGATTCGTTCGACTACGCCCGTTCGTCTTCTTCATAGACTCGTTCTTCTTCCTTGCGGGATTTCAGGCAAGATGACCGCTACCCTGGATCTCACTACTATCATTGCTATGCTAGTTGCTTCGTTCTATCGCTATGCTGCGCTTCCTATCACTTGTTCTTCAAGCCTCCCAAATTGCAATGAGCATCTAACCTTTGACACCCTTCCTAGCAAACCGTTGTTTGGCTATGTTACCGCTTTGCTCAGCCCCTCTTATAGAGTTGCTAGTTGAAGGTGAAGTGAAAATTGCTCCATGGTGGACAGGGTTATGTTGGGATATCACAATATCTCTTATATTATTAATGCATCTATATATTTGGTAAAGGGTGGAAGGCTCGGCCTTATGCCTGGTGTTTTGTTCCACTCTTGCCGCCCTAGTTACCGTCATACCGGTGTTATGTTCCCGGATTTTGCATTCCTAACGCGGTCAGGTGATTTATGGGACCCCCTTGACAGTTCGCTTTGAATAAGACTCCTCCAGCAAGGCCCAACTTTGGTTTTACCATTTGCCTCACCTATTACCTTTTTCCCTTGGGAGTCGCGCATCCCAAGGGTCATCTTTATTTTAGCCCCCCCCCCCCGGGCCAATGCTTGTCTAAGTGTTGGTCCAAGCTGGAAATCACTTGCGCGCCACCTCGGGAAACTTGAGGGCTGGTTCTAGTTATGCGTAGTGCTCATCCGGTCGTGGCTGAGGCGAGATCTGTGCGGCTACTATCGGGATGTCGGCACGCAGGGAGGTCTTGCTGGTCTTGTTTTATTACTATCGAAATATCTTGTGGCGGGATTCCGAGACTGATCGGGTCTTCCCGGGGAGAAGGAATATCCTTCGTTGATCGCGAGAGCTTATCATGGGCTAAGTTGGGACACCCCTGCAGGGTATTATCTTTCGAAAGCCGTGCCTGCGGTTATAGGCAGATGGGAATTTGTTAATGTCCGGTTGTAGATAACTTGACACCAGATCCGAATTAAAACACATCAATCGTGTGTGTAGCCGTGATGGTCTCTTCTCGGTAGAGTCCGGGAAGTGAACACGGTTTCTGGGTTATGATTGACGTAAGTAGGAGTTCAGGATCACCTCTTGATCATTGCTAGCTTCACGACCGTTCTGTTTGTTCTCTTCTCGCTCTTATTTGCGTATGTTAGCCACCATACTTGCTTAGTCGCTGCTGCAACCTCACCACTTTACCCCTTACTTTCCCATTAAGCTTTGCTAGTCTTGATACCCATGGTAATGGGATTCTTTGAGTCCTCGTGGCTCCTGATTACTACAACATCGTTGCAGTACAGATTATGCGATGATCTTGGCGCGAGAGCGATGTTGCTTGTTTTGGAGTTCTTCTTACGCTTCTTGATCGAGGATTCGGTTGTCGGCACTGCTAGCGGTGGTGGATGTCGTTTGAGTTTACATTTATGATTCATCCGTAGTCGGATGTTGTTCTTGTACGTTGTATTGTTGTATTCGGGTGGCATTGTATGCCTCTTGTATGTATCCCCATCTATTATGTAATGTTGATGTAATGATATCCACCTTGCAAAAGCGTATCAATATGCGGTTCTATCCTTGGTGGGACCTTCGAGGCTCTTTAGGATAGTATCGCATATTGGGCGTGACAGAGCCATTCAAGACGAGTTCCCTGACGAGCATGCAGCCTACGTCGTCTTTACAAGCCAAGCTGAAGACAGGCGTAGCCGGCGCCGACAGCACCAAGAGGTCAATGCAGTCACCTCCAAAGATCTAGAGTTCATGCATTGGTCTGTGAAGCCCATCAGCTGGAGCCGAACTGATCACCCAGAGGTGATGCCTTCTCCGGGTTCCTACGCTTTGGTGTTGGATGCCACCTTTGCAACGGAGAGGCGAGCTACTCGTTGCTCCCAAGTTATGACTGATTGCGGAAGCAGCATCAATATCCTGTACCGTGACACCATGGAGAAGCTGAATATCAAGACGAAGCAGCTCTTGCCCAGTCGGACCGTCTTCCATGGCATTGTACCCAGCCTATCATGCTCACCAATCGGCAAGATCAAGATAGATGTTCTATTCGGAGACAAAGATCACTTCTGTCCTGAAGCCGTTTGGTTTGAGGTAGTGGATCTAGAGAGCCCTTACCACGCTTTACTTGGCTGACCTGCCCTGGGCAAGTTCATGGTTGTGCCCCACTATGCCTACCTCAAGATGAAGATGCCGAGATCCAAGGGCATCATCACCATAGTCGAAGACTACAAGAAGTCCTCTGCCTATCTTTGCGCCAGCCAGACAACCGGCTGGCGAGTCCTAAGTGGTTCTTCTTGAGAAAAAGATCCTTGACCGGGTTGTGGCCATGGCCGGTAAGCAGCCGGACCTATCGCCCGATCCCAAGGAGTCGGAAGCTCAGGGCTCCTTCGAGCCGGCCAAGTAAATAAAGAAGATACCTCTGGACCCAGAGCACCCAGAGAGGTTTGTTGTTCTAGGAACAAAGCTGGACAGCAAATAGGAAAGCGAGCTCGTCGATTTTCTCCGTGAGAATCGGGATATCTTTGCATGGTCCCCCAAGGACATGCCGGGTGTCCTGGCAGATTTCGCCGAGCACAAGCTACTTGTCCGAGCAGATGCAAAGTCGGTCAAACAGCCCCTCCGCCGACTGTCAGAGGAGAAGAGAAGAATCGTTGGTGAACAGATAGCCCGGCTTCTGGCAGCCGGCTTCATTATGGAGGTGTTCTTTCCATAATGGCTTGCCAACCCAGTCCTTCTACTGAAGAAGGACAAGAAATGGTGCATGTGTATAGATTATACCAGCCTCAACAAAGCTTCCCCCAAAGATCCGTTTGCTTTGCCCCGGATTGACCAAGTGATAGACTCCACAGCCGGATGCGAGATGTTGATTTTCTTGGATGCCTACTCAGGTTACCATCAGATCAAGTTGGATCTAGCCGACCGCCTGAAGACCGCCTTCATCACACCATTCAGAGCTTTTTGCTACGTGACTATGACATTCGGCTTGAGAAATGCCGGTGCCACTTTTCAGCGTTGCATGCAGAAATGCCTCCTAAAGCAACTCAGCAGAAATGCCCATGTCTACGTAGACGATATTGTGGTGAAGACGGAGAAGCGTGGCACCCTGCTGGAGGATCTCAAGGAAACATCTGACAACTTGCGCCGATTTCAGATCAAGCTCAACCCTGAGAAATGCGTGTTCGGGGTACCAGCCGGCCAGCTCCTTGGTTTCCTGGTCTCTGAACGCGGCATTGAATGCAACCCGGTGAAGATCAAGGCCATAGAGAGGATGGAGATTCCCACTCGGCTTCGTGATGTCCAAAAGTTCACCGGGTGCCTGGCCTCCCTTAACCGCTTCATCAGTCGGCTAGGGGAGAAGGCTCTCCCCCTGTATCAAGTCATGAGGAAGTCCACTCACTTCGAGTGGAACGACCAGGAGGAGAAGGTTTTCACAAGGTAAAGAAGATGCTGACCACGCCGCCTGTCCTGGCGGCACCGACTGAGAAAGAGACCATGCTCCTTTACATTGCCGCAACTAGTCGGGTGGTCAGCACTGTCATCGTGGTTCAGCGCCCAGAAGAAGTCAGAGCTCAGCTGGTCCAGAGGCCGGTGTATTACCTGAGTGAAGTACTATCGACCTCAAAGCAGAATTACCCCCACTACTAGAAGATGTGCTATGGCATGTACTTTGCCGCGAAGAAATCTCAAGCATTACTTTCAAGAGCACACCATCACGGTCGTTTACATTGCCCCGCTTGCCGAGATCATGGGAAGCCGGGATGCAGCTGGCCGGGTGGCCAAGTGGGCCATTGCGTTGGCTCCTTACACCATCTTCTACCAGCCTCGCACCGCCATCAAGTCCCAAGTGCTGGCCGACTTCCTTGTCGTGGGTGAGACCGATACACCGCCACAATACCTTGAATCCACCCATTGGCGGATGCACTTTGATGGATCCAAGATTCGCACCGGTTTGGGAGCCGACATCGTCCTCACCTCCCCCAAAGGCGACAAACTCAGATACACGTTGCAAATCCATTTTGCCGCCTCCAACAACGTGGCGGAGTATGAGGCGCTCCTACATGGGCTCCGGCTAGCTAAAGAACTCGGCATCCACCGTATCCTGTGCTATGGCGACTCAGACTTGGTGATCCAACAGTCGTCTAGTGATTGGGACGCCAAGGACGCAAACATGGCAAGCTACCGTTTCCTCGTTTAGAAGCTCAGCGGATATTTTGAAGGGTGCGAGTTCCTCCACGTGCCACGGGCCAACAACAACCAAGCAGATGCCCTGGCACGGATTGGCTCAACCCGGCAGCTATACCAACCGGCGTCTCCCTTCAGCGCCTCGTCAAGCCGCGGATCGGGGACTTAGGCAGGTGGCTCGGGGACTGCTACAGTCGCATCCGGCCCGGGGACTTCAGAACCCGGCCCAGGGACTGCAGTAGTCGGCCCGGGGACTTCAACAACACAATAGGCGGTGGCCGACTGCAACCCGCCACCTCCCAACCCAACTGCTCTGGTCGCAGTAGCCGTGTTGGCAATAGAAGAAGTCGCAGCTCCATCATGGGCCCAGCCCATCCTCAACTTTTTGGTAAACAGGGAGCTGCCAGCTGACGAGATCTCAGCAAGACAAGTTCAACGCCGAGCTGGAGCCTACTGATACGTCCATTTTGCATCATGCTTTTATATCAATATTTATTGCATTATGGGCAGTTATTACACATTATGTCACAATACTTATGGCTATTCTCTCTTATTTTACAAGGTTTATCATGAAGAGGGAGAATGCCGACAGCTGGGAGTCTGGCTAGAAAAGGAGCAAATATTGGAAACCTATTCTGCACAGCTCCAAAAGTCTTGAAACTCCAAGGAAGACATTTTTGGAATTAATAAGAATTATTGAGCGAAGAAATACTAGAGGGGCCCACACCCTAGCCAGGAGGGTGGGGGAGCGCCCCCCCCCCTTACTGGGCGCGGCCCCTGTCTCTTGGGCCCCCTGTTGGCCCTCGGGTGCCCATCTTATGCTATATGAAGGCTTTTACCCTGAAAAAATCATAAGCAAGCTTACGGGACGAAACTCCGCCGCCAGAAGGCGGAACCAATCTAGGGCTCCGGTGGAGCTGTTCTGCCGGGGGAAACTTCCCTCCGGGAGGGGGAAATCATCACCATCGTCATCACCAATGATCCTCTCATCAGGAGGAGGTCAATCTCCATCAACATCTTCACCAGCACCATCTCCTCTCAAAACCCTAGTCCATCTGTTGTATCCAATCTTGTATCAAAACCAAAAATTGGTACCTATGGGTTGCTAGTAGTGTTGATTACTTCTTGTAGTTGATGCTAACTGGTTTACTTGGTGGAAGATCATATGTTCAGATCCTTAATGCATATTAATACTCCTCTGATCATGAACATGAATATGCTTTGTGAGTAGTTACGTTTGTTCCTGAGGACATGGGTGAAGTCTTGCTATTAGTAGTCATGTGAATTTTGTATTCGTTCGATATTTTGATGAGATGTATGTTGTCTCTCCTCTAGTGGTGTTATGTGAATGTCGACTACATGACACTTCACCATTATTTGGGCCTAGAGGAAGGCACTGGGAAGTAATAAGAAGATGATGGGTTGCTAGAGTGATAGAAGCTTAAACTCTAGTTTATGCGTTGCTTCGTAAGGGGCTGATTTGGATCCACTAGTTTCATGCTATGGTTAGGTTTAACTTAATACTTCTTTTGTAGTTGCGGATGCTTGCAATAGGGGTTAATCATAAGTGGGATGCTTGTCCAAGAAAGGGCAGTACCCAAGCACCGGTCCACCCACATATCAAGTTATCAAAGTACCGAACGCGAATCATATGGCGTGATGAAAACTAACAGCGATAATTCCCATGTGTCCTCGGGGCGCTTTTCTCATTATAAGAAATTGTCCAGTCTTGTCCTTTGCTACAAAAGGATTGGGCCACCTTGCTGCACTTTATTTACTTCCATTGCTTGTTACCCATTACAAATTATCTTATCACAAAACTATCTGTTACCTACTATTTCGATTGCTTGCGAGAGAATACCTTCTTGAAAACGCTTGTCATTTCATACGCTCCTCGTTGGGTTCGACACTCTTACTTATCGAAAGGACTACGATAGATCCCCTATACTTGTGGGTCATCAAGACTCTTTTAAAAGCTGTTGCGGGAGTGAAGTGCCTTTGGTGAGTGGAACTTGGTAAGGAAATATTTATATAGTGTGCTGAAATTTTACGTCACTTGTTACTATGAAACTAATCCTTTGAGGGGCTTGTTTGGGGCATCTTAGCCCTATCGGTGAAACAAAGAGTTGCTCCTCAACCTACTAAACCTACTGAAAATGTTTACTTTGAGATTCCTTCGGGTATGATAGAGAAACTGCTAGCTAATCCCTTTGCAGGAGATGGAGCATTGCATCCCAAATTACACCTTATCTTTGTGGATGAAGTTTGTGGATTATTTAAGCTTGCAGGTATTCCCGATGATGTTGTCAAAAGGAAGGTCTTCCCTTTATCTTTGAAGGGAGATGCATTGACATGGTATAGGCTATGTGATGATACAGGATCTTGGAACTATAAACGATTGAAGTTGGAATTTCACCAGAAGTTCTATCCTATGCATCTTCTTCATCGTGATCGTAAATACATATATAATTTCTGGCCTCGCGAAGGATAAAGCATCGCTCAAGCTTGGGGGAGGCTTAAGTCAATGTTATATTCATGCCCCAATCATGAGCTTACAAGAGAAATGATTATTCAAAAAATTTATGCTCGGCTTTTTCTCAATGATCGCACCATGCTTGATACTTCCTGTGCTGGTTCTTATATGCTGAAGACTATTGAATTCAAGTGGGACTTATTGGAAAGAATTAAATGCAACTCTGAAGAATGGGGTTCCGATGATGGTAAGGAGTCAGGTATAACACCTAAGTTTGATTGTGTTAAATCTTTTATGGATACCGATGCTTTTCGTGGATTTAGCGCTAAATATGGACTTGACTCTGAGATAGTAGCTTCTTTCTGTGAATCTTTTGCTGCTCACATTAATCTTCCTAAGAAGAAGTGGTTTAAATATAATCCTCCCATTGAAGTAAAAGTAGTTGCACCTGATCAGTTGAAGAAAAGACTATCGCTCGTAATGATCCTATTGTTCCTACTACATATGTTGAGAAACCACCTTTCCCTGTTACGATTAAGGATCATGCTAAAGCTTCAACTATTGTTCATAAGAGTAATACTAGAACATATACACCTCCTGAGCAAATTAAAGTTGAACCTAGTATTGCTATGGTTAAAGATCTCTTGGATGAAAATATAGATGGGCATGTTATCTACTTCTGTGGTGAAACTGCTAATATTGCTAGACCAGATGCTAAGATACATAGACATGTTGTAGGCATGCCTATTATTTCTGTTAAAATAGGAGATCATTGTTATCATGGCTTATGTGATATGGGTGCTAGTGCTAGTGCAATACTTTTTTCCTTATATAATGAAATTATGTATGATATTGCACCCGCTGAGTTAGAAGATATCGATGTTACAATTAAGCTTGCCAATAGAGATACTATTAAGCCTTTTGGGATTGTTAGAGATGTAGAAGTCTTGTGTGGGAAAGTTAAATACCCTGCTGATTTTCTTGTTCTTGGTTCCTCACAAGATAGTTTTTGTCCCATTATATTTGGTAGACCCTTCTTGAATACCGTTAATGCTAGGATTGATTGCAAAAAGGATGTTGTTACAATTGGCTTAGGGGATATGTCTCATGAGTTTAATTTTGCTAAGTTTTGTAGACAACCCCGTGATAGAGAATTGCCTAGTAAGGATGAAATTATTAGTCTTGCTTCTATTGTCGTGCCTCCTACTGATCCGTTAGAACAATATTTGCTAGACCATGAAGATGATACGTTTATGAATGAGAGAAGGGAAATAGATGAAGTATTCCTTCAATAGGGTCCTATTCTGAAACACAACTTACCTGTTGAAATCTTAGGGGATCCCCTCCACCCAAGGGTGATCCCGTGTTTGAGCTCAAACCATTACCTGATAATCTTAAATGTGCTTATCTTGATGAAAAGAAGATATATCCTGTTATTATTAGTGCTAACCTTTCAGAGAAAGAAGAGGAAAGATTATTGAAAACTCTGAAGAAGCACCGTGCTGCTATTGGATATACTCTGGATGATCTTAAAGGCATTAGTCCCACTCTATGCCAACACAAAATAAAATTGGAGAAAGATGCCAAACCAGTTAGAGATCCTCAAGAATGATTAAATCCTAAGATGAAAGAAGTGGCAAGAAAGGAGATACTAAAGCTCCTTGAGGCAGGTATAATTTATCCCGTTGCTGATAGTGATTGGGTAAGTCCTGTCCATTGTGTACCTAAAAAGGGAGGTATTACTATTGTTCCTAATGATAAAGATGAATTGATTCCGCAAAGAATTATTACAGGTTATAGGATGGTAATTGATTTCTGTAAATTAAATAAAGCTACTAAGAAAGATCATTACCCTTTACCTTTTATTGATCAAATGCTAGAAAGACTATCCAAACATACACATTTCTCCTTCCTAGATGGTTATTCTGGTTTCTCTAAAATACCTGTGTCAGTGGAGGATCAACCGATAACTACTTTTACTTGCCCTTTTGGTACTTTTGCTTATAGACGTTGTCGGTGTCAAAACCGGCGGATCTCGGGTAGGGGGTCCCGAACTGTGCGTCTAGGCGGATGGTAACAGGAGACAAGGGACACGATGTTTTACCGAGTTCGAGCCCTCTCGATGGAGGTAAAACCCTACTCCTACTTGATTGATATTGATGATATGGGTAGTACAAGAGTGGATCTACCACGAGATCAAGGAGGCTAAACCCTAGAAGCTAGCCTATGGTATGATTGTTGTAATGGTTGTGTGTCCTCTGGACTAAGGCCCTCCGGTTTATATAGACACGGAGAGGGATAGGGTTACAGTCGGTTACAATGGTAGGAGATCTACATATCCGTGTCGCCAAGCTTGCCTTCCACGCCAGGAAAGTCCCATCCGGACATGGGACGAAGTCTTCCATCTTGTATCTTCATAGTCTTGGAGTCCGGCTGACGATGATAGTCCGACTATCCGGACACCCCCTAGTCAAGGACTCCCTCGGTAGCCCCTGAACCAGGCTTCAATGACGATGAGTCCGACACGCATATTGTTCAGCATGGCAAGGCGGGTTCCTCCTCCGAATAATTCATAGAAGATTGTGAACACCAGGATAGTGTCCGGCTCTGCAAAATAAATTCCACATTCCACCGTAGAGAGAATAATATGTACACAAGTTCAATCTGTTGACGTATTTTGTGGCATGACGTCACGCCACTACCAAGCCTTTACTTGAATTGTTTTTTATTATACCACCTCAGCACGTTTAGCGAAGCGGTTTCCTTGGCACATCTTCTCGAAGCAGAGATCGTGTTCCCCTTATTCCGGGATTCCCATCAATACGGACGTGGGTAACTCAACCGTGCCTGTTACCACGCCTCCTCTACCGGAGGCGAGTCCCAAACGGTCACGGGGATGGCTCTTGGTATTCTCCCTCTTTATAATGGGACCAAGGCTTGTTTCTTCTCTTCAATCCTCAATCGAATCTTCTCCTTGCCCCGAGTTCCAACACCCAGAGCCCCAGTTGGCGCTTGGACCTTCAACAATGTCCGGCTCCGACCCACAGGGCCGGTGGATGCCCTCCTCCGTCACGGAAGAGGACGTGCTAAATCTGCGAGAAGCCAAGTACCTGACCTACGAGATTTCGCATAGGCTGCCCGCCAAAGGGCAAGTCATTCCCACCCCCGAGCCCGGCGAGTATGTCGTGTTTGCGTCCCACCTCCGTCGGGGTTTAGGCTTCCCGATGGATCCTTTTGTGAGAGGGCTCATGTTTTACTATGGGTTGGAATTCCACGACTTGGCTCCGGAGTCCACCCTCCATATTTCTTCATTCATTGTCGTCTGCGAAGCCTTCCTCCGCATTACCCCTCACTTGACTTGTGGCTTAAGACCTTGACGTGGGCGAAGATGATCGAGGGCGTCAAGCGAGTCTTGGTGGGGCGGTTATAGCGAAGGGCCGCGCTCCATGGCCCGAGGGCTCTTTCGGGAGGAGCTCGGCTTGTGGCAGCAGGAGTGGTTCTACATAACCGCTCGAGGCGGTGGCGAGCCGCCGCCCATCTTCCGCCAGGCGCTCCACGGTGATGTCATGGGTCGACCAAGGACTCAAGCTGGGGCCGTCAAAGGATGTGCCCCTATTGCGGGGCCGTGTCGAGACCTCAAGCGAGGGAGATCGATCTGGTCATGGTGATGCAGGTCATGCTGATTAGGCGTCTCTGCCTCACAAACGCCGTCCTCTCCGTGTGGGAGTTTAATCCGGAGGGACCACGAATTATTCAACACTTCATGGGTACGACACCCGTGGAGATGTACAAATTGTTCTTCGGATCACAAGAGACGTGTCCGGAATTGGCCGAGGACGCCGGCCTAAGCTGCAATCGCCTGGATACACAAGTAAGTAGCTCTGAGTCCGGACATATCGTTGGTTTGCCTTTCTATGATTCGCCTTTTAACCAGTTGTCCTCTAAACAGGAGTGGAGAGCGCAAGCAAAGTTGATCTGATGTCGGCCCCCCTCGAGACCGCGCGGATCCGTGCTAGTCGAGATCTTTGGAGGTTGCGCCTTCAGAGGAAGGCGAAGGGGAAAACAGAGGAGCTACCGCCTCGACCGAGGAGGCTTTTGAGAAAGGGGGGATCGAGAGTCCCTCCTTCCAAGGGGAGAAGAGGACTGCTTCTGAAAACCCGGAGGCCAAAGCCCCAAAGCGGGGGAAGAGATCTTCACCAGAGGGTCCTGCGTCCGGGGAGG
Organism: Aegilops speltoides; assembly: GCA_021437245.1. Classification (NCBI taxonomy): domain Eukaryota; kingdom Viridiplantae; phylum Streptophyta; class Magnoliopsida; order Poales; family Poaceae; genus Aegilops; species Aegilops speltoides. The sequence goes on along the minus strand of CM038147.1, from coordinate 463,018,058 downwards.
CCCCGGCCGCACAATCTCCCCTAAAGAATCAGCGAGTCGTAAGTAGAAAAAAGGGAGTTTTGTGATAAGGGACATCCCTATTTGTGCTTCTGAGGATAACTTAGGTTTTTACCTTGTAGTTCGGATCTCCGTCCTTCTCAGATGAGCTGGTCTTCGGGGGAACTTCGTCCGGAGATGATGGAGAGCGAGACGCCTCCATTTGCCGCACCATCGGATAGGGCGGACGAGCCTGAAGTGTCATCACAGAGGGTATCCCCGAGTCCGGCAGGGCCGAGTAGTTCGGCACCAACTGGTGTGCAGCCGGGGGAGCTGAAGGATCTGCTTGAGAGGGCGCCTATCTCAGAAGGTCACCATACACTGATGAGTACGATGATTGAAAGAATTTCATCGGCCGAAGGCGGGTTGCGTGATGCCATCAGAAGCTTGCTGGCGGGGTTTGAGGTACGTAAAAATGACATACCTTTTGACAGTTTTGCACATAAAGTGCGGCCTGTATAGATAGTAGCCCCTGGGACTCGGTAGGTTGTCGAGAGCGACAGCGTGTCGAGGATCAAAATTGCAGGTATTAATTTTCGCCTTTCCTATACAGGTGGCGGATAGTCCGTGTGGCCGGATGATGGGGTGCCGAACTAAAGCGGCACTCGGCGTTCGCGGATGTGGACATCGTATTTGGTCAATAAGCGACTTGACGAGTCACAAGGTAGGTTTTTCTCCGTGGTCACCTAGTAAGGGGCGGAGCCCTCCTACAACATGTGTGCTTAATGCGATGGTGCTGCTGCTTTGTGGAGAGTCTTTGGGCGGAACTTGCTCAAGCCAAGGAGCAGGCGGAAGGAGTGATCTGGCTGCCTCAAGAGGCGGCGAAGAGCTAAAGCGAAAGGGCGCTCACTTTGCCGGCGAGGAGGAGATGGCCAAAATGGCCGTGAAGTTGAAAGATGCTACCGACCGCAATGATGTTCTTGAAAAAGAACGCCTAAGCGGGCGAAGACTGAGGAAGGCCACCGCGAAGCCAAGGATGCCGATTACGCAATGCGGGCTATAAAGGAGGAGCTGCGCCCGGTAGGAGATGTTGTGGTGGCAAGCCTTTTACTGCTTGCGGAGGTTTACTGAGATCAAAGTATGCTCGGCTTGGCCAGTGTGGGGTCCGGAGGATCCTTATATGGATTTAGCGGCGAGTGTGGCAGATGCCGTTGTGCACTTCCGAAGTCAGAAGGATCACGAGACGGAAGAGCTGTTTTGGTCTCAATTCCATAGTCCGGAGCGTCCACTTCCGCTGACCGATCGGTTGGCTGAGTGGGCTGAGCTGAATAGGTTGTCCGGACTTGCCATGACATATATCGTGGCTCATGTCTGGCCGGATAGGCCTAAGCTGAAGAGTTATTTTGGCTTATTACAGCAATTTCTTGGGGCGGTGCCGCATATGAAAGCGATAAGCGGTCGGCCTGCATAGAGGGTGCGGATGGCCCTCGCCGTGTGAAGACATCTTTGGGCGGAGATGGATGCCACATGTTGCGACCCGAGGTTGGACGAGCGGTTACCCGCCGAGCACTATTTTGGGGAAGTTACGCACGGTGCTCGTGTAATAAGTCGCATGATGCTCAAAAATGTCGTGTTCAAATGAACTTTATGGTTTGTAAAACGGTGTTTATAATATAAGCGCTTTTTGTACTTGTGCGTTCAAGTATTGAAATATCTCTGTCGGCCGTTTTAATGTATACTTGTGTATAACTGAAAGATGGCGATCTTGACTTCATTTACGCACATGGTGCGGGGTGTTTTGAAATAAGCGCATTTTCACATTAATCAACGTCTTGGTCTGTGAAGGAGGTGATAAGCGTAGCAAGCGAGGCAACCGGACTATAATGCTTTATCACTTTCACTTAGCCATAGGAGTTGAAGGTGGGGCTACGATATAGCCCCTAGGGGCATCAGCGCTCTTTGAGTTCGAGGCGTATGTACTGACCGAAAGCGGTCCTTCGTCAAAGTGGAGAATTCTAAACATTCCGATAGTCGATCGAGTGGTTGACCGGTCTCTCGCTATATCATAGCGATCAGTTTTGGCTTTCTCTCTGAGGTGCTCGCCCGGCCGAACCGGGCACAATCGTAGTAGTTCTCCACGGTGCCGCGTTAGCGATGATCTGAGCGTAAAGCAGCAAAACACGAGGCGGGCAAACCCAACATTTGACCAAAGACATGACTCGGAGCTGATGCATATAAGGCCTAACTCGAGGCGCCGAACACTCCCTAAGGTATTCGGTCTTTATAATAGCAGGCGAACAATGCCCTAAGCCCCTAGTGTCGGTATAGGCGAGAATTTACAGCGCGACCGATGCCAAAACCAGACCTCCTCGTTGGTTATGGTGAAAAACCGTGGGATGTGAATCAACAAAAGACAGAAGAAAGGTTCTGCGAGGACTTAATCTGAAAAGAATCCTTGCGGCGGGTCCCTCTTGCGTCTGCGCATGTGTCTCCATTGTGCCGTATCACGGGCGGGTGTACGTTTGTTAAATGCTGTAAAAGAGAGGAACTTAGCTTGAAAGGAAATCGTGCAAAAAATGTATTAAAAATCGAAAAATGAATGAATGAATAAAGCTGAGCTTATATTAGCTCATACGCACAGCCCTTGTAAAGGGGTGTGCGGCTAAAACCTAGCTTATTTATGCGGACTCGTCTAGCTGTGTCCGGGGTCTTGAACGACCTTTTAATGAGATGATGCCGCGTGGACCGGGCATTTTAAGTGTAAGAGACGCGTAGTGTGGTATTGCGTTGAAGCGGATAAAAGCTTCACGTCCCAATAGTGCTTGATGGCTACTTTTGAATGGGGCGATATGAAAGATTAGCTTTTCGCGTCGGGAGTTGTCGGGTGACCCGAACACAACTTCTAGTAGTAAGGAGCCCGTGCACTTGGCGTAAGGGCCTGGCGTCACTCCTTTGAAGGAAGTGCGGCTATATCGAATTTTAGTAAGGTCTATCCCCAACTTGCGGATTGTGTCCAGATATAGCAGGTTTAAATCGCTGCCACCATCCATCAGGACTTGTGTAAATTGTAATCCGTCGATTATAGGATCCAATATCAGAGCAGTCCATCCTGCGTTTGAATATACGGAATAGTCGGTGGTGAAAGTAATTGGTTTTGACATCCAATCTCGAGGTTCATCTGGGGTGGACCGTGCGACACCTACTTTGGCGGGTGCCGCATTGTTGTTCCGTATTATCACATGAAGTGAGTTTACTGTTTTGACTTCTTGTGGGAAAGTCTTTTGTTTTCCGGCGCTCTGCTGGTGGGGTTCGTCGTCATCCTCGCTTGGCGTGTCGAGCCCCTTGTGTTCGGCGTTGAGTCGGCCGGACTGTTTGAAGACCCAACAATCTCGGTGGGTGTGGTTTGCAGGCCTTCCGGAGGTGATGTGGATTTGACATATCCGATCCAAAATTTTGTTTAAGTTGGATAGCTTGTCCTTTGTTGTCCTTAAGAGGCGGTGTTTTGTTGTTGACATGAGCTTTTGAATCCGGCGTTGACCACCGTGTTCTTTGGGCTTTTCCTTTATTTGGCCTTTGGTCCTTTCTGCCGTGATTTTTCGTTCCATCTCGATCTCGGATGTACTCGAATTCGCTGGTGCTGCGTCTTGCTAGCCATTGTCTTCCCCAGCAAAAGCGGGTCATGAGGCTTGTTAAGCGCGGCCATTGTTCTCGGCCTCTCTTGGCGAGGTGTCTGTGAGCCATTCGTCTCGGACATTATGTTTAAAAGCTGCTAAGGCTTGGCGTCCAAGCAATCGACTATTTGGTTCTTTTGGTAAGGAACCTGTTCGAATTTTGCATTGACTCTCGGGCTGCTGAGTTGTGTGACTCAAATAAATCGCATCGGAGGGCGGACATAAGTCCCTTGAAAATTTGCTCTAAGCGTCCTCGAGCTCTTCGCAACTTCAATGGTATTTTACGGGAGGCTTTTGAGCCAATGCCAAGCTGGCCCTTTGAGCTTGAGGGTAAATATTTTATGGCGTGGAGATCGTCTCCTCTAGCCATGTGTATGTGCGGGATGTAATCCTCAATCCAGACTCAAGGTCATTGTTCCGTCGTATGCCTCTATGTTTACGGGTTTGAATCCGCTAGAAATTCATGATCCAGCACCTCATCGGTGAAACATAGTGGGTGTCTTGGCGCCCATATTTAAGCGTGCCGTTATCTTGAACATGCGGTGTGTTGTGTTGCTTCACAGGGCCCTCTTTTTGGCCCATAAATGGACTGACCGGGCCATCTGTTTCTGAGGATCATGTGTCGGCTTGTGTGCGGCGCCGCTTGTTGCTTTTGGCTGTCATCATCAGTCGTTTATCCGGCAGGTGACCTCTTCTTTTTTAACTTGTGGGGCTCTATGGCCTCCTCGTCGGTCTGGCAGCAACTGCGCTTGGGTAGCTCTTTATTTGGTGACCATTGCCATATCATCCATGGTCTTGAGTACTTTGCTCCACCTCATTACAGTATGTCTTCCCTGTTTTGAGCTTCCATTTTCCTTCTTGAGACTTCTTGCGATGGCGGCGAGTCTTTTGTGAAGGTTCTTATGCTCGGTGGTGTGTCCGGCGTGAGATCGTCTGGTATTGTTTTTGCGGGCATGGATTGATTATCCGATTAAATCTGTTAGGACGGTTGCTTGGTTGCATGTTAAATAGTCCTTGGTTTGCCCTGCTCTATTGCTGGGTCATTAGGAGTGTTGTTTTTGTTGAGGCGGGACTTAGGGCGGCGTCTGCGTCGCTGTTTTGGCTGTTTGTTGGCGGAATTATCCTTTGTCGCGTCCCATTGTTCCTCGTTATCGCTTCCTTTTGGTGTGTCCACCATATATACGTCATGGGTTGGAGTGGCCTTCCAGTGCTCTGTAGGCGCTGGTTCTTGATCACCGTCGATGTCTTCGGAGTCGTAGTCTAGCATGTTGGTTAAGTCGTCGACAGTGGCTACAAAGTGGGTGGTGGGTGGGCTTTGAATCTCTTCGTCGTCCGCATCCCAACCATCCTGACTGCAGTCCGGCCAGGGTTCTCCTGATAACGAGAGATGCTTTAGTGAGTTTACGATTTCGCCAAAGGGCGAGTGCTGAAAGATGTCCGCAGCGGTGAACTCCATGATAGGCGCCCAATTGGATTCGATTGGTAGAGGCGCAGGAGGTTCGGAGTCCGGCAAGGAGTCCGGCACCTCGGAGTCATGAGCTTTATAAGGGACAAGGTCAGTATTCGGCTCCATCGCCGTGGAGGTTGCAGCTCCCGAGGCGGTGTCCAGCCACCTGTCCTCGATCTGCGCGGTCGCCTCTGAACTATAGGTCGGAGCGGACTCATCTGCGACCTCAAAATCTTGTCCGTGGCGAGCTAGATCATGCCCATCGTGACGGTCACGGCACGCTCGGTGTGGCTCGAATCCGTCGAAGATCAAGTCTCCGCGGATGTCGGCCATGAAGTTTAAACTTTCAAATCTGATCGATGGCGGGCGTAGCTTCGATCTGCTCGAGATGGCCAAGTGAATTGGCCCACAGTGCAAAGCCGCCGAACACGAAGATCTGTCCGGGGAGAAAACTCTCACCCTGGACTGCGTTGTTGTTGATCGAAGAAGCCATCGAGCCTATCGGTGACGACACAGAGGAACTCTCAATGAAAGCACCAATGTTGGTGTCAAAACCGGCGGATCTCGGGTAGGGGGTCCCGAACTGTGCGTCTAGGCAGATGGTAACAGGAGACAAGGGACAAGATGTTTTTACCTGTGTTCGGGCCCTCTCGATGGAGGTAAAACCCTACTCCTGCTTGATTGATATTGATGATATGGGTAGTACAAGAGTGGATCTACCACGAGATCAAGGAGGCTAAACCCTAGAAGCTAGCCTATGGTATGATTGTTGTAATGGTTGTGTGTCCTACGGACTAAGGCCCTCCGGTTTATATAGACACCGGAGAGGGCTAGGGTTACACAAAGTCGGTTACAATGGTAGGAGATCTACATATACGTATCGCCAAGCTTGCCTTCCACACCAAGGAAAGTCCCATCCGGACATGGGACAAAGTCTTCAATCTTGTATCTTCATAGTCTTGGAGTCCGGCTGACGATGATAGTCCGGCTATCCGGACACACCCTAGTCCAGGACTCCCTCAGACATATGCATTATGGTTTATGTAATGCACCTGCTACCTTTCAAAGATGCATGATGGCTATATTCTCTGACTTTTGTGAAAAGATTTGTGAGGTATTCATGGATGACTTCTCCGTTTATGGATCCTCTTTTGATGATTGCTTGAGCAACCTTGATCGAGTTTTGCAGAGATGCGAAGACACTAGTCTCATCTTGAATTGGGAGAAGTGACACTTTATGGTTAATGAAGGCATTGTCTTGGGGCATAAATTTCTGAAAGAGGTATTGAAGTTGATAAAGCTAAAGTTGATGCTATTGAAAAGATGCCATGTCCCAAGGACATTAAAGGTATAAGAAGTTCCCTTGGTCATGCCGATATTTATAGGAGGTTCATTAAGGACTTTTCTAAAATCTCTAGGCCTCTGACTAATTTATTGAAAAAAGATATTCCTTTTGTCTTGATGATGATTGTGTAGAAGCATTTGAAATACTTAAGAAAGCCTTGATCACTGCACCTATTGTTCACCCACCTGATTGGAATTTACCCTTTGAAATTATGTGTGACACTAGTGATTATGTTGTAGGTGTTGTTCTAGGGCAAAGAGTTGATAAGAAATTAAATGTTATCCAGTATGCTAGTAAAACTCTTGATACTGCCCAGAGAAATTATGCCACTACTGAAAAAGAATTCTTAGCAGTTGTATTTGCTTGTGATAAGTTCACACCTTATATTGTTGATTCCAAAGTTACTATTCAAACTGATCATGCTGCTATTAAGTATCTTATAGAAAAGAAAGATGCTAAGCCTAGACTTATTAGATGGGTTCTCTTGCTCCAAGAATTTGATTTGCATATTTTCGATAGAAAGGGAGCTGAGAACCCCGTTGCAGACAACTTTTCTAGGTTAGAGAATGTTCTTGATGACCCACTACCTATTGATGATAGCTTTCCTGATGAACAATTAGCGGTCATTAATGCTTCTCGTACTGCTCCATGGTATGCTGATTATGCTAATTATATTGTTGCTAAATTATACCACCTAGCTTCATGTACCAGCAAAAGAAAAAGTTCTTTTATGACTTAAGACATTACTTCTGGGATGACCCACACCTTTATAAAGAAGGAGTAGATGGTGTTATTAGACGTTGTGTACCTGAGCATGAACAGGAACAGATCCTACGCAAGTGTCACTCCGAACCATATGGAGGACACCACGCTGGAGATAGAACTGCACATAAGGTATTGCAATCCGGTTTTTATTGGCCTACTCTCATCAAAGATGCTCGTAAGTTTGTCTTGTCTTTTGATGAATGTCGACGAATAGGTAATATTAGTAGACGTCAAGAAATGCCTATGAATTATTCTCTTGTTATTGAACCATTTGATGTTTGGGGCTTTGATTATATGGGACCTTTTTCTGCCTCTAATGGATATACACATATTTTAGTTGTTGTTGACTACGTTACTAAGTGGGTAGAAGCTATTCCAACTAGTAGTGCTGATCATAACACTTCTATTAAGATGCTTAAAGAAGTTATTTTTCCGAGGTTTGGAGTCCCTAGATATCTCATGACTGATGGTGGTTCACATTTTATTCATGGTGCTTTTAGTAAAATGCTTACTAAGTATGATGTTAATCATACAATTGCATATCCTTATCACCCACAGTCTAGTGGTCAAGTAGAATTGAGTAATAGAGAGCTCAAATTAATTTTGCAAAAGATTGTCAATAGATCTAGGAAGAATTGGTCCAAGAAACTTGATGATGCATTATGGGCCTATAGAAGTGCATATAAAAATCCTATGGGTATGTCTCCGTATAAGATGGTATATGGGAAAGCATGTCACTTACCTCTCAAACTTGAACATAAGGCATATTGGGATATTAAAGAGCTCAACTATGACTTCAAACTTGCTGGTGAGAAGAGGTTATTTGATATTAGCTCACTTGATGAATAGAGAACCCAAGCCTATGAGAATGCCAAGCTGTTCAAAGAAAAAGTTAAAAGATGGCATGACAATAGAATACAAAAGCGTGAGTTTAACGTAGGTGATTATGTGTTGCTATTCAACTCTCGTTTAAGATTTTTTGTAGGAAAACTTCTCTCTAAGTGGGAAGGTCCTTACGTTATCGAGGAGGTCTATCGTTCTGGTGCCATAAAAATCAACAACTTCGAAGGCACAAGTCCGAGGGTGGTGAACGGTCAAAGAATCAAACATTATATCTCAGGTAATCCTATCAATGTTGAAACTAATATTATTGAAACCGTAACCCTAGAGGAATACATAAGGGACACTTTCTAGAACGTTTCAGATTATGAAAAGGAATAGGTATGTGGTACGGTAAGTAAACCGACTCCAAAACAATTCTAATGGCAATTTTTCTCTATTTTGGTATATTTAATAATTTTGGGAAGCAAGAAGTAATCCGGGAAGGACACGAGGCCTCCACGAGGGTGGAGGGTGCGCCCACCCTTACTGGGCACGCCCCACTGTCTCGTGGGCACCTCGTGTGCCTCCCGGACTCTGTTTTCTTGCACGTTCCTTCTTTTGGTCGGTAAAAATTCATTATATAATCTCTCGAAGGTTTTGACCACCGTATCACGCAAAAATCTTTTGTTTTCGTTTCAAGTTGTTTCTATTACAGATTTAGAGCAGGATGTCTTCTCAAGAGTCAGTCGGGGAGAGTCGGGTGTCCCACCCGACGACAGGTTCAGGAGCAAACAACGATGCTTATCACTTTGGGCCATCAACGGAGGATGAGATGGATGTCGATTTGAAAATGATAGATGCCATGGAGGAGGATCAAGAAGTTACCTCTCATTTCCAAGCAGGATTCATAATGGGGGAACTACAGAGCTCAGTTATTCCAAACTCGATCATCCCTTCCAATGTTAAATTTCTTTCTTATAAAAATATGAAAAAGAGTGTCACTTGTTCTCCAGAAGCTATGCAGCATCCGTGGGTAAAAGGAGCATTAGCTGTCACAGGCAAGCTCCACAAGGAAAATATGGACCTCAAGCAACAAGTAAATAAGCTCGAGGAGGAGAATCGTATCCTGAGGGGCATCATCGCCAAGAAGATCACAACCCCAACTCTGAAGAAGGAGACATAATCACATGGGTATGGGCACTCCCCTTGGCAACTGCTAAGCTTGGGGGAGGTGCCCCGGTATCGTATCACCATCACACTCCTATCTTTACCGTTTTACTTAGTTCGATCCTTTTAGCAATATCTTGATCTATTGGAATAAAGTTTTGGTATGAAGTAGTTTTGAGTTTTGCTTTGTGATCTCTTTATGTAATCGAGTCTGTGAGCTATATAGTAAAGATTAGTGTTGAGTCATGCGCTTTGGTATCTTGCTATGATCTTGAGGAAAATAGAAAGAATAAAAAGAATAAAAGAGTTCATCTTGATCTTATGGATAGTAATGACTTCACATATAAATAGTATGAGGCATAAAAGTTGTTGAGAGTTGACAAGCATAGTTTTGGTCATCGTTGCAATTAATAGGAAGTAATAAAGAAAGAGAGGTTTTCACATATAAATATACTATCTTGGACATCTTTTATGATTGTGAGCACTCATTAAGTATGACATGCTAAAGAGTTGATGTTGGACAAGGAAAACAATGTAATGGGTTATGCTTTCTCACATCTCAGTTAAAGTATATTGTCATGGATCTTTCAAACATGTTGAGCCTGCTTTTCCCCCTCATGCTAGCCAAAATTCCTAGCACCAAGTAGAGACACTACTTGTGCTTCCAAATATCCTTAAACCCAGTTTTGCCATGAGAGTCCACCATACCTACCTATGGATTGAGTAAGATCCTCCAAGTAAGTTGTCATGTTGCAAGCAATAAAAATTGCTCTCTAAATATGTATGACTTATTAGTGCGGAGAAAATAAGCTTTATACGATCGTGTGATATGGAAGTAATAAAAGCGACGGACTGCATAATAAAGGTTCATATCACAAGTGGCAATATAAAGTGATGCTCTTTTGCATTAAGATTTTGTGCATCAACCCTAAAAGCACATGACAACCTCTGTTTCCCTCTGCGAAGGGCCTATCTTTTACTTTATGTCTTTACTTTATGCAAGAGTCAAGGTGATCTTCACCTTTCCCTTTTTCATTTTATCCTTTGGCAAGCACCTCGTGTTGGAAAGATCTGATATATATATATATATATATATATATATATATATATATATATATATATATATATATATATATATATATCCAACTAGCAGGTTCACCAGCGCGTTTGCGCGGCTAGAGTTTCAACATATATCTGAAAATCCTATTTTATGTGTTCATATGTTCTCCAGATGTAAAGTTTGACTTTTTTTTCATATGAGTATGCTATGTATGATGTCTTTATTGCAGGTAAATCATTCATAAATTGATACTACTTTCCTAGGACAATGTAGATATTACTCCCTTTTCTCATATGAGCATGTTGTTGCACACATACCAAAAGACATTCAAGCCCACCAATCATGCAAGTGCTACCCCACTAAACTCAACTTCTTATTTGCCCATATGACTATATGCTTTGCTTCTAGAGAAAAAAGAGAAAACGTTATACCCCTTTTGTTTGAGAATAGAGGGAGTATTAGAAGTTTTTTTAGCTGAATTAGAAGTTTTGGCAACATGCAATATTCTCCATCTATTTTTACGATTCACCATCGGTGGGCGATTACCCCATAAGAGACATCACTCTTTATGTAAATTGGAAACATTAGAAATAAATTTCAGCGATGATCTAAATAAAATCTCATGTATTGACATCTTACATTTAAACATGTTTTTTTCTTCCTCCATCCGCCTCATCATTAGCATTGTGGTGGCTCACTTGTTTCTGCTACTAGATTTGGAATTCCTACTGTAAATTGAATTCATTTTTCATGTGGTAATTCTGATGACTATTTTATGAACAATACTGAATCTATACAGAAGCATTTGTACACCTTATTTCATTTATTACTTCTTTTAATCTCAAGTATTGTAGATAGAACACACATAATCACTAATTAGTAAAAATTGCGACAATGAAAATACAAAATTTTGGCACTTAGATGGCATGCTTGTATTTAGGGTCTGAGTTGTTAATTAATGTTTTTCTTACTGCTACCATCGTATTTTAGGCATACTCTATCTTCAAAATAATTGGTAAACTCATTGACCATACATTATTGGGATATTCATATATACTCTAGAGCTATGCAATTTCTCCATAGTGGTTGTATGTGTCGCTCCCTTATCTCCCACATTTATTTCCAGACTAAAATTTGACTCGATTGTTCGCTCATCCCTCCATTAGTCGCCATCAACATAATTCCTAAAGCAATAAACTCGTTGATAATATGTGATTGTGATATTCATAGGTTCTCCTAGATTTGTGCGAATTTTCCATAATGGTTGTGCGTGTCATTCCCCAATATAATTACCTAGTATTCCATATGTTCCAAAATATATGCTACAAATGAATATTTGTTGTTTCTAAATCATAATTTTAGCTACAGTTTTTATTTAGAATATTTCAATGAATTAGTTAAATGGCATATGGATTAAACTATTTTGTAATCACTATTTTTTTTTTTTGACTTTTGAAGTATACTTAAAAAAATTCTAGGTAAGAATACTTAATTTATACAAAAGCATTAGAACACACATCATGATTCATTAGTAAAAGAATTGCGAGAATGGAAATAAAATTTATTGGAACTTAGACATGCACGTATGTATTTTTTGTCTCATTTGTTCCTTCATGATTTATTACTGGTATAATAATCTATTATAGGCACACCTCAGTATTAAACAAAAGAATTTTGGTAATCTCTCGTCACAAAAAAAGAATCTTGGTAATCTCGTTACTATGTACGTGGACATTTATTTATCCAACGTGAGGCACTAAAGGCTATGAGGAATTCGGACTAATTAGTGCTATAGAAGACATCAACAAACATATTCTAATCAGGCTCTTTTTTTATTCTTGGTGATCCGGCTGCTTTTTTTTGTTTGAGGGAAGGAAAAAGAGATACCGTTCCTTGTACATTGGCCCGTATAGTTTGTCCGTGTCTAATAAAAGATGAGCTAAGATCAGCACGTGGGGTGCCTAGGCCCCAGGTCTGCCAATGCACTTTTTTAAAACACAGGCTGTTTGGGATTCGTTCTAGAAAGAAAAAAAAAGGCTGTTGGGGATTCTTTTTTTTTTCAGGGGTGGCTGCTGGGTATTTATAAATTAGCAACGGCGCATAGGTGTATTATACATGGGGCAAGATTAGGACCTGGGCTACCTAGGCTGCAGGTGTGCCACTTTTGTTTTTTACTTGATGCCTTTTTTTATATGCATGCCTTTTCTTTTGACATGGAACACTCCAACTGCAACTCTTGAAAGACCATCAAACCTGTGCGTACGTGAATTTAGTTTGGTATAGGTGTCCGGCTTGGGCTCTTTATTTTTGTGAGGGGGTTTGGTCTATTTTTTTAGTGTCAATGATGGACTTATTGTATGTAACTAGCAAAAGAGCCCGTGTGTTGCAACGGGAGAGAAAAATTACACTTTGTAAGCTCTAAACCGCATGGACGGCATTAAGGATGTCCGGCAGGGGAAAAGCACCGGACTTCTTCGTCTTTGAAGCTAACCCTATCCGTTTCATGAGCTTCCGCCTTGGAGGATCGCATCGTCTCCCCAGGTCCGTGTGCATCATCTCCCAACCACCCAGGCTTGCACTACACGACAATAGCATACTCATCCTACTTCATGCCAGAATTTACGGTTCTATCCCACTCCTTTCTGTACTTGTAGCAAAAAGAATATTGGACTTCCTTTTACCCACATTTTCATGTTCATCATCTTCTGCCTTGCTTTGCTGTTTGCTCAACCAATAGTACATTGATATACAATAAAAGATGGGACAGACTCTTGCCAAAAACTTTAGCTACCTTCCTCGAGAGAGCGCCACCACCAAAGCATGTGCGTTTCAACTGGAGAGAAAACATGAAACCGTTAGGGATCAAACTACCCGTCCCTTGCTTTCTATTGGACGTGTCATGGGTCGTCGGCTAAGCTGCATGATGATCGACCACACCGTCTGTTGTGGTATCTTGAGCCTTGCATCTATGGAGAATAGAATAGGCAGTGCATCCCTTTGCCACGGAAGAGCTACAACATGTCCATGGTGTCCGAGTGTAAAGCCACAATGAGTGTCGCCATTGGTGTTCTTGTCAACCATCGACCGATTCACAGCCAAGAAAGAGTTGCATCTTATCCATGATGTCCGGGTGCAGAACGACGATAGAGTTATCATCATTGGTGTCCTCGTCGACTTGTTCCTCTCAAGAATCGTCGTGTAGTACTTCCCGCTCAGATTCTTCCTTCTCGGATGCCATATATGCGATTTGGAATAAATGTGTGGCCGTACGGTTCAAAATTAATAGGTCACATGATGATAAAATATTAACGCATCCTGCAGTTTCACATTTATAGTATTTAATATTTTTACACGTATGTATAGACAGTTATATTATTTAATTTTCTTACACATGTGTAAAGTCTCCAATGGTAAATTACATTTGACTGTACACAAAATTTCAACTACTACAGCTTAATAGGAACATTGTACTTTACCGAAACAAAAATAGGATGAAATAGTTCATGATGGGAATACGTAAATATTGTATGGCATTGTACAGTATCAATCATGGCGAATCTGAATCACGAACATTGCCAAAACTGGAGTTCTCTTCTCCCCTGAAATTAACAAACATAACAATACAACACTTCTCACTCATATTTCCAAACTACTTTCATAAGGCGCAGAGAGCTGCTCCAGTGAGAAAACACACAAAAAGCTTCTACAATCCTGGGAGATCAGCGAAACATGAGAAATACTCAAGTAACAATGAATGATGGACTGAAATGCAAACTGTAGTTCTGCAAGCACGGACATCTATCCTCTTAGATAAATATACATCTATCCTCTTATACAGATAAATATTTTTGCAATCTATCACTTTTTCCCTGAAGCCAAGAATCGAAACACTATGAGGTATTTCTAAACTGACACATACATGTTAGCAAAGCCATGACTGCATGTGAAAGCATATATCTGTAGTTCTTAATTAGCGGCAAGTATGCACTGCAAATTGGAATAATTTCAGGCATTGAATTAAAAAAAGAAATTGAATTGTTAACAGAAAACATATTGCCTATGTTGATCGCCTTTTTTTGCTGTGGTCATGCTCTATAAACTTTGAATATCACACATAATTTGTATTCTATCTCAAACAAAATTGAACAAAAAGTCTATAGCTCATTCCTATAACAAACCCGACTACCATACAGAATAAAAGTCTAGAGCAAATTTTGTGAAAAAGCTAGAAAGTAGAAATCTTACATCTTTTTCAAAGCTCTAGCGTTTATTGGCTTGGAGCTCCTGAACCTGCTTTTCAATACAGTGCAAGTCAAATCTCAGCCTCTTGTCATAGTCATAGTATGATCTCCCCTGAAATCCTCCTCATAGGCCTCCATCTCGAAACCTTCATGGGCTAGAGAAAAAGATAATAAAACATGCCAAACAGATTGAGAAAAGTGACATAATAAGTATCTATTGGAAAGATCGAGCCTAGGATTATCTATTTTTTGTTTCGCTGTGCATTGCATCTGCAGTTGCACAAAAAATTGATCATTGCATTCTTCTAAATCCAGATTGTCCAGTCTTTACAATCTACTCCCTCTGTTCCTAAATATTTGTCTTTTTAGAGATTTTTCAAATGGACTACCACATACGGATGTATATAGACATATTTTAGAGCGTAAATTCACTCATTTTGCTCCGTATGTAGTCACTTGTTGAAATCTCTAGAAAGACAAATATTTAAAACGGAGGAGTAGCTCATTACAATCATCATACGGGTAAGTTCAACATTGAGAAAAGAAAAGCGAATGAAAAAAAAAAAAAGAGGAATAGGCAAAGAAGAAATTGTTGCTATACTTTTGCTAGAAGATAACCCAGCCTATATGACTACATCGATCTAGGCAAAGATCTTTACCCAACATCCTTCTCTCTAATTATCAAAAATTCATGATTGGAATCAAAACCAAGCAAACTTTCATATTGATCTGCCTACACTTTATACTTTCAACACCAACCGTACATTGCACATTATCCACAATGCAAACTGAAAGATATGCAGTTCTTGTTTGAGAACCGAAGAGATATGCATGCATATCATAGTCTTGAAAGGGTATATAGAAAAGCTAGTGTTGTGGAAAATCGAACACAAAATTGAATTATTTGGTGTGCGAATGGCGCTTACACAATCTGAATCTGATGCCGCTCGGGCTCCTTTGTTGTAGGAAGGTGCAACCGCTCTTTGAGCAGGAACAACAACCCGATAAAGAAGAATTGAATACTACATAGAAGACATCATGGAGGAAATATGATGCACCCAAAAGGCCAAAACAACACCAATTTAACCAATAGCAGAGTTTTGAAAGGCACTCACATACCTAGTTAGTTAGTTATCTAAATTGCATGATGTGTGAGATGTGCCTTCTTGTTTGCACAATCAGCATCCATGGAACTTCCTCCTTTCTTGGAGTGCAGGATGATTTGAATTCATCTTCGGACCTCCTCCTTGGTGTAAATAAAGATCTTGCACAAATCTTGCAGAATTCTCTGTGACAAGATAATATAGTAAATAATAGGAAGGGATTTATGTTGTATACACATAAAGCAAGCATCAAGTTACAGGGCTTACCCCCCCTCTATCAGTATACACCATCTGTCATTCTCTAGTGCAAGAGCCAAACTAATGCATTTGTTGGGCGTGCCAGCTCGTGTGTGAATCATCCTCCACGTACAGGCCACCCCCTCCGATCCTCCTCTGAGTCATTGAGTCCATGCAGGCTCTCGTGGGCCTAGCCAGGGTAGAGTGGAACCATATAGCATTTGTCTGAACCAATGAGAACTGATCAAATGTTAGGCACTGCTAATAAAGGCTGCAGGCCAATTACATGAACACCAATGAGAAATTGCACAAGAATGAATTAACATAGTGGAATTCAGTTAGCCAACTCGAATGGAAAAACTGAAGGACATGGAAAAGCAATGTCATGACCCTTCTAGTCACTAAATTGTTCAGACTCCCAGAGCATATACTAAAGAACATACAGAACTCCCTCTATGAAGAAATGCAAAATATTTGATCAAGATTGTTGCAACTCCTGTACCATTTTTTTGTGAACCTCTTCAAGCTGTTATAATATGAAGACTTGCTATATATATTTTCAGACCCAACCAATTATGTATACCTTAAGACAATTAACTACAGAGATGTAGAGTGGAACCATATAGCATTGGTCTGAACCACTAATGCAAACCTTTAGCCAATTAAGTACAGAGATTTAGAGTGGAACCATGTAGCACTGGTATGAAAACTTTGTCATACAGCAGTTGTTCTTCTAGATAAAAATTTAGCTAGCTTTATCACCTTTTATTGCTGCTTCCAAAATAGTCGATTAAATAATTACCTCTGTGCCATCACCATGAGATTAGTTTACCTTTTCTTATATTTTTCTGTCATACAATAGCTGTTCCTCCTAGATACAAATTTAGCTAGAGTTATCACATTTGATCGCTACTTCTAATTATTGTTTTTCCTCAAGAGCATCTTGTAATGAGGACAGGGGGTGTTTTAGGCATTGACTTGTTCAGAGCTTATGTAGTAGTTGATGAAAGATGCAAATTGATTACACTGCGTATGTACCTCGTGTCGGACAAAGTTCCGGGACGATGGAGTACGTGCGAGACGGATTTCGGCGGCGTCAACGGTGTACAATGATGTCGAAACTTGCGATCTGACGATGAGCCAAATAACTGCAGATTATCGCAGAGTTAGAACACACAAGATTACTTAACCTTGCAATTAGAATACAAAGGGTTCACTGATGTCTTTTTTCCTATATGCAGATGCAAATTATCTGGATATGAATTGGGTAGTATTTATTACATTGATTGATGGGACTGTAGCAATAACAAAAACTTTCAGTAGCAAGCTACATCTCGTTCTCTATCTAAATGTACATCAATCAGTAGTACTTAGCCAAAATGCTCGTGCGTTGCACCGGGAGAAAATAAATCAGACCCCTTAATAAGCATAGCTACATGAGTAATTGTTTGATTTATGACCCACATGAACTATTGTGACCAGCTTGCTTAGAAAATAAAAAAACTATTGTGACCAGCTTATTAACCAAGATCCAAAAATATGGATAGTTAATTTCCTAAACTTGAGACATTTTTCTCATGGATCTGTAACAATCTTCTCAAAATCTAGAACAATTTTATCCTAAACATAAGAATTTCTCCTTTCATATGTTGTTGCCAAAAGAAACATAATTTAAGCAACGCCATATACTTCTAAAAGGCTAAAACATCAACTACATGTGAACAAAATCGCAGAGGCAAACTCTTTAGGACTACTATAATCATAGTGATCAACGACCACTCTTACCAGATATTCTTTTGAAGTGTCCATGTTAAAACGATATGGCACATCATTTATATACAAACCGCTTGTGCGATTCAAGTCTGAATGCTTGTATGGCATCTTGGTGCAAAGAAAAGAGATGACCACTCTTTCTTACATTGCTTGATGTATTGTTCGTTTAGATGTAAATTCCAACTTCGACTAACTGCGCTGAGAATTGCTTGAACCGATTCTTGACCAAAATGGGATAGTGGCTCGATGACAAAAGGGTAGTGCCATACGGTGCACATTCTTGTGGATCCATGTATATCTCCCATGAATATTTCTTTGCTTGATGATTGTTGATATGCATGGCTGTGCGAAAAGGAAAAATTTAAATTAAGAACTGCGAAAATCATATACTCTACTGTGATATATATGGGCCAAAGAAGCACAAATCTTTTGCTGATCAGGCATGACAACTTTGTAATTTGTAAGTTTGATAGAGAAGGGCAATTTATTACTGTTTTATCTGTGACCATGAATACCGTGAGCGAAATTCGACGCTAAAATAAGCATATAATATTTGTTTTCCGTTCTAGTGAGCATAGAGCAGGAGTGGATCTTACTAAAATAGCATGAGTGGTTTATGCTATGGCATATAAAGTAGCTAAAAGAAATACTACTAATGGAAGAATCAAAAATCCAGGAAATGGAGAGATTATATCTACGAGTGCAGGAAAAAGTGGCAAATTCAAAAGAATGTACTTTCATTTAGCTAACATATAAAATGTTTCTGTTCTCGTGAGCAAACGGCTAGAATGAACCTCATTAAAATAGCATGAGTGATTTATCCAAGGGCAAATAGTAGCTAAAAGAAATACTACTGACGGAAGAACAAAAAATAAGGAAATGCAGATATTATACTTATGAGTGCACGAAATATTATTCCAAAGGAAGTACTTTCTTTTAGCTATCGCTCAAAGCAAAAGATTAGTGCAACGGGTAAAAAGTACACACCTTGACAAAATATCTTGTTCTTGTAGATCATGTGCTCTACAAATTTCTGAAATCTGCCACTGTAATTGTACAAAAACCTCGCCACCGAAATCTACAAGACTGTCCACATAAATTCTTCACTTCGGTCATAATCCAATTGATAATAATAAGAAACTCTGCTAGTTGCATATCTGTTAAAGCAAGAAATTAATTAATAATTGCACCTCTCTGTAGTCCGTAATTTCATCTCATTGGGCTTCTGCACAAGTGTCAACTGAAGAATTGACGTCAAAAAGAGAGGAGTATATCTTCTAAACTCAAATTATAGCTACAGCAAAACAATGCTCTACTTTCTCTAGCAATGGCAAAATTCAGAGATGTACATATTGAGGAGGTGTTCATGTTGGGCGACGCGAGGCCTTTGGATATCGAGGGGCAGAGGGTGTATACACCGGTGGCGTTGGGGGTTTGGCGGCTGCTGATGAAAGTATGCCATCTCTGCTCTCAAGCACCACCGGATGGTGGTAGAACTTCATATTAGAGGACACCCGACCGACAACATCTAAAGAAAAACAAATCGTTAATTCACTCTAGTTTACTTTCCATAGGAAAACATAAGCAATAGTATTGTAAAATAAAAGGAATTTTCAAAATTTGTAGCTTCATATGAGAAATCAAATGGGAAGACAAACGATAGTCGCGGTAATCAAGTGGCGAGGAAAAATAAGAGGAAGAAAGGTCCGGTCTGAATATATGAAACTTACGATCACTGCGTTGGTATCATCCAAAGATCATTGGTGCAAGGTTCGAGAGCCGAACCTCCTTGGCCTCCACCGAGTTGAATTGGGCGCCTTTGCCACCTACACACGCATACACATAAGAGACATGAAAACTGGGCCAAATCACTTTTTATTTATTGCATGCATGGCGGGGCAATTCGAATATGAAGTGACTCCAGACACTTAATTCTATTGATGTATCTTACTATGCCAAAGAACAATCCCGAGGCATTTGCTGTTTAGCAAACTGTTACTTAAAAGCAGGCTAATTACGGTGACTCCTCAATCCTAACCATCAATTCCCCAATTATAGCAAATGTTTGTTAATTAGGAATTACCCCGATGCATGCTAATTCAAATCTGAAAACTACGAACTCTTGTGGCAAAAGCAGCTCCCCAATTATCTTGAACACGAGAACACATCTATTTGATAGCAACCTCTGAATTAACTCATCTAGAAGAAAGTAATTGGCCTAGAAGAAATATGCTAGATTGCAGCATAATCTCTAGTGTATTTGCCAACATCATGTCCAGCCACAGTGCATGCAAAAGTTAAGCAATACAGATAACAACCTCTTGCTCGATTACCATCTCTAAATAAATCTCTGAACACACAAAGGCTTGAGGGAAGGGCAACAAGCAGGGCTGTTTTGAGGGAGGTCGAGGCATCACATACCTCTGTTGTAGCCACCGTTGGACTCATAGTGCTTCTCTGGACCAAGAATTCCGGCGAATCAAGGTAAGAAGATCTATATCATACCCCAGCGACGATTACCTTTGCTTCATTGGTGGCGCTTGCACAGTTCACGATTCCAGCCAAGAACAATTCAACTTATAGCAGCGAACTCCAATCGAGGTCGGGACGGTTTCTTTGTTTGAGAAGGACACGGGAGCAGGAGTTTGAGAAGGACACGGGAGCCGGATTTCCGTCAGATATTCAAATCAAATAAGGGAGCAAAAGTCCGTAAGAGATTCAGAAGCGTACAGCTCACAGCTTTGCTCGCTTTCATGCCCACAGTGCAGGCTCGCTCACCGCGGCGGACGAGGGCGGAGGCAGTGCAGGCGTGAGCAAAACAAGCGCGGCAGTGAGGGCGGTCTCCAGCAGTTGGGACCTTGATAGGACGCGGGCGGAGGCGAAGCTGAAGGGGCGGCGGCGGAGGCGAGCTGAAGGGTGCGACGGAGGCGTAGTCTGCTGGCCTTGGCAGACAGCAGCCCCGGCCGGGCGCGACGGAGGCGAAGCACGGGCGTCTTGCGACAGCAGCGACGGCGGGAGCTGCTGTCGTCCTCTGCTCGGCGTCCTCCATCCACTCCAGCGACGCCATCGCCCGCCTCGCCGGCGCCGCCTCCGCACCTGCCCGCGCCGCCGCCGCCTGACCGCCATCGCCCCACCTCGTCGCGCTCTCTCGCAGCACCTACCCCTCCTCGTCGCGCCGTCCCGCAGCCCTCAACCCGTCGCCGTCGCCGTCGCCAAAAAACCCGTCGCCGTCGCCATCGCCATCGCCATCGCCAGAGAAATGGATAAGACTATGAGGACAGCGGATGCAAATCTAATGAATCTGGGGGTTTTCGTAAAATATAACGTTATATACAAAGCTTACTAAAATAGGGATTGCGGGTTAATTTCATATAAACCGAGGGGCTTTTATGCAAAATCACACGCGACGACGTACGACAGAAACCCAATTCTCTTTATTATTAGGTAAAGATTTGTGATGGCACTTTCCCATCATATAGATGCTTGTACGTGATAGACTCGACACGTGCAACACAATATATGCCTCCACACAATATTTGTATGTAACGTTATATCTTTAAATCTCGGCCGTTTATAATAAAAAGTTGATGGTTGAGATAATTTAATCTGTGTGGATAAACGTGATGGTTTGTTTGCGTCTTGTCTTAAGTATATAATAGATTGGATGTAAGTTAGCATGAACTATTATTGTTGACATCACCCAAAGGTGAATACATTGGGAGGCAACACTATAAGCCCCTATCTTTCTTAGTGTCCGATTAAAAGTCCATAACCATAAGTATTGCGTGAGTGTTAGCAATTGTAGAAGACTATGTGATAGTTGAGTATGTGGATTTGCTGAAAAGCTCTATTCTTGACTCTTTCTGATCTTATGATAAATTGCAATTGCTTCAATAACTGAGATTATAGTTTGTTAGTTCTCAATGAAGTTTATGATCCATACTTGACATTGTGAATTGATTGTTACTTGAGTATAAGAAATCATATGACAAAAATCTATATATGTTGTTGTTATAAGAATGATCATGATGCCCTCATGTCCGTATTTTATTTTTATCGACACCTCTATCTCTAAACAGTGGCTTCTACTTGAGGACAAGCGAGGTCTAAGCTTGGGGGAGTTGATACTGTCGGATGTTGGGTTCCGGCAGACCCTTAAGGTTCGAACTCTGGGGTGCGCACGAAGATCTTCCCCCTACCGATCCACGCCCGATCGCCTCGTGAGAATCTAAGCTAAACGATGAACAACACGAGGGACACAAGATTTATACTGGTTCAGGCCACCGTTGTGGTGTAATGCCCTACTCCAGTGTGTGGTGTGGTGGATTGCCTCAGGGGATGATGATGAACAGTACAAAGGATGAACAACCTCGAGAGAGGTGTTCTTGAGCTGGTGCGATGAACTGCTTGGATGAGTTCGGTCGCCTCTCGATCTAATGAGCACTCGATGAGTTGGGATCCAGATGCCCCTACTATGGTGGCTATCCCTATATATAGAGACCCTGGCCCTCTTCCCAACTATTGGCGGGGAAGGGCGCCAACAATGCCATTTCAAAGGAACATCTAGTACAAGTTATCCCGACTAAAGTTGGTCTTGGTTGCTAAAGGCACCGGGCGATGACGCCGACACAGGCTCACGGTGACCTCCATCCTGCCGCTCTGCTGGTCTTGGTCTTGTTGCACTGAAATGGCAACCTTTGCCTGACGCCTCGGTACTCCACGCCTGTGCTTGCCCCCTTTGCACCAAAGAGGAAACAAGGACACTGCGCAGGCCGGCGCCCGCCTGGCGCCCGCTTGGTATCGATCGTCACGGCTTGCATCACGAGCACCTCGCGAGGTACCCTGCCTTGATCTCTCCGCCTCCTCGCGAGCCTGCCTGGCGAGGCCGTTCCTGAGGGAGTCTTGTGTCGTCCGCCCCGCGAGGCTTGGCCCCTCACGAGGGTCTTAAGTCTTGCGCTGATGAAGATGGGCCGTACTGGGCCACCACTTGAGCCATGTCGTAGGCCACAGGCAGGCAAGTCTGGGGACCCCTGTTCCCAGAACGCCGACAGTAGCTCCCGGGCCCAAGGCGCGCTCGGACTTGGCTTAGCGGAGAAGCGAAGGGGCAAGTGCGGAGCGCCACAGGCCCCATCAGCCTGCGGCCTTGGGCGCCGCGTGGCGGTTTATTGGACGTGGGCGCCTCCGCTTCCCCATGCTCCCTCATTATGCGCCTGGCTAGGCGGCCACGAGGCTTGTACACAGTTATCCTCCCTTTGCTGCCTGCGCGCTTCTTGTTCCCTTTTCCTCCTCGAGCCTCTGCTTCTGCTTCCAATCCATCTTGAGTTCTTCCCCCTTTCCATTGCCATGGCGCCAACAAAAAAGGATAAGGGGAAGAAACATGCGCCTTCGTCCAGCGTGCCTTCGGTGGCTGCTCCCGCCGTCGACAAGTCACTCATACCCAATTTGAAGGCCCTGGAGAAGGTCTGCTCCGCGCTTGCCTCCAGCTTCAATGAGTGCGGGAAGACGACGGTCTGGCCCGCGTCCCATGCCTCCTTCGACAGGATCGTCACGAAGGTCCGATTCTTTGCGGACACCTTGTGGGCGGGCCTGGTTCCCCCCTTTTCCGCTTTCTTCAATGCGGCGCTTTCCCGTTACCAGATCCACATGATGCATCTTGGCCCCCAATCCATTACTCTGCTTGCTGTCTTCACCTTCATCTGCGAGGCCATGGTGGGGATTCCTCCTTCCGTTGCCCTTTTGCGCCACTTCTTCTCTCTGCGCTTGTCTGACCCTTCCCAGTGTTCGGGATGCGCGAGCTTCCAGGTCGTGCCAGAGACGGCTGCCTCGGGGATTGATTTTGGCGTCCCACCTTCTGCGAGCGGGTTTCGGGAGCGGTGGCTGTATGTGGGCATTGGGGTGCCCAGCCCCCTGCTCGCTCACCCGACGCTGCCTCCTATCCCCAATCCTGGTTGGGGTCACGAGGAGCTTACGAGCCCCCAGCTTGCTTTCACCTGGCATCGCTTCAAGAGGCTGAGGAAGCTCGGGGTGACGGTGCCCCAGGTGGTGAAGGAGTTCCTCCGGCACTGCATCGCTCCACTCCAGCGCCATTCCTGCCCAATGTGGGCTTACTCCGGTTGTCAAGACCATATGAGGCTCCAGGAAGGGGATCTCGCGCTTGAGACGTTGAAGAAGGTACTGCAGGTCCTGACTGGCGATCCCTCTCCTGGCAGCGTTTGTCATGGAGGCACCCTGTTGTATCTTTGCACAAACAGGGGCGAGCTCGCGAAGCAGATGCCCCATTTCGACGAATGGGGGTTGCGCCTGGCTGGCCTCGCGGGGCCCCGCAAGAACCCGGTTGTCGTAGTCCTTCCCCCCGTCGCCCGCGATGACCTTGCTTCAGGAGTTGTTGCAGGGAGCAAGCATTGGCGGGAACTGGGGGGGCTGATGTCGAGGTGCTGATGTCGCGCGAG
Source organism: Aegilops speltoides (assembly GCA_021437245.1). Lineage (NCBI taxonomy): Eukaryota > Viridiplantae > Streptophyta > Magnoliopsida > Poales > Poaceae > Aegilops > Aegilops speltoides. The sequence continues at coordinate 462,994,002 of CM038147.1, read as the reverse complement.
GCTCCCGAGGTGTCATCCTCCGGAGCTTACGGAGCCCCTGCCGAAGAGGTGGCTGATGAGGGGGCGCGACTTGCGGCTCCCGAGGCTGAAGCCCCCGAGCCCTCGGCAGGCCACCAAGTGGTGGCACCTGATCACTCCTATCAGGCTGGTACCCCTGATGTAGGTCCTCTTGATGCTTCGGCTCCTATGTCGCGTGCCGGCCCTCACGTCGCGAGCTTGGGTCGGTTCTGCATAGATTTCGAGGCACTCCGCAAGAGGAAGGAGGCTTCCGGTGGTGGTGATCGCCCGCACCACCCATTGAAGCACAGGAGGTACTTCACCATGGACGAGTAAGTCCCTCCTTCTTGTAGTTCCTTGCTTGCCACTCCATTTGCTGACTGTGGCCGTTCAGGATCCCTCCTGACGATCCCGCAGAGCCAGCCGAGGAGCCACTTCCTCAGGCTTCTCCTCCATCACCGGCCTTGATTGCCGCAAGTTTACGCGCCACCCTCGGCGCAAGCTCGGCTGGAGAGGCAGGCCGGCCCGCGGCGCGCCTTGAACCTGTTGGCGCGCCGCTCCTCCTTCGTGAGTTCTCGCTTGGCACAACCAGCTTGCCTTGGGCTCCTCCGCTTGATTGCCGCAAGTTTACGCGCCACCCTCGGCGCAAGCTCGGCTGGAGAGGCAGGCCGGCCCGCGGCGCGCCTTGAACCTGTTGGCGCGCCGCTCCTCCTTCGTGAGTTCTCGCTTGGCACAACCAGCTTGCCTTGGGCTCCTCCGCTGATCATAGGCGGCGAGTGGTTGGAGTCGATCTTCGGGTCCTCTTCGGGAGGTGGATCGGCGCCTGGTTGGGTCCCTTGCAGGGCCCGCCCGACAATCGTAGGGGCGCCAGCCCCCAGCCCCCTGCCGAGAGGGGGTGAACCACTCCAGGGTCCTCCGCCAGCGTCGATGGTGGAGGATGATGTTGACAACATGCTCAGGCGCGCGCGGGTGCGCAGCGCTGTCCACCAAGAGTTCCTCCAGAGGGCGACCGATGAAGTGAGCCGGCTTGGCGCAGAGCTGGCGGGCGAAGACGCGCGTCTTGAAGCTGAAGGCCTGTGGCTGATCGAGGAGTGGCGCAAGCTGAAGGCGGCTGTCGGTCTCGCGCGCCATCAGCGCGATCTCGACAATGCCAAGGCTGAGGAATCTCTGGTGGCTTCTCGGGAGGCCTGTGCCCGGGCCATTGAGGAGGCTCAGGAAGCAGATAAGCTACGCGAAGCCGCGGAGGAGCGCGCGTGGGAGCTCCAAGACTGGTGCAACTCCCTGGAGCAGCAGGAGGAGTTGCGCTGGGCCGCCCTCGCATCGCTGAAAGGGGCGCCCGTTGAAGAGGAGGAGCTCCGGAGGCGCGAGGAAGCGCTAACATTGGAGGCTGCCGAGCTCAACCTCGATCTGGAGCGGTTGGAGACAAGGGAGCGCCAGGTCACCCAAGCGGAGGACGATGCTGGCGCGCGGGAGGCCCGAATCCAGGAGGAGGTCGACCGTCGCGTGGCGGAGGCTCGTGCCGGCCTCGAGCGTGAGTATGAAGAGCGGCTGGAGATGATCAAAGCTGAAGCCGCGGGCAGGACTGCTGCTCTCAGGACCAGGCTGACTGAAGCCACGCAACGAGCCGAGGCCACCGCCGTCGCACTAAGCTCGGCACAGGTTGAGCTGGCCTCTTCCCACGCCGAACTGCTTCTTCTTTAACGGCAGGTTGATGATGCTGAAGCCGTTGCACAGCAGAACGCGGACGAGATCCGCCGGTGGCAGACACTGGAACACAGGCATGGCCCCATGCTCCGGACACTCAGGGAAAGGGCCAACGCGGCCTTGGGCAACATCTGCTAGGAAGTCGCTGAGGAGCCGCATGTGACCAACTATGCCGGCAATCTCCGGTTCTTCACTGACGTGGTGACACATCTGGAGAACCGCTCTCAGAGGTCTCGCCAGCTGGTGGAGGAATGGAGTCGTGGCCTACTCGCGCGGGCATTCTCCCGCATCTTCAGCTATCTCCAGAACATCGACCCCCTCTTCGACTTCGATGCGGCCATCTCCCCGGTGCCTGAGGCCGTCCGAGGCGACCTAGCACGGTGGGTGGAGGACAATGTAGACGCACTTGTCCAGGCCTTTACTTCTGATGACGACGGGGTGATCGTCGCTGCTGATGAAGGCAACGTAGTGGACGGTGGTGAAGACGGTGCCAACAACGGTGATGGAGAGGCTGGCGGCGATGACGGCGGTGCCAGTGACGCCTCCAGGGATGCCCTGGGGGATGCGGTGAGCGACATGTCTAATTGATCCCGCGCTTCCCCCTGCTGTTTGCCATGTGCGGGAAGAGACTCGGGTGTGGCCCTAAAGGTTGTGAGAGCATTTTTGGGAGGGGAAGCCCCTCATGTAAAAAGATTGTCGCCTATGTGTCGTCGAGATCGGCGCCGGATGGGTGCCTGCATGATGCCATGATTTTCGCGATGAGTAGGTTGTCGTGATTTTACCTTTGTCTTGGCGAGCCTCGAGTAGGCTCGCAGTGTCCATCCGAAGGCCCCATGAGGGTCCCGTTTAACCATGCGGCGAGAGCCTGGCTGGAGCGAACGCCGGCCGCAGGATAGCGGGTGCACATGTTGGGCCCTGCCCTACTCGTGAGGGGCTCGCGAGAGGGAGACAACTAGTGTGAATTCCAATTTGAACAAAAATTGGAGCACAAGAAAGCACACGAATAAGACACGACACCCCTCCCCGCATACGCAAACACAAATTCGACTTCAACTTAGATCCGAAACGAGAAAGCTTATTCACACGAAAGGAAGCAAAAAGCAAAAGGCCGTGTCGGGCACCTAGTCTAGTCTTCGATGTCTTCTCACGAGCGCGGAGCTAAGTGCTACCACTGGGCGTGGGCGAGAGCCCCCGAGGCCCGAGGGCAGCTCTCCCGAGACTCCGGGGCGTGTACAGCCCCAACTCATTATTAAGTGAGAGTGTCATGGGCGGCGAGCTTCACAGGCACTGGGCCTTCTTGACCATCATCGACGGTGATCGAAAACCAAGACGACGCCAATGGGGAAAAGGGGACGCCAGCGGTTCCCCCAATGACCACGGGTCCTCTGTCGGGGGCAGGCCCTAGGGCACCTCCCTGGCAGAGGGCCTACCTCCGAAGAATGCCTTGCTCTGCATGCCGTGGGGAGGAGCCTGGCTCCCGGCCCCTCTCCTGGTGCCCCCAATGCCCTCCTACCGAGGGGAGGGAGGTTGACGCACTGGGGCAACCATCTGCTGCAGCGACCTGAACCTCCTGCGGCCCATGGTTAGCATAAGCTTGCTCCTGAGGGATTAGCGGTACCCGATAGTTGCTGCCACTGGCACGGTTGTCGAGGCTTCCATGAGGCTCCTGAAAGAGCTCGGCTTCTGGCGCCTCTTCCTCCCAGCCTGGCCCGAGGAACGAGCTGTGGTCTTCCTCCAGTGCGTACTCTCGATTCACCATGTGGTGCACATAGGCCTCTGGGGTCACCACCCCAAAGGCCTCGCCGTAGTGCTCTGCACGCCATGCAGCTCGACTTGAAGCTCCATCTTGGGGACTAGGGGCGGCGGCCGCTGCTGTGTGGCGGTGATCGCGACCCCGCTACTGAGGCGGTGCCGGCAGAGCTTGTCGCCCAGCCAGAGATGGCCAGGCTGGTGTTGATGAAGCCTTGAGGTGCGCCCGAGGGCGCGTGGGCACGGATTGGCCCACCTCGTGATCCGCCCGGGGCCTGAGGTGGAAGCTGGATGCAGAACGGAGGTGCCCCTGAGGCAGCGGCGTCCAGGAGCTCGGCGACGCATTCTAGCAGCACATCATGGCCGCTCTCTTGCAGTCGGCACCGTAGAAGCTCTCGCACCACTGTGAGTGCGGCCTTCATGTTCGCCTGCTCCCGTCGGGTGTGCGGTGCCGTGGCCGCAACGTGGCTTGAAGCCCTCGCTGCCGATCGTACCTGCCGTGGAGTGAGGGCAGGCAACGCCTGACCGTGTCGCCCATGCCCCGCAGCGCTCTGCGGGGCGCGGGCTGCCTGACGTGCGAGGTTGAGGTCACCTTGGGCAGGCGGCACGGCATGGGCAGGCCATGCCGCCTAGTGGTCGGAGTTGGTCGTCGGGTCGCCAGACATGGAGGCGGTGAAGCGGTGGAACGCAGGATGGAAGGAGTGAGATTCCGGTGCACCCCTACCTGGCGCGCCAAATGTCGGATGTTGTGTTCCGGCAGACCCTTAAGGTTCGAACTCTGGGGTGCACACGAAGATCTTCCCCCTACCGATCCACGTCCGATCGCCTCGTGAGAATCTAAGCTAAACAATGAACAACACGAGGGACACAAGATTTATACTGGTTCGGGCCACCGTTGTGGTGTAATACCCTACTCCAGTGTGTGGTGTGGTGGATTGCCTCAGGGGCTGATGATGAACAGTACAAAGGATGAACAACCTCGTGAGAGGTGTTCTTGAGCTGGTGCGATGAACTGCTTGGATGAGTTCGGTCGCCTCTCGATCTAATGAGCACTCGATGAGTTGGGATCCAGATGCCCCTACTGTGGTGGCTATCCCTATATATAGAGGCATTGTCCCTCTTCCCAAATATTGAGTGGGAAGGGCGCCAATAGCGGCCATTTCGAAGGGGAACATCTAGTAGAAGTAATCCTGACTAAAGTTGGTCTTCGGCTGCCAAAGGCACTGGCGATGACGCCGTCTTGGGCTCCACGGTGACCTCCATCCTGCCGCTCTGCTGGTCTTGGTCTTGTTCCACTGAAATGGCAACCTTTGCCTGACGCGTCGGTACTCCACGCCTGCGCTTGCCCCCTTTGCACCAAAGAGGAAACAAGGACACTGCGCAGGCCGGCGCCCGCCTGGTCTCGATCGTCACGGCTTGCGTCACGAGCACCTCACGAGGTACCCTGCCTTGATCTCTCTGCCTCCTCGCGAGCCTTCCTGGTGAGGCCGTTCCTGAGGGAGTCTTGTGTCGTCCGCCCCGTGAGGCTTGGCCCCTCGCGAGGGTCTTGAGTCTTGCGCTGATGAAGATGGGTCATACTGGGCCACCACTTGAGCCACGCCGCAGGCCGCAGGCAGGCAAGTCTGGGGACCCCCGTTCCCAGAACGCCGACAGATACGTCCATTTTGCATCATGGTTTTTATCAATATTTATTGCATTATGGGATGTTATAACACGTTATGTCACAATATTTATGGCTATTCTCTCTTATTTTACAAGGTTTATCATCAAGAGGGAGAATGTCGGCAGCTGGGATTCTGGCTGGAAAAGGAGCAAATATTGGAAACCTATTCTGCACAGCTCCAAAAGTCCTAAAACTCCACGGAAGTCATTTTTGGAATTAATCAGAATTATTGAGCGAAGAAAATACCAGAGGGGGCCCACACCCTGGCCAGGAGGGTGGGGGCGCGCCCCCCTACTGGGCGCACCCCCTGTCTCCTGGGCCCCCTGTTGGCCCTCCGGTGCCCATCTTCTGCTATATGAAGGCTTTTTCCCTGGAAAAAAAATCATAAGCCAGCTTACGGGACGAAACTCCGCCGCCACGAGGCGGAACCTTGGCGGAACCAATCTAGGGCTCCGGTCGAGCTGTTCTGCCAGGGGAAACTTCCCTCCGGGAGGGGGAAATCATCACCATCGTCATCACCAACGATCCTCTCATCAGGAAGGGGTCAATCTCCATCAACATCTTCACCAGCACCATCTCCTCTCAAAACCCTAGTTCATCTCTTGTATCCAATCTTGTATCAAAACCACAAATTGGTACCTATGGGTTGCTAGTAGTGTTGATTACTCCTTGTAGTTGATGCTAATTGGTTTACTTGGTGGAAGATCATATGTTCAGATCCTTAATGCATATTAATACCCCTCTGATCATGAACATGAATATGCTTTGTGAGTAGTTACGTTTGTTCCTGAGGACATGGGTGAAGTCTTTCTATTAGTAGTCATGTGAATTTGGTATTCGTTCAATATTTTGATGAGATGTATGTTGTCTCTCCTCTAGTGGTGTTATGTGAACGTCGACTACATGACACTTCACCATTATTTGGGCCTAGAGGAAGGCATTGGGAAGTAATAAGTAGATGATGAGTTGCTAGAGTGACAGAAGCTTAAACTCTAGTTATGTGTTGCTTCGTAAGGGGCTGATTTGGATCCACTAGTTTCATGCTATGGTTAGGTTTACCTTAATACTTCTTTTGTAGTTGTGGATGCTTGTAATAGGGGTTAATCATAAGTGGGATGCGTGTCCAAGAAAGGGCAGTACCCAAGCACCGGTCCGCCCACATATAAAATTATCAAAGTAGCAAACGCGAATCATATGAGCGTGATGAAAACTAGCTTGACGATAATTCCCATGTGTCCTCGGGAGCACTTTTCTCATTATAAGAAATTGTCCAGGCTTGTCCTTTGCGACAAAAAGGATTGGGCCACCTTGCTGCACTTTATTTACTTTCATTGCTTGTTACCCATTACAAATTATCTTATCACAAAACTATCTGTTACCTACTATTTCAGTGCTTGCAGAGAATACCTTACTGAAAACCGCTTGTCATTTCCTTCTGCTCCTCGTTGGGTTTGACAATCTTACTTATAGAAAGGACTACGATAGATCCCCTATACTTGTGGGTCATCACCTACACAATAGTAAACAGAGAGCTCGTTAGGCGCAGCGTGACTGGAGTCTTCCAGCGTTGCATCGAGCCAGAGAAGGGCATTGCAATCCTCAAAGACATCCATCAAGGCAAGTGCGGCCACCACGCAGCCTCAAGATCACTCGTCGCCAAAGCATTCCGCCATGGTTTATTTTGGCCGACTTCTTTGGAAGAGGCCAAAGAGTTGGTCAAACACTGCAAGGGGTGCCAAGTTTTCAGCTCCAAGCAACACCTACCGGCTTCCGCACTCAAGACCATCCCCCTCACCTGGCCTTTTGCCGTCTGGGGGCTAGATATGGTGGGCCCATTCAACATGGCACGCTGCGGCATGACACATCTGCTTGTTGCCATAGACAAGTTCACCAAGTTGATTGAAGCAAAGCCAATCAAGAAGTCGAATGGGCCGACTGCTGTGACATTCATCATAGACATCACCACCCGGTATGGCATACCACACAGCATGATCACCGACAACGGTACAAATTTTGCCGAAGGGGCATTGGCTCGTTTCTATGCGACGCAAGGCATCCGATTGAACTTAGCGTATGTTGCCCATCCGCAGTCAAACGGCCAAGTCGAGCGAGCAAACGGCCTCATTCTCTCCAGCATCAAGCCCGGACTGGTCGAGCCACTAGAGCGTCCTGCCGGCTGCTGGCTTGAGGAGCTGTCAGTCGTCCTCTGGAGCCTGTGTACCACTCCAAACAAGTCAACCGGCTTCACTCCTTTCTTCCTTGTGTATGGTGCCGAGGCTGTCATCCCAACTAACATCAAGTTTGACTCACCTCGAATCACCATGTGCATGGAAGCGGAGGCGAAGGAAGTGTGAGAAGACGGTGTTGACCTGCTGGAAGAAGGCCGACTGTTAGCACTCAGTCGGTCCGCCATCTACCAGCAGGGCCAGCGCCGCTACCACAATCGGAAGGTCAAGCCAAGATCCTTCCAAGAGGGCGACCTTGTGCTCCGGCTGATCCAACGAACAGCCGACCAGCACAACCTCTCGGCCCCTTGGGAAGGCCCCTTCGTCATCAGCAAGGCTTTGGGCAACGACTCCTACTACCTGATTGACGCACAGAAGCCCAAGGCACGCAGGAGAGAGGATTCCGGCAAGGAGTGAGAACGCCCATGGAACTCCAATATACTTCGAAGATTTTACAGTTAATGCAGTATGTACCACGCTATCTTTTGTATTAAGTACAAGACACCGGGTCCCCCGAGGAGCACTCGGGGACTACCCTCTTTTATCTATATGATGAGTATCATGCCTATGAATGTGTTACTACATTTGTTCTTTCGTCCGGCACCGGGTTCGACCAGTCGGCCCGGGGACTTGCCGCATTGAATTATGTTAAGCACCACCTGCAGTCAGACAAGTAGTGTGCCGGCACCTAAGCCCTCTCTTGCCGAAAGTCGCAGCTTGCAGAAGCGGCTGTTCGGCTGGCAAGAGTTAAAGGCAGGAAACGATGCCCACACGAAAAACGGCTAAGGACCAATGGGCTTACATACACAAGCCGGCTCCCCACCCTGCCAACCGACTGCTAAGTAGCCGGCTGGCCGGTTTCCCACTCACCTTGCAACAATCTAAGAAAGCTAAAGTACCTGCCCTCCCACACGACCAAGTACTTTCCCAGCCACAGATCGCAGAGCAATTTGTCCATTGGGAAAAGCGGCGACAAGGGAGGCGGCAAAGGAAACAGCCGGAAAAAGATTTAAAGTAAGCACAGTCGGAAGTCGACACCAGCATTGCACATGCAAGATCATATTTACACCAAAGGCCTTCAAAGGCTAGGATTCAACTTAGTTTGAATACACCCCCAGTGGGTGGAACTGCACAAATTTAACAAACATTGTTCAAAAAGACTGACAAGCAGGAAAGCAAAGATAAAATCGGCCGCTCAGGCCAAGCGTGCAACAGGCGAGCTTAGAAGGTCAGTGGAGACGGCGGCGCTGGCTGGAGGAGTCACCGGGTGGCGAGTCTCGGCTTGATCATCGCCGGCAGCAGGCGGTGTGTTCGCACGTGCCTTGTTGCTGGAGGCACAGTCACGCAGAGGCTGGTCGGCCACTCCATCATCTGGCGCGGCGTCTTCACCGTCCTCTTCCTCCTCCTCCTCAACCTCGTCGCTGGAGTCGGTCTCCTCTGCCGAGTCTTCACCGTCTGCCGGGTTCAGCCCAAACCAGTCCACTGGCAACTCTGCACTGTCATCGTTCAGCTCGGGGATGAAGACGCTGGTGTCGGTGTACTCGGCAATCGCCGCAGCGTGATGAATGATAGCCGGTCGCACCGCCGCCAGCTCCTGATGGGCCTCCTACCAGAACGTGGCTAGCTGGGACAGGTCCAACCCAGGGTACCACGCTCGGACGAACTCCAACGCCCGTCTGGCGCCTTCCCGGGCCGCAGAAGCCTTCCACGACTCGAAGCGGCCGACTGCCACCTCCAGCCAGTCGGTAATTCGACCAGGAGTACGGGGAGTCGTGTCGTCAGGCCAGAGGGCGGATAGCACCTGAGCTACAACCGCTGAAGGCGGAGGAGCATCCGGTGGGCCGGCTGGAGACGGGCCTGGATGGCCAAGAGATGCTCCTCATGTGTCCGGCGAGCATTTGGCGCAATTTCAGCACCAGCCTGCCTCTGCGCGTTGTGGTGGGCCTTGATGACCTGGCTGGCAGCAACAGAGTAGCCGGGGAAGTACTCTGCACGAAAAAGAAAAGAAGAATACAAAGTCAGAAGTCGGACCAAGCAACAGGCGGCAAACGAAGGGAAAAAGAGGAAGGCAACTTACCATCAACCATGTCTTCGATTTGACCATAGCCGTCGTTCAGCACCCGCCTCGACTCGGCCCAGTTCGCCGCTTCGGTTTCGTACTCGGCTTGGCGGGCGGCCTCGCTATCCTTCACTGCCTGGAGAGCCGCCTTATGACTCTCCTCCTGTCACCACTTCTTGGCGGCGGTCGGCGCTCGAGCCACGACCTTTGCACTCCGCCTCCTTGGCGCTGACTGACAACTGGGCCTCACCCAGTTGTTGCTGCAGGGTGGCGTTGGCCTCTGCAAAGACAGCAAAGAAGAATAAATAGTAAGAAAGAAGTCGCCAGAAAAGATCCAGCCCGACTGCTCAGCAGTCAGCCTGAATCTCGGGGACTACACCTAGTGGGTGCGCTAACGCGCCCCCACGAGAGATAGAAGACGGAACACTTACTCCGGATTTCAGACAGGTCGGTGGTCTTTTGAGTTAGCTCCTGGACATGGGAGTTGAAGGCGGCCATGTGGAGGTTATGATAGTCCTGCAAAAAGGATAGACAAACAAATAAAGACAAGTCAGCACCCAAGTATACTTAGAAGTTCCAGGCCGCCTGCTCAGCAGCCGACCTAGGACTCGGGGACTACACCCAGTGGGTGCGCTGACACGCCCCCACGAAAGAGTACAAGAGTAAGAAGCTAAAAGTGAGAGGCTTACCCGGATGGCCGTCCGCGTCGCCAGGAACTCCTGGTTGTAGCTCTTCAAGGCGGCGGCCTGAGCCTGAAGCCGAGTCCGGATGTCCTGCGCCGCCTCATTCAGCACGGCCGTCCCGCCTCCCGGCGTCCAGTCCGGCGAGCTGACACTCGCCGTCTCCACCTCCTGGGTCGACGAGCTTGAGCCCCTGGCCTTCTATGGGTACGGCGCCGAGGCTGCCTTTCCTGCGCGCTGGTGTGCTGGAGATCGGACCACGAGGTATGCCCCTGCAGCTGGCTCGCCTCTAGCTGGTGGCACGGGTGGCGCACCAGGCTAGCCGCCCTGGTCCACCGCAGTCAGCGCTGGCGGATTCACATCCATCTCCCGGGCGACGGCATCGCCTCCCTCCCTCTCCATAACTGGCTGGTCGCTACCGGCTCCTTTTGGCGGCACCACCGGGACCTTAGGCGCCACAGCGCGGAGGGGAATAACGAGTTGTGGGGGTTGGTTGCGTAAGGCCTCCTCCGCCTGCGCTGCAACCGCAGCGTCCTCCCGGGCCTTGGCCGTGATGTCGGCCTGCACCCTCGCGGCCTTGTCCGCTGCCTCTTGCCCGCCTTGGCGGCAGCCGCCCTTTGCTGCTCCGCCTCCTACTCCTCACGCGCCTCCCGCGTGTTTTCTCTGTCGCCGCCTGAAGCTCAGTGCGAGGGTCCATGTGGTGGGTGCTGGCGGAGCCTCCTGCCACCCCAACCACAGAGGCGATGACAGACCGCTCAAGAGAGAGCGGAGCTCTGTTTGAGCAAGATGAATAAAAATCAGAAGAGCATTTGCAAGAAAGAAGAAAGCATGAGGGAATCGGCACTTACGCGGAAACCATCTGTGGCTCCTTCACCACCTTGCGGAAGCGGGTTGCCTTCGCGGCCGCTTCCTCCTGCTTGTTTGCCGCGGACGAGCTCTTGGGCTTCTTCGACCGACTGCCGAACATGGACGACACGGCCCGACGCTTCTGCGTGCCACCTCGGGCAGCTGGCCCGGCAGATGAGCTTGCGCCCTGTTGGTCGGGCGCCGGCTGGCGGCACAGAGCAACCTCTCCCTCATCATTATCCGGCCAGTCCTCAAGGCTGGCCCCGAGTCCTGAGCAGCTTGCATCGCCGCCTCCTCCTGTGGTGTCGTCGTCCAAGGCGGCCGCCCCCAAGTCAGGGTCGTCCATGTCGCTCTCCTCCTGGTTAGGAAGGAATTGACGCTCCAGCCCTATGGCGTCGGCTGCCACTGGAGGAGGGCGCTCTATTTCATAGCCAATTGGTCAAGCCGGCCAAGGAGAACTCGGCAACGGAAGAGAAAAGAAGAAAAGAAGACTTACCGCTGGCGGCGGATTCGCGCGCGACTACGGCTCCTTGCCGAACCGCCACTCCTCCTCCGAGAGCTTGCAATTCGAGAAGTAGTTCACCAAGTGAGCTACCTCCACGTGAGTAATCTCCTTGGTGCACAGCCGGCTTGGGTCTCGATGCCCGCTCATCTGGCATATCATATGAGGGCGGCCCTGGAGTGGGAGCACCCGGCACGCCACGAAGGCGGTCAACAAGTCGGGCCCGGTAAGGCCCTCCTACTTCACTATCACTCTGAGTCGCGCGACGGCGGTGGCTCCAGAGGCCGACAGTGACCTGGCCCATACGACCAGTTAGGCCGCTTCCCAGTCGGCGGGCCGGCTATGTAAGCCGACAGATTGACCCAGTCGCCCTCCGAGAAGACGCTCTTCACATAGAAGTACGACTGTTGCCACATCTTCACCGACTGTATCAGTGTGATGGGGGGAAACGGATTCTCAGCAGCCAGCATCCGCACCGCGATGAAGGCGCCACACTGCGCTGCTACGCTCTTGACGACGGTGCCGAGCTTTGAGTAAAAGAACTCTCCCCAAAGCTCAATGGTGGGGAGGACGCCGAGATAGCCCTCGCACAGGGTGACAAAGGCGGACAGCAGCACCATCGTATTCGGAGTGAGGTGGTGCGGCTGAAGGCTGTAGAAGTCGAGGAAGGCACGGAGGAAGCCGCTTGCTGGCAGGACGAGGCCGTGCAGGCAGTGCAACCTGAAGATGACGCGCTCGCCCTCCTCCGGTGCCGGCAAGATTTCCCGCTCCGGCACGAGGCGGACCTTCACGTAGTCTTCGCGGGGCAACCGTCGCGTCCGGCGGAGGAAGTCGATGTGGTCTTCATGGAAGTTGGAGCCGTCCCAAGGTCCGGCGCGCGCCATGAGGACAAGAAGCTCGACAAGGAAAGCGATGCGGCGACGTGTGCGCAACCCCGCAACAGCAAACCACGGCGCTGCAAGGTGGCCGGAGGCATGATGCGGCGGTGGACAGCTGCAGCAGCGAGAAGAAGAAAAGGAGGAGGATGGCGGAGGAGGAGATGAGCGCGCGTGCATCTGCCGCTCCCCCTCCTCCCTCTATTTATAGCCGCAGAGCGACAAAGCCGAGGGGGCGGGGAGTGGGGACGTGGGATTAACTACGCCCACTCCCCCCCCCCCCCCGACCATGCGATTATCGCGCCTTAACGGCGTGTAACAACTGCCATTGGAATGCCAACTGCCCGCCTCTGCCACAGAGGATCCTCCCGTGGGCCGAGATGTGGTAGTGGTGGGCCCCAGCCTGCGGCGACGCCCTGTCGCGCGCGTGGGCTGGCAGGCTGGTCCAGCCGGTAGGAGCCACGTGGCGAGCGGGCAGCGGCCGGCCGGCTCGGTCGCTCAGCACACGCACCGTGTCGTTCCCGCCTTCGGACTCCAAAACCTTCCAGACAGCATGACTGGTTGTGGATGACTCCTAGTTGTCGGCTCCTTAGAATAGGAAGCTGCTTGGGCTTTTCGTTCCCCATTCAGCCGCGAAGCCTGACCAGCTTCGGGGACTACTATCAGAGTAAATGACCACGGGTAGCCTAACCGGCTCACCCTGGTACTTCAAAAAAACATCGGGCCGACTGGGCTCTCAAACATCCAAGATGAAGGGTCGCCTTCTCCTGGCCGGCTGTCCCATTGGCCGGCTGCTGGAAGGCGGCAAGGCTCAACAAGCCCTCCCTAAGAAGGCCGACTCCTAGCAGGCGGCCACCAGAGTGGCCGACTCCTAGTAGGCGGCCTGACCTGTACCCTCAAAGTTTACACCCACATAACGGCGATAAGATGGGGCGTGGCTACAGTGAGGCCTGCCACCCCCGAATCCCAGAGTAAGCGTGGCCACAGTGCGCCGTACTGGGCGGCCATCCCTCGTCCGACGTGGCAGTATTGCCACGTTAACCATGACATCACTCATGACAAAGATCGATCGGCCCATAGCAAGCGGGCCCTCTGCGAGAGATACCAGAGGGCGGCCGGACTTGACCCGATCGTCTGGGGAGGCCGGCTCGGCCGGCCCGCTGCCTTTGCTCTGGGGTAAGGCTACAGTGAATACCCGCTAGGCGGCAGTACTGTAGCCATGCTTACCCCAACAAAGCCATCATCACCAAGAGCGAGGCTATAGTAACTAGCAGCCGATAAGAACCCCGGGGGTGGGTCCAGCCTGTCGGCTAGGAGGCCGGCAGCTGGCGGGGCCCACCAGTCAGCAGGCCCCAGCGGTCGGCGGAGAAGTCGGCGACCCTAGACACTGACGATCTGGGCCCACATCCAGGCGGATTACCATTGTACCCCTGGGGGTAGGCCTATATAAATCCCCCAGGGCACCCATGCAAAGGGTTGATCTCTGAGAGTTACACACATCCCATAGAGAGAAAAGGAGAGCTAGCCTTGCCCTTCTTCTTCCTCTAGCCAAACAACTCGAGGAGCATCCTGTAGCTACTTGCTGTTTTAGTGATCATGCGGAGACCCCACAGAGCAGGACTAGGGGTGTTATCTCCTAGGAGAGCCCCGAACCTGGGTAAGATTCACCGGCGTGCATGTCTTCGCCTTACCCCGTTTCCAGGCACCGGCGATGTCTTACTGGCTCCCACAATGATTAGCCACCCGTTGGCATATGTCACGCCTACTACCCGACAATATGTATAGCGCGAGCGAGACATGTGTATGTGTGAACCCGGGAGATATAAAGTTTGAGAGAGATAGAGGAGCCCCGATAAGGATGAGTGGTGCATCAGATAGCTGAGAGGGGGAAAGAGATATTCCATCCGCTCGATAATGCAGTGCATGTAAATTTTTTAGAAGACAAACTTTGGAAACTTTGATCAGGTTTACGCAAATGATATTTATATCTACAATACCAAAGATACATCATATGAAACTACTTCTCGTGGTGAATCTAATGGTATATGTTTGCCATTCTAGATGTAATTGTTTTTCTCTACGTACATGGTCAAACTTTGTGATGTTTAACTTTTCAATAAATCTATATGCTATGGACCGAAGAGAGTGCCTAAGTCAAGAGAGATCAAGTGTGTGTGAAGGAGAATGGGTAAGTGTGCAAAAAGAGTATGTGTGAAAGAGAAAGTGACAACAAACGATAAATTAGAGAGAGTGTGTGTGTGTGTTTTTTCGTTTCTTATGCAAACGTATCACGCATGCATCTCTGAGATAGAAAAGCGAGGCGAGGAGATACATGAAGATAGCTAGTGCGTGATTGTTTGCAACTGAGAGAGACACCCCTATAGCCCATGTCCAATAGAGGTATGGCCAACAAGGAACAAAGGTCGAGAGGGGCATATGGAGAACATGGACGCATGGGGAGGGAGAGAGGGTGTGTTTGTGATAGATAGATCCCCTCGAGATCGTGAGGGGACTATATGGGTGGGAGATCGAGGGAGGTGCGTGCACAATAGAAAGATGCCCCGAGAGAAATCGAGATAGACCATGCACATGTTTGTGATGGAGACTAAGATTAGCTAGTCATATGCATATAGGGGGGATTGCGTGTGCCTACAATTGAGTGAGAGACCATCATACTTGGCTAGCTAGCCATGAGATTGTGTGTGTGTGTGTGTGTGCATGTGAGATGGAGAGAGAATGAGGGAGAGAGATAGAGTTTTAGATGGGCCTGTCGAGTGCGAGTGAGATATGCATGTGTATGTGTGACCCAGGTAGATGGAGAGTTTGAGAGGGGGAGGAAAGAGCTCCGAGATGACAGAGTGGTGCGTGAGAGAGTTACGGGCAATGAGGCAAGGAATTTGTGAGCGTACGATGAGTGCACCCAAGATATCTAGCTTGGACTAGAGAATCATACATAGTGTGCGAGAGAGACCTATAGATGGAGTATATATGCATGCGAACTACAAAGACCCCCCCCCCCCACACACACACACAAGAGAGAGAGAGAGAGAGAGAGAGAGAGAGAGCACGAGCCTGTGAGAGGGGGAGGTCACGTTTTATGCATCAAAGACTGGTATAAACCATGTTTCGATATAAACTTGTATTCAAATATTTAAATTGGAGAACATGTTGTCTGCAATCCACACATGAACGGATATATACGTATATCAAACAAGTTCATTAATTGGACTTTCAACATGTTCATGGAGTACTATAATACTATGCGACATGCTACTCGATTGAGGTGTTCAATTTTGTATTTAATTCACTATTTTGACCTGGTGGACGAGCTATTTCATTGAATCGAGATATTTCATTTTGGGTTTGATTCCCATTTTTTAGTGGGTCAACTATTTGTCATATAATAAATCGCTAGCAACGAGCATGTAAAAACACATTACTCCCGAGCATCATCTCTCCATCTAAAAAAGAAGTGACAAGCTATATTTCAAAATTTTATTCAAATCGATTTGGTAAGGTAGACGTGGATTCTCGTTCTCCCAAAATTTGAACGAACCGTTGAAAACCCTCTGCTCGGTGGAATTTGGCCGAGCAAATAAATGGGAGACGCGAAATTACCGGCCTATGTGGGACACGCATCAATTGGCTCGTTGTACATCGAGGGTAGGTTCGTAACTTCATCCAAGCGCGCCTTCTCCTCGGCCGAAATGACATGTGACGAATAATTCATAAACCATGGTCGGCAAAACACGCTCTCCTCGCCCGAAATAGCTCGCGCCCACTATTCCAAAACACGCTCTCCTTGCCCGAAATCACTCGCGCCCACTATATTTCAAAACACGCCCAAAATCGCTCCCTCCCACTATTTGGGGAGAAGCAAAGTTACTCTACTATCCCTGACCCTCAGTACATAGACCCAAGCCGAGAAGCCTAAAGGCAGGGGTAGAACTGTAACTCCCCCCACATTTTAGACAAATGCGTTCGTAAGACATGGTTCCACTCCTCTCCCAGTCCCCCCCATTCATACCTCGTGGGCGCCAAATCACCTTCTCCCCAAAAGCTCCCTTCTCCTGAGCCGCAACCTCAGCCCCTCCTCCATGGCGCCCCCCACCGCACCAATCTCACAGCCGCCCTCCTCCCTAATGCCAGAGATGTTGTCCATTTGCCGTCGTGCACTGGGTCGTGTGCCTCTTACTCCATGCTGCTGGAGCTGCCTCGACGACGGCCGCGTGAACCGTACGGGAGCCAATTCACCCCCTCCGTTGTTCACTACGCCAGAGTGGCTCCAACTTTGGATCTGTCCAGAGTCCCGGCGCTGCTTCCCCGTAGCCGTCGACCGTCGCGACATCTCTGCTTCCCTGCCGCCGGTCGCCACCGCAATCGCGTCGGCCTCACCGACTCGGCAGCTAGAGCTACCTACTTCACCATGCCACCAGATAGGTCGCACCCTCATGTCAAATCACTTTATTTAGGCGTCAGTTGTCTGAATTTTTATTCTGGGCCAATCGATTCCCAATGGGAAGCAGCACCCCTCGAGGCGGCGGAGCTCCTAGGTTGCCGGTTGGCTGGTGTCTAACAAAAGGGTGCGGGGCCACAAGTTCACCACAGAAGCAGCGCTTAGATGGCTATCTTAGAGTTGCGTGGGTTGAAGGTACTACCGCCACCGGATCTAGATGACGGCGAGTCTTTGTGGATTGGACCGGGGGCGGCGCAACCACGGCAGTGCGGTGGGGCGGGGAGCGGGGTTTTGGTCGGGGCCACGGACGGCGGACGCAGGTTGCTCTGCCGTTGGTCGCTGGCTCTTCGGGGAAGATTACGAACAGTGTCATCCGGGAGGCACAAGACGGCCATCAAGCCATCCGGCGTAGATCGGACAGTACCAAAATAAAATAAAATCGTGTTTTAGTCTTCAGTCAACAGACGTGTGACCACTCTCGTACCTTGTTGTTGATCTCTTAGGGTATTTCTTTAGATCAAAGAGATGTGTCATTCTTAACATTATGCTTATCTGCATCTTCAGCCACACCATCTTCCGACTCATCACATATGCTCCAACAAGGGAAGCATACACCAGAAGGGAGCTATAGTCCCCACTCAGTAGTTCCCTGCATCGAATGCGCGTGCCCGACATGGACAGCCACAACAACTGCAGGGCCATCGACAAGTCAGCACATGATGCTCACTCCTATGGATGGTGGCTAGATAGGTTTTACCCTCATCTTACTTGTGTGCAACATTTATGGCTTTGTTATTCATCTAAGCATGGAAAAATTTTATCACATTTCACTGTATATTCATGCTAATCTCTTACGGGTCTTGTTCAGGGGTTAACAATGTTCCATATTCAGCTAAGATGCTTGTTCTTTAGGTAACGATGTTCCATAGTTATCATCCATCAGCCAATGCTATCCCACAGGCTAGTGATTATAGCACTATACCACTTCTAGTATTACCTATGTTGTTCTTTAAAACTTTTGTGTGCCATCTAGTTAATCTCGAGTACAAATGATACATATTCTGTAGCTTTCATTTGTGTTCTCCCTTTAGTTTATTAGACATGTTGCTGCTAGTTAACCCCAGTCCTACTATTTATGTCGTCTCCTGCAGGCACTCATTACATAAATCTAACTACTAGTTGTCTTCCATGCATGTCAGATATAATTGCACACACTGATATATCCACAAGAACCTCACGGAGCAATGTAAAGGCCAATAAACTTGATGTCAATGATACCCAATATGATGGAACATGTAAAGGCAGATCTTCAGAAGACTTGCAGAAAGATGATGAATCCTCTTCACCCCACAAGGTCCTTGCTCTAACTTGGCCCGTGATATGGGTACAACATGCATATAATGTCCTGGAGTGTATCTACTCTGTTGCAATGCCATGTGCTTACCATGCTGATCATGCATGTAAATATGTCATGCCTTCCTGTTTTTCAGTACCTATTCCATTCCTGATAACATGTTTTCAAATTCAAGTACTGTCATTCTACTCTATCGCAATGCCATCTGCTTAATTTGGACATCATGCTTCTAAATATCTTATGCATTGTTATTCATCAGTATGTACTTCATCTGTCTACCATACCATGTTTTTTTACGTTGAAGTGTTTTTCTGTGCTCTGTTGCAATGCCATCTTAGTTTCCCAATCATACACGTGTATGGTGCCTTAGTTTTTTCTGTATGTATTCCGCTAGCATATAGTTTTACATTCAACTAGTGTTTTTTTACTGTGTTGTCCTGTCGTATCCTAGCTCTTACACCATACTCCCTCCGTCCGGATTACATGTTGCCGAAATGGATAAAAAAGTATGTATCTAGAACTGAAATACGCCTAGACCCATCCATTTTTTTCCGGATGGAGGGAATACATGTCAATATGTCATGCCTTTCTATTCTTCAGTACCTATTCCATCTCTTTGTTGTAGCATGTTTTATAATTGAAGCACCATTCTTCTATACAAGGCATGCAAGGGGAAGACGACTATGTTAGAATCTGAAGGGTTACAAACAAGGTCTTTGCAAAAGATCCAAACGCCAGGAGATAATAAACCAACTCCAATTTTTATAGATACTACTCCAGCACAGAGAAACCCAACTCCTACCGATAATAAGCAGATTCAAGTGGCCAATGAACTAGTCCGCTCCAGTCCAGCAAAAATATGTCAACTCCATTTTAAGAAGCGTGTGTGTATCCTTGCATCATGAAATTTTATAGCATGCTGATCATACTTTCTACATGTTTCTTACCCATCTCTCTTTTAGAAAATAAGCTTAACAGATAGAACAATTTCTGCACTGATATCGTCTGTGAGGAAAGATTCTTGTAGGAATTCTCTGTGCTCCAATGCAGATGTAAGTACCTGTTGTATATCACTATATTTTTACATCAGCATGTATTTTGTTAATCGGCGTGAATCCAACCTTTGTCTCATCTAAATTTAGTTGTAGCAAAATGTATGATTAAAGGCACAATGTTGATTGTTGTAAGGAAAACTGTCTGGTAGTTTTGCATCCTGAGCTGCATGAGTGTACTATCTCATATTAGTGGGTTTGAATACTTTGGTTCTGCAATGGGTTTTCAGTGTGTTTTTTACTGTGTTGTCCTGTCGTATCCCTAGCTCTTACATCATACTCCCTCCGTCCGGATTACATGTCGCAGAAATGGATAAAACTGGATGTATCTTGAACTGAAATACGCCTAGACCCATCCATTTATTTCCAGATGGAGGGAATACATGTCAATATGTCATGCCTTTCTATTCTTCAGTACCTATTCCATCTCTGTTGTAGCATGTTTTATAATTGAAGCACCATTCTTCTATATAAGGCATGCAAGGGAAAACGGCTATGTTAGAATCAAGGGTTACAAACCAGTCTTTGCAAAAGATCCAAATGCCAGGAGATAATAAACCAACTCCATTTTTCATAGATACTTCTCCAGCACATTGAAACCCAACTCCCACTGATAATAAGCAGATTCCAGTGGCCAAAGAACTAGTCCGTTCCAGTCCAGCAGAAGAATCTCAACTCCATTCTAAGAAGCGTGTGCGTATCCTTGCATCATGAAATTTTGTAGCATTCTGATCATATTTTGTACATGTTTCTTACCCATATCTCTTTCAGAAAATAAGGTTAAATGATAGAAAACTTCCTCCATTGGGATTGTATTCGAGGAAAATATCTTGCGGGAATTCTCTGTGCTCTAATGCTGATGTAAGTACCTGTTGTATATCACTATATTTTTACATCAGCATGTATTTTGTTAATCGGCGTGAATCCAACCTTTATCTGATCTAAAATTAGTTGTAGAAAAATGTTAAAGGCGCCAATGTTGATTTTTGTAAGGAAAACTGCCTGGTAGTTTTGCATACTGAGCTGCATGAGTGTACATTCTCATATCATGCACATTACTAAATTGTAGTGCTGCTCTGGTTGCCCATTCATTCATTGTGTCAATGTTGTTGTCGTATTACCTTACCTGGCTGATGATAGCTATGCCATATTGTGTTAATTTGGTGTAGGCTAGTTGCCCAAACGTTCGTTGTGTCAATGTTGCTTTCCTATTATCTGACTTGGACAATGGTAGCAATGCTAGTGTGTTAATTTGGTGCATGCTGCTGGAGATAAGAAGACAAACTATGAAAATAGCAACAACCCCATTGTTTCTTTCCAATAAATCTAGGCCAGGTAATATGGCAATAACTAATGATTAATCTGTTTGGTTCCCCTCCTAATTTATGTTATGATGCAGTGGTCGAGACACTCTCCACTATCAATAATACAAGCCTGCCAAAATCGCCATCTGAATCTGTTCAGTATCCTCTGTCTCGAATGCAATGGAAAAAATGTATGTTTGTGAACCAATTAATGGCTGAAGCAATGATGGAAATGGTGGACGAATCAAAGGTGCAGATTCGTGCGCAACAACAACTGATCAATGTTTTCAGAGATAGTGTAGCAAAGCAGCAAGAACTTGCCCACATGCTTATGGGCGTCATCCGTGTTGAGGTTGCAGATTGTGACGTTGTAGATCATTAGGTTCTGTTCATTTATTTGCACTAGCATCAATCTTTGATTGCCCAGTGGATGTAATTTCCTATAATATATGCTGGATGTGCAATGTTTTTCCCTGTATGTCGTATCTTTGCTTGATCGGTTTTGGTCTTGCGCATAATTGCTCATCGTAATGGGCTCAAATTATCTAATTTGGCCTAAAGACATGTACGAACTTTAGTGGGCCCATTAAGTTAATGGGCCATTACCAGGCCAAAAGTTAATGGTTGGCCCTCTTACCTCCCGGGTCATTAACAGGCCGACATCGAAGCGGGCAACAGGTGAGCCCATTTGATTTCACGGGCCGTTAACAGGCCGTTACTAAGTTCGGGCTACATATGGTCCAACTATATTGTGGGCCTTTAGAAGGCCGAAAGAGACAACAGGCTTGTACTGAACCATGAAGAGCATGGGCCGCTAAGAGGCCGAAAGTCAGGTCGTATTGTAAATGGCCCAACTGTGTTGTGGGCCGTCAGCAGGCCGAAAGAGAAACCGGGCTGGTATTGGACCATGAAGGGCATGGGCCATTAAAAGGCAAAAACTCAGGTCCGACTACAAATGGCCCAACTCATTTATGGGACGTTAACAGGCTAAAAGACCCACAGGGCCGGGAATTGGCCCAACACTTAAATGGGTCGCTAAAAGGCCAAAACTCAGGTCGGACTACAAATGGCCCAACTGATTTATGGGCCGTCAATAGGCTGAAAGACACACCGGGCCAGAAATTGGCCCAACACTTAAATGGGTCACTAAAAGGCCAAAACTCAGGTCCGACTACAAATGGCCCAGCTGATTTATGGGCCGTCAACAGGCTGAAAGACACATCGGGCCGGAAATTAGCCCAACACTTAAATGGGTCGCTAAAAGGCTGAAAGATGTACATCCTGGAAATTGGCCCATCCCTTGAATGGGCCGTTAACAGGCTGAAATCTCATCGGGACGATATTGAGCCCAAATATATAGCAGGTTGTTAACAGGCTCGAACTGACGATGGGCTGCAATGGTGTCAAATCTTTAACGGGCCGTTGACGGGCCGAATTGGCACATCTCATATGGGTCGTGGGCTTAAATGGACCTGACACAAGTAGGCCTTATATGGGGCGGCCTGTTAATTTTTACTGGGCCAGCCTTTTTCACCGGAATGGGACACTGTTGGGTTGTGCCACGTGTCAACCTATCATAGGCGCCTCCTGTCCAATGAGTGGATGACATCTGTCCCAACGGTGAGGAAACACATGTTTCCTATGGCCAATGATGATTTTACACGTGGAAAATCCCCATTGGTCCGGGCTGTTAACGGGTTATCGGATCCAAAACCGGACCCGATAGCTTAACGGCGTCCCGTTATGGTGGATGCCACGTGTCGGTCACCCTTGACGAAAGCACTTCAGTGATGCGCGATTTATCGTCATGGAAGTGGACACTTCCGTGATGATAATTTTGGTAATGTCATGGAACACTTCTACGACAACACAGGTATGGCTATCTTGATTCTGTCATAAAATCGTCATGGATGAACATGCATGACAGAAAACGTGACCTACTGTGACAAACATGTATCATCACGGAAGTGTATTTTTTTGTAGTGTTTGCAGTAGAAGCGCTCAGTTTTGGCTTGGGTATAGCTTTGGGCTTCTTCCCGGGAGTGGCAACTTGCTTGCCATTCTTCTTGAAGTTCCCTTTCTTTCCGTTGCCCTTTTTCTTGAAACTAGTGGTCTTGTTAACCATCAACACTTGAGGCTCCTTCTTGATTTCTACCTTTGCGGCCTTAAGCATTGCGAAGAGCTCGGGAATTGTTTTATTCATCCCTTGCATATTATAGTTCATCACGAAGCCTTTGTAGCTTGGTGGCAGTGATTGTAGAACTCTGTCAATGACACAATCAACTGGAAGATCAACTCCAGCTGAGTCAAGTGATTATAATACCCAGACATTTTGAGTATGTGTTCACTCACAGAACGGTTCTCCTCCATCTTGCAGCTATAGAACTTGTTGGAGACTTCATATCTCTCAACCCGGGCATTTGCTTGAAATATTAACTACAACTCTTGGAACATCTCATATGCTCCATGACGTTCAAAATGTCTTCGAAGTCCCAGTTCTAAGTCGTAAAGCATGGCACACTGAACTATAGAGTAGTCATCAGACCGCGTTTGCCAGACGTTCACAATGTCTATATTAGCGGAAGGGGGCTTGTCACCTAGTGGTGCATCAAGGACATAATTCTTCTGTGCAGCAATGAGGATAATCCTCAAGTTATGGACCCAGTCCATATAGTTGCTACCATCATCTTTCAACTTAGCTTTCTCTAGGAATGCATTAAAATTCAGGGGAACTGTAGCTCAGGCCATTGATCTACAACATAGATATGCAAAACTATAGGACTAAGTTCATGATAAATTAAGTTCAATTAATCAAATTACTTAAGAACTCCCACTTAAATAGACATCCCTCAAGTCATCTATGTGATACATGATCCAAATCAACTAACCCATGTCTGATCATCACGTGAGATGGGGTAGTCATCAATGGTGAACATCTCCATGTTGATCATATCTACTATATGATTCATGTTCGACCTTTCGGTCTCCAGTGTTCCGAGGCCATGTCTGTACATGCTAGGCTCGTCAAGTTTAACCCAAGTATTCTGCATGTGTAAAACTGTCTTACACCCATTGTATGTGAACGTAGAGTCTATCACACCTGATCATCACGTGGTGTCTCGAAACGATGAACTGTAGCAATGGTGCATACTCAGGGAGAACACTTTTACCTTGAAATTTACTGAAGGGATCATCTTATAATGCTACTGTCGTTCTAAGCAAAATAAGATGCATATAAGATAAACATCACATGCAATCAAAATGTGTGACATGATATGGCCATCATCATCTTGTGCTTTTGATCTGCATCTCCAAAGCATAGTCATGATCTCCATCGTCACTGGCTCGACACCTTGATCTCCATCGTTGCATCGTTGTCGTCTTGCCAACTATTGCTTCTACAACTATTGCTAACTCATAGCAATAAAGTAAAGCAATTACATGGCTTTTGCATTTCATACAATAAAGAGACAACCATAAGGCTCCTGTCGGTTACCTGATATCTTACAAAACATGATCATCTCATACAATAACGTATATCACATCATGTCCTGACCATATCACATCACAACATACCCTGCAAAAACAAGTTAGACGTCCTCTACTTTGTTGTTGCAAGTTTTACGTGGCTGCTACGGGTTTCTAGCAAGAATCGTTCTTACCTACGGCAAAACCACAATGGTGATTCGTCAAGTTTGCTGCTTTAACCTTCTTCAAGGACCGGCCACAGTCAAATTAGATTCAGCTAAAGTAGGAGAAACAGACACCTGCCAGCCACCATTATGGAAAACTAGTTGCATGTCAGTCGGTGGAACCGGTCTCATGTGCATGGACATGTAAGGTTGGTCTGGGCCGCTTCAGCCCACAATACCACCGAATCAAAATAATACATTGATGGTGATCAGTATGACTATCACCGCCCACAACTCTTTGTGTTCTACTCGTGCATATCATCTACACATAGACCTGGCTCATGATGCCACTGTTGGGAAACGATGCATGAAAAACAAAAAAAATCTACGCACATGCAATGATATATCCATGGAGATGCATAGCAACGAGGGGGAGAGTGTGTCTACGTACCCTCACAGACCGTAAGCGGAAGCGTTTAACAACGCAGTTGATGTAGTCGAACTTCTTCGCACTCTAACCGATCAAGTACCAAACGTATGGCACCTCCGCATTCTGCACACGTTCAGCTCGGTGACGTCCTCCGCCTTCTTGATCCAGCAAGACGGTGAGGTAGTAGATGAGTTCTGGCAGCACGATGGCGTGGTGACATTGATGGTGAAGTTATCTCTGTAGGGCTTTGCCTAAGCACTACGAAAATATGACCGAGGGTGTAAACGGTGGAGGGGGGCGCCGCACACGGCTAGGCAATTGTCTGGGGTGTGCTAGGCGCCCCCTCCTCATATATATAGGTGGGAGGGAGAGGGGAGAGGCCAAGGGGCACCCCAAGTAGGTCTGAATCCTACTTGGGCTCCTGCCCTTGGCCTGGTTGCCCCCCTGCCATGTTTGTCGGAGGGGGAAAGGAAAGGGGGGAGAGGAAGGAAGGGGGAGGCCGAATCCCCCCTTCCTTTCCCCACTAGGGCGTCTACCATGGGGGGTGCGCCAGCCCCTTGTGGGCTGGTGTGCTCCCCTCTTAGGGCCCAATAGGCCCACTAATCTCTAGGGGGTGTCAGGTACCCCCTCCGGTACTCCGATAATCACCCAGTACACTCCGAAACACCTCTGGTGTCCGAATATCATCGTACTATATATCAACCTTTACCTCTCGACCATTTCGAGACTCCACGTCATGTCCGTGATCACATCCAGGACTCCGAACAACATTCGGTCACCAAATCATATAACTAATATAACACTATATCGTCAACGAACGTTAAGCGTGCAGACCCTACGGGTTCGAGAACTATGTAGACATGACCGAGAAACCTCTTCGGTCAATGACCAATAGCGGAACCTGGATGCCCATATTGGTTCCTACATATTCTACGAAGACCTTTATCGGTTGAACCGTTATGACAACATACGTAATTCCCTTTGTTCATCGGTATGTTCCTTGCCCGAGATTTGATCGTCGGTATATCTATACCTAGTTCAATCTTGTTACCGACAAGTCTCTTTACTCATTTTGTAATACATCACCTCCTGATCAACTCCTTAGTCATTTGCTTGCAAGCTTATGATGTCTATTACCGAGAGGTCCCAAAGATACCTCTCCGATACTCGGAGTGACAAATCCTAGTCTCGATCTATGCCAACTCAGCAAACACCTTTGGAGATACCTGTAGAGCATCTTTATGATCACCCAGTTTCATTGTGACATTTGATATGACACAAGGTATTCCTCCAGTATCTGGGAGTTGCATAATCTCATAGTCGAAGGAATATGTATTTGACATGAAGAAAGCAATAGCAATAAAACTGAACGATCATTATGCTAAGCTAACGGATGGGTCTTGTCCATCACATCATTCTCCTAATGATGTGATCCCGTTATCAAATGACAACTCATGTCCATGGTTAGGAAACCTTAACCATCGATCAACGAGCTAGTGTAGTAGAGACTTACTAGGGACACGGTGTTTGTTTATGTATTCACACATGTATTTAAGTTTCTGACCAATACAATTATAGCATGAATAATAAACCTTTATCATGAATAAGGAAATATAAAATAAAAACTTTATTATTGCCTCTAGGGCATATTTCCTTCACATTTATCTTCTCGAGAATGTCCCACAATTCCTTTGCAGATTCACACTGACGATAATGAAGAAATTGAGCACGAGAGAGATGGCCACCAATTTCATCTTTGGCTTGTGAGTTTAGTCGAATGAGTCTCTTCGCTCAGTCGTTGGGGACTTGGGGCACTTCAAGCGTGACTCCATTCTACAACACATTCCACATATCATCATCAATTGCTCGGAGACGGATCTTCATCTTCTCCTTCCAGAAGAGGTAGTCCGTCCCATCAAATATGGGAATCTTGAGGTGCGACTTGTAGCTCACTGTAACATACTTAAACTCCAAGGTTGTTAGACCAAAATGAGCAGATTCAAGGAGTACCTTGTTGTGATACCAACTGTAGGAATGAAGTATGTCTACTAGAGGGGGGTGAAAGGGAGTTTTAAAATTTCTTCGGAAATCTCAAAACTCTTGTAACCCAGCAGCAGAGCGAATGAACATACAGAACAATGAGAGAATATAAACTACCGAAGTAAATCACATGTGTGAGATGATACGAATGAAAGAGGGGGGACAGATGAAACCAGTGATGCTCGATGGCGACAGGGTATTTGTTCGACAAGTTCGTCCTTCTGCACAAGGACTACTCTGGTTGGAGGGGTTGTGACTTAACACGGAAGATAAAATCTCTTCACCCTATTCTCCTCGACAATTGGTTCGTCAACCAATGCCGGTCACTCGTGGTAGATACTTGAGGTGATATTTGAACCTTTATAGACTTCTTCTTCGAGAATCACAATCACTCTTGGTCTCTGAAGAAATTGACACCTAACTGTCTAGAGAGTTTGCAGCTCTCAAGAGTAATAGGCGGAGCATACTGGACTTAGATTCGAGTGATGCTAAACCACCATCTAATTTTTCGGATCTAGGGGTTTTCTCTCTATGGATTTTAAACTCAAATCACTCAGAGAGGGGGTTGCTCAACAATCTTCTCAGAATCAAATGGAGCAGCCACCGGACAACACCGGCGCGGGGTGGCTATTTATAGCCGTAGCCTTCCCTGGTGGGAAATGACCATTTTGGACACGCGGTCCAGCCAATGGCCGACCGACACGCTCTCAACGGTCGGATTTCAAAGAGCAACGGTAACATTACTTGAGGAACACGTAATGCTAACTCCTCAGTCTGAAACAAATCTCTTGCATCAAAGAAGATCTCAGTCTCTTGCTGGCAAGTATATGCTCGAAACACAAAGAGATTTCTCTCACAACTTTCATAGGATTTGTGTTTACCATCAGAGAATCAAAGTTTCGAATGCTACACCCCTCTTAATAGTATGGTGGTCCTATGAATTAATAAAGAGAAGAAGATCAACGAAATAAATGATATGTCTTCACTTCGTCTTCAATCTCCTCGGTCGCAGTCACTTCCTTCGGACGAGCACCAAACCAATTGCTTTACGTCAGCAATTTTCGAGGGGTCACTCTTGTTATCATTATCTTCGGTGATAACCTTCACTGTAGAGCAGGGAGATTACCTTCATCATTTGCATCAAACTCCTCGTGACTTCAGGGACCTGTTACTTTGTGTGCACTAGCAAACACATAAGTCCCATATTGTTTATGTCAAGAAACTCCAAAACATAAGGGGCCAATCACTGCACCAACATATAAGTTCAGATCCATTATGCTATTTAATACCCCTCTAATCTTGAGCATGAATATCATTTGTGAGTAGTTACTTTTGTTCTTGAGGTCACAGGAGAAGTCATGTTGCAAGTAATCATGTGAATTTGATATGTCTTTGATATTTTGATGATATGTATGTTGTGATTCCCTTAGTGGTGTCATGTGAACATCGACTACATGGCACTTCACCATCTTTGGGCCTAAGGGAATGCATTGTGGAGTAGTTATTAGATCATGGGTTGCTATAGTGACAGAAGCTTAAACCCTAGTTTATACGCTACTTCGTAAGGGACTGATTTGGATCCATATGTTTAATACTATGGTTAGATTTTATCTTAATACTTTTCTCATAGTTGCGGATGCTTGCGAGGGGGTTAATCATAAGTGGGAGGTTTTTTCAAGTAAGAACAACATCCAAGCACTGGTCACCCACATATCAAATTATCAAAGTAGCGAACGTGAATCAAACCAACATGATGAAAGTGACTAGACAAAATTCCCATGTGCCCTCAAGAACGCTTTGCTTATTATCAGAGACCGTTTTGGCATGTCCTTTGCTACAAAAATTATTGGGCTACCTTGCTGCAATTTATTTACCGTTACCATTATTTGTCCGTTACAAATTATCTTGCTATCAAACTACCTGTTACCGACAGTTTTAGTGCTTGCAGAAATTACCTTGCTGAAAACCACTTGTCACTTCCTTACGCTCCTCGTTGGGTTCGACACTCTTACTTATAGAAAGGACTATGATTGATCCTCTATACTTGTGGGTCATCAGTATTCTCCTCCACAAGGTGCACATGCTCCCAAAAAGGATTAGTAGCATTTGCATTATCAATTAGAACAAACAGAGGACATGTTGTTATCTCCTTGGTTAGCTTCACTTGGAGTTGATCATGAGACTCCTTGAGGGAAGCATGAGCTCCCTTCAAGACCTTGTGAGCCTTGTCGAGTATGTCAAACTCCTCCTTGAGTTTCTCATGGCCAATCCCAAGTGCAACTTTCTCAGATTTAAGCACACGAGAAAGAACAATAGCATGATCAAGATCTTTTCGCAATTTAGCATGATCAACATTGTGTGACTCCTCAAGAGTCAAATGAAGACCTCGCTCTTCCTCAAGAGCAATGGAAAGATCTGTAATCTCATCAGCTCAGTCACGACTATGCCCCTCCAACTTGGAGATCGTGTCCTCATGAGACTAAATGATATCATTGGCCTCACCAAGTTGTTCCAAGAGAGCAACAAAGTGCTTCTTGGTTTCACTTTCACCCTTGAGCTTATTCAAGAATTTGTCAAACTCATTCTCATCAACTTTCACCACCTCACTATCATCTACACAATCTAACAATGAAGGGGTAGTAGTGATGCTGGTTTTGATGTTGGGCTTACCTTTTTGATACCTTTGTCCATGAGGCACTTGGAAATGAGGTTCTCATTGGGGGCGCCAAAGAGAGACACCTTGCAAGGGGAAGAGGTGGCAATGGCCATAGTTTGCCGTTGCCATTGACATTCCTTCACCACTTGTATCTTCATCATCATCATCGGAGGTGTACTCTTCATGTGCCACCAAGCCCTTTGGAGGTATATTCTTGGTGAAGTTGTTTTTGTTTGGGAAGGAGTTGGCTTTGTCTTTGCGAATGAGTTTTCCACCGTTGCCTCCCCTCTTCTCATAAGGACAATCCACCACAAAGTGACTCACATTGCCATAATTGTAGCAAGTCCTCACTCGTTACTTGGGCTACTTGAGTTGTTCTTGGAGAAGTTGGTCCTTGAGTTTCTCTTGTTACCCCAAAATTACCTTGATGCAAGAGCCATGTGCTCGTGGTAAGCATACTCGGTGTCTTCGGGGCAACTCTCTTCTTCCTCCTCCTCTTCTTCTTCCGGAATGGCCTTGACCTTAAAGGCAAGGTTGGGAGAGACTTTCTTTGACCGGAGATGAGCTAGAGCATTGTCAGCTGTCTTGTTCATGATGTTCATGGCAATAAACTCATCTAGCACTTCACTTGAAGACAAGGTGTGGAAATTCAGCCTTTGAAAAATCACGGAGGCCATGGCCTTGTTGAATGGCATGATGGCCTTGAGAAACTAGCGCTTGATCCAATTGTCATCCGTGTGCTTGCTCCCATGATCTTGAAGAGCAACTGCAAGTGTTGTCAATCTTCAATAGAGATCGTGAGGATCCTCATCTTCAATCATCACAAACTCATCGGCTTCATCAAGGACCACCTCGAAGTTGGACCTTCGAATGCTAGAGCTTCCCTTGTACAAAGATATGATGTGTTCCCAACAACTCTTTTGCACGAGTGAAGGGATGCAAATGGGATAGATCTTCGGGAGGCACCATGGATTGGAGGATGAACAAGGCAGAGTGATTGTATTGATTATACGCCTCTTCTCTTGGTGTGAAGTTGTTTGGATCATGTGGGTAGAAACCTTGCTTGATGATTCTCCAAAGAATCATTGAGTTGTGATTCAAATGAGACTTGATACGAAAAACCCAATTAGCGGAATCACCCTTTACAAGCTTAGGAAGAGGATTAAGGTTGTTAATATGCGGTGTAGGTATCGGTCCTCCATAGACCAGGGGAGGAGGAACCGAGGCAAAGTTTCCCGTCCCATTCTTGTTTTAAGGGGAGAAGGTTTGAGTACCTTTAGCCGCTTCCTT
This sequence comes from Aegilops speltoides, assembly GCA_021437245.1. NCBI lineage: Eukaryota > Viridiplantae > Streptophyta > Magnoliopsida > Poales > Poaceae > Aegilops > Aegilops speltoides. Next base: position 462,963,488 of record CM038147.1, on the reverse strand, counting down.
GCCGGAATTAGACTCTAACTTCGATGTGGTGGGATTAACCACAAGCAACGGGTCGGGAGTGGATTTCAACCCCTCAAGTAATTCTTTTAGCATGGACTTGACCTCGACCGTCATAGACGTCTTAAGTGAAGCCATTACTTCATTTAAGTTGTCTCAGGTGATTGAGTTCAACTCCATGGCCTCGGGCAATTCGTCCACTCCGTCAACCATACTCTTCGGGTGGTGAAACCCTTAAAAAGAGATGAGGCTCTGATACCAATGGAAATGATCAATATGGTTGACTAGAGGGGGAGTGAATAGGCAACTACCAATTTTTAACTTTACTTAACAAATTAGGGTTAGCAGCAAATAGGTTGTCTAGATGTGTAACTAGGTGAGCAACCTATATGATGCTAACAACAAAAACAATAACAAGAAGAGCAAGCAAAGGATACAACACAATAATAGCTTGCACAAAGTAAAGGTAAGAGATAGCCACAAGTGGAGCCGGTGGAGACGAGGATGTGTTACTGAAGTTCCTTCCCTTTGAGGGGAAGTACGTCTCCGTTGGAGCTGTGTGGAGGCACAATGCTCCCCAAGAAGCCACTAGGGCCACCATATTCTCCTCACGCCCTCACACAATGCGAGATGTCGTGATTCCAATAGTGGTGCCCTTGAAGGAGGCAACCAGACATTTACAAACAAGGTTGAGGCTCTCTCCACAACTGAATTGGAGGCTCCCAACACCACCATGGAGCTTCACCACAATGGAATGTGGCTCCGAGGTGACCTCTTCCGTCTAGGGTGCCCAAACACCCAAGAGTAACAAAATCCACACAAAAAAGTATGGGGGAATCAAATTTTCTTTGGTGGAAGTGTAGATCTAGGTCTCCTCCTTCAATCTATAGCAAATCAACAAGTTTGAGTGGCTAGAAAGGAAGATTGGGAAAGAAAGCTTGGAGGGCATTATTGGAGGGGAGAGAGAGAGAGGCAAGAGGTAAAGTGGTAGGTCGAAGAACCACCCTTTATATAGGAACCCCTAATTTCCAATGTTACAACAGTTTTTACACTACAGCGGTACAACCGCTCATGACCCCAGTACAACCGGGATTCACGGGTATGCTGCAGAACCCTAGCAAGCGGTACAACTAGTGGTATGAGCGGTAGTACCTGTTACATAGAGTAACCGGACCAACCGCTCTACTACTGCCCAACTATTGCCTCGTACAGAAGGGAATCACCCCTATAGCGGTAGTCAAGCTGTAGTTGTACTGGAACTACCGCTTGGTCCGAGTCAAGGAGGAGGCTAAGTCCAGAGTGGTAGAACTGCTCCAGTTACTGGTAGTACCGGTTAGCAGAGGCTAACCGGGAAAACCGCTCCAATCACCGGTAGTACCGGTTAGCCGAGGGTAACCGGGACAATCGAGCCACCACCACCCAAGGACCGCCCGTTCACAGAAGCTTGTCCAGTGGTTGGGTGGTACCGGGCCGATACAACCGCCCATGAAGCTATCCAAGACTTTCCCAGAGCAAGGTGGTACAACCACCCGGGGGCAGCGGTACAACTGCTGGGTACGAACCTGGGCATCACCCCTGGGGCGGTGGTTGCGCCGGTTGAACTGGGCAGTCCGTATAACTGCCCATACGAGCGATACAACCGCTTAGAGGGTAAAACCACTGCTTTGGAAGGAAATGAGGACCTCTCTCTCCTTGAACGGAAGATAACCATGGGTGGACAGGAATACATACGTGCATTGATTCACCCAATACCTTCCGACGTGGATTCCCTCTAATAGTATGAGTGTCCTATGACCAAAGAAATAAACACATAGAGAACACCGTCGTCGATCTTTTTCGTCTGGAGGGAATGCCTAATCGTCTTATACCCAACATAGAGTACCTGAAGAACTTGGCACACGATTAGACCACAAGGAGAGTTGTCATCATCACCAAAACACAAAGGTTGGAAATGCCTTAACAATTGCGAAATGACTTTGTTGTTTGTCCATATTACATTGAAAATGCCACTAATAAGACCCGCGTCACACCAAAAAACACGCAAGGGTTCGCTCCCCTGCCAGCTCGCAGCTCCTCTCCCCTTTCCCTCTAGTTTGATCCCCCTGTAGTGCTAGGGTTCCTCTAGCGAGCTATCTTCGTCGGTTTCATCTCCCCTGCTCTCTCCAGCGAGGCTACATGATCGGCGGGTGGAACCCCATCTTCTCGGCTGCTCCTCCCTCTCCTGGCTCGTGTAGCTACTTCCCTATGGCTCGGCCAATGCTCCACTCCATAGGTCGCTGCCCAACTCCGACCGATGCCCCACTCCAGCAGAACCCTCCCCCCGTTCCCCTCTCCTCCTCCCAGAACATGGTCGTAAGGTGCTGTTGCGGGACGAACTCGTCCAACAAGTTGAGGATCTCCTATGGTTTTTTGCCAAATTTTTATTTTGGTCTGCTATATGATGAATTGCTACGAGCCGCTGCTGCTATATGATGAATTTATATGAGTCATTGATGCTGTTATATGCTTTCAGGTGCTGCTACTAAATGGTGAAAATAGCCACTTGGACCGTGGAATTTTGACAAATAATGGTTCTTCATTTAAATTTAGACAATTATCCTTTGTTTGGAAGCCATTGATCCAAGTAGATTGTGCCAAGTAGATGGTATCTTTGCATCTGCATTTTGAATAAATAATGATGCTATGTTTCTCTTTGATATTAATTACTGTGATGGGTTCCATTCTGGATGTTTGGAAGTCAAATTCATATTCATGTGGGAAGTAAAATGATAAAATATAACGCGATATCATTTAACCGGAACAATAATATAGTACAAGGGCAATATAGACTTTTCACTGACCATACCACAAATAAGGCCCTCTTTGATTCATAGGATTCTCAAAATGCAGGAATAGAAAAAATATATATGAAGGATTGGAGTGGCATGCCCACTTGAATCCCATGGAATTAGCACAGAGTGTTTGATGCCATAGGAAAAACAAAGAAATTGAAAAAAGAGATTGGAGTGGATGCTAGATTTCCAATGAAATCTGATACACATGATTCCATAGGAAAAAATCCTATAGGATTCAATCCTATGAATCAAACAACCAATGTAGGAAAAAAATCCTAAGGATTCTAACCCTTCAAAAATCCTATGGAATTTCCTTGAATCAAAGGAGCCCTAAGCTACAAAACGGGAAATGAAAAGAACTGGTTGTCTTGTTATCTGGAGCTTATATTTACGGGAGATTTTTTATAGGATAGCTCGAAAGAACTGGCCATAAGAACCATGGCCAACAACAATGCCAAACAAATAACATGTCACAATAATTGAAATGTAGTGACTTACCATACCATGTTGTATAGGCTCACCGTTGCACCACCTTTTTTGGCGATGTTCCATGAAAATGCCCCATACATCTTGTACCAAGAAATCTTGTAATTTATCACTACTGCACCTCATCTGCAAGTTGACATGGCTAATTTGAGATATCTTTACATGATAATACATTGCATATCCCTTGCACATAATTAACCACCAATTAACGATTGTGTGTGTTGCAAAAACTAGCCATGACTCTGTGTAATGGACTTGCAGGCGCTCTTAGGGAACCTAATTTAGTGCACTCCTTCATGCCACATTTGACTTTATGTAATGTATGACGTTTATATCTCTAATTTAGCAGCCAGTAGTAGTAATCATTAGCTACACAAAGGGATTTCTTATCGACATCCTAGTAAAACATGCTCGTAGGCACACAACAATACAAGAGAGAGACACACACTTACAAGATCATAGCAATGCTTCAGTCCATGATTTTGGTTGACCAAGGTGTTAGATCCAGAAGAAACGTTGTCCTTGTAGCGCTTACTCGCTCCATAACAAGCCGCTATGATGGCTGTCGAGGTCCGGGAAGGAGATTTGGGGCCATGGACAAGGGTGTTTGGGAAGCGGCTCTGGTAGGATGGACGATGATGTGGATGAACTGGACCTGGGGCCATGGACTATTGCATCGGTGAAGCTGCTCTGATAGGGTTGAGGATGGTGTCGACAAAGCGGATCTACGGTGGACGAGGGCGTCGTGAAGCTTCTTTGGTAGGGTGGACGAGAGCATCGTGAAGCTGCTCCGGTAGTGGATGGACGATAGTGTCGACGAGGCGGATCTGAGGCCATGGACAAGGGCATCGGTGAAGCGGATCCGATAGGGTTGAGGATGGTGTCGATGAAGCGGATCTGCGGACTTGGACGAAGGCATCAGAAAGCTGCTCCGGTAGGGTGGACGACGATGTTGACGAAGTAGATCTAAGGCCGTGGGACAAGGGCATCGGCGAAGCGGCTCCGGGGGTGTTGACAATGGTGTTGACGAAGCGGCTCCGGGGGTGTGTAGGAAGGTGCCTGTGCAGATGCGCTGCTGTAGACGAGAGCACCGACAAAGTAGATTCGGTGCGGGGAACAAGGCCGACACTGAATGGCCTGTGGTACAGTGATGGTTGAGCAATCTATGGTTTCTATGGGAGGTGGGAGAGGTAGATGCAGTCGTGGAAGCAGATCTGGCATGGTGGACGACACCAGCAGTAAATAGACTCTGGTACGCCGGTGGATGAGTAGTCTAGGGTTCCGAGAGGGGAAGAGGTAGAATCACCAATGAAGCACGGATGGCGTGATGTAAGGTGCTCTAGTGTTGTGGAGTAGTCGTTTTTGCGGGAGGGGAGAGAAAATGGAGGTTCTATGTGGTAGGAAAACAGAAAGTTACCAAAGAAGCCCTAGCCTTTATGTAAATGAGGGTCGTGTTGTTCTCCGTGCACCAAGGACAGAGGAGATATTCACATGCTCCATGGAGGCAGGAGATTTTGCCGCCCATGGGATCATTTGTATCCAGTTCAACTAATTTTAGACAGCGCTATCAGGAAGGCGGTGATGTGTGACTGTGTAAACGGAGCACACGTCAACAATAACTCGTATCAAGTCAACCCCAGAAAAAAGGCAATAACTCTGGATGATCCACTCATAACTTGTTTAAAAAAGAATGTGTGGTAGCGCTAAAAAATATACGCGACATTCGTAAAAACTATTCAAGTGTATCCAAAAACGTACTCTTGAAATTTAAAAATATATTCGTACAACATAAAAAGTCCGCGTAGTTTTGAAAAGAAAATCATATCATTCAAAAAAAAATGTGCATTACATTTTGAAAAAGTACACACAATTCAAAACAGTTGTACAATGTAAAAAAAATATTCACGTAGTTTCAGAAAAATATTCTCTACAATTGTAAAAACTGTTTCAATGTTCATATGAATTTTTAACACATATTTGTTTCTTTCCAAAACACGTATATAAAAAACTATGAATCATGTATTTAAAAATTTAAAATGTAAGAAACAAATTCAGCAGTAGTATAAGGAAAATGTAAAATGTGTGTCCAGAAAAATAGTCATGTATTAAAAATAAAAATAAAAAGGAAAAAGGAAAAAAATAGAAAACCTAAAAAGTAACATATATAAAATAAAGAAACAAATAAAAACAAAAAGGGAAAACACCCAAAGAAACCAAATAAACAACACAAAAAGCATAAAATATAAACCGATGGAAAGATTTTAAAACTAGACCGGTCCATAAAATCTTTCCAAAACACCTTAGATGGGCCCGCCTACTAAGCAAAGTATTTTTATTTTTAGTAGCAAAAGGATCCGTGCATTGCAATGCGATTTTTTTTCATAATCTTCAATGGCCATGACCATATTTTGCCGCATCACCGAGATACAGTATAACTCTCAATTTCGTGAAATCTAGAAAACATTTGAAAATCATGAACATTTTTTTAAACATGTGAGTATATTTGAAATCATGAAAACTTTTACAATTTTTCAAACATTCTCTAAAATCAATAATATTTATTTAATTCATGAACATTTTATACAAGTTCAAAGAGTTTTTAAGTAAATTGTGGACATTGTTTTAAACAATATCAATGAACATTATTTTGGAAATTGGCGGAACAATTTTGGAATTCATGACCTTTTTTGAATTGCATGATCATTTTTTGATCAGCGAACATTTTATCGATGGATACTATTTTGTAAGTCACGAATAGTTTTTGAATTTTTAGAATATTTTCCAGTGAACAATTTTTGAATTTGTGAAATTTTGCCCAAATGTATTAACTTTTTATATCGTGAACTTTTAAAAAACATCTTGAACATTTTTCGTTTCCCGAATATATTTTTTTCAAAATTTTAAAAAAAAATTAATAAGCATTTTTTTTACAAAATCGCGAACAATTTTTGTATCCACAAATATTTAATGATTTATTAAACATTTTATTTCAAAATTCTCTTCATAAAATTTTCAAAACCTTTTGAAGTTTGAAATTATTTAAAGTAGAAAAAACGAGAACTAAAAACAAAAATAAAAAAAACGAAATTAAATAAATGCCTCCTGGACATGGGCTGGCGACATGTTCCAGCCCAAATATGCACGCTGCATCTTCTCCCAGCGCGCAGAGCGCAGTATAGAAGGTCCCTTCCTCATGGGCCGGTCCATGTGGGGATTTCTCTGTATAAAATATTTTTTATCACTTATAGGTGGCATTCGCGGGTAATATTTTGTAATTTTAGAGACAATTTGGGTGACGTACCACAGAAACAATAGCACCTTTATTATTACTAGCAAACATGCCCGCGCGTTGCACACGGAGAGTAAAAAGTTACCTCTCATACTCACTCTCTTCACTGCACGATGGCACATGAAAAGCAATATGATAAGTTACGTTGCACAAAAATATAAAAATATGATATTTTTTAAGTGTACTCAAGTTGTTTCCAATTTATAGACCATATGAATATCTATCTAGTAGCAGGTATCTCTTTACGCATTTGTTGTCGTTCCTCTTCGGTGGTGCCCAACAAATATTTGCATTGCGATGAAAACAGCAAAGTATGTTTTATTAATTAATGATAGCATATGCATAAGAGCACTATTTTTGCCTTCCTGGTATATATATTTTATGCAATCCAAGTCAAGTCATAATTTGGTTGCAAACATATTATACAGCTCCATTGAAAACAATCAATTTGTAAGGACATGTATACCAAATGTACAAGGCTGCATATCAATATGGATATTCTTAAAACAAATTCATGGAAATAACTAAAACAATATGAAAATTAAAGTCAAGACATTGGTTTACGTAAAACTTATATCAGCAACATTGTACATTTTTATACATCAGAAATATTTTATATATACACGTTTAATACTTTCCAATTACATGGTCAACATTTTTGAAAACATATTTATTTTTTATGTCTACTTTTTAATACGCATTCTACATATCTTTTTATACATGAGGAACTTTTATATACACATTTAGCATTTTCCAAATACATGATAATATTTTTGAGAACTTATATTTTTATCCCTACTTTGTTCCATACACATTGTATATGTTTGTAACTTTGTATACATTTTTCTTATACATCTGAACCATTGTTCATATGCACATTTAACATTTTAAATACATGATTAACATTTATAAAAAATGAAAAAAATGTATTACTATATTTCTATACGCACTGTACTTTTTATGTATATAATGGAAACATTATTTTATACAACTTTGACATTTCTTAAATGGAAGAGTAACATTTTTACAAAGTCTGCATATAAGTGAATTTATAATTAAAATATTCATAGTATTTTGAAATAAAGCCATAAGAAAAAAAATACAAAAGAATGTAAAAGAAGTCAAAAAAAGGTAAAGGTCAAGCCTATCCGGGTGGGCGTGCGCTTTTGATTTGCTGAGGGGTCGCTGTCTATTGAATCAAAAGCGACGACGGACTTAAAGAAGAAAAAACGAATCGTTTTTTGCACTTACCGGTGGCATAGGGGGGTAATTCATACGCACTCTAGGGCAATTCCGTGACGTGCGACCAGAAGCGCAACATGCTTTATTACTTGAGAAAGATAAGGTATAGGTACTAGTAAAATGCACGTGTTTTGCACGTTGAATTAAAAACTCGTTAGCGATTCCATGGATTCACATGCAACTTTAACCTTGTTGGCAATTTCCATCGATTCACTTCATGATTTTGATTTAATTTGATTTGTAGGGTAGTGAAATCAGTCACACTCCAAAGTTTATTAATCCCTTCGATCTATATTAATTGTCACTGATTTAGTAATAGTTGTATTAAATCAGTGACAATTAATATGGATCGGAGAGAGTATTTGTTTATTTCAGATTTTTTTTTATACAGATTCGATTAGGATTAAAAATAAATTAGTTTAGAATAAAAAAGTGATAAACAAGTAAATTCATAATCCTGTAGATTCTTTAAATCAATCTTGTATAGATTTAGACATGTGAACTTTTATATGGACCAGGACCATTACGTCAAACTGTTAAGTCTCACTCAAAAGTACACTTGTACAGTCTTGACTGAATAAACAAAAAAAAAACTTACAGACGAACACCTAAACATTGTCATGGTGTCGTAGGCATTGACTACTCCCTGGGTGGGATAATATGTGGGCCATGTGATGTTCAGAAAATTCACCACAAGGTTCCAGAAGCCTTTTTTAGCGGGCACAAGGTTCCAGAAGCCTGTAGAATCCATTTGCGCAGCCCAGTACGCAGACTGCCTCGAACTATCTCTTCCTGCCTCACATCCCTCTCAACTCTCCCCAACCCATCTTCCTTTCTCCACAGTGGAGGCAATGGAGCAGCTAGCCACCGGCAGCTGGGGAGCGTAGTGGCAACCTCGTACAGCCACCATGCGTTCAGATTTCACACCTAGAATCTTAGACTTTTCCATGCGTCCGTACCCAGGCTGCTCCCGAGGTCTTCTTTCACGCATGGTCCTGACCAACCATGGCAACCTTCCTCGAAAGCTCCGGACGGCGTTAGACATGTGAGGATGGCGGCGAGACGGATTTAGGCATGCGCAGCCGTGGTCAAGCCGGCTGCAGGTGTCTTCCCCAGGAATGGCATGTTCCCTGATACGCACCACGTCCGGCCACTGCAACGCCTCCCTGCCTCGCAGTCAAGCTCCCCGGGTACACCAGGTGCTGTCAATCTCCTAATTCCTTTTTCATGATCCGAATCTCTTAATTATTTTTCTTTAACCATTAATCATGGAGGATTCCATTCTAGAGAGGACCGAGATTTTGGCGGGCTACTAATCTGCACCTTGGAGAGGTTAACTTTAGAAAAAGAATGTTAAGAAACAACTTTCATGACCTCATTCCCTTGTTCTTGAACATGATGGTCTACAAAATTTTAGCCAGCAGTGTACATAGGAGCAATGAAATCCTTGGTCGCTCGCTCGGTTCGGTTTATCACATGACTCATTTTGTATATATACTAGCAAAAGGGCCCGTGCGTTGCAACGGGAGAAAAGTCATAATCTTCAATAACCATGATCACATTTTGCAGCATCACCAAGATACACTATCACTCTCAATTTCGTGAAATCATTAACATTTTTTAAAACTCGTGAACATATTTGAAATCATGAACATTTTAAACTATTTGCAAACGTTTTTAACAATTTTCTTGAATCGGCAAACATTTCTAGAATGGGCGAACATTGTTTTGGAAATTTTTTGAACAATTTTTTAATTTCATGCACAATTTTTATTTAACAAACATTTTTTTGAAATGCTTGATCATTTTTTGAATCAACAAACATTTTGTGAATGAATAAACTATTTTGTAATTCATGAACATTTTTAAAAAATTTAGGATATTTTTTTCATGAACATCTTTTGAATTGGCGAAATTTGTTCAGTTTCATTAACATTTTTAATACTTGAACTTTTTCAAAAATTATGAATTTTTTTATTTCCCAAACATTAGATTTTGAAATTTCAAACATTTTTTTTAATATATTTTTATAAAATGCGGACATGTTTCCAATCCACAAACATTTTATGATTTATTAACCATTTTATTTCAAAATTCTCATTTTTTAATTTTCAGGAGTTTTTCAAGTCATTTTTTGAATTTTTCAGAACTTTTTGAAGTCCTAAATTATTTAAAGTAACAAAAAGGAAAACAGAAAAAGAAATAAGAAAATAAGAAAATTTGAAAACCAGGCCACTCGGACATGGGCCGGTCCAAACGGATGTGGTGCGTCTTATCCTAGCACGCAGAGCGCAGTATGGGAGGTCCCTATTGCATGAGCCGGCCAAGGCGGAGGATTCCCCTATGAGAAATATGTTTTATCATTTATAGGTGGCATTGGTGGGTAATATTTTACAACTTTGGAGCAATTTCCGTGACGTGCCGCAAAAAGCAATAGCCCATTTATTATCAGAAATAGTACAAATACCCGTGCGTTGCACCGGACGGAAAAATGGGCATAACCTGCTTCATGTGCCATTGTGCATCTTTCTATATCCCTTTTTTATAAGCGTTGATAATGTGGTCGAACATGAGAATTTCCTTATTTTCAGTAAAAGCTAGCGTTCAGCAAGAACCCGTGCATTGCAACGGGTATGATTTTATCTCATAGTGAAATACTGAGCTCTGTCTCTATCTTTCAATCTGTTAGATTCTTCTTCGTCTTATTATGAATTCATATTTTATACTTGACCACTTCAAAGATAAGACGACGTATTAGATAGTAAAGAGTTTACATTGCTTGGTGCTCTGTTGTTGATACGGTACCGCCAACAGTAGGAGCAAACCAACTGCGCCAACACGGCTACTTCCCTTGTCACCATCATCAGAGCTCGAACAGGATCAGGATTGGGACATGCAGAATTGCGGGTGAGATGATAATATGATATAAGGGAGGGGAGTAGCTACATGCATGATGGTGGTGCACGAAAGGACCGAGGACATGGTCGACGTAGCCATGACCACATGCTTATCTCCTCTCCCCCCCCTCTCTCTCTCTCTCTCTCTCTCTCTCTAGCCGAGTGCGGGGCGAAATAGGACGCAACCCCTCCTCTAGACCCAGTTCAAGCAGGCATTGTCGTACTCTCTCAACTCTTCGTCCCTCCCTCCTCTCTATCTCATCAACGGCATCACGAACATCGAGACTTGAGGAATATATTGATGACAAGTAGTCCATAGGTGAGCCCCAAATATCTTTTCCCTTCAGAAATAGTATTTATTTTCAATATTTTTTTGAACAAATCTTTCCAATATTTCATTCGCACATCTTTTAATACTGTAACTACTAATATTCATAATTAAGATTAAGCTATGGTAGGCTTAAACAGCAACAAGTAGTAGTAAATTGTATGCTAGCAGAGATTTAGCTGTACGCAAAAAAAAGGAATCGGCTTGTAGCAGCAGCGACATGGCATCGTCTAGAAAAAGCAGTACGATAACACTCAATCCCACCAAGAATCTTATCTTCTCCACACATCCACCCAGCGCTGTGCTGACCAGCACCACCAGACCTCCTGCCGCGCCTCCGCCACAGGCCAAGGCAGCCCTCGCGCGCGCAGGCCGGCTGCCAGCCAGGAGCCCATGAGCAAGCCAGCCGTGTTGCACAACGCCGCCGCCCGTACGCCGCCGCCAGCACCAACCACGCCGGAGTAAGGAACTCCCCCCGACCCCGGGCGCCTGCCTCCCGTCCGACGACCGGCCGCTGCTCCGCTGACCTTCTCCCTCTCCATTCATTCCCCTTCTGGTTCTCTCTCACCTCTCACCTCCCCGTATCTTTTCTGTATAGGGAGCATCACACCCGCGCCATGGACCTCCGACCCCGACGCCCAAGCTCCCGATGCTGTTCAGCGCCAGATCCACGCCGCCCCACCTTCTCCGACCGTGTTGGGAGCCACCGTCAGGAGCACCCGCGACGTCCAAGCGCCAAGTCCTGCTTGATCCCAGCGCCACTCCTCCACCGCAGGCCACGACGGCCGCCCCAGCTTCGCTCCAGCGGCCCACGACTCTGTTCTGCTTCCCCGAGGCAAGGGCGATTACTGCCGTACGGCTCGTCCCGGCGGCCCCCCATTTGTTCCAGCCGCACCCACGGGGATCCATTCCTCTTCAGTCTTCCCCAAGGTTGGCCTGATCTCTCTCTCTTATTCTCTTGATCAGCCATCTCTGCTTAAGCCCCTCTCTCATCTCATCTCGCTTTGTTATTCGGCTTGTTGATTGTCTACTTTTGAACATATATAAATTTGTAGGGTTCGATACAAAGCTGCGATGTGGAACTAATAGTTAGGGCCTCTTTGATTCGCAGGATTCTGAAAACATGGGAACAAAAAAATGTAGGAATAGAGTGTCATGTCCACTTGTATCCTATGGGATTTAGAGAAGTGTTTGATAGCACAGGAAAAGCAAAGGAATTCTACAAAGAAGTATGAGTGCATGGAAAGTTTCCTCTAAAATGTAGTACAAATGAATCCTATGGAAAAAATCCTAAGGATTCCAATCCTACAAATCAAACGAACATCACAGGAGAAAATCCTAAGGATCTAAATCCTGTAAAAATCCTATGAAATTCCTTTGTATCAAAGGAGCCCTTAATTTGGAGACTGCAGAAGATGTGGGGGAGGACTGATGCACCGGCGGCACGCAGCGGCGCGGAGGTGGGCCGGCGACACACGACGGCGCGGAGGTGGGCCGGCGGCACGTGGTGTGGCCGGTGCCAGGAGGTGGAGATGGGATTGGGTTTTTTAGGGGGATTGGGAGGCAGGGACGTGCGGGTGGGTACCGCTTCGGGTTGAGTTATAATCGTACTGCGGGTTAAATACCCAAAACAACAGGGGGGTTTCTGTAAAAACACCGACGACGTACGAAAACATAACACACGCTCTTAACTCAACAACCATCACTCAAGACCACAATAGGTCCATTTCCTTTATTTTTGCGAGGCATCATATTTATGTTGCCGCTTATTCTCCTTCTCATCCTCGCCAACGATGGCCTCGGTGTTCACACAAAACAACAAAAAATGCGTGTTGAATATGGTTAATCCTAAGGCGTTCTCTCTCCCTCTCTTCTCCCTCTCCCTCTCTCCCCCTCTCTCTCTCTCTCGCTTTCTTTCACTCTCGCGATGAGAAATCTGTTGTTTTCCCCAGCGACATTTTTTAGAGGTATGCATGTGTAGTTATCGATGTTTTCTTTTCCCTATATGGTTATAGTGGGGTGTTTATTTGCAATCTGGATCGCCGCCGGTATGAAAAAAACGGATCTTGCGCTATAAATTATAAGTTTGCTTCCATAACAATATTTTAAAAATATTTAACAGGTAAAATTAATATCATATTTAGATTCCACACATTTTTCTAATAAAATTTCATATATAATATGTTAAAATCAAAGTTACGGTTTAAAAGATACAGATAATTTAGAAAATCATTTGGTTTAACTCAAATATATTCCAAAATAATATTTAAAAATATTTAACAGGTAAAAATAATCTCATTCATATTCTACATATTTTTCTAATCAAATTTCATATATAACATGTTCAATCGGAGTTACAGTTTAAAAGATATGAATGATTTTAAAAAGCATTTGTTTGACTTAAATATGATTCGCGCGGATGAATTACCTAAAACATCAGGGGGTTCGAAAAACGTAAAATAACGGTTCGGGTGTGACTTAGATCCGGACGGCGGGTTGATTTCAAGAAAAGACAGGGATTTTTATGTAAAATGCCATGACGAACGAAAGAAACCCAATTTGCTTTATTATTAGGTAAAGAGGTAGAGAGGTAGAGATAGAGATAGAGATAGAGATATTATACGGACATGTAGTTTCTGAAGGTCCCATCTTCTTTGTTTAATGGTTGATTTGAAGTTGAGTGACTACCACGTGGCACAATCTGAATACATCTAAGTAGTTCATCCAATGGTTGTTGATGTCCGGATTTGCCACCTCTCAACCGTCCGATTGAGTTTATCCAACGGTCGGTATTCAAAGTTATTCCCACCCTATATAGTGGTATAGATATAGATTTCGGGCACGCCCCAGAAATCAATTCGTTTAGATCAAAAGATGGAATCAATCCATTGCTCGGTCGCTCGCTCAGGTCGTTGGACTAGTCTGGTTTGTTTCTTCTGTGCTGTCTAACTGTATGAAATGATCCGATTGTACTGGTATTTCTTTATTTCTTTTGTGTTTTTTGTTATTGCATTCTTTGGTATTTTATTTATTTTTCGTCTTACAGTTTTAATTGTTCCATTGTCTTTTTTTATGTATATTTTATACACATTTTCCCTTTTTATTATTAATCGTTTTTATGGTTATATTCTCCTTTTTTCCTTTGTATTTTTCTTTGTTTTTATGTTTTTCACTAGCTTTTTTTATCTCCTTTTCTTTTCTGCATCACATGCTAATTTTTCATATGTATCGTAAATTTTTGTATACATCAGGAGTATTTTCTATACTTGTTTAACATTTTTCAAATACATGGTTAACTTTTTTCAAACATGTGTTTCGATGTCTAGTTTCTCTTGCACATTGTAAAAAAATTTGTATACATTTAAAATATTTTTTGTATACATATAAAACATTTTTGGCAGACGTTTAATATTTTTACATACAGGATTAACATTTTTTCAAAAACAAGTTTTGAAACATTTTTCTGAACTTATTTGAAAGATTTTTGAAATACACGTTTATTTTTTCGGAAGGATACAAAATACTTTACAAATTAGGTATGCATTTATTAACATTGCATGAATACTTTTCAGAAATGTCACGAGAATAATGCGCGAACACTTTACTAAAAATGCCACATACATTTGTTTTGAATGGTATGACATATTTTTTTTATTATGCAACATTTTTAAATTGTATAAATATTTATTCTAAAGTAGACAAATATTTTTCGAAAGATGTGTACATATTCATGTATATTTTTTAATGCTTCAACATTCTTAGAAGTTGCGGGAACATTTTTTAAGCACTGCATAAATATATTAAATATAATATTTTATTTTAGGATATTTCAGAATATATAACAAAGAAAAAGAAAAACCAAAACAATGAAAGGAAGCGAACCAGGCAGCTACGCTTCTTGGGCTAGTCCATTTACTGCAGCATTGTTGGCAAGCTGGATTTATACCTTGTAGTAATATTATTGCATATGAGTGTGTGAATTTCACGAAGCGCTACAAGTCATTAAAGCATCATCACTGTGCTCCAAATTAGACATAAGCCAACGACAAAGTTGAGTGCAATTATTTGAGAGCCATTACGATCAAGCTTGGATTTTCAGAGAGATGGGTAAATATTATTATGAACCTTGCACTTTTATTTCTTATTCAGTTTTGTTCAATGGCAAAAAGTTTGAGGAGTTCAAACCAAGTCGAGGTATTTGTCAGGGAGATCTTATTTCCCCCTACTTGTTATTGATGGCGGTGCAGGGCTTTTCATCCCTCCTAAAAAATTTAGACCACTCATCGTAGATTGGTGGGTTACAAGTGGCACCCTCGGCTCCACCGGTGAATCACTTATTGTTTGTGGATGATAGTCTGCTATTCTTCAAAGCTAATGGTGTCGGGGCGACGAAGGTATCAAACCCGTGGGATAAGTATTGCCAAGCTTCAGGTCAGAAAATAAATACAAACAAGCCTCTCTATTTTTTAGTAAGAAATGTTCGGGAAACATAAAGGAGGAGAGAAAAACTACTTGAACGTCCCAAAAGAATCTCTGAATGACAAGTACCTAGGAATGCCTTCTGACATAGGTACTTCAAAATTTGGAGCCTTCAAGTATCTTAAGGATAGGTTGTGGAGTAAGGTGAAAGGATGGATCAAGAAAACATTATCATTCACTGGTAAGGAAGTGTCGATTAAGTCCGTTGCGCAAGTAGTGCCGGTTTGTTCTATGTCTTGCTTCAAGCTACCCAGAAGTTTATGTGAGCATTTGAAAAAACTTATTGGGCGGTTTTGGTGGCGTAGTAGAGAAGGGAAAAGGAGACCAAGTTGGATCTTATGGATATCAATGACCCAACCCAAGTATATGGGGGGCCTGGGTTTTCAAGATTTTTAACTCTTCAATTTGGCATTGTTGGCACGCCAGGCTTAGCGATTACTGCATGACCCGGCGTTATTGTGGTCACGGTTGGTCCACACAGTGTATTTTCCTAATGGTTCTATCTTAAATGTTTAATTGGGCAACCAACCATCACAGGTCTGGAGTGAAGGAAATATGCCCTAGAGGCAATAATAAAGTTATTATTTATTTCCTCATATCATGATAAATGTTTATTATTCTTGCTAGAATTGTATTAACCGGAAACATGATACATGTGTGAATACATAGACAAACATATAGTCACTAGTATGCCTCTACTTGACTAGCTCATTAATCAAAGATGGTTATGTTTCCAAACCATAGACATGTGTTGTCATTTGATTAGTGGGATCACATCATTAGAAGAATGATGTGATTGACATGACCCATTCCGTTAGCCTAGCACTTGATCGTTTAGTATACTGCTATTGCTTTCTACATGACTTATACATGTTCCTCGTAACTATGAGAATCATGCAACTCCGCTTACGGGAGGAACACTTTGGTACTACCAAACGTCACAACGTGCTCGGGTGACTATAAAGGAGTACTACGGTGTCTCCGAAGGTACATGTTGAGTCAGGCGTATTTGAGATTAGGTTTTGTCACTCCGATTGTCGGAGAGGTATCTCTGGCCCTCTCGGTAATGCACATCACTATAAGCCTTGCAAGCAATGTGACCAATGAGTTGGTTATGGGATGATGCATTACGTATCGAGTAAAGAGACTTGCCAAGAATGAGATTGAACTAGGTATTGGATACCGACGATCAAATCTCGGGCAAGTAACATACCAATGACAAAGGAACAACATATGTTGTTATGCGGTTTGACCGATAAAGATCTTCGTAGAATATGTAGGAACCAATATGGGCATCCGTGTTCCGCTATTGGTTATCGAATGAGAATAATTCTAGGTCATGTCTACATAGTTCTCAAACCCGTAGGGTCCGCACGCTTAACGTTACGATGACAGTTTTATTATGAGTTTATAAGTTTTGATGTACCGAAGTTTGTTCGGAGTCCCGGATGTGATCACGGACGTGACGAGGAGTCTCGAAATGGTCGAGACATAAAGATTGATATACTGGAAGCCTATATTTGGACATCGGAATCGTTCTGGGTGAAATCAGCATTTTACTGGAGTACCGGGAGGTTACCGGAACCCCCGGGGGGTTATTGGGCCTACATGAGCCTCGAGGGAGAAGAGGGAAGGAGGCAGGAGGGGTCCGCGTGCCCCTCCCCTTCCTAGTCCTAATAGGACAAGGGAAGGGGGCGGCGCCCCCCCTTTCCTTCCCCTCTTCCTCCTCTTTCCCCCTTCTCCTATTCCAACTAGGAAAGAAGGGAGTCCTACTCCCAAGGACTCCCCCCTTGGCGCGCCCTCCTTGGCCGGCCGCCTCCTCCCCCTGGCTCCTTTATATACGGGCGGGGGCACCCATAGACACACAAGTTGATCTACGGATCGTTCCTTAGCCGTGTCGCGGTGCCCTCCACCATATTCCACCTCGGTCATATCGTCATGGAGTTTAGGCGAAGCCTGCTGCCGGTAGAACATCATCATCGCTACCACGCCGTTGTCCGACGGAACTCATCTCTAGAGCTTTCTTTGGATCGGAACCCGGAGATCGCCATCGAAATGAACGTGTCTTTGAACTTCGGAGGTGTCGTGCGTTCGGTGCTTGGATCGGTCGGATCGTGAAGACGTACGACTACATCAACCGCGTTGTGCTAACGCTTCCGCTTATGGTCTACGAGGGTACGTGGACAACACTCTCACCTCTCGTTGCTATACCATCACCATGATCTTGCGTGTGCATAGGAATTTTTTTGAAATTACTACGTTCCCCAACAGTGGCATCCGAGCCTAGGTTTTATGCGTTGATGTTATATGCACGAGTAGAACACAAGTGAGTTGTGGGCGATACAAATCATACTACTTACAAGCATGTCATACTTTGGTTCGGCGGTATTGTGAGATGAAGCGGCCCAGACCGACATTACGCGTACGCTTACGCGAGACTGGTTTCACCGTTACGAGCACTCGTGCTTAAAGGTGGTCGGCGGGTGTCTGCTCTCTCACTTTAGCCGAATCAAGTGTATACGCCCGGTCCTTGCGAAGGTTAAAACAAGACTAACTTGACGAACTATCGTTGTGGTTTTTGATGCGTAGGTAAGAACGGTTCTTGCTAAGCCCGTAGCAGACCACGTAAAATTTGCAACAACAAAGTAGAGGACGTCTAACTTGTTTTTGCAGGCATGTTGTGATGTGATATGGTCAAGACGTGATGCTACATTTTATTGTATGAGATGATCATGTTTTGTAACCGGTTATCGGCAATCGGCGAGAGCCATATGGTTGTCGCTTATTGTATGAAATGCAAGCGCCTCGTAATTGCTTTACTTTATCACTAAGCGGTAGCGATAGTCGTAGAAGCAATAGATGGCGTAACGACAACGATGCTACGATGGAGATCAAGGTGTCGCGCCGGTGACGATGGTGATCATGACGGTGCTTCAAAGATGGAGATCACAAGCACAAGACGATGATGGACATATCATATCACTTATATTGATTGCATGTGATGTTTATCCTTTATGCATCTTATCTTGCTTTGATTGACGGTAGCATTTTAAGATGATCTCTCACTAATAATCAAGAAGTGTTCTCCCGAGTATGCACCGCTATGAAAGTTCTTCGTCTTTGAGACACCACGTGATGATCGGTGTGATAGGCTCTACGCTCAAATACAACGGTGCAAAACAGCTACGCAGTAATACTCAGTCATACTTGACGAGCCTAGCATATACAGATATGGCCTCGGAACACGGAGACCGAAAGGTCGAACATGAATCATATAGTAGATATGATCAACATGGTGATGTTCACCATTGAAACTACTCCATCTCACGTGATGATCGGACATGGTTTAGTTGATTTGGATCACGTGATCACTTAGATGACTAGAGAGATGTCTGTCTAAGTGGGAGTACTTAAGTAATATGATTAATTGAACTTAAATTTATCATGAACTTAGTACCTGATAGTATTTTGCTTGTCTATGTTTGTTTGTAGATAGATGGCTCGTCTTTGTTGTTCCGTTGAATTTTAATGCGTTCCTTGAGAAAGCAAAGTTGAAAGATGATGGTAGCAATTACACGGATCGGGTCCGTAACTCGAGGATTATCCTCATTCTTTGCACGTAAAAGTTACGCCCCGAACAACACTGGGTGCCAGCTGCTGCCGATGCAATGCATAACGTTAAGAACGTCTGGCGAGCAAAGTCGATGACTACTCGATAGTTCATGTGCCATGCTTTACGGCTTAGAACCGGCCTTCAACGACGTTTTGAACGTCATGGAGCATATGAGATGTTCCAGAGTTGAAGTTAATATTTCAAGCAAATGCCCGATTGAGCGATATGAAGTCTCCAATAAGTTCTATAGCTGCAAGATGGAGGAGAATAGTTCATTAGTGAACACATACTCAAAATGTGCAGGTATAATAATCACTTGATTCAACCGGGAGTTAATCTTCACGATGATAGTGTCATTGATGAAATTCTCCAATCATCGCCACCAAGCTACAAGAGCTTCGTGATGAACTATAATATGCAAGGGATGACCAAGACTATTCCTAGCTCTTCGCAATGCTAAAACCCGCGAGGTAGAAATCAAGAAGGAGCATCAAGTGTTGATGGTTAACAAGACCACCAGTTTCAAGAAAAGGGCAAAGGAAAGAAGAAGGGAATTTCAAAAAGAACGGCAAGCAAGTTCTTTGCTCAAGAGAAGAAACCCAAGTCCGACCTAAGCTCAAATCGAGTGCTTCCACCGCAAGCGATCGACACTAGAAGCGGAACGCCCCAAGTATTTGGCGGATAAGAAGGATGGCAAAGTGAACAAAGGTATATGTGATATACATGTTATTGATGTGTACCTTACTAATGCTCACAGAGCACTGGTATTTGATACTTGGTTCAGAGCTAATATTTGCAACTCAAACAGGACTACGGATTAGCGAAGATTGGCTAAGGACGAGGTGACGATGCGCTGGGAAATGGTTCCAAAATCGATGTGATCGCGATCGGCACACTACCTCTACATCTACCATCGGGATTAGTTTTAGACCTAAATAATTGTTATTTGGTGCCGGCGTTGAGCATGAACATTATATCTGGATCTTGTTTGATGCGAGACGGTTATTCATTTAAATAAGAGAATAATGGTTGTTCTATTTATATGAGTAATATCTTTTATGGTCATGCACCCTTGAAGAGTGGTCTATTTTATTGAATCTCGATAGTAGTGATACACATGTTCATAGTGTTGAAACCAAAAGATGCAGAGTTGATAACGATAGTGCAACTTATTTGTGGCAATTGCCGTTCGGTCATATCGGTGTAAAGCGCATGAAGAAACTCCATCTTGATGGGCTTTTGGAATCACTTGATTATGAATCACTTGGTACTTGCGAACCGTGCCTTATGGGCAAGATGACTAAAACGCCGTTCTCCTAACTATGGAGCGAGCAACCGATTTGTTGGAAATCATACATACCGATGTTTGTGGTCCAATGAATGTTGAGGCTCGCGGCGGATATCGTTATTTTCTCACCTTCACAGATGATTTGAGAAGATATGGGTATATCTACTTAATGAAACACAAGTCTGAAACATTTGAAAAGTTCAAAGAATTTTAGAGTTAAGTGGAAAATTATCATAACAAGAAAATAAAGTTTCTACGATCGATCGTGGAGGAGAATATTTGAGTTACGAGTTTGGTCTCGCACTTGAAACAATGCGAATAGTTTAAGAACTCACGCCACCCTAACACCACAATGAAATGGTGTGTCCGAACGTCGTAATCGTACTTTACTAGATATGGTGCGATCTATGATGTCTCTTACTGATTTACCGCTATCGTTTTGGGGTTATGCTTTAGAGACGGCCACATTCACGTTAAATAGGGCACCATCAAAATCCGTTGAGACGACGCCTTATGAACTGTGGTTTGGCAAGAAACCAAAGTTGTCGTTTCTTAAAGTTTGGGGCTGCGATACTTATGTGAAGAAACTTCAACTAGATAAGCTCGAACCCAAATCGGAGAAATGTGTCTTCATAGGATACCCAAAAGAAACTATTGGGTACACCTTCTATCACAGATCTGAAGGCAAGATTTTCGTTGCTAAAATCGGATCCTTTCTAGAGAAGGAGTTTCTCTCGAAAGAAGTGAGTGGGAGGAAAGTACAACTTGATGAGATAATTGTATCTACTCCCTTATTGGAAAGTAGTTCATCACAAGAACCGGTTCCTGTGACAACTACACCAATTAGTGAGGAAGCTAATGATATTGATCATGAAACTTCAGATCAAGTTTCTATTGAACCTCATAGGTCTACCAGAGTAAGATCCGCACCAGAGTGGTATGGTAATCCTATTCTGGAAGTTATGTTACTTGACCATGATGAACCTACAAACTATGAGGAAGCGATGATGAGCCCAGATTCCGCAAAATGGCTAGAAGCCATGAAATGTGAGATGGGATCCATGTATGAAAACAAAGTATGGACTTTGGTTGACTTGCCCGTTGATCGGCAAGCCATTGAGAATAAATGGATCTTTAAGAAGAAGACTGACGCCGATGGTAATGTAACTGTCTATAAAGCTCGACTTGTTGCGAAAGGTTTTCGACAAGTTCAAGAGGTTGACTACGATGAGACATTCTCACCCGTAGTGACGCTTAAGTCTGTCCGAATCATGTTAGCTATTGCTGCATTTCATGATTATGAAATTTGGCAAATGGATGTCAAAACTGCATTCTTGAATGGATTTCTAGAAGAAGAGTTGTATATGATGCAGCCAGAAGGTTTTGTTGATCCAAAAGGTGCTAACAAAGTGTGCAAGCTCCAGCGATCCATTTATGGACTGGTGCAAGCATCTCGGAGTTGGAACAAACATTTTGATAGTGTGATCAAAGATATGGTTTTATACAGACTTTTGGAGAAGCCTCAGATTACAAGAAAGTGAGTGGGAGCTCAGAGCATTTCTAATATTATATGTAGATGACATATTATTAATTGGAAATGATATAGAATTTCTAGATAGCATAAAGGGATACTTGAATAAAAGTTTTTCAATGAAAGACCTCGGTGAAGCTGCTTACATATTTGGCATCAAGATCTATAGAGATAGATCAAGACGCGTAATAGGACTTTCACAAAGCACATACCTTGACAAAATTTTGAAAAAGTTCAAAATGGATCAGGCAAAGAAAGGGTTCTTGCCCGTGCTACAAGGTGTGAAGTTGAGTCAAACTCAATGCCCGACCACAAAGAAGATAGAGAGAGAATGAAAGATGTTCCTATGCTTCACCATAGGCTCTATCATGTATGCAATGTTGTGTACCAGACCGACGATGCTTAGCAATAAGCTTGGCAGAAGGTACCAAAGTAATCCAGAGTGGATCATCGGACATCGGTCAAGAACATCCCGAAGCACCGAAAAGGACTAAGGATATGTTTCTCGATATGGAGGTGACAAAGAGCTAGTCGTAAATGGTTACGCCGATGTAAGCTTTGACACCGATCCGGACGATTCTAAATCGCAAACCGGATACGTGTTTTTATTAAACGGTGGAGCTGTAAGTTGGTGCGAGTTCTAAACAAAGTGTCGTGGCGGGATCTACATGTGAAGTAGAGTACATAGCTGCTTACAAGCGACAAATGAAGGAGTCTGGATGAAGGAGTTCATTTCCGATCTAGGTGTCATACCTAGTGCATCGGGACCAATGAAGATCTTCTGTGACAATACTGGTGCAATTGCCTTCGCAAAGGAATCCAGATTTCAAAAGAGGACCAAGCACATAAAAAGACGCTTCAATTCCATTCGGGACCAAGTCCAAGTGGGAGACATAGAGATTTGCAAGATACATACGGATCTGAATGTTGCAGACCCGTTGACTAAGCCTCTCTCACGAGCAAAACATGATCAGCACCAAGACTCCATGGGTGTTAGAATCATTACTATGTAATCTAGATTATTGACTCTAGTGCAAGTGGGAGATCAAGGAAATATGCCCTAGAGGCAATAATAAAGTTATTATTTATTTCCTCATATCATGATAAATGTTTATTATTCATGCTAGAATTGTATTAACCGGAAACATGATACATGTGTGAATACATAGACAAACATATAGTCACTAGTATGCCTCTACTTGACTAGCTCATTAATCAAAGATGGTTATGTTTCCTAACCGTAGACATGTGTTGTCATTTGATTAGTGGGATCACATCATTAGAAGAATGATGTGATTGACATGACCCATTCCGTTAGCCTAGCACTTGATCGCTTAGTATACTTGCTATTGCTTTCTACATGACTTATACATGTTCCTGTAACTATGAGAATTATGCAACTCCGCTTACGGAGGAACACTTTGGTACTACCAAACGTCACAACGAATCGAGTGATTATAAAGGAGTACTACAGGTGTCTCCGAAGGTACATGTTGAGTTGGCGTATTTCGAGATTAGGTTTTGTCACTCCGATTGTCGGAGAGGTATCTCTGGGCCCTCTCGGTAATGCACATCACTATAAGCCTTGCAAGCAATGTGACCAATGAGTTGGTTACGGGATGATGCATTATGTAACGAGTAAAGAGACTTGTCAGTAATGAGATTAAACTAGGTATTGGATACCGACGATCAAATCTCGGGCAAGTAACATACCGATGACAAAGGGAACAACGTATGTTGTTATGCGGTTTGACCGATAAAGATCTTCGTAGAATATGTAGGAACCAATATGGGCATCCTAATTCCGCTATTGGTTATGGACCGAGAATAATTCTAGGTCATGTCTACATAGTTCTCGAACCCGTAGGGTCCGCACGCTTAACGTTACGATGACAGTTTTATTGTGAGTTTATAAGTTTTGATGTACCGAAGTTTGTTCGGAGTCCCGGATGTGATCACGGACGTGATGAGGAGTCTCGAAATGGTCGAGGCATAAAGATCGATATATTGGAAGCCTATATTTGGACATCGGAATCGTTCCGGGTGAAATTGGCATTTTACCAGAGTACCGGGAGGTTACCAGAACCCCCGGGGGGTTATTGGGCCTACATGGGCCTCGAGGGAGAAGAGGGAAGGAGGCAGGAGTGGGCCACGCGCCCCTTCCTTTCCTAGTCCGAATAGGACAAGGGAAGGGGGGCAGCGCCCCTCTTTCCTTCCCCTCTTCCTCCTCTTTCCCCCCTTCTCCTATTCCAACTAGGAAAGAAGGGAGTCCTACTCTCCCCCCTTGGCGCGCCCTCCTTGGCCGGCCGCCTCCTCCCCCCTGGCTCCTTTATATACGGGGGCGGGGGGCACCCCGTAGACACACAAGTTGATATACGGATCGTTCCTTAGCCGTGTGCGGTGTCCCCCTCCACCATATTCCACCTCGGTCATATCGTCATGAGTTTAGGCGAAGCCTGCGCCGATAGAACATCATCATCGCCACCACGCCATCATGCCGACGGAACTCATCTCCGGAGCTTTGCCGGATTGGAGCCCGGAGATCGCCATCGAAATGAACGTGTCTTTGAACTCGGAGGTGCCTTCGCTCGGTGCTTGGATCGGTCGGATCGTGAAGACGCACGACTACATCAACCGCTTTGTGCTAACGCTCCGCTTCACGTCTCGAGGGTACGTGGACAACACTCTCCCCTCTCGTTGCTATACCATCACCATGATCTTGCGTGTGCGTAGGAAATTTTTTGAAATTACTACGTTCCCCAACATGGAGGACTACCATAGAGTGACGAGATGTTCTATGACACGGTCTTACAAAGAGAATTGGTAATGGGGAGTCAACTCACATATGGGATCAAAATTGGATACCCAAAGATGCAATGATGAGGCCTACTTTGTGTTTAGCAGCTAACCCGCTCACTAAGGTTAGTGAATTGATAGATAGTACAAGTGTAACATGGAGGAGGGATGTGATTGATACATTTTTCCTGCAAGTGATGCACAAACTATACTCAGTATTTCGCTTTGTACTAGAAACATGCTTGATTTTTGGGCCTGGTTTGATGAAAAGAAAGGCAACTTTACGGTGAGAATAGCTTACCGCATGCTAGCTGAAATGAAGAGGAGATGAGAGGACTGGTTAGAAGGCAATGCGAGTGGGTCAAACAAGCAAGTAGAAGCAAAGTCTTGGTTATCTCTTTGGTTGATTGATGTTGCTGAAGGAAATATGCCCTAGAGGCAATAATAAAGTTATTATTTATTTCCTCATATCATGATAAATGTTTATTATTCATGCTAGAATTGTATTAACCGGAAACATGATACATGTGTGAATACATAAACAAACACATAGTCACTAGTATGCCTCTACTTGACTAGCTCATTAATCAAAGATGGTTATGTTTCCTAACCATAGACATGTGTTGTCATTTGATTAATGGGATCACATCATTAGGAGAATGATGTGATTGACATGACCCATTCCGTTAGCCTAGCACTTGATCGTTTAGTATATTGCTATTGCTTTCTTCATGACTTATACATGTTCCTGTAACTATGAGAATTATGCAACTCCCATTTACCGGAGGAACACTTTGGGTACTACCAAACGTCACAACGTAACTGGGTGATTATAAAGGAGTACTACAGGTGTCTCCAAAGGTACATGTTGAGTTGGCGTATTTCGAGATTAGGTTTTGTTACTCCAATTGTCGGATAGGTATCTCTGGGCCCTCTCGGTAATGCACATCACTATAAGCCTTGCAAGTGATATGACCAATGAGTTGGTTACGGGATGATGCATTACGTAACGAGTAAAGAGACTTGCCGGTAACGAGATTGGACTAGGTATTGGATACCGACGATCAAATCTCGGGCAAGTAACATACCGATGACAAAGGGAACAACGTATGTTGTTATGCGGTTTGACCGATAGAGATCTCGTAGAATATGTAGGAACCAATATGGGCATCCAGGTTCCGCTATTGGTTATCGATCGAGAATAGTTCTAGGTCATGTCTACATAGTTCTCGAACCCGTAGGGTCCGCACGCTTAATGTTACGATGACAGTTTTATTATGAGTTTATAAGTTTTGATGTACCGAAGTTTGTTCGGAGTCCCGAATGTGATCACGGACATGACGAGGAGTCTCAAAATGGTCGAGACATAAAGATTGATATATTGGATGACTATATTCGGACACCGGAAGTGTTTCGCACGTTTTCGGAGAAAACCGGAGTGCCGGAGGGGTTACCGGAACCCCCCCGGGAGAGTAATGGGCCTTATGGGCCTTAGGGGAAAGGAGAGAGGGGCGGCTAGCATGGGCCGCGCGCCCCCTCCCCCCTCTGGTCCGAATTGGACTAGGAGGGTGGGCGGCGCCCCCCCCTTTCCTTCCCCCTCTCCCCCTTCCTTCCTCCTCCTAGTAGGAGTAGGAAAGGAGGAGTCCTACTCCTACTAGGAGGAGGATTCCTCCTCCTTGGCGCGCCCTCCTAGGGCCAGCCGGCCTCCCCCCTTGCTCCTTTATATACGGGGGCGGGGGCACCCCATAGACACACAAGTTGATCTACAGATCGTTCCCTAGCCGTGTGCGGTGCCCCCCTCCACCATATTCCACCTCGGTCATATCATCGCGGAGTTTAGGCAAAGCCCTGCGCCGTAGAACATCATCATCATCACCACGCGTCGGTCGACGGAACTCATCTCCGGAGCTTTGCTGGATCGGAGCCGGAGATCGCCATCGAGCTGAACGTGTCTGAACTCGGAGGTGCCGTCGCTCGGTGCTTGGATCGGTCGGATCGTGAAGACGTCGACTACATCAACCGCGTTGTCATAACACTTCGCTTAAGGTCTACGAGGGTGCGTGGGCGAACACTCTCCCTCTCGTTGCTATGCCATCACCATGATCTTGTGTGTGCGAGGAAATTTTTAAAATTACTACGCTCCCCAACAAAGGCATCCGAGCCTAGGTTTTATGCGCTGATGTTATATGCACGAGTAGAACACAAGTGAGTTGTGGGCGATACAAGTCATACCGCTTACCAAAGATGTCATACTTTGGTTCGGCGGTATTGTGAGATGAAGCGCCCGGACCGACATTACGCCAGACGCTTACGCGAGACTGGTTTCACCGCTACGAGCACTCGTGCTTAAAGGTGGCTGGCGGTGTCTGCTCTCTCACTTTAGCTGAATCGAGTGTGGCTACGCCCGGTCCTTGCGAAGGTTAAAACAGCACTAACTTGACGAACTATCGCTGTGGTTTTTGATGCGTAGGTAAGAACGGTTCTTGCTAAGCCCGTAGCAGCCACGTAAAATTTGCAACAACAAAGTAGAGGACGCCTAACTTGTTTTTGCAGGCATGTTGTGATGTGATATGGTCAAGACGTGATGCTATATTTTATTGTATGAGATGATCATGTTTTGTAACCGGGTTATCGGCAACTAGCGGGAGCCATATGGTTGTCGCTTTGTTGTATGAAATGCAACGCTTCAGAATTGCTTTACTTTATCACTAAGCGGTAGCGATAGTCGAGAAGCAATAGATGGCGAACGACAACGATGCTATGATGGAGATCAAGGTGTCGCGCCGGTGACGATGGTGATCATGACGGTGCTTCAAGATGGAGATCGAAGCACAAGATGATGATGGCCATATCATATCACTTATATTGATTGCATGTGATGTTTATCCTTTATGCATCTTATCTTGCTTTGATTGACAAGAGAATTTTAAGATGATCTCTCACTAATAATCAAGAAGTGTTCTCCCGAGTATGCACCGCTGCGAAAGTTCTTCATCTTTGAGACACCACGTGATGATCGGGTGTGATAGGCTCTACGCTCAAATACAACGGGTGCAAAACAGTTGCACACGCGAATACTCAGTCATACTTGACGAGCCTAGCATATACAGATATGGCCTTGGAACACGGAGACCGAAGGTCGAACGTGAATCATATAGTAGATATGATCAACATAGTGATGTTCACCATCGAAACTACTTCATCTCACGTGATGATCGGACATGGTTTAGTTGATTTGGATCACATGATCACTTAGATGACTAGAGAGATGTCTCTAAGTGGGAGTTCTTAAGTAATATGATTAATTGAACTTAAATTTATCATGAACTTAGTACCGATAGTATTTTGCTTGTCTATGTTTGTTTGTAGATAGATGGCTCGTCTTTGTTGTTCCGTTGAATTTTAATGCGTTCCTTGAGAAAGCAAAGTTGAAAGATGGTGGTAGCAATTACACGGATCGGGTCCAGAACTCGAGGATTATCCTCATTGCTGCACGTAAAAGTTACGCCTGGAAGCACCGCCGGTGCTAGGCCTCGTCTTGATGCAATCGACGACGTTAAGAACGCTGGCGAGCAAAGTCGATGACTACTCGATAGTTCAAGGTGCCATGCTTTACGGCTTAGAACCGGTCTTCAACGACGTTTTGAACGTCATGGAACATATGAGATGTTCCAGAGTTGAAGTTAATATTTCAAGCAAATGCCCGGATTGAGAGATATGAAGTCTCCAATAAGTTCTATAGCTACAAGATGGAGGAGAATAGTTCTGTCAGAAAATATACTCAAAATGTCTGGGTATAATAATCACTTGATTCAACTGGGAGTTAATCTTCCGATGATAGTGTCATTGATGAATTCTCCAATCATCGCCACCAAGCTACAAGAGCTTCGTGATGAACTATAATATGCAAGGGATGAACAAGACTATTCCCGAGCTCTTCGCAATGCTAAAAGCCATGGAGGTAGAAATCAAGAAGGAGCATCAAGTGTTGATGGTTAACAAGACCACCAGTTTCAAGAAAAGGGCAAAGGAAAGAAGAAGGAACTTCAAAAGAACGGCAAGCAAGTTGCTGCTCAAGAGAAGAAACCCAAGTCCGGACTTAAGCCTGAAATGAGTGCTTCTACCGCAAGCGATCGACACTTTGGAAGCGGAACTGCCTCAAGTATTTGGCGGATAAGAAGGATGGCAAAGTGAACAAAGGTATATGTGATATACATGTTATTGATGTGTACCTTACTAATGCTCGCAGAGCACTGGTATTTGATATCGGTTCATTGCTAATATTTGCAACTCAAACAGGACTACGGATTGCGAAGATTGGCTAAGGACGAGGTGACGATCTGGCGTGGGAAATGGTTCCAAAATTGATGTGATCGCAATCGGCATGCTACCTCTACATCTACCATCGGGATTAGTTTTAGACCTAAATAATTGTTATTTGGTGCCAGCGTTGAGCATGAACATTATATCTGGATCTTGTTTGATGCGAGACGGTTATTCATTTAAATAAGAGAATAATGGTTGTTCTATTTATATGAGTAATATCTTTTATGGTCATGCACCCTTGAAGAGTGGTCTATTTTTATTGAATCTCGATAGTAGTGATACACATGTTCATAGTGTTGAAACCAAAAGATGCAGAGTTGATAACGATAGTGCAACTTATTTGTGGCACTGCCGTTCAGGTCATATCGGTGTAAAGCGCATGAAGAAACTCCATACTGATGGGCTTTTGGAATCACTTGATTATGAATCACTTGGTACTTGCGAACCGTGCCTTATGGGCAAGATGACTAAAATGCCGTTCTCCAGAACTATGGAGCGAGCAACTTATTTGTTGGAAATCATACATACTGATGTTTGTTGTCCAATGAATGTTGAGGCTCGCGGCGGATATCGTTATTTTCTCACCTTCACAGATGATTTGAGCAGATATGGGTATATCTACTTAATTAAACACAAGTCTGAAACATTTGAAAAGTTCAAAGAATTTTAGAGTGAAGTGGAAAATCATCGTAACTAAAGAATTTTAGAGTGTCTTCATAGGATACCCAAAAGAAACTATTGGGTACACCTTCTATCACAGATCTGAGGGCAATATTTTCGTTGCTAAAATCGGATCCTTTCTAGAGAAGGAGTTTCTCTCGAAAGAAGTGAGTGGGAGGAAAGTAGAACTTGATGAGATAATCAGATCTACTCCCTTATTGAAAGTAGTTCATCACAAGAACCGGTTCCTGTGACAACTACACCAATTAGTGAGGAAGCTAATGATATTGATCATGAAACTTTAGATCAAGTTTCTACTGAACCTTGTAGGTCTACCAGAGTAAGATCCGCACCAGAGTAGTACGGTAATCCAATTCTGGAAGTCATGTTACTTGACCATGATGAACCTACGAACTATGAGGAAGCGATGATGAGCCCGGATTCCGCAAAACGGCTAGAGGCCATGAAATCTGAGATGGGATCCATGTATGAAAACAAAGTATGGACTTTGGTTGACTTGCCCGATGATCGGTAAGCCATTGAGAATAAATGGATTTTTAAGAAGAAGACTGACGCTGATGGTAATGTAACTGTCCATAAAGCTCGACTTGTTGCGAAAGGTTTTCGACAAGTTCAAGGGGTTGACTACGATGAGACTTTCTCACCAGAAGCGATGCTTAAGTCTGCTCAATCATGTTAGTTATTGCTGCATTTCATGATTATGAAATTTGGCAAATGGATGTCAAAACTGCATTCTTGAATGGATTTCGGAAGAAGAGTTGTATATGATGCAGCCGAAGGTTTTGTTGATCCAAAAGGTGCTAACAAAGTGTACAAGCTCCAGCGCTCCATTTATGGACTGGTGCAAGCATCTCGGAGTTGGAATAAACGTTTTGATAGTGTGATCAAAGCATATGGTTTTATATGAGACTTTTGGAGAAGCTCAGATTTACAAGAAAGTGAGTGGGAGCTCAGAGCATTTCGATATTATATGTAGATGACATATTATTAATTGGAAATGATATAGAATTTCTGGATAGCATAAAGGGATACTTGAATAAAAGTTTTTCAATGAAAGACCTCGGTGAAGCTGCTTACATATTGGCATCAAGATCTATAGAGATAGATCAAGACGCTTAATAGGACTTTCACAAAGCACATACCTTGATAAAATTTTGAAAAAGTTCAAAATGGATTAGGCAAAGAAAGGGTTCTTGCCCGTGCTACAAGGTGTGAAGTTGAGTCAAACTCAATGCCCGACCACAACAGAAGATAGAGAGAAAATGAAAGATGTTCCCTATGCTTCAGCCATAGGCTCTATCATGTATGCAATGCTGTGTACTAGACTCGACGTATGCTTAGCAATAAGCTTGGCAGAAGGTACCAAAGTAATCCAGAGTGGATCATCGGACAGCGTCAAGAACATCCCAAATACGAAAAGGACTAAGGATATGTTTCTCGTATATGGAGGTGACAAAGAGCTAGCCATAAATGGTTACGTCGATGCAAGCTTTGACACTCGATCCGACGATTCTAAATCGCAAACCGATACATGTTTTTATTAAACGGTGGAGCTGTAAGTTGGTGCGATTCTAAACAAAGCGTCGTGGCGGGATCTACATGTGAAGCGGAGTACATAGCTGCTTCAAGCAAAGAAATGAAGGAGTCTCGGATGAAGGAGTTCATTTCGATCTAGGTGTCATACCTAGTGCATCGGGACCAATGAAGATCTTATATGACAATACTAGTGCAATTGCCTTGGCAAAGGAATCCAGATTTCACAAGAGGACCAAGCACATCAAGAGACGCTTCAATTCCATTCGGGACCAAGTCCAAGTGGGAGACATAGAGATTTTCAAGATACATACGGATCTGAATGTTGCAGACCCGTTGACTAAGCCTCTCTCACGAGCAAAACATGATCAGCACCAAGACTCCATGGGTGTTAGAATCATTACTATGTAATCTAGATTATTGACTCTAGTGCAAGTGGGAGACTGAAGGAAATATGCCCTAGAGGTAATAATAAAGTTATTATTTATTTCCTCATATCATGATAAATGTTTATTATTCATGCTAGAATTGTATTAACCGGAAACATGATACATGTGTGAATACATAAACAAACACATAGTCACTAGTATGCCTCTACTTGATTAGCTCATTAATCAAAGATGGTTATGTTTCCTAACCATAGACATGTACTGTCATTTGATTAATGGGATCACATCATTAGGAGAATGATGTGATTGACATGACCCATTCCGTTAGCCTAGCACTTGATCGTTTAGTATATTGCTATTGCTTTCTTCATGACTTGTACATGTTCCTGTAACTATGAGAGTTATGCAACTCCGCTTACGGAGGAACACTTTGGGTACTACCAAACGTCCACAACGAATCGGGTGATTATAAAGGAGTACTATAGGTGTCTCCGAAGGTACATGTTGAGTTGGCGTATTTCGAGATTAGGTTTTGTCACTCCGATTGTCGAAGAGGTATCTCCGCCCCCTCGGTAATGCACATCACTATAAGCCTTGCAAGCAATATGACCAATGAGTTGGTTACGGATGATGCATTACGAACCAAGAAAGAGACTTGTCGATAACGAGATTGGACTAGGTATTGATACCGACGATCAAATCTCGCAAGTAACATACCGATGACAAAGGAACAACGTATGTTGTTATGCGGTTTGACCAATAAAGATCTTCAGAGAATATGTAGGAACCAATATGGGCATCCGTGTTCCGCTATTGGTAATCGATGAGAATATTTCTAGGTCATGTCTACATAGTTCTCGAATCCGTAGGGTCCGCACGCTTAACGCTTACGATGACAGCTTTATTATGAGTTTATAAGTTTTGATGTATCAAGTTTGTTCGAGTCCCGGATGTGTTCACGGACATGACGAGGAGTCTCAAATAGTCGAGACATAAAGATTGATATATTGGGCGACTATATTCGGACACCGGAAGTGTTTTGACGTTTTGAGTAAATCGAGTGCCGAGGGGTTACCGAACCCCCGGAGAGTAATGGGCCTTATGGGCCTTAGGGAAAGGAGAGAGGGCGGCCAGCATGGGCCGCGCCTCCCCTCGGGTCCGAATGGACTAGGAGGGGGCGCCCTTCCTTCCCTCCCTTCCTTCCTCCTCCTAGTAGGAGTAGGAAAGGAGGAGTCCTACTCCTACTAGGAGGAGGATTCCTCCTCCTTGGCGCGCCCTCCTAGGGTCGGCCGGCCTCCCCCTTGCTCCTTTATATACGGGGTCGTGGGGCACCCCATAGACACACAAGTTGATCTACGGATCGTTCCTTAGCCATGTGCGGTGCCCCCCTCCACCATATTCCACGTTGGTCATATCATCGCGGAGTTTAGGCGAAGCCCTGCGCTGGTAGAACATCATCATCGTCACCATGCCGTCGTGCGGACGGAACTCATCTCCGGAGCTTTGCTGGATCGGAGCCCGGAGATCGTCATCGAGCTGAACGTGTGCTGAACTCGGAGGTGCCGTACGTTCGGTGCTTGGATCGATCGGATCGTGAAGACGTACGACTACATCAACCGCGTTGTCGTAACGCTTCCGCTTACGGTCTACGAGGGTACGTGGACGAACACTCTCCCCTCTCGTTGCTATGCCATCACCATGATCTTGTGTGTGCGTAGGAATTTTTTTGAAATTACTACGTTCCCCAATAGTTGCTAGAAAGATTCAAAAGTATCTCTGAAGATTCGCAAAACAATCGATTCCTATTAAAGATACGCGACATGATAGAAATATGTCTTATGATGATAAATGCCATGTGTGCGGAGCACGAGATTCTTGGATACATTCTCTTATTGGATGCTCTATGTCACATTATGTTTGGGCTCCAGCCGATGTGCAGCTGGTAGACCACATTCAGTCAGTCCAACAGCCGAACGCCAAGCAGTGGTTGTTCTCAATGATCGATGATTTACCACATGCAAGCTTGACCAAACTAGTTGTTGCGCTATGGGCAATCTAGTCGGCAAGACAAAAGTTGATTCATGAAGAAATTATGCAGAGCCCGCATGTGACACCTTCATTCATTGAGAAATAAGTTTCGGAATTGACAACTCTCAAGGCGCAGACAAATCAAAATGTAGCTGCTGGCGCTACTTACGGTTTTGGACAAAGACGAGCTTGGCTTGCTCCAGGTCCAAGTATTGCAAAGATCCATGTTGATGGCGAGTTGTCGAGGAATGAAAGGAGGGGAGCTGCTGCTGCGGTGTGTATGGATCACACTGGACCGTTTCTTGGTTCCAATGCGGTGGTTTTCCTCACATAACCGATCCGAGAACATTGGGAGCGCTCGCATGTCACAAGGCACTAACACTCGCTCTTGATCTCTCGGTGGACAGAGTTATTGTTTAATGCGATTGCAAACCAGTTATTTCGGAGACCAAAGACGGCACTGAAGGTACTTATGTGACTATTATCAGATAAATTGTTACAAGGGCTCAAGATTTCGATACCTGCAATTTTATTTTTTAGTGTCGTGAGCTGAATAAGGAAGCTTAGAACTTAGTTAAGTTTGCTAGGTCGTTAGAATCGGGTCGCCATTTGTGGCTAGGAGTACCCCATGACCTAGTTGTCATTCCTGTAAACCTCGTACTTGATAAATAAAATTTGTTTACCACTTAAAAAAAACTTATAGTAAAGCAGTAGAGTTCCTATTCGAGGCATTCTCATTTCATGCTTCTGGCGCCCATTCCTATTGTCTTAACAAACGGACTTACACACTCTCTACGTCTGGGCCGGCCCATTTGCTTTGTTTTCCTGTTAATTCTGTGAAAATGGTGCACATGCAACGGATTCGAACTAGGGGCCTCAACCTCCACAAAACAGCGCACCAACCACTTACGCCTACTGATTTCGTTGTTTTCTGACCTGAAGCTTGGCAATACTTATCCCATGGGTCGCTTCAGAACGAGTAGGATTCTTTTGCATCGCTAAAAGAAGAAGAAAAAAAGGATAGATGGGATGATTTAGCGCAGAGGGTGTATGTTCGCCCGTATATAAAATGCATACTAACGGGCGCCGGAAGCGTTAAATAGGAAACGCCGGCCCTATTCGGCGCTTCAGGCACCATAGAAGCTCCTTGCCTCCCACGCGCCATTGCTGCCGGCCCACGTAGATGCACATTTTATTTATCCTGCATTCGCTCGATCTCATTTGAAAAAAAGGAAAATTTTCTCCCAAAAAACTTGAATTTAAAAATGATCACCGGTTTTAAAAAAAGTTCATGAATCTAAAAAAATCATCGATTTGAAAAAAGATCATTGAATTTTTTTTAACAATTCTTCGACTTTGAAAAAATAATCATCTAATTTGGAAAAAAGTTCATAAATTTTTGAAAAAAATAATTGGTTGTAAAAAAGTTACTTGAAAGTTTAAAAAATTCATGGATTTTTAAGAGAACTATGCAAATTTGAAAAAGTTCAATAATTTGAAAAAAGTTAATCAAATTTGAAAAATGTTCATCAAATTCAATAAAAAAATTTAATCAATTTTGAGAATGAATTCCATCGATTTAAAGAAAAAGTTCAGGAATTTGGAAAAAAATTCATCAAACCAGGAAGAAGAGAAAAGAAAAAGAGGACACTAAAAAAATTAAAAAGAAAAGAAGAAAAAAGGAAAGAAGAAAGAAGAAGGAAGAAAAAAAAAGAAGGAAAAAGATGTAAGTTATCAGATCGGGCTAGGTGGTGAGGTTGTTACTGCAGCGCACCTCGATGCGGGAGGTCGCTAGTTCAATTCACCACGGGTGTGTTTTTTTTTGCGTTTAAAAATAGAAAAAGGATATATGAGCCGGCCCAACGCGGATGGTGTGTACGCCGGTCTGCAAAATGCATACTAACGGGCGCCTGAAGCATCGCATAGGAAACTCCGTAAGCACTGTAGAGACGCCCCCACGTGAGTTACGTCTTGGTACGGGCGTCAAATAGCTCTCGCGAGTTGCTCACTCCTAGTAGTGTTAGCACATTAAGCCCCATGTCTAGGTTCACTACAGGCACAATACGTTAGGTAGCATTTCGAAGCCCCTTTCCAGGTCGCCCCATTTTGCAGCTGCGGTCGACGACTGTGGGCACGACTATGTTTGTCCCTCACTGCGAGGTAGTAGCTGGCCTCGGCTCACGTAGCCGGTTAGTGGGATGGCCCAGTACCTTTTGTTATGCTAGCGTCATGATAATATCATGTAAGTTTTTCTTTCGTTTATATTTTAAATATTTTGATTAAATGTGATTCATTAAATTTCAAAAAATAAACACAATTTTTTACACATACATTCCAAAACTGAATTTGGATTAAAAAAATTTAGAACCTCATGATTGTGGAAAATACTAATGTAGTGTAAAAAAATGTTACCGTAGTTTAAAACAATGTTACAGTTAAAAATATGTTTGTATCAATAAATAAATAAAAATGTGTTTCAAGAAATACATGACACTATAAAAAACATTAATCATGTATCTAATTTTTTTGAAATTTTTAAAATATATTCAATAAATGTCAACTTGCAATAAAAAGGTAGACATTAAAACATATATTGAAATAAATGTAAAAAATGTATTAAAATATTAAATGTGTAATCAAAATTTTACTGATTTATATTAAAAATGTAAAACATAGATGAAAAAATAGACATGAAAGCATATATTTGAAAAATGTTAAATGTGTATACAATATTTATTTTGATGTATAGAAAAAATGTATAACATGAATGAAATAATCAATAATAAAACATATATTAATTTTTTTAAATATGGTTAAGCATGTATAGAAAATGTCCCTGATATATACGAAAAATGTACATTGTGTGTGTAAGAAAGTTGAAATGTGCTGAGAAAAGGAAAACGAAAAAAAAGAAGAAAAACGTTAAGAAACATGAAGAAAGAAAAAAAATAAAACCAAAAAAAGGAAAAAAGGGAAAATGGAAAACATAAAACCAAAAAAACAAGAAAACCCCTTAAGAAAACCCAAGAATTTTTTTTGCTACAGACTTAAGGAACATAATACTACTGTGTTGGGCCGGCACGATAGCACCAGCGCATAGGTGATTTCTAATAGCAAACAATACGAGCGAGACAGAGCATTTGCGGATGTTGCCGCCGCTCACCATTGAGCGCATATCAGGACCAGGCTTAGTATAGACTAGAAGGGTTGGGCGCGCTCTGCTGCCCTGTTGATGTCATTGGAATTTTTTATTTATTTATTCCATCTATTTCAGAATATAAGGTGTATTATTTTTTTGAAAAGTCAAACCATTTAAATTTGACCACATTTGTGTAGAAATATATCAATATCCATAATATCAAATCTGGTTTTTAGATTCATCATGAAATGAATTTTCATATTTTATTTATCTAATATTGTGGATGTCGATGGTTTTGGCTTTGAACCTGGTGTAAAGTAAAGAAATTTGACTTTTCAATAAACTAATACACCTTATATTTTGAAACGAAGTGAGTATTTGATTTGGCTAGTGGGGAAGATGATGGAGTGTGTTTTCTTTTTTATTCATATAACGCGATGTTTTGGTAGGCCTTTTGTGGTGTGATTTTGTGTTGTCTGCTAGTCAACTCATACTTTTGTGGGGAATTTTTCCATGGTGGTGGTTGCATGTACTATGTTGGTGCTAAAGTATCACATGTTGATCCTTCTCTTTTTCTAGGTGATGAGAGGGCACGTGGGGTTGATATGTTTCTATAGGCCGGCTGCTTCCAATTAATTTGAAAATTGTTGACCCAGTCAAAATCATGAACCAAATCCAATTGAATTTCGCAATGCAATGAGAGAGCTCCAAAGTTAGAGAGCATAGTGAATTAAAAGAATTGTGTGAGAGATTATTGACCCGGTCAAAATCGATGACCCAATTCCAAATTGGTGACCTCAATTAAATGAGAGGCCTTCATTCCTAGGGAGCTTAGTGATATAGTATATTCCCCTCGACTGAAGACCAAAATGAGAAAGGTTGAAAGTGCAATCATGCCCTTAGTCATATTTTGATATTGTTGACAACATACATATAGGGAACTAATCATCTTTGTCAAGTGCATCTCAG
This sequence comes from Aegilops speltoides, assembly GCA_021437245.1. NCBI lineage: Eukaryota > Viridiplantae > Streptophyta > Magnoliopsida > Poales > Poaceae > Aegilops > Aegilops speltoides. The sequence continues at coordinate 462,925,643 of CM038147.1, read as the reverse complement.
GTTTAGTTCTCAAAAGATTATAGTGTGGATCATGACTGGCATATTCAAGATACTCAAAGCATGGAGAAACAAGAGAAAAAGCTCTAGCTCTTTCTTGGTTTTCATTTTGAGTATAGGGATCCCGCACTATTAAGAGGGGATCACTGGTTCTCGCAAAAGACTTGCTCAAAATATAGGAAAATTTCTTGGAGAAGTTCTTACCTTGACTGTGATGTTGGCTCCTGCCATGTCCAGACGTCCGAAGGTTTCCGGACGACCGACGCGTCACAGTCCTCCAGCTGACCGTTTTCTCCAGATATCCGGTGCCACGTTACAAAAAGAAAATCCTGGATTTCTGGTCTTTCCGGTCGTCCAGTGATTACCGGAAATATGATGCCACTTCATAGAGCCGAAATAACAGATTTTCGGTCCACTCCGAACGACCGTGCTCCGGACGCTCGACGTTCTCCGGACATCCACACCCTGTGTTCCAGTTCCCACTACTGATGTGCTAAACCACTTCAATCTCTAGTGGTCGGACGATCATCTCCGGTTGGACGTCCGGTCCTTCCTTTTTGTCCGGATGTGCGGTATACTTCAGACGTTCGGCGTCTACACAACTTAAGTGACCTCCAACGACCACTTTTACACCATGACTATAAATATCCTTCTTCCACCTCGAGTGAGGGTTGTCCAACGCAGTGAAAAGATTCCAAGAACACCTTTCTCTCTCACTCTCTCTTGCTTTCACCAATTCCTAGATCCCGAGTGCATTTGTGAGGATCTTGAGTGTTGTTCCAATCAAAATATAGATCGTCCCCGTTCCCTCCTCTCAACCAAAGGAATTCGTGATTTAAGCAAGTTTTGAGCGCTTCCCTTGATCTTGTTACTCTTGGAGGTTGGAGACTCCTAGGCGGTAGGAGTTCTTGGATGAGGAATCAAACCATTGTGATTACCCCCTGGAAAGTTTGTGAGGGTTTGGAGACACCCCAAGGTATGCCACTAGTGGTTGAGAATCACCTTCATGGTGATATATCAAAGAGAGAATAGGGTGAGCCTTCGTGGTAACATCCACCTCTCTAAATGGTGACGTAGCTTCCCTCCAAGGAAGTGAACATTAGCATACATCATTGTCTCTCGGAGTTGCGGTTATTCCTAACCCTAGCTCCCTACTTGTGGTTACTTGTCTCTTTGTCTTTACTTGTTCCACATTGTGCTTCCTTATTCATATTCTTGTAATACTTTGTCACCTTGCTTACCTCATTGTATCATCTTTGCAATTGTTAGGCCCACCTTCATATTCCACATTATAGCATAAAATTGCTAAGTACGAATTAAAATTTGTAATTGTACCTATTCACCCCCCTCTAGGTCCATCTCGATCCTTCCAATTGGTACCAGAGCCTCGTGCTCTGTTCTTGTGGCTTAACCGCCCTAGAGCGAGATGAACCCCGATGGGACTCCCCTTGTTGCAGATCCGAAGGAGAAGGGCACAGCTTCTTCGGAAGTCAAGTCCTTCACTTCTGAGGATTTGGAACGGGCCCTTGCTAAGCAAAAGGAGGAGCATGATGCTTCTCTTGAGGCCTTGGCCCAAATGAGGTTAGCCGCATTAACCACGATTCTCGCACCACTTGCCAATCCAAGTGGTGCGGCCTTGAGGCCAACTGCGCCTACTCCTTCACTTTGCCAACAACCTCCTAGTACTGATCACTCTAGTGTTCCATGGCTTTATGCAAGATCTCAAGTTGAGAAACCTAAGTATAACCCTGGGGCAAAACCCCCTTTTCTTGATGACAGCCCCGATTTTGCTTTGTGGAGAGTTGGTATGCAGGACCATCTTAGGTACGCCAATAATGAAATGTTGGACATCTTGGAGCATGGCTACAACCCAGTTGACCCAAATAATCTCACTCCAAGAGAAACATATGACAAGCATCTCAACGACACCGCAATCATGTGCATAAGGAAAGGAATAAATGATAAGCAAAGGAGACCTTACATACACATCACAAGTGCCAAGGAGTTATGGGATAGTATTGTGAGGACCAGGACCGGTACCTCCACTCTCCGGCTAGCTCAATATGAAATTGCCAAGGGTCAATTGCAAACTTTTGTATGGAGAAAGGTGAATCCCCCAAGCAGCTCCTTGAGCATCTCATGACCCTCTCCACCGACATAGAATCTTGTGATTGTGACAAGACACAAGATGGATTCAACTTGAATAAGCGATTTCTCATGGACAAATTACTTCATGCTCTTGCTCCGTATCATCACCAAATGGTGTGGGACATAAGGCAACATCACAGATTCAAGGAAATGACTCCGAATGACATTGTATCCACTTTTCAACTATTTGAAGAATCCAAGGCAAATGTTATAGAACATCTTGCCATGCATGGTACCTCAACATCAAAGATCAATCTTGCTTTGAAGGCCAACTTTGTATGTGAGGAAGAGCAAAGTGAAGAAGATGATGATGAAATATGGTGATGAGATTGACTCTGATGAGAGCCCTTCATCTGAAGACATTGCCCTCTTTGTCAAGAAGTTTAGTGCGGGAAAATTCAAGGGAAGATTACAGAAGAAGAAAGTGAAAAAGTGCTACAACTGTGAAGAAACCAACCACTTCTCCAACGATTACCCTTTTGAGAAGATAGGAGATAAACCAAGGTTTCCCAGGACCTTTCCCAAGAAGAAGTTGCCGAATCCTGTGAACTCCAAGTTCAAGAAGAAAGATGGGAAGGCAATGGTTGCTCAAGAAGAATCCGACCCGAATGATGTTGGTGGTGTTGCTGGAGTAGCTCAAGATTCTCAAAACACCTTGAGGCTAGTCAACAAGAGTGGTGATATTGTCACCTACAACAACATGAAAGACTACAAGGGCAACGGTCGCAAGTGCTTAATGGAAAAGGCCATGGTGGAAGATGGAGAGAACCAAAACTCTCCTGACAAGGCCAAGGTAACCTCACGTTCAAATCCTCCTCTTTTCACTCTGTCTACTCACTACTGTAGGATGGTCCAAACGCGACAGTCCAATCGGAGACCCTTAGACGAAACTGTGTGCGATGCATTAATCAAGAATGGCGGTGTAAGAAAATCGTGAAAATGAGACGAAATGTTTGCGATGGAGCATACATCAAACACGATTCAGATCAGAGCCGCTTGTGTGATGTGTGGCATACGGTTAATCAATACAAACTGTTTGTGATGATTCAGAACAATAGAAACAGTTAGCCAGATGAGTGTGTGTGTGTGCGATATACAACATACAATTCAATAGGATGAATTGTTTGTGATTAGGAAACACAATAGAAACGGTCAGCCAGATCAAGGTGTGTGCGATGGAGGGCATACAGTTCACTCGGATGAACTGTTTGCGATGAGCCAAGACAACAAAAATAGTTCAACTGAACAAGATGTGTGTGATACACGGCAAACAGGTCCATAATCCGAAATGTGTGCGAAGACCAATAATAACATATACGATTGCTGCTAATAAGCCGTGTGATTTGCTCCATCTACAGAAGACCAACATATATATAACTAAATAAACATCCAATTACATAAGTGACTATACAGATCATTCTCACACACCTAAATAAACAATTGCATGCATTCTAAACTAGGAGAAAGGATCTTCTTGTGATCCACTTCTTGTGACGCTCCCGCCACTGCTCTGTGGCTCGATCCCTCGTGTGGGAAGGACGAAGACACTTCCTCATGTCAACAATTCGCCTGTACATCTCGTAGCTTGTGTACGCATCCTTGGCTACGTACTTGACATGTTCTTCATCCAGTCTCTGATGCCAGGCACTATGCCAGGCGTTCTTGTCCTTTTTGCTCTCATCCTTCATCTTCATGTATTAGGGGTCGATGATGGCTGAAGCAAGGTCAACCAGGGAGTTATGTTTGTTGTTGGTGCTGCCCCAGACCTTGTAGTGGTCAAGGATGTTGACAAGATTCTGGCAGGTCAAGCCCGAAACCATGAGCGCTTTTAGATCGTTGGTGGTTTCAACCATAGCGAAACTATAGTCGGATCTGTTGATAAACCTGGAGAAACGTTCGCAAGGCCTTGTGGCCAGGTGGTAGTGGTAGATGAGGAAGTCATGTTGCATGCATAACTGGGCGATGACAACCTTCTAATCTTGCCCGGCACGACTGCCGGTGAACTCGAGGTCGAAGCCAACCACTTGGTACCTGTCCTCAGCAAGCAGTTGCTCCATAGTTTGGATGGAAGTCTCCACCGAGTCCGGCTTGTTCGTGCACACCACTGAGAGGTCCTTCCCCCTCATGTGGGTGTCCACTGCATGATGCGTGGTGAACCGCCCCCCATTGTCGTCGTCGGCCGCTGGGAGTGCCATTGGAGCCACGGGGAGCACCATTGGAACCGCGGGATGTCCTCTCTGTATGTGTCATCATGGGTGTGCTTATTATGTCGTGTGGCGCGAGGGATGAAGGTAAATGGCCGCGGGAATAAATGGGGGCCGGGCGGCCTGGATTCTCAGCATGTCCGCATGGCAGTTTTTGCAGCGGATAACTGCATCGTGGCGCCACGCCTGGCTTAACCGCATGCATAATGGCAACACGAACATATACACGCGCCAGCCCAAACACTGGCAGCGCTGAAAGTGCAACAAATCCCCGGGTGGCTTTGGTAATTCATAACAACATATAGCTCATTGAACTAATATCCATTCACGTCTAATATTTCTGAAAGTTCAATGAATGGCATGGCATGGACTAGAGATGTGGACCCCTCAAAATGCTAAGGACACATATTGGCAAAAGCTCAAGACTCTTCATTTCTATTTTAGTGATCCAAGATCACATTGAGTCCATAGGAAAGCCAATACTATTAAAAGGGGATGAGGTGTTGCTTAATGGCTTGCTTGCTCAAATGCTTAGTGATATTGCTCCTACTCCCTCAACCACTTTCTCATTCCAAATATGTCAAAACCCTAAACTCCAACTTGGCCCCACCGATTCTTTCTATCCGGCACCACCAAGTTCATATGACATAGCCACTGCCAGATACCCTAACAGTTCGGTCACATCGATACAGATCTCAGTCTCACCGAGATGGCCTTGCCAACACTCTGTGACTTGTTGCATTTATTTCGGTCTCACCGAGTTATGCAATCGGTCTCACCGAGTTGGCTTGACATTCTCTCTGTTGCCTTATTGCTTTACTTCAGTCTCATCGAGTTCATGCAATCAGTGCCACCAAGTGGATGTTTTCCCTAAGCCCTAACACATCGGTCCCACTGAGTTGTTCCAACCGGTCCCACTAAGATTCCTAACGTTCACATTTTGAACTAAATCGGTCTCACCGAGTTCTTCTATTCGGTTTGACCGAGTTGGGTCAAATGTGTGTAACGGTTGGATTTTGTGTGGAGGCTATATATACCCCTCCACACCCTTCTCCATATGTCAGAGAGCCATTAGAACATTCCTACACTTCCAGCATACATTTTTTGCGAGAGAACCACCTACTCATGTGTTGAGATCAAGATATACCAATCCTACCACAAGAATCTTGATTTCTAGCCTTCCCCAAGTTGCTTTCCACTCAAATCATCTTTCCACCATATCCAAATCTATGAGAGAGAGTTGAGTGTTGGGGAGACTATCATTTGAAGTACAAGAGCAAGGAGTTCATCATCAACACACCATCTATTACCTTTTGGAGAGTGGTGTCTCCTAGATTGGTTAGGTGTCGCTTGGGAGCCTCCGACAAGTTGTGGAGTTGAACCAAGAAGTTTGTAAGGGCAAGGAGACCGCCTACTTCATGAAGATCTACCCGAGTGAGGCAAGTCCTTCGTGGGAGACGACCATGGTTGGATAGACAAGGTTGCTTCTTCGTGGACCCTTCATGCGTGGAGCCCTCCGTGGACTCGCACAACCGTTACCCTTCGTGGGTTGAAGTCTCCATCAACGTGGACGTATGATAGCACCACCTATCGGAACCACGCCAAAAATCTCTGTGTCTCCATTGCGTTTGCACTCTCCAAACCCTTCCCTTTACCTTCATATGCAATGTTTTACTTTCTGCTGCTACACTCTTAGAATTGCATGTGTAGGTTGATTGCTTGACTTGTGCTAGTTGCTCAAATCTGCCCACTTCGAGCCACCGTTTGGTGAGCCCATTCCCGCGCATAGCTGCGCAAGCTTCCCGCTCGACTTGGCGAAATACCCCAAAATCCCAATACTTACCGGCCTGCTATATAAACCCTCATGACCGACGAGTCCCACAACACATTTTCCCCTCCCTCCCTGTAGCTTATCTCGTCTGCTTCTCCCACAATCGCCAATGGCACCGGTTTTTCGTCGGTGCTCACCCACTCGGCTGTCATTATAGGACATCTCCAGCTGGGAGGCTACACTGCTGCGGCAGTGTAGTCCCCGATGTAGTTTAGTGTGCGGGGCATCCTTGTTGGGGTGTGCACAACACCCACCACAAACTCCGCCGCCGCTACCCGTCGACAGCTGTTGCCGACAGTCGTTGCTGCCATCCCACTGTCTATCGCTGCGGCCGCCACACCACCATCGAAAGCCAGGGCCATTGCCCGCTCCGCCATCACGGCCCATAGGCAGGAGGTGGCCGTCGTGGCTGCCACCCCACTATCGGCCATCATGGCCATCACCCACTCCGCCACTGCGGCCCGAAGGCGGGAGGTAGTGGTCGTGGCCGCCACCCCATCGTTGGTCACCGTGGCCTCTAGCCCTCCATTGACCGCTGGGGTCATCACCCGCTCCGCCACCGCCACCCGAAGGCGGGAGGTGAAGCCCCACATGTGCGTCAGCGACCTTGCACACTACATCGAGTTCCTACGGGAAGAGGAGGAGCGCCTCATCGAGCACGTGAAGAGTCTTACAGCCGCGTTGCTGCAGCACACGCCACCACAGAGGCAAGGAATGAGGAGATCTATGAGGAGTCCCACCTCTTCAAGAGGGGTCATCTGGAGCTGCAGAGGGCATTCTAGGTGAGCGTCGCTAAAGCTGCAACAGCGGCAGGAACCGGATTCCAGTTGTCTAGCTCGTCGGTAGGCTCCTCCCCCTCCGCCTCTTACTGAGTGCGCTCGACAAAGGATAAGCTGCTAGAAGTAGTACAAAGCCCCTCCATAGTAGTAGTATTTAGGGGCTATTTTGTCCAGTTCATCTGAATATAGATGTGGCTGAACTTTACAACGTACTTAAAATTATCTAGTATATATAGTTGAACTAGCTATTTCAATACGTGGTTGGAAACAATTGGGGAAAAGTTTGGTCGGTTCAGCTGTCGAGTTGAACTGTTTGTATAAAGAACGACTACTTAATATATGAATGAATCTATACTTCCTGAATTTTAGTTGCAAAAATTTGATAGTGCTACTGAATTTTAGCTGCAAATTTTGACAAATGGCAGTGTTACAAGGTTAACAAAGGGCAATGTTACTAGATCAACAAATGTCAATCTTTCCAGTTTGACAAATGGCAATATACCCAATATGACAGATGCATATCTTACCAAATTGTCTATAGGTGGTTGCACGCGGGTCATCCAAAACAACCGTTTGCGTTGAAGGGATGTACAAATCCTGCGTGCCAGATTTTCCCTTGGCTTAGTGGCGAAGTATCGCTTTGCATACCATCTTCAATCTGAACTGTTTGCGTTGAAGAGATGCACAAATCCTACACGGCGAATTTTCCCTTGGCTTACTGGGGAAGACCATAACTCTCGCTTTGCATATGAGTGTTCTATCTAAAACATTTGCAATGAAGAGCTGCACAAATCCTGCTCGGCACATTTTTCCCTTGGCTTACTGGGGAAGCTATCGGTTTGCATACTATTGTTCTATCTAAAACATCTGCGATGAAGAGCTGCACAAATCCTACTCGACACATTTTCCCTTGGCTTCCTGGGGAAGCTGTCGGTTTGCATATGGGTGTTCTATCTAAAACATTTGCGATGAGTGTTTTATATTTTAAAACCATTGACGCTTTTCTAAAAAAAATGTTTCATAAGTCTACTATCAGAGAGAAAAACGCAAGTTCATTCACGCCATATCTTTCATCCAGTCACACTGCAAATTTATATTCATACGATAGAGATACAATATTAAACCCCAAAAAACTAATTCTGGCGGCGGCGGAGGCGGCGTAGGCGGCGTGCCGCGCCGACGTTATTGTTGTCATCCCTCGGGACACCAATTTTGAAGTCTTCAAGGCAGCACAAAATGTTCTTCACTTGGAAATCAAACATCATGTTGTCACGTGATAAACGGGCGGGGCGCGGGAGGATGGCAACTCACAGTGCTGCGAGGTAGCGGTCGACAACGGCGTCCCATGATGCTGAGGGGGGCACACACATGGGCACGGGCGCGGCGGGTGCATGCAAATGCACGGGGACCGGCACCGTGGTGGGTGCAAGGGCGTGCACGGGCACGACGCTGGCGCTGGCATGTACACGAGCTCGTGCGGGTCCGTAGGGACCTCGCTGATGTCCGTGGCTTCTAGCTCTGCGATAGTGCTCGGCGACCAGCCCATCAATGTTACGGGGATGGTCGCTGGCGCGGGAGCGGGGATGGGAGCTGGGATAGGCGCGGGGGCAGCAACCGCCGTGGCCAACTCATTCAGGGCCATGTCCATGAGGCCCCATTCCTCCTTATTTTCTATCTCGTCCAGCTTGGAGTCGACTTCACCAAACTGTAAGACTAGTGGAAGATGATCCTTCTGCGCCATGGCGTTGGTGGAGGTATGCGGAAGGGGAATGGGAGGTGAATCGTAAGGCCACCCATATTAAACAGTGGCTCGGGCGCCATTAATGGAGAGGATGCGAGAAAGACGGGCGACATGGAAGTCAAAGATCTCGCTTCCAAGTGAGCCTGCACAGCGTACAACTCGCACGCTTCTCGGTGAGCCTACACATCGGAAGACAGCTTGCACGCCTCCCGGTCACCCTGTGCAGCGGACTACGTTCGCACGGCTCTCGTCTACTCAAGCAGCTGTCCGCACGACACGTCCTAGGCATTAAAAGTGTGACGCGTGGAGTCTCGTGAATGGTTAACATAACACACACGATTTAAAATCTACAAACGTTTGGGATGTTAAAGTAGCAGCTATTTTTTTCAAAATGCCTTTGTTGCCTGTTATTGAAGTGTGCCTTCTCTCAAATTGGACATGAAAAATACCACAACATGTCAGATGCCATTCCATAATAGCATGCCAAGTTTCATGAATTTCAGGCGAGTTTTGGATTTACTAGAATTTAGAAACAAAGTATGTCAATGTTTTGCTGGCAAGTAACAGTGCCCTGGTGTTTGAAATCCATTCCCATTTCTTGCATGGGACCTAAACATGCAGCCAAGGACAAACATTTGATTTGTCAACCCATTTTTCTACACTGGAGCATGTGCATGTAGTTCAAATTTGAATTATGCATATAATATGCCTAGAAAACACAGTTAATGTATAAAAATGTCCAAACAAACCAGAAATTCCAAATTTTAACACGACACTACTGTTGCTCTATGTTGCCACTAGGATTTTTTTGAAAACAAGAAAAGGCAACGAATATCGTTTCATCTACGAAGGAGGCACATTCCCCATCGGAACCATGAGGCTTGTTGTCAGAAGCTCTGGTATGTGAGAAGCTTATACACCAAACCTGCCCCAAATGGGATAATTTTTTTACCACAACATGTTGATGCCGTTCCATGATAGCATGCCAAGTTTCATGAATTTCAAATGAGTTCTGGATTTACTAGAATTTAAAAACCACGTATCTCAATGTTTGCAGCCGAGCGACGGTGGCAAGTTGTTTGACATTCATTCCCATTTCTTGCATGGGACCTAAGCATGCAACCAAGGACACCATTTGATTTTTGAACACATTTATATGCACTGGAGCATGTGCATGTAGTCAAATTTGAATTACACACATAAATGCATAGAAAACTCAGTTAATGTATAAAAATGTCCAAATGAACCTTGAAAAATCACAAAATTTAACATAACACTCATGTTGTTCTATGTTGACACTAGAAAAAAATTGAAAGCAAGAAGAGGCAACAAATATCATTTCGTCCACAAAGGTGTCACGTTCCCTACCGAAACCATGAGGCTTGTTGTGAGAAGCTCTGGTTTGTGAGAAGCTTATACCCAAACCTTCCCTAAATGGGACAATTTTTTTACCATGGAATTTTGATGCCGTTACATGATAGCATGTCAAGTTTCATGAATTTCAGACGAGTTTTTGATTTACTAGAATTTTAGAACCATGCATCTCAATGTTAGCAGCCGAGCGACGGTGGCAAGGTGTTTGACATTCATTCTCATTTCTTGCATGTGACCTAAGCATGCAACCAAGGACACACATTTGTTTTTTCAACCCATTTTTATGCACTGGAGCATGTGCCTGTAGTTCGGATTTGAATTATGCACATAAATGCCTAGAAAACTCAATTAACGTATAAAAATGTCCAAACAAACCCCGAAAAATTCCAAAATTTAACACGACACTCCTATTGTTCTATGTTGACACCAGAAAAAATTTGAAAGCAAGAAGAGGCGACGAATATCGTTTTGTCCACAAAGGTGACACGTTTCACTACCGGAACCATGAGGTTTCTTGTGAGAAGCTCTGGTTTGTGAGAAGCTTATACCAAAACCTGCCCCAAATGGGATAATTTTTTTGACCACAACATGTTGATGTCATTCCATGATAGCATGCCAAGGTTCATGATTTTCAAATGAGTTTTGGATTTACTAGAATTACAAAACCAAGTATCTCAACGTTTGCCGATGAGCCACGGTGCCGAGCCAATCAAACTTGTTGATTTTCTAGGGATTGGTTGAGAAGGCCCCGATCTACACTTCCACCAAGAGAAATTTGATTCCCCCCACTAATCCCTTGCGGATCTTGTTACTCTTGCGTGTTTGAGCACCCTAGATGGTTGAGGTCACCGTCGAGCCATATTCCATTGTGGTGAAGCTTCGTGGTGTCGTTGGGAGCCTCCAATTAAGTTGTGGAGATAGCCCCAACCTTGTTCGTAAAGGTTCGGTCGCCGCCTTCAAGGGCACCAATAGTGGAATCATGACATCTCGCATTGTGTGAGGGCGTCAGGAGAATGCGGTGGCCCTAGTGGTTTCTTGGGGAGCATTGTGCCTCCACACCGCTCCAACTGAGATGTAGTTCCTCTCAAAGGGAAGGAACTTCCGTAACACATCCTCGTCTCCACCGACTCCACTCTTGGTTATCTCTCACCTTTACTTGTGCAAGCTTATATTGTGTTGTATCCCTTGCTTGCTTGTGTGCTTGTTGCTGTTGTTGCATCATATAGGTTATTCACCTAGTTGCACATCTAGACAACCTACTTTCATGCTAAGTTTAATTTGGTCAAGAAAAGCTAAAAATTGTTAGTTGCCTATTCACCCCCGCCCCCCTCTATGTTGGGAAACGTAGTAATTTCAAAAATTTCCTACGAACATGCAAGATCATGGTGATGCATAGCAACGAGAGGGGAGAGTGTTGTCCATGTACCCTCGTAGACCGAAAGAGGAAGCGTTAGCACAACGCGGTTGATGTAGTCGTACGTCTTCACGGCCCGACCGATCAAGCATCGAAAGCACGACACCTCTGAGTTCTTGCACACGTTCAGCTCGATGACGACCTTCCAACTCCGATCCAGCTGAGTGTCGAGGGAGAGTTCCGTCAGCACGATGGTGTGGTGACGATGATGATGTTCTATCGTCGCAGGGCTTCGCCTAAGCACCTCTACAATTATCGAGGAGGACTATGGTGGAGGGGGGCACCGCACATGGCTAAGAGATCAATGATCAATTGTTGTGTCTATGGGGTGCCCCTCCCCTGTATATAAAGGACTGGAGGAGGGGGCCGGCCAAGGGGAGGAGGCGCGCCCAAGGGGGGGAGTCCTACTCCCATCGGGAGTAGGACTCCTCATGTCGGTGTCAAAACCGGCGGATCTCGGGTAGGGGGTCCCGAACTGTGTGTCTAGGCGGATGGTAACAGGAGACAAGGGACACGATGTTTTTACCCAGGTTCGGGCCCTCTCGATGGAGGTAAAACCCTACTCCTGCTTGATTAATATTGATGATATGGGTAGTACAAGAGTAGATCTACCACGAGATCAAGGAGGCTAAACCCTAGAAGCTAGCCTATGGTATGATTGTTGTTTGGCCTACGGACTAAAACCCTCCGGTTTATATAGGCACCGGAGAGGACTAGGGTTACACAGAGTCGGTTACAATGGTAGGAGATCTACATATCCGTATCGCCAAGCTTGCCTTCCACGCCAAGGAAAGTCCCATCCGGACACGGGACGAAGTCTTCAATCTTGTATCTTCATAGTCTTGGAGTCCGGCCAATGATGATAGTTCGCTATCCGAACACCCCTAGTCCAGGACTCCCTCAGTAGCCCTGAACCAGGCTTCAATGACGACGAGTCCGTCGCGCATATTGTCTTCGGCATTGCAAGGCGGGTTCCTCCTCCGAATAATTCATAGAAGATTTTGAACACCAGGATAGTGTCCGGCTCTGCAAAATAAATTCCACATACCACCGTAGAGAGAATAATATTTACACAAGTTCAATCTGCTGACGTATTTCGCGGCATGACGTCACACCACGACCAAGCCTTTACTCGAATTGTTTTTATTGTTCCACCTCAGCGCGTTTAGCGAAGCGGTTTCCTTGGCACGTCTTGTCAAAGCAGAGATCGTGTCCCCTTATTCCGGGATTCTCATCAATACGGACGTGGGTAACCCAACCGCGCCATTAATCGCGGCGCTTGGGAGATAAGCGAGTTTTGCCGGGCTGGTGGGGACGCATAGTTTCGTCCGCTCATATATAAGGGGATAAGGATCCACCTTTTCACCTACGCCTTCTTCCTCCTTTGCTTATCCATCTCCGCGCACTCGAGCTCTAGCGCCCAAGTCCGCACATCTCACCTCAACCTTCTCCAACCATGTCCAGAGTGGGAGGCAAGTGGATGGCCTCCTCCGTCACGGAGGGGCACATCAAGAACCTGCGCAAGGCCGGATACTTGTCCAGCGATATCGCGCACCGGCTCCCCGACGAGGGGCAGCTCGTCCCCACCCCCAGGCCCCATGAGAGGGTGGTGTTCCTTCCCCATTTCCTCCGCAGACTGGGCTTCCCACTCCACCCATTTGTCCGGGGGCTCATGTTCTACTACGGCCTGGATTTCCATGATCTGGCCCTGAATTTTACCCTCAACATCTCGGCGTTTATCATCGTGTGCGAGGCTTTCCTCTGCATCCAGCCCCACTTCGGTTTATGGCTAAAGACTTTTAATGTCAAGCCGAAGGTAGTGGGTGGCCGCCAAGCGGAGTGCGGAGGCGCCATGGTGGGCAAGATGCCCAACATCACCTGGCTCGAGGGCCGCCTTCGTGGAAACCATAAAAGGGTGGCAATCGGGGTGGTTCTATATCATCGAGCCAGCGTGACCACTGAATGGGCAGCGCCCCAATTCAGATCTGGCATCCCCACACGGCTCACCTCCTGGAAAGAGAAGGGCCTGTCGTGGGGCGATTCGAAGGAGCTGACCGGACTCCAATCCTGTCTCCAAACCTTGGTGAACAAGAAGCTCAAGCTTGTCAACGTAGTCCAGGTCATGCTCATCCGCCGGATTCTCCCGTGCCAACAGCGGGACTCCAACTTATGGGAGTTCGATCCGGCACAGCACCAGACCTTGAGCAGGCTCTTCGACACTACGTATGAAGAGGCCTGGAGGGTGCTGTTCAAGGGCGCCGAGGCTCCCGCATCCGCTACCGAAGATCGCGGATTCAGCTCGCAGCGTCCAGCTGGCGAGGTAAGCTACATTGTCCTTTACGGGATACTTGCTTTCCATAGTTTGACTCTATGTGGGATCTAAACTCCCATTACCTTTAACAGGCCTAGCAGAAGACGTCCGGACAGGTTAACTGTCCGGCTCCCCTTCCAGAAGACCCAGCGGATGCCCATTTGACAGGGCTACTGGTCCCGGTGCCTTATGTGGTGCCGGAGAAGAAGGCCAAGAATAAGGCCACGGGAACTCGAAGGAGTTCCCGGCGCTAGGTGTTATCGGACTCATCGTCTGATGACTCCGAGGCGGACTCCTCCCACGAGGACGAGGAGGAGAAGAAAGAGGACTCTCCCCCAGCTGGGGGAGAGAAGAAGAGGAAGGCTTCCCCAATGGGGGAGGCCGAAGGGTCAAAGAAGGGAAGGACCCTTCTTCCAGACTGTTCCACCAACACCGACGACGACGAAGAGGAGTGGCCCTTGAGGGCCAAGCCCCTGGTGAGATCGTAAGTGTCCGGATTCCAGAATAGCTTATGATTTTTCTTTTCGTTGCATAGTGTCTTCTAACGCCGAACACAACCATGTAGCCCGCCCAAGGACGATCTCCCCGCTTCGTCGAGCGGGTCCCTGGGTTCGTCGGATGTGAATAGCGCTTCACTTCCGACCGCCTCCTCTCCCCTTGACGCAGACGACGCCGAGGTGGGGTCCCAGAAGGGGACCGGCCAGGAGGAGGAGGCCCCGGAGGTGCCGCAGGGCAACCTCCCGGACTTTGGACCGGACTCCGCACCAGAACCTTCGGTGGTTCCGGAGTCCGGCGGGCGGCCCCTTCGTAAGAAGGGCGAGACGGCGACGCCGGTGACCTCCATCCAACCGGAGGCGCCGGATAACTTGCTGGAGGCGCTCAACGGCGCTTCCATCAAAGAGGAACACCGCACTGTTATGAGTGCGGTGATTCAGAAAGTTCAGTCCGCCAAGAGCGGGCTGACCGAGGCCTGCACCAGCCTTCTAACAGGCTTTGAGGTAAGTATTTTAAGATATGAGAAATAGTACCGCATAGACAGTAACCATTGATGCTCAGTTCGGTATTCGGAAAGAAAAGCCGAATTGAGGATCTAAAAAGATATACGCAAGAGTCTAACACAAATATGTCAATATAGGAATGGAGGCTGTGCTGTTGACCTCTGCCGCACTGACTGCGGAGGTCAATGCCTTGAAGGAGAGCCTCGAGCGGTCCGAGAGCGAGCTCGGCCATGCCAAGAAGCAGCTTGAGGACAAGGAAGGTAAGTAGCACCTTATTAAAGGTGTACCTTATAAAAAAAGATTTGGTTGCAAAAAATGACAGGAATAACGTGGGTATTGCAGGGGCTACGAACGAGGTGGCGACCCTGAAGGAGGCTGAAAGTGCAACTAATCCCCGGGTGGTTTTGGTAATTAATAACAACATATATATCATTGAACTAATTATTTCTTAAGAATATTTCAGAAAGTTCAGTGATATGGGTATGGCAATGACTGATGATGTGGACCCCTCAAAATGCTAAGGAAAACATTGGCAAAAGCTCAAGACTCTATTTTTGGTTTAGTGATCCAAGATCACATTGAGTCCATAGGAAAGCCAATACTATTAAAAGGGGATGAGGTTATGATGATGATCTGGTTGCTCAAAGTGCTTAGTGATTTATCTCTCAAACTATCGGCAATCTTTCACTCCAACATAAACCCATAAGTAATCTCGGTCCCACCGATTCCATAAACTCACCACACCGAGATGAACCACCTCACCATATACCCAAACCCTAAAATTTCGGATTTTCCGATTCCAAACTCGGTCATACGAAATTGGTGTTGCCAAGCTTCAGAACCTTCAGACTCAAATCGGTGTCACCGAGATGAGAAAGTCGGTCCCACCGAGATTGGCAAACCCTAGACTTTGGAAGAATCGGACTAACCGAGATTGTATTTTCGGTCCCACGAAAATCCCAACGTTCACAAGATTTGAACTTTCGGTCTCACCGAGTTGTCAACTTCGGTCCGACCGAGATTGGTCAAATGTGTGTAACGGTTGGATTTTAATGTGAAGGCTATAAATACCCTCCACCTCCTCTTCATTCGTGGAGAGAGCCATCGAAAATACTACCACTCCTACCTTACATTTCGAGAAGAAAACTACCTACCCTTGTGTTGAGATCAAGTTGCTCCACTCCCACCATATGAAACTTGATTTCTAGCCTTCCCAAGTTGCTTTCCACTCAATCCTTTCTTCCACCACAGCCAAATCAGTGAGGAGAGTTGAGTGTTGGGGAGATTATCATTTGAAGCACAAGAGCAAGGTGTTCATCATCACCAACACCATCTATTACCTTTTGGAGGTGGTGCCTCCTAGATTAGTTAGGTGTCGCTTGGGAGCCTCCGTCAAGATGTGGAGTTGAACCAAGAAGTTTGTAAGGGCAAGGAGATCGCCTACTTCGTGAAGATCTACCCCGAGTAAGGCTAGTCCTCCGTGGACGTAGGCCATGATGGCATAGACAAGGTTGCTTCTTCGTGGACCCTTCGTGGGTGGAGCCCTCCGTGGACTCTCGCAGCCGTTACCCTCCGTGGGTTGAAGTCTCCATCAACGTGGATTGACGATAGCACCACCTATCGGAACCACGAGAAAAATCTCCGTGTCTCCAAATTGCGTTTGCTCTTCTCCACCTCTTATTTACTACATGTGCAATTTACTTTCCGCTGCCACTACTCTAGAATTGCATGTGTAGGGTGATACTTGACTTGGTTATCTTTGTGAACTTGCTAAAAACTTGTCCTAATCAAAAGGCTAAACTTTTAAGTTGTCAAGTAGTCTAATCACCCCCCCTCTAGACATACTTCCGATCCTACAGAGGCGGTGTCCACGGCCGAACACAATGCGGCCGCGGAACGCACCGAGCGAGAGAAGCAGGAGGCGTGGGTGGCGGAGGTGCGGCAAGAGCTCTAGGCTCTCGTGGAAAAACACGAGAGTTTGGAGCGTGACTAGAAGACTTGAGAGTCCGAGCTCGCGTCCGCTCTTGAGAGTGCCAAAGCCGCTAAGGCCGAAGCCCAAATGGCCCTCCAGGAAATCGAGGCGGTGAAGAAGATAGCGGCGGTAAGACATTCTTCATGCAAATCAAGCATGTAAAAGTGAATTACCACACTTACCCGAATTCGAGCTCTCCAGAGCGTTCGCAGATCTGTCCCGTAGCGTGTCTGATGCTGCCGCGTTCTACAGAGCCGAGGAGGGGAGCTCAACGGAAAAGGTGTTCTGGTCTCAGTATGTTGAGGCCGGACATCCGGTGCCCCTGAGACCGAAATGCATTCTGTGAAAACCTAAAACTAATGTTTGAACTCATTTATTTTGCAAAATCCTCTGCAGTTTGTGACAACTCTTCGTTTCTGCCTATACCTATTCTTTTCACAGGTTGTCAGTCATGTCTAATGCTAGTGACAGCCAGAACAGGTCTGAATCACCTGTTGAGATTCCAGAGGCAGTTACAAGTCCTGAAGCAAGCAGTTTTTCAGATGATGGAGAGAGGAGCACTCCAAGTGGATTGCCTCCACCGCCACCGGGCAGGAAGAAGAGGAATTCGATGAGGAAGACTCTGACTTCGTTGCATATGAGGAGATTACTTCCAAGCCTAAGAGGAAAGTGGTTGCCAAAGCTATCAAGGGCAACAAGCAAAGAAAGGCACCAGCAAAGAGAAGAAATCCACAGTTGCAAAGAAGCTGAGCATGGAAGAAGAAACCTCCAAAGAAGATCAAGAAAACTTCCAAGAGGAAGAGGCTAGTTCATGAAGAAGTCGATGATGACTCGATGAGGAAGCACCCCAGCCTCCTCGAAGCAAAAGTTGATGGGAGATGCCATCGTAGGCAGGAGCACCCACAAAATCTAAGCCATCAGCTCCAGCCAAGGCAGCCCAAGCCAAACCTGCTGCCAAGCCAAAGAAAACTGTGAGAAATATACCGCTTCAGAGAAGAAGAAGGACAATGTGCCACTGCTGAATCGATGAAGAGGCACATGTTTTGTCAAGCTCGCATGAAATTGCCGTTCATAATGATGCTCATCCTCGAGCTGAAAATATGAAGGAAAGGAAGGACAAAGGTCTCGGGCTATGGAGGCAAGTTGATCCATATGCCACCAGAGAAGGACAGCTGTTGACTCTAGGTTCCACACCGAGAGCAACAAGATTTCTATGACACAGTGCTCATGGATAAGAAGCCAATTGTTCTTGACACGGAATCGTTGATCGGGATTACATCGACGGTGAAGAGCACAGAGACTACTTCCCACATGTGCATGAGAGTTTCACCGCATGTGGAGTTCTGAGTTTGTTGGTCGAAATTGACCGCTTGGAATGATGAGATGATCATGCGGTTCTATGCCACCGCACATTTCTATCCAGATGGCGAATTGTATGGATGATGTAAGGCGTAGATTCTCTTCAACTGTTGAGGAATGGAGAGCGTTCTTTGAATGCACCAAAGATCAAGGGATGATGATGTAGATGTCTATGGCATTCCAAAGAAGAATCACGAGTCTATGAAGAACATGTACAATGAGGTACCGGACAAGGATGTTGAGATATGGAAGCTTGGATCAGTTTATCATCTTGGTGCAGGTCTCCCAACCACTAACACCATTACGAGGCATACTTTGATGCCCAAGTCGAGACCACCGCATGATAAGAGGATATTCTATCAACATGCTGCACATTCGGATCGAAGACACCTTTTAAGGTGATGGACCCGATAGTAGAGACTATCAAGAGGACAAAGCAGCAGACTGAGAAGAGGTCGTGTGGGTTTGCTCCGCACATTCGATGCTCATCAATGACAAGTTTGGCACGGACACCTACCGTTGGATAGACCCCACTTGCCACTGCAGCCCTAACATGAAGATAATGAAGTTGTGATGACCGAGGATGCTCCCACATCCGCTGAAGGACACCCTAAGTCCGAAGCTGCCAAACAAGCTAAAGCGAGAAGGAAGCGGCAGAAGAAAGCCCAAGAGCGTTGGAGAACAACTTCTTGAAGCCACTCGGAGAATTGAACTACGCCTGCCAAGATAGTGCGCCTCGGAGAGCCTTGAGAGGATAGTTGAAGATAAGTTCCATGCTTTGGATGTCAAGTCGATCAAGTGCAGGTCACCGTCAACAAGCTTGAGGCGGACATTGAGGAAGCGAAGAGGAGAAGGCAGAGCTCATGAAGGAGATGGAAGGTGATCTAGTCCAGATGACTATGAGCAGCCTGCTGCAGTGCCCACAAAGCCCAGATCAGCTGCTATTCCAAAGGATGACCCAGGGCTACTACATCAAGACCTCCCACAGCTCCATCGGTTCAAAGACCAGCTCTAGTGTCCACTCCTCCAGCTCCACAGACTTGTGAAGCTTTCGCAGATGCAGCTATCTCCACTCCATCGACACGCATGAGAGCCGCCAAAGCGAGTCCCTAGTGACGATTAGCTCTATACCTTCGAACTTTTGGTAACTTGTTGCCAAAGGGGAGAAATTGTATAGATCATAGGACTTCGAGAGAGAGTGCTCGTTTTGCTCTTTCGTTTGCGGTTTTCCTTGAGATACTTTTGAGTTCTTTGAGACATTTCGTGTGTTTGATACTACGTTTGCTCTATCTTGATGAGTGCTTGATCATACTATGCTTAATGTGTGCTTAATGCTTATCATATTCTATTCATATCTTGTATGATCACTTACTCATGTCTTGGTGATTGGGTGCATGTTATTCATTCTTATCATTTTGTGCGCTCCACCAAGATGTATGTGACATGGAAGAGTAACCCATGATCCTAATCGATTGTGCATTTGCATTCAAGCGCAAATCTTAAATAATGCACAAATTTAGGGGAGCTCTTGCTTATCACATACTTCTCAAAGCGACGATGTTATTCATTGATTATATCATTTGTCGAAGCTTTGATCTATATGTTGTCATCAATTACCAAAAGGGGAGATTGAAAGTGCAACTAATCCCGGGTGGTTTTGGTAATTAATAACAACATATATATCATTGAACTAATTATTTCTTGAGAATATTTCAGAAAGTTCAAGGATATGGGTATGGAAATGACTGATGATGTGGACCCTCAAAATGCTAAGGAAAACATTGGCAAAAGCTCAAGACTCTATTTTTGGTTTAGTGATCCAAGATCACATTGAGTCCATAGGAAAGCCAATACTATTAAAAGGGATGAGGTTATGATGATGATCTGGTTGCTCAAAGTGCTTAGTGATTTATCTCTCAAACTATCGGCAATCTTTCATTCCAACATAAACCCATAAGTAATCTCGGTCCCATCGATTCCATAAACTCAGTCACCGAGATGAACCACCTCGCCATATACCCAAACCCTAAAATTTCGGATTTTCCGATTCCAAACTCGGTCATACCGAAATTGGTGTTGCCAAGCTTCAGAACCTTCAGACTCAAATCGGTGTCACCGAGATGAGAAAGTCGGTCCCACCGAGATTGGCAAACCCTAGACTTTGGAAGAATCGGACTAACCGAGATTGTATTTTTGGTCCCACTGAAAATCCCAACGTTCACAAGATTTGAACTTTCGGTCTCACCGAGTTGTCAACTTCGGTCTGACCGAGATTGGTCAAATGTGTGTAACGGTTGGATTTTGTGTGAAGGCTATAAATACCCCTCCACCTCCTCTTCATTCGTGGAGAGAGCCATCGAAAAGTACTACCACTCCTACCTTACATTTCGAGAAGAAAACTACCTACCCTTGTGTTGAGATCAAGTTGCTCCACTCCCACCATATGAAACTTGATTTCTAGCCTTCCCAAGTTGCTTTCCACTCAATCCTTTCTTCCACCACAGCCAAATCGGTGAGGAGAGTTGAGTGTTGGGGAGATTATCATTTGAAGCACAAGAGCAAGGTGTTCATCATCACCAACACCATCTATTACCTTTTGGAGGTGGTGCCTCCTAGATTGGTTAGGTGTCGCTTGGGAGCCTCCGTCAAGATGTGGAGTTGAACCAAGAAGTTTGTAAGGGCAAGGAGATCGCCTACTTCGTGAAGATCTACCCCGAGTAAGGCTAGTCCTCCGTGGACGTAGGCCATGATGGCATAGACAAGGTTGCTTCTTCGTGGACCCTTCGTGGGTGGAGCCCTCCGTGGACTCTCGCAGCCGTTACCCTCCGTGGGTTGAAGTCTCCATCAACGTGGATTGACGATAGCACCACCTATCGGAACCACGAGAAAAATCTCCGTGTCTCCAAATTGCGTTTGCTCTTCTCCACCTCTTATTTACTACATGTGCAATTTACTTTCCGCTGCCACTACTCTAGAATTGCATGTGTAGGGTGATACTTGACTTGGTCATCTTTGTGAACTTGCTAAAAACTTGTCCTTATCAAAAGGGTAAACTTTTAAGTTGTCAAGTAGTCTAATCACCCCCCCTCTAGACATACTTCCGATCCTACAAGTGGTATCAGAGCTTTGGTCTCCATTGGATTGGTTTTCATTGTTGGGGAACGTTGCAGAAAATTAAAATTTTTTCCTACGGTTTCACCAAGATCCATCTATGAGTTCATCTAAGCAACGAGTAACGGGAGAGAGTTTGCATCTACATACCACTTGTAGATCGCGTGCGGAAGCTTGCTTGGTGATGATGGAGTCGTACTCGAGCGTGATTCAGATCACCGATGCCAAGTGCTGAGCGGACAGCACCTCCGCGTTCAACACACGTGCGGACGAGCGACGTCTCCTCCTTCTTGATCCAGCAAGGGAAGGAGAGGTTGAAGAAGACAGCACCACCGGCAGCCTGACGGCGTGGTGATGGTGGTGATCAATACTCGGCGAGGCTTCACGAGCTCTACGGAGGAGGAGATGTGTTGGGAGGGAGGGCTGCGCCTTGGGAGATGTGTCCAGCAGCCCCTCCCCCCCTTTATATAGGCCCCCAGGGGGGTGGCCGGCCCCTTGTAGATCCAATCTACAAGGGGGGGCGGCGGCCAAGGGGGTGGAGTGCCCCCCAAGCCAGGTGGGGCGCTTCACCCCTAGGGTTTCAACCCTAGGCGCGGGGTGGGCCTAGGGGCGCACCAGCCCCCTGTGGGCTGGTTCCTTCCCCTATGGCCCATGGGGCCCTCCGGGATGGGTGGCCCCACCCAGTGGACCCCCGGGACCCTTCCGGTGGTCCCGGTACTTTGCCGGTAACCCCCGAAACTTTCCCGATGGCCAAAACACCACTTCCTATATATTATTCTTTACCTCCGGACCCTTCCGAACTCCTCGTGACGTCCGGGATCTCATCCGGACTCAACAACATTCGTATTCACATACTAGTCTTCCTACTAACCCTAGCGTCACCGAACCTTAAGTGTGTAGACCCTACGGGTTCGGGAGACACGCAGACATGACCGAGACGACTCTCGGGCAATAACCAACAGCGGGTCCGATATCCATGTTGGCTCCTACATGCTCCTCGATGATTTCATCGGTTGAACCACTATGTCGAGGATTCGATCAAACCACATATGCAATTCCTTTGTCAATCGATGCGTTACTTGCGAGACTCGATCGTCGGTATCCCAATACCTCGTTCAGTCTCGTTACCGCAAGTCACTTTACTCGCATCCGTAATGCATGATCCGTGACCAACACCTTGGTCACTTTGAGCTCATTATGATGATGCATTACCGAGTGGGCCCAGAGATACCTCTCCGTCATACACGGAGTGACAAATCCCGCCTCGATCCATGTCAACCCAATGATACTTTCGGAGATACCTGTAATGCACCTTTATTGTCACCCGATTCGTTGTGACGTTTGATACACCCAAGGCACTCCTACGGTAAACGGAGTTACGATCTCATGGTCGAAGGAATAGATACTTGACATTGGCAAAGCTTCTAGCAAACGAACTATACGATCTTTTATGCTATGCTTATGATTGGGTCTTGTCCATCACATCATTCTCCTAATGATGTGATCCCGTTATCAACGACATCCAATGTCCATAGTCGAAACCATGACTATCTATTGATCTGTGACGAGCTAGTCAACTAGAGGCTCACTAGGGACATATTGTGGTCTAAGTGTTCACACGTGTATTACGATTTCCTGATAATACGCTTATAGCATGAACAAAAGACAATTATCATGAACATTGAAATATAATAATACTTTTATTATTGCCTCTAGGGCATATTTCCAACAGTCTCCCACTTGCACTAGAGTCACTAATCTAGTTACATTGTGATGAATCGAACACCCATAGAGTTCGGTGTTGATCATGTTTTGCTTTCAGAGAGGTTTAGTCAGCGGATCTGCAACATTCAGATCCGTGTGCACTTTGCAAATCTCTATGTCTCCATCTTGAACATTTTCACGGATGGAGTTGAAGCGACGCTTGATGTGCTGGTCTTCTTGTGAAACCTGGGCTCCTTGGCAAGGGCAATAGCTCCAGTGTTGTCACGAAGAGTTTGATCGGCCCCGACGCATTGGGTATGACTCCTAGGTCGGTGATGAACTCCTTCACCCAAATTGCTTCATGCGCCCTCCGAGGCTGCCATGTACTCCGCTTCACACGTAGATCCCGCCACGACGCTTCTCGCTTGCAAACCGCACCAGCTTCTCGCTCCACCATTCAACATATACACGATCCGGTTTGTGACTTAGAGTCATCCAGATCTGAGTCGAAGCTAGCGTCGACGTAACCCTTCTGACGAGCTCTTCGTCTCCTCCATAAACGAAAACATGTCCTTTGTCCTTTTCGGTACTTCAGATATTCTTGACCGCTGTCCAGTGTTCCTTGCGGGATTACTTTGGTATCTTGCAACCAAACTTACGGCGAGGTTTACATCGGTCAGTACACAGCATGGCATACATAATAGATCCTATGGCTGAAGCATAGGGATGACACTCATCTCTTCTTTATCTTTTGCCGTGGTCGGTGGTGAGCTGAGCTCAGTTTCACACCTTGTAACATAGGCAAGAACCCTTCTTGGACTGATCCATTTTGAACCTCTTCAAAATCTTATCAAGGTATGTGCTTTGTGAAAGACCTATGAGGCGCCTCGATCTATCCCTATAGATCTTGATGCCTAATATATAAGCAGCTTCTCCAAGGTCCTTCATTGAAAACACTTGTTCAAGTAGGCCTTAATGCTGTCGAAGAGTTTTGTATCATTTCCCATCAAGAGTATGTCATCTACATATAATAGGAGAAATGCTACAGAGCTCCCACTCACTTTCTTGTAAACGCAGCTTCTCCATAAGTCTCACAGAAACTAAACGCTTTGATCATCTCATCAAAGCGAATGTTCCAACTCCGAGATGCTTGCACCAGTCCGTAAATGGATCGCTGGAGCTTGCATACTTTGTTAGCGTTACGTGGATCGACAAAACCTTCCGCTGCATCATATCAGCTCTTCCTTAAGATGTCCGTTAAGGAATGCCGTTTTGACGTCCATTTGCCATATCTCATAATCATAGTATGCGGCAATTGCTAACATGATTCGGACGGACTTAAGCTTCGCTACGGGAGAGAATGTCTCGTCGTAGTCAATCCCTTGAACTTGTCGATAACCCTTAGCGACAAGTCGAGCTTTATAGATGGTAACATTTCCATCCGCATCCGTCTTCTTCTTAAAAATCCACTTATTTTCTATTGCTCGCCGATCATCGGGCAAGTCTGTCAAAGTCCATACTTTGTTTTCATACATGGATTCTATCTCGGTTTCATGGCCTCAAGCCATTTGTTGGAATCCGGCCCGCCATTGCTTCTTCATAGTTCAAGGTTCATTGTTGTCTAGCAACATGATTTCCATGACAGGGTTGCCGTACCACTCAGTGCGGAACGTGTCCTTGTGGACCTTCGGTTCAAGAGTAACTTGATCCAAGTATCTTGATCATCATCAATGATTTCCTCTTCAGTTGGCGTGGGCATCACAGGAACGGTTTCCTGCGCTGCACCACTCTCCTGTTCGAGAGGTAGTACTTCATCGAGTTCTACTTTCCTCCCACTTACTTCTTTCGAGAGAAACTCTTTCTCTAGAAAGCATCCGTTCTTTGCAACAAAGACTTTGCCTTCGATCTTAAGCGGAAGGTATACCCGACAGCTTTCCTTAGGGTATCCTATGAATACGCATTTTTCCGACTTGGGTTCGAGCTTTTCAGTTGAAGTTTTTGACATAAGCATCGCATCCCCAAACTTTTAGAAACGACAGCTTAGGTTTCTTCCCAAACCATAATTCATACGGTGTCGTCTCAACGGATTTAGACGGTGCCCTATTTAAAGTGAATGTAGCTGTCTCTAGGCGTATCCCCAAAATGATAGCGGTAAATCGGTAAGAGACATCATAGACCGCACCATATCCAATAGAGTGCGATTCGACGTTCGGACACACCGTTTATTTGAGGTGTTCCAGCGGCGTGAGTTGTGAAACGATTCCACATTTCTTTAAGTGTGTGCCAAATTCGTGACTTAAGTATTCTCCTCCACGATCGATCGTAGGAACTTTATCTTTCGGTCACGTTGATTCTCCACCTCATTCTGAAATTCCTTGAACTTTTCAAAGGTCTCGGACTTGTGTTTCATTAAGTAGACATACCCATATCTACTCAAGTCGCCGGAGAGTGAGAACATAACGATATCCTCCATGAGCCTCAACGCTCATTGGACCGCACACATCGGTATGTATGATTTCCAACAAGTTGGTTGCTCGCTCCATTGTTCCGAGAACGGAGTCTTGGTCATTTTGCCTAAGAGGCATGGTTCGCATGTGTCAAACGATTCATAATCAAGAGACTCTAAAGTCCATCAAGATGGAGCTTCTTCATGCGCTTGACACCAATGTGACCAAGGCGGCGATGCCACAAGTATGTGGGACTATCGTTATCAACTTTGCATCTTTTCGCATCCACACTATGAACATGTGTAATATTACGCTCGAGATTCATTAAGAATAAACCATTGACCATCGGAGCATGACCATAAAACATATCTCTCATATAAATCGAACAACCATTATTCTCAGACTTAAATGAGTAGCCATCTCGTATTAAACGAGATCCAGATACAATGTTCATGCTCAAACTTGGCACTAAATAACAATTATTGAGGTTCAAAACTAATCCCGTAGGTAAATGTAGAGGCAGCGTGCGACGGCGCGATCACATCGACTGGAACCATTCCCGACGCGCGCGTCACCTCGTCCTTCGCCAGTCTCCGTTTATTCCGCAGCTCTGCTGTGAGTTACAAATATGAGCAACGGCACGGTATCAAATACCGGGAGTTACTACGAGTACGGTAAGGTACACATCAATTACATGTATATCAAATATACCTTTGGTGTTGCGGCCTTCTTATCCGCTAAGTATTTGGGGCAGTTCCGCTTCGGTGACCCTTCCCTTGCAATAAAAGCACTCGGTCTCGTGCTTGGGTCCATTCTTTGACTTCTTCCCGCAATAAAGCTTACGGGCGCGGCAACATCCTTGCCGTCCTTCTTGAAGTTCTTCTTACCCTTGCCCTTCTTGAACTTAGTGGTCTTATTGACCATCAACACTTGATGTTCTTTCTTGATTTCAGCCTCTGCTGACTTGACATCGAGTACACTTCAGAATGGTCTTCACCATCCCCGCATGTTGTAGTTCATCACAAAGCTCTTGAAGCTTGGTGGGAGCGATCGGAGGATTCTGTCAATGACCGCCTCATCTGGGAGGTTAATGTTCAATCTGGGTCATCGAAGCGTGCAACCCGGATATCTTCTTGAGGATGTGCTCACCGATGTAACTGTTTTCCTCCATCTTACAACTGTAGAACTTGTCGAGACATCATATCTCTCGACCGGGCATGAGCTTGGAAAACTAGTTTCATCTCTTGAACATCTCATATGCTCCGTGATGCTCAAAACGCTTTTGGAGCCCCGGTTCTAAGCTGTAGAGCATGCCGCATCGAACGAGGGAGTAATCATCGAGCGAGTCGCGGACGTTCAAATCGTCTTTGCAGCCGGAGAACAGTGGGTCACCTAACGGTGCTTCTAGGACATACTGTTTCTTGGCAGCTATGAGGATGATCCTCGTGTTCGGACCCGATCCGTATAGTTGCTGCCATCATCTTTCAGCTTGGTTTTCTCTAGGAACGCGTTGAAGTTCATGTTGACATTAGCGTTGGCCATTGATCTACAAGACATATTTGCAAAGGTTTTAGACTAAGTTCATGATAATAAAGTTCTTAATCAAAATTACGAACTCCCACTTAGATTAGACATCCTCTAGTCATCTAAGTGTTACACGATCCGAGTCGACTAGCCCGTGTCCGATCATCACGTGAGACGGACTAGTCATCATCGGTGAACATCTTCATGTTGATCGTATCTTCCATACGACTCGTGTTCGACCTTTCGGTCTTCGTGTTCGAGGCCATGTCCGCACATGCTAGGCTCGTCAAGTTAACCCTAAGTGTTTTCGCTGTGTAAATCTGTCTTACACCCGTTGTATGTGAGCGTAAGGATCCATCACACCCGATCATCACGTGGTGCTTAGAAACGACGAACTGTAGCAACGGTGCACGTTAGGGAGAACACTTCTTGAAATTTTATAAGGGATCATCTTATTTACTACCGTCGTCCTAAGTAAACAAGATGTAAAAGCATAATAAACATCACATGCAATTATATATAGTTGTGACATGATATGGCCAATATCATCAAGCTCCATTGATCTCCATCTTCGGGGTTCCATGATCATCTTGTCACCGGCTTGACACCATGATCTCCATCATCATGATCTCCATCATCGTGTCTTCATGAAGTTGTCACGCCAACGTCTACTTCTACTTCTATGACTAACGCGTTTAGCAATGAAGTAAAGTAGTTTACATGGCGTTCTTCAATGACACGCAGGTCATACAAAAAATAAAGACAACTCCTATGGCTCTCGCCGTTGTCATACTCATCGACATGCAAGTCGTGAATCCTATTACAAGAACATGATCTCATACATCACAATTCAACATTCATCACAACTTCTGGCCATATCACATCACATGATCAATCGCTGCAAAAACAAGTTAGACGTCCTCTAGTTGTTGTTGCATCTTTTACGTGGCTGCGATTGGGTTCTAGCAAGAACGTTTTCTCACCACAACGTGATTTTGTCAACTTCTATTTACCCTTCATAAGGGCCCTGTTCATCGATTCCGCTCCAACTAAAGTGGGAGAGACAGACACCCGCCAGCCACCTTATGCAACTAGTGCATGTCAGTCGGTGGAACCGGTCTCACGTAAGCGTCACGTAAGGTTGGTCCGGGCCGCTTCATCCCACAATACCGTTGAGCAAGAAAAGACTAGTAGGGGCAAGTAAGATGACAAGATCAACGCCCACAACAAATTTGTGTTCTACTCGTGCATTAGAGAACTACGCATAGACCTAGCTCATGATGCCACTTGTTGGGGAACGTTGCGAGAAAATTAAAATTTTTCCTACGGTTTCACCAAGATCCATCTATGAGTTCATCTAAGCAACGAGTAGCGGAGAGAGTTTGCATCTACATACCACTTGTAGATCGCGTGCGGAAGCTTGCTTGGTGATGATGGAGTCGTACTCGAGCGTGATTCAGATCACCGATGCCAAGTGCTTTGAGCGGACAGCACCTCCGCGTCAACACACGTGCGGACGAGCGGCGTCTCCTCCTTCTTGATCCAGCAAGGGAAGGAGAGGTTGAAGAAGACAGCACCACCGGCAAAGACGACGGCGTGGTGATGGTGGTGATGCAAGATACTCGGCGAGGCTTCACGAGCTCTACGGAGGAGGAGATGTGTTGGGAGGGAGGGCTGCGCCTTGGGAGATGTGTCCAGCAGCCCCTCCCCCCTTTATATAGGCCCCAGTAGTGGCGGCCCCTTGTAGATCCAATCTACAAGGGGGGGCGGCGGCCAAGGGGGTGGAGTGCCCCCCAAGCCAGGTGGGGCGCCCCCCCACCCCTAGGGTTTCAACCCTAGGCGCAGGGGGTGGGCCTAGGGGGGCGCACCAGCCCCCTGTGGGCTGGTTCCCTTCCCCCTATGGCCCATGGGGCCCTCCGGGATGGGTGGCCCCACCCGGTGGACCCCCGGGACCCTTCCGGTGGTCCCGGTACTTTGCCGGTAACCCCCGAAACTTTCCCGATGGCCAAAACACCACTTCCTATATATTATTCTTTACCTCCGGACCCTTCCGGAACTCCTCGTGACGTCCGGGATCTCATCCGGGACTCCGAACAACATTCGGTATTCACATACTAGTCTTCCTACTAACCCTAGCGTCACCGAACCTTAAGTGTGTAGACCCTACGGGTTCGGGAGACACGCAGACATGACCGAGACGACTCTCGGGCAATAACCAACAGCGGGGTCTGGATATCCATGTTGGCTCCCACATGCTCCTCGATGATTTCATCGGTTGAACCACTATGTCGAGGATTCGATCAAAACCCTGTATGCAATTCCCTTTGTCAATCGGTACGTTACTTGCCCGAGACTCGATCGTCGGTATCCCAATACCTCGTTCAGGTCTCGTTACCGCAAGTCACTTTACTCGCATCAGTAATGCATGATCCCGTGACCAACACCTTGGTCACTTTGAGCTCATTATGATGATGCATTACCGAGTGGGCCCAGAGATACCTCTCCGTCATACGGAGTGACAAATCCCAGTCTCGATCCATGTCAACCCAACAGATACTTTCGGAGATACCTGTAATGCACCTTTATTGTCACCCAGTTACGTTGTGACGTTTGATACACCCAAGGCACTCCTACGGTAAACGGGAGTTACACGATCTCATGGTCGAAGGAATAGATACTTGACATTGGCAAAGCTTCTAGCAAACGAACTATACGATCTTTTATGCTATGCTTATGATTGGGTCTTGTCCATCACATCATTCTCCTAATGATGTGATCCCGTTATCAACGACATCCAATGTCCATAGTCAGGAAACCATGACTATCTATTGATCACAACGAGCTAGTCAACTAGAGGCTCACTAGGGACATATTGTGGTCTAAGTGTTCACACGTGTATTACGATTTCCGGATAATACAGTTATAGCATGAACAAAAAGACAATTATCATGAACATTGAAATATAATAATACTTTTATTATTGCCTCTAGGGCATATTTCCAACATTCATTGCATTGGATTCCATAAGCTTGGTTTCACAACCTAGGAGAGTATGGCGTCTAGTGAGGGTAATTTCCGTAGAGGTCCTTACTTTGATGGTTCAAATTTTGCTAGTTGGAAGCATAAAATGAAAATGCATATTCTTGGACATAACCCTGCCGCATGGGGCATTATTTGTGTTGGCTTGCAAGGTGAGTTCTTCGAGGAAGGAAAAGTTCCGGATCGCGAAGCTACAGCGGATGAGTTGCGGATGTTACAGAACAATGCTCAAGCTTGTGACATTCTCTTCAATGCATTGTGTCCCGAGGAGTTCAACAAGATCAACCGTCTTGAGAAAGCAAAAGAGATTTGGGATACTTTGGTCGAAATGCACGAAGGTACCGAGTCCATGAAGGAATCAAAGCTAGATGTTCTTCAAGGTCAGCTTGACAAGTTCAAGATGAAGGAAGGTGAAGGAGTCGCTGAAATGTACTCTAGGCTTGCTCTCATCACCAATGAGATGGCAGGCTTAGGAAGCGAAGAAATGACCGACGATTCATCATCAAGAAGATTCTCGAGCTTTGGATGGAAAGTATGACACCGTGTGCACTTTGATCCAAATGATGCCAAACTACAAAGATCTCAAGCCTACCGAAGTCATTGGAAGAATTGTTGCTCATGAGATGACACTTAAAGATAAGGAAGAGCTTCACAACAAGTCAAGTGGTGCCTACAAAGCTGCAGTTGAAGCTCCCACAACCTCAAGTGACAAGCTAGTTTCCAATGAAGAGATAAGCCTAATGGTGAAGAACTTCAACAAATTCTACAAGAGTAGAAGCAAGGAAAGAAGCTCAAAGTCTAGATCATATGATGAAAAGAGATCTTCTAGTCGTGATCGAAACTGCTACAATTGTGGAAGACCCGGACACTACTCAAATGAGTGTTCGACTCTCCACAAGAGAAGAGAAGAATCTCCAAGAAGAAGAAGCTCAAGAGAAGAGTCGCCTCGAAAAGAGAGAAGGAGTAGAGATGATCGTTATGAACGAAGATCCTCTCGGAGAAGCAAGGATTCGGAAAGGAAAGACAAGTCATCAAGGAGCTACACAAGAAGAAAACATCAAGCTCATGTTGGTGAATGGGTTTCGGCTCGACTCAAACAATCACTCCAAAGAAGCTATCACTCCAACTCCGAATCTGATCAAGATGAAGGTGTTGCGGTCTTGCTCTCGTGTCCTCCAACTCCAACTCCTATGACTTGTTTGATTCACCAAATGAGGGAATTGGAAGATGCTTCATGGCAAAAGGCCCCAAGGTATCACACCCTGAATTTATTGACTTTGATAGTGATGAGGATGACTTGCTTGGTGAAGATGAGCTTTACATGATAAATCTAGTGAGCTTAGTAATGATGAACATGCTAGTAGTCTTTATAGTCGAGAAGAGTCGAATGACAATGCTATGAAGGAGATTGAGCGTCTAACTAAAGAACTAAACACTCTTAAGTTAGCTCATGAAACAACTCAAGAAGATCATAGAGAGCTCCTAAGATCTCATGAGAAGCTACGCTCGAGAAGCTCAATCTAGAGCAAGAACATGAGTTTCTAAAAGCTATCAATGACGATCTTGAAAGAAGAGTTCTTCATATCTTGCCAAACGACTTCTCTTGTCTAATTTCTTGCCACCTATTAAAACTAAGCATGACAAGCATAAGAAAAATTCTTCATCTAGTAGTAACAATAATCATGCTAAATCAAATGTTGTTACTTCTAGTAATTCTCTTGATTCCACTAACAATGTTTCAAGCCAAGTTTCACTTGAGCAAGAAAATAGTCTATTGAAAGGGATTATAGAGAAAGGTGTCTACAAGAGCCTTGCCGGAAGCAAGAGCTTTGAGGAAATTGTTCGCAAGCAAGGAAGACACCGGAAGAATCAAGGAATTGGTTTTGAGCGAAAGTTCAACGCCGAGGGTGTTGAATGGGAAGAAGGTCAATATCCCACTCCAAAGTTTGTTTCTCAAAAGGAGAAGTATGATCCTACTTCTTCCAATGTGGAACAAGCTCAAGATGACCTTCCACCACAAGACCACAAGCTAAAAGGCAAGGACAAGCTTCAAGAGGAGATTGATGCATTCATTGAAGCACCCAAGGCCATGGTCAAGTGGGTTCCCAAGGCAACTTCAAGTTCTACTTGACAAGCTCAACTACTACCCCAAGGATTCCCATCAAGATGATGTGGATCCCAAGAAGAAGAACTAGAGAGTTCTTGAGGGTGACTCCGCCAACATACTTCACTCACATTCATTTTGGCAAAGAACTTGTGCAATCAACTTCCACATCTTGCACTAGTTCATGGAGTCACAAACCCTCATGTTGGTAAGTCAAGGGACAAGGTAATCATTGCTTTCATGGACATCATCTATTGTGTACTTCAATCTATGTCCATGGATATCCTTGTTTGTTCCTTGTGGGACTAACCCATGTAGGTATTGAAAGTGCCCGAATCCAAAGGATTGCTCCCAACTCTTGATGATCTTCATCAACATTGAGCATCCACATCTTCAACATCTACATGAAGTCTTCAACGACAACCCAAGGTTAGTTTGACCCTTTAAAAGGGGTTCTCACATCAAGGGGGAGCTTTGCTCTAAAGAATTGAGCTAAAGCATCTTCAAATGATGTGAACACATTGATGCTTTATGTAAAAGTGGTAACCCCACTTGTGCTTAAACGATGAGTATGACCTATGATCAAATGTTCTCATTTGACTCCTAAGTCAATATACTCATATATAGATGACCTAGTCATCGCCAAATTGTGTGCTAGTAGCTAGTGTTTTGTTTGTGCATATTTGACACATATTTCATTTGCTATCTTATTGTGTGAGCATGTTGGATGCATGATTTTATCCATTCGAGGACATCCATTTGTTGCTTTGGTCTTTTGGAGTTTTCTTTTTGACCAAATGGATGGACAAGAATGCCTAAGTTCCTCCCCTAGCTATCTATGCTTTCTTGTCTCAAACTCTATTCATGCTTATATCACAAACTTTGAACAACACCTTTTCGGACAGACCGAGTGAGGAGCACTCGGAGCCACCGATCCGTCAAAAGCTTAAATTCCAAAACCTTCTAAGTACTTTCGGTCAAACCAATATACTCAAATCGGACGGACCAAATCACTTGGATTGATCTAGGTTTTCACCTCGGTGAAACCGAAGTTGCAACTTTCGGCGTGACGAAGTGAGTAATCGCACGCAGCTAACCATCTCGGTCCCACCGAAGTTTTCCAACTCGGTCCCACCGACACCGAAGGGTATATATACCCGAGGGCAGCGCTGATTATTCCTTCAAAACGCCTCGCCCCAAACCCTTATTGCCGTCGCCGTGGTCTTGGATCGTCTCCGCCGTCGCCTCGCCCTCGCCATGGTCTCCATCGCCGTCAACGGTCAATCTCACCGCACCGTTGCAGCCGTAGTGAAACTCCACCAGATTGGGTGAGTTTCATCCTCTCGTCTTCAACCTCGATTCTATGCACGATAGGTTATGCCTAGCTTCTTGCCAAGATTGAAATCTTCCTATCCATGAGATTAGATCATAGAACAAAATTGAGTGAAAATCTTAGGGTTAGGTTTCCGCGAACACATCTCGGTGTGACCGATTCTACATTCTCGGATCGACCGATTTGGCCTCTGGCCATTGCCTTTGCACTTTTCGGTTAAACCGAAGTTGTGCAAATCGGTAAGACCAAGTGAGGATCTAGTGAAACCCTAGTGCTCTCGGCTAGACCGAAACCCATTTCGTCCAACCGAAAGTGGTGTGTACGGTTAGGTTTAGACACTTGGATTCACGAATTTTAGACTCGGTCGACCGAAATGCATTCTGTGAAAACCTAAAACTAATGTTTGAACTCATTTATTTTGCAAAATCCTCTGCAGTTTGTGACAACTCTTCTTTTCTGCCTATACCTATTCTTTTCACAGGTTGTCAGTCATGTCTAATGCTAGTGACAGCGAACAGTCTGAATCACCTGTTGAGATTCCAGAGGCAGTTACAAGTCCTGAAGCAAGCAATTTTTCAGATGATGGAGAGAGGAGCACTCCAAGTGGATTGCCTCCAGCTGCCACCAGGGCCAGGAAGAAGAGGAATTCTGATGAGGAAGACTCTGACTTCGTTGCAGATGAGGAGATTACTTCCAAGCCTAAGAGGAAAGTGGTTGCCAAAGCTATCAAGGGCAACAAGCAAAGAAAGGCACCAGCAAAGAGAAGAAATCCACAGTTGCAAAGAAGCTGAGCATGGAAGAAGAAACCTCCAGCAAGATCAAGAAAACTTCCAAGAGGAAGAGGCTAGTTCATGAAGAAGCGATGATGACTCGATGAGGAAGCACCCCAGCCTCCTCGAAGCAAAAGTTGATGGGAGATGCCATCGAGGCAGGAGCACCCACAAAATCTAAGCCATCAGCTCCAGCCAAGGCAGCCCAAGCCAAACCTGCTGCCAAGCCAAAGAAAACTGAGAAATATACCGCTTCAGAGAAGAAGAAGGACAATGTGCCACCGCTGAATCGATGAAGAGGCACATGTTTTGGTCAAGCTCGCATGAAATTGCCGATTCATAATGATGCTCATCCTCGAGCTGAAAATATGAAGGAAAGGAAGGACAAAGGTCTCGGGCTATGGAGGCAAGTTGATCCATATGCCACCAGAGAAGGACAGCTGTTGACTCTAGGTTCCACACCGAGAGCAACAAGATTTCTATGACACAGTGCTCATGGATAAGAAGCCAATTGTTCTTGACACGACATCGTTGACCGGGATTACATCGACAATGAAGAGCACAGAGACTACTTCCCACATGTGCATGAGAGTTTCACCGCATGTGGAGTTGCTGAGTTTGTTGGTCGAAATTGACCGCTTGGAATGATGAGATGATCATGCGGTTCTATGCCACCGCACATTTCTATCCAGATGGCGAATTGTATGGATGATGT
Source organism: Aegilops speltoides (assembly GCA_021437245.1). Classification (NCBI taxonomy): domain Eukaryota; kingdom Viridiplantae; phylum Streptophyta; class Magnoliopsida; order Poales; family Poaceae; genus Aegilops; species Aegilops speltoides. The sequence continues at coordinate 462,890,768 of CM038147.1, read as the reverse complement.
AGGCCGTAGATTCTCTTCAACTGTTGAGGAATGGAGAGCGTTCTTGAATGCACCAAATCAAGGGATGATGATGTAGATGTCTATGGCATTCCAAAGAAGAATCACGAGTCTATGAAGAACATGTACAATGAGGTACCGCACAAGGATGTTGAGATATGGAAGCTTGGATCAGTTTATCATCTTGAGCAGGTCTCCCAACCACTAACACCATTCCGAGGCATACTTTGATGCCCAAGTCGAGAGACCACCGCATGATAAGAGGATATTCTATCAACATGCTGCACATTCGGATCGAAGACACCTTTTAAGGTGATGGACCCGATAGTAGAGACTATCAAGAGGACAGCAGCACTGTAAGAGGTCGTGTGGGTTTGCTCCGCACATTCAGATGCTCATCAATGACAAGTTTGGCACGGACACCTACCGTTGGATAGACCCCACTTGCCACCGCAGCCCTGAACATGAAGATAATGAAGTTGTGATGACCGAGGATGCTCCCACATCTGTTGAAGAACACCCTAAGTCTGAAGCTGCCAAACAAGCTAAAGCTGAGAAGGAAGCAAAGAAGAAAGCCCAAGAGCGTTGGAGAACAACTTCTTGAAGCCACTCAGAGAATTGAACTACGCTTTGCCAAAGATAGTGCGCCTCGGAGAGCCTTGAGAGGATAGTTGAAGATAAGTTCCATGCTTTGGATGTCAAGTCGATCAAGTGCAGTCACCGTCAACAAGCTTGAGGCGACATTGAGGAAGCGAAGAGGGAGAAGGCAGAGCTCATGAAGGAGATGGAAGGTGATCTAGTCCAGATGACTATGAGCAGCCTCGTCAGTAGTGCCCACAAAGCCCAGATCAGCTGCTATTCCAAAGGATGACCCTGTGGCTACTACATCAGCACCTCCCACAGCTCCATCGGTTCAAAGACCAGCTCCAATGTCCACTCCTCCAGCTCCACAGACTTCAGCAGAAGCTTTGCAGATGCAGCTATCTCCACTCCATCGACGCAGACAGAGCCGCCAACAGAGTCCCTAGTGACGATTAGCTCTATACCTTCGAACTTTTGGTAACTTGTTGCCAAAGGGGAGAAATTGTATAGATCATAGGACTTCGAGAGAGAGTGCTCGTTTTTGCTCTTTCGTTTGCGGTTTTCCTTGAGATACTTTTGAGTTCTTTGAGACATTTCGTGTGTTTGATACTACGTTTGCTCTATCTTGATGAGTGCTTGATCATACTATGCTTAATGTGTGCTTAATGCTTATCATATTCTATTCATATCTTGTATGATCACTTACTCATGTCTTGGTGATTGGGTGCATGTTATTCATTCTTACCATTTTGTGCGCTCCACCAAGATGTATGTGACATGGAAGAGTAACCCATGATCCTAATCGATTGTGCATTTGCATTCAAACGCAAATCTTAAATAATGCACAAATTTAGGGGGAGCTCTTGCTTATCACATACTTCTCAAAGCGACGATGTTATTCATTGATTATATCATTTGTCGAAGTTTTGATCTATATGTTGTCATCAATTACCAAAAGGGGAGATTGAAAGTGCAACTAATCCCGGGTGGTTTTGGTAATTAATAACAACATATATATCATTGAACTAATTATTTCTTGAGAATATTTCAGAAAGTTCAGTGATATGGGTATGGCAATGACCGATGATGTGGACCCTCAAAATGCTAAGGAAAACATTGGCAAAAGCTCAAGACTCTATTTTTGGTTTAGTGATCCAAGATCACATTGAGTCCATAGGAAAGCCAATACTATTAAAAGGGATGAGGTTATGATGATGATCTGGTTGCTCAAAGTGCTTAGTGATTTATCTCTCAAACTATCAGCAATCTTTCATTCCAACATAAACCCATAAGTAATCTCGGTCCCACCGATTCCATAAACTCACCACAACGAGATGAACCACCTCACCATATACCCAAACCCTAAGAATTTCGGATTTTCCGATTCCAAACTCGGTCATACCGAAATTGGTGTTGCCAAGCTTCAGAACCTTCAGACTCAAATCGGTGTCACCGAGATGAGAAAGTCGGTCCCACCGAGATTGGCAAACCCTAGACTTTGGAAGAATCGGACTAACCGAGATTGTATTTTTGGTCCCACGAAAATCCCAACGCTCACAAGATTTGAACTTTCGGTCTCACCGAGTTGTCAACTTCGTCGGTCGACCGAGATTGGTCAAATGTGTGTAACGTTGGATTTTGTGTGAAGGCTATAAATACCCTCCACCTCCTCTTCATTCGTGGAGAGAGCCATCGAAAAGTACTACCACTCCTACCTTACATTTCGAGAAGAAAACTACCTACCCTTGTGTTGAGATCAAGTTGCTCCACTCCCACCATATGAAACTTGATTTCTAGCCTTCCCAAGTTGCTTTCCACTCAATCCTTTCTTCCACCACAGCCAAATCAGTGAGGAGAGTTGAGTGTTGGGGAGATTATCATTTGAAGCACAAGAGCAAGGAGTTCATCATCACCAACACCATCTATTACCTTTTGGAGGTTGGTGCCTCCTAGATTGGTTAGGTGTCGCTTGGGAGCCTCCGTCAAGATGTGGAGTTGAACCAAGAAGTTTGTAAGGGCAAGGAGATCGCCTACTTCGTGAAGATCTACCCCGAGTAAGGCTAGTCCTCCGTGGACGTAGGCCATGATGGCATAGACAAGGTTGCTTCTTCGTGGACCCTTCGTGGGTGGAGCCTCCGTGGACTCTCGCAGCCGTTACCCTCCGTGGGTTGAAGTCTCCATCAACGTGGATTGACGATAGCACCACCTATCGGAACCACGAGAAAAATCTCCGTGTCTCCAAATTGCGTTTGCTCTTCTCCACCTCTTATTTACTACATGTGCAATTTACTTTCCGCTGCCACTACTCTAGAATTGCATGTGTAGGGTGATACTTGACTTGGTTATCTTTGTGAACTTGCTAAAAACTTGTCCTAATCAAAAGGCTAAACTTTTAAGTTGTCAAGTAGTCTAATCACCCCCCCCCTCTAGACATACTTCCGATCCTACAGAGGCGGTGTCCACGGCCGAACACAATGCGGCCGCGGAACGCACCGAGCGAGAGAAGCAGGAGGCGTGGGTGGCGGAGGTGCGGCAAGAGCTCCAGGCTCTCGTGGAAAAACACGAGAGTTTGGAGCGTGACTAGAAGACTTGAGAGTCCGAGCTCGCGTCCGCTCTTGAGAGTGCCAAAGCCGCTAAGGCCGAAGCCCAAATGGCCCTCCAGGAAATCGAGGCGGTGAAGAAGATAGCGGCGGGTAAGACATTCTTCATGCAAATCAAGCATGTAAAAGTGAATTACCTGTTACTTACCCGAATTCGGAGCTCTCCAGGAGCGTTCGCAGATCTGTCCTGTAGCGTGTCTGATGCTGCCGCGTTCTACAGAGCCGAGGAGGGGAGCTCAACGGAAAAGGTGTTCTGGTCTCAGTATGTTGAGGCCGGACATCCGGTGCCCCTGAGAGACCAACTGAAGCAGCTGGTCAAGCTCCACAAGGTGGCCGAACAGGCCATGAAGGGCCTCATAGTTCGGCTGTGGCCCAAAGAAGCCATTCCCGGAGCTACTTGATGCAGTGCGGCGGCTGGTGGGCCTTTGTCCATGGGTTGACGTCATCAAGCACTCCGCCTGTATTGAAGGTGCCCGTCGGGACCTTGCCCGTGCTAAGGTGCACTGGGGCAAGATGGACGCGGAGAAGCTTGTGACGGACGCGCCACCGCTGGGCAAGGAGTATCGCACGCCCGAGATGTATTATAAGGGTGTCCTGAAGGGTGCCCGCATTATTGCGGGCGAGTGCTCCAAAGATGTAATTTTTGAGTAGACTCGCATTTTGTTATCCTATGCGCTGAAAACTTTGTTCATATGCGCTAAGCAATGCTTGTTAATTTAAAATATTACCTTCTGTGCGGCCGTTTATCAAATCTGAGAGATGGAAAGTCGTTGGCTTCGGCCCCCGTGCCATGAGTGCTGGGGTGTTCGGGATAAACTTGAGCGCTCTTGTTCCTATTTTTGGGTCCTTCTAGGGAGGCGCTCAACACAACGAACGAGGCAACCGGACTTATAATGCTTGAACACTCTCACATAGCCATAGAATTCTATAATTTTAAATTTCGGCGAAGCCCCTGATATTCGGAAGGCCGAATTCGAGGCGCTATCCACGCCTGGGGCCGGATAAAGCCGGCTCCTCGCTCTAAGCGGCATAAGTCTTTAGGGACTCGAAAAGACCTCTCGAACAGCGACCAGCTCTCGCCTTATCATGACGGTCAGTTTTAGCTTTCTCCACTGAGGTGCTCAACCCAGCTCAACTAGGGCACAATCGCAGTGGTTCTCCCAGCGCTATCTTAGCCGATATAACGGAGCGTAAGGTACCAAAACATGGGAGCCTGGCAAATCAAACTATTGACCCAAGACATGATTCGGAGCCGATGCATATAATGCTATAAGTTCGGGGTGTCGCACTTGTGAAAGTGTTCAGACTTATCACACCATTCTTTGGGGAACTTAAGCCCCTGGTGTATTTGGCTATACCAAGGTGTACGGGTGCAACATGTCATAAGTGAACATATATAGAAAGGAATGCAATTATAGGCAAAAAGCGATGCATTGTTTATTCAAAGGATATTGCGATAAAGGTAGAATGATACAAATAGCGCGATAAGCAAGGGGTGGGACTATTTAACATGTCCCCTTCCAGGGGTAGGCTACGGAATGGTATGTAAAACAGGTATAATGCTCATAATGGAGACCACCTGGATACTCGTCGTAGCCTTTCTGCTTCCCTGGCTGTTGCATCGTGAGTTCGGCAGGTCTACTGCCGTACAGGGCCTCTGGAAAATGGAGTCCTGAGGATAAGAAGAGAAAAGAAAAAAAAGGAAGAATGATAAATTCGGGAGCCCCTGGTGTGGTTGATCCGCACTCTGGGCATGCCGTGGTCGTGCCCCTCCCCCTATGCCCATGGTATCTCCAGAGCGTAGTGATGTACGCGTGGCACTGGTCTCGCGATGTCGCGAGGGCTGGGGTTGGGGCCGCATTGCTACGCGTGCTCGAAACGTGCCAAGTGGTCATGTTGTAGATTATTCCGGCGCTTGCGGTGTCGGTGTCCGCCGCTAATGCATGACTCGAGAATTGCCTTAAGAGGCTACTCTGCACTTCCGCTGGGAGAGGCGCTGTTGTTGGGTAACGTAGTAATTTCAAAAAATTTCCTACGCACACGCAAGATCATGGTGATGCATAGCAACGAGAGGGGAGAGTGTTGTCTACGTACCCTCGTGAGACCGGCGAAGCGATCACAACGTAGAGGAAGTAGTCGACGCTCTCCTCGCGATCCGACCGATCCCGCGCCGTTACTCCGGCGCCCCGAGTTCTTGACACACGACAGCTCGATGACGCCTCGGGCTCCAATCCAAAGAGAGCTTCGGGAGGGAGAGTTCCGTCAGCACGACGGCGTGGTGACGATCTTGATGTTCTACCGGCGCAGGGCTTCGCCTAAGCTTTGCGACGATATGACCGAGGTGGAATATGGTGGAGGGGGGCACCGCACACGGCTAGGGAACGATCTCAAGGATCAACTTGTGTGTTCTAGGGTGCCCCCCTGCCCCCGTATATAAAGGAGCGAGGGAGGGTGCGGCCGGCCCTTGGAGGAGGCGCGCCGGAGGAGTCCTACTCCCACCGGGAGTAGGACTCCCCCCCTTTCCTAATTGGAGTAGGATTGGGGGAGGAAAGAGGAAGGGGGCGCCGCCTCTCTCCTTGTCCTATTCGGACTAGGGGAGGGGCGCGCCTGCCCCGGCCGCCCTTCCTCTTCTCCCTCATGGCCCACTAAGGCCCAATAACCCCGGAGGGTTCCGTAACCCCTGTGTTCGTAAAATCCCGATTTCACCCGAACCATTCCGAACTCCAAATATAGGCTTCCAATATATCAATCTTTATGTCTCGACCATTTCGAGACTCCTCGTCATGTCCGTGGTCACATCCGGGACTTCGAACTTCTTCGGTACATCAAAATACACAAACTCATAATATAACCGTCATCGAAACCTTAAGCGTGCGGACCCTACGGTTCGAGAACAATGTAGACATGACCGAAACACGTCTCCGGTCAATAACCAATAGCGGGACCTGGATGCCCATATTGGCTCCTACATATTCTACGAAGATCTTTATCGGTCAGACCGCATAACAACATACGTTGTTCCTTTGTCATTGGTATGTTACTTGCCCGAGATTCGATCGTCGGTATCCAATACCTAGTTCAATCTCGCATCGCAAGTCTCTTTACTCGTTCCGTAATACATCATCTCACAACTAACTCATTAGTTGTAATGCTTGCAAGGCTTCAATGATGTGTATTACCGAGAGGGCCCAGAGATACCTCTCCGACAATCGGAGTGACAAAACCTAATCTCGAATACGCCAACCCAACATCCGCCTTTGGAGACACCAGTAGTACTCCTTTATAATCACCCGATTACGCTGTGACGCTTGGTAGTACCCAAAGTGTTCCTCCGTAAACGGAGTTGCATAATCTCATAGTTATAGGAACATGTATAAGTCATGGATAAAAGCAGAGCAACATACTAAACGATCGTGTGCTAAGCTAATGGAATGGGTCATGTCAATCGATCATTCAACTAATGATGTGACCTTGTTAATCAAATAACAACTCTTTGTTCATGGTTAGGAAACATAACCATCTTTGATTAACAAGCTAGTCTAGTAGAGGCATACCAGTGACATACTGTTTGTCTATGCATTCACACATGTATCATGTTTCCGTTAATACAATTCTAGCATGAATGATAAACATTTATCATGAAATAAGGAAATAAATAATAACTTTATTATTGCCTCTAGGGCATATTTCCTTCATCTCCCACTTGCACTAGAGTCAATAATCTAGATTACATAGTAATGATTCTAACACCCATGGAGTCTTGGTGTTGATCATGTTTTGCTCGTGGAAGAGGCTTAGTCAACGGTCCGCTACATTCAGATCCGTATGTATCTTGCAAATCTCTATGTCTCCCACCGGACTAGATCCGGATGGAATTGAAGCGCCTCTTGATGTGCTTGGTCCTCTTGTGAAATCTGGATTCCTTTGCTAAGGCAATTGCTCCAAGATTGTCACGTAAGATTTTCATTGGACCCGATGCACTAGGTATGACACCTAGATCGGATATGAACTCCTTCATCCGACTCCTTCATTAGCTGCTTCCGGCTGCTATGTACTCCGCTTCACATGTAGATCCCGCTTCGACGCTTTGTTTAGAACTGCACCAACCGACAGCTCCTCCGCTTAGTGTAAATACGATCCGGTCTGCGATTTAGAATCGTCCGGATCGGTGTCAAAGCTTGCATCAACGTAATCGCCACGATGAGCTCTTTGTCACCTCCATATACGAGAAACATATCCTTAGTCCTTTTCGTATTTCAGATGTTCTTAACCGCTGTCCATGATCCACTCTGATTACTTTGGTACCTCCTGCTAAGCTTATAGCAAGGCACACATCAGGTCCGGTACACAAGATTGCATACATGATAGAGCCTATGGCTGAAGCATAGGGAACATCTTTCATTTTCTCTCTATCTTCTGCAGTGGTCGGGCATTGAGTCTTACTCAACTTCACACCTTGTAACACAGGCAAGAACCCTTTCTTCGCTTGATCCATTTTGAACTTCTTCAAAATTTTGTCAAGGTATGTGCTTTGTGAAAGTCCAATTAAGCGTCTTGATCTATCTCTATAGATTTTGATGCCCAATATGTAAGCAGCTTCACCGAGGTCTTTCATTGAAAAACTCTTATTCAAGTATCCTTTATGCTATCCAGAATTCTATATCATTTCCGATCAGTAATATGTCATCTACATATAATATCGTAAATGCTACAGAGCTCCCACTCACTTTCTTGTAAATACAGCTTCTCCAAAAGTCTCAGATGAACCCAAATGCTTTGATCACACTATCAAAGCGCTTATTCCAACTCGAGATGCTTGCACCAGTCCATAAATGGATCGCTGGAGCTTGCACACTATGTTAGCTCCTTTGGATCGATAAAACCTTCGGTTGCATCATATACAACTCTTCTTCCGTAAATCCATTCAGAAAGCAGTCTTTACATCCATTTGCCAAATTTCATAATCATAAAATGCGCAATTGCTAACATGATTCGGACAGACTTAAGCATCGCTTCGGGTGAGAAGGTCTCATCATAGTCAATCCCTTGAACTTGTCGAAACCCTTTTGCGACAAGTCGAGCTTTGTAGACAATAATATTACCGTCGGTGTCGGTCTTCTTCTTGAAGATCCACTTGTTTTCTATTGCTTGCCTACCCTTGGGCAAATCAACCAAAGTCCATACTTTGTTTTCATACATGGATCCCATCTCAGATTTCATGGCCTCAAGCCATTTTATGAATCTGGGCTCACCATCGCTTCTTCATAGTTCGTAGGTTCATCATGATCTAGTATCATGATTTCCGAAACAGGATTACCTTACCACTCACAGTGCGGATCTTACTCGGTTGATCTATGAGGTTCTCAGTAGTAACTTGATCTGAAGTTTCATGATCAACATCATCAACTTCCTCACTATTTGGTGTAGATGTCTCGTAAACCGGTTTCTGCGACAAACTACTTTCAAGTAAGGGAGAAGGTACAATTACCTCATCAAGTTCTACTTTCCTCCCACTCACTTCTTTCGAGAGAAACTCCTTCTCTAGAAAGGATCCATTCTTAGCAACGAATGTCTTGCCTTCGATCTGTGATAGAAGGTGTACCCAACTGTCTCCTTTGGGTATCCTATGAAGACACATTTCGATTTGGGTTCGAGCTTATCGTTGAAGCTTTTTCACATAAGCATCGCATCCCAAACTTTAAGAAACGACAACTTTGGTTTCTTGCTAAACCATAGTTCATAAGGTGTCGCCTCAACGGATTTTGACGGTGTTCTATTCAGGTGAATGCGGCCGCCTCAAGAGCATAACCCCAAAACGATAGCGGTAAATCTGTAAGAGACATCATAGATCGCACCATATCTAGTAAAGTGCGATTCGACGTTCGGACACACCATTACTGTGTGGTGTTCGGTATGTGAGTTGCTAAACTATTCCGCATTGTTTCAAATGTAGACCAAACTCAGAACTCAAATATTCACCTCCACGATCGATCGTAGAAATTTAATTTTCTTATTACGATGATTTTCAACTTCACTCAAATTCTTTGAACTTTTCAAATGTTTCAGACTTATGTTTCATTAAGTAGATATACCCATATCTCGCTTAAATCATCTGTGAAGGTGAGAAAATAACGATATCCGCCACGAGCCTCAACATTCATTGGACCACATACATCTCAGTATGTATGATTTCCAACAAATCTGTTGCTCTCTCCATAGTACCGAGAACGGGTTTTAGTCATCTTGCCCATGAGGCACGGTTCGCAAGTGCCAAGTGATTCATAATCAAGTGACTCCAAAAGTCCATCAAGATGGAGTTTCTTCATGCGCTTTACACCGATATGACCTAAACGGCAAGTGCCACAAATAAGTTGCACTATCATTATCAACTCTGCATCTTTTGGCTTCAACACTATGAATATGTGTATCACTACTATCGAGATTCATCAAAATAGACCACTCTTCAAGGGTGCATGACCATAAAAGATATTACTCATATAAATAGAACAACCATTATTCTCTCGATTTAAATGAATAACCGTCTCGCATCAAACAAGATCCAGATATAATGTTCATGCTCAACGCAGCACCAAATAACAATTATTTAGGTCTAAAACTAATCCCAAGGTAGATGTAGAGGTAGCGTGCCGAATCGCGATCACATCGACTTTGGAACCATTTCCCACGCGCGATCGTCACCTCGCCCTTTGCCGTTGTTCGCAATCCGTAGTCCCTGCTTCGAGTTGCAAATATTAGCAATGTAACCAGATCAAATACCAGTGCTATCATGAGCTCTAGTAAGGTACACATCAATAACATGTATATCACATATACCTTTGTTCACCTTGCCATCCTTCTTATCCGCCAAATACTTGGGGCAGTTCCGCTTCCAAAGGACTATCTGCTGGCAAAGAGAAGCACTCGATTTCAGGTTTAGGTCCAGACTTGGGTTTCTTCTCTCGAGCAGCAACTTGCTTGCTGTTCTTCTTGAAGTTCCCTTCTTCTTCCCTTTGCCTTTCTTTTTGAAACTAGTGGTCTTATTGACCATCAACACTTGATGCTCCTTCTTGATTTCTACCTCCGCAGCCTTTAGCATTGCGAAGAGCTCTGTATAGTCTTTACTAACCCTTGCATATTATAGTTCATCACGAAGCCTTTGTAGCTTGGTGGCAGTGATTGAAGAATTATGTCAATGACACAATCATCCGGAAGATTAACTCCCAGTTTAGTCAAGTGATTGTAATACCCGGACATTTTGAGTATGTGCTCACCGATGTAACTATTCTCATCCATCTTGCAGCTATAGAACTTATTGGAGACTTCATATCTCTCAATCCGGGCATTCTGTTGGAATATCAACTTCAACTCCTCGAACATCTCATATGCTCCATGACGCTCAAAACGCCGTTGAAGTCCCGGTTCTAAGCCGTAAAGCATGGCACACTAAACTATAGAGTAGTCATCGCTTTGCTCGCCAGACGTTCTTAACGCCGTCGGTTGCATCAAGAAGAGTTCTGCACCTAGCGGTGCATCCAGACGTAACTCTTCTCAGGCAGCAATGAGGATAATCCTCGAGTTACGGACCCAATCCGTAATTGCTACCATCATCTTTCAACTTTTCTTTCTCAAGGAACGCATTAAAATTCAACGGAACAACAAAGACGAGCCATCTATCTACAATCAAACATAGACAAGCAAGATACTATCAGTACTAAGTTCATGATAAATTTAAGTTCAATTAATCATATTACTTAAGAACTCCCACATAGACAGACATCCTCTAGTCATCTAAGTGATCACGTGATCCAAATCAACTAAACCATAACCGATCATCACGTGAAATGGAGTAGTTTTCAATGGGGAACATCTTATGTTGATCATATCTACTATATGATTCACGCCGACCTTTCGGTCTCCGTGTTCCGAGGCCATATCTGCATATGCTAGGCTCGCAAGTATAACTGAGTATTCTCGTGTGCAAAACTGGCTTGCACCCGTTGTAGATGGACGTAGAGCTTATCACACCCGATCATCACGTGGTGTCTGGGCACGACGAATTTTGGCAACGGTGCTTACTCAGGGAGAACACTTCTTGATAATTTAGTGAGAGATCATCTTATAATGCTACCGTCAATCAAAGCAAGATAAGATGCATAAAAGATAAACATCACATGCAAATCAATATAAGTGATATGATATGGTCATCATCGCCTTGTGCTTCGTGATCTCCATCTCGCGCAGCACCATCATGATCACCATCGCCACCGGCGCGACACCTTGATCTCCATCGTAGCATCGTTGTCGTCTCGCCAATCTTATGCTTCTCGACTATCGCTACCGCTTAGTGATAAAGTAAAGCATTACATGGCGATTGCATTTCATACAATAAAGCGACAACCATATGGCTCCTGCCGATTGCCGATAACTTCGTTACAAAACATGATCATCTCATACAATAAAATATAGCATCACGCCTTGACCATATCACATCACAACATGCCCTGCAAAAACAAGTTAGACGTCCTCTACTTTGTTGTTGCAAATTTTACGTGGCTGCTACGGGCTTAAGAAAGAATCAATCTCACCTCGCATCAAAACCACAATGATACTTCGTCAAATAGACTCCGTTTTAACCTTCTCAAGGACCGGGCGAGCCACACTCAGTTCAACTAAAGTGAGAGAGACAGACACCCGCCAATCACCTTTAAGCAACGAGTGCTCGTGGCGGTGAAACCAGTCTCGCGTAAGCGTCTGGCGTAATGTCGGTCCGGGCCGCTTCATCTCACAATACCGCTGAACCAAAGTATGACATGCTGGTAGGTAGTATGACTTGTATCGCCCACAACTCACTTGTGTTCTACTCGTGCAAAACATCAAACCATAAAAACCTAGGCTCGGATGCCACTATTGGGTAACGTAGTAATTTCAAAAAAATTCCTACGCACACGCAAGATCATGGTGATGCATAGCAACGAGAGGGAGAGTGTTGTCTACGCCTCGTGAGACCGGCGAAGCGATCACAACGTAGAGGAAGTAGTCGACGCTCTCCTCGCGATCCGACCGATCCCGGCGCCGTTACTCGGCGCCCAGTTCTTGACACACGTACAGCTCGATGACGCTCCTCGGCTCCAATCCAGAGAGCTTTGGGGAGGGAGAGTTCCACAAGACGACTGCGTGGTGGCGATCTTGATGTTCTACGGCGCAGGCTTCGCCTAAGCTTTGCACGATATGACCGAGGTGGAATATGGTGGAGGGGGCACCGACACGGCTAGGGAACGATCTCAAGGATCAACTTGTGTGTTCTAGGTGCCCCCTGCCCCTGTATATAAAGGAGCGAGGAGGTGCGGCCGGCCCTGAGGAGGCGGCGGCGGAGGAGTCCTACTCCCATCGGGAGTAGGACTCCCCCCCTTTCCTAATTGGAGTAGGATTGGGGGGAGGGAAAGAGGGAAGGGGGGGCGCCGCCCCCCTCTCCTTGTCCTATTCGGACTAGGGGGGAGGGGTGCGCGCCTGCCCCGGCCGCCCTTCCTCTTCTCCCTCATGGCCCACTAAGGCCCAATAACCCCGGAGGGTTCCGTAACCCCGGTGTTCCAGAAAATCCCGATTTCACCCGAACCATTCCAACTCCAAATATAGGCTTCCAATATATCAATCTTTATGTCTCGACCATTTCGAGACTCCTCGTCATGTCCGTGATCACATCCGGGACTTCAACTTCTTCGGTACATCAAAATACACAAACTCATAATATAATCGCCATCGAAACCTTAAGCGTGCGGACCCTACGGTTCGAGAACAATGTAGACATGACCGAAACACGCCTCCGTCAATAACCAATAGCGGACCTGGATGCCCATATTGGCTCCTACATATTCTACGAAGATCTTTATCGGTCGACCGCATAACAACATACGTTGTTCCTTTGTCATCGGTATGTTACTTGCCCGAGATTCGATCGTCGGTATCCAATACCTAGTTCAATCTCGCACGCAAGTCTCTTTACTCGTTCCGTAATACATCATCTCACAACTAACTCATTAGTTGTAATGCTTGCAAGGCTTCAATGATGTGTATTACCGAGAGGGCCCAGAGATACCTCTCCGACAATCGGAGTGACAAAACCTAATCTCAAATACGCCAACCCAACATCCGCCTTTGGAGACACCTGTAGTACTCCTTTATAATCACCCGATTCGTTGTGGCGTTTGGTAGTACCAAAGTGTTCCTCCGGTAAACGGGAGTTGCATAATCTCATAGTTATAGGAACATGTATAAGTCATGGATAAAAGCAGTAGCAACATACTAAACGATCGTGTGCTAAGCTAATGGAATGGCTCATGTCAATCAGATCATTCAACTAATGATGTGACCTTGTTAATCAAATAACAACTCTTTGTTCATGGTTAGGAAACATAACCATCTTTGATTAGCAAGCTAGTCTAGTAGAGGCATACCAGTGACATACTGTTTGTCTATGCATTCACACATGTATCATGTTTCCGGTTAATACAATTCTAGCATGAATGATAAACATTTATCATGAAATAAGGAAATAAATAATAACTTTATTATTGCCTCTAGGGCATATTTCCTTCAGCTGTATGCTCCTCTGTTCGGAGAGAGCGTTCGGTGTTTCCGTTGATCGTGATGACTCCTCGAGGGCCTGGCATCTTAAGCTTGAGGTATGCGTAGTGCGGCACCGCGTTGAACTTTGCAAATGCGGTTCGTCCGAAAGCAAAGGCATGATAGCCGCCATGAACGGGACTATGTCAAGATTAACTCCTCGCTCGGAAGTTATCCGGGATCCAAGACCACTTCAAGTGTAACTGAGCCTGTACAACTGGCCTCTACACCTGGTATGACGCCTTTGAAGGTCGTCTTTGTGGGTTTGATCCTTGAGGGATCTATGCCCATCTTGCGCACTGTGTCCTGATAAAGTAGGTTCAGGCTGATGCCACCGTCCATCAGGACTCTAGTGAGGTGAAATCCATCGACGATTGGGTCTAAAACCAATGCGGCGAATTCGTCGTGGCGGATACTGGTGGTGTGGTCCCTTCGATCAAAAGTGATCGGGCAGGAGGACCACGGATTGAACTTTGGGGCGACTGGCTCCATCGCGTATATGTCCCTGAGTGCACGCTTCCACTCCCTTTTGGGTATGTGGGTTGCGTATATCATGTTCACCGTCCGCACTTGTGGGGGAATCCCTTCTGTCCTCTATTGTTCGGCGGCCGTGTCTCCTCCTCGTCATCGCTTTGCAGCCCCTTGTCATTGCCTTCGGCGATTAACTTGCCTGCCTGCTTGAATACCCAACAATCTCTGTTGGTGTGATTAGCTGGATTTTCGGGGGTGCCGTGTATCTGGCACGAGCGATCGAGTATCCGGTCCAAATTGGACGGGCCCGGAGTAGTTCTTTTGAATGGCTTTTTCCGTTGACCGGGTTTAGAGCCTCTGAATCCGATGTTGACTGCCGTATCTTCAGTATTATCGCCGTTAATCCAGTGTTTGTGCTTATTGCGACGTGACCTGCCATTGCTGTCTTTGGTATCCGAACTACCAGAGTTTTTGGTTAGGTTGTTACTGCGAGCTAGCCAGCTGTCTTCTCCCGCATGAAGCGGGTCATGAGTGATGTGAGGGCTGCCATTGATTTCGCTTTTCCTGTCCTAGGTGCCGGCAAGCCATTCGTCGCGGATGTTGTGTTTGAAGGCTGCAAGGGCCTCTGCATCCGGACGGTCGGCGATTTGATTTTTCTTGGTTAAGAACCGTGTCGTAAACGTCCGCCGATTCGTCTGCGGCTGCTGAATTATGTGACTTAGGTCATCGGCGTCTCGGTGGTCGCACATATGTGCCTGGAAGTTATAGAGGCACGCGCTTCCGTGTCCTCCCAACACCAATTGATTCTGGCGGCAGTTGTTGAGCCAATGCCGAGCTGGTCCTTTAAGCTTGAGTGGGAGGTATTTGATGGCGCCAAGATCATCACCGTGGGCCATGTGGATATGAAGGAGATAGTCTTGATCCAAACCGCGGGATCTGTTGTGCCATCGTAGGATTCAATGTTCACGGGTTTGAACCCTTGGGATTTGATGATCCATTACTTCATCCGTGAAGCATAGTGGGTGTCTGGCGCCTCAGATATTATATATCGACGCAGCTCAAACGAGCTTTGTCTACTTTGTTCGACCCGGCCGGGGTTGCTGTATCCGGTGTGACGGTTGTTGTCGCGTATTGTAGGGCGCCCGCGCGATCCGTAGATCGATCTTGTTTGGCTCGCCTTATCCTCCAATATGTCTCGCAAGTCCGACGCGTTCCCCCGTGGCTTTGTACTTTTCGAGCGACGCCGGTGTGCGGCTTTAGTGAAGGGCCTAGAGGCCTCTCTATCGCGGCCACGAGGTGGCCGGGCGGCCGTATTGTGCATTGGTGATGTAGGTTTATGTGCTTCCTCCTCTAATCGGGGTAGCAGCTTGCGTTTGGGGTAGCTTTTGGAGGGGCGTTCTAGTTCATACTCTTCGGCCGCGAGGACTTCAGTCCATCTGTCGGCTAGCAAGTCTTGGTCAGCTCTAAGCTGTTGCTGCTTTTTCTTGAGGCTGCTTGCCGTGGCCATAAGCCTGCGTTTGAAATGCTCTTGTTCGATGGGATCCTCAGGCACGACAAATTCGTCATCGTCGAGGCTTGCCTCGTCTCCGGAGGGAGGCATGTAATTATCGTCCTCTTCCTCTTCGTCTGCCGCTCTCTCGCGAGGGCTGGCTTCTCCGTCCTCCTGTGCTGAATCTTGCTGGAGGGGGTTGTCTTCGGCACTGTCTGGGGTGTTATGATCTCCGGTGCCGGAATCTCCATTCTTGTTGTGGCGGGATTTGGAGCGGCGCCGCTGACGCTGACGCTTAGGTTGTTTTTTGGAGGGGTCAACCTCCGCTGGTCCATCGCCATTCCCATCCTTTGGGGTGTCCACCATGTATATGTCATATGACGAGGTGGCTGTCCAGTGCCCTGTAGGTGCTGGATCTTGGTCGTCTCTGGCATCGTCGTCCATATCATCGATATCTTCGGAGTCGAAATCTAGCATGTCGATTAAGTCATCGACAGTGGCTACAATGTGGGTGGTGGGTGGGCTTTGAATTTCTTCGTCGTCCGCATCCCAGCCGTTCTGACCATAATTCGGCCAGGGCTCTCCTGATAAAGAGAGACACTTTAGCGAATTCAAGATGTCGCCGAAAGGTGAGTGCTGAAAGATGTCCACAGCGGTGAACTCCATGATCGGCGCCCAACCGGATTCGATTGGCAGGGGCGCGGAAGGTTCGGGGTCCGGAGAGGAGTCCGGCACCTTGGAGTCACGAGCTTCACAAGGGACAGGGTCGGTATTTGGCTCTATCGCCGTAGAGGTAGCAGCCCCAGAGGTGGTGTCTAGCCACCCATCCTCGATTGGCGGCGTCGGCTTCGAGCTAAGGGTCGGAGCGGACTCTTGTGCGGCCTCCAGGGCACTGTCCGGCGGTAGAGCTAAATCATGCCCATCATGACAGTGCGACGCGCTCGGTTGTGGCTCGAATCCGTCAAAGATCAAGTCTCCGCGGATGTCGGTCGTATAGTTCAAACTTCCAAATCTGACCTGATGGCCAGGGGCGTAGCTTTCGATCTACTCCAGATGGCTGCTTAATTGCCCGCAGCGCGAGCGGCCGCGAATCTGAAGATCTGTCCGGGAGAAAAGTCTCACCGACCATGTTGTTGTTGATGATCGAAGGAGCCATCGGGCTGTGAGGTGACGACACAGAGGAACTCTCAATGAAAGCACCAATGTCGGTGTCAAAACCGGCGGATCTCGGGTAGAGGGTCCCGAACTGTGCGTCTAGGCGGATGATAACAGGAGACAAGGGACACGATGTTTTTACCTGTGTTCGGCCCTCTCGATGGAGGTAAAACCCTACTCCCGCTTGATTAATATTGATGATATGGGTAGTACAGGAGTAGATCTACCACGAGATCAAGGAGGCTAAACCCTAGAAGCTAGCCTATGGTATGATTGTTGTTCGGCCTATGGACTAAAACCCTCCAGTTTATATAGGCACCGGAGAGGGCTAGGGTTACACAGAGTCGGTTACAATGGTAGGAGATCTACATATCCGTATCGCCAAGCTTGCCTTCCATGCCAAGGAAAGTCCCATCCGGACACGGGACGAAGTCTTCAATCTTGTATCTTCATAGTCTTGGATTCCGACCAATGATGATAGTTCGGCTATCCGGACACCCCCTAGTCTAGGACTTCCTCACCTCCCTTTCCTATTTGGAGAGGGAGAGGGAAGGAAGAGGAAGGAAAGGGGGGCCGGCCCCCCTCCCAATTCGGATTGGGCTTGGGGGGGTGCCCCCTCCCTTGCTCCTTTCCCCTCCTTTCCACTAAGGCCCATTAAGGCCCATATACCTCCCGGGGGGGTTCCGATAACCTCCCGGAGCTCCGGTATTGTCCCAATCTCACCCGGAACCTTTCCGGTGTCCAAATATAGTCGTCCAATATATTGATCTTCATGTCTCGACCATTTCGAGACTCCTCGTCATGTCTGTGATCACATCCGGGACTCCGAACAACCATCAGTACATCAAAACACATAAACTCATAATATAACTGTCATCTAACTTTAAGCGTGCGGACCCTACAGGTTCGAGAACTATGTAGACATGACCGAGACATGTCTCCGGTCAATAACCAATAGCGGAACCTAGATGCTCATATTGGCTCCTACATATTCTATGAAGATCTTTATCGGTCAAACCGCATAACAACATACGTTGTTCCCTTTGTCATCTGTATGTTACTTGCCCGAGATTCGATCGTCGGTATCTTAATACCTAGTTCAATCTCGTTAACGGCAAGTCTCTTTACTCATTACGTAATGCATCATGCCGTAACTAACTCATTAGCTACATTGCTTGCAAGGCTTATAGTGATGTGCATTAGCGAGAGGGCCCAGAGATACCTCTCCGACAATCGGAGTGACAAATCCTAATCTCGAAATATGTCAACTCAACAAATACCTTTGGAGACACCTGTAGAGCACCTTTATAATCACCCAGTTACATTGTGACGTTTGGTAGCACACAAAGTGTTCCTCCGGTAATCGGGAGTTACATAATCTCATAGTCATAGGAACATGTATAAGTCATGAAGAAAGCAATAGCAACATACTAAACGATCAAGTGCTAAGCTAACGGAATGGGTCAAGTCAATCACATCATTCTCCTAATGATTTGATCCCGTTAATCAAATGACAACTCATGTCTATGGTTAGGAAACTTAACCATCTTTGATTCACGAGCTAGTCAAGTAGAGGCATACTAGTGACACTATGTTTGTCTATGTATTCACACATGTATTATGTTTCCGGGTAATACAATTCTAGCATGAATAATAAACATTTATCATGATATGAGGAAATAAATAATAACTTTATTATTGCCTCTAGGGCATATTTCCTTCAGTCTCCCACTTGCACTTGAGTCAATAATCTAGATTACACAGTAATGATTCTAACACCCATGGAGCCTTGGTGTTGATCATGTTTTGCTCGTGGAAGAGGCTTAGTCAACGAGTCTGCTATATTCAGATCCGTATGTATCTTGCAAATCTCTATGTCTCCCACCTGGACTTGGTCCCGGATGGAATTGAAGCGTCTCTTGATGTGCTTGGTTCTCTTGTGAAATCTGGATTCCTTTGCCAAGGCAATTGCACCAGTATTATCACAAAAGATTTTCATTGGACCCGATGCACTAGGTATGACACCTAGATCGGATATGAACTCCTTCCTCCAGACTCCTTCATTTGCTGCTTCCAAAGCAGCTATGTACTTCGCTTCACATGTAGATCCCGCAACGACGCTTTGTTTAGAACTGCACCAACTGACAGCTCCACCATTCAATATAAACACGTATCCGGTTTGCAATTTAGAATCGTCCGGATCAGTGTCAAAGCTTGCATCGACATAACCATTTACGACTAGCTCTTTGTCACCTCCATAAAACGAGAAACATATCCTTAGTCCTTTTCAGGTATTTCGGGATGTTCTTGACCGCTATCCAGTGATCCACTCCTGGATTACTTTGGTATCTCCCTGCTAAACTAATAGCAAGGCACACATTAGGTCTGGTACACAGCATTGCATACATGATAGAGCCTATGGCTGAAGCATAGGGAACTTATTTCATTTTCTCTCTATCTTCTGTAGTGGTCGGGCATTGAGTCTGACACAATTTCACACCTTGTATTACAGGCAAGAACCCTTTCTTTGCTTGATCCATTTTGAACTTTTTCAAAACTTTATCAAGGTATGTACTTTGTGAAAGTCCAATTAAGCGTCTTGATCTATCTCTATAGATCTTGATGCCCAATATGTAAGCAGCTTCACCGAGGTCTTTCATTGAAAAACTTTTATTCAAGTATCCTTTTATGTTATCCAGAAATTCTATATCATTTCCAATCAATAATATGTCATCTACATATAATATTAGAAATGCTACAGAGCTCCCACTCACTTTCTTGTAAATACAGGCTTCTCCAAAAGTCTGTATAAAACCATATGCTTTGATCACACTATCAAAGCGTTTATTCCAACTCCGAGAGGCTTGCACCAGTCCATAAATGGATCGCTGGAGCTTGCACACTTTGTTAGCATCCTTTGGATCGACAAAACCTTTTGGTTGCATCATATACAACTCTTCATCCAGAAATCCATTCAGGAATGCAGTTTTGACATCCATTTGCCAAATTTCATAATCATAAAATGCGGCAATTGCTAACATGATTCGGACAGACTTAAGCGTCACTACGGGTGAGAATGTCTCATCGTAGTCAACCTCTTGAACTTGTCGAAAACCTTTCACAACAAGTCGAGCTTTGTAGACAGTAACATTACCATCAGCGTCAGTCTTCTTCTTGAAGATCCATTTATTCTCGATGGCTTGCCGATCATCGGGCAAGTCAACCAAAGTCCACACTTTGTTCTCATACATGGATCCCATCTCAGATATCATGGCCTCAAGCCATTTTGCGGAATCTGGGCTCATCATCGCTTCCTCATAGTTCGCAGGTTCGCCATGGTCAAGTAACATGACCTCCAGAATAGGATTACCGTACCATTCTGGTGCAGATCTTACTCTGGTTGACCTACGAGGTTCTGTAGTAACTTGATCTAAAGTTTCATGATCAGCATCGTTAGCTTCCTCACTTATTGGTGTAGTCGTCACGGGAACCGGTTTCCGTGATGAACTATTTTCCAATAAAGGAGCAGGTACAGTTACCTCATCAAGTTCTACTTTCTTCCCACTCACTTCTTTCGAGAGAAACTCCTTCTCTAGAAAGGATCCATTCTTGGCAACAAATGTCTTGCCTTCGGATCTTTGATAGAAGGTGTACCCAACAGTTTCCTTTGGGTATCCTATGAAGACACATTTCTCCGATTTGGGTTCGAGCTTATCGGGTTGAAGCTTTTTCACATAAGCGTCGCAGCCCCAAACTTTAAGAAACGACAACTTTGGTTTCTTGCCAAACCACAGTTCATAAGGCGTCGTCTCAATGGATTTTGATGGTGCCCTATTTAACGTGAATGCGGCCGTCTCTAAAGCATAACCCCAAAATGATAGCGGTAAATCGGTAAGAGACATCATAGATCGCACCATATCTAGTAAAGTATGATTACGACGTTCGGACACACCATTACGCTGTGGTGTTCCGGGTGGCGTGAGTTGCGAAACTATTCTACATTGCTTCAAATGTAAACCAAACTCATAACTCAAATATTCTCCTCCACGATCATATCATAGAAACTTTATTTTCTTGTTACGATGATTTTCAACTTCACTCTGAAATTCTTTGAACTTTTCAAATGTTTCAGACTTATGTTTCATTAAGTAGAAATACCCATATCTGCTCAAATCATCTGTGAAGGTGAGAAAATAACGATACCCGCCGCGATCCTCAATTCATTGGACCACATACATCAGTATGTATGATTTCCAACAAATCAGTTGCTCGCTCCATAGTTCCGGCGAACGGCAGTTTAGTCATCTTGCCCATGAGGCATGGTTCGCAAGTACCAAGTGATTCATAATCAAGTGATTCCAAAAGTCTATCAGTATGGAGTTTCTTCATGCGCTTTACACCAAAATGACCTAAACGGCAGTGCCACAAATAAGTTGCACTATCATTATCAACTCTGCATCTTTTGGCTTCAACATTATGAATATGTGTATCACTACTATCGAGATTCATCAAAAATAGACCACTCTTTAAGGGTGCATGACCATAAAAGATATTACTCATATAAATAGAACAACCATTATTCTCAGATTTAAATGAATAACCGTCTCGCATCAAATAAGATCCAAATATAATGTTCATGCTCAACGCTGGCACCAAATAATAATTATTTAGGTCTAAAACTAATCCTGAAGGTAGATATAGAGGTAGCGTGCCGACGGCGATCACATCGACTTTGGAACCATTTCCCACGCGCATCGTCACCTTGTCCTTAGCCAGTGTCCGCTTAATCCGCACTCCCTGTTTCGAGTTGCAAATATTAGCAATGTAACCAGATCAAATACCAGTGCTACTGCGAGCTCTGGTAAGGTACACATCAATAACATGTATATCACATATACCTTTGTTCACCTTGCCATCCTTCTTATCCGCCAAATACTTGGGGCAGTTCTGCTTCCAGTGACCAGTCCGCTTGCAGTAGAAGCACTCAGTCTCAGGTTTAGTTCTAGACTTGGGTTTCTTCTCTTGAGCAACAACTTGTTTGCTGTTCTTCTTGAAGTTCCCCTTCTTTTTCCCTTTGCCCTTTTTCTTGAAACTGGTGGTCTTATTGACCATTAACACTTGATGCTCCTTCTTGATTTCTACCTCCGCAGCCTTTAGCATTGCGAAGAGCTCGGGAATTGTCTATCCATCCCTTGCATATTATAGTTCATCAACAAGCTCTTGTAGCTTGGTGGCAGTGATTGAAGAATTCTGTCAATGACGCTATCATCCGGAAGATTAACTCATAGTTGAATCAAGTGATTGTTATACCCAGACATTCTGAGTATATGCTCACTGACAGAACTATTCTCCTCCATCTTGCAGCTGTAGAACTTATTGGAGACTTCATATCTCTCAATCCGGGCATTTGCTTGAAATATTAACTTCAACTCCTCTCATATGCTCCATGACGTTCAAAACGTCGTTGAAGTCCCGGTTCTAAGCCGTAAAGCATGGCACACTAAACTATCGAGTAGTCATTAGCTTTGCTCTGCCAGACATTCATAACATCCGTGTTGCTCTGCGGAAGAGTTTGGCACCTAGCGGTGCTTCCAGGACGTAATTCTTCTGTGCATCAATGAGGATAATCCTCAAGTTATGGACCCAGTCCGTGTAATTGCTACCATCATCTTTCAACTTTGCTTTCTCAAGGAACGCATTAAAATTCAACGGAACAATAACACGGGCCATCTATCTACAACAAACATAGACAAGCAAAATACTATCAGGTACTAAGTTCATGATAAATTTAAGTTCAATTAATCATATTACTTAAGAACTCCCACTTAGATAGACATCCCTCTAATCATCTAAGTGATCACGTGATCCAAATCAACTAAACCATAACCGATCATCACATGAAATGGAGTAGTTTTCAATGGTGAACATCACTCTCTTGATCATATCTACTATATGATTCATGCTCGACCTTTCGGTCTCAATGTTTCGAGGCCATATCTGCATATGCTAGGCTCGTCAAGTTTAACCTGAGTATTTTACGTGTGCAAAACTGGCTTGCACCCGTTGTAGATAGACGTAGAGCTTATCACACCCGATCATCACGTGGTGTCTAGGCACGACGAACTTTGGCAACGGTGCATACTCAGGGATAACACTTTTATCTTGAAATTTAGTGAGATATCATCTTATAATGCTACCGTCAATCAACGCAAGATAAGATGCATAAAAGATAAACCTCACATGCAATTAATATAAGTGATATGATATGGCCATCATCATCTTGTGCTTGTGATCTCCATCTCCGAAGCACCATCATGATCACCATCGTCACCGGCACGACACCTTGATCTCCATCATAGCATCGTTGTCATCTCGCCAACTATTGTTTCTACGACTATTGCTACCGCTTAGTGATAAAGTAAAGCAATTACAGGGCGATTGCATTGCATACAATAAAGCGACAACCATATGGCTCCTGCCCGTTGCCGATAACTCGGTTACAAAACATGACCATCTCATACAATAAAATATAGCATCACGTCTTGACCATATCACATCACAACATGCCCTGCAAAAACAAGTTAGACGTCCTCTACTTTGTTGTTGCAAGTTTTACGTGGCTGCTACGGGCTGAGCAAGAACCGTTCTTACCTACGCATCAAAACCACAATGATAGTTCGTCAAGTTAGTGCCGTTTTAACCTTCTCAAGGACCGGGCGTAGCCACACTCGGTTCAACTAAAGTTGGAGAAACTAACACCCGCCAGCCACCTGTGTGCAAAGCACGTCGGTAGAACCAGTCTCCCGTAAGCGTACACGTAATGTCGGTCCGGGCCGCTTCATCCAACAATACCACTGAACCAAAGTATGACATGCTGGTAAGCAGTATGACTTGTATCGCCCACAACTCACTTGTGTTCTACTCGTGCATATAACATCAACGCATAAAACCTAGGCTCGGATGCCACTGTTGGGAAACGTAGTAATTTCAAAAAATTTCCTACGCACACGCAAGATCATCGTGATGCATAGCAACGAGAGGGGAGAGTGTTGTCCACTTACCCTCGTAGACCGAAAACGGAAGCGTTAGCACAACTCGGTTGATGTAGTCCTACGTCTTCACGGCCCGACCGTCAAGCACCGAAAGCACGACACCTCCGAGTCCTTGCACACGTTCAGCTCGATGACGTCCCTCGAACTCCGATCCAGTCGAGTGTCGAGGGAGAGTTCCGTCAGCATGACGGCATGGTGACGATGATGATGTTCTACCGTCGCAGGGCTTCGCCTAAGCACTGCTACAATATTATCGAGGAGGACTATGGTGGAGGGGGGCACCGCACACGGCTAAGAGATCAATGATCAATTGTTGTGTCTACGGGGTTCCCCCCTCCCCGTATATAAAGGAGTGGAGGAGGGGGCCGACCAAGGGAAGGAGGCGCGCCCAAGGGGGGAGTACTACTCCCACCGGGAGTAGGGACTCCTCCCTTTCCTATTTGGAGAGGGAGAGGGAAGGAAGAGGAAGGAGGGAGGAAGGAAAGGGGGGCCGGCCGGCCTACCAATTTGGATTGGGCTTGGGGGGGGCGCCCCCTCCCTTGCTCCTTTCCCCTCCTTTCCACTAAGGCCCATTAAGGCCCATATACCTCCCGGGGGGTTCCGATAACCTCCCGGAGCTCCGTTATTGTCCCAATCTCACCCGGAACCTTTCCGGTGTCCAAATATAGTCGTCCAATATATCGATCTTCATGTCTCGACCATTTAGATACTCCTCGTCATGTCCGTGATCACATCCGGGACTCCGAACAACCTTCGGTACATCAAAACACATAAACTCATAATATAACTCTCATCTAACTTTAAGCGTGCGGACCCTACGGGTTCGAGAACTATGTAGACATGACCGAGACATGTCTCCGGTCAATAACCAATAGCGGAACCTGGATGCTCATATTGGCTCCTACATATTCTACGAAGATCTTTATCGGTCAAACTGCATAACAACATACGTTGTTCCCTTTGTCATAGGTATGTTACTTGCCCGAGATTCGATCGTCGGTATCTTAATACCTAGTTCAATCTCGTTACCGACAAGTCTCTTTACACGTTACGTCATGCATTATCCCGTAACTAACTCATTAGCTACATTGCTTGCAAGGCTTATAGTGATGTGCATTACCAAGAGGGCCCAGAGATACCTCTCCAACAATCGGAGTGACAAATCCTAATCTCAAAATATGTCAACTCAACAAGTACCTTTGGAGACACCTATAGAGCACCTTTATAATCACCCAGTTACGTTGTGACGTTTGGTAGCTGCTACCTCTTGAGCACTGCGTTGGATTTCCCCGAAGAGGAGAGGATGATGCAGCAAAATAGCCTAAGTATTTCCCTCAGTTTTTTAGAACCAAGGTATCAATCCAGTAGGAGACCACGCACAAGTCCCTCATACCTACACAAAATGATAGCTCCTCACAACCAACGCGATTAGGGGTTGTCAATCCCTTCAGGGTCACTTACGAGAGTGAGATCTGATAGAGATGATAAATAATATTTTTGGTATTTTTGGTATATAGATGCAAAGTGAAAAGTAAAAGGCAAAGTAAAAACAAAGCAAGAGTAAAGTAATGGAGATTGATATGATGAGAATAGACCCGGGGGCCATAGGTTTCACTAGTGGCTTCTCTCAAGAGCATAGATATTCTACGGTGGGTGAACAAATTAATGTTGAGCAATTGACAGAATTGAGCATAGTTATGAGTATATCTAGGTAGTGATCATGTATATAGGCATCACGTCCAAGACAAGTAAACCGAAACGATTCTGCATCTACTACTATTACTCCACTCATCGACCGCTATCCAGCATGCATCTAGAGTATTAAGTTAAAAACAGAGTAACACCTTAAGCAAGATGACATGATGTAGAGGGATAAATTCATGCAATATGATAAAAACCCCATCTTGTTATCCTCGATGGCAACAATACAATATGTGCCTTGCTGCCCCTTCTGTTACTGGGAAAGGACACCGCAAGATTGAACCCAAAGCTAAACACTTCTCCCATTGCAAGAACTACCGATCTAGTTGGCCAAACCAAACGGATAATTCGAAGAGACTTGCAAAGATAACTCAATCATACATAAAAGAATTCAGAGAAGATTCAAATATTTTTCATAGATAAGCTGGATCATAAACCCACAATTCATCGGTCTCAACAAACACACCGCAAAAAGAAGATTACATCGAATAGATCTCCACGAGAGATGGGGAGAACATTGTATTGAGATCCAAAAAGAGAGAAGAAGCCATCTAGCTACTAGCTATGGACTCGAAGGTCTGAAGTAAACTACTCACACTTCATCGGAGGGGCTATGGTGTTGATGTAGAAGCCCTCCATGGTGGATGCCCCCTCCGGCGGAGCTCTGGAACAGGCCCCAAGATGGGATCTCGTGGATACAGAAGGTTGCAGCGGTGGAATTAGGTTTTGGCTCCTGTTCTGATTGTTTGGGGGTACGTACATATATAGAGGAGGAAGGAGTACGTCGGTGGAGCAACAAGAGGCCCACGAGGCAGGGGGCGCGCCCTAGGGGGGCGCGCCCACCCTGGTGACTGCCTCTTTTGTTCCTTGGAGCAGGGTCCAAGTCTCCTGGATCACGTTCGGTGAGAAAATCACGTTCCCGAAGGTTTCATTCCGTTTGGACTCCGTTTGATATTCCGTTTCTTCGAAACACCGAAATAGGCAAAAAAAACATCAATTCTGGGTTGGGCCTCCGGTTAATAGGTTATTTCCAAAAATAATATAAAAGTGGAAAATAAAGCCCAATATAGTCCAAAACAGTAGATAAAGTATCATGGAGCAATCAAAATTATAGATACGTTGGAGACGTATCAGGCATCCCCAAGCTTAATTCCTGCTCGTCCTCGAGTAGGTAAATGATAAAAAAGAGAATTTTTGATGCGGAGTGATACTTTGGCATAATTTCAATGTAAATCTTCTTAATTGTGGCATGAATATTCAGATCCGAAAGATTCAAGACAAAAGTTCATATTGACATAAAAATAATAATACTTCAAGCATACTAATCAAAGTAATCATGTCTTCTCAAAATAGCATGGCAAAAGAAAGTTCATCCCTACAAAATCATATAGTTAGGCTATGCTTCATTTTCGTCACACAAAGATGTTCCCAACTTCTATACCCCCGATGACAAGCCAAGCAATTGTTTCATACTTAAATAATCTCAAACTTTTTCGACCTTCATGCAATACCTGAGCGTGAGCCATGGATATAGCACTATGGGTGGAATAGAATATGATGATGGGGATTGTGTGGAGAAGACAAAAAAAGAGAAAGTCTCACATTGACGAGGATAATCAACGGGCTATGGAGATGCCCATTAATTGATGTCAACATGAGGAGTAGGGATTGCCATGCAACGGATGCACTAGAGCTATGAATGCTCAACAAAAGAAAACTAGTGGGTGTGCATCCAACTCGCTTGCTCATGAAGACCTAGGGCATTTGAGGAAGCCCATCGTAGGAATATACAAGGCAAGTTCTATAATGAAAAATTCCCACTAGTATAAAAAGACAACTTATGAGACTCACTACGTGAAGAACAAGGTGCTACTTTGAAGCACAATATATGAGACTCACTACATGAAGAACAAGGTGCTACTTTGAAGCACAAGTGTGGAAAAAAAGAGATAGTAGCATTGCCCTTTTTATTTTCTTTTTTTCCTTTTTTTCTTTTTTTTGGGCCTTTCTTTTTTTTCTTTTGGCCTTTCTTTTTTTTTCTTTTTTGGGCAATGCTCTAATAATGATGATCATCACACTTCTATTGATTACAACATAAGGATTACAACTCGAAACTTAGAACAAGATATGACTCTATATGAATGCCTCCGGTGGTGTACCGGGATGGTGCAATGAATCAAGAGTGACATGTATGAAAAATAATGCATGGTGGCTTTGCCACAAATACGATGTCAACTACATGAACATGCAATGGCAATATGACAAAAGTAATGTATGTCATGAATATGATGATGGAAGTTGCATGGCAATATATCTCGGAATGGCTATGGAAATGCCATGATGGGTAGGTATGGTGGCTGTTTTGAGGAAGATATAAGGAGGTTTATGTGTGATAGAGTGTATCATATCACGGGTTTGATGCACCGTGAAGTTTGCACCAACTCTCAAGGTGAGAAAGGGCAATGCACGGCATCAAGAGGCTAGCAATGGCGGAAAGGTAAAAGTGTGTATAATCCATGGACTCAACATTAGTCAAAAGAACTCATATACTTATTGCAAAAATTTAGAAGTCATCAAAATCAAGTACTACGCGCATGCTCCTAGGGGATAGATTGGTAGGAAAAGACCATCGCTCGTCCCCGACCGCCACTCATAAGGATGCACAAGCCATGTACACTTCATGTTTCAAATTTGTTACACAACTTTAACCATACGTGCATGCTACGGGACTTGCAAACTTCAACACAAGCATTTCTCAAATTCACAATTACTCAACTAGCACAACTTTGATATTATCACCTCCATATCTCAAAACAATTATCAAGCATCAAACTTATCTTAGTATTCAACGCACTCAAAAGAAAGTTTCACATATCTTGAATACCAAGTATATTAATATTAAGCAAATTACCATGCTATTAACGACTCTCAAAATAATCTAAGTGAAGCATGAGAGATAAATAGTTTCTTTAAAACAAATCCACCACCGTGCTCTAAAAGATATAAGTGAAGCACTAGAGCAAAAATTATCACGCTCAAAAGATATAAGTGAAGCACTATGAGCAAAACTATCAAGCTCAAAAGATAAAAGTGAAGCACGTAGAGTATTCTAGCAAATTCCAATTTATGTATGGCTCTCTCAAAAGGTGTGTAAAGCAAGGATGATTGTGGTAAACTAACAAGCAAAGACGCAAATAATACAAGACGCTCCAAGCAAAACACATAACATGTGGTGAATAAAAATATAGCTCCAAGTAAATTACCGATGGAAGTAGACGAAAGAGGGGATGCCTTCCGGGGCATCCCCAAGCTTTGACTTTTTGGTGTCCTTGTATTATATTGGGGGTGCCATGGGCATCCCCAAGCTTAGGCTCTTGCCACTCCTTGTTCCATAATCCATCAAAAGAATTCACCCAAAACTTGAAAACTTCACAACACAAAACTCAATAGAAATCTCGTGAGCTCGGTTAGAGAAAGAAAACAAAAGACTACTTTAAGGTACTGTAATGGACTCATTCTTTATTTATATTGGTGTTAAACCTACTGTATTCCAACTTCTCTATGGATTATAAACTATTTTACTAGCCATAGATTCATCAATATAAGCAAACAACACACGCAAAACAGAATCTGTCAAAAACAGAACAATCTGTAGTAATCTGTAACTAACGCAAACTTCTGGAACTCTAAAAATTCTAAAAAAATAGGAAGTCCTGGACAATTTGTTTATTTAACAGAAGCAAAATGAATCAACGCAAAATCATGTTTCTGTGATTTAAAAAAATTATATTCGTGCGTGCAAAGTTTCTGTTTTTCAGCAGAATCAAATCAACTATCATCGTAGGTTATCCTATAGGTTCTACTTGGCACAAACACTAATTAAAAGATAAAACCACATCTAAACATAGGCTAGATGGATTATTTATTCCTAAACATAAGCAAAAACAAAAAAAACAAAAAAATGGGTTGCCTCCCAACAAGCGCTATCGTTTAGCGCCCCTAGCTAGGCATAAAAGCAAGGATAGATCTAGGTATTGCCATCTTTGGTAGGCAATTCTTCAATGAGATATCTACCTCCTTTAGAATTTTCTTTCTTTCTAGTAATCAAATTTTCAGGCAAAAGATCGAAAAATTCATTCATATCAAATGGTTCCTTAATGATGGTAAAAAGATTGGGATGAACACTTATAGATTTAAGATCCGCAGTTTCCTTACTAGATGATTCACCCTTATTCTTAGGAACATAAATAAGCTTACTATTTTTAGTAGACAAACTTGGAGTGTTTTGTACGGAAGAAAAAGCAGTTCCCAAGTTGGTAATGATACCCTCAAGTTTATCGATTCTTGTGGAATCTAGATTTATTTTCTCATTAACTATGGGTTCTTTTTCTTTAATATTTTTCAAAGTCATTCCTACCTTAGATCCATATTGGGTAATTTGATTGTGGATCTTTTTATCAAGATTTTCAATTGATTCAATGGTAGCAACTTTATTCTCAATAATTTCAAGTCTTTGCATAACATGCTCCAAAGTTAACATAGTTCCTTTAATCAAAAGAGGTGGTGAGCCAAATAAATCTATTAAAGCATTATAAGAATCAAAAGTATGGCTACCCAAGAAATTCCCTCCGGTAATGGCATCAAGGATATATCTATACCAAGGATTAGCACCTACATAAAAATTACGAAGAAGAACTGAAGTAGATTGCTTCCTGGTAGATCTATTTTGAGCATTGCAAATTCTATACCAAGCATCTTTTAGATTTTCTCCCTCCCTTTGCTTAAAATTTAGAACTTCATTCTCGGGAGATAACGGAGAAGATATGAGACTAGTCATGATGACAAGCAAGCAAACCAACACGCGAGCAAACAAACGGACGAGGAAAAAGGCAATGGGAAAAAGAGGAGGAGATTGGGAAAGAGAGGGCGAATAAAACGGCAAGGATAAAGTGGGGGAGAGGAAAACGAGAGGCAAATGGCAAATAATTTAATGCGAGAGATACGGATTGTGATGGGTACTTGGTATGGTTGACTTGCTCTTGCGTGAGCCTCCCCGGCAACGGCGCCAGAAACTCTTCTTGCTACCTCTTAGCACTGTGTTGGATTTCCCCGAAGAGGAGAGGACGATGCAGCAAAGTAGCGTAAGTATTTCCCTCGGTTTTTGAGAACCAAGGTATCAATCCAGTAGGAGACCACGCACAAGTCCCTCGTACCTACACAAAATGATAGCTCCTCGCAACCAACGCGATTAGGGGTTGTCAATCCCTTCAAGGGTCACTTACAAGAGTGAGATCTGATAGAGATGATAAATAATATTTTTGGTATTTTTGGTATATAGATGCAAAGTGAAAAGTAAAAGGCAAAGTAAAAACAAAGCAAGTAGTAAAGTAATGGAGATTGATATGATGAGAGTAGACCCGGGGGCCATAGGTTTCACTAGTGGCTTCTCTCAAGAGCATAGATATTCTACGGTGGGTGAACAAATTACTGTTGAGCAATTGATAGAATTGAGCATAGTTATGAGTATATCTAGGTAATGATCATGTATATATGCATCACGTCCAAGACAAGTAGACCGAAACGATTCTGCATCTACTACTATTACTCCACTCATCGACCGCTATCCAGCATGCATCTAGAGTATTAAGTTAAAAACAGAGTAACGCCTTAAGCAAGATGACATGATGTAGAGGGATAAATTCATGCAATATGATAAAAACCCCATCTTGTTATCCTCGATGGCAACAATACAATACGTGCCTTGCTGCCCCTTCTGTCACTGGGAAAGGACACCGCAAAATTGAACCCAAAGCTAAACACTTCTCCCATTGCAAGAACTACCAATCTAGTTGGCCAAACCAAACGGATAATTCGAAGAGACTTGCAAAGATAACTCAATCATACATAAAAGAATTCAGAGAAGATTCAAATATTTTTCATAGATAAGCTGGATCATAAACCCACAATTCATCGGTCTCAACAAACACACCACAAAAAGAAGATTACATCAAATAGATCTCCATGAGAGAGGGGGAGAACATTGTATTGAGATCCAAAAAGAGAGAATAAGCCATCTAGCTACTAGCTATGGACCCGAAGGTCTGAAGTAAACTACTCACACTTCATCGGAGGGGCTATGGTGTTGATGTAGAAGCCCTCCATGGTGGATGCCCCCTCCGGCGGAGCTCTGGAACAGGCCCCAAGATGGGATCTCGTGGATACAAAAGGTTGCGGCGGTGGAATTAGGTTTTTGGCTCCTGTTCTGATCGTTTGGGGGTACGTACGTATATATAGGAGGAAGGAGTACGTCGGTGGAGCAACAGGGGGCCCACGAGGCAGGGGGCGCGCCCTAGGGGGCGCCTGTGACCGCCTCTTTTGTTCCTTGGAGCAGGGTCCAAGTCTCCTAGATCACGTTCGGTGAGAAAATCACGTTCCCGAAGGTTTCATTCCGTTTGGACTCCGTTTGATATTCCATTTCTTCAAACACCAAATAGGCAAAAAAAGCAATTCTGGGCTGGGCCTCCGGTTAATAGGTTAGTCCCAAAAATAATATAAAAGTGGAAAATAAAGCCCAATATAGTCCAAAACAGTAGATAAAGTAGCATGGAGCAATAAAAAATTATAGATACGTTGGAGACGTATCAATAGCACACAAAGTGTTCCTCCGGTAATCGGGATTTACATAATCTCATAGTAATAGGAACGTGTATAAGTCATGAAGAAAGCAATAGCAACATACTAAACGATCAAGTGCTAAGCTAACGGAATGGGTCAAGTCAATCACATCATTCTCCTAATGATGTGATCCCGTTAATCAAATGACAACTCATGTCTATGGTTAGGAAACTTAACCATCTTTGATTCATGAGCTAGTCAAGTAGAGGCATACTAGTGACACTATGTTTGTCTATGTATTCACACATGTATTATGTTTCCGGTAATACAATTCTAGCATGAATAATAAACATTTATCATGATATGAGGAAATAAATAATAACTTTATTATTGCCTCTAGGGCATATTTCCTTCACTCTAGTCAACCATATCGATCCTTTCAGTGTGGGTCGTATGTTCTTGTGGTGTATTCTTAGCCTGATACACTGCTAATATTTGGCTGATTAGTGGCATGTGGCACTGTGCGCACACCATTAATATCCGTGAGAGGGAAACTCACTGCATAAATGTGAGGCTCTCCACTCACCTCATCTTCCTCCCTCTCTCCATGTTCCTTTCTCCAAAATAATCTCTCATCTATTGTTTCACATTTTTAGATCTAACTAGCTACTTAATTATGTTCTATCTTTATCTCTTCTTAAATTAGCTCTCTGTCTCCTCTATTAATGTTTAGCTAGCCTTCCACTCAATTCCTCTAGACATGTCTCCCTCTCCATCACTACATATATCTCCACAATATATATGTATGCAAAAGGCCTTACTATCGAGTGATCTTTGCTCTAGCTAACTCGTCCGGTATGGTTCTCTTTTTTTCTAAGTACCCTTCTCGAATGAAATAAAATGTGTAGTAATTTTTGTGAAAATGCATATATGTGTGAGATGATGAACATTTGTGTTTGGACTTCAAGCTATGATTACGTTGACACAAGTGACTTTGGTACCGGTCATCGAGCCGAGGCAACCTATACAATCGGTCAATGTGTGTGTTTCCAGGAATATGTGCATAAGTGGCTAATGTTTTGAAAAAATGTTGACTCATCAACATTTTCTCAAATTTCTGCCACGCTCAATATGTGAATATTTTTAGCAAAGGTCCTGCAAAAATTTCTATTACCTTGTTGATTTTAATTTTCTTCCTTTTATCATGTTATAGAGATCGACCGAGCAATATAATTGATCAAAGTATGCAAGGGTTCTTAGTGTTGGCCTTGGAAGACATGAAGCAAAGGGGTCGCAAGGAGATATGTTGTCTGCGATGTAGATGCATAAACTTGCAAATGTCACGGCCAGTTCTAGCGAAGTGGATGCTGATTTGCTCATGTGGGGTTTCATGGATAATTACACACAATGGTCACATCACAGTGAGGAGGAGAATGATGTTGGCGAAGTACATGAAGAAGAGGGAAATGAAGATCCAGAAGATCAAGAAGGGATGGAGCTGATTTTATGTTTCCAGACATGCATCTGAGTTTTCCTATGAATCTCAGATCAAAGAACCATTGCAATTGTAGCAAAAAATAAATCTATAATGAACGTGGAACAACTTTAGCCGCTCGCCTCAGCCACCCCCTCCCTCCCCCTCATTGATGCCGAAGGAGATGACATGTAGGAGATATGCCCTAGAGGCAATAATAAAAGTTATTATTTATATCCAAGCTTGTAATTAATGTTTATGTTCTGAGCTAAAATTGCAATGGTCCTTGAGCCCATATATACATAAAGGATCAGAGGAGAACCCATGTGCATGTGCGGAATAATAAACGGTAAAATATATTCCTAGTCATGCTTCTAAGACTAGCTCAAGTGTTGCATGATGGTCATGTTTTCCTGATCATTGGCATGACTATGCCAACAACTTTGAGGACACAATGTTAGAAGAACACTTGTGTTGAATTGATCCAATTGATGTTAAGCTATGAGATACATTCGTCGCGGGTTAATGGTTAACACAGAGAAAGTTATACGTTTTTCTAATTCCTTAGACCATGAGACTATCGAGTTCCTTCATACTTTCTTCGTGAACTTTAGGGTTTGTTAAATGTCATATGTAACAAGGTGGCTATTGCGGTGGCTTACGGGTTAACGGAAAAGTATGACAAGGGACTTGATAGCTCAAAATTGGGATATGCTCCTCCAACGAGGGAGATATATTTCTTAGGGCTCTCTTGGTGTTACGATATCCATCATTTTCTGGCCAGACATGATGCGGTTTGATCATAGGGATGCCAAAACACGGGAACGAGAAAAGAGCACAAAACTAGTAATGAGGTAACTGGCATAGTGAACAAGTTGTTGATTCACTGGGATACCATTAAATCTCACCTCGGGTATTTGTAACATATTGTGATGCAACAGGAAAAACATTTGGTAACTACAGGTTCACTCTAATATTTATTCGTGTGGGTATAGGGGTCAATATGGGTGTCCACATTTCCGCTATTGATCATTAATCGGAAGTTTTATAATCATATCTATACTTCACCGAACCTACAGGTTCACAAACTTAAGGTCATCTATTTGTTGATTACTAGACATGGAGTCTGAGAGGAAGTGACCGGAAAAGTTTTGGAGACGACGAAAATGTTTTGGAGAGAAAACCGTAAGTGTTTCGGAGAAACTGAAAATTGTTTCAGAGTAAAACCATGATGGCTCGTGTCCGTGTCAGTTTTCCCCGAAGAGGAAGGGATGATGTAGCACAGCTACGGTAGGTATTTCCCAAGGTTATCGAACCAGTAGGAGAACCAAGCAACACTATGTAAACGGTACCTGCACACAAAGAACAAATAATTGCAACCTGACATGTAAGAGGGGTAATCCCTCTCGGGTAAAAGAGTGGTAAAGATATAATTTGGTAGATGCAAATAAAATTCAGCAAGGTATTTTTGGGTTTTTGATGATATAGATCTAAAAATAAAAGATGCAAATAAATAAAAAGGCAAATAGCAATATAGATCTGAAGATATATGACGAGAAAATAGACTCGGGCCCCGTAGATTTCACTAGTTGCTTCTCTCAAGAAAATAGCACACGGTGGGTAAATGAATTACTATTGGGCAATTGATAGAACCTCAAATAATTATGACGATATCCAGGCAATGATCATTATATAGGCATCACGTCCAAGATTAGTAGACCGACTCTTGCCTGCATCTACTACTATTACTCCACACATCGACCGATATCCAGCATGCATCTAGTGTATTAAGTTCATGGAGAAACGGAGTAATGCAATAAGAATGATGACATGATGTGGATGAGATATATTCATGTAGGAATAGCCCCCATCTTGTTATCCTTAATCAGGGCCGGTCCTGAGATTTTGGGGGCCCGGGGCGAAACCTAAACTAGGGGCCCTTGGAATAAACAATGTAGTAATAACAAACGATATGTGTACATATGAAATATTATTGATAAACACATAAATGAACCAAAAACAATATAGGCATACATATGAAATAATTATAGATGTTTCCTTTTAAAAAATTCTAAAATTTCTCGATGCAAAGCCACTTATGATGGGGTCGATGTCAATCTCATCAAATAATTTCTTGATGCATAATTTTGCCAAACCATTTAAGCTCTCTGGGGTCATTGTTGATCTCAAATAGTTCTTCAATAATTGTATGTTTGTAAAGCTTCTTTCAACCAATGCCACCGTTATATGCACCGTGAATAAGATGATAAGCAATACGTACATTAGGATAAAATTGACATCTCTCACATGTATGAAAATCACCATAGTAAACATTACACCATCTAGCAAAGAGAAATTTATAATCTTTAATACAGAAAAAAGCAAAACAAGATCAACACTAGCAGATTGTGCTTGTGCACCTGTTCAAATCATTATACCGCCAGTACCACTTACATTTTTACCACCGATGTTGATGTCGACATTTTTCTCTTGTTCATATTCAGAATTCCCGTCATTTGCCCCTCTTCCTCCACAATAATTGCCAATTCAGCATTTGGGATCAGCGAAGCACCAGTATTACTTTTGAAATTTTATAAGAGTGTCCCTCTGATTGTATCAACTCATCCACACATTGTATACAAAATGTCATCAAAGGTAAATCGGCGCCAGCTATGCACCATCCATGTATGTAAAGGATGGATTACTTATTCAGTACTAAACTTATAGGGAGTAGGGATTAGGGACTAGTAGTAGTAACATAATATACCTTGCACCTTGGACGGATTGGATCGTCTTTGGTCGTAGGGCTTTCAGCGATGAGACTGTGTCCTGTGACACGATGTGGACTCCCGCCTGTGTGCATCTCCATTGCCTGAAGTCGGAAGAGAAAGCATCCTCGCGTACTGAGTACAGACTGCGTTTTGCGATCGGGCGCATGGGAATAGATCGGCATCGCTGAGGCGGCCAACTGGCCATCGGAGTTAGGAAGGAAATTAAGAGAGAAAAAGACGGCGTGGGATCTGGAGATTGCTACGTGATGGAATATGAATAATCGCTACCTTTGCCTGCGTTCACGCCTAAGCTAGCTCTCTAAGCCACGGCCCATACTTTAGCCTACAATGCACACAGACCTGGGGGAGGGGCCCCTGAGTTTTGGGGGCCCGGGGCGGCCGCCCCCCTGCCCCCCTCAGGGCCGGGCCTGTCCTTAATAGCAACGATACATGCGTGTCTTGATGCCCCTTCTGTCACTGGGAAAGAACATCGTATGATCAAATCCATCACAAAGCACCTCTTCCCATGGCAAGAAAAACCGATCTAGTCAGCCTAACTAAACCAAAGATTCGAAGAAGAAATACGAGGCTATAAGTAATCATGCATATAAGAGATCAAAGAAACTCAAATAACTTTCATGGATAAATAGATATGATCATAAACTCAAAGTTCATCGGATCCCAACAAACACACGGCAAAAAGAGTTACATCAAATAGATCTCCAATAGACCAATGTATTGAGAAACAAAAAGAGAGAAGAAGCCATCTAGCTACTGCCTACGGACCCATAGGTCTATAATGAACTACTCACGCATTCAAAGAGGCACCAATGAGGATGATGAACCCCTCCGTGATGGTGTCTAGATTGGATCTCGTGGTTCTGGAACTTGCGGCCGCTGGAATTGTGTTTCATCGACTCTCCTAGGGTTTCTGGAATATTTGGGTATTTATAGGGCGAAGAGGTGGTGCGGGAGGCCACCGAGCTGGGCACAACCCACCAGGACATGCATGGGCCTCCAGGCATGCCCAGGTGGGTTGTGCCCCCCTCAGGGCACCCATCTGGTACTTCTTTGGCCCATGTTCCTTCTCGTCCATAAAAATTCTCCAAAAAGTATCGCTGCGTTTAGACTCCGTTTCGTACTGATATTCCACGAAGTAAAAAAACAAGCAAAAACAGCAACTGGCACTGGGCACTATGTCAATTGGTTGTCCCAAAATATAATATAAAGTTTCTATAAAATGATTGTAAGACATCCAAGAATGATAATATAACAGCATGGAACAATAAAATTATAGATACGTTGGAGACATATCAAACCATCATACCGGAAATGTTGCAGAGTGCGTTTAGAATTATTTTAGAGGGTGCCAAAAATGGTGTGGACCTTCTGGTATTTTTCGGAGAGAATGATCATGGAAAACATCTTGTCCAACAACAACACCGCCCAACACAACTTTGTTAGAACTAAAGAAAAGGTTATTCAATCCACTAGTGCAACTGAAGTGAAGGAATTACCTATTCTGAACCTCCACAAGAAAGAGCTCATAACCACTGCTTGTGAACAGTTCTCCTCAACTGAAGGCGCACTACTTTTACTATCAGTCTAGTCTCTCGAGGGCACTCTTTCAATCTTGAAAAAACTTACTCGATCCATAGGGATTGATGAAGAGTGAGATGATAATGGAATTTTTCTTTGATAAACAGGAAACTTAAGACCCCACTAGTTAGGTCCAACGGATGACACAGTCCAACACGGCCCCACTCGCCAGAGTTAACGGTCAAGCCATTGACCCGGCGACAACGTCCGTTGTGACCAGTTCTGAGGGTTTCAGGCAAGGGAGTGGAAAACTGAGCAAAAGTTAAGAGCGCAGGGATGAATGAGTAGAGCTAAGGAACCAGGGGCACAGATGTAAAAACCCCTTTATTAAATGGTGGAGCTATCAGTTGGTGCAGTTTCAAGCAGAGCGTCGTGGCGGGATCTATTTGTGAAGCAGAGTACATAGCTGCTTCGGAAGCAGCAAATGAAGGAGTCTAGATGAAGGAGTTCATATCCGATCTAGGTGTAATACCTAGTGCATCGGGTCCAATGAAAATCTTTTGTGACAATACTGGAGCAATTGCCTTAGCGAAGGAATCCAGATTTCACAAAAAGACCAAACACATCAAGAGACGCTTCAAATCCATCCTAGATTTGGTCAAGGAGGGAGACATAGAGATTTGCAAAATACATACGGATCTGAATGTTGCAGACCCATTGACTAAGCCTCTTCCACGAGCAAAACATGATCAGCACCAAGACTCCATGGGTGTTAGATTCATTACAATGTAATCTAGATTATTGACTAGTGAAAGTGGGAGAGTGAAGGAAATATGCCCTAGAGGAAATATGCACATCATATGAAGCTTTGCAAGCAATGTGACTAATGAGTTGGTCACGGGATGATGCACTATGGTACGAGTAAAGAGACTTTCCGGTAACGAGATTGAACTAGGTATGAAGATACCGACGATCAAATCTCAGGCAAGTAACATACCAATGACAAACGGAATAACTATATTGACATTGCGGTTCGACTGATAAAGATCTTCGTAGAATATGTGTGAACCAAATATGAGCATTCAAGTTCCGCTATTGGTTATTGGCCGGAGAGGTGTCTCGGTCATGTCTACATAGTTCTCGAACCCGTAGGGTCCGCACGCTTAATGTTTGATGACGATTGGTATTATATGAGTTATGTGTTTTGGTGACAGAAGGTTGTTCGGAGTCCCGGATGAGATCACGGACATGACGAGGAGTATCGAAATGGTCGAGAGGTAAAGATTGATATATTGGAAGGTTACATTCGGACACCAGAATGGTTTCGGGAAGTATCAGATGATTTTCGGAGTATCGGGAGGTTACTGGAACCCCCTGGGGAATTAATGGTCCAACATGGGCCATAGGGGAGAGGGGAGCCAGCCCACAAGGGGTGGTCGCGCCCCCCTACCATAGGGACTAGGGGAGGGGGCGCGCCCCCTTTCCTTCTCTGGTTCCTCTCCCTTCCCCTTTTCCACTCTGGAAAGAAGGAAAAAAGGGGGGCCGAATCCTAATAGGAGTGGAGTCCTAGTAGGACTCCCCCCCATGGCGCGCGCCCCTGGTGGTCGGCCTCCTCCTTCCTCCTTTATATAAGGGGGCAGGGGACTCCCCAAAGGAACAACATCTATTCTCTTAGCCGTGTGCGGTGCCCCCTCCACCGTTTACTCCTCCAATAGTATAATCGTAGTGCTTAGGCGAAGCCCTGCAGGGATCACATCACCAACATCATCATCACGCCGTCATGCTGACGGATCTCATCGACTCCATTGACACTCTGCTGGAACAAGAGTTCGAGGGACGTAATCAAGCTGAACATGTGCAGAACTCGGAGGTGTCGTACGTTTGGTACTTGATCGGTTGACTCGAGAAGACGTTCGACTACATCAACCACGTTAAGTTAACCCTTCCGCTTTCGGTCTACTAGGGTACGTAGACACACTCTCCCCTCTCGTTGATATGCATCTCCTAGATAGATCTTGCGTGAGCGTGGGAATTTTTTTTGAAATTGCATGCTATGTTTCCCAACACTCCGGACCAACGACAGCAGCACCCGCGGACATCGTTCCCTTGATGAAGGTGTCATCGATGCGGTTCTCACCACCCTACCCTCGTTGCGTCGGGGGAAACCCTAGGTCCGAGCTCGTCCAACAGGACAATGACATCAACTTTTATGTTTTATTCCCTCTTGGGGCACTGTCCTGCAGTTGGATCCGGCTATTTAGACCTGTGGATGGCTTGTTGGTCGTTGGTGGCTCGTGTGGCATCGGCTAGGTGGGTGTGCCAAGACAAGAGTGTGATATTGTTGCGGTAGTCGACTCTCCGGTGTGCTCGCGACTCGTCGTGGTCCATTTGTTGAGATGTAGTCGGAGCTTCGTAGCGGGTCCGTTGGCAACGATGACAGACGATTGATGACCACCTTGATGATCCTTCGTGGCGCCAACATTGCATAGTGATATATTGCTCATTTACTCTCAGATCCGATGTTCTCTTCCCGCTAGCATGTGTGTTGTTCACTTGGCAGAATCTTCATGTGACCGCCTCTGCTTCTACAATGTGTGCTTTGACGGTGGTTGCTTGCGTGGAAGTCGTAGGCGCTTGCTCGGGGAGATGTGGTGACGATGATGCCAAGGTTCAACTTCGTCAATGTTTCCTTCGTAGCGGTGTCTGTGGTTTATTTATGTTCTTGATCAGAGAGTTGTGTGGGTTTTCTCTCATTTCTCCTCTAATTAACGGGAAAATATGTTCTTCTTAATCAATGAAAGCGGCAAATCTTGTGTTTTACAAAACTAAAATTAAAAACTGCAGCGAAAATTCATACTAACTGTGTCCCTCTTTTTTTTTAACACAGTACAGATGCGAGCGCTCATACATACGCGCATACACTCACTCCTATGAACGCACACACGCACACACGCACATCCTACCTCTATGAGCATTTTCAAGAGACTGAGCCAGCATATCATCTTGAGATTTACGAAGTCACCGTAGGCGCCTCATTGTCGATGGAAACGTATCCTCCCACTAGAAGCGCATCGCCGGAAATCTTGAAATAAATCCAGAAATAATGTGAGCACCAAGACTTGAATCCTGGTGGGCTGGGGATACCATTGTCCCTCTAAACATCCAACCACAGGTTTGTTCGCCCGTGTCCCTTTTTTTAGCATGAAGCCATGAACTTAATAACAACGTTGAAAAAGATCCACGTGAAGAGATCCTGACCATTTTTGTCTCCTCTACTTACTTCTTTATCATACGTGTTGGATGTGAAATTTAGAATAATTTAGAATTAATAAATTGTTGTGTGCATCAATCGATGAGAGACCGATAGGTTTCCCTTCTTTAAAAAAATTGTTTCATGATATAATAGGTTGTGTGTGCACCACTGGATGGAGAGATACGTAGGTTCCCCCCTTCTAAAAAAGAAAAGGCAAACTTGTTTCAAGATATAAAATCCATGTTAGGTCACCGGTTATCGGGCTCGGTTTCGGCGGTCGATTTTTCTGGGTTGGATGTGGTCACTGCCCACCCTTACATGTATACGCTCTAAGCATTTAGGGTTTCTCATACCATCGCCGCCGCCGCTGCCATCTGAAAAATTTAGATCCCCTCGTCCCCGGCTGTCATCTTGACACTGAGAGGTGGGGGGACCCTGCATCTTCAAGACCTCTATGTTTTTCATCAACGTCTAGTGATTATCAAAGTTTTGTGAGAATAAATTTCCTCTCGTTCTTTTGGCGGTGTCATGAGATTAGAGAGTTTTCCGTCCTTGCAGATCCATTATTCGGATCTGGTGAGTTTATGTTGATGTGTCAAGCTTTTTTTGTTGGTCTGATTTTTTGTGGAGGTGAAATCTTTGAACGAGACCATCGTGAAGATATAGTGATTCGACAGCCTGCACTTCTAGGGGATCATTCCCAGCCCAAGTACGTTCATCGATCAAGGTTTTCCATCTTTTTGGATGGGAAACTCAAGGTGCTTTTAAAAATCATTATTGGTAATGTTCGTGTAGGTGAAAGAGTGACAACATCGTTGCTGCAGTCCAATTGCAACCTCTTTACCGAAGTCTTTGGAGTATTTTTTTGAGTAGAGATTGATACCGTGAAGAAGGTGTTTTCAGGTAACAAACTATTCACCCTCCCCCCGCCCCCCCCCGCCTCCGCCGCCCCCCGCCGGCCGGCGCGCCAACTCCCCTCCCCTCCTCCTCCTCCTCAGACCCCAGCCGCCTCCCCGAGCGAGGCGACTCCTCCCTGCCTCCCCCCCCCTCCTATCCCCTCCCGCCGCCGGCCAGAGGCCTCTGTGCTCTGCTCGCGTGATGCCGGCGACGGCGGCCCTGCTTTTTTCCTCCCGGCGGCGCCAGAGCTCGGGCGATGGCGCCGCGGTGGTGCGCCCAGCCGCATCGGATCCGGTGGCGGCTCGTCTTCGCAGGGGGCAGCTCCGGGTGGCAAGGTGGCGGTGGCGTGGCTGCTTGGCTGAGGGGCGGCGCGATGGCGGGCGGCGGCGCCCTTCCAGCCCAGATCTGGGCCCTTTTGGGCCCCACCTGGGTCTGGGTGGGCCTAGCGTGTGCTTTCCGGCGTCATCTCCGGCGGACGGAGGTGTGGCTTGGGCTGGGGGTGGCGGAGACGGTGGCGCGTGTACTGCAGCGCAGCGATGGGAGCTTCACGAGCCCGCTTCGGGCTCGGACGGGCAGGGGTGCTTGGTTTGCTCCTGAGCTACGCCCGGTCGGTCACCGCCGAGGGTGGTGGAGGTTGTCCCCTCCCACGTGGCCGCTGACCCTGCTGCTCCTCGTTTCCGGCTGGTTCCTCTTGATCCCGCCGGTCTCGCTTCACTTGTCAAGGTGAGACGGCGGTGGTGACTGCGAGTCCGTGGTGGCGCATATTGGTGGACAACAAGTATGGTGGAGCGCGATGGATCGTCTGGGGTCGTGGTTGGTTGGAGGTTGGGAGAAATCCTTGTCGACTTGTTCGGCACCGACGCGGTGACGCCCGTGGGCGCCGCCGTGCCTTCCTGAAGGGCGTCGGATATCCCCCTTCCCTCCCACGACCCTTCGCGTACAAGGTGAAACCCTAGGCCATGTCTGGTAGCAGCGTCGTTGTCGTCGCGTTCCTTCTTGAAGGTGTTACTTGGTATGCGGCGCTTCGTGGTGCTAGGAGTGGTGGAATTCTCCGTGAAAGCAGCGGTTCTGAAGTCATCTTTGTTTTCGCTGATCCGCCATTGTCAGCATTTTTTTCCTTTTGTGTTTTCTTTCTTTTCTTTTTAGGCGTCTTGCTTTGCTTTCGCCAAAGACCTATCGTTGGTTGTATCGATGTTGTTGCTTTGTAATACAAAGCGGGGGGGGGGACCCTTTTTCGGTAGAAGGTGTTTTCAAGAAATTTCATTATAATTCTTAGTCATAAGAGTTACTTTATATTTTCTTGAATCTTAGATTAAACCAGTGTTATGAGTATGAATGAAGTTACAAGTGTTTTAAAAAAAACATGTATACGCTCTAGCGTTCTAGATGGCCCACTGTGCAAACCGGAAAACTCCACCACTCGATTAATGGGTGGGCAGTGAGATGGGCAGCGGCGCAATGGACTGCCCGACGCAGAGCAGTGCGATTGCAATCAATCAATTATATACAATGTTTGTTTCTGGCGTAGAGTGACTTCAAACATCACACGCGCGGCAACGTGCGTGTCGTTGAGCAAGCAACATAGGCAAGTAGCAATAGCGAACGATTAACAATAATGCACGTCGTGTACGCAGGCAGTATGCGCACGAAAC
Source organism: Aegilops speltoides (assembly GCA_021437245.1). NCBI lineage: Eukaryota > Viridiplantae > Streptophyta > Magnoliopsida > Poales > Poaceae > Aegilops > Aegilops speltoides. The sequence goes on along the minus strand of CM038147.1, from coordinate 462,846,900 downwards.
AGAAAAGGGGAGATCCATCAGCCCCCATGATCGAACCAACGAACGATGCATGCATGCGCCACCTAGCTGATAGTTGCGCACTAGCGTACGTGAACGCACTCCGATTGGTATTGGCGTGTCTTTTATTATTTGACCGGTCGACAGATCTGGCCAAGGATAAGCCATGGTGGCATGGAGCCTAACGATATGCGGCATCACGGTCCAAATGGCCGGAGGAGACCTGGAAAGCCAGGCAACTGGGCAAGTGTTACGTAAGTGGCAACCTGGCTGACGAGTGAATGGTCCGGCCAACACTGACCGTTGCACCCAAATGCAAGGCACCAGATTGGAACGATGGGCAAGGAACGTTGACTGTTGCGTCAGTGCCCCATGAGTGCAACCAGACCAAAGGGCTGCCGTGGCGTCACGCGGCGTGGAGCGGAAATGCGTGGACGCTTGTATGTGTTCCTGCCCTGAGATGTAGCCGGTCAGCAGTACCGATCGATAGTCCCCAAACCCCGGTGCAGATACAGATGCAGATGCAGATGCATGCAGTTGTGTGGATTCTCCAATCATGCATGTTCAAACTTCAAAAGTGGTGCGACTTCAAACCTGGCGTGCCTCCCTCGATCATGCCTTCTTATCTGAAGTTGATGTGCACAAATTATAGTGGAGGCACGTAAAACATGTTTATTACTCTATCGCAGAGAAGAACTGTTAATGAGGGTAAGGTTATTGAGCACGCGTACGCAGTCATGCATAGTCATGGCCTCTTGGGTGCCGGCTAGCAGGAGATCCACCCGGGAGAGGTAGAGGAACTTTGGATGGTGTTGCAGCGCTGGTCCCGGGGCAGCGACGACATGAACGGTCCTGCGCGCGAGGGGGACGTGCGTGGATGGTGAAGTTTATGCAGCTTAAGCTTACACACTAGCTCAACTTATCATGACTGGATCAATTGACGTAGTTGTAGGCTGCGTTCAATTAATTTGAATCGGAGAGAGTGCGTTATTTTTCTGGAATGAAGGAATCGTTGCTCAATGTATATGCAGTGGCTAGGGATGAATACGAGATACATCGGAGCAGATGAAAACGTTTGTTAGTCTCCAACAGATAAAAAAAAACACCCATTAATCTCTTACTGGGACTTTTAGTAACACATTTCTGATTAGTGGGGATAGACCATGGGATGACAATGATAGGGTATGGGTGCCTACAACCCCTTCTGTCTAAATCCATACCCACAGAAACCTTCTATACCATCCACAATACTCGTCGACACAAATTGACACATATGCCCGTACCCATCGATTATCCTGTTCTATCTAGTGGCTACAATATATAGCATTTACATTTTGAAAAGGTAAATAAATATGTCTAAAATTCAAGTGATGATGGGGAGCAGTCTAGCACATATGTGGCATCATACAGTGGTGATCTCTTGGAGGCGGCAAGGGAAAACGAGCAATGGTTGGTGGAAGCCCGATGCAGTGGGAGAATGCGGTGTGAACTGAGGAACGATGGATCGAGAGTTGGACAAGAGTGTGGTGGCGACGAGTCAAGATTTCATCGTTTCGAGGAGTCACATAGGATATAGGTGGAGTGGCGAGCTAGTCAGTGTGGGCCTATAAGCTATGGCTGGTGGAATAAGGGATTTAGAGTTGGGCCATAAGAGTTTGATGTTAACAGAGTGGTGATATGCCTCCGAATTGACATAATTTACGGTGTTCGCACCATAGACAAGACTGTAGCCTCTATATCTCGAGGTTGTGGAGGTCCAGTACGGTGCTCACTCCAAACCTAATCGCCGGTGCAGGATTAAAGTTTCAGGTTCTTCTTCCTCGTGCCATAACCGGGTTTGAAGCATCTTGCCCCCTATACACGCACGTCCGCGTTAACTAATCACCAGCGAGTGGAGCGATGTGACTGTTAACCATCACACATTAATGATGTGTCCGTTTACCGGTTTCCCTAGGTGGCAGTTCGGATAGCCACCACACGACATCAGTGCCCAGCTATAAAAGCCTGGCAAGTGGCAACGACACGTCCAATCACTAAAGCTCTAGCCGCCTCCTCCCCTCCCATGGCCCTGTTTGGATACTCTAACTTAGTTAGAGGATAGAGTTAGATTCTAACTCTAAACTAACCCTAAACTAACTCTAACCAAAAAGCTGTTTGGATGGTAGGGTTAGATTGACAATAAAATATTCTTTCTCAATCATTTGACTACTTTGGACCTTGTTTGAATGGGAGTGGTAACTTTTTTTACTATTTTTTCTAGTGGGTCCAAGAGAACTAACCCAAATAAGCTCCTCTAGTGTGGGCTAGTTTTTTAGAGTGGGTTAGATCCAACTAACCCAAACTAACCCACCATGTTTGGATACTTTTGGGTTATTTGAGCCTCAACTAACCAAAACTAACTCTAACCTAGGTATCCAAACAGGGCCCATATCTTGCACTCTCAGTGACAATGTTGTCGCACAAGAAGACAACCTATATATTGGCTGAACTTGACGGCGAAGGAGAACCTCCCATCACAGACATCGCGCAACCGCGAGGTGAACTCTCCCTGCGGCACACTACCCGCAGTATCAAACACATTCCCCTACCATGGCGGTCGGCATAGGGGAGATGGAGTCTCTTGTGGACGTGGACGTGGAGAAGATGGAGCCTCTAGTGGCAGTGGATACGGGGGAGATGGCGCCTTCATTGGTGGCGGCGCAACGGGTGGGGTGGATCTAGTGCCTGTGGCGCCGTTGCTCCAGTCACCAAGGATTTTCCCACTCGACGTCGAGGAGTTGGAGCCAAAACCCAAGGACACAATCACGATCGTGATGCGACTCTCCAACCTTGAAGCAGACGCGCCGCCATGAGAAGGAACAAATCCTCAAGTGCTTCGGCCCCGCTCGGACTGACAAGAAGGAGGTGGTGCAGCTCGCAGTTATTGCCCGTTGCTCTGACCCATATGTCTACCTCGACGACTCATATGATGTGGAGCAGGAGGAGCGTAAGGACAATGACGACAAAGATGGGGAGAAGGATGACAATGCCAATGACAGATGTTATGCCCATCAGACAAATATGGTGACTTTGATAAAGTACCTCTAATGACTCATCAGTTCTTACAAAACCCCCTTGATGAATTTTGCGTCATGGGCGAGGGATGGTGAAAGGACCGAGATGACGACTAGGGGGTGAATAGGCGCTTTGAAACATTTACGGATTTGGCTTTATCCTAATGCGGAATTAAACTAAGTGGATACTTTTCAAGCACAAATACTAAATATGCCAGGCTCAACTAAGTGCACCAACAACCTATGCTAAACAAGATAGGCACTTCAAGAAACTAGCAAGCACAAACTATATCACAAGGTATGGAAATGTAGGAATAACTAAGCAATTCTAACTAGCACAAAAAATATCTATACAAGCAAGTATGAATTGCGAAAAGTAAAGGGTGTGGGAATGAGATAACCACAAGTGAGTCGGCGGCGTGGATTTATCCCAAAGTTCACACTCGTGAGAGTGCTAATCTCCTTTAAAGCGGTGCTGAAGCAGAAGCTCCGGGGGCCACCAAGTGGCTCACCGCATTCTCCCTTTTAAGTCACCCCCAACGGACGAGCCTCGATTCGCTCGGAGTTGGTCTTGAAGGCGACCACCACACCTTTACAAACTTCTCTGGAGCACATCACAAGCAAAGAAGCTTTCGGAGGAACCTTGACCACCTAGGTCACTTCACACCTTTTCCCGGAGCACACCACAAAAGGAAGCTTCCTGGAGAATTTCAACCACTTAGGCCTCTTCACAACCTTCTCAAAGATATCACCAAACCGTCTAGGAGGCGAAGCCTCCAAGAGTAATAAACCCACGGGCTCTCACTTCAACAAATCGATGGGGGAGCTCAAACCAATGCAACAAATGTAATGCAAGGTCAAGCTACAAATGCTCAACACACTCTCTCAATCTCAGAAGATGCACTCATGAAAAGTAGGAGATTGAAGAGAGGGGATACAGAAGGTCCGGAACAGAAGGATGGCTCCCCCCACCTCCCCCCACCTCCCTCCCTCCCCCACCTGCTCCACCCTCTCCAATGGCGATTTCCACTAGGGATTTTCATGATGGAAGGCTTGCTACATTGGGATTTTGCTCCTGGCCTAGCCCTGGCCGATCAGGTGAGGAGAAAATTTGGTTCCACGGTACATTTCTCTCCTTCCCGAGATTCCAAAGAGTTCTTCTTGTTAGTCTCTTTTTCGTCTGCCTCCTTTCCCCTTTCGGTGGAATCAGTGGGCATCGCTCTTCAATGTTGTATTGGTGGAATTGCTGCGGGTTTTAAGGTCACTCATTTGCACTCTCGGAGTTTTCGGTTCTCGGTGGCCAACAACAAGGTTGGTCATTTCATCTATGGACTCAAAGATCGTATATGGCCGGACTTCATTTGCCATTTTCATTTGTTCAATGGTAAATTTAACCGTAGCCACCTTGGCAAGTTTGGTTGGCATGCCGATGAAGAGCTCACTTGCATTTCGGCTCGTAAACCGATGGCCATTTCACCCTGTCTCTCTAGACACACTAATGCTGCGGTTTTCAGTCATGATTCGGTGAAAGAATTAAGCAAATTTGATCTATTGCCGATCAAGCAGATGGTATTCTCCAATAAACATTCGAATGAAGCATCCACTTCGACGGCTGTTCATCATATTACTTCGGATCATTTTCATAAACATGTTCATCTTTGTGAGCCCCCACCTATCAGATTTGGCTCTTTTTCTCAGGTATTCAATGCTGATGCGATAACAGCGCCTCGAGAAGACCGTTTGCGGCTCAGGGACATTTATCTCGCCCAGGCAAAATTTGAGGACAATCAACCGCGATCATTTCTGATGCTTGGGGCCTTTAAATGCCCATTATGGCTTGCCTATCCTCCTCTGCCACAGAGTTTCTTATCCTCGGCCTTCAAATATGCCCCGCCGCATAAGTATTGGCCCCCTATTCTATCAGCCCAGCATAAGGCTGATTTGGCCCAAGCTGATTACTCCGAAATAGAAATATCCAGGCTAGCGGATTGCTGGGCCGTTCTTTGTGCTCGTTGCTTACAATGGGGACACAGCAGATCCTGCTGCACTGCCAGGTTAATTTGCATTAATTGCTCAGTCCCGGACCATAAGGCTTTTAATTTCCCTAACCGCCTCGCTCAACACCCTACACCAGCCGAAAATAATGACAATCAATTTCTGCAGCATGGCAAGATGATTAATCACTCTGCAATACTCTCATCGACTTGCCATTCTTCCGCTCAGGGTTTGATCTCTGGTTCAAAAAATAGATGCACTTTCTGTGGGGCTTACAGACACGTGGCTTCTAATTGCCACGCTAAACGGTGGCGTCAACAATGGAAATGGGTCCCAAAAAATATCATCCATGCCAAAAATACCCCGGACGGTCGCCATTCTGCCTCGAGTTTCCAAACGTCCCCGCCCAATACCAGCATCGCCCCCCTGCCACCACCCTCCCCCCACACATCACTCCCATCGACCTTGACCACTCGACCACCGCTCCACCTCGCCGCCATGGCCAACTACCCCCTCAATCCGGTGCCTTTCCTGCCGCCGGGCTTCGCCGTTGAGCCCGGACCTGCTGATCGTTTGGTGCGCAGTGGGATGGTGGTTGGACCCATTCCGCCGCTGAACCACGACTTCTTGGCGATTGCCGAGACCAGCGCCTATGTTCCTCTTCACCGACGAGCTGCGGTTCGCGCCGCCGTGCAAGGTTTGCTTCATGAGGCCCACCTCTTTACTACTGAAGAAAGTGACCACCCCTTTGGCATTGGGATCTTTGGATTTTCCAACTCTTTTCTTCGTGATTCTGCGGTTGCCACTCCGCTTGAGCTTGAGGATGAGGATTTACTCATTACCTTTGTTCCACATAATGAAGCCCTAAATAGGAGAATCACTACTTTTGGTCCTGCAGTCTGGCTCATGTTCTTTGGTTTCCCCTATGATTACCAAACTGATTACTATATCACCAAAGCATTAGGGGGTTATGGATCGCTGATCAACTGGTACAATCCGAGGCAAGATAGGAGGTTCATGCTCATTAAAGCTCAAGTTATCCACCTCAGATTGATTCCAAAGAGTTTCGTAGTATGGCAGCTTGGTGGTGCTCGAGATTGTTGGACTGTGCAGGTGACAATCCTTCGCAGCAGGGACTGGAATGCTATGTTAGCTGAAGTTCCTCCGGCAGGAGAAGAACCACCCCCCCCCCCAGATGGCAACCCCCACCCACAGTTTGGACCTGATCTGACTGCGGAGCAGCTCTATCAACAGCAGGTGCACAACTGGCTCGTCCAAAATGCAGCTCCCATCAATGACGCCCCGGCAGGACACGCTCAAGCTCCTCCTCAGGATGATTGGGGTGCTTGGCCCCCTTCCCCACCTCACCAGCCTATTGCCATGCCTGCCCATCTGATGAACTTCCAATCCTGGCTAGCTGCCCAGGGCCTCTCTGTTATGGATGGTGTAGTCCCAGAACACAATGTCACTAATAATGCTGCTGATGCCTGGAATGATTCAATCACTCTATCTGACAGTTCAAGTGCGGCAAGCTCGGGCGACGCCCTGATTATAATGGACAATGATGGTCTGATTGTCAATCCTGACCTCACCCAGGAGCTTCTGACGGTCTCGGTGGAACTGCACAATCATGGTATTCGCTTTGCCCTCTCCAACCAAGGTGATCAGCTGCTGTCTCTCCTGCTGTCTGAACCAGTCCCCCGCCAACAGCTTAACCTTCCAATATACAATGCTCTCCGCCCCTACTTGGCCTCTATGGGCCCGTGGCGTAATGCTTATGGCGCTCGGACTGATTCGGTGCGTGTGGAGATTCAAATCACTGCAGACCACAACATACTGCAGTTCAGTCAGGTTGAGGAACCATTGCTTTCAGTTAACATCAACTCTGCAAGGCTTTCTGTCATTGATGAGGCCGATGATTCTACTATGGAGGGCCCTCTGCTTCTTCCCGAGCCGGCTTCCTAGGTGGAACACCTAGATACTACCTCACCACAACTTGCTGAGCAGGTGATCTCTGCCTCGAGCCCCTCCGCTCTCTCTGTTGGTGCCTCTACACCGGATCCACTCCAAGTGTCTGAAATTTCTGAACAGTTCCAACTGGTGGCAGTTTCTGAATCACGTCAGGTTTCTGATATCACTGAATTTACAGCTACCAACCGATCTGCTACCGAGGTCTCGATGGTCCCAGTAGATGTTATGCCCGTGTCTGAGGGCACTGATACCATGCCCCTTGGCCTTCAATCTGTGATTGTTATGCAAGAGAATCTAGCTCCTTCTTCCTCTATTGATGACACCAGAGTACTTGGCCGCAAAGGCAAATCTGTTGCCCCCCTCAGCACTGCTCCCCTTCGTCGAAGCACCAGGCAGAATAAATATGATGGTTTCCGGGTCAATCATAATCAGGATTCTCGCCCTTCTAAGTCCAAGGTGAAACCACGGGTTACTCCCTCTGCTGTGCCTCACACTACCTCCCTGACTGATACTGATGCTGCAGAGATCCCACCTCCCACTGCAATCTCCACAATGCAGCAAATTGGAGTGCAACTATGTGCTGTTCCAGCGGAAGAGCTCACTGAAGATGCGCTTAATGGGGCCGTCGCAGAACCGGCCACACCCTCCACCTAAGATTTGCACCTTATCTTCGCGGTTCTTATGTCTCTTTTGCATAATTGGAACGTACTATGTTGGAATATTCGCGGCTTGAACTCTCCTAAAAAGCTCTTAGCGTTGTCTAATGCGATCAGCTCTTCGGGTTGCTCTATCATTTGTTTACAAGAGTCGAAGATGCAAGACTTTAATGCTAGTATCCTTAAGACTATCTGTCCACCGCGTTTTGATTCATTTGCATTTATTCCATCTATTGGCGCTTCAGGAGGGATTATAACGATCTGGTGTAGTTCTTTGTTCTTGGGTCACATCTTTATCCAAGAACAATTTGCGCTGGGCGTAACCTTCACTTCCACGATGTCTTCGCACACTTGGAAATTGGTAAAAATTTACGGTCCTTGCCAAGGAGAAATGCGTGATAGTTTTACCCAATGGCTTTTCGATATTGATATACCACCAACAGAAGACTGGCTAATTCTTGGTGACTTCAACTACATTCGCTCCCCTGATAACAGAAATAAGCCTGGTGGCAACGTTCATGATATGTTCACCTTCAATGACTTCATCAGAGAGCAAAACCTCACTGAACTACCAATTAAAGGGAGAAACTACACTTGGTCCAATATGCAACAAAATCCTCTATTAGAACAGCTTGACTGGTTTTTTACCACCCTCAACTGGACCTCCTCTTTTCCAAACACCATGGTCAATCCCCTCGGACGCCCAGTTTCTGATCATACGCCTTGCTCGGTAGTCATTCAAACCAACATTCCTAAAAGCAAAATCTTCAGGTTTGAAACCTTTTGGATTGCTCACCCTGGTTTCATGGAGGTGGTTGCCAATGCTTGGAGTAAACCACTCAAATTTGGTAAATCTGCTAACGCTGCTACAAACCTCTGCCAAAAGTTTAAAAATTTGAGACATGCCCTCAGTCAGTGGAGCAAGAAAATCTCAAGGCTTAAGACTGCCATTGCTAATACTAATAAAGCCCTCCTTGAGATTGACCATATTGCTGATCGCCGTATATTGACAAGGCAAGAACATAACTTTCAATCCATTCTCAAAAATCATCTGCTCAGACTCCTTCAGCATCAAAAAGATTACTGGAAGAAACGATGCACCACTCGTTGGATCAAATTTGGTGATGAGAATTCTAAGTTCTTCCAAGCAGTGGCCACAGAACGATACCGCAAAAACTTCATTTCCAGCTTGAAAACTACTGATGACATAGTGGTTGAGGACCACGCCGGAAAAGAGTCTATTTTGTTTGAGGCCTTCAAAGCTCGTTTAGGAACAACGAAGCCACCACAAATGAAATTCAACCTTTCCCAGATGCTACATGAAAATGTGGATTTTGACAGCCTCACCACTCCCTTCAACACACAAGAGATTGATGCTGTAGTTTTTGACATGCAGCCTGACCGGGCACCTGGCCCCGATGGCTTCAATGGTGCATTTCTCAAAGCCTGTTGGCCGGTGATAAAACATGACTTCTACCGCCTCTGCACGGAATTTCATGAGGGGAATCTTAGTATGGAAAGCCTCAATTATGGCCATATTACCCTCATCCCTAAGACCAGATCTCCAGAAACGGTCAATGATTACCGGCCTATTACGCTACTCAACTGCTGCCTTAAGTTGATCACAAAACTTCTTGCTAATCGCTTACAGAAAATCATCCTGAAAATCGTACATCAGAATCAATATGGTTTCCTGAAGGGCCGCACCATCCATGATCGCTTAGCCTGGGCCTTTGAATACATACATCAGTGCCAAGCATCCAAGCGTGAGATTGTTCTGCTCAAACTTGACTTCGCCAAAGCTTTTGACACGGTGCAACACTCTGCGATTACACAGATTATGAAGAGTATGGGATTCAATGACAAATGGATCACCTGGTTTAAATGCATCACCTCTTCAGGCAAATCCTCAGTGCTACTCAATGGGGTCCCCGGTAAACATTTCTGGTGCAAGTGTGGCGTGCGTCAGGGCGACCCGCTGTCTCCCTTGCTCTTTGTACTTGCCGCGGATTTGCTCCAAACTGCCATCAATGATGCCATGCATAATAACACTCTAAGTCTGCCGATTCCCTCTGGCCGTAACAATCAATACCCGGTCATTCAATACGCGGACGACACAATCATTGTTATGCCGGCATGTCGTCTCCAGGCGAATTGCATGAAACAGATTCTGACGGACTATGCACATTCAGTGGGGCTGCATATTAACTTCCACAAGTCAACACTTATTCCTTTAAACACTCCGGAAGAAAGGTACAAGGAAATTGCGGACATCTTTGGTTGTTCCTGTGCGCAGCTACCATTCACGTACCTAGGTTTACCCCTGGGGACGTCCAAACCTACAGTCCTTGACTTAACACCCTGGATCTGCAAGGCTGAAAGAAGAATCACTGCAGCATTGTCACTTATGTCGTATGCGGGCAAACTGGCTCTCATGAACTCTCTCGTCACCTCCTTGGCGATTTACCCAATGGGAGTCCTCAAATTACCACCTAAGATCGTTGAGCAATTTGACAAGATTCAAAGACATGGCCTTTGGACCAAAAAAACAGAAGATGGTGAGAAAAATAACTCGCTCGCAGCCTGGGATATGGTGTGTCGACCAAAGCAAAATGGTGGCCTCGGAGTTCTCAACCTAAAAGTTCAAAATGATGCAATGCTTCTGAAATTACTACACAAGTTCTATAATAAGTTCGACACACCTTGGGTGCACCTCATCTGGGACACATACTATGCCTCCACTGTCCCCCATGCAGCTGCCCCTTGCGGCTCATTCTGGTGGCGACAACTCATTCAGCTCATGCCCACCTACCGAGGGATCACTAAGGTTAAAATTGGTTCGGGGGACACTGCTCTATTCTGGAAGGATGATTGGAACAACTCCATCTTGGCAGACACATACCCGCGTGCTTTCTCCTTCTCGAGCAATGAAGATGTCTCCACGCGGGAATTTCTATCAATCACCCACCTTAATCAGGCTTTTCTCTTGCCACTCTCGGTGCAAGCGTTTGATGAATTGCAAGCCCTCCAAAACAAGGTTAGCGACGCCACAATGACTGGTTCCAGAGATGCCTGGCTTTGCGCTTGGGGTTCAGCAGTCTTTAAAACCACGACCTACTATACCTTCTACTTCAGAGAGATCATTGTTCATGATGCCTTTCATTGGCTGTGGAAGACAAAGTGCATTCCTAAGATTAAGGTCTTCGGTTGGTTTCTCCTCTCCGATCGCCTTAATACTAGAAACATGCTTAATAGAAGGCATTACAACATTGGCACCAATCTGAACTGCCTTCTCTGTGGACAAGATGTAGAAGAAACGGTTGAACATCTCTTTTTCCATTGCACCTTCAGTGCCGCATGCTGGAACAAGCTCAACATCCGATGGCCTCTGCAAGGGCACAGACTAGCCCTCATGACACACTTCAAGACCCTAAACCCCCAAAAGATGGCCATGGAGGTCTTCTTAGTTGCAGCATGGAGCCTTTGGAAGGAGAGGAACAACAAATACTTCCGCAAGACTGTCCCCTCCATTCCATCCTGGGAGGCTAGATTCAGAAGAGACTTTGCCAACATTGCCTACAGGATGCCCAACAACAAAAGACATATAGTGGCTGACATACTTAGCTCTGTAATTTAGTGTTTCTATACATTCAATTCACTTGTACATCCACTACTCCCCCTCTTGTACATCCACTATGTAACCTTTGTAACTTTGGCTGGTTGTGAGTTAGCAATACAAATGCAGTAGGAGCCTTTCCTACTGTCTAACCCCTTCAAAAAAAAGAGAGGGGATACAATGGATAGAATCAACAAATGACTCAAAGATCCATCCACAACCCCCCCCCCCATTCACATAGAGGGGATATAAGGGTTTGGGAGAGGTGGTTTGTGGATCAAAATGATGGTTAGAATGTGTGTGAACAACCCCCAAGCCGGAGGGGAGACGGAGCCCTTAAATAGCCAAACCCTAAAACTAGTCGCTGGGGCTCCAATGGGCACCTCCTAGACACCTGTGCACACAGGGGTTCAGACCCTGTTCCGATGGGATCCCATGCGCATGCTACGGGGTACCGAGAAACAGCCAGCAGGAGGAAACTGAAACATGCATAACTTTGGCATACGAACTCCAAAGTCAATGATCTTGGGCTCGTTTTAAAGCTATCGAAAAGCCCAAGGTCCCCATGTAGAGAACCACCAAAGATAAACAAGAAATAATGATGAAACTTATGCAAAGGTTTGAGCTCTCTTTATGCGACGTGATGAAGCTACTCACTTGAAAGTTCCTCTTGATAGTACGACTATCAAACCTATAATGCGGTCGCCCACCAAGCACCATGAGACCGGCAAAACTAGGAAAACCTAGATAAGTTATACCTTTGCCTTGCATATTCCATTGGAGCTTGTTGATGACGTTAATGATTGCCTCAAGTTGGAATCCTTTTTTGTTCACGGTCACTTGGTGAAGATACTCGACTTGCTCCCCCATATTGCAATGAGGGAAGCCTTCACTTAAGCACATCTTCACATGTACATAATCACAATGTGGATCACAAGCTTCAAAGCATATAATCCTCTGGGTTCTCATCTTGCACTTGGACTCCCCAAACTCGATGACCATCACCACTTGATTTCATCCTCACATAGGCTACTCGAAATCTTTCTCTTTATGTAAGCCCATGAGAAACACCTAACTCGAATTGACATAGCAAATACATAGCATTGGTTAATTCACAAAACGCAATCCATAGTTACTTACCATACCACTAGATCACTTGATCCCAAGTGGAACAATGTTTGCGCTTTGTGAGTTGACCATCTAGATATAATCTTCGAGCTTCATTTTGGTCAACCAACACCTTTACTTCATGCACCAACTTGGTTTCTTGAAAGCCAAAATGAACTCTTCATTTCCCTTCATTGCTTCAAGAAGAGACCACCAAAGACTCTTTCATGATCATCTCAAGTTTCATTATGAATATCATATTGGTCATCATTTTCTCTTCTAAAAATTTCATCATAATTTCTTTAGAGGCACAATGAATTATTCACTCTAGTTAGTTGCTTCAAGACTTGATCAACTGAGACCCACCACATGAGCTTACCATGATCTTGTCTTGAAACTATAGCTTGAATTTTTCTCTTTGATTATTCTCTCAAGCTCTTGATTTTTATAAGCCTACATATGTCAAACTTTGAGATCCTCTACTGAACTCCACCTTGAACAGATTTGCTTAGAGATTAAAATCAATCTTGATGGCTTCAATAGAAATCCCCAAAGACCAACTTGAAACCTTGCTAGATATGGGACCTTGAGAGCCAAAACCTAGGTCCCATGTGCACGGGGCCAGGGACCCCGTGCGCACGGGGTATCCAGAAAGTTGACACTCGACCCCGTGCGCACGGGGATCGGGAGGCCCGTGTGCATGGGGTATCACGAGAGGGATACTGTAGGATAGAAAGTATGTCTATAGGGGGGGTGATTAGACTACTTGACTGAGGGAATCCTGGACTAGGGGGTGTCCGGACAGCCGGACTATCATCGTCAGCTGGACTCCAAGACTAAGAAGATACAAGATTGAAGACTTCGTCCCGTGTCCGGATGGGACTTTCCTTGGCGTGGAAGGCAAGCTTGGCGATACGGATATGTAGATCTCCTACCATTGTAACCGACTCTGTGTAACCCTAGCCCTCTCCGGTGTCTATATAAACCAGAGGGTTTTAGTCCGTAGGACACAACCATTACAACAATCATACCATAGGCTAGCTTCTAGGGTTTAGCCTCCTTGATCTCGTGGTAGATCTACTCTTGTACTACCCATATCATCAATATCAATCAACCAGGAGTAGGGTTTTACCTCCGTCGAGAGGGCCCGAACCTGCGTAAAACCATCGTGTCCCTTGTCTCATGTTACCATCCGCCTAGACATTGGTGCTTTCATTGAGAGTTCCTCTGTGTCGTCACTGATAGGCTCGATGGCGTCTTCAATCAACAACAACGCAGTCCAGGGTGAGAATTTTCTCCCCGGACAGATCTTCGTGTTCGGCGGCTTTGCACTGCGGGCCAATTCACTTGGCCATCTGGAGCAGATCGAAAGCTACGCCCCTGGCCATCAAGTCAGGTTTGGAAGCCTAAACTTCACGGCCGATATCCGCGGAGACTTGATCTTCGACGGATTCGAGCCACAGCCGGGCGTGCCGCACTGTCACGATGGGCATGATCTAGCTCTGCCGCCGGACAGTGCCTTGGAGGCCGCACACGAGTCCGCTCCGACCTATAGTTCGGAGCCGACCGCGCAGATCGAGGACGAGTGGCTGGACACCGCCTCGGGAGCTGCAACCTCTACGGCGATGGAGCCGAATACCAATCTTGTCCCTCATAAAGCTCGTGACTCCGAGGTGCCGGACTCCTTGCCGGACTCCGAGCCTCCTGCGCCCCTACCAATCGAATCCGATTGGGCGCCCATCATGGAGTTCACCGCAGCGGACATCTTTCAGCACTCGCCCTTTGGCGACATCCTGAACTCATTAAAGCATCTCTCGTTATCAGGAGAGCCCTGCCCGGATTTCGGTCAGAATAGTTGGGATGCGGACGACGAAGAGATTCAAAGCCCACCCACCACCCACTTTGTAGCCACTGTCGACGATCTAACCGACATGCTAGACTACGACTCCGAAGACATCAACGGTATGGACGACGATGCCGGAGACGATCAAGAACCAGCGCCTACAGGGCACTGGAAGACCACCTCGTCATACGCCATATACATGGTGGACACCCCAAAGGATGGGGATGGCGAAGAAGAAGCGGAGGCAGATTCCTCTAGGAAACAGCCCAAGCGCCGACGTCAGTGGCGCCGCTCTAAATCCCGCCACAGCAAGAATGGAGATTCCGGCACCGGAGATAATAACACCCCAGAGAGTGCCGAAGACAACCCCCTCCAGCACGATTCAGCGCGGGAGGATGGGGTAGCAAGCCCTCGAGAGAAAGCGGCAGGCGAGGAGGATGAAAACTACATGCCTCCCTCCGGAGACGAGGCAAGCCTCAACGACGCATTTAATTCGCTGCACTCGAGGATCCCGTCGAACAAGAGCGTTTTAAACGCAGGCTTATCGCCACGGCAAATAGCCTAAGGAAAGCGCAACAGCTTCAAGCTGATCAAGACCTGCCGGCCGACGGATGGACCGAGGTCCTCGCGTCAAGAGTATGAACTCGAACGCCTCCAAGAGCTACCTAAAACGCAAGTTGCTCCCCGACTAGAGGAGGAAGCATACAAACCTTCATCACCAGCGCATAATACGGCAGACCGACCACCCCGTGGTCGCGACAGAGAGGCATCTAGGCCCTCCATCAGACCGCACTCGCACCGCCGAAAAGCATGAAGTCACGGGAACGCGCGGACTTGCGGGATATATTGGAGGATAAGGCAAGACAATCCAGATCTATTCACGGATCACGGGCGCCCACGACCCACGACGACTACCGTCACGCCGGATACAAAGAACTCCGGCCGGGCCAAACACAGCAGCATAATGCTCTTTTGAGCTACGCCGTGATATTGCCCAATATAGAGGCGCCAGACACCCACTATGCTTCACAGATTTAAGTAATGGATCATCAAATCCTCAAGGGTTTAAACCAGTGAACATTGAATCCTACGATGGCACAACAGACCCCGCGGTTTGGATCGAAGATTATCTCCTTCATATCCATATGGCCCGCGACGACGATCTCCACGCCATCAAGTATCTCCCACTCAAGCTTAAAGGACCAGCTCGGCATTGGCTCAACAGCTTGCCCGCAGAGTCAATTGGGTGTTGGGAGGACCTGGAAGCCGCATTCCTTGACAACTTCCAGGGCACATATGTGCGACCACCGCACGCCGATGACCTCAGCCACATAATTCAGCGATCGACGAATCGCCGATAGTTACGGGCGCGTTCGGTTCTTAACAAAGAAAAATCAAATCGTCGACTGTCCGGATGTAGAGGCCCTCGCAGCCTTCAAACATAACATCCGCGACGAGTGGCTGGGCCGCACCTAGGACAGAAAAGCCGAATCCATGGCAGCCCTCACATCACTCATGACCCGCTTACAGGCGGAGAGGACAGCTGGCTAGCTCAAGAGCAACAACCTCAAAGAAAAATGTTTGGCAGACCGGATACTAAGGACCACAATGGCGGTCGCGCCGAAACAAAACAAACGCCGCTAAACAGCGATAGCAATGAGGATACGGCAATAACGCCGGATTCAGAGGCTCTAAACCCGTCGTGGAAGAAGCCATTCAAAAGAACTACTCGAGTCCGTCCCAATTTGGACCGAATACTCGACCGCTTCTTGCGATTCATGGCACTTCAAAAGCCGCTAATCACACCAACAGAGATTGCTGGGTATTCAAGCAGCAGAGCAAGTTAATTTCCAACAAGAGGATAGAAGGGTTTCACAAGTGCGGACGGTAAACATGATATACGCAACCCATATACCCAAGAGGGAGCGGAAGCGTGCACTTAGGGACGTATATGCGATGGAGCCAGTCGCCCCGAAGTTCAACCCATGGTCCTCTTGCCCGATCACTTTCGATCGAAGGGACCACCCCACCAGTATCCGTCACGATGGATTCGCGCATTGGTTTTAGACCCAATCGTCGACGGATTTCACATCACTAGAGTCCTGATGGACGGCGGCAGCAGCCTAAACCTGCTTTATCAGGATACGGTGCGCAAGATGGGCATAGACCCCTCAAGGATTAAACCTACAAAGACGACCTTCAAAGGCGTCATACCAGGTGTTGAGGCCAATTTCACAGTGCTCAGCACACCGAAGTGGTCTTCGGATCCCGGATAATTTCCGAAGCGAGGAGTTAATCTTCGACATAGTCCCGCTCGCAGCGGCTATCACGCTCGCTTTCGGACGAACCGCGTTTGCAAAGTTCAACGCATGCCGCATTATGCATACCTCAAGCTCAAGATGTCAGCCCTCGTGGAGTCATCACGGTCAATGGAAACATCAACGCTCCTCCGAACGGAGGAACACACAATGCTCTCGCGTAGGCACTGAGCAGCCTTTAAGGCATTTCGAGTCCGGCCGTTAAGCGACCGGACATGGCCAAACGCGCCCAGAGTAGCATCAATCAAGACCACCTGGCACGTTCCGAGCACGCGTAGCAATGCGGCCCCAACCCCAGCCCTCGCATGATTGCAAGATCAGCTCTTCGTGTACATCATTACGCTCTAGAAATACCATGGGCATAGGGGGAGGGGCACGACCACGACAAGCCCAGAGTGCGGCTTAACCACACCAGGGGCTCCCAAGTGTGTCACTCTTTTTTCTTAATTTTTATTTTTCCACAGGACTTCGTTCACCAGAGGCCCTGTCCGGCAGCAGATCTGCCGAACTCACGATGCAACAGCCAGGGAGGGACAAAGGCTACGACGAACACTCAGGTGGTCTCCATTATGAGCATTAAATTTGTTAAATACACCAGTCCGCAGCCCACCCTCGGAGGGGGACATGTTTAAAATAGTCCAAACCCTTGCTTATCAAGACTATTTGTATCATTCTCGCACTCATAGCGAATTCCTGAATAAACAATGCATCATTTTTTCTTATAATTGCATTCGCTTTTTTATATATATGTTCATTTATGGAACCTTGCATCCGCATAATTTGGTACGGCCGAATACACCAGGGCTTATGTTCCCGCATTATGGTGTGAAGTCCTAACACTTTCACAAGTGCGGCACCCGAACTTATAGCACTATATGCATCGGCTCAATCATGTCTTGGGTCAATAGTTGGGTTTGCGGCCCCATGTTTTGGTACCTTACGCCTGCCTTCCGTCGGCTAAGGTAGCACTGGAGAACCACCGCGATTGCGCCTCGGTTGAGCTGGGCGAAGCGCCGGTGGAGAAAGCTAAAACTGACCGCCATGATAAGGCAAGAGATGGTCGCTGTTCGAGAGGTCTTTTCGAGTCCTTAAAGACTTATGCCGCTTAGATCGAGGAACTGCTTCGTCTGCCCAGTTGTGGATAGCGCCTCGAACTCGGTCTTCCGAATACTAGGGCTTTGCCAAATTTAAAATTATAGAATTCTATGGCTAAGTGAGAGTGTTTAAGCATTATAAGTCCGGTTGCCTTGTTCATTGTGTTGAGCGCCCCTAGATGGACCCAAAATGGGAACAAGAGTGCTCAAGTTTATCCCGAACACCCCAAAGACTGTGGCATGGGGCTGAAGCCGACGACTTGCCATCTCTCGATTTAATAAACGGCCGCATGTAAGGTAATATTTTAAATCAATAAGCGTTGCTTAGCGATATGAACAAAGTTTTCAGCGCATGTGATAACACATTGCGAAGTTTACTCAATAATTACATCTCGGGCACTCATCCGCAATCTTATGGCACCCTTCAGACAGTCTTATAGTACATTTCGGGCGACGATACTCCTTGCCCGCCGGGCGGCGCGTCTGTCGAAGCCTCTCAAAGATCCAGCCTGCCCCAAAGCACCTTTATACGAGCAAGGGCCCGACGGCACCTTCAATGCAAAGCGGGCGCTTGATGACCTCCACCCAAGGACACGATCCACCAGCCGCAAAGACGAGGCCGGTAGCTCCTGTGCATGGCCTCTCCGTGCCACAAATGACTATGAGGCCCTTCATGGCCTGCTCGGCTACCTTGGGAGCTCGACCACCGCTTCACCGGTCGCTAGGGGCACTGATGTCCGCCTCAAAGATACTTGAGACCAAGACCTTCTCCATTGAGCTCCCTCCTCGGCTCGGTAGAATGCGGCGGCATCGACACGCCATGAGGCAGATCTGCAAACGCCTCGAGAACTCCAAATTGGGTAAGTAATGTAATTTACATTCACATGCTTGCTTTGCATGAAAAATGCCTTACCTGCTGCTATTTTGTTCACCGCCTCAATCTCCTGGAGGGCCTTATGGGCCTCGGCCTTAGCGGCTTTGGCACTTTCAAGAGCCAAGGCAAGCTCGGACTCTCGAGTCTTCGAGTCGCGCTCCAAACACTCATGCTTTTCCATGAGAGCACGGAGCTCTTGCCGCACCTCCGCCACTGCGCCTCCTGCCTCTCGCTCCGCTGCTCTGCGGCCGCTTATGCTCGGCATGACACGGCCTCCTTCAAGGTCGCCACCTCGCTCGTGGCCCCGCAGTACCCATGTTATCCTTGTTATTTCCATTGAAACCAAAATCCTTTTCTGTAAGGTACAAATTTCAAAGTGGTGTTACTCACCTTCTTTGTCCTCGAGCTGCTTCTTGGCAAGGCCGAGCTCTTGCTCGACCGCCGAGGTCCTGCTTCAAAGCACCGACCTCCGCAGCCAAGTCTTGGCAGAGGTCAAGCAATAAGAGCCTGCAAACCCATATTGACATAATTTTTAGCACTCCTGCAGATGTCTTTTTAGATCCTCATCCGTTTTTCTTTCCAACACCGAACCGAGCATCGGGCTACTGCCTATGCGGTATCACATTACATATTTTAAACTTCTTACCTCAAAGCCCGTTAGAAGGCTACTGCAGCTTCGGTCACCGCTTCTTGGCGAAGCCGAACCTTTCCAATCACCGCACTCATAATAGTACGGTGTTCTTCCTGATGGAAGCGCCGTGAGCGCCCAACAAGTTGTCCGCCGCCTCGGTTGGACAGAGGCTGCCGTGTCGCGTCTTTCCCTACTTACGAAGGGTCACTGCCGGACTCCGAACCATCATGGGTTCCGCACGGAGTCCGCACGAAGTCCGGAGGTTGCCTTGTGGCACCTCCGAGCCTCCTCCTCTGGCGGGTCCCCTCCTGGGATCCCACCTCGGCGTCCTCAGCATCGCGAGGGGTGGAGGCGGTCGGAATGGAATCTACATCCGACGGAGCCAAGGACCCGCTGGATGAAGCGGGAAGATCCTTCTCGGCCGGACTACAGGTAGTATGCGGCATTAGAAGGACACTACGCGGCACAAAAAAGAAATAACAAATCACTCAGGAATCCGGACACTTACGATCTTGCCAGGGGCTTGGCCCTTGAGGGCCATTCCTCGTCACCATCGTTGGCGTTGGCAGAGCTGTCCAGAGGAAGGGTCCTTCCCCTCTTGGACCCTTCGGCCTACCCCGTTGGGGAAGCCTTCCTCTTCCTCTCTCCCCCCTCCTGGGGAGAGTCTTCTTTCTCCTCCTCACCTTCGGGGGAGGAGTCCGCCTCGGAGTCATCGGACGATGAGTCCGATACCACCTGGCGCCGGGAACTCCTTCGGGTTCCCGTGGCCTTCTTCTTGGCCTTCTTCTCAGGCACCACATAGAGTGTCGGGACTAGCAGCCCCGTTAAACGGGCATCCGCTGGTTCTTCGGGGAGGGGAGCCGGACAGTTGACCTTTCCGGACGTCCTCTGCCAGTCCTGTCAAAGGCATTGGGAATTTTAGAGCCCACATAGAGTCAAACTATGAAAGAAAAACGTATCCCATAAAGGATAACTTACCGCACCGGCCGGGCATTTCGTGTTGAATCCGCGATCTTCAGTCGCGGATGTGGGGGCTTCTCCCCCCTTGAACAGCACCCTCCAAGCAGCTTCGTATATTGTGTCGAAGAGCCCGCTAAGGGTCCGGTGCTGTGCCAGATCGAACTCCTACAAATTGAAGGCCCGTTGTTGGCAGGGGAGAATCCGGCGGACGAGCATGACCTGGATCACGTTGACAAGCTTGAGCTTCTTGTTCACCAAGGTCTGGAGACAGGACTGGAGTCCGGTCAGCTCCTCCGAACTGCCCCATAGCAAGCCCTTCTTTTTCCAGGAGGTGAGCTGCATAGGGGCACCAGATCCGAACTCGGGGGCCGCTGACCATTTAGGGTCCCGCGGCTCGGTGATATAGAACCACCCCGATTGCCACCCTTTGATGGTTTCCACAAAGGCGCCCTCGAGCCAGAGGACGTTGGGCATCTTGCCCACCATGGTGCCTCCGCACTCCGCTTGGACGCCCTTCACAACCTTCGGCTTGACATTGAAGGTCTTGAGCCACAAGCCGAAGTGGGGCTGGATGCAGAGGAAGGCCTCGCACATGACGATAAACACCGAGATGTTGAGGATGAAGTTTGGCGCCAGATCGTGGAAATCCAGGCCGTAGTAGTACATGAGCCCCCGGACGAAGGGATGAAGTGGGAAGCCCAGTCCGCGGAGGAAGTGGGGAAGGAATACGACCCTCTCATGGGGCCTGGGGGTGGGGATGAGCTGCCCCTTGTCGGGCAGCCGGTGCGCGATGTCGCTGGACAGGTATCCGGCGCTGCGCAACTTCTCGACGTGCTCCTCCGTAACGGAGGAGACCATCCACTTGCCTCCCGCTCCGGAGATGGCTGGAGAAGGTCGAGGTGAGATGTGCGGACTTGGGCGCTGGAGCTCGAGTGCGCGGAGATGGATAAGCAAAGGAGGAAGAAGGCGTAGGTAAAAAGGTGGATCCATATCCCCTTATATATGGGCGGACGAAGACTATGCGTCCCCAACGGCATGGTAAAACTCACTTATCTCCCAAGCGCCACCATCAATGGCGCGGTTGGGTTACCCATGTCCGTATTGATGGGAATCCCGGAATAAGGGGAACACGATCTCTGCTTCGACAAGACGTGCCAAGGAAACCGCTTCGCTAAACGCGCTGAGCTGGTATAATAAAAAACAATTCAAGTAAAGGCTTGGTAGTGGGATGACGTCATACCACGAAATACGTCAGCAGATTGAACTTGTGTGCATATTATTCTCTCTACGGTGGAATGTGGAATTTATTTTGCAGAGCCGGACACTATCCTGGTGTTCACAATCTTCTATGAATTATTCGGAGGAGGAACCCGCCTTGCAATGCCGAACAATATGCACGTTGGACTCATCGTCATTGAAGCCTGGTTCAGGGGCTACTGAGGGAGTCCTGGACTAGGGGGTGTCCGGACAGCCGGACTATCATCGTCAGCCGGACTCCAAGACTAAGAAGATACAAGATTGAAGACTTCGTCCCGTGTCCGGATGGGACTTTCCTTGGCGTGGAAGGCAAGCTTGGCGATACGGATATGTAGATCTCCTACCATTGTAACCGACTCTGTGTAACCCTAGCCCTCTCCGGTGTCTATATAAACCGGAGGGTTTTAGTCCGTAGGACACAACCATTACAACAATCATACCATAGGCTAGCTTCTAGGGTTTAGCCTCCTTGATCTCGTGGTAGATCCACTCTTGTACTACCCATATCATCAATATCAATCAAGCAGGAGTAGGGTTTTACCTCCGCCGAGAGGGCCCGAACCTGGGTAAAAACATCGTGTCCCTTGTCTCCTGTTACCATCCGCCTAGACGCACAGTTCGGGACCCCCTACCCGAGATCCGCTGGTTTTGACACCGACATTGACCAAATAAAAATATAACCTTTTCCCTTTTAGTTCTTGGCAGATTTTAGCAACTTAGCACAAGTCAAGCAATCAACCTACACATGCAATTCTAAGAGTATAGCAGCGGAATGTAAAACAATTGCATATGGAGGTAAAGGGAGGAGTTTGAGGAGGCAAACACAATGTTGACATGGAGATTTTTTATCCGTGGTTCCGATAGGTGGTGCTATCGTACATCCACGTTGATGGAGACTTCAACCCACGAAGGGTAATGGTTGCGCGAGTCCACGAAGGGCTCCACCCACGAAGGGTCCACGAAGAAGCAACCTTGTCTATCCCACCATGGTCGTCGCCCATGAAGGACTTGCCTCACTAGGGTAGATCTTCACGAAGTAGGCGATCTCCTTGCCCTTACAAACTCCTTGGTTCAACTCCACAATCTTGTCGGAGGCTCCCAAGTGACACCTAGCCAATCTAGGAGACACCACTCTCCAAGAAGTAACAAATGGTGTTTTGATGATGAACTCCTTGCTCTTGTGCTTAAAATGATAGTCTCCCAACACTCAACTCTCTCACACAGGATTTGGATTTGGTGGAAAGAAGATTTGAGTGGAAAGCAACTTGTGGAAGGATAGAGATCAAGATTTATGTGGTAGGAATGGAATATCTTGACCTCAACACAAGGGTAGGTGGTTCTCTCTCAGGAAATGTATGTTGGAAGTGTAGGCATGTTCTGATGGCTCTCTCCAAAATCTAACCGTTACACACAACTTACCAAACTCGATGGGACCGCATCCTGAAACTCGGTCAGACCGATTTAGTAAATAATGTGACCGTTAGGAATTTTGGTGGGACCGACATGTCAACTCGGTGGGACCGATATTGTTAGGGTCAAGGCATAACATAATCTCGGTGAGACCGATTACACAAACTCGGTGGGACCGATTTGGTAATAGACACACAGAGAGTTGGTCAGGCAAACTCGGTGGGACCGATTCGCTCATCTCGGTTGGACCGAAACATTACGAAAGGGAAACAGTGAGTTTGCATTGCAATATCGGTGGGACCGATCGCTCATCTCGGTTTGACTGAAATGTTACGACGGGAAACAGAGAGATTAAAATCCCATCTCGGTGAGACCGAGATCCCTATCGGTGAGACCGAAAAGACTAGGTTTATGGCAATGGCTAAGACAACTGAACTTGGTGGCGCCGGATAGACAGTTTCAGTGGGGCCGAGTTTGACTTTTGGTTTGGGACATATGTGGATGTGAGAAAGTAGTTGAGGGCTTTGGAGCATATCACTGAGCATTTTGAGTAAGAAACTCATTAAGCAACACCTCATCCCTCCTTGATAGTATTGACTTTTCCTATAGACTCAATGTGATCTTAGATCACTAAAATGGAAAATGTAGAGTCTTGTGCTTTGAGCTTGAGCCAATCCTTTTGTCCTTAGCATTTTGAGGGGTCCACTTTTCTCATCCATGCCATGCCAATCATTGAGCTTTCCTGAAATATTTATCTTGAAATAGCATTAGCTCAATGAGCTATATGTTGTTAGGAATTACCAAAACCACCCAGGGATAGTTGCACTTTCAGATACCATGAGGACTTCTTTGGATGTTTTGATGGCATTCTTCACAAAACAACCCAATGCACTTCAAACATCACTACGGAACATATCTTCATATAAGATTCAATGCACTTGATGCTCCATAGGAATTATTAATTAATACCAAAGCTTAGAGAAAATATATCTTCATATATATGGGCTTCATCCTTAATTCCAGCCAACATCCTTACATTAGTCCATAGAGATTGACATTAATTTGGTGCATCGATGATGGATCACAAGTGCGCATACATCATGCAAATTGGATCCTGTGGAATAACAGTATGAAGCCATTGGGGCAAGTATACATGCCGGGGGTCACAAGGATCGCCCATCTTCTTAACCCGGATGGCAGGAGCTGGAACACATGAAGGCTCGAAGCCATGTTCACGTCGGATGATGTCCAGGATATTAAGCAAATCGCAGTGGGTGGACCAGGTCGGGAGGATTATCTTGCATGGAAGTTCACGAAGAATGGATGCTTCACAGTGAGATTGGTGTATCATAGAAAATGGCAATGTTACGAGGGAGGTTTGGACGGCCAGAGGCCTCTAGCTTAGTTACTATACACCATGGGTTCATGGCGTTGTGGGACACACAAGTGTCAGCCAAGGCCAAGATTCACATGTGGAGAATAAGTAAGAATTACTTGGCTATCGAAGCTGAACTTCATCGTCATTGGATTAAACCTGGAGTTTTTTGAATTGCATGCGAAAGAGAGGAAACGACTTATCACAGATTTTGGGCATGTCAGCATTTGGTACAATTCTGGTAGCTTCTTCACTCGAAGATGGGAGTTTCGGTGGTGATCCCATCGTGTCAGGTCGGCTCCCAGAGTGCTCTAGCTAGCTGGCTTTTGAACTAGTTCTCAGGTGCGTCCGACGAAGAGAGGGAGGCCATGATACATGCTACTTATGGTCTGTGGCTGGCTCGGAATGAGGCGAGGGATGGGAAGTGAATCGCAA
This sequence comes from Aegilops speltoides, assembly GCA_021437245.1. Classification (NCBI taxonomy): domain Eukaryota; kingdom Viridiplantae; phylum Streptophyta; class Magnoliopsida; order Poales; family Poaceae; genus Aegilops; species Aegilops speltoides. The sequence goes on along the minus strand of CM038147.1, from coordinate 462,822,308 downwards.
TGCCACATGAAATCATAGCTACTATTGTAGCACATATGCATGAGTGGAAGGTTGTGCATACGGTGCAGCAACAACCATAAACGCCACAACCCCGTAAAAATGGCAGCCACCCGACGAGTGCTGGCTCAAACTCAATTCTGATGGTGCAGTGTCAGTGTCACGGCATGGAGACAAAGGAGGGGGGGTGTTGTGTTGAGAGATCACGAAGGCGCCTTTAGAGCTGGTATGTGCCCCCACTTCCCAAACATTGTAGACCCGAAAGCTGTTGAAGCTTTGGCTTGCAAACGGGCTTTGGAGCTGGCTCGGCAGGTCAACGCGGACGAGTACACGCAGAGTTCGATAGTCAGAGTGTGGTGCAGATGCTCAACTAGCCCATGAAGAGCTTGGGCATTGCTGGCCCTTGGGTGGAGGAGATAAAGATGATGTTAAAATCTTTCGTAGGGTTCAAGGTTTCTTGGGCTCGGCGTTCAGCCAATATTGCCGCACATAAATTTGCTACAGTAGGTGTTGGAGATGAACTTTGTAAGGTTTGGTTGGGGCCTCCCCCGAACTTCATGCTTGATGTAATTTCAGAGGACATTCTGAACTTTATGGTTTAAATAAAGCGGCAATATTATCCCTAAAAAAGTGATTATCATTAATTACCAAAACCACACTTAGGGGCTACATGTCCTTTCAGATGGCCATGATGGAGAAGGTGGATGAAGGGATGTATGAGGTGGTGGTGGCCTGGACGTGGCATGGCGTGGCGGTGAAATTAACCATGGGTGGCGGGGGTGACTGGTGGTGGTAGCGTATATGTTGGCGACAGGAGAGAAGAGACTATCAAGTGAGGATGAGGAATGAATCTGACTATTTTTACGGATGACAAATGTTCTTCCCATAATTTATCAGTTACCTATCAAAGTTTTTTTTGAGCGAAAGCCAACATGACATCTTTGGGCATCTTCAATGCAAACCTTAAACGGACATTGTATTTGTCTGTAGATGCGTCTGGATGCGTCCGTGGATAGTGACACAGGGGCCGGCCATCCAATAATGTCCGCATACATTTCAAAGAAAATATGAACAAACTAGATGAATTTCAGCAAATAAGATGTTGTTCATTTAAAACCATACCACATTCATTACATTTTTGACATATTTCATTAAATAAAAGCATTCGGATCCTAACCTAATTAATCTAAAATTTCGTCGACCCCCATCCTCCATGTCCTTGTTGTTCCCTTCCATGTCTATGTATGACGGCTATGAACCCCATGAAGTGAAGATGTGGTTGCCGGCGAGGAAGAGTATGACATGGAATATGGACTGGCCCACATGGGACACAAGGTGTCGTCGTCTACCATGCCCTACTCTTCTTCAGAGTCCATGACCTGGTCGAATCCAGTGGGGGTGAGGTTCACTATGGATGTGGACGGGTCGACCTCATCGCCGTACCAGTTCCAATGACACACACGTGACGGCGTTCCCGTTCGCGACTGCCTGCGCGTCCAACTCTGCCACATGAGTGCTACGTGCGACCTTGTAGAGCATGTGTTGTTCCTCAACCAAGTTGGGGTTCGCCATGGCCATGGCCTCCACGGCATCCAAGCTCATGAACTCGCCGTAGATTTGGCCCTCCGCCAGTTATGTATGCGGGAGGACGGGGAGGTTGTATTGTTGCTCCTCCGGCACCTGCTAGAATGATGACATCGATTGCTGCGTCAGCTGCTCCCCTGCCATAACATCGTCGAAGTGCTTTGCTCCATGATCATGTCAACATGGACCTGCATAAGCAGGGGCTCCGGCTCGTCGGAGGAGGACTCCACCATCATCGGGTTATCATCGAAGACCTGGGGCGAGCTCGTTGGCAAGACAGCCTGTAACCAACACGCAAGCGTTGGTCTGCCAACCTTCCGCAAGGCCGACCACCTCGTTCTCCTGGTCCGTCGAGAGGCACTTCCACATCACTCTAGAGCTCGTAGTCATGGCAAAGGTGGTGCAAGGAGGAGTATTAGAAGCGGGCGTGTTTGTGGTGTGGATAATGTAGGGTGAGGCAACGTTTAAATAGCGGGTGTCGGCAAGGCCAAGCAGCAGGCAGTGTCAATGCGGGCGTGATAGTGGGTTTCTCAGCCAACGCGCCTGTTTATTGCCGGCCGGCAGACTGACGAGCAACTGGCTTGAATACGATAGATTGTTGTCCCATACCATTCAGTCATGTCGCTCTAACATTGAACATGTGTCGAGACCGGGACATGGTACAGGTGGCATTATCGGCCAGCGTGCAGCTTCAATGCCAGTCGCATTGAGAGGTCACGTTCTCTCTAAGTCAGCATGAATGTGACGCTGGAGCTCTAGATTGACATGAATGTGTGGCAATTGCTTCACGCTGGAGAGGGTGAGGACATGGGAGTGGGTTTTCGGTGGGTCCAGGGTGTCTGACACGTACGTGACAACGGTTTGGACGGCAGCAAAGCCCCCTAGTTTACCTCTGGTTTATGGGGAAATGGATGTCTGGACTGGTCCGTAGACTGATGAAGTATCGTGTTGAATGACAAAATGGGTCCGGACCGCTCAATCAGAATGGTTGTGGGGGATTTGAGAGCCCGTGTGGAAGGCGCCCTTAGGGAATTTCTAACTGATCCCCTAAAAATAGTGGAGTATCCGGTGGAGTAATCCCTTAGTGGAGTAAATTTACTCCACTAAGTTTTGGCCGGACCTAGCCGATCCCCCATATATAACGGAGTAACTTTTGTTTTTTCTAAACTTTGCAATTCTAGTATAAATTGCAACTACATATTAGCACACATATAGAAACTAAACATAAATTTGAATGTTCAAGCAAATCACAAATATAGTTTACAAGCTGAATTCAAAGTTTACAAACCGAATTATTCAAATTTAAACACGGCGAATGGTTCAAATGTAGACAACATGTGTAGAACAACTAGGACTCGCTAAGACGTTGCTAGTGATGCTCAACAAGATCTTGTTGGAGCTGAGCATGAACTTGACGGCTCTCTATCTTGCGATGCTCCTCAAGGAATGCCAAGATCCTATTTATATCATACTTTGGCTCAACCGATGTCCCGTTAGTGATGTACCAAAAGTTCTCGGGCATATCTCTCCCGTCTTCAATGATCATGTTATGCAATATGATGCAACAAGCCATGATCCGCCATAGAACCTTGGAGCTCCAGTACTCGGCAGGGCGACTAACAATTGCAAAGTGCTTTTGAAGCACACTGAAGGCTCTCTCAACATCTTTCCTAGCAGCTTCTTGACAATGGGCAAAGTGAATGCTTTTGTTACCTTTTGGACGCGGAATTATTTTGAACAAGGTGGCTCATGGTGGATAGATGCCATCTGCAAGGTAGTATCCCATCGAGTAGTTGTGCCCGTTGACCGGGTAGTTGCAAGCAGGAGCTTCACCTTGAATAAGTCTAGAAAACAACGGAGATCTCGACAACACATTCAAGTCATTGTGAGAGCCGGGCAAACCAAAGAATGAATATCATATCCAACGGTCCTTCGATGCAACTGCCTCAAGAATGATCGTTGGATTGTTGCAGTGGCCTTTTTATTGACCCTTCCAAACTGCAGGACAATTCTTCCATGTCCAGTGCATAGAGTCAAGTGATCCAAGCATCCCTGGCCATCCTTTTGCTTCACCCTCAGTCATCAGCCTTTGGGTGTCTACCTCGGTTGGTGCTCTCAAGTACTCCGGGCCAAAGACGGCGGTCACTACTTTAATGAGCCTTCGACGGGGGTGACACGAGGGAGAGGCACGGCTTTTACTCAGCCGCCGCACCTTGAAGGGAGAAAGTTGAGGTCATAGTAAAAAAATTACTCCCTTACGGCAGATGAGGGATCAACTAGATGCTGGTTAGAAGAGTAAGAGCAACTCCAACGGGCCGACCCAAACGGATGGCGATTTTGTCTGCTTTTTGTCCATTTGGGTCGGCCAGGCGGACACGAACGTCCGCTTCGGCGTTTGGGTCGGCGTGTGCCCCCAACGCCGGCGCAACCCATTTTGAAGGCGCAAAAAAAATGAATGCATGCATATTTAACATAAAAGCAAAATTAATTAAACACTAAAGCCGGCCACGAAGGCCGGCGGGAGTCCACGCGTCCACAATAGCATTTAATAAAAATAAAAATAAACTAAAAACTACGCGCCGGCGCGCTGCCCTAGGCGTCGTTGTCGTTGTCCTCGGGGTCCGTGAGGTCGATGAACGTCGGCGCCGGACCGGCCCAGCCGAATGTCGTGTTCCAGAGCACGGTCATGTCGGGCGCGGGCAGTGCTGCGGCCTGGCGCGCCTCCTCCACGGCCTCGAGCTGCTCGGCCTCGGCGTCGCGCTCGAGCATCTTGAGGTACTCGCCATCGCGGCGCTCCTCGGCCACCCGGATCTGGCGCTAGTGCTCGAGGTACGCCGCCTCTTGCTCCGGCATCGCCCCCAGCCAGACCGGCGGCACCCTGGCCCACTCGCGCACTACTCCCGTCCAGGAGTAGCGCTCGATGAGCTCCGGCTACGGCTCGGCTTTGGCGAGGCGGCGGGGAGGGGACGGCGGGGCCACCGGCGGCACCACGTAGTCGCCGGCCGTGGAGAGGGCCATAGCCTGCGCCATGGCCGCCTCGTACCGAGCCTCTTCTTCCTCTGCCGCCTCCGCCCTGCACCACTCGTCCTCCTCACTCTCCCGGTAGATGACCGCAAGGGCAACCTGGTAGGTGCCCTCTGCCGCCTGATCTTCCTCGCGGACGATGAGCGGCGGCAGCGGCAAGCTGTGGTCGACCTCGCGCACGCCTCGCCTCCTCGTGCTCGAAGGCGAACCAGCGTGCCCAGTTGGGCGAGTCGAAGGTGTAGGCCTGGTCGCGGCGCTGCTCCAGCGTCGAGGCGCCGCCGGCAGCGACGCGCTTCTCTGATGCGCCCTAGCCGATCATGGTGCCGCAAGATCGGGATCCTCTGCGGATCCAGATGCCAGTCGTGCGGCAGGGTGATGTCGGGGTACGACAGAGGCACGCGGTGGCGCCAGTGCCACTCTGCCTGATGCACATGCACGTTCACCCGCTGCCTCTGCCGGCGAGCCAGCGCAGCCGGCGGCGGGATGAACTCCGCGGGGGAGGGGACGGCGGGGGCCTTGCCCTTTGACTTGCTGCTGCTGTCGGCACCGGAGAAGAGCCTCATTTGAACGGCTGGGGTGGCTAGGGTTGGCTAGGGTTTGCTTGCCGGCGACGGAGGAGTGAGTGTGGCCTAGATGGGGACGGGAACTAGATGAGGACGACCCCGCCACACGGTCGGCTTAAAAAAGAACGACCGTCGTCGCTGGCGAGTGGGTCCGAGGTTATAAATTAAGCTGACCGGCGAGGTGGTGGGTAGTTGGGCGACCGCCAGGTGGGGCTGCGGCAGACACCGAAAAGGCGTGTGTGGCGTCCGTTTCGCGTCCGCGCCGACCCATTTGAGGCGCAAATTTGGGCTGCAAATGCGTCGGCGCAGACGCGAAGCGGATGCGTTTTGGGTTTGGGTCGCCGCGTTGGGCCTCCTCTTTTGTCCGCGCCGACCCAAACAGTCGGCGGCGGACGAAATCGGTCGGCCCGTTGAAGTTGCTTAAAAAACCAGTTATAATGGATCGGCAAGCAAAACTACTTGCACCAACTCGTTCTGTCAGTACGGCCGTTTCCAGACTTCCAGCACTTCTGCTCCCTGTCCAGAGAGAAGCGCCAGTCACCGGTTGCTGACGATCTTGGATCTTCTCAAGGCCATGTTGGGTCGGATGTGATCGAGTTGCCGCCAGACCGCAGGGGGTTCAGAAATCACACGGTGCCTATTGCCATGCGCAATCACCAATCAGTGCACTCCCCAAGTTCGTCCCTGCCCCGAAGGGCAGTGCGGAGAGGGGCCGGACACCCGAAGAAAAACGACGAAGCAACAGCCAGTGCGCACGGCTCCCGTCAGACTAATCAGCCGGCCCCAGGCTATATATATGACAGGATAGGAGCTGTGTGATGGACCGTTTAATTTGTGTTCCCTCCACTCACCGGGACCCCAGCCGCCCCACTACCTGACGGCCACTTGTGCGGTGGTGCACGCCATGGCCGCCTCCGCTGCCGCTTCTTCTCGCCGTGGCTTCCTTCGCCTGGTCGTCGCCGCCGCCGTCCTCGCCGCATTCGGGCTCGGGGCTGCGGGGAGCTCGGATGATCGCGCGCCGCTGAGCGTGGCGTCCCTGTTCCCCGGCCCGGCTTGCCCCACGACAGCAGGTTAATTCCCGGTCGAGCTCATGATCGTCGGCCGTCAAGGCGATCGCTTTTCTTCTCTCGCTCGTTGACTGCTGCACCTAGCTAATTGAATCCGGCCATGGTTGAATTGCTTGTGTTGTTTCTATTCTTTGGCCTTACTAATTTCGTCTCTTCTTTTGACACCAACTAATAAATGCATACTGCCTCCGCCCATAATATAAAAACGTTTTTCTAGCTAAAACAGCTTGAAAAACGTTTTTATATTATGGGATGGAGGGAGTATTAGATAGTACTCCCTCCTTTCCGGTTTATAGGGCTTATCTCAAAATTTTAGTTTTTCCATTTTATAAGGCTTAATTTGGTTGTTCCCCATCACATGTTCAGATTTCAAGGTACCTTAAATCATTGCATGCAAGTATTATGAGGAAATTGACCAATGCATGTATTTTGTGCATGCATGCATACAATTAATGCATTGGTAAACATAATTTTTTGAGAAAAACTAGAGCATTAATTTGATACTTTTGCAAACTACAAAAAATATTGCACCACTCACCATCTACCTTGGTTGTTGAGATTTTTGAATTGAGCCCTATAAACCGGAAAGGAGGGAGTATTACTACGTGATAAGCACAAACATTGATATACAATATGATATTAATTGCACACCAAACAATCTATGTTGTTGGATTGACGTCGAGATTAATTGGATATGTTTGTTGGGGTTTTTTAAAATTCTGATCTACTCATCATTTGTTAAGGCAGTACAAAAATACTAGGAGTACATCCTAGTCCATAGATCATCTAGCGACGACAGATACAAAGAACATTGAAAGTAAGAATTTCATCTAGGTCTATAGACCATCTAGCAACGACTATACCCATCAAAAATAGTCTGGACTTATAAGAACGGTTGAATAAAAACTTTCAAGAATTCTTTGAGAAACTCAATTCTACCGTGCCACGTGGACCCACCGTCAACCATTTGCCCTGGGGTTCGTGCTATGTTTTATAGATTTGATTGATAAAAAAATTCTTCTTCTTTCTTAGGGAAAAACAAGTGTGCTCTTTTTTATAGGAAAAAACGAGTGGCTCTTTTTTCTAATACACGACGAAACCCTATGACTTTTTTCTAGGAAAATGCAATGAAACATTATGCAACACACTGAAATAAATATAACCTTTGCCCAATCTTAAGTAGCGTGAACCTTAGATGGACGTTGGATCTATGCACGGAATATTACATGCATGGCTTCGCCCATAATGTAAGACTTTTTTGACTCTACAAAAATACATGAGTTGTCTTTTACTTCTTTTTTTTTTTTGCGGGGTATCTTTTACTGTTCTTTGACTGGTCGAATGTGACCAACTAGGGACCAAGTAGCTAGAGTGACACTCTGACCAAAACCCACCACCAGTACAGATTTTCTGTAATTCCTGACAAGGATGGTTCGATTTCATTGACTACACCTGTAATTCGAATTTACTTTTACTAGAAAGAGTTTAATTTCCATCCTGATTATTATCTAGCCCAAGTAAAATCTGATTTTTCTGATCCAAGCCGGACATGCCCTGAAAATGCAGAGCACGGACCCAGCGCTGCGGCGTCAGCGAGGATGAGGATCGTCCACCAGCACGGTCCATGCTCCCCTCTGGCCGATGCGCACGGGAAGCCGCCAGCCCACGACGAGATCCTTGCCGCCGACCAGAACCGCGTCGAGTCGATCCAGCGCCGGGTGTCCGCGACCACCGGCCGGGGCAAACTGACGAAGCGCGCTGCACCTGTCCAACCCGGGCCAAAGAAGAGCCCCGGGATGCACCCCGGCCACTCGGCGTCCTCCTCCACCCCGTCGCTCCCGGCGACGCCGGGCCGCGCGCTGAGCACGGGCAACTACGTGGTGACCGTCGGGCTCGGCACGCCGGCGTCGAAGTACACGGTGGTGTTCGACACCGGCAGCGACACGACGTGGGTGCAGTGCCGCCCCTGCGTGGTCAAGTGCTACAAGCAGAAGGAGCCGCTCTTCGACCCGGCCAAGTCGTCCACCTACGCCAACGTCTCCTGCTCCGACCCCGCCTGCGACGACCTCGACAGCAACGGCTGCACCGGCGGCCACTGCCTCTACGCCGTCCAGTACGGCGATGGCTCCTACACCGTCGGCTTCTTCGCCCAGGACACCCTCACCATCGCCCACGACGCCATTAAGGTTACTACGCACTAGCCTACACGTTTGCCAATGGCCAATGGCGTACGTCACCTGACACGGATCGAACAATATTGACATGGCGTCGTACGTGGGCGTGCTGCAGGGGTTCCGGTTCGGGTGCGGGGAGAAGAACAGCGGGCTGTTCGGGAAGACGGCGGGGCTGATGGGGCTCGGCCGCGGGAAGACGTCGCTGACGGTGCAGGCGTACGACAAGTACGCCGGCGCGTTCGCCTACTGCCTCCCGGCGTCGTCGTCGGGGACAGGGTACCTGGACTTCGGCCCGGGGTCGGCGCGCAACAACGCGAGGCTGACGCCGATGCTGACCGACAAGGGGTCGACGTTCTACTACGTGGGCATGACGGGCATCCGCGTGGGCGGGCAGCAGGTGCCCATCGCGGAGTCGGTGTTCTCCACGGCCGGGACGCTGGTGGACTCCGGCACGGTGATCACGCGGCTCCCAGCGACCGCGTACACCGCGCTGTCCAAGGCGTTCGCCACGGGCATGTCGGCGAGCGGGTACAAGACGGCGCCGGCGTACTCGATCCTGGACACCTGCTACGACTTCACGGGGCTGAGCGATGTGGCGCTGCCGACGGTGTCGCTGGTGTTCCAGGGCGGCACGTGCCTCGACGTGGACGTGTCCGGGATCGTGTACGCCATCAGCCAGGCGCAGGTGTGCCTGGCATTCGCGTCCAACGGCGACGACGAGAGCGTAGCCATCGTCGGGAACACGCAGCAGAAGACCTACGGCGTGCTCTACGACCTCGGCAAGAAGACCGTCGGCTTCGCCCCCGGATCCTGCTGATTGACACGCTCGTGGTGATTATTGAATAACTAAGCTGCGTCCACCAAATGGTCAGTAGCTAAACATAAATAGTTACATTATATACAGATATGTGAGAAATGCGTATACACCAACTGTAAGCGATGGAATTGGTACGCTTCGATACAAGTGAAAAACACACAAGTGGTCACACGTCGACGCTGTGTTCGTGATGCACAAGCAGATACACAAAGGGCGTGTTTGGTTACATTGCCGATTCAGCCTGGCCCGGCGAGCCTGACTCTATTGAGCCGGTTTGAGGGGATGCTGGTCAAAAAAAAAACCAGATGCACATAGTTTGATTGCCTGCATGCCCCTAGTTGCATGAGACAATCATTTTTGACCCGGCGTTTAGTTGCCTGCATTGCATTCGGCGCACATATAACATGGTGTTTGATTGCAACCTGCATAAGGTATTGTCATCACTTCTAACTAGTGATGACCTTACCACACACAATCTGAACATAGTGCCAGCTAGTTAAACAAATGACAGTTCATCCGAACTACTATCAAATGACAGTTCAAATTATTAAAAGCCATTGGCTAAATAGGGGATAGTTCATCGGTGTTGTTGCTTCATCTTCCTCTTCTTCTGCTTCTGCTGCTGCTTCTACTTCTTCCTCTTCTTCTGTGCTTCTGCTGCTTCTTCTTCTTCCTCTTCTTCAAATCCTGCACTGACCTCTGTTAAGCCACATTGCCTCTGTCCAGTTCAATCTTTTGTTCTTCCAAGCATCATTGTCAAATGCCTCCACACCATGGCCAGAGCTAACAACATCGTCAGGCTCGACCTCTTCCTCCTCAGGCACGTGTTCATCAAAGCCCCACTGGAGGATCCAGTTATGCAGAATGCAACAAGCAAGAACTAGCTTAACCTGAGTGGAGTATGGGTGGAATGGCTTCTGATCCAGGATCTTAAACATATTCTTCAGAGCTCCAAATGCCCTCTCAACAGTTACTCTAAGGCTGGAGTGTCTGAGATTAAACAGCTCATAGGCAGTCCTAGGAAAGTTCCTACCAGAGAACTCGTTGAGAATACCTTGTTTTCCTGAAGGGTGGAAGAATACCCGGCTGTCACGCCCAATATGCGACCCTATCCAAAAGGAACTCGAAGGTCCCATCAAGGATAGACCCGCATATTGGAACGCTTTTGCAAGGTGGATATCATTACATCAACATTACATAATAGATGGGGATACATACAAAAGGCATACAATGCCACATGAATACAACATCACATCATACATAAGATCAACATCCGACTACGGACGAAACACAAACAGAAGCTCAAACGACATCCACCACGCTAGCCAGTGCTGCCGACCGAACCTATCCCCGATCAAGAAGAAGCGTAAGAAGAACTCCAAACAAGCAAACATCGCTCTCGCCATGATCATCGCATAACCTATACCGCAATCGTTGTTGTAGTAATCAGGAGCCACGAGAACTCAGCAATCCCATTACCATGGGTATCAAGACTAGCAAAGCTTAATGAGAGAGGAAGGGGTAAAGTGGTGAGGTTGCAGCAGCGACTAAGCAAGTATGGTGGCTAACATACGCAAATCAGAGCGAGAAGAGAGGCAAAGGAACGGTCGTGAAGCTAGCAATGATCAAGAGGTGATCCTGAACACCTACTTACGTCAAACATAACCCAGAAACCGTGTTCACTTCCCGGATTCCGTCGAAAAGAGACCATCACGGCTACACACACGGTTGATGCGTTTTAATTCGGATCAGGTGTCAAGTTATCTACAACCGGACATTAACAAATTCCCATCTGCCACATAACCACGGGCATGGCTCTCGAAAGTTTATACCCTGCAGGGGTGTCCCAACTTAGCCCATGATAAGCTCTCGCGATCAACGAAGGATATTCCTTCTCCCAGAAGACCCGATCGATCTCGAATCGGTTTACAAGACATTTCGACAATGGTAAAACAAGACCAAGAAGACCGCCCGATGCGCCGACAAACCCGATAGGAGCTGCACATATCTCGTTCTCGTGACAACACCGGATGAGACAGCTCGAGTAAAACCAGACCTCGAAGTTTCCCTAAGGGGCCCAAGAAGCGGCTCGGTTCGACCAACACTTAGACAAGCACCGCCCGGGGCTAAAATAAAGATGACCCTTGGGTTTGCCGACCCAAGGGAAGGGTATAGGTGGTGGTGAGGCAAATGGTAAAACCAAGGTTGGGCCTTCTTTGGACAAGTTTTATTCAAAGCGAACCGTCAGGGGGTCCCATAAATCACCCGACCGCGTTAGGAACGCAAAATCCAGAACATAACACCGTATGACGGAAACTAGGGCGGAAAGAGTGGAACAAAACACTGTGCATAAGGCCGAGCCTTCCACCCTTTACCAAATATATAGATGCATTAATAATATAAGAGATATTGTGATATCCCAACATAACCCTGCCCACCATGGAGCAATCTTCAACTTCACCGCAACTAGCAACACTATAAGAGGGCTGAGCAAAGCGGTAACATAGCCAAGCAACGGTTTGCTAGGAATGGTGTCAAAGGTTAGAGGTTCATGGCAATTTGGGAGGCTTGAAGAACAAGTGATAGGTAACGCAGCATAGCGATAGAACGAAGCAACTAGCATAGCAATGATAGTAGTGAGATCCAGGGTAGCGGTCATCTTGCCTGAAATCCCGCAAGGAAGAAGAACGAGTCCATGAAGAAGATGAAGCCACGAAGACGAACCAAGCGTAGACGAACGAATCCTCACGATCGCAACGAAACAGGAACTATCGAGAAGAAGCACACAACATGGTGAACACACCACACATAGACAAGACATGATGCACAACAAGCATGATGCATGACAAAGCTACATGAAGCTACTCATGGCAAGAGATGATGCAAACAAGAACAACACATCAAAACAAGTTTAAATGAGGCCGGAAACAATATATAAAAAATCCGGTAAGTCCTCATATGCATATTTCGAAATTGGTCCAGAACTGAATAAACATTAATTTGAAGTTGTTAAACAGCAAGTTAAAGAGCACCAAGAGGACTACACGAAATTCTAGTCAAGTTATATATAAAGTTCATTTAGTTCGGAGCTACGGTCTAGAAGATATGAGCAAAACAAGTTAAACATGGCATTGATGCAAAATGCATACAAACATCAAGCAAACACCTCAAAACAAGGATGCAACATGATAATATGAAACTTCATGCAATTCTAAGCAAGTTTCATATAGAGCACACTCAAAACGGAGCAACGGTGCAACACATACACTCTATACAAGTCATAGCAACAATCTGTCCAAAACAGCAAGTAGGCATATTGCAAGCACCAAATCAACATGCTACAGCACCCCAACATAATCACAAAAGGCATGGGCACGAAGTACAGGTAAAGCATGACAAAACATGAACACTGAGCTATCTCCAGAAACAACTAGAACATGCTCAAAAGGACATGGTAAGATTGCAAATAATAACATTTTCAGACTTTAGCAGAAATAACATCAGGTTGCAATGTTTAGAGCTATCAAACAACATGTTACAGGAACACATCGTGGCAACCAAAGGCATGGCATGAATCTACTAATTGCATAGAACAAAAGTCCCTTACTGACCATGAGCCAAAAGGGCAAAGAAAATATGATGGCACCCATGTAAACATAGCAAGTTATATTACAGATTCAAACGTGGCAGGAACAACAATAAGTAGGCATGTTGGTGAGCTTGAACCACTCACCACAGAGCAATACATGGCATGGCAAGGCAACCAACAGTAAGAAGACATGTTTATGAAGCTAAGAATGGCAATAGAAAGTTCATAGGGTGCATGGATCTCTATAAAAACACATGGCCAAAACTGAACTTCATGTTAACAGGTTGACAACAACATTATTTAGCAACTTTGGAACAAGATTACAACATTTTACAGTAGTCTAAAAATACAACCAGGGGCATCAGTGGATAGATCAAGACATGTATAACAAAACATCCTTAGTGAACATCTCCAGAATAATGCACTAAATGACTTGTAGAAGCATGTTTACATAGCAACAAAATATAACAGAATCAGCCTAGCAAAACAGTAACAGCAAGTACCCTCCTTAACAAGCTCGATGCACTCAGCACACAACTCATAAAAATACATGGTTGGCATCACTGGAAAGATGGCATAGCATAGACCAAAACACATGTAGACATCAACCTCATAGGATGCACACATCCAACATGGCAGAAATGAGAAATGAGCAAGTTATAACAGTTTCAGCAGATTAACATCAACATGCACTCTTCCAATAGCATTTCGGGAATCAAGATGAGCTCAAATGAAAATGATGCAATGGAACGGAAAGAAGTATTCGTCGAGGCGAACAATTTGACATATTACACGCACGAAACGGAGCTACGGATGCAGAGTTACGATGCGATGAACATGGCATGATAATGTTGAAAATCTGGGACTTAGTGGATAATATACCCTGCGAAAATGTGGACGGAGGCGTTCCGGGACGGAGCGGAGGCGTTTGGTTGCCGGGGCTGGTGGATCTCATCCCGATCCGGGTGGCCACTGGTTCCTGCGACCCTTTTACTCCGGTGATCGCCGGAGAGGACGGAGGAGGGCCGGAGGAGGCGCAGGGAGGCGCGGCCGAGGCTGGCGGCGCCCGTAGAGGAGGACGGCGGCGGCAAAGGCTGGCGCGGGGACGAGACGCGGGCGATGGAGGCGGTCGGCGGCGAGACCTCCGGCGAAGAGGCGGCTCGGGCCTTCGGGCGCGCCTTCGTGGAGGCGGGCGCGGCGCCGACGGAGGAGGCCGGAGGCGCGGCGACGGGCGCGCCGCAAGCGCGATGAACGGAGGCGGGGCGGCGGCTGCGGATGCCGTGGCGGCGTCGTGAACGGGCGGCGCGGGCGCCGTCGTGGGGAACGGGCGGGCGGCGGCGCTTCGGTCGAACTGGCGGGCCGGATGGGCCCGGCGGCGCGCGCGCGCGGAGAGAGAGACGGCAGCAGGCGCCACGTGTCGAGGCGTGAGTGGCTGCGGAGGCGGCGGAGGTGAGGTGGCGAGCCCGATTGGCCGGGTGAGGTGGCGGCGGCGGACATGTCCGCCATGGTGGACATGTCCGTGGCGGAGAGGAGCGGGCTAGGGTTGGATCGCGCGAAAAATCGGACGGGATGACATATTTATAGGTAGAGGGAGCTAGGAGACTCCAAACGAGGAGCAGCCACCACCACGATCGTGATCGAACGATCGAGAGCATGGAGGGAGTTTGCTGGGTTTTGGGCCACTTTGAAGGGTGTTGGGCTGCACACAAAAGAAGAGGTTTGTGGTTACCCGGTTAACCGTTGGAGTACCAAACGACCTCCAAATGGCACGAAACTTGACAAGCGGTCTACCGGTGCTATACCAAGGCCGCTTGGCAAACCTCGGGCCATTCCGAGAAAGTTTAACACCCACTCACAACAAGAGACAAAAGGAGGACACCGGAGGACATAGGAGTGCCGGATGGCAAAACGGACAATGGGGAAAATGCTCGGATGCATGAGACGAACACGTATGCAAAATGAAATGCACATGATGACATGATATGAAATGCAGATGATGACACGGCAAAGTGCAACACGCAAGCACATGACATGGCAACAACGACGAATAACTGGCAGACACCTGGCGCAACGAATCCGGGGCGTTACAACACTCCTCCACTAACAAGAGATCTCGTCCCGAGATCTTAGGACCAAGACGGAAGGGAAAAGGGAAGAGGTGAAGCAAGAGCTCAAGAGAAGAAGCAAAGAATCGAGAGAACTCGAGAAAAAGAGAGGAACGACGAGAATGACAGAATCGAAAACTCACGGAATCAAATAGACCATGAAACCACTCGTTCTAACCGGAGTGGTTAGAATGAGAAAAAAACGAATAAGTCTAAAAGGATTTAGGCAGCACTCTGGCTGAAACATGGAAAGAATAGAACACGAACTTCACAAGATGGAATGACACTAACTCTTGACGAATGAATTAAATCATGAAGAACCACCATGAAGAACTCCTGTGACAAAAGGATGATGAGATTGAATGAAGGATGAAAGAATAAGATGAGCCTTGCGATGATTTAGATGGGGTACCAACGAGATGGCCGAGGAAATTTTTAACTCCGGGAAAGAAAAGATGAAAACACTTGGAACTAGAATTTATTCACCAAGAACAAACTCTGAAGGAACGGATTACTCACTTGGATGAAATAAGAATAAGATTTATTGTATGCTTATCCTTCATCAAATTAAATTGATGACAAGCAATGGATTTTGCATACTGCTTATTCTTCTTGCAAAAGAATTGAGAAGTGGCATAACGCAAACTTGAGAAGGTCTTCATGAACCACCGGTAGGATTCGGAAAAAATGAATGGATTAAAAAGATAATCAAGGAAAAGAATCTTGAACGAACCACCATAAGAATACGAAATGACTGATGAAAGAGAGTGAATCACCGGGAAGAATTAGAAAACCAAATAAGCTTGAGAGGATTTAGATGCAAAAGAACAAAGAGATCATGAGCTGATTAACCAACACTTGAACGAAGCACCGGAAGAATATTGAGACAAACGAGAGGGCACGGATATAGAATAATTGGGGAATGAAGTTGAAAACTTGAAACGAAGAAATATTCCAAAATGATGGCCTCCGGATGAAAAGAAACAGAAATCAACTCCTGACATACTCCGGATGGGTAAGAAAGAATATCTGACAACCTGAAATAATTTGAGAGGATGATATGAAGCTAGAACCACGAATCTTCAAGAGAACGGGCAAGATTTAGAGGAAAACTCTTCTTCGATCTTCAAATAATGACGAGAAACAACACCAAAATTACTGAGATACTCCGGGAGAATGAAAAGCGAAGGGGTTGAACCAACAATGAAAAGAATTTGAAAGCGATCTTGGAGAAGGCATGTGACTGATGGAATCCATTCTTACATCACACTTTGAAAAAAATTGAGAATAACTCCGGGGAATTAGAAGAGTCAGGTAAGATCCTGGGAAAAGACCTGTGGGTTAGGGCCCACTAAAAGAAAAACACCATTGGAAAGGGATGTTGAACATATAGATGATGCACCAGAATGAATGAAATATTTAAATGAGGTGACAACCTCGAATTAATTGGAACACAGACGAATCTCCTGAGATGTCTTGAACACTCCGGAAGGATAAACTGGCGAGAGACGAACGAGCAGGGAAAACACTTGAGCTGAGGAAAAGAATATAATCACCACCGAAAAACTTGAATTGAATCCACCAAAAAAGAGATGAAGAATGACGAACGAGACGAGAATTCACCGGTTGAAATAAATGAGGGAAGACTGAAGAGTCTCCACACGAATGAAATTGATGGTCGAAAGAGACTCAGACTCCGAGAAGAAGAGGGTGGGAGGGCGGGAAAAACACAGGTAACTGGAAGGGGAAAACAACGAATATCTTGAAGAGGAAACACCGGTTGAAATCATTGAAGAAAGAAAGCAAAGACTTCACACGAGTAGGATGGACACTCGATTACGGACTCCGGTTCCGAGAAGAAAAGGGGTGGGCGGGTGGGAAAAGAAGACAACTGAGGATTGAACTTGGCAAAGATGAAGAGGCTCGAGTCAACTTGGCGAGAAATGCACCGGATGAAAAGAGCTGAGGACCAACGATCGGAAAACCCACTGCGTGAACCTAAAGAAAAATTTGAATGGGAAGAGGAGTAATTCAAAACACCTACGTCAAGATTCCTCACCAGAGTGACAAAGGGGCTGAGGAGTAAAAAGAATTCCTACTCTCCGATATAACTAGACTCCGAAAAAGTTTTCTTCTAGACTCAACAATGGCCAAACGACACGATCAATCAAGGGGGCTCCTAGGGTCAGTCGAGGCTCTGATACCAACTTGTCGCGCCCAATATGCGACCCTATCCAAAAGGAACTCGAAGGTCCCACCAAGGATAGACCTGCATATTGGAACGCTTTTGCAAGGTGGATATCATTACATCAACATTACATAATAAATGGGGATACATACAAAAGGCATACAATGCCACATGAATACAACATCACATCATACATAAGATCAACATCCGACTACGGATGACACACAAATAGAAGCTCAAACGACATCCACCTCGCTAGCCCAGCTGCCGACCGAACCTATCCCCGATCGAAGAAGAAGAAGAAGAAGAACTCCAAACAAGCAAACATCACTCTTGCGCCATGATCATCGTGATAACCTGTACCTGCAATCGTTGTTGTAGTAATCAGAGCCACGAGGACTCAAAGAATCCCATTACCATGGGTATCAAGACTAGCAAAGCTTAATGGGAGAGGAAGGGGTAAAGTGGTGAGGTTGCAAAGAGCGACTAGGCAAGTATGGTGGCTAACATACGCAAATCGAGAGCGAGAAGAGAGGCAAAGGAACGGTCGTGAAGCTAGCAATGATCGAGGTGATCCCGAACACCTACTTACGCCAAACATAACCCGTAAACCGTGTTCACTTCCGGATTCCGCGAAAAGAGACCATCACGGCTACACACACGGTTGATGCGTTTTAATTCGGATCGGTGTCAAGTTATCTACAACCGACATTAACAAATTCCCATCTGCCACATAACCGCGGGCACGGCTCTCGAAAGTTTATACCCTGCGGGGTGTCCCAACTTAGCCCATGATAAGCTCTCGCGATCAACGAAGGATATTCCTTCACCCAGAAGACCCGATCGCCTCGGAATCCGGTTTACAAGACATTTCGACAATGGTAAAACAAGACCAGCAAGACCGCCCGATCGCCGACAATCCCGATAGGAGCTGCACATATCTCGTTCTCGAGACAACACCGTATGAGACAGGCTACGAGTAAAACCAGACCTCGAGTTTCCCCAAGGGGGGCCCGCAGGCGGCTCGGTTCGGACCAACACTTAGACAAGCACTGGCCCGGGGGGCTAAAATAAAGATGACCCTTGGGTTGGCCGACCCAAGGGAAGGGTATAGGTGGTGGTGAGGCAAATGGTAAAACCAAGGTTGGGCCTTGCTGGACAAGTTTTATTCAAAGCGAACTGTCAGGGGGGTCCCATAAATCACCCGACCGCGTTAGGAACGCAAAATCGGGAACATAACACCGGTATGACGGAAACTAGGGCGGCAAGAGTGGAACAAAACACCAGGCATAAGGCCGAGCCTTCCACCCTTTACCAAATATATAGATGCATTAATAATATAAGAGATATTGTGATATCCCAACATAACCCTATCCACCATGGAGCAAACTTCAACTTCACCTGCAACTAGCAACGCTATAAGAGGGGCTGAGCAAAGCGATAACATAGCCAAGCAACGGTTTGCTAGGAATGGTGTCAAAGGTTAGAGGTTCATGGCAATTTGGGGAGGCTTGAAGAACAAGTGATAGGTAACGAAGCATAGCGATAGAACGAAGCAACTAGCATAGCAATGATAGTAGTGAGATCCAGGGTAGCGGTCATCTTGCCTGAAATCCCGCAAGGAAGAAGATAGAGTCCATGAAGAAGATGAAGCCACGAAGACGAACCAAGCGTAGACGAACGAATCCTCACGATCGCAACGAAACAGGAACTATCGAGAAGAAGCACACAACATGGTAAACACACCACACATAGACAAGACATGATGCACAACAAGCATGATGCATGACAAAGCTACATGAAGCTACTCATGACAAGAGATGATGCAAACAAGAAGAACACATCAAAACAAGTTTAAATGAGGCCGGAAACAACATATAACAAATCCGGTAAGTCCTCATATGCATATTTCGAAATTGGTCCAGAACTGAATAAACATTAATTTGAAATTGTTAAACAACAAGTTAAAGAGCACCAAGAGGATCTATATGAAATTCTAGTCAAGTTACATATAAAGTTCATTTAGTTCGGAGCTACGGTCTAGAAGATATGAGCAAAACAAGTTAAACATGGCATTGATGCAAAATGCATACAAACATCAAGCAAACACCTCAAAACAAGGATGCAACATGATAATATGAAACTACATGCAATTCTAAGCAAGTTTCATATAGAGCACACTCAAAACGGAGCAACGGTGCAACACATACACTCTATACAAGTCATAGCAACAATCTGTCCAAAACAGCAAGTAGGCATATTGCAAGCACCAAATCAACATGCTACATCACCCCAACATAATAACAAAAGGCATGGGCATGAAGTACAGGTAAAGCATGACAAAACATGAACACTGAGCTATCTCCAGAAACAACTAGAACATGCTCAAAAGGACATGGTAAGATTGCAAATAATAACAGTTTCAGACTTTAGCAGAAATAACATCAGGTTGCAATGTTTAGAGCTATCAAACAACATGTTACAGGAACACATCATGGCAAACAAAGGCATGGCATGAATCTACTAATTGCATAGAACAAAAGTACCTTACTGACCATGAGCCAAAAGGGCACAGAAAATATGATGGCACCCATGTAAACATAGCAAGTTATATTACAGATTCAAACGTGGCAGGAACAACAATAAGTAGGCATGTTGGTGAGCTTGAACCACTCACCACAGAGCAATACATGGCATGGCAAGGCAACCAACAGTAAGAAGACATGTTTATGAAGCTAAGCATGTCAATAGAAAGTTCATAGGGTGCATGGATCTCTATAAAAACACATGGCCAAAACTGAACTTCATGTTAACAGGTTGACAGCAACATTATTTAGCAACTTTGGAGCAAAATTACAACATGTTACAGTAGTCTAAAAATACAACCATGGGCATGAATGAATAGATCAAGACATGTATAACAAAACATCCTTAGTGAACATCTCCAGAATAATGCACTAAATGACTTATAGAAGCATGTTTACATAGCAACAAAATATAACAGAATCAGCCTAGCAAAACAATAACAGCAAGTACCCTCCTTAAGTAGCTCGATGCACTCAGCACACAACTCATAAAAATACATGGTTGGCATCACTGGAAAGATGGCATAGCATAGACCAAAACACATGTAGACATCAACCTCATAGGATGCACACATCCAACGTGGCAAAAATGACAAATGAGCAAGTTATAACAGTTTCAGCAGATTAACATCAACATGCACTCTTCCAACAGCGTTTCGGGCATCGAGATGAGCTCAAATGAAAATGATGCAATGGAACGAATAGAATTACTCGTCGAGGCGAACAATTTGACATATTACACGCACAAAATGGAGCTACGGATGCAGAGTTACGATGCGATGAACATGGCATGATAATGTTGAAAATCTGGGACTTGGTGGATAATATACCCTGCGAAAATGTGGACGGAGGCGTTCCGGGATGGAGCGGAGGCGTTTGGTTGCCGGGGCTGGTGGATCTCATCCCGATCTGGGTGGCCGCCGGCTCTAGCGACCCTTTCACTCCGATGATCGCCGGAGAGGACGGAGGAGGGCCGGAGGAGGCGCGGGGAGGCGCGGCCGAGGCTGGCGGCGCCCGAGAGGAGGACGGCGGCGGGCGGCACCGGTCGTGAGGCGGGCGGCGCCGCAGGGGACGAGACGCGGGCGATGGAGGTGGTCGATGGCGAGACCTCCGGCGAAGAGGCGGCCGGGTTTTGGGCGCGGCCTTGGCCGAGGCGGAGCGCGGCGCCGCGCGGAGGAGGCCGGAGGCGCGCCGACGGGAGGCGGGACGACGGCTGCGGGACGCCAGGCGGTGGCCGTGAACGGGCGGCGCGGCGCCGTGTAGGGGAACGGGCGGGCGGCGGCGCTGGTCAGCTCTGGCGGTTCTTGGATGGGCCCGGCGGGCCGCGCGCGCGTGAGAGAGAGACGGGCGGCGGGCGCCACGTGTCGAGGCGTGAGTGGCTGCGGGAGGCGGTGGAGGTGAGGTGGCGAGCCCTGATTGGCCGGGGTGAGGTGGCGGCGGCGGAGGACATGTCTGGCCACTGGGCGGACATGTCCGGTGGCGGAGAGGGAGCGGGGCTAGGGTTGGACTGCGCGAAAAATCGGAGGGGATCACATATTTATAGGTAGAGGGAGCTAGGAGACTCCAAATAAGGAGCGGTTTTCGACCACGCGATCGTGATCGAACAACCGAGAGCATGGAGGGGAGTTTGCTGGGTTTTGGGCCACTTTGAAGGGGTGTTGGGCTGCACACAAAAGAAGGGGTTTGTGGTTACCCGGTTAACCGTTGGAGTACCAAACGACCTCCAAATGGCACGAAACTTGACAAGCGGTCTACCGGTGCTATACCAAGGCCGCTTGGCAAACCTCGGGCCATTCCGAGAAAGTTTAACACCCACTCACAACAAGAGACAAAAGGAGGACACCGGAGGACATAGGAGTGCCGGATGGCAAAACGGACAACGGGGAAAATGCTCGGATGCATGAGACGAACACGTATGCAAAATGAAATGCACATGATGACATGATATGAAATGCAGATGATGACATGGCAAAGTGTAACACGCAAGCACATGACATGGCAACAACGACGAATAACTGGCAGACACCTGGCGCAACGAATCCGGGGCGTTACACCGGCCGACATGCATAGCCAGCATCTCCAAGGTAGAACTTGCCGTCGGGGATGTTGATCCCATCAGGTCGACTCATGTTGTCAGTGAGAATGTTTGCATCATGCACTGACCCCTCCCAGCAAGCCAACACATATGTGAACTTCATATCAAAGTCAACAGCAGCAAGCACATTCTGGCTTGTGTAGTGCTTCCTCCCCCTATATGCTGCAGATTGTGACCTAGGAAATCTGGTAGTGGCATGAGTACCATCTGTTGCCCCAATGCAATCCTGAAAATGGCATCACTAGCCTGTGTTAGTGCTCAACTTGAACAATACAAGCATATCAAGCCATGAAAAGTGTATATTGTCAATGCTCACCTTGAAGTATGGATACCATCTTGGGCTTCCGGGAATCTTGGGTGGAGTCTGGCTAGATGGTCTCCAGATCATCTCTCCTCTAAGCTCCCCAACAGCAAAAAGCACCTGCTTGAAGTACCTAGAGATGGTCTCCATTGATCTCCTGAACGTGTTGTGAATGACCCTGAACCTCTGGCTATGGCCAACAACATGGAGGAACATGGCCACTTGCTCTTCAACACTGGTGTTGATGCTATCTTGTAACGGGCCCCTGCTCCTGAAGGTCTCAACAAGCCTGGCAAATGGTGCTCTTTTCATTCTAAGCATCCACAGAGCCTCGACGTCATTGCAGTTGTAGATGTAGTTCAGATTTTGGATCCTCTCCTGTTCCCGGGGAAACAATGGACCATAGCGGATCAAAGGTCTCCCAGCATGACGAACAGCTCTCTGGTGCATGAACATGACCCATGCCTGAATCACACTAATCAGTGTTGCTGCCTGGATTATCAGCCTCATTCGTGCGTCCATAACCTAGTCGACATCGACGGTTCGTTCAGTGGGAAATCGATCCTACACCTAGCTTAACGGTCTAACCACTGAGCTAACAAAGGGGGGACGGGGTGCTGCTTACTAGCATTGGAGACGAGGACGACTGTCGGTGTCAAAACCGGCGGATCTCGGGTAGGGGGTCCCGAACTGTGCGTCGAGGCGGATGGTAACAGGAGACAAGGGACACGATATTTTTACCCAGGTTCGGGCCCTCTCGGTGGAGGTAAAACCCTACTCCTGCTTGATTAATATTGATGATATGGGTAGTACAAGAGTAGATCTACCACGAGATCAAGGAGGCTAAACCCTAGAAGCTAGCCTATGGTATGATTGTTGTTCGCCCCACGGACTAAAACCCTCCGTTTATATAGACACCGGAGAGGGCTAGGGTTACATAGAGTCGGTTACAATGGTAGGAGATCTACATATCCGTATCGCCAAGCTTGCCTTCCACGCCAAGGAAAGTCCCATCCGGACACGGGACGAAGTCTTCAATCTTGTATCTTCATAGTCTTGGAGTCCGGCCAATGATGATAGTTCGGCTATCCGGACACCCCCTAGTCCAGGACTCCCTCAATAGCCCCTGAACCAGGCTTCAATGATGATGAGTCCGGCGCGCATATTGTCTTCGGCATTGCAAGGCGGGTTCCTCCTCCGAATAATTCATAGAAGATTTTGAACACCAGGATAGTGTCCGGCTCTGCAAAATAAATTGCACATTCCACCGTAGGGAGAATAATATTCACACAAGTTCAATCTGCTGAGTGTTTTGTGGCATGACGTCACACCACGGCCAAGCCTTTACTCGAATCGTTTTTATTGTTCCACCTCAGCGCGTTTAGCGAAGCGGTTTCCTTGGCACGTCTTGTCAAAGCAGAGATCGTGTCCCCTTATTCTGGGATTCTCATCAATACGGACGTGGGAAACCCAACCGCGCCATTAATTGCGGGGCTTGGGAGATAAGCGAGTTTTACCGGGCTGGTGGGGACGCATAGTTTCGTCCACCCATATATAAGGGGACAAGGATCCACCTTTTTACCTATGCCTTCTTCCTCCTTTGCTCATCCATCTCCGCACACTCGAGCTCCAGCACCCAAGTCCGCACATCTCACCTCAACGTTCTCCAACCATGTCCGGAGCAGAAGGCAAGTGGATGGCCTCCTCCGTCACGGAGGGGCACATCAAAAAGCTGCGCAAGGCCGGATATTTGTCCGGCGATATCGCGCACCGGTTCCCCGACGAGGGGCAGCTCATCCCGACCCCCAGGCCCCATGAGAGGGTGGTGTTCCTTCCACATTTCCTCCACGGACTGGGCTTCCCACTCCACCCATTTGTCCGGGGACTCATGTTCTACTATGGCCTGGATTTCCATGATCTGGCCCTGAATTTTATCCTCAACATCTCGGCGTTTATCGTCGTGTGCGAGGCGTTCCTCTGCATCCAGCCCCACTTCGGCTTATGGCTAAAGAAATTTAATGTCAAGCCGAAGGTAGTGGGTGGCCGCCAAGCGGAGTGCGGAGGCGCCATGGTGGGCAAGATGCCCAACGTCACCTGGCTCGAGGGCGCCTTCGTGGAAACCATCAAAGGGTGGCAATCGGGGTGGTTCTACGTCACCGAGCCGCGTGACCCTGAATGGGCAGCGGCCCCCGAATTCAGATCTGGCATCCCCACATGGCTCACCTCCTGGAAAGAGAAGGGCCTGTCGTGGGGCGATTCGGAGGAGCTGACCGGACTCCAATCCTGTCTCCAAACCCTGGTGAACAAGAAGCTCAAGCTTGTCAACGTAGTCCAGGTCATGCTCATCCGCCGGATACTCCCGTGCCAACAGCGGGATTTCAACTTGTGGGAGTTCGATCCGGCATAGCACCAGACCTTGAGCAGGCTCTTCGACACTACGTACGAAGAGGCCTGGAGGGTGCTGTTCAAGGGCGTCGAGGCTCCCGCATCCGCTACCAAAGATCGCGGATTCTGCTCGCAGCGTCAGGCTGGCGAGGTAAGATATATTACCCTTTATGGGACACTTGTTTTCCATAGTTTGACTCTATGCGGGATCTAAGCTCCCCTTACCTTTAACAGGCCTGGCAGAAGACATCCGGGCAGGTTAACTGTCCGGCTCCCCTTCCAGAAGACCCAGCGAACGCCCGTTTGATGGGGCTGCTGGTCCCGGCGCCCTACGTGGTGCCGGAGAAGAAGGCCAAGAAGAAGGCCGCGGGAACCCGGAGGAGTTCCCGGCGCCAGGTGTTAACGGACTCATCGTTCGATGACTCCGAGGCGGACTCCACCCATGAAGACGAGGAGGAGAAGAAAGAGGCCTCTCCCCCAGTGGGGGAGAGAAGAAGAGGAAGGCTTCCCCAACGGGGGAGGCCGAAGGGTCCAAGAAGGGAAGGACCCTTCTTCCGGAATGTTCCACCAACGCCGACGACGGCGAAGAGGAGTGGCCCTCTAGGGACAAGCCCCTGGCGAGATCGTAAGTGTCCAGATTCCAGAATAACTCATGATTTTTTTACGTTACATAGTGTCTTCTAATGCCGAATACAACCATGTAGTCCGCCAAAGGACGATCTCCCCGCTTCGTCGAGCGGGTCCCTGGGTTCGTCGGACGTGAATAGCGCTTCACTTCCGACCGCCTCCTCCCCCCGTGACGCACACGACGCCGAGGTGATGTTCCAGAAGGGGACCGGCCAGGAGGAGGAGGCCCCGGAGGTGCCGCAGGGCAACCTCCCGGACTTTGGACCGGACTCCGCACCGGAACCTTTGGTGGTTCCGGAGTCCGGCGGGCGGCCCCTTCGTGAGAAGGGCGAGATAGCGACGCCGGTGGCCTCCGTCCAACCGGAGGCGCCGGATAACTTGCTGGAGGCACTCAACGGCACTTCCATCGACGAGGAGCACCGCACTGTCATGAGTGCGGTGATTCAGAAGGTTCAGTCTACCAAGAGCGGGCTGACTGAAGCTGCACACCACCTTCTAACGAGCTTTGAGGTATGTGATTAAGATATGTAAAAATAGTACCGCATAGACAAGCCTGATGCTCGATGCTCGGTGTTCGAAAGAAAAGCCGAACCGAGGATCTAAAAGATATACGTGGAGTCTAACACAAATATGTCAATATGGGAATGCAGGCTGCGTTCTTGACCTCTGCAAGACCGACCGCAGAGGTCAATGCCTTGAAGCGAGCCTCGGCGGTCGAGATCGAGCTCGGCCGTGCCAAGAAGCAGCTCGAGGACAAGGAAAGTAAGTAACACCTTATTAAAGTTGTACCTTATAGAAAAGGATTTTGGTTGCAAAAATGACAGAATAACGTGGGTACCCGGTGGGCTCTGAGCGAGGTGGCGACCTGAAGGAGGCGGTGTCCGCAGCCGAACATAATCTTGACCGCGAACGCACCGAGCGAGAGAAGCAGGAGGCGCGGGTGGCGGAGGTACGACAAGAGCTCCAGGCTCTCGTGGAAAAACACGAGAGTTTGGAGCGTGACTCGAAGACTCGAGAGTCCGAGCTCGCATCGGCTCTTGAGAGTGCCAAAGCCGCTAAGGCCGAAGCCCAAAAGGCCCTCCAGGAAATCGAGGCAGTAAAGAAGATAGCGGTGGGTAAGGCATTCTTCATGCAAAGCAAGCATGTAAAAGTGAATTACTTGTTACTTACCCGAATTCGGAGCTCTCCAGGAGCGTTCGCAGATCTGCCCCATAGCGTGTCCAATGCTGCCGCGTTCTATAGAGCCGAGGAGGGGAGCTCGACAAAAAGGTGTTCTGGTCTCAGTATGCTGAGGCTGGACATCCGGTGCCCCTGAGCGACCAGCTAAAGCAGCTGGTCGAGCTCCACAAGGTGGCCGAACAGGCCATGAAGGGCCTCATAGTTCGGCTGTGGCCCAAAGAAGCCATGCCTCGAGCTACTTGATCCAGTGCGGCGGTTCTTTGGGCCTTTGTCCATGGGTTGACGTCATCAAGCACTCCGCCTGCATTGAAGGTGCCCGTCGGGCCCTTGCCCACGCTAAGGTGCACTGGGGCAAGATGGACGCCGAGAAGCTTGTGACAGACGCGCCACCGCCGGGCAAGGAGTATCGCACGCCCGAGATGTATTATAAGGGTGTCCTGAAGGGTGCCCGCCTTATTGCGGGTGAATGCTCCAAATATGAAATTTTTTAGTAGACTCGCATTTTGTTATCCTGTGCGTTGAAAACTTTGTTCATATGCGCTAAGCAACGCTTGTTAATTTACAATATTACCTTCTGTGCGGCTGTTTATTAAATCTGAGAGATGGCAAGTCGTTGGCTTCTGCCCCCATGCCACGAGTGCTGGGGTGTTCGGGATAAACATGAGCGCTCTTGTTCCCATTTTTGGGTCCTTCTAGAGAGGCGCTCAACACGACGAACGAGGCAACCGGACATATAATGCTTGAACACTCTCACTTAGCCATAGAATTCTATAATTTTAAATTTTGGCGAAGCCCCTAGTGTTCGAAGATCAATTGTATGCTATCACGCTGGGGCGGACAAAGCCGGCTCTTCGCTCTAAGCGGCATAAGTCTTTAGGGACTCGAAAAGACCTCTCGAACAGCGACCAACTCTCGCCTTATCATGACGGTCAGTTTTAGCTTTCTCCATTGAGGTGCTCGACCCAGCTCAACTAGGGCACAATCGCAGTGGTCCTCCCAGCGCTACCTTAGCCGATATAACGGAACG
This sequence comes from Aegilops speltoides, assembly GCA_021437245.1. Lineage (NCBI taxonomy): Eukaryota > Viridiplantae > Streptophyta > Magnoliopsida > Poales > Poaceae > Aegilops > Aegilops speltoides. The sequence goes on along the minus strand of CM038147.1, from coordinate 462,795,001 downwards.
TAAGGTACCAAAACATGGGAGCCGGGCAAACCCAACTATTGACCCAAGACATGATTCGGAGCTGATGCATATAATGCTATAAGTTCGGAGTGCCGCACTTGTGAAAGTGTTCGGACTTATCACACCATAATTTTGGGGAACTTGAGCCCTGGTGTATTTGGCCGTACCAAAGTGTACGGGTGCAACATGTCATAAGTGAACATATATAAAAAGGAATGCATTGATAGGCAAAAAGCGATGCATTGTTTATTAGAAAAATACTGCAATGAAGGCAGAATGATACAAATAGTGTGATAAGCAAGGGGTGGGACTATTTAACATGTCCCCCACCAGGGTAGGCTGCGGAATGGTGTATAAAACAGGTATAATGCTCGTAATGGAGACCACCTGGATACTTGTCGTAGCTTTTCTGCTTCCCTGGCTGTTGCATCGTGAGTTCGGCAAGTCTGCTGCCGAACAGGACTTCTGGAAAACGGAGTCCTGGGGATAAGAAGAAAAAGAAAAAGAAAAAAAGATGACACATTTGGGAGCCCCTGGTGTGGTTGAGCCGCACTCTGGGCGTACCGTGCTCGTGCCCCTCCCCCTATTCCCATGGTATCTCTAGAGCATAGTGATGTACGCGTGGTACTGGTCTCGCGATTTTGTGGGGGTTGGGGTTGGGGCCGCATTGCTACGCGTGCTCAGAACGTGCCAGGTGGTCTTGTTGTAGGTTACTTCGGGCGCGCTTGACGGTGTCCGGTCGCTTAACAGCCGGACTCGAGAATTGCCTTGAGAGGCTACTCTGTACTTCCGCCTCGAGAGCCGTTGTATGCTCCTCCGTTCAGAGAGAGCGTTCGGTGTTTCCGTTGACCGTGATTATTCCTCGAGGGCCTGGCATCTTGAGCTTGATGTATGCGTAGTGCGGCACCGCATTGAACTTTGTAAATGCGGTTCGTCCGAGCAGTGCATGATAGCCGCTGCGGAACGGGACTATGTTGAAGATTAACTCCTCGCTTCGGAAGTTATCTGGGGATCCTAAGACCACTTCAAGTGTAACTGAGCCTGTACAATTGGCCTCTACACCTGGTATGACGCCTTTGAAGGTCGTCTTTGTGGGTTTAATCCTTGAGGGTTCTATGCCCATCTTGCGTACTGTATCCTAATAAAGTAGGTTCAAGCTGCTGCCGCCGTCCATCAGGACTCTAGTGAGGTGAGATCCGTCGACGATTGGGTCTAAAACCAACGCGGCGAATCCGCCATGGCGGATGCTGGTGGGGTGGTCCCTTCGATCAAAAGTGATCGGGCAGGAGGACCACGGATTGAACTTTGGGCGATCGGCTCCATCAGCGTATCGTCCTGGCGCCGCTTCCGCTCCCTTTTGGGTATGTGGGTTGCGTATATCATGTTCACCGTCCGGACTTGTGGGGGGAAACCTTTCTGTCCTCTATTGCTCGGTGGCTGTGTCTCCTCCTCGTCATCGCTATGCAGCCCCTTGTCGTTGCTTTCGGCGATTAACTTGCATGCCTGCTTGAACAACCAACAATCCCTGTTGGTGTGATTAGCTGGCTTTTCGGGGTGCCGTGTATCTGGCACAAGCGATCGAGTATCCGGTCCAAATTGGACGGGCCCGGAGTGGTTCTTTTGAATGGCTTTTTCCGCTGACCGGGTTTAGAGCCTCTGAATCCGGCGTTGACTGCCGTGTCTTCAGTATTATTGTTGTTAATGCGGCGCTTATGCTTATTGCGACGCGACCTGCCATTGCTGTCTTTGGTATCCGAACTACCAGAGTTTTTGGTTAGGTTGTTACTGCGGGCTAGCCAGCTGTCTTCTCCCGCATAGAAGCGGGTCATGAGTGATGTGAGGGCTGCCATTGATTTCGGCTTTTCCTGTCCTAGGTGTCGGGCAAGCCATTCGTCACGGATGTTATGTTTGAAGTCTACAAGGGCCTCTGCATCCGGACAGTCAACGATTTGATTTTTCTTGGTTAAGAACCGTGTCCAGAATTGTCTGGCCGATTCGTCTGGCTGCTGAATTATGTGGCTTAGGTCATCGGCGTCCGGTGGTCGCACATATGTGCCCTGGAAGTTATCAAGGAATGCCGCTTCCATGTCCTCCCAACACCCAATTGATTCTGCTAGCAGGCTGTTGAGCCAGTGCCGAGCTGATCCTTTAAGCTTGAGTGGGAGGTATTTGATGGCGTGGAGATCATCACCGCGGGCCATGTGGATATGAAGGAGATAGTCCTCGATCCAAACCGCGGGATCTGTTGTGCCATCGTAGGATTCAATGTTTACGGGTTTGAAACCTTCGGGGATTTGATGATCCATTACTTCGTTTGTGAAGCATAGTGGGTGTGCGGCGCCTCTGTATTGGGCTATATCACGACGCAGCTCAAGCGAGCTTTGTCTACTGTGTTCGGCCCGGCTGAAATTGCTGTATCCGGCATGACGGTTGTCGTCGTGTATCATGGGGCACCCACGCGATCCGTAGATCGATATTGTTTGTCTTCCCTTATCCTCCAATATGTCTCGCAAGTCCGGCGCATTCCCCCGTGGCTTTGTACTTTTCGAGCGATGCCGGGGTGCGGCTTTAGTGGAGGGCCTAGAGGCCTCTTTGTTGCGGCCACGACGTGGCCGGTCGGTCGTATTGTGCGCTAGTGACGTAGGTTTATGTGCTTCCTCCTCTAATCGGGGTAGCAGCTTGCGTTTAGGGTAGCTTTTGGAGGCGTTGAGTTCATATTCTTGACGCAAGGACTTGATCCATCTGTCGGCTAGCGGTCTTAGTCACTCTAAGTTGTTCTTGCTTTTCTTGAGGCTGCTTGCCATGGCCATAAGCCTGCATTTGGAACGCTCTTGTTCGACGGGATCCTCAGGCACGACAAATTCATCGTCGTCGAGGCTTGCCTCGTCTCCGGAGGGAGGCATATAATTATCGCCCTCTACCTCTCTGTCTGCCGCTCTCTCGTGAGGGCTGGCTTCTCCATCCTCTTGTGCTGAATCTTGGTGGAGGGGGTTGTCTTCGGCACTGTCCGGGGTTTTATTGTCTCCGGAGCCGGAATCTACATTTTTGCTTTGGCGGGATTTAGAGCGGCGCCGCTGACGACGGCGCTTAGGCTGCTTCTTGGAGGGGTCGTCCTCCGCTGTTCCATCGCCATTCCCATCCTTTGGGATGTCCACCATGTATATGTCGTATGATGAGGTGGCTTTCCAGTGCCTTGTAGGCGCTGGTTCTTGGTCGTCTCCGGCATCGTCGTCCATACCGTCGATGTCTTCAGAGTCGAAGTCTAGCATGTCGGTTAAGTCCTCGACAATGGCTATGAAGTGGGTGGTGGGTGGGCTTTGAATTTCTTCGTCGTCCGCATCCCAACCGTCCTGACCATATTCCGGCCAGCGCTCCCCTGATAAAGAGAGACACTTTAGCGAATTCAGGATGTTGCCAAAAGGCGAGTGCTGAAAGATCTCCGCGGCGGTGAACTCCATGATCGGTGCCCAGTCTGGTTTGATTGGTAGGGGCGCAGAAGGTTCGGGGTCCGGAGAGGAGTCCGACACCTTGGAGTCACGAGCTTCGCAAGGGACAGGATCAGTATTCGGCTCTATCGCCGTAGAGGTAGCAGCCCCCGAGGTGGTGTCCAGCCACCCATCCTCGATCGGCCTGATCGGCTCCGAGCTAAGGGTCGGAGCGGACTCTTGTGCGGACCTCGAGGCCTTGTCCGTGGCGAGCTAAATCATGCCTTCTGACAATGCTGGCGCTCTGGCTGTGGCTCGAATCCGTCGAAGATCAAGTCTCCGCGGATGTCGGCCGATAGTTCAAACTTCGAATCGACATGATGGCTAGGGGCGTAGCTTCGATCTGCTCGGATGGCCAAGTGAATTGGCCCGCAGCTGCGGCCGCCAATCTGAAGATCTGTTAGGGAGAAAAGTCTACGCCCGGACCGCGTCGTTGTTGATGATCGAAGGAGCCATCGGGCCTATAGGTGACGACACAGAGGAACTCTCAATGAAAGCACCAATGTCGGTGTCAAAATCGGCAGATCTCGGGTAGGGGCCCCGAACTGTGCGTCTAGGCGGATGGTAACAGGAGACAAGGGACACGATGTTTTTACCCAGGTTCGGGCCCTCTCGGTGGAGGTAAAACCCTACTCCTGCTTGATTAATATTGATGATATGGGTAGTAGAAGAGTAGATCTACCACGATATTAAGGAGGCTAAACCCTAGAAGCTAGCCTATGGTATGATTGTTGTTCGTCCTATGGACTAAAACCCTCTGGTTTATATAGACACCGGAGAGGGCTAGGGTTACACAGAGTCGGTTACAATGGTAGGAGATCTACATATTCGTATTGCCAAGCTTGCCTTCCACGCCAAGGACAGTCCCATCCGGACACGGGACGAAGTCTTCAATCTTGTATCTTCATAGTCTTGGAGTCCGGCCAATGATGATAGTTTGGCTATCCGGACACCCCCTAGTCCAGGACTCCCTCAACGACGTAGGGGGAGACATGGCACGGACTAGGTCGACCAGACGGTGACCAACAGCAAGGGGAGCACCAGATCTGCCGCCTCTACCGCCGCCGCCTATAGCACAGAACTGAAATCGCAGCCGCCACCGGTGGTGAGGCAGTAGGGAAGACAAGGAGGCAGTGGCTATGGGTGAGCGAGTGAAAGGGGGTGAGGCTAATTTGGCGCCGGGACGGCGCGCCAGATTTCCATCTCCCACCATCCCCCCTCACCCTCGCCTTGCTCCCACCCATGCGATTTCGCGCCGCACTCAGCCTGTCTCGCGAGAAACTGATGATCCGAGGGTTTCCAGCGAGTCAGGCTGTGGGCTGCTTTGAGAAGCGTGCAATGCAGGCCCAACAGGAAAACCAGGCAACCAAATAGGCCTCTCCCCTCCCGCACGGGCCTGGTTGGGCTCGATGCGGGCAACCAAACATGCCTAAAAGGGATATTTGGTTGTCTGGGCTGGGTCGAATTTGTGGCCCGCGCGATTGTTAAAACAGTCCTCCGCCTGGTTCAGAAGAACCGGTTGAATCGACAGTTTTCTCGTAGCCAGACTCCAGCAGGCGCAATGTGACATGAGGCTGAGCGCGCTGGGAAGCGCGGGAGACGGGACGGTTCGGCATTACTCCCTATGCCACTCCTCTTATCACTCAAACCCATGTTCTCCCACCATCCCTTCGTTGTCATCGATGGCCTGCTCCACTATCGTGCCTCCAAATCCTTGCCCCCTACACTAGTGCTCACCTCCGGTGGCTCGCCAACATTGAGTCGAGGAGCTTCATACCCGAGGACTTGGAAAGGACATTGAAGGCTACAACCCCCTTCTGCACTCGGTCACGCTCAACATGTATTGAGCCTCTATCTAAGGCGGGCACCTCGAGTATGACCTGTGGGACTTCTATGGTCCGGCGGGCACTTTCGTTGCCTCGATCTCACGGAATCCGTAGTGACAGCGGCGGGAGGGATTTTGACGGGCCCCGCTACGACCACAATGCAAGTGGCGGCGCCTTCTTCTTCGGCTCCGGTGGCACCAATTCCACCTTTGACAACCATTGTAAGTACTTGAAACCACATTCTTGCTTACATAGTTTTGTAGATTCTAGACTGGGGATGGGTGGGGGATTGGATAGGCGGTAAGGGTTTGTAGGCCTCTAAGCGATGCTTGCTGCTCCACCTCCGCCGGCATTTTTTCCCCGGTGAAGATACACAATTTTTTAGATCTGTAGATTCGATTCATTTGGGCGCGCAATATGCATGTCAGTCCCAGCTTTGAGTTGCCATCCACCGCCTAGCTTCCAAGACTTGCTCTCAGTCAACCTCTTGGCACTTAAGCCCATAATGTCAAGGAGAAGGGAGGGAGCGACGGTGCCTCTGCACACCCTTGACCCCCACCCAAGTTGGGCCATGAGCTAAGAGAACCAATGCCATGCTTGTTCTGTGTCCAAATGGGCATGGGCGACATGTCAATGCTTGTCGTCTCGACGGATTTCGAAAAGCCCCTCAAGGAGTGGTTCGAGATCCCCATTTTTTTGAAAACAAAAGGTAGATTGATGTCTACCTTATATATTTCAAAACAGGCGAAACCTGGGGACCATAAGGTCGATTACATGAGTTTGTGAACTGCACCAAGGTGCAAAAGGCCACAAACAACCTGTGAGCGGAAGGGAGCGAGGAGGCATAGGCAGAGGTTTACAGAGGCACGTTACATCGTCCTATTACAGCTTCAAGCATTAGCCATTAAGCAGATTGACCCAGGCCAGCAGGTCACTCTTATGATGTTGCCTTTTGGCTCGAAAAATAGCCATAAACGAAGCAGATTCATAGCATAGAACCTGACATAGGACTCCATCCAAACTTTGTTATTGAAAATCCGGTCACCCAGGCATGCCAAAGCGAAACCAGACAAGCAGCAAAGGCAATATTCCATTTGCGCTTAAAAACGAGTTGATCGATAGCTTGTGTGGCAAAATACAGAAGGTTGATCGATGAGAGCGCCAAAGAGGACAGTTGCAGCTTATCCCAAATGGCTTGTGCTAGTCAACAATGTAGTACCTGACGATCAATTGACTCGACAACCGGGCAAATATCACAGTGTGCATGTGGAGCAACGGCCGACCAACCCTTTTTAACCATAGTATCCCTAGTGTCCGTCCCCAAAAAGCTAGCCAAAGGAAAGTTTTGTGCTTTGGGGGTATAATCCTATCCCAAATCCATTGCTCGTGCGGATACTACTCGACCCCTCTGAAAGTAAGCAGCCTGTAAAAGTAACTTGTGCAAACCTCCTTTCCATAGACAGTAGCTAGCTAGTCGTGCATCCCGGGCACAATCGTCCAGAACCACGCTTGCCAGAAGCTCATGCAAAGCTTGTAGCTCCAAGGTTGCAACCCTTGAGAGATTTGGGTGGAGCTGGACCTTCGAGGTACCAAGAGAGAAATGAGATGCAATAGAGTAGTACGAGTTCCTTACAAAGGAGTATAAAATAGGCAACATATACCTGAGCCGACCAAAATCCAGCCACCGATCCTGCCAAAAGGATACTAGAGTCCTAGCCCCAACCTTGCACTGAGTAGAGTTCACAAATAAAGGAATGCACTGTTTAAAACCCTTCCAGAAGGTCATATCTCGTTCGTGGGCAACATAAGACAGATTGTCCTTGCAATACGGCTAGGCAAACCAGAGGTAGCACGGAACATCTAAAGTTTGAAGAACCTTAGCCACAAACTTGCACAACATAGACTGATTGTAAGCAGACAGATCCCTGGCAGCTAAGCCACCGAACTGTGAGGGACGATGACGCGTTCCCAGGCCACAAGACACTACCAACCCTTGGCCTTATTATTGCCTTGCCAAAAAACTCACAAAAGGCCTTCCAACTTACAGATAGATTCCTTAGGCCATGGAAAACATGTCATGAAGTAGCTAGGAATACCAGCGAGAATAGAATTCAGAAGAGTAAGCCGAGCCCCCATGGAGAGGAAGGTAGCCAACCAGCCAGATTAGCGCTTGTCCACTTTGTGAATGACTGGTAAGATCATGCCATGTGAAACCTTGTGCAAGGACAACGGCAAGCCAAGGTAAGTGCATGGGAAGGAAGATAGTGTGCACCCAAGGGCAATCTCCTCCGCAACATTCCCTTCTACCCACACCGGCACCATGGTTCTCTTATGAAACTTGATATGCAGCCCCAAGAAGTCAGAGAAAGCCTTGAGGATATTCTTGATAATGCAGGCTTGTTGTACATCCCCTCAGAAAATAATGCGAGTATCATCCGCGTACTGAAGCACCGGAAACATGCTACTAGCACCTAGAGGGTGTACCAAGCTGCCATTCTAGAGATCCCCATTCCATGTTGCATATCGGTGTTTGCATGCGGGGTGGTGTGAAGAGTGGGTGCAGGTGGCCAAGTTCGACACAAGTAGATACCCACAACATTGCGAGTTCGACACACAGTCCCGGGCAGCGGGCGCAGCTTGTGACACGGTTATGTCCTCTCTTGGTTTGCACCCACTATCTCTTTTATCTTAAAATGCATACATGTCACCTCATCAAAGACTCACCATAACATGCATGAGAGTTTTTCCACTATTAGTTAATCTCCACTATTTGTATTTATCTCAACATGCACATATCCCCACCTTACCACACATGTAACCTCATTAAAGGGTCGACTCAACATGCATGTGGATTTTTTCTATTACGTTATTCCACTTATATTCAACAAATGTTTTTCAACTATACAATAATCAAATAAAATACTATACAATATGCATTTTTAGTTTTAGTTCATATATTATAAATTCAATTGTTCATGTTTCATACAACCAAAACACATTGAAATATGTTGCAACTATTTCTCGAAATAATGTGCAGGGTATTATACGGAGGGAGTATGATTTTTGCATGTGCGTCTGTGGGGTGGGTAAGGTGTTAACTATTCATTGGTAATTTTTTGGCATGTTGGATATTGTCGCCATCGTCTTCCCCCTCGTGCCCCATCGACCTTGTAAGTGCATCTAGTGCCACCCCTAGTTGGTTTTGGAGTATTGACGACAAATGTGGTTGAGGGACTAATGTGTTTGTGAGAATTGCAGGATAACACAGGTAGTAGTCCCTCATTGATTCGGTTTACCTACCAGAGATGACCCTAAAAATGTATGAAGACATTGATGACAACGGTGGTTCGTGAAGACATTCACGTTGAAGATAATGACGATGAAGACATTCACTTAAAGACTATGGAGTGTGAAGACATAGTTTCTTTCGTAGTTTCCTTTTCTTCTTTCTTGAGTCATAGGAACCATCATACTGTTAAGTGGGGTCCAAGTGAACAAAGTCAGATGATTGAAGTGATGCTCAACCAAATCCTATGTCTTCGAGCGAAGACAATGAGAGCAAATCTTATCTAGAGCTGGATGAGTCAGCTTTGCTTGTAGCCCAAGCCAAGATGTCGCGTGTGTTTGAAATCCGACCGTTGGACACATGTCGGTTCCTTAGTGACCCAGGGTCATTTCGGACATATCAGGTCAGGTTGCCACTTGGCTCTAAATAGCCCACCCCCCACACCATAAATTGGTGGCTGCTCAGAGTTAGTGCACGGCTTTTGTCATTTGAGAGCAACCCACCTCCAAAGCCTTTGAGAGAGAGATCCTTATGAGGACAAAGCCCAAAACACCCAGAGCCAAAGAGTGTTAGGCATCACTGAAGTCTTTCTGTCCCTGTGACCTGAAGACTTGTTACACTTGAGGACTGTGCATCCTCCAGCCGGTTAGGCGTCATGTTCTGAGGATCTAAGAGTCATTGTGGATTGCCCGTGAACGGAGTTTGTGAAGGTTTGGAAGTCTACCTTGAAGACTTACCTAAGTGATAGGGCGAGGACTGGGTGTCCTTAGCTCTAGGGGAATAAGGTGAAGACACGGTCTTTTGAGTTCAGTCTTAGCCTCCCTAACCAGACGTACAGTTGTCACAACAACTGGAACTGGTCTACCAAATCCCTGTCTTCACCAAGCAAGTGGTTCTATCCCCTACTGTTGGGGATATAACTATTTGTGTAAGCCGCCCAGGAGGGGCCGGGTTACGCAAAGGAGCCTCACCAGAAAGAAGCCCAAGACCAAGCATGAAGATGGTGGTTCAATAAAAGGGCCTGAGGCCCACAGGCGACTTAAGGCCCGTTGTAGTAAACCGCCACAATGGCATGACTTGTATCACAAGGTAGATTTAACTAGTCACCGAGCCGGACACTGTTTATAAGCGGCGGGGACTCAGAAGCCACGAGGCGTCAACCCGTGTATATAAGGGGATGACTCTTTGGCGGCTTAGAAGCAAGAAACAACTCATCGAGGCCGGGCATAGCGTATCTCGCTCCTGGTCATCGAAACATCAATACCAACCCAACTAGGCGTAGGCCTTACCTTCACCGTAAGGGGCCGAACTAGTATAAACCTCTCGTGTCCCTTGTCCCAATTAACCCTTCAAGCTTCCTAGTTGTGATGGCTCCACAACTAAGTCCTTTCACGAGGACATCGGCGTGACAATTCCACGACGGTTGGCGCCCACCATGGGGCCAAGACGGTGGATTTGAGTTCTTGAAGGGCAACTTGAAGGGCTCAAGGGATACATAGTGGGCGGATGACCAAGAGTCGTCGCGGCAAGATCTATCGATGATGAAGGTGGGGCCCGATGCGGCTCAATTGAGTCTTGATACGGGTCCCTTTGGCGGAATCCACGTCTTCATCGGCCGGATTGGTGAGCCGGGCCCTGAGCCGGACAGCTGCACCGACCTCGTCGAGACAGCTCAGCGCGCAAGGAAGACCCGAATTCAACCTGTCATGAAGCGTGCTTTCGTGGGATGCATCCACGGAGAGGAACTTTCTGAAGGATCTGAAGATGGTGGTGAGACGGTCGTCCTCTCGGACGGTGATTCGTCCGCCGGTTCAATAGATTCGTTGTACCAAGTGCAAGACGGCGTGCTCGGGGGCTGTTCCGATGGCACCAGTATTCCGGACCCCTATGAGCCACCAAGATGGGCAGGAGTCTTCATGGCTGGGACTCAAAGACAGCTCAAACTCTCTGTTCTTTGCAGCAATAACGTCCGGGGACAGGAGCAGGTGGGACGAGGGGCCTGTCGCCCGCCCGGCTCAGTACTAATAGATCTCATGGACAAGCTTACGACCACATTAACATAGCGGTTATTCCGTGAATAAAGATGAGCATGGCGGAGGTGGCACGGTGCGTGAGAAATAGCTCGAGCCAAGGAGGCCTTGGCACCGAGACACTAGGTTAGCCCTTGAGCGGACGGCTCTAGATGCCCGGGCGCAGCAGCTACAGTCTGAAGCTTACCAGCTCACGATGAGCTTAAACGCGTCCAATGAAGTGATGAGGAGGAGACATCAGAAAACCCAGTCCTGTTTACCTCCGAATTACGACCCTCGGGTTCTTTTTGCTACACCCGGAGCCGGCCCAAGTAACCCGCCAGAGACCAATCAGTTTATGACAGCCGGAACAGGAGGGCCGACTCAGCCTCGGGAGATGGCACCTCCTCATGTGAGCATGGCACCACCGCGTTATGTGCCAATACCGTCGGGTCACTTTTCCAACCCCATGGAGAACTTAATCGCGGCTTCGGCGCGTTTGGCGGCTCTTCCCGTGGACGGTGATGGCCCGACAACGGTGGAGACCCGGAGGGTCAGAGAACTTCTCCAGACGGCCTTAGCTCAGCAAGAGACCTATTCTTACAGCCGGGACATGATTCATTCAACTCCTCCGCCTTGGTTAGCACCGCCTCGTCAGAACCAGAGCCCGAGTTACAGCAGGCACATGGAGTCTGAAGCTTTGTCAAGCAATGCCCAACGCCGTAACCAACCCGGTGGCTATAATCCGGTGCAAGACCGAGTACGCCAGGAGAACGAGCGGGTAGCTCAGCTAACGGCTCAGCTAGCGGCTCAACAGACGGCACATCAAGATATCCTAGAGTATCCAACGACTTCCGTTGAGACGGGAGTAGCCACTAGAACCGGCGGTGTCCCTTATGCAATACGGCTCTGCGTAATGTGCGCCTACCCAAGGACTTCAAGGGACCTCGAAAGGTGCCGAATTACACGGCCGACTTGTAGCCCGGAGCTTGGATCGAAAGTTATGAGATGGCCATGGAGTTATTGGAAGTCAGCGACGCCGCGATGGCTAAGTACTTCACCATGATGTTAGATGGAACAGCCCGGTCCTAGTTAAAGGGTTTGCCACCCGATTCCATTGGTTCATGGGCAGAACTAAAAGCCCGTTTCATCCAGAACTTCAAAGACACTTGCAAGCAGTCTATGTCAATTGTGGACTTGACAAATTGTAAATAGGAGGAGGGTGAATCCACGACTCATTGGGTACGCCGGGTCAAGGAGATAATACATTCATCTAACAAGATGGATGCTGGTTCTGCAGTCCTCATGTTGGAGAAGAATTGCCGTTTTGAGCCGCTGAGGCAGAAACTGGGGCGCCTTAAGTGTGATTGCAATGATATGGGTACGGTGATGGCGGTTTTAGTCAAATATGCCGATTCTAATAGTACCAAGGATCCCGCATCTGATGAGGAAAAGACCGGGAAGGGAAAGAAGAACGGCAATGGAAAGGGTCAGCAGCATAACCCGATGAATCAAGGAGGCAATAAGCATAAGGCAGATGGTAACCCGGAGTTTGTGGCCAATGCCAATGCGCAAGGTAATAATCAGAGACATAAGGGTAAGCCGCCTCGATCCGGCGGGTCAGGCCCATCTCTTGAGCAGCTACGCAATGAGCCCTGCCCGAGGCACGGTACCCGGGAGTGACCCGCCACCCACCTGTGGAAGGATTGCACGATCATGAAGGCATTTAAGAATTCCAACACCTTTGATGGCAATCATGGGTCTGGCGGCGGCTCAGGAGCTGGCGGTTTTCATGGCCCGGGTGGTGGTTCAAGTTCCGGCTTTTAGGGACATCAAGGCGGCTATAATCAACAACAGTCTGGTCAAGGAGAGCAGCAGTAGCAGCAGTCGGGTTATCAAAGCAATCCGAAGTAGTTGAATAGTGGGCAGTATCATGTGTTTACCACTAGCTTATGCAAACGTGACCAGAAGGTTCATAAGATGGCCGTGAATTCTGTTGAGCCAGCGGTTCCTCGTTACTTGAGGTGGTCAGAACAGCCCATTATATGGAGCAGGGAAGATCACCCTCCACGGGTTGATAATCCGGGTCAGTTAGCCTTGGTGGTAGCACCTCAGGTTGGTGGATATAAATTCACTAAGGTACTCATGGACGGAGGTAGCAGCATCAATATCCTCTATTATGAGACCTTTCGACGCATGGGGTTGACTGATAAGAATTTGAGGACGTCCAACACTGTTTTCCATGGAGTGGTTCCTAGTAAGTCGGCTTACCCAGTTGGCAAGATTGAACTAGAAGTGGCCTTTGGAGACGAATATGATTCCAGGGCTGAGAAATTGACGTTTGAAGTGGTCAGAATCAGGAGCCCATATCATGCTCTGTTTGGGTGACCAGCTTATGCTAAGTTCATGGCACGGTCGTGTTACGTTTATTTGCAGCTCAAGATGCCGGGTCACAAGGGCACCATCACTGTGCATGGAAGTTGAAAGGTAGCCTTGGAATGTGAAGAAGCCGACGCAACTTATGCTGTGTCTGCCTGTGCAGCGGAAGAGCTCAAATTTTATCAAGATAATGTTGACCCGGCGGATATGACCTCCCTGAAGAAACCAACTACAGAGCATGACCCGACGTTGAAATTTAAATCGACCGCTGAGACGAAGCTTGTTGATTTCACCCCAGGCGACTCTTCTACGCAATTCAGCATCAGTACCAATTTGGATCCTAAATAGGAAAGCGCGCTCATCGAGTTCATCCGTGAGAACCGGGACATCTTTGCATGGAAACCTTCTGACATGCCGTGTGTACCGAGGGAACTCGCTGAGCACACTCTCAATATTGATCCGAAGTATAACCCGGTCAGGCAGTTTCTTCAACGGTTTAACAAAGAGAGACGAAAAGCTATTGGAGAGGAAGTCCCCCGGCTCTTAGCGGCCAGGTTTATTATTGAAGTTTTTCACCCGGAGTGGTTGGCTAACCCGGTGCTTGTCCTCAAGAAGAACGGCACCTTGCGGATGTGTGTGGACTACATGGACTTAAACAAGGCTTGTCCGGCTGATCCCTTTGCTCTCCCCCGTATTGATCAAATCATTGATGCTATGGCGGGTTGTGAACATTTGAGCTTCTTGGATGCTTACTCTGGTTATCATCAGATCAAAATGGCAGTTGAGGACCAGGAGAAGACGGCTTTCATCACTCCGTTTGGAGCCTTCTGTTATGTATCTATGCCGTTTGGACTCAAGAGTGCTCAGGCGACTTATCAATGATGTGTGCAGAACTGTCTACATGATCAAATCGGGCGTAATGTTCATGCTTATGTAGATGACATCATGGTGAAGTCCAGAGAGAAGGAAACCTTGATATCCGACTTAAAAGAGACCTTTGATAATCTCCGGGTTGAGAAGATGATGCTTAACCCGGCCAAGTGTGTGTTTGGTGTACCTGCAGGCAAGCTTTTGGGTTTTCTGGTATCAAACAGGGGCACTGAAGCTAATCTGGAGAAGATTAAGGCAATTACCTCTCTGGCTAAACCGGCGTGTATCAATGATGTTCAGCGACTGGCGGGTCGTGTTGCCGCTTTAAGCTGGTTCATAAGCCGGTTAGGTGAGAAGGCCCTACCGTTGTATCAGATGATGAAGAAAACAGACACTTTTATGCGGGTAATCTTCTTGATGCTGCCTTTGAAGATTTGAAGAGACAGTTATCTGAGCCTCCGGTTCTTGTGGCCCCTATTGATAAAGAGCCGTTGCTGTTATATGTGGCTGCTAATTCACGAGCTGTCAGTGTTGCGATCGTGGTGGAGCGTAAGGAAGCCGACAAAGAGCATCTGGTTCAACGGCCGGTTTATTATATCAGTGAGGTGCTTATTGAGTCTAAGCAAAGGTATCCACACTGGCAGAAACTTGTTTACAGAGTGTTTATGGAAAACCGGAAGTTGAAGCAGTACTTTCAAAGCCATCCTATAACTGTGGTAAGTTCTGCCCCCTTGGGAGACATCATCCAGAATAGGGAGGCCACGGGAAGGCTCGCCAAGTGGGCTATTGAGCTTGGGCCTCACAGTTTGAAGTACATGCCGTGTACTGCTATTAAGTCTCAGGCCTTGGTGGACTTTATCAATGATTGGACAGAGTTGCAGGCACCTGAGGAGAAGCCAGATAACACATATTGGACTATTCACTTTGACGGGTCCAGGCAGCTAGAAGGCTCGGGGGATGGAGTTGTTTTAACTTCCCCTCGAGGTGACAAATTTTGTTACGTGCTCCGGCTTATGTTTCCTTGTACTAACAATGCAGCTAAGTATGAGGCCTTACTCCATGGTCTCCGGATTGCCAAAGAGATGAATTTAAGCCGGGTAAGGTGCTTAGGCGACTCAGATCTCGTGGCCCCACAGGTATCAGGCAAGTGGTACTCCAAGGATCCTCTCATGGTGGCTTATCGTCGTGAAGTAGATGATGTGGCTGGGCATTTCAAAGGTTATCAAGTGGAGCACATTGATCGAAGGAAGAATGAGGCGGCTGATGCTTTAAGTCGGCTGGGATCTCAACGTAAGCCGGTGCCGCCTAACATCTTTCTCGATATTTTGCATAACCCTTCTGTCAAAGTGCCTACCGAGGAAGAGCTAGCGGTGCCAGACCCGGAGGCACAACTGGTGGCAGCTCTTCACATTATCCCGGATTGGACAGTGCCATATTTGGCCTATATGACCCGGGGAGAGTTACCTGAGGATGAAACCTTGGCAAGACAAATCGTCAGGCGCTCCAAATCTACGACGATTGTTCACAGCGAGTTGCATCACCGAAGCGTCACTGGGGCGTTTCAACGCTGTGTGTCACCTGCGGAAGGCCAAGAAATACTTCGTGAGATCCATGAAGGGGATTGTGGCCATCATGTCGGGTCAAAATCTCTTGTAGCCAAGGCTTTCCGTCATGGTTTCTACTGGCTGACGGTTCATGCTGACGCGGAGGATCTGGTCAGTAAATGTGACGGTTGTCAAAAGTTCTCACGACGAGCTCATGTGCCGGCTCAAGAATTGAGGATGATCCCAATCACTTGGCTGTTCACAGTCTGGGGGCTTGACATGGTTGGGCCTTTCAAGAGGTCTAAGGATAAAAAGACACATCTCCTGGTGGCAGTGGATAAGTTTACAAAGTGGGTTGAGGCGAGAGCGGTCGGTAAGTGTGATGCAGCCACGGTGGTTCGAGTTCATGAAAAAGGTGATCTTCGTTTTGGTTTCCCACATAGCATTATAGCGATAATGGCACTAATCTCTCCAAGGGTGCCATGGAAGGATTCATCAGCGAGAACATATCCGGCTTGATGTTTCGGCTGTTGGTCATCCTCAATCCGATGGTCAAGCAGAAAGAGCTAATCAAGAGATCCTGAAGGGTATCAAGCCCCGGCTCTTTGTCCCCTTACACTGGACTCCGGGTTGTTGGGTGGAGGAGTTACCTTCTATGTTCTATGTTGTGGAGCATCAACACTATGCCTAACAGATCTATGGGCTACACACCTTTCTTTATGATGTATGGTGCAGAGGCGGTCCTGCCAAGTGACATCCGGCACGATTCACCCCGCGTGGCGGCTTATGTTGAGGCTGACAATGAAAAGGCTCGTCAGGATGCGCTTGACTTGTTGGATGAGGCGCGAGACTTGGCAATAGCCCACTCAGCGATTTATCAACAAGACCTGCGCCGCTATCACAACTGCCAGGTTAGGAGCAGAACATTTCAGGAAGGCGATTTGGTGCTCCGGCTCATCCAGGATCAGTCTAACATGCACAAGCTATCCCCACCTTGGGAAGGACCCTTTGTGGTCAGCAAGAATTTGCACAATGGATCATACTACCTCATCGATGTTCGATAGCACAAAGACTCACGTAAGTCAGAGGAGGAGACCCGCCGGCCGTGGAATATTGCTCATCTTCGGCCTTATTATACTTGAGCCACCGGCTCTCAAGATGTATATATTTTGACAATGTATATATTATATAAATAAATAAAGCAGTACCTCTGTCCTTTTTACCCTCAAAGGTTTATGTGTCGTCTTTATCAGGTGGTGGAAACAACCAACATGGAGCGGATCACATTTGAATCCGGCTTTCCCTTTGGTCTGGCTTATGATCATGTTTGAATCTAGCCATGGTCACTTGGGGGCTTCCTGTTCAAACATAGGTCGTATTCGAACCAAAGAGAACATAGCTGTCGATACCCACTTGATCGGCATATTGCCAAACCCACTTGGGAGCTTGTTGATCATATTTGAATCACAACTTAACCCCTTTGGGTCCGACGTGGATCATATTCGAATCAGCGTCATTAAACAACTCTTATGGTCACTTGGGGGCTTCCTGTTCAAACATAGGTCGTATTCGAACCAAAGAGAACATAGCAGTCGATACCCACTTGATCGGCATCGCCAAAGCCACTGGGGGCTATATGATTGTATCCGAATCTTAGCTTAACCCCTTTGGAACGGTTTACTGATCGTATTCGAATCAGAAGCCTGTAAATGTTGTTTATTATCCATCACAAGCATAATTATTTTGACTATCTTGAGACCTTTTTGAAAGCATTATGAGATGGTTTTTGATTCTTCCAGTTTAATATTGATCACCCCAGGTTGTTAAGTGCCAGATGAACATCATATAAGCAGGGAAGATTATCAAAGGGATTACAGGTATGCTATTATGATTATGTTTAACAAATATAGTCATAACCCGGCCTGTATATGATGTCTTTCGTTCGTGTTCCGGGTTATCAATACTTTATGTGACCCCCGACGCGATAAACTGCATAGGGAATTTTGCTTGTTTTATGTGCAGGATAAGGCAAGCAAATTTAAATGTCAAGGAAATAAACGATCAATATAAGCCAGAAATATATAGCGATGGCGGCTTATGAAAGTGTTAAGCGCTAGGAACATGTGCGAAGGCATGACAAACATTGAGAAGTTTTTTCTACCCTATTACAAGACTCCCCGAGTCTGAATAAATGAAGCATTGTTTTTTGCAAAACGCCTGGCGATTCACTCCTTCGGCGGGCTTGAAGATTCCGGGTTATCCTTCTCCGCCTCTCCGTCGGTTGCTTTGTCCTGGAAGGTTGACGAGGCCCAGTTAATGCCACTCAAGGCTTCAAACTCAGCTTCATCATCTATTAAACCGGCTGGGTCCACTTCAGGGGCAAAAGTATGCTTACGCATTGGAGGGATCAGGCTGACTTGATCATATGGAGTGTTTGGAATTCTCCGGTTCTCACTATCATAGCCCAGAGAATACTTGGTCAGGTCAGTATCGTTCCCAATAAGGGTAGCCACGGGACGTATGACTTTGACGCAGGCGGTGAAATCATGATCATCAAATACGGTACCATCCTCCTTCAGACTCGGGTATCCAAGAGCAAGGCCGGCCGGGTCTAGTTCTGGAATCCATGCCTTTGCCCGACTCAACGCGGCTATGGCCCCGGCTCTTGAAGATGCCCGCCTTAAATCCTGGATCCGCTGAGGTAGCACAGTGAGACACTTCAGCACGTCTTGCAGAAGGTGGGGAGTGGTATTTGATAAGGCTACAACAGCCAAAGCACGTTGTGACTCGGTGTACAGCTGCTCAACTAGAGTGTAAACCGCCTTAAGTTTGATCAGCATATTCTGCTTGAGGTTGGTGCTCCTGGGGCCTATGTGTTCACAAACATAAAAGTGAGCCGGAGATCACGATTACGGAAATAATCAAAGGAAGGATTGCAATGTTTGGGGTTATGAACAGTAACTTACCGAAGATGGCTGAGACCACTTGAGATATATGACGCGTTAAGTCGGACAGCTCGGTTGTTGCTTCTACAAGTGATGCCTCTGCCGTCTCAGCCCGGGTCACCAGTGAAGCCTTCTCATCAGCCCAGATTTTCTTCTCTGACTCAAAATTCTTCTTCAACTTCTCTTGTTCAGAGACGCTGAATTCAAATTTGGAGTTGGCTTTTTGAGTTTCAAGTTCTTGAACTGTCAAACGGCTCTTCAGGTCAGCAATCTTCGACTCAAATTGACTTATGGTGACCTACATTGATACCGGGTTATGGTAAGAATCATGGTAAGATAACATTAAGTCCCAAGTACTTTGCAAGCAAAGGTTCTTGACACTTTGGGGCTAATGTATGCTGAAGAATTTTTAACCTACCATGTCGGGTCATGCATATTAAGTCTCAAGCACTTTACAAGTAAAGATACTTGACACTTGGGGGCTAATGTGTATCGCAAATTCAAACTATCATGCTATAACTGGGTTAAATATATTCTCTTTAAACCGGACAAACCAACAGTAAAGCAGATTTCTAAGTCTACAACATGTTTATTCATAAGCAATAGACTTGGGGGCTGGTACAGTAAGTTATACCTCAGATTTGTGCTGTATTTGTTTCACCATGTCAATTTCTAGGTCACGACTATTATGCACTTGATTCAGATAGCCCGAGACTATATCACCAATGCTTAAGTGAGTATAATCAGTAATGTCTTGCTTGGCCTTTCGGTGTTTGACAAGTTCTTCCTTGGCAGTACATTTGCCAAGGACAGTAGGCTGCCCCGGTTCAACAAACTGACTTTTCAGAAATTCAACTTCCGGGTCAGTCGTCTTGACCGAGCTAGGAGCTTCCGGGTTATCGGAGCTGTTGAGAGTATCTTCGGCAGGCGGGTCAGAGGTTGGCACCGGAATGTCAGAAGCCGATTCAGGCGGCGGCTAATGGGTGGAGCTATCAGGAGCAGACATATCAAGCGCCGGTTCAGTCACAATCGGGTCTTGGGACGGCTTATTCTTCTTTGCCCTCTTGTTCGGCTTCACTTGCATGCTGTCAAAGAAGGTAGAAGGATGAATACTAAAGCATGAATAAGGTAAAGCCTAGAGTAATTAAAGTTACAATACCCGGGAGCAGTTTTGAAAGCCGGCATGTTTGATTGCATAGACTCGCCGGAGGAAGGAGAGGTATCCTGATAATTGGAGTCAGATGAATTGAGAGGTTGGCGAATTAAACCCACCAAAGGTAAAACAGGACATAAATTGGAGATAACCTCAGTCCGACACTTCCTAGTTACGTCAGGTAAGCCGGAGGAGAGTTCTGCATCCTTGTTGGTCCGGGTCTGCCTCCGGTTTTCAAGCTGTTGTTTCTTCAAAAGAAATTGAGGATCTTGATAAGCTAGAGGATGTGAAAATCTTACTTTCCGGGTCACCCTTCGGATTTTTTGCTTTAGCAAAGGCTCTGACTCAGAGGAGATTATAGTTACCTCTTCGCCAACCGCTTGGCTGTTCCCCGTATCCTCCTGAAAGGATGGAATGTCAATACAATAATGACAAAGGAGTTAAGAGAATCAGGGATTACCTCTTCATCATCCGAAGAAGTGTCATCCAATTTGAGTAAATCGGAAGTGTTAGGTTTCTTCTTCTTTGAAGTTCCCGTTTTGGCGGCTTTCCTTTCGGTTTTCTTGGCTGTCCTAGCTTGTTTGGCAGCCTCATGGTCATACTGGACCTTCCAAAAGTTGTCATCGGCCTATGAAAAAAGATAAGAAATTATGAGTACAAGTAAAGTGTGACATGGCCAGGAGTATTTATTGAGGTTGATGACTCACTGCAGGGGTCGAGTTCTTCTTGTAGAAGGGAAGTAAGCCGAAGACATTACTAGTTACTGTGCCCTCCTTCAGCAGCGACTGGGTCGTAGCTTCCACCACATCATCTGGTAAGTCGTGAGGGCTATGACGCAGTGGATCATCCTTTTCGCCTGAATAAGTACACATTAAGCCGGGACGGCGGCTTAACGGAAGTACTCACCAAGTGACCCAGACTCGGACCAGATCAATGCCGTTTAAGCCGTTTCCCAAAAGAGCTTTAATCTTCTTGATGGTGGGATTGAGAGGCAGATGCTCAATAGCAGTTAGTTTATCCGCCACCGGATGGTTGGACTCAAGGCGCAGAGCACGGAAGCGGGGCAGAGGGCTCTCGTCAGCCGGAGAAGTGTCCTGGCAATAGAACCACGTCTGATTCCAATCTTTCGGATGACTCGGTAGTTCTGCATAAGGGAAAAGGCAGTCTCTCCGCCGCTGGATTGAGATGCCGCCAAGTTCAAGACTGGGTCTGTTGGCACGTTCATTTTGCCGGTTCAAGTAGAAAAGCTCTCTGAACAAAAGCAAATTTGGCTCCTCTCCCAGGTACACCTCGCAGAAGACTTGGAAGTTGCAAATATTTGACACGGAATTGGGTCCAATGTCTTGAGGTCTAAGGTCAAAGAAATTCAAAACCTCCCTGAAGAATTTTGAACCGGGAGGGGCAAATCCCCGGTTCATGTGATCCGTAAAAACAATCACCTCCCCTTCTTTGGGTTGAGGCTTCTCATTAGACGGGTCAGGGGCACGATAAGACATGACCTCTTTCTTAGGCAGGTGGCCAGACTTCACAAATTCAGACAGTTTACTCCTTGTGACTGTGGATGGGACCCAATTATAGGTCACAGGAGCCTTGGCCGCCTTAGGCGCCATGAAGAAAATTGAGGCATATGACAAAATAAGAAGTTCTGGTTCAAATTTAACCCGGAGGAAAATATTTAAAACTATTCGAGGTGGCGGCTTAAGAAGGGGCCTAATGATGCGAGGATAACTACGCAACAGTATTTAAGCCACTACATGTATCAAAAGCAGTTCAAACTTCTTAAAGTCATGAGAAGCAAGCAAGGTTGACAGATCAGTGTCATTTATTTAAGCCGGCTACATGGACAGTTGTGTTTAAGCGTATTCGACAGAAGTAGTTTTCCAGGTGATACAAACAGGTTTCATAATTTGCCACTGTTATTTGGGATCAAAAGGCTGTTCTAACAAGAAAATTTTCTAGACATAAGACTGGCGCAGATGAAGCTCAAGGGCTCGAATGGGGCCTCTGTGTGATAGAAAGGGTTCTATTTGCGTTCGAAAGAGGGGCGGAATATCTACCGCCTGGTGGAACCTATTCTTCGACTACTTCTTCCTTCGACTAGCGTGCTTAGAGAAAAGACAACGGTACCTATATAGCTCGCTGTTGAAATTGTAGTTTAGGTGGACTGTATGTCTTTACATCTTCTCTGGCCGATCGGGGTCTCCAAAGTAAGCAAAAAAAGGAGTATTGACAGCCATCTTATGTTGTTTGTCGGGATTCATTCTAACCAGAGTGAGCTCACGGACCACCTTCGAACGAAAGTGAACTCTCTTCCTCCGATCTCTATAATGGGTCTAGTAACTGCTTTAGCTGCTCGTCTCACAATTAAGTTGGTGGGTGCTTGGTCCATCTTCATATTCCAAAGCTCTGAGATGAATTCAATCTTATCTTACTCGGGGGCGAACGAATAATCATTAAGTCCTCCTCTTTCCGGACAAGACATACAAAGAGACCCGCCAACTGTCTTTTTAGTGAATCTTTGAAAGATATATATATATATTTTGAAAGATAGATTTTGAAAGATAGATATTGTGATTAGTTCTTTTCTTTACTATCTAACATCCTTCCATTTTTTTAGTTATTCACTGGAGCAATTATATATTGAAGTCAATCCGAGGCAAGTGTTCGGGTCTATTATGACATAAAGATTAGGTGCCTAACGGACATTGTTTATCTTGAAAAACAAATATTTCTCGACGTAAGAAAAAAAATCTTTTTTATTTTTAATTTAAGAAACTAGTGTATTTTTCTAGTGTATTTTTTTGAAGGCATAAGCTCCTATCTATATCTACTTTCCTTGAGCATAATATAGGAGTAGGGGTGATGAAATCTATGAAAGGATCCTAATGAACAGCGAAGAACGCGAAGAACTCGAAGGTCCTAATGTGGATCTAAGAAGCGGGAAAGAGGAGACTTACAGATGCAGGATTGCAGTGGAGGGTCATCGCGTTTTTCTGGTCAAACCAAGTTGATGCAGCGGCCGGAGTTGGTGAAGACGAAGAGATCTGCGACGGCGTCGGCGGTGGAGCTCGAGC
This sequence comes from Aegilops speltoides, assembly GCA_021437245.1. NCBI lineage: Eukaryota > Viridiplantae > Streptophyta > Magnoliopsida > Poales > Poaceae > Aegilops > Aegilops speltoides. The sequence continues at coordinate 462,772,430 of CM038147.1, read as the reverse complement.
GACAGAGAAGCAGCGAGAGGAAGAGGATGACTGGAAGGACGAGAATGGGAAGACCTAGGTCGCGCTTATTTATAAGGAAAGGATAACTGAGATGGCGCGAGAAACGAGGAGATAAAAGTTATTATCCAGCGGCCCCAACGCCTCGGTTTTCGGAACAGTCAATAAAGGCAAAGATCTGTTGGAGGATACGGTGGAATAAAGAAAGAATTTAAGTAAAGATGACATCACGGCGGGTTAACACGGATCCAAAAGATGACATCATGGCGGGTTAAAGAAAACCTTTGCACAGTCAGAAGACTGAAGATTTATTTCTTAAGGTATTTTAAGATTGACATGAACACGTTCAAATCAATCTGGGGCCTAATGTTGGGGATATAACTATTTGTGTAAGCCGCCCAGGAGGGGCCGGGTTACGCAAAGAAGACTCACCAGAAAGAAGCCCAAGACCAAGCATGAAGATGGCGGTTCAATAAAAGGGCCTGAGGCCCACAGGCGACTTAAGGCCCGTTGTAGTAAACCGCCACAATGGCATGACTTGTATCACAAGGTAGATTTAACTAGTCACCGAGCCGGACACTGTTTATAAGCCGGCCGGGACTCTGTAAGCCACAGGGCGTCAACCCGTGTATATAAGGGGACGACATGCTGGCGGCTTAGGGCAAGAAACAACTCATCGAGAGCCGGGCATAGCGTATCTCGCTCCCTGGTCATCGAAACATCAATACCAACCCAACTAGACGTAGGCCTTACCTTCATCGTAAGGGGCCGAACTAGTATAAACCTCTTGTGTCCCTTGTCCCAATTAACCCCTTCAAGCTTCCTAGTTGCGATGGCTCCACAACTAAGTCCTTTCACGAGGACATCTGACGTGACAATTCCACGACACCTACCCTCCTTACTTTTCAATTTCTTTTCGTGAAGTCATGGCTTGCTTGCTTGATCTGTTTGACTTCACTGTGTGAAGACTTGTAACTGTTTGGCTTCATATTGTCTTCCATTCTGATCCTCTCTACCTAGCTGAGGTTAGTCTTCGTGCTTTCACTGTATTGCTTGCTTGACTATTGCTTGCCTAGTGTAGTTTACATTCCGTTGCATATCATATAGGTTCAGATTACCTGTTTGTCTTCAAAGCACTCGTGTTTTGAAGACTTTCAAAAAATTGCCTATTCACCCTCCCTCTAGTCGATAACTAGCACTTTCAGACCTGGTATCCAACATCGACTGACATCATCCACGACCAGCGTCTTTGCCACCCTCATCGTCCCTCTAACCATCATCCCTCTTCTATTGCACTATCGCTCACGCCATTCCATTTTTACTCCTCCTTAAGATCATAAAAGTGATTGAGCAAGTCTATTATTCATTGTCTTTTCCATGTCTATTTCAATATATTAAAAAATCACTAATTGTTTGGAATATTTTTTCACGATCAAAGCCATTTGAAATATTTAGCCGAATTTCATACTAAATGGTTGTTGAAAAATACCTCTAGTAGCCAATGTACTTATGACGTATTAGTTGTCTTTCATTATGTCCTAACTCATCTAATTTCATTTTGATACATGATAACTTGTGTTTTCATTTTTTTCATAAGAAATTGTGTAATATATATTTAGTAAAAAGGGTTACATGTATTTATTGTCAAAATGTGGATGTAACTGAAAACTCTGAAACAACTCAGTTTAATATAAATTTTATGATGATTCATACTTGAAGGCTCGAAATGGCATGCAAAATTATATGGTTGCATGGTGTTTTACCATATCAGCAGTGTTGAATTGTAGGTAAGAAAACATGTAAAATTTAATATAAAATACATGTACTTGTAAGTATTGATAGAATTGTCCTTATACATGCTTCCGTTATCACATTCAAACTTCTCTGCGCGGAGTTACAAGCCAATGTAAATATACGAGTCAAGTCAGAGGAATCCAAACAATTCCAATCCAAATCTAACCTACTGAATCATGCATTTACTCAGGATAATCAAATCCAGTCGTAATAGCACACTAAATAACACAACATGTCCTCTTAATTTAGCAAATAAAACACTAGGCACTGCATGCAGCTTGGTAATATCAAATCTTAGTAGATTTCCGCGTGAACATTGAAGGTACAATGATTTGGTTGGATTTCCTGCAATATGTCTTATCAAATATTATGATGTTTTATGATTTTCATGATTCTAACGAAATTATTTGAATGTCCAAGGTATTCAGTAGCACCTTTTATGATTCAATACCATAAACATTTCCTTGACATGGCTCCAAAGCTGAATATGATAAATACTCCCTCCGTCCTAAAATAACTGTCTCAAACTTAGTACAAATTTGTACTAGAGCAAGTACAAAGTTGAGACACTTATTTTGGGACGAAGGAGTATTAAGTTAATCAATGGTTGCGCGACGAACTACAGTAGCACCTCCTATAAATAAACAGACACAAACGTAGGTACCTTACCCATGCATTAGTAATCGTGAGGTTTGCCCGGCTCCAGCAAGGGAGGGGCGATGATGGCGGCACGCCTTTGGCTTGCTTCAGTGCTTGTAGTCATCACTAGGTGGTCCACGGACCTGGTTGTAATTTTTATTACCTCAGGTGTTCTTTGTACTGGCATGATTGAGGATGAATAGATTGGAAGTTTCTCATGCAAAAAGTCATGCGTTGGAGTCTAGTTTTAATTTTTCATTGCTATAAAAAGTCTTCCCTTTTAGATTATTGGAAAGAACACATGGTTGCGTTGTGCTAACCATGTGATTCTCCAAGGTATTGTTTAGTTTATTATTGGTAATAGATAATGTTGAGTTGGCCACAATAATTTCGATGAAAAGTTAGCAAGCAATGAACAAGGATGATAGAAATAAAATTTGCAACCATTTTTTAGATGAGGCAAGACGTTTTCCGTTTACTTTCTCATGACTTGAAGTTGAATAAACAATGCAAAAATTAGGCACCCTAAAAAATAAAGAAGAAGAAGAAAATGTTAAAGTTCTTAACTGTTTATTTTAACACCAAGAAGGGGCACGAAGGCCCATATGCTTTTATTTAGTCAAAGTAGTGGCATACAACATCAACACAAAATGCCCTACAGAAAAGTGGCAGTGACAAATAGGTCCGAAAGTTTTATAAAGAAGACTCCGGATAGAAAAATAAAAATGTGACCGATGGCTAGGAGGAATGATTTTTGTGGCCCTTTGGCCGAGAATGCGACGGGTCGTCGGAAGAAGTCGGCCAACTAACATGGGTGCCATGCCTCCTCCAAACAAACCGTCGGTGGTGAACAGGAACCCGATCGTGAGCCTCCAACTTGATGGCAAGGTTTCTTCTCGCACACCATGCCACCTTATTGCTGAAGAACAACTGGGGGAGGAGACCTTAGCAGCGGTAGCCGAAGCAACACTCCACCATGGATCCCGACCAAAGAGTCCCAACATAGGATTCAACAGCTAGTCCTCAACACGAGCTTGAGGGAGAGGAGCACTGGGCGCTATATTGTTCATCGAAGAGAAGAGTACTAAAAACAAACCTACAACAACTACCAACCGGACCTCTCCCCGCCTCATTGTTGGCCACCATGGCCACCGAAGATTTTTTTTTTGAAAAGGGGGTTCGCCCCAGTCTCTGCATCAGAACGATGCATACGGCCAATATTATTAAAAGGTAAAAGATCCAACATGAGTCTCCAAGTCTTACACACAGTAGTAGACAAATGCTCACGAAGAGCAAAAGATGAAAAGCAAAGCCACAACCGGCTGGCATAAAAAAATAGGAGCACTACATGCCTATCCTATTACATGACCGCCATCCAAACCGGTTGAAAATATCCCATGCTACCATCTCCCATCGGGTAGACGTAGTAACCAAACGCTCCCTGGCCTCCGTCTGAGTGAGTAGCGACCACATACGGATCAACGCAGTGGCCCTGAAGATAACCTGCAAAAAGTGAATGTTTGTTGTTCTGTTAAAACCAGATCATTTCTGTAGTTCCAGACTGCCCAAAATAAAGCACAAACGTCTACACAAATGTGCCTCGCTGTATCTGAATCTATCTCATCGAGCCACGTCCCAAATAATGTGTTGATGGAATTTGGCGGATTAATATTAAAAGCTATGTGAACCGACCGCCACAAAATTTGGGCCAGCGGACAATCAAGAAAGAGGTGTTTGATTGATTCATTATGGTCGCAAAAGCTACATCTTGTAGAGCCAATCCAGTTACGTTTTGCCAAATTATCCTTAGTCAAAATAACTTGTTTATGCACAAACCACATAAACACTTTGATTCTCAAAGGAACCTTAACTTTCCAGACATGCTTCGAGGTAGGAATCACGCTAGAGTGAATAACATCCAGATACATGGATTTGACCAAGAACACTCCATTCTTAGTGAGTTTCCAACACAACTGATCTGGCTGTCGAGACAACTGGACATCCATCAATCTTCTCACAAGATGGAGCCAGGCTTTCCAACGGTTTCCCACTAGCGTCCTCCGAAAATGAATATTGAGTGGAGTGGAGTGCATAACTGTTGCAACGTAAGCATCTCTACGTTGAACAATGTTATACAAAGATGGATATTGAAGTGCAAGGGGCGTCTCCCCAAGCCACGTATCCTCCCAGAACCTTGTAGCAGCTCCGTTACCGACTAAGAACCTTGTCCTATTGAAAAAAGTGGTTTAACTCTCATCAATCCTTTCCAAAATGGTGAATCAGTCGGCCTCACTATCACCTGGGACAAGGTTTTAGAGTGAAGATACTTATTACGCAAGATCTGAGCCCAAGTGGCCTCCGTCTTGGTAGAAAGCTTAAACAACCACTTGCTAAGGAGACATCTGTTCTTGACTTCCAGGTTCTCAATACCTAGACCCCCTTGGTCCTTCGGCCTACAGATGATGTCCCATTTAGCAAGTCTGTATTTTCGCTTAATCTCATCACTCTGCCAAAAGAAGCGTGATCGATAGAAATCAAGCCTCTTCCTGACTCCAACCGAAACCTCAAAAAAGGATAGAAGAAACATAGGCATACTTGTGAGGACCAAATTAATAAGGATTAATCGTCCTCCGTATGACATGAGCTTACCTTTCCAACAGCTCAATTTCTTCTCAAAACGATCCTCAATGCACTTCTATTCTCTGTTGGTCAGCTTACGATGATGAATGGGTATACCTAAATATGTGAACAGTAAAGCCCCTAATTCACATCCGAACAATCGTTTGTACGCCTCTTGGTCATCATTAGCTCTTCCAAAACAGAACAATTCGCTCTTGTGGAAGTTAATTTTTAACCCGGTCAATTGTTTAAATAAGCATAACACGAGCTTCATGTTTCACGCTTTCGCCAAGTCGTGCTCCATGAAGATGATAGTATCATTAGCATACTGAAGAATTGAAACACCTCCATCAACTATGTGCGGAACAAGGCCACCTACCTAACGCGCATCATTAGCCCGTCCTATTAGAGTGGTCACCATGTCTACCACTATGTTAAATAGGATAGGTGACATCGGATCCCCTTGCCTCAACCCTTTGTGTGTTTGGAAGTAGTAACCTATGTCTAAAGGAGCTCTACAAGTGTCTCCGAAGGTACATGTTGAGTTGGCGTATTTCGAGATTAGGATTTGTCACTCCGATTGTCGTAGAGGTATCTCTGGGCCTTCTCGGTAATGCACATCACTATAAGCCTTGCAAGCAATGTGACTAATGAGTTAGTTGCGGGATGATGCATTACATAACGAGTAAAGAGACTTGCCGGTAACGAGATTGAACTAGGTATTGGGATACCGACAATCGAATCTCGGGCAAGTAACATACCGATGACAAAGGGAACAACGTATGTTGTTATGTAGTTTAACCGATAAAGATCTTCGTAGAATATGTGGGAGCCAATATGAGCATCCAGGTTCCGCTATTGGTTATTAACCGGAAACATGTTTCGGTCATGTCTACATAGTTCTCGAACCCGTAGGGTCCACACGCTTAAGGTTTTGGTGACAGTTTTATAATGAGTTTAGGAGTTTTGAAGTACCGAAGGAGTTCGGAGTCCCGGATAAGATCGGGGACATGACGAGGAGTCTCGAAATGGTCGAGACGTAAAGATCGATATATTGGACGACTATATTGGGACATCGGAAAGGTTCCGAGTGATTCGGGTATTTTTCGGAGTACCGGAGAGTTACGAGAATTCGTCGGGGAGTATATGGGCCTTATTGGGCCATACGGGAATAGAGGAGAGAGGCCAAAAGGAAGGAGGCCTGCGCCCCCCCTCTGGTCCGAATTGGACAAGGGGTGCATCCCCCTTTTCCTTTTCCCTCTCCTCCTCTTTCCTTCTCTCCTACTCCAACAAGGAAAGGAGGAGTCCTACTCCGGTGGGAGTAGGACTCCCCCCTGCGCCCCTCCTCTGGGCCGGCCGCCTCCCCTTGCTCCTTTATATCACAGGCGGGGGCACCCCATAGACACAACAATTGATCTCTTGATCTCTTAGCCGTCTTGTGTGCCCCCTCCACCATAGTCCTCGATAATATTGTAGCGGTGCTTAGGTGAAGCCTGCGGCGGTAGAACATCAAGATCGTCCCACGCCGTCGTCTTGTGGAACTCTTCCCGACACCTCTTTGGATCGAGTCCGGGATCGTCATCGAGCTGAACGTGTGCTAGAACTCGGAGGTGCTGTAGTTTCGGTGCTTGATCGGCCGGGCCGTGAAGACGTACGACTACATCAACCGCGTTGTTCTAACGCTTCCGCTTTCGGTCTACAAGGGTACGTGGACAACACTCTCCCCTCTCGTTGCTATGCATCACCATGATCTTGCATGTGCGTAGGAAATTTTTTGAAATTACTACATTCCCCAACAATGTCATCATTCACTTTAATCCCAACACTCCCTTTTTGCGTGAAGGATTATACCTGGTTTCTCCAGGCCTGATCAAAACCTTTCATACGCAAAGCCTGTTGAAGGAAGGGCCATTTGACTTTATCGTATGCTTTCTCAAAATCCACTTTGAAAACAACTCCATCGAGTTTTTTTGAGTGAATCTCATGGAGCGTTTCATGCAAGACAACAACCCCTTCTAGGATGTTTCTGTCTGGCATAAAAGCAGTTTGGGACGGTTGCACCACAGAGTGCGCAATCTGTGTAAGCCTATTAGTCCCAACCTTGGTGAAGATTTTGAAACTAACATTAAGAAGACAAATAGGCCTAAACTACTCAATGCGAACGGCCTCTGTCTTCTTAGGAAGTAAAGTTATCGTTCCAAAATTCAGCTGAAACAATTGAAGCTGTCCAGAGAAAAGCTCATGGAACATCGGAAGCAAATCCCCCTTAATAAAGTGCCAACATTTTTTATAAAACTCTGCTGGAAAACCATCCGGCCCTGGAGCCTTATTATTCTTCATTTGTGAAATGGCCTCAAACACCTCTTTCTTCGTAAAAGGGGCAGTCAAAATCTCATTCTCGTTAGTCGCAAGTTGAGGAACATCCTCAATTCTGGATTCATCTAAGGATACGAAATTATCCTCCGGAGGTCCAAACAACTGCTTATAATAGTTGGTTATATAAACTTTTAGATTCTCCTGACCTAAAATCGTCCCTTCGTCCTGTTCTAGTTGGAAAATCCTCTTCTTGCGATGCTTGCCATTAGCAATCATGTGAAAGAATTGAGTGTTATCATCCCCTTGGATGATTTTTCAAACCTTAACTCGCAAAGCCCACTTCAATTCCTCCTCTCGAAGAAGTTCTTTCAGTCTCAACTCAGCCTCCATCTTAGTTTCCAGCTCGCTGGTATCTAAAATAGAAATTTCGGCTTTTACATCTAGGGCTTGAATAAGTAAAAGGAGCCGTTCCTTCTCAGCCTTATATATCCCATACGTATGCTTAGCCCATCCATGAAGGAAACTTCATAGATGACGAATCTTACACTGCCATCTTTCAATAGGCGACCTTCCTCCTGAGTCTTTAGTCCATTCTCTAGCTAACAAATCAAGGAACCCTTCTCTTTCAAACCATGCTAGTTCTAAAGAAAATGTGTTCTTATTGCCCACATGGGTTTGAGCCCCCGAGTCAACTAGCAACGGCGTGTGATCCGAGATACCTCATGGCGCTGGATCACACTAGGGGAACTTTTGTTCCCACTCGACGCTAGCTAGGACACGGTCTAGCTTCTCAAAAGTCGGGATTGGTAACGAGTTAGCCCAAGTGAATTTCCTACCCGACAGCTCTATCTCTCTAAGATCCAAGCTCTCAATTATGGTATTGAACATAAACGACCATCTGTCGTCAAAATTCTCATTATTATTTTCCTCCCGTCTTCGAATAATGTTGAAATCACCCCCACTAAGATAGGAGCTACTCGTTACCACAAATACGGACAAGATCGGCCAAAAAAATCTGGTTTGAGTTCTGGTTGCGCGGCACCGTATACCGCCACCAATGCCCAATCAAACCCATTTGCCTTTGTTTTGACTCGAAACTTTACCGCAAAATCTCCCATGACCACACTCCAAACTTCCAGAGAGTCACACTTAACCCCAAGTAAAACCCCGCCGGATCTTCCTCGCGGAGGTAGGCAATGCCAGTCGAAGTCGACACCCCCCGATAAAGTGCTAAGAAATTGGGGGGTGAAGTTGTCCCTTCCAGTCTCTGACAGAGCAATAAAATCCAACTGATGCTCAAGAGACGCTTCCGCTAGAAACCTTCTTTTAGCCAAGTCTGTAAGACCTCTACTATTCCAGAAGATGCCTCTCACATTTCATCATGAAATTTTTTAGAGGTACGGATCCTAGCACTTCTACACACAGCCGACACTGGGTAAACCTTCCGTTTCCATGTCCGCTTAGGCTTAATGTGATCCTCCCGCCGGTCACCACAACCGGGCTCAACAGAGATAGCCACCGGACTATCTACATGATTCGAGGCCTCAGGGGAACCGAAACCCTCCTCCTCCTCCGTCTCAGGAAGTGAAGGGTCAAGATCCACACACAAACTATCAAGAGTCTTGACCCCTAACGCATCTATGTCCGAATCATTCATGGGTTTAACAACTGCTATGTTACGAATCAATTCGAAAGCGCGCTCCGCTTCGAGGTCGAGAATATCATTAACGAATTTATTGATTTCAGAGCCATTACTACCCAGAGAGACCCCTAATTGATTTGCATTGTGAACAATCTCATCATTGAAAAAATGCAAAATCGAATTAGACAAACTGACAGACATACCAGTAGTGACCTCAATGTCACGAAGCTTGGCCGCCCGCATAGCGCACCTCAGCTGCATGTCGTCCACATCCGGTTGCTCCTGGAGACGGCTGCTTATCCGCCGCCCCTCAGAAACAGGATCCGGGATCCCGCCAAAAGCTATGACCTCCACCGAAGATGGGAGGGAGAGAAACCGACGACAGAGGTGGAAGGAGGGATTAGAAGTTGGGGGGCAACAAAGGAGTCATTCTCAACGCGGAAGGCTAGTCCATAAAAGTCTGATTGAATCACTAACTCTTTAGAGACGTTCTTAACTTGTCTGGTATGCATATGTCGAGCATGGACACCACACCATTTGAAGGTGCAGGAACCATGGTCACACCTCCCATTTTGTATGGATCATCTTGGTCATTTGGGCTATCCAGACTGCTTGAAATGACATACTTCATTTATAAAACGTTTTAAGTCACTACTTTAGTGATCTAAAACATCTTATATTTGTGTACAGAGGGAATATCTAATATTCAAAGGAATTCAACCAAACCTATATATCAGGACAAAAGGAAAAGCATATGCAGGGTTCCAAACCAAAACAATTCCCCTTCTTTATTCCGAACCCCCGCACTTTTCACCCCACACGCCGTTTTCTCTTCTCCCTGTCGTCCGCCTCCTCACTCCCCCCTTTGACTCCGCCTCTCCCCCACCTCTCTCTCTCCATCTCTCTCCTGGCGGCCGTCACCTCACGCGCACCCCGCGGTTGCAGAAACCCGAAGCCTCGTCGCGGAAGCACGAGGCCCAGAGGAAGCAAGAACCCTAGCCCGGGCAGCCCCAAGGTGAGGACGCCTCCGCGCCGCCATTGTCTCCCCCCCTGGCCGGCCCCCTCCCGCGGCGCTTCTCTGGTTTCCCGTCGCCTCCGCGGCGATCTCCGCCAGAAATGGGCGCTCCTGGGGTTTCTTGGCGATTGGACTAGGGGTCAGGGGTGGTTTCTTGGTCCCGTGGGTGGTTTCTTTCTAGGGATTTTACTCCGGATTCCGTGGGGTTTGGGGAGGGTTTTGTCGGGTTTCTTGATTTTTTTTCTTGCGCGGCGCTCGGGTTGGTCATTTCAGCGATTTCGTTGTGTTCTCGCGCGTCCGGTTGCCTGTTTGCAACTCTGAAGGGTCAGATTGGATCTCTGGGTGCAAGAACTCGCCGGAAATTTTGGACCTTTTCTTTTGGAATTTAGGAGCTTCAACAGAATCGGGTAATTTTGGCGCAGTCGGCTGCTGGAATAGCTCGCATGCCTAGAAATTCCAAGGAGGTCGTTATGGTTTTCTTGTTAATGTTCTTTGTGGAGAATTGTTAAATCTTATTATCGCCAGATGGAATTTACTGTTCAGAATCTGAATGCTGCAACATTATCTGAACGTCCATAAATGTATGGTTGAAGTGACGCAAGGCATGCGTGGGTCAGCAGATGAATGTATCAGAATGGCACCATTTCTTGAAAGTCTGGGAAGGTCTATGAGAGAATTCTTCTGGCAGAATTGTGTGCCATAGTCTGTGTTGTGTAGTCTTGCCCATTTATCTTTATGGATTCGAGTAGCTTATGTTTGCAACTGCTATCGAAGTGATTCAGTCTGCTTTAAGAGTATCACAACAATAAATTTCGTGGTATTTAGTTTGTACAATAAATTATTTGCTAATGGTCTAAAATTGCATCATACCATGAAAATTCAGGCTTTAGTTTCATTGTTTTTCTTCTGTTTGGGTGTGACAGATGTAGCTTCATTGTTTGTGTAATGTGTATCGCTTTTGGATTTTTATGGCCCGCAAAGTGAACATGCCTTGAATCATGATAGTTTCAGAGTTAAATTTGCCCTGAAATCTTGTGTATGCATGATCACCTATGGCCATCATTGCAGATTTTGACCTAAAATGGGAGTGGCCGGTCACAACGATCCTTTGTTAGGTGAAACCACTTGTGGGTCTTTGCTGCAGCAACTACAGGTGCTTTGCCAACTCTTCCTCCCTCTAAGAATTATCATTTGTTTCCTTGCACTTTTTGAGAGGTAAATTGAAAACAATGGCAACAAAAATACCATTTCAACTCCTTTGCATCAACAAGAGTGAACATATCATGTTTAATCAGGAAGATACCAGGTTTTATTAGTAACTGGTTTGTGTTATTTCAGCTGATATGGGACGAGGTTGGTGAGAGCGATGATGATCGCGACAAGATGTTACTTCAGCTAGAGCAGGAATGCTTAGATGTTTACAGGAGAAAGGTTGATCAGGCTTCTAGTTCCAGGGCTCGTCTTCTTCAACAACTTGCCAACTCCAAATCCGAGCTTACTAGACTCCTTTCTTCGCTGGGAGAACTGTCTATTTCTGGCGTTATAGTTGTAAGTATCTGGGAATAGCCCCCCCCCAACTCCCATCTCTAACCTAGGTCCTTTGTATATACATGCTACCCAACTATACTTAGTTGATACTCCGTACTTAATGGTTTGTCATACATTTATTTTACTTCTGCATTTCTGCTAGAGTTTATCTTCAAGTATAATATCTCTTCCGCTAATATAGTACATATGTCTCCTTTCTCCTGATGTACAGCCTGACAAGACAACTGGTACAATCAAGGAGCAACTAGCAGCGACATCACCATTCTTGGAACAGCTCTGCAGGAAAAAAGAGAAGAGGGTGAAAGAGTTTGCTGATGTTCAACTCCAAATTCAAACAATACGTGGTGAAATTGCGGGTACTCTACAAGTTGGTGACCACTTGGAAATGCCCCATGTCAACGAGGATGATCTTTCAATGAAGAGATTAAATGAATTTCTTTTTGAACTACAAGCACTTCAAAAGGAAAAGGTTGGTACTGATTCCATAGTTTGCTCTGCACAAGAACTGGTTCTGTTCTGTTAATGTGCCATGTTCCAAACATCAAAGCTCGCTGGGCCTGAAGGCATTTTATGTTTGTCCAGTGCACATAATTTTGAATGTTTGCATAACTTCAGTAATCAATATCCCCCCCCCCCTTTTGACGGTAATCAATACCCCCTTGTTGTTGAAATATAAACTGTGGCATTAGCACATAATCATGTACTCCTTCCGATCCAAAGAAAGTGTCATGCACGGCAATTTTTTGGATCGGAGGGAGTACAGTATAAATGACCAAAGCAATAGGCTACTGATATAGCTGATGACAGTCAGTGTAAAGTCTGTGGTTTGAATGATTATGTAAAATCTCCTGACTTGAAATGACATTCTTAATTTATTTTGTATTGCAGAGTGATAGGTTGCACAAGATTCTTGACTTTGTGAGCTCAGTGCATGATCTTTGTTCTGTCCTTGGGATGGATTTCTTGGCCACTGTTACTGAAGTACATCCTAGCCTCAATGACTCTGTTGGTGCTCACTCCAAGAGTGTTAGTGATGAAACAATATCCAGGCTGTCTAAGATGGTGACCGAACTTAAAGAAGAGAAAGTTAAGAGGCTTGGAAAGGTAAATTTGTAGTGGAGCCTCCGGTTATTGCTTATCCTCTCTTTTGGTGTCTTTGATATCTTTTCATATGTGATCTTATTTCTGATTAAGTGCTATGCTCTCTTAGATTCAAGCTCTAGCTTCCCAGCTAACTGAACTTTGGAACTTAATGGATGCCACTGTGGAGGAACGGCAACTTTTTGATCATGTCACATGCAATATGTCCTCAACATTGGATAGAGTGACAGTTCCTGGAGCTTTGGCTCTTGATGTAATTGAGCAGGTTAAGATGTGTTTCTTCTCTCAGTGAGTTTGGCGTACTGATAAAGTAGTACCTTTGTTGTTCACCCGTGAACTGACATATTTTTTGCACTCTAAAGGCTCAACTTGAAGTTGAAAGGCTGGATCAGCTAAAAGCTAGTAGGATGAAGGATATTGCATTCAAAAGGCAGACTGAACTTGAAGATATATATGCCCAGGCTCATATTGCAATAGATACTAGTGCTGCAAGAGATAGAATACTGTCTGTTATTGATTCTAGTATGTTCGAGCCATCAGAACTACTGGCTGATATGGAGAACCAGATACTTAAAGCAAAAGAGGAGGCCTCGAGCAGAAAGGACATATTGGAGAAGGTTGACAGGTGGATGCTAGCATGCGAAGAAGAGAGTTGGCTTGAAGACTATAGCCGGGTACGCAAAGTTTGTTATGTCACCCTTTCGCTGTCTCCATTTTAATGCTCGAAGATATCAAGTGTGTTTCAGGCATATGGTGCTCCTTTGCACCAGCATTCTTCCAATTCCATTCCCCATGAAGTTGAAACCACTTGCTTGGCTGTGGACTCTCACATTGATGTTCTCTTATTGGCAGGATGATAACAGATACAGTGCAACTAGAGGCGCACATCTGAACCTCAAGCGTGCAGAAAAAGCTCGTGTTTTGGTTAATAAAATCCCAGGTATGTTCTGAAAATGGTTTCTTCCTGGGAATTGCATCACATTACCTTATGGCCGCTGGCTTAGGGCGCATTATATTACACATACTTGCATGATATGTGATGGGAACGTGAGTGCTAGTGCTAACCTGACCTAACTTTTCATGCATATCTTTACTGCAGCCATTGTTGACATGCTGGTGGCGAAGACCCAGGCTTGGGAACAAGAACACAACACAGCATTCACCTACGACGGTGTCGCACTTCTTGCGATGCTGGACGAATACAGAATCCTGAGACAGGAGAAGGAGGAAGAGAAGCGAAGAATGAGGGTTAGTATTGCTTTTGTGCTGTTCCTTTTGCCCTGCCCAACGGCTATGTCCCGAGTCATCTCTCTGAGTCCCATGTTTTACTCAACTGTTCTATGTGCCATCCATTACAGGACCAGAAGAAGATAAACGACCAGCTAGCTGCCGAGCAGGAGAAGCTGTTCGGGTCGAAGCCGAGCCCAGCCCGGCCGCAGTCTGCAAAGAAGATGCCTGGCCCTCGGGCCAATGGCGGCGCGGTGAATGGGACGCCGAACCGGAGGCTGTCGGTTCAGCAGCAGAACGGCGTGCGCTCGGCGAGCCGGGATGGCCGCAGGGAGAGTGTCAGGCCATCGGCGCCGGTGAACTACGTGGCCATCGCCAAGGACGACGCGGCTTCGCAAGCGTCTTCGACCTGACACGTATGGCTGGTGCCAGTGTCGGAGAAGTATAACTGTGCAGTAGTCGGGAGATTATAGAGCTTAAGCTTAGCTTAGCTAGGTGGAGCGAGAGTTTAATGTGATGATAGTCATGGCGGGAATCGCCTTTGTAACTCTGGATGGATGTTCGTCTCGTGTTGTAGATCGAATGCAGCTGGTGCTATGAATAACTGACACTTTTACAATGTTCCATCACCTGCGTGCGTACTTTATTTAGTGACCAACTTTTACACGACCAACTTGTCAGTCTTGCACTTAAAATCAGCTCGAATCATCTAACACTTCAGCAACAAGCAACTGAAAAGTAAGAGAAAAATCATGGCGACACAAAGCCAACACAGCAATCAGGATCTGAAGAAGCTATGTACATCACTCAGTTGTCTCGGTTTCAGTAATCCGTCGGAGGCTGGCGGGGATCGTAGGCCACGGCCTCGGTCTCAACTTGATGATCCTTCTGCAGCTGCTTCTCCTCCCTCTGCCGCGCCTTCTTGCTCACCTTGTCACATCAGAGCATTACGGAATCAGCACAGGGCATCGCTGATGAGGCTAATCACGGGGGCGACTCGAGGGATGGGACTGCTCACCTTGTGGGATCTTGGTTGGAGCCGGTGCTCCGACGACGCGGCCGCCACCTTGCGCCGCGGCAGGTTCCTGGCCCCCCTGAGCCGGTTCTTGCCGGGCCTGTAGCAGCTCAGGCCGCTCCGGCCGCCGGCGCTGGAGCCGTCGAAGCTGATGGCGGACACGTCGTTGGAGCCGCAGCTCTCCTTCTCCTCGATGGCCACGTCCTGCCGCCTCCTGACCACCACCACCCGCCGCCCGGCCACCGCCGACCCGGCGTCCGTCGCGTTCTTGCTCGCGCTGTCGTCGGCGCCGGGCTCGGCCTGCCGCGTCGCCATCCACCGCTCCAGCCAGCTCCACCCCACGTTGAACTCCCCCTGCTCCGACCGCGACGACCGCTTCTTCGTGCCGCCGCTCCTCAGCTGCCGATCAAGACGAGTTTAGAAGCGACTCAGACCAAATGTAGGCTACTCGATCGTTGCCTCAAAGCTCTCCCATAGCGTGACTATGTGCGTACCTGCTGCGAGAAGGCGTAGGCGAGGGCCCGCTCGCGCCGCGTGGTGGCCTCCATCTTGCTCTGGATCCTCATCCTCAGCACGTTGGAGCTCAGCGTGCTGTCGTCCCACTCCTCCTGAAACATCACATTTTTTATAATAAGCTCACTGTTCATTTAGGTGCCAAATTAAGCCGTAGCACTAATTTTCTTGACCAAAGTGATGCCATTGCAGTCAAGTCCCTGTGTAGTACAGTGTAGCAGCAGCAGCAGCAAAAGCTCTGCAGTACCTTGGCTCTGAACACCTGGGGCCGCGGCTTCTGGCTCTGGCCCGCCCGGTGCTGCGCCGACACCGACGCGCCGTCGTCGCTCAGCCGGAGGTTGCTCAGGGACTCCCCTACCTGGACCTCCACCGACGCAGCGATGGTGGACGCCGAGGCAGCAGGGCTCTTGGGCGCTTCACCGTAGCAGCACTCTTGTCCGGAACTTCTCCTCAGCTCCTCCTGCAGCAAGAGCCCCCTTGCCTGCAGCAAAGGCGAACACGCAAACGGATCGGCATAAGCCATCCGCCATCGGCTTGCAACTAGCTAGAAGCTTCTGAACCAGGATTTTTCATTCAGGAAACGCACCATGAACCTCCTGAATGCGGACTGGATCAGCGTCGCCGCCTCGTCCTCGGTGAACGGCTTCGTCCGCTCGCCGGGGTTCCACTGAGCGTGCACTTGTTCAGCGTGGCCGTGTGCGCCGCCGTTCACGCCGCGGCGACGCTGATCGGCTGCCGCCGGAGCCTGGGCGTCCTGCGTCACCGTGCAGGTCTCGAAGCTCCTGGCCGAGACCGTCCCGTCGTCGTCGTCCTCCCCGTCCTCGGCACCCGCGCCGTTCTCGTCGCCGCACAGGTACAGCCTCAGAGAGCCCCATCTCCTCTTGTGGTCGCCCGGGCTCCTTTCCTGCGAAGAAGAAGAATGTTTGCTCACAAGCCAATGCCACATTGCGCGCGGTAGCCGTGCGACATATACTTTGAGAAATGCACGCACGCTGTGGCCTCCGCGTCCCGCCGACGAGGAGGAAGCGCAGGGGCTCTTGGAGAGGACTCTCCGGACAATGCCGCCGGCGAGGCCCATGGCTCAACTGCACCGTGCCAAGGCCCTGACTCGCTGAGTCACCGACGAGCCCGATCCAAGGCGACGGAGCCGTGCGTGTGGCTAGCTGGGTGCCCTTATAGGGACGGCACCACCACCGGGCTAGCGGCCATGGACTCACTGGACTCGCGCGGTACGGAGGTGGTGAATCCAAACAAAACAGGCTAGATGCGATGCGGTTGCTTTGGTTCGGTGCAAATTTGCGTGTGTAAAGGCAGGCGCAGGCGTTTGATTGGCGGATCCGCACACGCCGCGGTGGCCTTGATGATGACAGACAGGGAGAGGCGAGGCCGGGCGGGCGAGGCCCCATGTGTTGGGTTTTCTTTTGGGCTTTAGAGCTGGACCGGAGCGTCTTGTTCCACACTGCTCTCCCTCTTTTGGACATGTTCTAAAACGCTCTGATCCCCATTAACTTCAGGGGGAGGAGGAGGGGGTTAGTGGTTGAGAGGCCGTGTTTCGCCATGGCCATCATCATTTTGCATCCGGACAGTCACCGTCAGTCCATTCACTCATCATGAAGGGGCTACTCCAGAGTACAGACTAGAGAGATAGCGAACGAACCTCCGGCTGTCGGCGTCTTGCCTGGGTCTGGGTGGGGGTCGTCGTACTGGTACAGGGTTCGGGGTACATACATGGATCTGTCGGCAGGAGCTTACTGACGAGTGATTGATGAGGAAATAACAGAAATTAGCGGGAAAGAATGTCCGGAGATAAAGGCTGTGGACGTGCACCCTTTTCCCACATGGCTTTGCTCGCCTCATCCAACCTAATCTTTTGTTTCGTTTGGCCTTGCTTGCTCCAGGGTGCACCCATATTCCCTTCCCTCTCTCTTCTCCTATAGCCATACTCTGAAACCGTAGCATGCTGCGGATTCCTCCTCCTCATCATCATACGATAAAAGCACACAGGACAGCAAGCACACCAGGGTCGGTACCCGCCTGCCTGCCTGCCTGTTGACAGCAGCCAGCAGGATCTCAGAGCCCGGACCTCAACTCAAATGAAGTCTCGACTCTGAACTGAAGCCCCGACCGTGGCCGACGCATGAATCCTGTGGCACTGGTCTTCATTTCCCTGTGCCAAACCCAAGCCAGTCGAAAAACACAGCTCCGAGCCTCAGGTCGAACTGTGCTGACGGCGCAAACCCCTTGACCTGCTCCTTCAATTATAGGTCGTGGACGGGCAGAGGAGTAACGGCAGGGTTTTCACCGGCTTGGTCAGTTTCATCCGAGAGGCGAGAGTCCGAGAACAGCTGAAGAATTTTCACCACCGCTCCTGGCTGAATCCACCACCCGGCGTCGGCTGGTGCAATGGGGATACCAAAGCAGAAACCGAGTTAGGGTGTGGATGAGCATGTGAACGACGTACAACCGGTGAACTGGGTGCCGCATCTGTCGGAGATCTGATGACATGAGCTAGGAGTTTGAGTTTGACAGCTGGGTGTCCTAGACTTGAAGCCCGAGATGAAGCGTCATCGACATAGGTAGACCAGCTGGCATGCCCCTGAATTGTCCCTCGGTCTCGAGCACATCTGACGTATGTATGCTGCAGTACCAATGACCGGTTATGCGGATCAGGCAGGGCCATCAATCATCATCATACTAAGTAGGAGTACTTACCAGTGGCTCCACGCACTCAATCATTCTGCATCTCTGCTGCACCAATCACGATCGGCCGCGGGGTAAGGGCTCTCTCCCCGCATCCTGAGAGCATTGTCTCTGGATTTATAAGTACCACTAGATCAAGCACGGAGGTCATGAAATAACCAAGCATCGATCAAGTGCCTGCGATTTAGCATAGGGCCATATGCTTCAGTTAATATCATTATCTAAGGCTTAACCCTTTTTTTTTCTTCTCTCAAACACACATCAAAATGCATGTCGTTTGTATATTCTCACTAAAATGGCGTAATCTGAGGTTAAACCTATACATTTTCTTTGTTCCATGGAAGGGAATTGAGATGGCAGGCAATACAATCCTTGATATTATACATAGATGCTAATCATTACTACTTGTGACAACGACTAACAATGTTCTGTGATTTCAGTCTCATGAATGTTAAGAGGAAATAAACAGGAAGCACCGACCACTATTCCTCGTTATCACCAAAAGAAGCTTGTCTACGAAAACTATTTACATGCATCAAACTGTACAACTGCGTTCAAATCAAGCATAATATGCAGGAAATGTTTTGAGATTCTTGCATATGCCATATATGTTAAAGATTAATTCAAGCCACCCTACACAGTGACACACAGATGCCTTTGAGAAAAAAGAACACAAAGGTACCCTACAAAAATATTCTAAAATGCCTCTGCAGTTGGATTAATATAGCATGTTAGCCTGCTAGCAGCTACGCTATCCATTATTAATGGAAGCAAGCATTTCATCTCTCTGAGCAGAGACATAAGAAAAACAATTACAGAGCCAAGTACAGAGAAAACGTACTTGCCATTACAAATGAAGCCAATAAGTAGACAGCCTGTCTGAGAGTCCCACTTTTGTGTTAATGGTGGCTAAGGCCATCCCATCCAAGCCTGCCATGTCAAATAAGGGCATTGCACCCACATAAACACATATGCCGCAAAGCATATATGGATATATGTGCTCGACAAATTATTCATGTCTCTATCAACTGACGCGTTGAACTTTGCAAGACACCAGCTGGTATCAATTTTCAGGGATGCAGCTATAACAGTAGAGCATTTTGGGAACAATACATGCTAGAATTCATCCCAAACTCCGAATGACTCATAAGCCAATCACAGGACAGAATCGCCAACAAAAGCAGAGACAGAAAATGTTAAGGTCAGTTGTCACATGTGATGATGTCCTCGGAGGCTACTAGTTCTGAAGCTGCCCCATTAACATTTGACATATGTTGTTTGCTTCTGTTTACATCAATCCAGCTCATTCCGGGCTCCTTTTCGACCTTTCTTGATCTCATCAGCCTCCTTATCTCTAAAGCATCTTCCCACCGTCCAACTGTTCTGTACACATTTTCAAGAAGAACGTAGCTCAAGTGGTACTGAGGCTTTAACTCCATCATTTTCTTGGCAACCCTTTCTGCTACATCTGGGTTTGAATGTGTGGAAGAAGCACCAAGGATTGGTGCCCACAAGGACGAATCATCTCTGAAAGGTGACTTGTTTATCAGATCTTCAGCCTCCTCCAGAAGTTCTACTCTGCTGAGAAGATCAACAATGCAATTGTAGTGTTCGATTCCGGGAGCAATGCCATAGTCTTTGCTCATAGATTTGAAGTAGTTCCGTCCTTGCTCAACCATTCCAGTATGATTACACGCAAAAAGAACACCAATGAAACTGACGTAGTCGGGTTTCGCCCCTTCGCTGACCATCCGATTGAACAAATTGATAGCGTGCTCAGCATGGCCATTCTGAGCGAAGCCGCCAATCATGGCATTCCAAGTAATTGTGTTACGGACACTGCTCGCTTCAAAAACTCTATAAGCATAGTCTACAGCGCCACATTTTGCATATAGGTCTACAAGTGCAGACTCAACAACCACATCTCTCCAGCCTCCACTCCTTAGAAACCGGCAATGGATCTCTGTTCCTGGCTTTACAGAAGATAGGCCAGCACATGCCCTTAGAATAGTCCCCAAGCTATATGAGTCATCGCATTCCCTATCCATCTGCCGAAACAGCACAAGAACCTTCTCATACTCCGTGTTATTGCAATAACCTCCAAGCAACGCACACCATGAAACTGCATTCCTGATCTGCATCTTGTCAAACACCTTGCGCGCCTCCAACATCGCCCCGCACTTGGCGTACATGTCCAGCGTGCTGCTCTCCACGATCACATTCCCACAGAGACCACGGGTCAGTACCTGAGCATGCGCCTCGCGGCCCTGCCTCGCCCTCTTCAAGTTCCCTAGCGCTGTCATCATCGAACCAAATGTGCAGCCATCCAGCTCAACCCCATTCGTCATGACCATAGTCCGGAACCATCTCACAGCCTCCTCAAACCAATCGTTCCGCACAAATGCTGATAACAGCGACGTGTAGCATATCCCATCAGGGGCGCGCATTTCCTCGAACGCCTTCCGTGCATCACCTGGCGAAGCCGCATGGCCGTACATGTCGACTAGCGCACTCAGCACGATGTCGTCGTCGCTGAATCCGCGGACAAGGATGCTCCCGTGGACGCAGGCGCCCGCGCTGCGGTCGTGGAGCACAGCGCAGGCCTTGACGGCGGCGGAGAATGCGTGGGCGTTGGGTGAGACACCGTCCGCGCCGGCGGCCATGGACCTGAGCGACTGGAGCGCGCGGCGGGGAAGCCCCGCGCGGAGGAACGCGGCGAGGATGGAGGAGTGCGCGACGACGTCGCGCTGAGGGAGGTCGTCGAACGCCCTGAGCGCGTGGGGGAGGTGGCGCGGGAGGCGGACGTAGAAGGCGAGGAGGGCGTTGGCGAGGTAGCGGTCGTTGAGGAGACCCGCGCGCGCGGCGCGGGCGTGGAGGCAGTACCCGAGACGGGGCGGCGGGTGGCGGAGGAGGACGGCGGCGAGGGAGAGGGGGGACGAGGCGTGCGCGGCCGCGAGGCGCACCGCGGCGGGTAGGTCCTGGGCGTCGAGGAGGCGGAGCACATCGCGGTGGGGCGCGGACAAGGTGATCCTCGGTGCTGGCATCGGGACGCGGCGCTCCAGCCGCCGGGGCGTGGCGCGGTGTCCCGGCGTCGTGTTCTTTTATTTTTCTCGCGGAGGAATGCAGGGCACAAGAGAGACTTGAAATTTCATAGTGGACTTTTCATGGGGCCGACCGATTGAGGCCAAAATTACCAGTACTGTTTTTCTTTGGGTCTGTCTATGTTACATCTAGATGTGAGATAATATCTCACATCTAAGATGATGTCATTCTTTTTTAGTTGTCCAGCCAAGCTGTTGTTTTATTGTTTGTTTGTTTTTCTTTTTTAGATATCAAGTTTTTTTTTATCCAGCTCAGTTTTTGGAGAAAAAAATGACGCAAAAAATAGATGAAGAATAGATCACAAGTACTACAAGGTGTCGAACTTCCAACCTCCTACTCCTAAACACACACTATAGCCGCTAGAACTAAGGCCTGTTCTTACGTACTCATAAACGCGAACAGTTAATAACACGGTCACCGTTAGATCTGGTCATAAGCTCCCTAAAAACAATCTGGTTGCTAGCTACGCGTAAAAAAACTGATCGCTAGCTTTTTCACGGAAAAACTGATCGCTAGTCCAAACGTCGATTTTTTAGATTTTGTGTCTGATCGTTTTACATTCAAGTACATCTCTCATTGCTAGCTTGTAGGTTACCAACGTTTTCTTTTTGCCTTTTTGTTTTTGTGTTTTTCACTCTTATTATTTTATAGTTAATTTTCTGTAAGGGATAGAGTTTGGTCAAAACACATTTCAAAAAACATGTTCACAAATTTACATATTTTTTAAATTATAAAAATGTTAATGAATACCAAAAAATTCTAATATACGGTGAACAATCCTCTAGTATGACGATCATTTTCTGAACACAAACAATTTTTTTTGCAAATATACAGTGAACATTCTTTTTTGATATAGGGTCAACTTTTAAATATACGATGAACTAAAAGTGAACTTTGATATATACATTGAACTAAAAGCAAACAGAAAAAACAAGAAAACGAGAAAACCAAATAGAGAAATAGATAAATAAGAAGAGAACAAAAATGAACACATCTTGATTTGTTTTAAAACTTTGATAAACACGAATAATTTTAGAAAAATGAACAAATTTACGTATTTGAAACATTTATTGAAACTTGTGAATTTATGAAAAGGAAAAAGAATCATAAAAATGAGATCCATTTTTGAAAATAGAAAAATTAAAAGCAGAGAAAAACCAATGAAGAAAAATGATAAAAACAAAAACATGAAGAAAACAAAACAAAAATGTATCCTAGCTACTTGGGCTGGCTCATCTGCAGCTTTGTTTCACTCACGAGGTTGACTTGCGGCTAGAATAAAAAGGTCGACCCTAGTGACAAGTGGAGGGTGGACTTTCAATTGGGAATTTAAAAGATCCGACCCTAGTTGCGGGTCGAGTTTAGACTTGCAACTGGGACCAAAAAGGTTGGACCCTAGTTGCGAGTCGAGGGGTGGAGTTGCAACTAGGAAAAGAAAAGGTCGAGTCCCAGTTGCGAGTCGGCCGTGGAATTGCAACTGGGAAAAAAGATCGGATCCCAGTTGCGAATCGAGGGTGGACTCACACTTGGGACTAAAAAAAGGTCGGACCCCAATTGCGAGCCGAAGGTGGACTTGCAACTCGGACAAAAAAGATTGAGCCCTAGTTGCGAGTCAAGGGTGGACTTGCAACTCTGACAAAAAAGGTTGGGCCCTAGTTGCGAGTCAAGGGTGGACTTGCAACTCTAACAAAAAAGGTTGGGCCCCAGTTGTGAATAAAGGGTGAACTTGCAACTCGGACACAAAAGGTTAAGCCCCAGTTGCGAGTCGAGGGTGGACTTGCAACTCGGACAAAAAAGGATGGGCCCTAGCTGTGAGTAAATGGTGAACTTGCAATTCAGACAAAAAAAGTTGGGCCCTAACTGCGAATAAAGGGTGGACTTGCAACTCGGAACAAAAGGTTGGACTCCAGTTGCGAGTCAAGAATGGACTTGCAACTCAGACAAAAATGGTTGGACCCCTAGTTGCGATTAAAGGGTGAACTTGCAACTCAGACAAAAAAAGTTGGTCCCTAGTTGCGAGTTGAGGGTGACCTTGCAACTTGGGAAAAAAGTCTACCCCCATTTTTGTTGAGAGTGAACTTGCAACTAGACAAAAATGATTGAGGCTCGGTTAGCGAATTGAGGGTGGACTTTCAACTGGGACAAAAAGGCGGTATACATGTCATAAGTCAAGGGTAGACTTGCAATTAGGACCAAAATTGTCGAGACCCGGTTGCGAGTCGAGAGTGCAATTGCAACCGGGAAAAAAGGTGGGCCCCAGTTGTGACTCGAGGGTGGATTTGGAACTTGGAAAAAAAGATCGGACCCCAATTTCGAGTTGAGGATGGACTTGCAACTGGGACAAAAAAATCATGTCCTAGTTACAAGTCGAGGGAGGTATTTTGCAACTGGGACAAAAAGTTTGGGCCCCAATTGTGAGTCAAGGATGCACTTGCAACTAGAAAAAAAATCCGCCCCCAATTGTAAGTCGACGATGAACATGCAACTAGGAAAAAAAAGGTCGGGTCCTATTTGCGAGTCGGGAGCGGACATGCAACTTGGACAAAAAACATTAGACTCCAGTTGCGAGTCAATGATGTACTTGCAACTGGGACAAAAAGATCAAGCCTCGATTCTGAGTTGAAGACCGACAAAAGCAAAGCGGACAGGCCTAGACAACAACATAATATACATAATAAACACACAACAACAAACAAGGCGGAAGGTGGAGAGATCGCTTGCGAAATAAATTAACGATGAATAAAAAACTTATAATTTTTAAAATCATGGATTTAAAAAGACAAAAAGAAAACAAAAAACTAAAGTTTATAAACAAAAATAAAATAATGAAAAAAACAAATAAGGAAAAGACAAACAAGGGTGTTACCCTTGCGTGTTAACCTTTGGTGCTTATAAGGTTCTCTCCATTTCTTAGGTGTCGAAAGGTTTTGCTGGATGAAAAGCGGAAATGAGGTGAGAATGTAAGAGTGCTTAATCGGTGTCAAACAGGCAAATGACAAGCACTTACGAAAGAAAAGTTCGACACAGCACACATCGCACGCAAAAACAAACACATGCGACCAAGGCCCGATGCAACTGGAAAAAAAAGGCCAGACAAGCAACAGCGACACACAATCCTAAAAAATGCAACAACGACACACAACTGCCTCAACAAAAATACAGCGATGCACGACGGGGCTACTCAGGATACCGCAACGCGGGGTAACGCACGGATCATCGAGTGCACGAATTTTAAAGACAAACGTCCAATGGCTAAGAACTTAGATGTGAGATAGTTATTTCACATCTAGATGTGAAATAACAAACCTGTTTTTCTTTACCCTTGTATAAGGATGAGATTTTCTAAAAAAAAAGATGAGACCAGCATGAAATGGCCTTGCTTTGAAAATATTTCAAGATCTGGCCTTTTTTACCATGCGTTGACCATGGAGATAGCCCCGTAGTCCTATACCCGCGACTTTAGGCGGCCATCGAAGATTTAAGTATCCGCGGGGCCGTGGTGGCACACGGCACATAGGCGCAGCCCCAGTCGGCCGCCTCCCAACCCAAGAATAAAGAGGAGTTCCCCCTCTCCCCAACTCAAATCCCCTCTAATCTACCTGGAGTCGAGTGTTTTTACCGTGGATCTTGCTCCCTTATGTTGGCCGAGGTATTTTCCTCCGGGTTTCTTTGAGTGTTTGGTACATCAAAACACATAAAATCATAATATAACTGTCATCTAACTTTAAGCGTGCGGACCCTACGGGTTCGAGAACTATGTGGACATGATCGAGACACATTTCCGATCAATAACCAATAGCGGAACCTGGATGCCCATATTGGTTCCTACATATTCTATGAAGATCTTTATCGGTCAAACCGCAATAACAACATACATTATTCCCTTTGTCATCGGTATGTTACTTACCCGAGATTCGATCGTCGGTATCCTCATACCTAGTTCAATCTCGTTATAGGCAAGTCTCTTTACTCGTTCTGTAATGCATCATCCCGTCACCAACTCATTAGTCACATTGCTTGCAGGCTTATAGTGATGTGCATTACCGAGAGGGCCCAGAGATACCTCTCCGATACTCGGAGTGACAAATCCTAATCTTGATCTATGCCAAGCCAACAAACACCTTCGGAGACACCTGTAGAGCATCTTTATAATCACCCAGTTACGTTGTGACGTTTGATAGCACACAAGGTGTTCCTCCGGTATTCGGGAGTTGCATAATCTCATAGTCAGAGGAATATGTATAAGTCATGAAGAAAGCAATAGCAATAAAACTTAACGATCATTATGCTAAGCTAATGGATGGGCCTTTTCCATCACATCATTCTCCTAATGATGTGATCTCGTTCATCAGATGAAAACACATGTCTATGGTCAGGAAACTTAACCATCTTTGATTAACGAGCTAGTCTAGTAGAGGCATACTAGTGACACTTTGTTTTGTCTATGTATTCACACATGTATCAAGTTTCCAGTTAATACAATTCTAGCATGAATAATAAACATTTATCATGATATAAGGAAATGTAAATAACAACTTTATTATTACCTCTAGGACATATTTCCTTCAGAGAGCACCTCACACTAGGTGCTCCGGCGTGACCTCGGCCGTCGATCTCGAGATCGAACGGTCATCATTAATGTTTGCTGACCCCCCAAATACCATAATTATGTGCAGGTCCACAAACATTGATATTGCCGGTTGGATCAAATAGCGCCTGATATTCTCCCGGTTTCATTCCATCGGAATGTCTTGAATCTTGTTGTTTTGGTTGCATTTTTAGCACTAGATGAAACCCTAGTTCTTTGATTTCCTAATTTTTGGGCCATGTTTGTTCCTCTCCATTTATTTTAATTTTGGTTCAAATCAATAACAATGTGTGTTTGTACCACATATAACCATTGACTTGGATTTGAGATAGAATATTTTTAGTCATGAACTAAAAATAAAATTGTTGTTTTTGTGTGTATAGGTGCAAATAAATTTGAATGTCATGTTATTTTGGCACATATGTGATGATCATGTCATTCTTGAAGGCGTGTTTGAGTGAACACATTGCTTTCATTCATGGCGATGCATCATTGAGTATGTGGCATAAGTAGATATATGTTATGTTGGTTGCAATGTATCTATATGGTGACACTTTAGTAATGTTTCCCCCAATATAATGTATGGATGTAAGAGTCAAGTTGAAATAGATGTGTCATGTTATATGTATGGATGTGTAATGTTGTTGTGTCATGTGTGTGGTGTTCATGACATATTCAAATCCATGCATATGTTTGACTCAAAGGCTACATTACACATCCATGTATGTCTTACTAAATTTGTTTGCAAGTATGAATGTTGTCATAGATGTATGTATAAATTTGTTTGCAAGGACTAACTTCCTTGGCATCAAGTCTTGGAGGAATGAAGTTGTTTGCCATTCACCTTGAGGATTCAACAACTTGTTGGAGGAGGCGACCAACCATCATGGGCATCGTAGCTCCTTTAGAACCACTATCGCTCATGCTCAGGATCCCCATCAGAGGCCTTTTCTAGATTAAGGGAGCATACCCCCATCAAAGAAAGGAAAAATCTACCAAGGCAAAGTACCAGGAAGCAGAGCCGAGGCTGGCCTTCGCACCTAGTCTCCCTCTCTCACCAAGATGGTAGATGTAAGTGCATCTAGTGCCCCTTAGTGATTTTGTTGTATTGAAGACTTATAGGTTAAGGGACTAATGTGTTTATGAGTGTACACGGGTCTATAAGTCTGTGAGGAGTTTGATATTTACAGAGAAAGTCGACCCCTAAAATTGAATATCTTATTTCAAGATTTTGGTATTCTGAAGACTTTCATGAAGACTTTGAAAGTGAAGAAATTGGTGTGTCCGTAAAGACTTGATATTCATGTGAGGAATATGAAGCTTGAAGACTTTCGTTTTCATAGTTTTGTTTTTCTCTTTCTTGAGTCATAGGAAACACCGTACTGTTAAAGGGGGTCGAGGAAATACTAAGGAAAAATTTCCATATGATGCTCAACTCAAAATCCTACACCTACCAATCCCTTCGAGTGAAGCCATTGGAAATCTCATATAGTTTAGTCAATTTCTTTAGTGACAGAGACAAAGTTCTTACAGTCATTGAGAATTTGTTACGACCGAGGAGTTAGGAATTCGCCAAAGGCGGATTGCCTACGATGAGGAACATGATAGCCCTGAGGAATTTGAGAGTCAAATTTCCGACCGTTGTTGTGCTATGCGCCAGCTGTCACAAAATATCTTATCCACATAACGGTCATATCATTGAAGGGCATTTATGTCTTATCATGTCGGGATGCTCCCTAGGCTATAAATAGCCGCCCCCTTCAACCACTAGCTGGTTGGCTGCTCCGAGAGAAACTGACACTGGTCATTTGAGAGCAACCCATCCTCCGAGGACTTTGAGTGAAAATCATCAAGTGAGGAAAATCCAAACCCAAACACCCACAAGCCCAAAGTGATTGAGCATCACTGAAGAGATTGATCCTGCGTGGATCCGATGCTTGTTACCTTTGAAGACTGTGCTTCTTCCAGATGGTTAGGCGTCATGGTCTAGAGCATCCAAGAGGAATTGTGGATTGCCGAGTGACCGAAGTCTGTGAAGGTTTGGAAGTTGCCTGAAGACTTACCACGAGTGATTGGACGAGGTCTGTGTGACCTTAGTTCAAGGAGAATACATTGAGGACTTAGTGTCCTGAGCTGCGTGCTTTCGATGGATGGGTGTCCGGACTGTGTGTCCTCAAGTTTAAATACTCGGCCGCTCCAACCAGACGTATAACCGAGACAAAGCAGCTTGGAACGGTCTACCAAATCATTGTCTTCACCAACCCTCTCGGTTCTATTTCCTCAACTCATTCATTTCCTCATTCTTGTGTTGAGTGTTTGTTCATATCTGTGTTTGAAGACTTTGACTGAAGACTTTCTCAATTTCCTCAGTTCAATTTCTTCAGTTTTTTTGTCTTCATCTTGAGTTATCCTGTGTTTACGCTTTCTGTACTCTGTGTTTGTCTTCATTTCATCATGATGACTATGTGTGTATTCTGTTATGCTTACTT
This sequence comes from Aegilops speltoides, assembly GCA_021437245.1. Taxonomy (NCBI): domain Eukaryota; kingdom Viridiplantae; phylum Streptophyta; class Magnoliopsida; order Poales; family Poaceae; genus Aegilops; species Aegilops speltoides. The sequence goes on along the minus strand of CM038147.1, from coordinate 462,744,125 downwards.
CTGAGTACTTATTCCGCTGCAAGTAGTTCTTCACTAAGGAATTTCCTCACCGGCAAATTCCCCAGTGAAGAATTCATAAAAATCGCCTATTCACCCCCCTCTAGTCGATATAACGCACTTTTAATTGGTATCAGAGCCAGGTACTCCCTTGTTCTGTGTGATTTTGGTTTAACCACCTGGAGTTCTAGTTATGTCGACCGCAGGTATGATCAAGGTCTCTGCTGGGTGTCCTACCTTCGATGGCACGGACTACCCCTATTGGAAGAATAAGATGCGAATGCATCTTGAAGCAATTGACAACGATCTACGTGCGTTGTGGAAAATGGTGTTCCTCACACACCTTCCCCGAATCTCTGCGATGTGAAGAGATTCAAGCAACTCGATTCTCAAGCGAAGAATATCATATGTGGTCATCTGAGTAAAGGGCAGTATGGTAGAGTGAGTGCTTTGGAAACCGCTAAGCTTATCTGGGATAGGCTCTCCAAAGTAAACGAAGGAGTCTCAACTCAACGTGACTCTCGTGTTGACGTTCTTCGCAATCTCTTCAACCGCTTCAAGAGACTCGACAATGAAAATGTTCAGTAAACCTTTGATTGCCTCACTGATATCTCAAATGAGCTTCAAGCGCTCGGTGCCACTGACATCACCGATCATGAGGTGGTGAAGAAATTGATGAGATCACTCGATTCGTCATTTGACACTCTGGCATTGATGATTCAAGAGCGTGCTGATTACAAGTCACTAGATCCCGCCGATATCCTCGAGAGGCTAAATACTCATGAGTTCCAGCTTGCTGAAAAGAGAGATCTCTATGGTTCAAGCTATGGCAAACCACGTGCCCTGAAGGCCAAGGCAGTGTCTGAATCTGAGTGTGAAGATTCTGGTAGTAGCCTTGGTGATCCTGAAGAATTGAGTCAGGAGCTAGCGCTGCTCGTGAAGAAGTTCCAGAAATTCTCAAGATGTGGTCGCTTTGGAAAATCTTCAAGGAGCAGTGATTCCTCATCAAGTGACTATAAGAGAAGGCTATGCCACAAAATGCAAGAAGCCTGGTCACTACATTCAAGATTGTCCTCAGTGGGACAAGGAACTAAAGAAGAAGAAATACAAGGATTACAGTTCTGATGATGCCAAGAAGAAGAAGAAATCTTCAAAGTCCTCATCATCAAAATCCTCGAAGTCTTCATCCCACAAGAAGAGCAGCTCCAAGAAGGCTTGGGCATTCATTGGCAAGGAAATGGATTCTGAGGCTGAATCTAAGGATAATGTGGAAGAAGAGGAATCCGAGGAGTCTGAGTTAGGTGTGGAGAGTCTAGCTCTTGCTACTGCATTTGTCAACAGGTCTATCTTCAACTCTGAAGAAAATGGCAACACCAACAACGCTGATGAAGGCAATGATGACTATGCCCCCACCTACTGCTTCATGGCAAAGGCTGCTAAGGTAACTAAATACCCCTCCTCTGAATCAAGTGAGGATGAATCTGATGAAAATCTTAAGCCTAGCTACTCTAAACTTGCTAAGATTGCTGTGAAACAACAAAAGGCTATTGGAAAACTTCAAAACATGCTAGACAAAAGTGATGATATGTTGGGTGAAGAAATGGACCGCACTAAAGACTTAGCGAAAATCTTGAGAGACTTGGTCTAAGTTTGACAACCTTGAGTCATCATAAAACACTCTTAGCGATCACGAGAAGCTTTCTTGAATTTCTTCAAAGAAAGCAAGATCTTGAAAGCTAAGAGTGAGTTATGAATCTTGAAGGAGCGCGATTCATTACTTGCTCAACAAATCAGCGCCACTCGAGAAGAATTTGATCCTCCATGTTTAAAGTGCATTGAGCGTGAATCGCTAATTCTTCACCAATGTTCAAATGCTTCAAATGTTACAAATTCTTCACCGCCTCTGCTATCACTAATTCCTTATCGAGGACATTGCTAGTTTCACTTGACAATGCAGGGCTGAAGGAATTGTATATGGCGAGCATGTACAAAAGCCTCAAAGGGCATCGACTCGTTGTGATGTGCTTAAAAGCAGATCCTCAACGAAACCCTAGGAAAAAGGGTATTGCCTTTGAGAGGAAACTCAATCTTGATGGAACATATTGGAAGCTTTGCGGTATCCCAAAACCTCATGGGTTGTGCAAAGGGACCTCCATTGATCCATCTAACTTATCTGGCTTTACATGTGAATCTCCTCATTCTTCCGATGAGTCATTCGACTCAACTATAAACTGTTCAAAAATCAGAATGGTGAAGTATTTGCTAGATATGTTGGCACTAACTGCAGGAACAGTTCCCCTATGAAGAAAATCTGGGTTCCCAAAAGTTATGTTGAAAGTCTTCAGGTGAATGTCCTCATGACACCACCAGTGAAGAATAGGAACCCCAGATCAAACTCTTCATATGGACCAAATTCTTCATATGGATCCAAGTCCTCATAGGAACCAAATTCCTCACATGGATCAAATTCCTCAAAAGGATCAAAGTCCTCATATGAACATCATCGTGCTAACAACTCTGTTTCGCAGGGTAGAGCTAAGGGCTATGAATATGTGCATTATTCTTCAAATCATTATGTTCATAAGTCCTCGAAGAATTTCTCTGCTTATTCATATGCTTACCCTAACCCCTCTTACGTAAAATGAAATGGTTTGGCATCTTTGCCACCTTTCTCATATGGTGCTCGCAGAGTGATGAACTCTTTGCCACCCCTTCAGATGTGGGTGGTGAAGAAAAAGAACTAATCTCTTATGCAGGGTCAGGTCTCCAGTCGTGCTTAAAATGACTGAAGAATTTGCTGGGGGCCTGACAAGCTGCCTGAAAGGACGCAGACAAATCATGATGAAATGAACTTTCATTTCACACGTCCTCATACTGATTATCTGATCAAATTGTTTGATGGAATTGAACTGATGATACTGATGTCATATTCTTCACTGATGAAGTATATGAGTGTGTAAGCTGCACTAATTCATCTGCAGGATGATCAACCCAAAGCAAACGAGTGGGTCCTCGACAGTGGTTGTACAAATCACATGACTGGTGACAAGAATCTATTGATGGATGCTCCATTAACACTGTCACATCTGAAGCATATCATCTTCGCTGACAAAGGCAAAAGTCAGGTATTGGGTCTAGGTAAGGTTGCGATCTCTAAGGATCGACACATGGACAAAGTCATGCTTGTCGAGTCCTTAGGATACAACCTCATGTCTGTCTCAATGCTTTGTGATCTTGATATGGTTGTTGTCTTAGGCAAGTATCGTTGTGTTGTGATCATGGAAGCTGACAATTCCAAAGTCTTCGAAGGCTTTAGGAGAGGAGACTTGTACATTGTTGATTTCTCTACAGGACCACAACCTGCCGTGTGCTTACTTGCAAAAGCTTCAGAAGGCTGGCTATGGCATCGACGACTTGGTCATGCTGGCATGAGGAATCTGCACATGCTCACGAAGAAGAAGCATGTCATTGGCATTGAGAACGTCAAATTCCTCAAGGATCACTTGTGTGGTGCCTGTGAAGTTGGAAAAATGACCAAGGCCAAGCATCCAGCGAAGACTATCATGACCACCACTCGACCATTTGAATTACTTCACATGGATCTCTTCGGTCCTAATCATTATTCTACTGTGACTAATGATGCATCTCTATATGGCTTTGTTATTGTTGATGATTACTCTCGTTACACATGGGTACACATTGTTACTTACAAACATGAAGTGTAGGAAGTCTTCAAACGATTTTCCTCGAGGGCTTCAACCAACTTTGGTGTGAAGATCAAGCACATCAGGAGTGACAATGGAACTGAGTTCAAGAATTCCGGTCTTGATGGCTATCTTGATGAACTTGGTATTACTCATGAATTATCTGCTCCTTATACTCCTCAGCAAAATGGCGTCGTGGAGCGCAAGAACAGAACTCTTGTTGAGATGGCTCGCACTATGCTTGATGAATACAAAACACCTAATCGGTTTTGGATTGATGCAATTGATACCGCGTGCCACATCATCAACAGAGTATATCTTCACAAATTATTCAAGAAGACTGCATATGAACTCCTCACTGACGAGAAACCCAATGTGAGTTATTTCAAAGTCTTCGGTGCTAAATGTTGGATTAGATATCCTCATCACAATGCTAAATTTGCACCGAAAGCACATGAAGGTTTTATGCTTGGTTACGGAAAGGACTCGCACACCTACAGATTTTTTAACATCGCTCTTCACAAGATTGTTGAAACTGTAGATGTGCGGTTCGATGAAACTAAAGGCTCGCAAAGAGAGCACCTACCTTCTGTGATAGATGAACCAGCACCTTAGGATTCTATCAAGTTCAAGGCTACTGAGGATGTCATTCCTACCGAAGAATCTACTGAAGAATTCATTCCCGAACGCGAAGATCGTCCAAATTGATGTACACGAAAAATCTTTGAAGAAAATGGTGCCGAAGAAAATGCTGATCAAATTCCTCGACGTCAACAAGCTCATCCTCGCATTGCAAGAGAAGTGCAAGTTGAAAAGATCATCGATGACATTGAAGAACCAGGTCCTCTCACACGCTCAAAAGCTTCACATTTAGCTAACTTTTGTGGGCACTATGCTTTTGTCTCTATCACAGAGCCCACTAAGGTAGATGAAGCATTTCTAGAGCCTGAGTGGATTCAGGCTATGCAAGAAGAATTACATCAGTTCGAGCTCAATAATGTCTGGGAACTGGTCAAACGTCCAGATCCTCGCGAGCATAATATCATCGGCACAAAGTGGATCTACACAACAAGCAAGATGAAAATGGCCTTGTGGTGAGGAATAAGGCACGACTTGTAGCTCAAGGCTACACACAGGTTGAAGGAATTGATTTCGATGAAACTTTTGCACCTGTTGCTAGACTTGAGGCTATTCGCATATTACTTGCTTATGCTAATCATCATAATATCATTTTATATCAAATGGATGTGAAAAGTTCATTCCTCAATGGTAAGTTTGATGAAGAAGTATATGTTGCTCAACCCCCAGGTTTTGAAGATCCTAAGAATCCTGACAAAGTCTTCAAACTCAACAAGGCCCTCTATGGCCTCAAGCAGGCCCCTCGGGCGTGGTATGATACTTTGAAGGAATTCTTCGTGAAGAATGGCTTCACACCCGGTTCACTTGACCCTACTCTCTTTACTAAATCTTATGATGGTGAACTGTTTGTGTGCCAAATATACGTTGATGATATTATCTTTGGTTGTACTGACCAACGTTATAGTGATGAATTTGCCTATATGATGAGTGAAGAATATCAAATGTCTATGATGGGAGAGTTGAAATTCTTCTTAGGTCTTCAAATTCGTCAACAACACAATGGCATATTCATATCTTAGGAGAAATACCTCAAGGATGTACTGAGGAAATTCGGCATGCAGGATTGCAAAGGAGTCAAAATTCCTATGCCCACAAATGGCCATCTATGCACATGAAAATGGTATTGACTTCGATCACAAGGTATACCGCTCCATGATTGGTTCTTTATTGTACTTATGTGCATCTAGGCGGATATAATGCTTAGTGTTTGCATGTGTGCCCGATTTCAAGCTACACCAAGGAATCACACCATAAGGTGTGAAGCATATTCTTCGATATCTAGCTCACACACCAACACTAGGACTATGGTACCCCAAGGGCTCTACCTTTGATCTCATTGGATATTCGACTCGACTATCTTTGGTGATCGTGTGGACCGCAAGTCAACATCTGGTACTTGTCATTTCCTCGGACGATCTCAGTGCATTGGTCCTCGAAGAAAGCAATCGCGTATCACCGCTCTTCTTTGAAGCTGAGTATATTGCTGCTGGTTCTTGCTGTGCTCAATTGCTGTGGATGAAGCAAACTCTCAAGGACTACGACATCAACATGAAGAACGTGCCTCTCTACTGTGACAATGAGAGTGCCATCAAGATTACTCATAACCCAGTTCAGCACTCGAAGACAAAGCACATTCAGACCCGTCATCATTTTCTTCGTGATCATGTGTTGAAGGGCGACATTGCTATTGAACATGTGAAGACTGAAGAACAGCTAGCCGATATCTTCACAAAGCCCTTGGATGAGAAGAGATTTAGCAAGTTGTGGTGTGAGCTAAATATCTTAGAATCTTCGAATGTTCTTTGAAAAGGACACACATCTTAACACTTATGCAAAATTGATGACTTAGATGTGCAACACATGAAGAAACGTTTTTCTTCAATCAATGAATAATAACACTCTAAGTGTGAAGAAATTAATGAAGAATTTGATTCTCAGAACCCTACGACAATTGTACGCGGTGTCTGAAATCATCATTCTTATACCGTGGGTCACGCCACCACCAAAGTTGAAAATCTTCAATTTGAGTTATTCCTTAGTTTTGAAATTCTTCAGTTTTTCAAATTCTTCAACTTTGCAAAATCTTCACTGTTTCCGTCGTCTTTCTTCATTGGCTATATATATATATATGGGTTTATGTCCTCTACAGCATTCACTTATGGCTATTTCTTCAAGTTGCATTTTCTGCTAAGTGAATGTGATCGGACCCTTCCCCCTCTATGCTATACTCAACCCAATCTATTCACAAATTCTTCATGTGCGTTCTATTAGAAACCCGTTCAAAATCTTCACTGTGTCCTTGTCAGCTGAAGAAATTGCGAACGAAACTTTAAAACCTATCTTATCCAAATTTCTTGGTTTTGCCACTCAAACCGTCCCGTTTCCCACGATAGACTTATCTATTCACCCACGATCTAACACGATCTCCACCATTCAGTACGTGGGTGACACATGTCAAGCGAATGAGAAGGGCCAGGGGCACGTTCGTCCTAAATCTTCGGGCGAACAGTTTTTCAGTGCGACTATAAATACCCCCTCACCCTTCCTCACTTCCTTTACTCCACTCGACCGCTCTCTCTCTCTCTCGCTCGAGATTCTCAAACCCTAGCGCCGCCGCTACTCCATCGTCACTGTCGGTGTCAAAACCGGCAGATCTCGGGTAGGGGGTCCCGAACTGTGTGTCTAGGCGGATGGTAACAGGAGACAAGGGACACGATGTTTTTACCCAGGTTCGGGCCCTCTCAATGGAGGTAAAACCCTACTCCTGCTTGATTGATATTGATGATATGGGTAGTACAAGAGTGGATCTACCACGAGATCAAGGAGGCTAAACCCTAGAAGCTAGCCTATGGTATGATTGTTGTAATGGTTGTTCGTCCTACAGACTAAAAACCCTCTGGTTTATATAGACACCGGAGAGGGCTAGGGTTACAGTAGTCGGTTACAATGGTAGGAGATCTACATATCCGTATCGCCAAGCTTGCCTTCCACGCCAAGGAAAGTCCCATCCGGACACGGGACGAAGTCTTCAATCTTGTATCTTCATAATCTTGGAGTCCGGCCGATGATGATAGTCCGGCTATCCGGACACCCACTAGTCCAGGACTCCCTCAGTAGCCCCTGAACCAGGCTTCAATGACGATGAGTCCGGCGCGCATATTGTTCGGCATTGCAAGGCGGGTTCCTCCTCTGAATAATTCATAGAAGATTGTGAACACTAGGATAGTGTTCGGCTCTGCAAAATAAATTCCACATTCCACCGTAGAGAGAATAATATGTACACAAGTTCAATCTGCTGACGTATTTTGTGGCATGACGTCATACCACCACCAAGCCTTTACTTGAATCGTTTTTTATTATACCACCTCAGCGCATTTAGCGAAGCGGTTTCCTTGGCACGTCTCGTCGAAGCAGAGATCGTGTTCCCCTTATTCTGGGATTCCCATCAATACGAACGTGGGTAACCCAACCGTGCCTGTTGCCACGCCCCCTCTATCGGAGGCGAGTCCCGAACGGTCACGGGGACGGCTCTTGGTGTTCTCCCCCTTTATAATGGGACCAAGGCTCGTTTCTTTTCTTCAATCCTCAATCGAATCTACTCCTGCCCGAGTTCCAACACCCGAGCCCCAGTTGAGCGCTTGACCTTCAACAATGTCGGCTCCGACCTACAGGGCCGGTGGATGCCCTCCTCCGTCATGGAAGAGGACGTGCTAAAGCTGCGAGAAGCCAAGTACCTGACTTACGAGATTTCACATAGGTTGCCCGCCAAAGGGCAAGTCATTCCCACCCCCGAGCCCGGCGAAAACGTCGTGTTTGTGTCCCACCTCCTTCGGGGTTTAGGCTTCCCGATGGATCCTTTTGTGAGAGGGCTCATGTTTTACTATGGGTTGGAATTCCACGACTTGGCTCCGGAGTCCATCCTCCATATCTCATCATTCATTGTCGTCTGCGAAGCCTTCCTCCGCATTACCTCTCACTTCGGCCTGTGGCTTAAGACCTTCGACGTGGAGCCGAAGATGATCGAGGGGCGTCAAGTAGAGTCTTGGCGGGCGGTTATAGCGAAGGGCCGACGCTCCATGGCCCGAGGGCTCTTTCCAGGAGGAGCTCGGCTTGTGGCAGCAGCAGTGGCTCTACATAACCGCTCCCAGGGGCAGCAGGCAGAAGCCACCGCCCATCTTCTGCTCGGGCCCTCCACAACGGCTGATGTCATGGGTCAGCCAAGGGCTCAACTGGGGGCCGTCAAAGGACGTACCCCTATTGCAGGGCCGGATTCGAGACCTCTAGGAGAGGGAGATCAATCTGGTCGTAGTGATGCAGGTTATGCTGATTTGGCGCCTCCTGCCCTGCAAGCGTCGCCCCCTCCGTTTGTGGGAGTTCAATCCCGAGGGGCCGCGAGCTCTCCAACACTTCATGGGTACGACACCCGTGGAGATGTATAAATTGTTCTTCGGATCACAAGAGATGTGTCTCGAAATTGACCGAGGATTCCGCCTAAGTATGTCGCCGGATGCTCGTAGATGGCCTGCGTCTGGACACACCGTTTGTTTGCGCCTTCTTGAATTTGCCTTTTAACCCATCGTCTCTTGAATAGGAGTGGATAGCGCATAAACTGACACTGATGTTCGCCCTTCACCCGGAGACCGTGCCGGATCCCGTGCTAGTCAGGATGCTGAAGGTTGCGCCTTCAGAGGAAGGCGAAGGGGGGAATAGGGACACTACCGCCTCTACCAAGGAGGCTTTGGAGAAAGGGGGAATCAAGAATCCCTCCTTCCAAGGGGAGAAGAGGACTGCTTCCGAAAACCCGGAGGCCAAGGCCTCGAAGCGGGGGAAGAGATCTTCACCAGAGGGTCCTGCGTTCGGGAGGCCACGCCGCACTATCTCCCTAAGGAATCAGCCCTCAAATGAGCCGTAAGTAGAAAAAGGGGGGTTCTATAATAAGAGACATCCCTATGTTTGCTTCTGAGGATAACCAAAGTTTTTACCTTGTAGTTCGTATCTCCGTCCTTCTCAGATGAGCTCGTCTTTGGGGGACCTTCGTCCGGAGATGGTGGAGAGGAGACGCCTCCATCCGCCAAACCATCAGGCAGGGCGGACGAACCTGAGGTGTCATCGTGGAGGGTATCCCCGAGTTCGGCGGGGCCGGAGAGTTCGGCACCGGCTGGTGTGCGGCCGGGGGAGCTGAAGGATCTGTTGACAGTTTTACACATAAAGTGCGCCTTGTGTAGATAGTAGCCCCTGGGACTCGGTAGGCTGTCGAGAGCGACAGCGTGCCGAGGATCAAAATCGTAGGTATTGATTTTCGCCTTTCCTATATAGGTGGCGGATAGTCCGTGTGGCCGGATGATGGGGTTGCCGAACTAAAGCGGCAACTCGGCGTTGCTGATCACGGACATCGCTGGGTCAATAAGCGACTTGACGAGTCAAGGTAGGTTTTTTCTCCGTGGTCACCTAGTAAGGGCGCCAAGCCCTCCTTACAACATGTATGCTCAATGCAGATGGTGCCGCTGTTGTGGAGAGCCTTCGGCAGAACTTGCTCGAGCCAAGGAGCAGGCGAAAGGAGTGATCGGCTGCCTCGGGCGGCCAAGAGCTAGAAGCCGAAGGGCTGCTCACTGCCGAAGCAGGGAGGAGATGGCCAAAATAGCTGTGAAGTTGAAAGATGTTACCGACCGTAATGAGGTTCTTGGAAAAGAACGCCGAGCGGAGCAAGAAGGCCTGAGGAAGGCCACCGCCGAAGCCAAGGATGCTCGTTCTGCGATGAGGGCTATAAAGGAGGAGCTGCGCCAGGTAGGAGATATTGTGGTGGTAAGCCCTTTCGCTGCAGAGAGGAGGTTTCTGGATCCGGCACGCTCAGCTTGGCCAGCTGTGGGGTCCGGAGGATCCTTATATGGACTTAGCGGCGAGTGCGGCAGATGCTGTTGTGCACTTCCGAAGTCAAAAGGACCACGAGACGGAAGAGCTTTTTTGGTCTCAATTCCATAGTCCAGAGCGTTCACTTCCATTGACCGATCAGTTGGCTGAGTGGGCTGAGCTAAATAGATTGTCCGGACTTGCCATGACGGATATCGTGGCTCATGTCTGGCCGGATAGGCCCAAGCCGAAGAGTTATTTTGGCTTATTGCAGCAATTCCTTGGGGCGGTGCCGCATATCAAGGCGATGAAGCGATCAGCCTGCATAGAGGGTGCCCGGATGGCCCTCGCCCGTGTGAAGACATACTGGATGGAGATGGATGCCACCGCTGTTGCGACCTAGGGTTCAGACGAGAGCCGGTTACCCGCCGAGCACTATTTTGGGGAAGTTCTGCGTGGTGCTCGTGTAATAGAGTCGCAGTGCTCAAAAAATGTCATGTTCAAATGAACTTTATGGTTTGTAAAACGATGTTTACAATATAAGCGCTTTTTGTACTTGTGCGTTCAAGTATTGAAATATCTCCTGTGCGGCCGTTAATGTATACTTGTGTATAACTTTGAAAGATGGCAGTCTTGACAGCCCCCACACACATAGTGCGGGGGTGTTTGCGAAATAGCGCATTTTCACACTTAATCCAACGCCTTGGTCCTGTGAAGGAGGTGGTAGCGTAGAAAACGAGGCAACCGGACTATAATGCTTTATCACTTTCACTTAGCCATAGGAGTTCGAAGGTGGGGCTACGATATAGCCCCTAGGGGCACCGTGCTCTCCGTATTTGGGGCGCATGTGTGCCTGACCGGGAAGCGATCCTTCGTCAAAGCGGAGGAATTCTAAACATTCCATAGGTCGATCGAGTGGTTGACCAGTCTCTCGCTACATCATGACGATCGGTTTTGGCTTTCTCTCTTGAGGTGCTCACCGGCGCCAACCGGGCACAATCGCATAGTTCTCCGGTGCCACGTTAGCCGATGATACGGAACGTAAGGCAGCAAAACACAGGAGCCGGGCAAACCCAACATTTGACCAAAGACATGATTCGGAGCTGATGCATATAAGGCCTAACTCGAGACGCCAAACACTCCCTGAGGTGTTCGGTCTTTATGATGACGGGCAGATCAATGCCCTAAACCCCTAGTGTCCAGGTACACGCAAGGTCCTCTGACGCGGCCGATGCCAAAACATCAGCCTCCTCTCTGGTTATGATGAGAAACTAGGGGATGTATAGTAACAAGAGACAGTAAAAAGGTTTACGCAGGGTCTTAATCTGAAAAGAATCCTTGCAACGGGTCCCTCTTGCACGCCTCGCTACCGTGTCTCCGTTGTGATGTATCCTGGACGGGTGTAACACGCTGTTCATCTGTAAAAGAGAGGAACTTAGTTTGAAAAGGAATCGTGTCAAAAATGTATTTAAAACAAAGCATGAATAAATGAATAAAGTTGAGCTTTTATTGGCTCCTTATTGCTCATCGCACAACCCCTTGTAAGGGGTGTGCGGCTAGGAACCCCTAGCTTATTTATGCGGACTCGTCTAGCCGTGTCCGGGTCTTGAACGACCTTTTAATGAGATGATGCGCGTGGACCGGCATTTTAAGTGTAAGAGACGTGTAGTGTGGTATTGCGTTAAAGCGGACAAAAGCTTCACATCCCAATAGTGCTTGATGGCTACTTTTGAATGGGGCGACATGAAAGATTAGCTTTTATCGGGAAGTTGTCGGGTGACCCAACACAACTTCTAGTAGTAAGGAGCCCGTGCAATTGGCGTAAGGGCTGGCGTCCACTCCTTTAAAGGAAGTGCGGCTATGTTGAATTTTAGTAAGGTCTACCCCAACTTGCGGATTGTGTCCGGATATAGCAGTTTAAATCGCTGCCGCCATCCATTAGGACTTGTGTAAATTGTAGTCCGTCGATTATAGGATCCAATATCAGAGCAGTCCATCCTGCGTTTCGAATACTTCTGGAATAGTCCAAGTGGTCGAAAGTAATTGGTTTTGACATCCAATCTCGAGGTTCCGCTGGGGTGGACCGTGCGACACCTACTTTGGCGGGTGCCGCATTGTTTTCCGTATTATCACATGAAGTGAGTTTACTAGTTTGACTTCTTGTGGGAAAGTCTTTTGTTTTCCGTGCTCACTGGGTGGGGTTCATCGTCATCCTCGCTTGGCGTCGAGCCCTTGTGTTCGATGTTGAGTCGGCGGACTGTTTGAAAACCCAACAATCTCGGTGGGTGTGGTTTGCAGGCTTCCCGGAAGTACTGTGGATTTGACATATCCGATCCAAAATTTTGTTGAGGTTGGATAGCTCGTCACTGTTGTCCTTAAGAGGCAGTGTTTTATTGTTCGGCCGCGAGCTTTTGAATCCGGCATTGACCGCCGTGTTCTTTGGGCTTTTTTCTTTATTTCAGCGCTGGTCCTTTCTGCGCCATGATTTTCTGTTTCCATCTCTGATCTCGGATGTACTCGGGTCGCTGGTGCTGCATCTTGCTAGCCAGCTGTCTTCTCCTGCGCAAAAGCGGGTCATGAGGCTTGTTAGCGCGACCATTGTTCTCGGCTTCTCTTGGCCGAGGTGTCTAGCAAGCCATTCGTCTCAGACATTATGTTTAAAAGCTGCTAAGGCTTCGGCGTCCGGATAGTCGACTATTTGGTTCTTTTTGGTAAGGAACCTGTTCCAGAATTTGCGCGCTGACTCTCCGGGCTGTTGAGTTATATGACTTAAATCGTCTGCATCTGGAGGGCGGACATAAGTCCCCTGAAAATTTGCTCTGAACGCGTCCTCGAGCTCTTCCCAACTTCCAATGGTATTTTCTGGGAGGCTTTTGAGCCAATGCCGGGCTGGCCCTTTGAGCTTGAGGGGTAGATACTTTATGGTGTGGAGATCATCTCCTCTAGCCATGTGTATGTGCAGGATGTAATCCTTAATCCAGACTCCGGGGTCTGTTGTTCCGTCGTATGCCTCTATGTTTACGGGCTTGAACCCCGCTGGGAATTCATGATCCAACACCTCATCGGTGAAACATAGTGGGTGTGCGGTGCCCCTGTATTTAGGTGTGCCGTTATCTTCGAACACTCGACGTGTTGTGTTCCTTCATGGGGCCCTCTTCTTTGGCCCATAAATGGACCTGACCGGGCCATCCGTTTTGCGAGGATCTTTATGCGTGTCATGTGCCGGCTTATGTGCGGCGCCGCTTGCCCTCTTGTCACGTAAATGCAGTGGCTATCCGCCAGCGGCCTCTTTGCTTTTTGATTGTGGGGGCTCTACGGCCTCCTCATCGAATTCTGGCAGCAGCTTGTGCTTTGGGTAGCTCTTTGTTTGCTGGCTATTGCCATATTTGTCCGCGGTCTTGAGTACTTTGCTCCATCTCATTCTGAGTATGTCTTCCGCTGTTTTGAGCTTCCGTTTCTCCTTCTTCAAACTTCTTGCAGTGGCGACAAGCCTTTTTTGAAGGTTCTTGTGCTCCGGTGGTGTGTCCGGTGTGAGATCGTCTGGACTGTTGTTTTCGCCGAGGATGAGTTGATTATCCGATTCATCCTGTTCGGATGGTTTCTTGATTGCATGTTCGTCGCCCACTGGTTTTCCCTGCTCTATGGCTGGGTCATTATGGGTGCTGTTGTTATCGAGACGGGACTTGGGGCGGCGCTTGCGTCGCCGTTTTGGTTGTTTTTTGGGGGAATTATCCTTCGCCGCGTCCCGTTGTTCCTCGTTATCGCTCCCTTTTGGGGTGTCCACCATATATACATTATGAGTTGAGGTGGGCTTCCAGTGCTCGGTAGGCGCTGGTTCTTGATCGTCTCCGGCATCGTCGTCCATACCGTCGATGTCTTCGGAGTCGTAGTCTAGCATGTCAGTTAGATCGTCGACAGTGGCTACAAAGTGGGTGGTGGGTGGGCTTTGAATTTCTTTGTCGTCCGCGTCCCAACCATCCTGACCGCAGTTCGGCCAGGGCTCTCCTGATAGTGAGAGATACTTTAGCGAATTCAGGATGTCACCAAAGGGTGAGTGCTGAAAGATGTCCGCAGCGGTGAACTCCATGATCGGCGCCAATCGGATTCGATTAGGGGCGCTGGAGGTTCGAGTCCGCAAGGAGTCTCGACACCTCGAGTCACGAGCTTTGCAAATGACAAGGTCGGTATTCGGCTCCATCGGCTGAGAAGTTGCAGCTCCCGAGGCGGTGTCCACCACATCCCTCGACCAGACGGTCGGCTCGAACTATGGGTCGGAGCGGATTCGCAGCGGACCTCCAAGGTCTTGTCCGTGGCAGAGCTAAATCGTGCCCATCGTGATCAAGGCGGCACGCCGGTATGGCTCGAATCCATCGAAGATCAAGTCTCCGCGGATGTCGGCCGTGAAGTTCAGCTTCAAATCGACTGATGGCGGGGCATAGCTTCGATTTGCTCCAGATGGCCAAGTGAATTGCCCGCAGCAGCAAAGCCACCGAACACGAAGATCTATCCGGGAGAAAATTCTCACCACGACTGCGTTGTTGTTGATTGAAGAAGCCATCAAGCCTATCGGTGGCGACACGAGGAACTCTCAATGAAAGCACCAATGTCGGTGTCAAACCGGCGGATCTTGGGTAGGGGTCCCGAATCAGTGCGTCTAGGCGGATGGTAACAGGAGACAAGGGACACGATGTTTTTACCTGTGTTCGGGCCCACTCGATGGAGGTAAAACCCTACTCCCGCTTGATTGATATTGATGATATGGGTAGTACAAGAGTGGATCTACCACGAGATCAAGGAGGCTAGACCCTAGAAGCTAGCCTATGGTATGATTGTTGTAATGGTTGTTCGTCCCCACGGACTAAAACCCTCCGGTTTATATAGACACCAAGAGGGCTAGGGTTACACGAGTCGGTTACAATGGTAGGAGATCTACATATCCAGTATCGCCAAGCTTGCCTTCCACGCCAAGGAAAGTCCCATCCGCACACGAGGCGAAGTCTTCAATCTTGTATCTTCATAGTCTTGGAGTCGGCCGATGATGATAGTCCGCTATCCGGACACCCCTAGTCCAGACTCCTCGACCACCGTGAGGAAGAGCTTCACCGCCTCGACCTCGTCCACTGTCAGATTGCTACCGCCATGGAAATCCTCACTTCGCCGCCGCCGTAGCTGTCTTCCTCCGCCAAGTTAGGGCGTGGAAGATCTGAACTGACGAGCTTCAAATCTACACTTCTAAGTTCGTCGTGTTCTTCAATCAGGGTAATTAAAAGTTACTTTTACTGCCCTCTTTGATTCAAATTTTCTCCACAAAATCTTCAAAGGTGTTTTTATTCTTTAAATCCTCACACACAAAACACCTCACTAGTCATCTGTTCTTGATTCGTTTCCCTAAGCATCATTTTCTTCAAGATTCCTCAATTGTGTGGATCGTCGATCTATACAACTCTGGAACCTAAGACAAAGTACGCTTAGTGAAATTCTTCAAGACTCATCTGGTCAAATTCCTCAAACTTGTTCATTTTGAAAACCTTCTGAGAATGCATATGACCTCTCCAAATTCCTTGCAACTATACTCTGTTCACAGGTACTCATGTCCGCTGCGGAGTCACTAGGTTCTCATCAACTTAACTCATTTGCAGCGTTCCTTGAAGAAAAGTTGCATACTTCTTCAGAGTGTTCAATTGTTCAAATTCCTCATCTGAAGAATATGGCTGAAGGTAAGAAACCACAGAAAGGAGGAAAGAAGCCTGAGGTCATGACTGCTTTTGAGATCCCTGATGACATTTATAAGGACTATTGCACACCTGATGAAGCCAAGTTCGGCAAAGAGAACAAAAATCAGCGCAAGGTGCGCATACAGAGGATTGAAAGGAGATGGGCAAGAGAATGGAGGGAGTACAGATATGTAACTCCAAAGTATATGAAGAAATTTGCTCTAAATGCTCCATGCCCAAGAGCTCCATTGGCACCAGGCCAAGAAGCTGATCCCACCAGCCTCAAGCGTGGTGAGGATTTTTCTGAAGAATGGGCCAGGCGCCAAGCCAAGTTGGCTAGACAAGCCAAAGAAGCAGTGAGGAAATTTAATGAAGACTCTGCTGCTGCTGCTGCCACAAAGACCTCTGACAAGCCTAGGAAATCAATGGCAAATAAGCTTGCTCACAAGCCAAGTGCTTCAACAACTGTGCCCTCACGGCCAAGTTCCTCAGCAATGCCCTCACGGCCAGAATCTTCAAAGCCCTCACGGCCAATTTCTTCAAAGCCCTCACGGCCAATTCCTCGCGCTGCTCCAGCTCCTCCAAAGTCCTTAGTTCCTCCGGCAAAGTCCTCAACACCTGTTCACCTGGCCACATGCCAAAGGACTACAGGCATCTCCATTGCCTCTGGTGTCTCAGCAAGTTCCTCAGCTACACCAAATTCTTCATCAGGCCCCACTCTGCTGAAGACAAAGGCCATTCTTTGGGCGAGGTCCTCGGCCTAGTCCGAAGAAGAAACAAGTTGCCTTCCATGTGCCATCTGACGATGAAGCTGATGATGAAGAACTTGCAGATATCATCAGAGACAGGCAAGAAAGGGCCGCTAGAGCCAAAGGCACAAATGTGCCACTGCTTTTGGATCCTAAGGTGATCCTTGACTACATTGATCTCTGGCACAAGGACCCAAACACTCCTATGCCTGATTTTCATCTGACACCTGGCCAAAGTCACGTGCTGACACACTTTATCAATGAAGAAAATGGAAATTTGAGAAGGCGGGCAAATCAAGAAGGCTCGATTTAGGAAAGAGAAGTTCTCAAGAACAATGTTGTCAAAATGACACCGATGAACTCCTCAAGATCCGGGCCGAGATCCAAACCCTCGCCGATAATTTCAATTCCTATTATGCTGATTGGCAAGGAGCCAAAGTCGGGTTTGTTAAACCGACCGAGAAGTTCACCAATGTTGCAGCCCCATCGCAACAAGAAAGTCCTCATCTTTGAAGCCTCCGCCAAAGAACTGAAGAACATGCCAAGACTGCCGATGATTTTCAGCCTGCTTGAAGAAAATGCTAGTTCCAGAGCTGATGACTCCATTCCACCTAAAAGAAACTGCCAGGCATCCACTAGTGGTGCTCCCAAGAAGAAGAAGAAGTCGTGAACAATCAGATCATCCATTCCGAGGAAATTCAACCAGATTCCTCGGCTCCTCCTGCACCTACACCAACTCCTACCCTTCCATCTGCATCAGATGTGAGGAAGACCAAGGCTGCTGAGAAAGCTGCAGTGAAGAAAAGGAAAGCATCATCTGCTTCAGATTCTTCAGTTTCGAAGAAAATGAAGACTATGACCAGCTCTTTTGAGAACCCTATTGATGCTGTTCCGATTTCCACCATGACATCAAAGGAGCTTGTTCCTTATGGTGAAGAATATGTGATCCCTAGCGGATCTGATGAAGAACATCATTCTACTACTTCGTCAGAGTAGATTGATGAAGAAATTGAAGTGGATGCGATCCCTTCAACTCCTGCTGCTTCCTCGCCCATGCCTCAGTTCACAGCTGAAGAGGCTGGCATTGAAGAACTTGAAGATGAAGACATGGACATTGGATGCACCACGCCTATGATGAATGATGACTTTTGGGAAAGTCAGCATCCCAGTTCTCCACACTTCACCCCACTACAACAAATACCTCAGTCCCCTGCACCAACTGTTCAAATGGGCTCAAGAAACTCATCCCACCTCATCTCTGCATGAAGAAATTCTAGCCACTAGTGCTGAAGAAACTGCTGCTGCTGATACCTTGAACGTGCAGACTGCCACTGAAGAGGAACCAGAAATTCCTCAGCCTGAAGAACCTGAGATTGTGATTCCTGAGGTTGTGATGCAACTCACTGACACTCCTGTGTCCAAGCCAAAGGATCCATTCTCAAAGAAGCAAAAGTTCAAGGCTGCTGATTTCTTCAACGAGCATGTGTTCTTCACTGACTATAATCCATATGATTCTACTCGCATAAGGAAGAGGCGTTTCTGGACTGCTAGTCAAGCAAATTTCTATTCCTCTCTGCTATTCGACAAAGACAAAGTCTTCGAGCATGCACACATTCCTCACATGGACATGGAATCTCTGCCGTGCTTCGAGCCAGTCCTCAGTGTTCTTCACGATGCTTGATTACTGAATTTCAGCACTGACATCTGTGATTGGAATGAAGAACTCATTCTTCAATTCTATGCGACGCTGCACATCACAGGAGATTCTGAAGATGTGAACACTTGGATGTCTGAAAATATTCACTACAAGGCACCAGCAACTGAATTGCTTCGTGTCATCCCACTTAGTCCTCCCCTTGATGGTGCTTGTTGCATCTACGATGAACCTTAGCTTACAAATCATTACATGCAAGTACCGATGAAGCCTTTGAAGCCAGGGCAAGCCCCACGAACCAAATTCCTTGTCAAGGAATTCTCAGATAAAGCACCGATCGCTCTATCGCATTCTGACGAAGACAATGAGTCCTATCAAAGGCCACGACTCAAATGATGAAGAATTTGTTGGCATCATGAAGAATATGCTTTTCAATATCATTCATGGTGTTCCCATAAAATTCCATGATTTCTTCATGAGGACTCTGGCCAATATTGCTATGTCACCGTTTGAGCTGAAGCCTTATGCACCATGGATTATGAAATTCATGAGGACAAGGTCTTCACTCAACTATAAGGCTGATACTCTGAACCATGGCAGTTTCGTACCTCCAATTGAAGTCCTCAAAAGGACATATTCCTCAGCTGATGACAAAGGCAAGGCAACTGCTGTGATAGATGAAGGCATTCGTCCATTGGATGGTCAATTTCGCAAGGCTGCATCTTACTCCACCAATGATGACTCTGCTACACATGACTCTGCCGCCAACACCTCTGCCAAGCAAATTCCTCAAGACACAGCACCCAGGGTGATGACAGATCGTGAGTTACTCCTCAGTCTTCATAGGAAAGTTGATCACAATCATAAATGGGTCAAGCGTTAGTTTGGTTCCATTCTTTACAACATGACCTCAACCCACAATGCTGTGAAGAAAAACCAATACTACCTCCATGAAACCTTCAACCGTACCTGGGCTGTTCTCTCTCATATCTACAGCGCAGAAGATCCAAAGAGCATGGGTCTCAAGGAAGAACTTGACTGGTCTGCATCTCCACCAAAGAAATTCAAGAAGGTCAAGGTTCCTTCCTTGGTGGCCAGCTCCTATTCTTCATCGCGCGACACTGATGAAAATGAAGACTTGGACGACATTGCGGCAGGCCCTACTACGACAACCAACCCCAACAACGCTGGCGCTCCTCCCTCAACTTGATAATCTTCAGGGGCGTTAGTCCTCAATTTCAATCCTTTTGGTCATTCAATGACAAAGGGGGAGAAATCTGAGTTAGTCCTCAAGCGGGTCTATTATATGGGCGTTTTTTTTGTTAAGTTACAACTCTCGCTCTTCTGAAACTTTTATTGGATTGAGTTGTAATCTTAAACCCGATGGTGCTCTGATACTTTTGATGCACTGTGCTATGATTTTGCATGCTTATTCCTCGTTAATATTATTGCTCGCATGCTGAATCTCTTCAGGCACCATATTTCATCATGCATTTCAAATTCTTCATATTATATGTCAAGTGCTTGTATGAATTACAAGATATAGGGGGAGATCTCCATGATTCAACTCTTCAAGTGTGCATTGCTTCAAAAGCAAATTCCTCACTATGCACATCTTCAGGGGGAGTTCTTCTATATCTTGTAATCAAATTCCTCAATATCAGTACTGACACTCCATATGTTTATCCCCGTTGAAAACTTAACCTATATTGTCATCAATCACCAAAAAGGGGGAGATTGTAAGTGCATCTAGTGCCCCTTAGTGATTTTGGTGTATTGAAGACTTATAGGTTAAGGGACTGATGTGTTTATGAGTGTACATAGGTCTATAAGTCTGTGAGGAGTTTGATATTTACAGAGAAAGTCGACCCCTAAAAATGAATATCTTCGACTGAAGATTTTGGTATTCCTGAAGACTTTCATGAAGACTTTGAAAGTGAAGAAATTGGTGTGTCCGTAAAGACTTGATATTCATGCGAGGAATATGAAGCTTGAAGACTTTCATTTTCATAGTTTTGTTTTTCTCTTTCTTGAGTCATAGGAAACACCATACTGTTAAAGGGGGTAGAGGAAATACTAAGGAAAAATTTCCATTGATGCTCAACTCAAAATCCTACACCTACCAATCCCTTCAAGTGAAGCCATTGGAAATCTCATACAGCTCACCAATTTCTTGATGGAGAGACGAAGTTCTTCCGTCACGAGGAATTTGTTCGACCGAGGAGTTAGAAATTCGCCAAAGGGATTGCCTACACAAGGAGGAACATGATAGCCCCGAGGAATTTGAGAGTCAAATTTCCGACCGTTCTTGTCTACTGCCACCTGTCCCAAAATATCTTATCACGTAATACCATATCATTGAAGGGCATTTATGTCTTATCATGCGGGCTGCTCCCTAGGCTATAAATAGCCGCCCCTTCAACCACTAGCTGGTTGGCTGCTCGAGAGAAACCGACATTGGTCATTTGAGAGCAACCCATCCTCCGAGGACTTTGAGTGAAAATCATCGAGTGAGGAAAATCCAAACCCAAACACCCACAAACCCAAAGTGATTGAGCATCATCAAGAGATTGATCTGCGTGGATCCGACGCTTGTTACCTTTGAAGATCAGCTTCTTCCGACGGTTAGGCGTCATGGTCTAGAGCATCCAAGAGGAATTGTGGATTGCCGAGTGGTCAAGTCTGTGAAGGTTTGGAAGTCGCTCAAGACTTACCACAGTGATTGGACGAGTCTCATGTGACCTTAGTTCAAGGAGAATACGGTGAGGACTTGGTGTCCCGAGCTGCGTGCTTTCGCGGTTTCCGGATCTGTGTGTCCTCGAGTTTAAATACTCACCCGCTCCAACCAGACGTACAACTGAGACAACAGTTGGAACTGGTATACCAAATCATTGTCTTCACCAACCCTACTGGTTCTATTTCCTCAACTCATTCATTTCCTCATTACTGTGTTGAGTGTTTGTCCATATCTGTGTTTGAAGACTTTGTCTGAAGACTTTCTCAATTTCCTCAGTTCAATTTCTTCAGTATGTTTGTCTTCATCTTGAGTTATCCCGTGTTTACGCTTTCTGTACTCTGTGTTTGTCTTCATTTCATCATGATGACCATGTGTGTATTCTGTTATGCTTACTTACAGTACTTATTCATTGCAAGTAGTTCTTCGCTAAGGAATTTCCTCACCGGCAAATTCCTCAGTGAAGAATTCATAAAAATCGCCTATTCACCCCCCCTCTAGTCGATATAACGCACTTTCAGTAGACAAGCACTAAAAAGTCCACGACAACAACTCGATCTGGCGTGACCTAGTGCTTATTCAAGCAGGATTCGCCAGATCCATCACTCCTACTTTGCTTTCACCACAGAGGAGTAGATAACGACATTGGTGATGTCTACTACACAAGCTTCTTCTTGTAGACGTTGTTGGGTCTCCAAGTGCAGAGGTTAATTGTAGGACAGTAGCAAATTTCCCTCAAGTGGATGACCTAAGGTTTATCAATCCATGGGAGGCGTAGGATGAAGATGGTCTCTCTCAAGCAACCCTGCAACCAAATAACAAAGAGTCTCTTGTGTCCCCAACACACCCAATACAATGGTAAATTGTATAGGTGCACTAGTTCGGCGAAGAGATGGTGATACAAGTGCAATATGGATGGTAGATATAGGTTTTTGTAATCTGAAAATATAAAAACAACAAGGTAACTAATGATAAAAGTGAGCACAAACGGTATTGCAATGCTTCGAAACAAGGCCTAAGGTTCATACTTTCACTAGTGCAAGTTCTCTCAACAATAATAACATAATTAGATCATATAACAATCCCTCAACATGCAACAAAGGGTCACTCCAAAGTCACTAATAGCGGAGAAGAAACGAAGAGATTATTGTAGGGTACGGAACCACCTCAAAGTTATTCTTTCTGATCAATCTATTCAAGAGTCCGTAGTAAAATAACATGAAGCTATTCTTTCAGTTCGATCTATCCTAGAGTTCGTACTAGAATAACACCTTAAGATACAAATCAACCAAAACCCTAATGCCACCTAGATACTCCAATGTCACCACAAGTATCCGTGGGTATGATTATACGATATGCATCACACAATCTCAGATTCATCTATTCAACCAACATAAAGAACTTCAAAGAGTGCCCCAAAGTTTCTACCGGAGAGTCAAGACGAAAACATGTGCCAACCCCTATGCATAAGTTCACAAGGTCACTGAACCCGCAAGTTGATCATCAAAACATACATCAAGTAGATCATGTGAATATCCCATTGTCACCACAGATAAGCACATGCAAGACATACATCAAGTGTTCTCAAATTCTTAAAGACTCAATCCGATAAGATAACTTCAAAGGGAAAACTCAATCCATTACAGAGAGTAGATGGGGAGAAACATCATAAGATCCAACTATAATAACAAAGCTCGCGATACATCAAGATCGTGCCGAATCAAGAACGCGCGCGCGAGAGAGTTCAAACACATAGCTACTGGTACATAGCCTCAGCCCCGAGGGTGAACTACCCCCTCCTCGTCACGGAGAGCGCCGGGATGATGAATATGGCCACTGGTGATGGATCCCCCCCTCCGGCAGGGTGCCGGAACAGGGTCCCGATTGGTTTTTGGTGGCTACAGAGGCTTACGGCGGCGTAACTCCCGATCTAGGTTTCTTTCGGGGTTTCAGATTTATAGGAATTTTGGCGTCGGTCTCACATCGGGGGTCTCGAGTCGCCCACGAGGCGTGGCGCGCCAGGTAGGGGCGCCCTCCACCCTCGTGGACGGCCCGAAACTCTTCTGGCCCAACTATTTTACTCCGGGGGCTTCTTTTGGTCCATACAAAATCATCAAAAATTGGCACGTCAATTGGACTCCGTTTGGTATTCCTTTTCTGTAAAACTCAAAAACAAGAAAAAAACAGAAACTGACACTAGGCTCTAGGTTAATAGGTTAGTCCCAAAAATCATATAAAATAGCATATAAATGCATATAAAACATTCAAGATTGATAATGTAATAGCATGGAACAATAAAAAATTATAAATATGTTGAAGACATATCAATTGGCCACCATCACGTCCTGCATGCAAGCAACGGACAACTGCAATTGGCCAACATAACAACAAACAACCCTAAGGCCAACCTAGACCATAGTTTACTTCTAAATCAATGTTGTACATGGGTAGTCCGACCTCCTCTCCCACCCCAGACCGCCCAAGGAGGGGAGAGGAGCCGAGGAGACTATGGAGACTCTCACCTAAGGGAGGGAGAGGAGAGAGAATGGAAAATTAAAAATCCTCTATGTCATGAGCTTTGTCTCCACATTCTGTATTGCCTTGGTGCTAGCTTGAATTTGTCTCCCATGTAATCCCCTGGTACATAATTTGTCTCCACATTCTTATTGCTGCCATGAGTATCTCCTTTCTGTCTTTTACGCATCTATGGTACAGAATTCTTCAAATTGTTCATCTTCAATATAATCAAAGTCTTGATCATGTTCTCATCATCTCTCACCCTACTTCATTTTTCTACAGCCTTTTATCTTGAAGTATATATTGAGACATCAACAGTTTTTGGATGCAAAAATGCTAGACTTACGGAAGGAGGTTACGAAATCAACCTACTGCCCCCCTCATGATTACAACCATCCACTTGTTTTCTTCCACATTAGCCCGGAAACAAAATTCCGTAGCCCCCATTCGGTAAGTATAACATTGTTGTTTCGGACACTCTGGTCATGGGGGAATATTGGCCACACCCACTTTGTTTCTAACCTGCCCATTTCGATCGAGTGTCTCCATATCTACCTCCAAGACATTAGACATGCCCAATGTTGATCCAACTTCACATAAAACCATCATATGTTCAACAGTTTTTATAAATAGATGATTGAATTAGTACATATATATACTCAGAAATTTATAACGCGTAATCTCCTGAATTTTTAAGTTTCAGCTCACCACCTTTTACTCGAATTTTGGGAAAAATATGTAATTCCAAAGGAAATCTTAGGGCACGTACAATTGTGCTATCTTAGGAGTGTCACGTAGGATAAATGGTGATGTGAAGGAGAGAGAAATTATAAAAAAATGCTTGTCTTTTCTTATTTAAGAGATGATCCCATATCACAATATGTCTCACCATATATTTAGGAATAATTATTAGTTATTAAAGATAAGACTAAAAGATAACCCATTACATACATGCCTTTTTTGTTAATCTCTAAATTACATGCAAGACTTAAAATAAGACTCTATTATCAACCATTGTACATGTCCTTAGTGGTTTCAGGACATCAGTTGCGCCTCTCTATTTTCATGTGTGTTGTAGAAGAAAATACCACACGATTTTATTGTAGGCAATACACTACGGGTGTGTTTGGTTCTTGTCATGGATTGGAATGTCACGGGTCGGACCTGTTCCTGGACCTGATTCTCGTGTTTGGTATGCGCATGGGACGTGACCCGCTCGTTCCCCTGGACCGAATATTCGGCCCAGATCCGGAACGAGGTGAGACCTCGAATTCCAGCGGACGACGCGGAACCGTCTCCCCCTCGTCTCTCTCTCGCAACCCCATCCCCTCTCGCCCTCTCCTCTCTGGTGCGCCGCCTCCCCTCGTCCCTCTCCTTCCTCGATTCGCGCCACCGGCAGTTCCTCTCCTCCATCTGCACCGGTGAGTGTCCTTCCCCCACCCCACCCTCTTCCTCGTCTCTCCTCAATCAGCTGCGGGGCGGCGCACGAGCGGCTGCGAGGCGACGGTCTTGAAGCTGGGCGGCGAGCCAGCGCTACTTCGGCACGAGGATTGGAAGCCAGCCAACGGCAGCCACACCTGAGCGGCGGCAGCATCAGCTTGCCTGGGCAGCGGCAGCGGCCAGAGGGGAAAGGAGCAGATGGCGTTCAGTATTGATGGATGCGTTCAGTATCTTTGCTTGAACTGAACGCAAAATTAACTAAGATGCGTTCATGCCAAACTCAACATGTTCCTGATGCTTGCAGTGATATTCTTTTTTGTTCATGCCTGTAGATTTTTGCCGGATGCGTTCATGCTAAACTCAAGATGGCAAACTCTTCATGTGAATAGAAAACAGTGAGAATTTTTTTTCCTGTATGAACCGTAGATCCTTTTGAGATTATATCAATTGATGGTGCTGCAAAAGTGCAAATACAAATGAAATGGCCGCTGAAAATTTGAATAATTTGATGCTAAAAATGTGTGCATGTTTGTCAATGCTTTTCCTCCTTGATTGAGTCAATTTTGTCTTTTGACCAATTTTTTACATGTACTTGACAGAAATTGATAAAATGTAAAGAGATATAATTGTGACCATGTATATACGTATGTGAAACTCCCACCATTTCTATGCAAAGATTTGAGATAAACCAAATGCATTATGTGGAAAAACTCATTTCGTGCTATCCCAACCAAACGCTGAGATGAAACCATTCCATTCCTCCTAATTCCCTTCATCAAACACCGGAACGGAACCAACCCGTTTCGGTGGAATGGAACCATGACATTACATTCTACTTCGTTCCCGAACCAAACACACCCTACAACTCCAACTGATTGCTTCGATTACAACCTTACACCTGACCGAATTAACTACCTTATCGGCTTATCGCCACCTTATTGAATCTCACAAAGCAAACCACCACAACACATCCCCTATTCCTCGTGAGTCTTCTCCTCACATTTCGTGCCACCTTCGCCCGCTTCCTCGCCAGCTGCCTCCGCCGCCTCCTCAGGAGCAACATGCGCTGCCCCCGGCGCAGCGGCCTCATCTTCAGTGTCGTCGTCGACGGGGACTACAGCCCACTTGGCCGCCGCTTTCTCGGCCTTCTTTGCCCCTTTCGGCTCAGCAGCCTCATCATCAGTGTGGTCGTCGACGGGGACGACCGCCCCCTTGGCAGCCGCTTTCTCAGTCTTCTTCGCCACGCGGGGCCTTCCTTCCTTGGTTTCCTTTGCTCCACCTTCTGTAGGCTCGACGACGAGCTTGGCTTCGACTTCCTGTGCTAAGCCTCGCCCCTCATCGGTATCAACCGCGATCGTGACCTCCTCGTCCTTGGAGTCGCCGTTGTCACGCACCTTTGCATGAGATGCTTGTTCCTCCGCCTCGGTGAAGGACATGTCTTGGGTGATGCCGCGGTTCTTCTCCTCCTTTGAGCAATTGTTATTGTCATGAACAGGTGCTGCCATGACCTGCTGAACATTCGATCGAAAAGTGAGACACAAAAGTGACTATCATCCGACATCAAACCAACAATCTACCACGTACTAAGTCAAACAGCTCATGTATATATGCATGGCACCATTAGTTGTGTGTTCATTGATTAGTACATATGCAACACAATATCAGAGACTGATCAAGAAGATGCAGGTAGCTATAAAAACCTGAGCCGCCGCCATCGTGCAGGACAGCAGGAGGAAAGGCACTGCCAACGTTTCGTGACTGAGTGGTATTATGATTCACAAGAGTAGCTTTTGCTGGATGGATTTCGTATGTGAGGGTCAGGGTGCTTATATAGAGGTGCATGGGCAGTTTGGGCACTGGGCAGCGAATGTTACCAGGACGAACTAGAAGCAGCTAGCAGGCAGTAGATCGATCTCCGCACGCATGAACCAATAATCACGAGATCTTCTTGGATCGAGTACTTTAGTTGGGATTATAAATTTTGTATATACAGTGTCTCCAGCTGCCTCTCCGAGCCGTGTATCAATGGCAGCTCAGTGAAGCGGAGCTCTGCATAGATACGGGGTGATGTCCTGCATAGAGGCGACATGAGATGAGATAGATCGGACTGGATGTGTACGCGCCGGGGGCCTCGTGCTGCGCGGTGTAGAGCCTCTACGGGACAGGCGCCACCAGTCCCCGGCCCGTTCTCCCGGATCGCTCGCTCACGTGATGTGATCGACCACATACACACACATCGACACACGGCTACCCAGCCGTGCCATCCCTTGAAGCACGACGGCCGCGCGAGATGCCGCCTCGGCCGGGACGCACGCTTTGGGCCGTGAGCGAATCCGTCGAGCGAGAGGCCGGGGCCTTGCCAGTTGCCACGGTGCGAGGCCACCCTATCAAAATATATGTTCCACGCATAGTAAGGATATATATCACGAAATCACTAGTGCGCCTAAAAACTCAGGCTGCTGCTTTTACCTCTTGTATTTTTTGTCATGAATTTATAACCTCAAATGTGGAGCCACGCATAGTAAGCTCAACCTAGAACTTGCTTCATTGCTAAATCTGCTAAAGGTTGGTTGTGGCATAGAAGGCTCTCTAAACATGTCTTCATCTCCGGTCATGTGATCGGTGCATCCACTATCAAGAATCCACTCTTTTCCACCGGATATATAGTCTCTCAGATTTGCCATAAGACTGAGATTCTTCATGATCTTGTCTAGCTCGGTGTCCGAATCGGAGTAATCGTCATCATGCTCATGCTCATCATCATATTGACCCATAGATAATTCATCATCAACACCTAGGTCAATTTGACAATGACTTGCATCAGTTTTGTCAGAGTGACAATAATCATCGGAATGCAATACAAGAGCATTTCTAATTAGAACATTGATAAGTCCGGGATCACCCTTCTTTTTCATAAGATCACGAAGCTCAAAGAAGCATTTATCAAAGTTGGGATCATTGGGGCGCATCATATCAAACTCAATAGTCTTGTATAGAATTTCATCAAGACCTCTCAAAGAGTAGTCCGGATAAAGTTCTTCCAAGAACTTCCACATAGCATAGGCGCACTCAAAGTTTGTGACAAGCTCAAGTAAGTTATCGGGTAAGCCTCTAATGATGAGATTTACAATTCTAAGATTACGAAGCAAATCAAGCTCTTCATCCATAGTAGGGTGCAAGGGGTCAAATGGAGGTACATATGGGGTTTCAACATATTTGCGCAAGTTGTACATCTTAAAGATAGCAAGCATTTCAATCCTCCACGAGTTATAGGACACTCCATTAAGTATAGGCACTCTATGACTAACACTCCCAAACGTAGACACGTCCATCTTCCTCCAATGGTGTGCAAATCAAAGCAATGGAGACCAAGGCTCTGATACCAATTGTAGGATCGTTGAAGGCAAGAGTGTCTAGAGGGGGGGGGGGTGATTAGACTACTCGACAACATAAAAGTTTATGCCTTTTGATTAACACAAGTTTTTAGCAAGTTCATAATGGAGATCAAGTCAAGCATCATGCATACAAGTCAAGTAGCATACTACACATGCAATTCTAGAGTATGGGCAGCGGAAAGTAAATTGCACAAGTAGTAAGAGAGAGGTGGAGAAGAGCAAACGCAATTTGGAGACACGGAGATTTTTCTCGTGGTTCCGATAGGTGGTGCTATCGTCAATCCACGTTGATGGAGACTTCAACCCACGGAGGGTAACGGCTGCGAGAGTCCACGGAGGGCTCCACCCACGAAGGGTCCACGAAGAAGCAACCTTGTCTATGCCATCATGGCCTACGTCCACGGAGGACTAGCCTTACTCGGGGTAGATCTTCACGAAGTAGGCGATCTCCTTGCCCTTACAAACTTCTTGGTTCAACTCCACATCTTAACGGAGGCTCCCAAGCGACACCTAACCAATCTAGGAGGCACCACCCTCCAAAAGGTAATAGATGGTGTTGGTGATGATGAACTCCTTGCTCTTGTGCTTCAAATGATAATCTCCCCAACACTCAACTCTCTTCACCGATTTGGCTGTGGTGGAAGAAAGGATTGAGTGGAAAGCAACTTGGGAAGGCTAGAAATCAAGTTTCATATGGTGGGAGTGGAGCAACTTGATCTCAACACAAGGGTAGGTAGTTTTCTTCTCGAAATGTAAGGTAGGAGTGGTAGTTCTTTCGATGTCTCTCTCCACGAATGAAGAGGAGGTGGAGGGTATTTATAGCCTCCACAAAAATCCAACTGTTACACACATTTGACCAATCTCGGTCGGACCGAAGTTGACAACTCGGTGAGACCGAAAGTTCAAATCTTGTGAGCGTTGGGATTTTCGTGGGACCGAAAATACAATCTCGGTTAGTCCGATTCTTCCAAAGACTAGGGTTTGCCATTCTCGGTGGGACCGACTTTCTCATCTCGGTGACACCGATTTGAGTCTGAATGTTCTGAAGGTTGGCAACACTAGTTTCGTAAGACCGAGTTTGGAATCGGAAAATCCGAAATTTCTAGGGTTTGGCTATATGGTGAGGTGGTTCATCTCGGTGTGGTGAGTTTAGGAAATCGGTGGGACCGAGATTACTTATGAGTATATGTTGGAATGAAAGATTGCGATAGTTTGAGAGATAAATCACTAAGCACTTTGAGCAACGGATCATCATCATAACCTCATCCCCTTTTAATAGTATTGGCTTTCCTATGGACTCAATGTGATCTTGGATCACTAAACCAAAAATGGAGTCTTGAGCTCTTGCCAATCCTTTCCTTAGCATCCTAGGGGTCCACCTTTCCTGTCCTTTTGCCATGCCAGAGTGATTGACTTTCCTGAAATATACTTGATAAAAGCATTAGTCCAACCACAAAGTATGTTGTCATTAATTACCAAAACCACCTAGGGAGCAAATGTGCTTTCACTAGCCCCCTCCGGTGTCTATATAAACCGGAGGGTTTAGTCCGTAGGACAACAACAATCATAATCATAGGCTAGCTTCCAGGGTTTAGCCTCTACGGTCTCGTGGTAGATCAACTCTTGTAATACTCATATCATCAAGATCAATCAAGCAGGAAGTAGGAATTACCTCCATAGAGAGGGCCCGAACCTGGGTAAACATTATGTCCCCCGCCTCCTGTTACCATTAGCATTAGACGCACAGTTCGGGACCCCCTACCCGAGATCCGCCGGTTTTGACACCGACACCCCCAACCCTAACCCTCCCAAATTGACCGCCCCTTGCCCGACTTCTCCTCTCTCGTATTAGCCCCCCGCGCCCGCGCTGTCATTCACCTCTCTCCTAGCCACTACCCGCCTTCCTCATAGACATCGTGCCCGCACAGGTGTTGGATTGGTAGAGTTCGTGGGGCTGCTGTCCGCGCCATTGTGAACGTGGAGCGCCTCTCCGGCAATGACATTGTGTCCCCTAGAGCGCCTGGATGGCGGTGAAGGAAGTCCACGACCTAGATGTGGACATTGTTGTGTTCACGCCGGCACCATCCTCGGCCGCACCTGTGTCCGTGGACGACTCCGGCATGGCTTCGCAAGGGTGGGGCATCTCGGAGAAAAACTATCTCAAGTTCGCACCAATCTATTGGATTGGATGAAGAGGATGCGATAAATGGAGTAAAAAGTGGACTTAGGATCAAGCCAAAGATAAGTAGGAGCACGAGGGGGAAGAAGTGGGAGAAAGATAGGCCATCCACATGATGGAGCGACGAGCAAAATGTTGGCCATGTGGGCAGAGCTCCTTTCCAACAAAGATGTGAAATTTTTAAAAAAGGAGGACATCATGAAGGAGAATAAGGAGGAGAGATACACACTCTACTTGAACGTCCAAAGAGGGAGGGGTGAAATTCGACAAGGAGAGGGTGATGGAGAGGATGGAGATGGAGAATATGAAGGCATGATAGAATATGTAGCTTGAGAAAACGAAGGCGATGTAATCATGTAGAGCATTGAGAGTGAGATTTACATATATAGATAGATGGATAGAGATTCACTAAGGATTCGAGGATCATGTTGGCTGCACAAGCCCAATGTATGTCAATGCCAAGGAGGGATCATCAATGTGCGCAAAAAGACTATGCATGAATTGTTGAATTTTATTGTCATGGATCATATTAGCTTGTGTAGGATCAGATATCGACAATAAGGGGGGCGGGGGGGGGGGGATTTTAAAATTCCTTCGAAAAAATAAGTCCTTAGAAGAAAATCAGAGTACATATAACACCATCAGAACTGAATAGAGGTAAAACTAAGCAGTGCTGGCAATAACTTAGAGCAATAACAAGCCAAAACGTATCAAACATAAACATAAGCTCAATATATAGAAGTAAAGCTAAGTAGCAGTACAGATACTAAAGTCTACTAAATAGACAAACTAGCTTAAGTATGGAAGCGGCAAAGACAAAGTTAAACATGGCATATGGAATGGAAATGTTAAGTACTCAATAAAGTCTTTGATCACAGAGAAGATGCCAGGGGAGAAGTTCTTCAAACTCAGGTAGATTACATAGGTAATTGACTAAGAAGAAATAGAACCCGTAAACCTACGTAGAACATATTATATGAAAAATATCGACAACATAATAACAATGTGATTTCACAGTAATTCATAAGTTGGGTCTATCCAGCGCTATTGTTTAGATAACAATGTGTTCTCATTATTGATAACATCCTTGTTAGTTAAAAATGCACATGATCAGGAAAACAAGATCACCGTTAAGACATGAGCTAGCCCTAGAGGCATGACCAGGAATCCATTTGGTGTTTATGTTTCGACAGATGCAATTGAGTTTTCCTCTGAATCTCATATTCAAGAACGACCAATGCAATTATAACACATAAATATAAACTTAATTATGAACATGGAAATATATTAATACATTTCTTATTGCCTCTATGCATATTTCCAACATTAGCAATGCGAGCTTTGAGGTGGAATGGGGAACCGCCGGCAACCCATGTACGAAAATAGCCTCCAAAGCCTGATTCCACACTAGGGCGATGCTCTACATTGTGCTTTAGAATAATTATGATTTGTGTTTTTTTGTGAGCATCATCAAAATTACAAGCCTAGCTAAATAATTATAAGGAGAGCGCTTCCGGGAGGCAACCCATCAATAAAGTTTTTACCTTCTGTAACAAGAAATATATTTAAATTTTACTTGAATAAAATGCCAGGAATTCCAATAGCAAGTCAATATTATAACTGTATGTGTTGCTGTGCTGAAACAAAAAGTTTTTTTTGGATAATTAACATAGCATGCTAATATCATGATATTTTTTACATAGTGCACCTATATGAGTTCTTTGAAATTTTGATTTACAAAAGTATTGATTGCATGTTCATATTTACTTATTGTCATGTTTAGACTAATTGATGTTATAATTGTCTTTAGTTGCTTAGATTCGTATTTTATTGTTCCATATGAGTGTGGAAATTTTAAAATTGTGTTGCCATACCATAGCTAATGGTGGATCCTAACTTTATGATCAGTCCACAACAAGGCATGCTTAGAATTAAATGATATTTATATTAACCTATCGCACGATTTCTATGTAAGTTTTATGTGGACGAAGTTTTACAAATCAAGGGGGTATAGTGATATGAGAGGAATCAGGAAATGTAAGCGCTCATGCATGGGGGTGCCCAAGTCATCCCCAAGAAATATTCAGGAGATCTAAAGTTTCTAAGTTTGGGAATTCCCAAGGCACCCACCTTCTTCTTCAACAACTATCAGTTTGTCTAAGTTGGCTCTATAGTTTTATTCATTCACATGTTATGTGCCATTCTTGGAGCGATTTTGCTTTTTGATCATTAAATCATCACATCTGATCATTTTTTGAACGAAAGGGGTTTCCCCCTGCCCCATTTTATAGAATGACGCAAAACACAGCCAGTACAACAAGTTCAGATGACCACAACTAAGAAAACACAGTAAACAAAACTAAGGCTGAAAGGCCTAACTACCCTCCTACATCCAACATGAACGAGCGCGGAAGCTCTCTCACCACCAGGTAGGATCTACTACATAACCATCTTTTTATTATAGAGCACAATGAGAACAGGAAGAACGATCCAGCACATATGATATACTTTTTTGCTTCGTCCAGGTGCACTGAACACGTCTTCATCCTTACTCATTGGCCCCTTTTGTTCATCTCCAAGCAATCTGAAGTAGTTCTCCACGTCGCTTGTCCAACAGGAGGATGCAGCGCCGCAACAGTGTTGCTTGTGCATCGTCCCAACGAACTTTCCATTGATGCAAATAACAACTGAGCTTGGCAAGAATGCATTTCACATCACTCCATTTGCGCCCCTGAAAACATAATTCATTTCTCAGTCTCCACAAGGATGCAGATATCACCAAATTCAACACTGCATTTTTCTTATGTGAATGCTAGAAAGCAAAGATATTTTTAAAGCTAGAAATCCTGTCATTTTCAAAGAATTCATAGATGAACTCCCACACTTGATGGGCCACAACATAATAGATGTTGGACAGATTCATTTTTAGCACAAAATAAACAAGAGGGGTCATCCACTTGTCTCCTTTTTGCTAGGTTGTCCCTAGTAAGGATCTTATTATAAGAACACAAGCATAGAAAAGCATGGATTTTCTGTGGGCATATAATCTTCCACATTTTTTCACTGATAGCAGAAGCTATCCCACCAAAGTTCATCTGTGTATAAAAAGATTTCCCCGAGTATATACCATTAGGCTCTAGGGACCAGATCGGTGTGTCAATGTCATCTAACGAGGGGTATTGTTTAATCAATGTAATTAGCTGTTCCCAGAGATCCATACCAGCTTGATCAACACACCTTCTAAACATCATTTTTAGATCACTACCATTCCACACTTGGGCAACTGTGCACTCAGTCTGGTTACATTTGTTAAATAAGTCCCAGGATTGCACTTTAAGGGAAAAATCCCCTGCCCATGTGTCATGCCAGAAACTAATGAGTCCACCATTTCCTAATTTCCACCTGTAAAAGGTTTTGGCCGTAGACAGGGCCCAGGTGATACTATTCCATATGGTAGATCCCACTTCACCTTTTGCCCAGAGGAGATTAGGATAATTCACTCTATATTTATGCAAAATGATTTTCTTCCAATCTGCTTCAGAGTTGTCGAAAAATCTTTTTTTCCCACGAAGCCAGCAAGGCCATATTAAATTCTTTTATGTTGGGGATCACCAACACCCCAAATTCTTTCTTCCTAGAAATCCCAGTTGGCCAAATGGTATTTATGTTGATCACCCAAATTCCACCAAAAGAAATGGGCCATCTGGGAATTGATAGCGTTGATCGCCCACTTGGGAAATTTGATCACAGACATGAGATATGCAGGAATGCTAATCACACAGGCACAAAGTAAAATTATTTTTCCTTTATAAGTAAGGAACCTCCTTAACCAACCATAAATACTTTTAATAATTCTATTAATGATAGGTTGAAGGTCTTCTCGTTTAAGTTTATCATAGTGAATAGTCACTCCAAGGTATTTGATAGGAAAAGAACCAATTTTACAGTAAAAAATCTGGGCAAATTTCTTGGCAACTGCCTCCTCCACATTGATGGTCATCAAATCACTTTCGTGAAAATTAATTTTCATACCTGAGAGATTTTCAAAACAGGACAAAATCCATTTAAAATTTCTCGCTTTATGGACAATTTTTTTCAAAAAGAGTATGGTGTCATAAGCATATTGCAGACTGACCACACCCCTGGAATTACTTGGGGCAAAAGCCCAGAAATCAGGTTTTGTGAAGCAACTTTTTAAAGCATTTTTGTAAAACCATCAACTACCAGGTTAAACAACAAGGGGGAATGTGGGTCCCTTGCTTGAGTCCCACCCCCCTACAAAATGAGGACCAATAGTATCATTAATCCTCACACTAAAAGTGCTGTGGACTAAAGCATTTTTAATCCAGGAATTCCACTTTGGGCCAAAACCTCTAGAGTGTTGCATCTCAAAAAGAAAATCCCATCTAACTCTGAAAGGACATGCGGTGTCCCCATGTGTGGTTTTGGTAGTTGATGACACTCTCTATGGATTAATGGTTGCATTGAGTTATATTTGAAGGATTTGTCCATAGGCTCTCCTTGAAGTCCATGTGTTGGTTTCAAGGAGTTTATGAGTTGACCAAGGTGCTATTAAGGAATTATCCAAAGATTGGTTATGTGAGTGTTGTGCTTATTGCAAGCATGTCTTGAAGAAGAAGATTGTGTGATCATTCATGTTTACCTTCAAGACATCATACAAATGAAGAGAGTTGGAAAGATTCAAGGTTGATCAAGACTAAGTCAAGAGTGAATCAAGTTGATCAACTCATAAAACGTAGAAGATGTACCGAGAGGGATCAAGTGATCCCATGGTATGGTAAGCATTGTCCATTGTGCTTTGTGTACTAACCCATGGTCTATGTGAGAGTTCTATGTGGGGTTAGGTACGTGTTCATGGGCTTGTGTCAAGAGGAAGATATCACTCAACCCATGGAGAGGATGACATCAAGTGGAGATCGTCATCAATATTGCAATGTGCAAGTTCAAGTGGAGCATGACAAAGAGATCAAGTGCTTGCCGTCCATTGTGGTGTCAATGGACTTGTGAAGATGTGCTGAAGAGTGGCTCACCCATAGTGGAGTATGGGGGAGCAATCATCTAGTCTTCATCGACACAATGCGATCAAGAAAGGTGGTCCATCTTGCCGATGACAAGTTCATCATCTCTAGCTCAAGTGAACCTTGTGCAAGGCAAAGGTTTACCCTTGATATTTCTATTTTACCGGTCTCATGGTGGTAGTTGGGAGACCGGGTTTTAGGATCGATTGCCGTACTATCAAGGGGGGCTCTCGATGAGTAGCTTTATCGTATCATGAGTAGAGAGCTCAAACCATTGCATCCCTGCATCTTCTTTCTTGGTTCTTGTTTGGTTCTGTTTGTGAGTTTTGGAGCTTATGGTCATCTTTAACAAGCTCGAGTTCATCGAAAACGGAGTTCACATGCTTCTTCTATGATGTTTTCGATGTCGGAGGTTCTACCGGTTCTTCTCTGTTGGAGGTTTCTCTCCTCTTTTTGTTAGGCATACCCCCCCTGCTGTTTTGATGCTACTCGTTGTCTTGTATCCAACAAGCTTGAGTTTGCTCAATTCGGAGCTCATTTGCAGAAGTTATGGCAGTTCTGGTTTTCCTTGGAGTGTACTTGTTTTTGTGGAAATGGCATAAGGTTGGCGCCAGTGGTAGTGCCGCTCATACGACTCTGCCTCGCCCTCTGTTTTGCTCCTCTCTCTGTGTTCTACTGCCCGGGCGGTAGTACCACTCCCCTGAGCGGTAGTTCCGCTTGTGCGTGGGCTGAGCACATAACGGTTGGATTCAGGAGCTCCTATAAAAGGGGGTATTCCTCCCTATTCAACCTTATCCTTTGAGCTCGTGTTCTTCCCCCATTTTGTCCTTCTCCGAGCTTGCTATCTCTCAATCCCTCCATGGATTCTTGCTAGTTTTGGGGGGAAAGAGAGAGAGGAGATCTAGATCCACATTTCCACCAATCACTTTCTCCTCTTTGTGAGGGGAACCCCTTGGATCTAGATCCTGGAGTTCTTGGTGTTCTCCTTCTTGTTCTTCCTCTCATTTTCCTCCCTAGCTTTAGTTGCTTCGGTGGGATTTGAGAGAGAAGGACTTGGGCACTCCATGTGCCCTTGCCATTGCATTTGGTGCATCGGTTTGAGTTCTCCACGGTGGTACATGGAAGTTACAAGTTGAGAAGCTTGTTACTCTTGGGTGCTTGGTACCCTTGAGCTTGTTACTCTTGGGTGTTTGGACACCCTAGAGCTTGTTCCTCTTGGATGCCTTGGCGCCCTAGACGGTTGGTGGTGTTCGGAGCTCAATCATTGTGGTGTAAAGCTCCGGGCAAGCGTCGGGGTCTCCAATTAGGTTGTGGAGATCTCTCTGAGCAATTTGATGGGTACCGGTGACCACCCCCAAGGGTTGCCAAAGTGTACGGGTTCGGTGACCGCCCCCAAGGGTTGCCATTTGTACGGGTTCGGTGACTGCCCTCAAGGGTCCCTTAGTGGAATCATGGCATCTTGCATTGTGCGAGGGTGTGAGAAGATTACGGTGGCCCTAGTGGCTTCTTGGGGAGTATTGTGCCTCCAAACCGCTCCAAACGGAGATTAGCATCCACAAGGGTGTGAACTTCGGGATACATCATCGTCTTCACGTGCCTCGGTTATCTCTTACCCGAGCCCTTTACTTATGCACTTTACTTTGTGATAGCCATATTGTTCTTTGTCATATATCTTGCTATCACATAGTTACTTATCTTTCTTAGCATAAGTTGTTGGTGCACATAGGTGAGCCTAGTTGTTGTAGGTTTTGTGCTTGACAAATTAACCGCTAGGTTTATTCCGCATTTGTTCAAGTCCAAACTGACGAGGACATGTATTAGGGGTAGGGTAACAGGCCTAACCTAAAGACCCTACCCATGGACACCATACACTTTGTCTTTGGGGCCTGGGCGGATCGCCGTCGGACGTGCGCATGCAACTTGAAAGTCACTCGGACGGCAACAACCACTCGAACCAAGATTCCACTCGGCGAGCTCATTCCACTCGGCAGTGTAACTCACTCGGATATGCGAAGACCAATAGTCAGCATGACGGTTTTGTAGTGGGCAGGTATTATGGCATTGATGCTCCACTTTGTAACATAGGAGGTGAGGGGGTGGCGAACTCTGTATAAGCCACCCCACCACTAGACAAGGGGGCTCGGGGCTTCGACCTCTCTCTCTCCCTCTCTAGTCTCCGGACTTAGCTCAGGCATGGGGAACCGTTCCTCTCTCTCTCACACACACACACACACACACACACACTGTAATCCCCGGATACATACTAAGATGAAACAAAGCCTCTCCGGAGCACGAGACGTAGGGTTGTTATCTCCATCGTGAGAGGCCCGAACTCGCTAAAATCACTGTGTCACCCATATGCATCTCGATAGATCATGCTCCTTTACCCTACCCCCTTTCTATTGTCGGAATCGTTACCACGACAGTTGGCGCCCACCGTGGGGCATGGCGTCTATCGAGCCATGATGCAAATGGTTTTTTCTTCGATCTTCGGCAGTGGATCAACTACCATCACCAGATAAACTGGCTGCTGGAGTTCTGGTCATCACGCCATTCGTACAAACAAAAGGATCAGGGAGTTGCTCATCTCAACTTGTCCTCTTTACAATCAAAGACTGCAATGATCTAACTACGGTTTGTTCTTTTTCTGTATGCACACGAGCTCATACAAAAGGACGCCTCCCTTTCTTCCGCTTGGCGGCTCGGCTCCCGGATGATGAAGCATCGTCGTCCGCCCGCCATCTTCTGGCGTACTCATGGGTGACGCCATCATCGAGCGCGCACACACGCACCGCTGCTAATGCTCGGCCTGGTTCCCGACCGGTTGAACGCGTCTACACGGTGGTCCGGTCGACCCGCTCTCGCTGAAATACAGACAACCAACGCTTCGCTGGCCTCGCCCTTGGCTGCGCCGGCCCACGACTGGACAGCGGCCAGCTGCTCATCCTCCTCATCGCCACCTCTCGGCCGCCGTCTGGTTCCGGCCAGACCGGCCGTTTCCACCGCAGCAGAGCTCTACTCCGGCCTGCCTCCACAACTCTCCTTCCATGCTTCAATTTCGACTTAATTAGCACTGACGCCATTTGCATGCAGGTTCTGGACTTGGGGCAACGCCTTCAATATGTTGGACGTGGGGTCAACTCCTTCCATGCACGAACGGTAATGCCTTTTGCTTAATTAGCGCTAATTAATGCCTCTTACATGCAGATTCTGCATGCATGGTCTCGACGTGAGATACTCCTTCCATGCATTGGCTAGCCAAGCAATTATGCCTAGTTAACATGGACCAGCCATGCACCAAGTGGACCTCTTCGTCCGCCGCCCGGCTCCAACATGGTATCGCGTCGCTGCATCATCTACAACACACCTCCATAGCGACGGCTATGGTTCACTCGGACGGGCGAGAGCACTCGGATGAGGCTTAACGATTGCCAGCGGCGTCCGCGTCATCATCATTTCCAACCTCGTCGTTGAGCCACACGCATGACCGTCGTCGCCGTTCACCTCGCCGTCGGCTCCGGCCTCGCGTTCTCGGCTGCTCGCCGGCGACCTCCGCGGTGGCGGTGCAGGCGCGCATCGCTGTTACCTCCGGTGCCAGCACTACTAGGAAAAGGGCTATAGATGGAATTGACACTAATGGCGCACCAGACATGTGGTGCGCCATTAGTATATACTAATGGCGCACCACCTTCTGATGCGCCATTAGTGTTGAAACTACTAATGGCGCACCCTGCCCACGGTGCGCCATTAGTACCAAAAAATTTTTTGAACTAGTGCGCCTGTCCAAACATACTAATGGCGCATCCACTGGTGGTGCGCCATTACTAGTTGTAACTAGTAATGGTGCACCAGCCAAAAGGTGCGCCACTAAAGTTGTTTTTTATTATTGTTTTTATTCCTTTTTTTGCAAAAGTACTAATGGCGCACTCACACGCGGTGCGCCATTACTAGTTCAAACTAGTAATGGCGCACCGTGGCAGAGTGCGCCATTAGTATGTTTTTTTGCAAAACTACTAATGGCGCACCACCGAAGTGCGCCATTAGTAACTGGATTACTAATGGCGCATTTGTTGCTGGTGCGCCATTAGTAAGTGGGCAGCAACAAGATATTTTGGACAGCCTCTCCCACACTCACTTTCTCCCCACTTCATTCTCTCCACCGCCTCCTCCTTGTCTCGGTGCCTCCTCTTT
This sequence comes from Aegilops speltoides, assembly GCA_021437245.1. Lineage (NCBI taxonomy): Eukaryota > Viridiplantae > Streptophyta > Magnoliopsida > Poales > Poaceae > Aegilops > Aegilops speltoides. The sequence goes on along the minus strand of CM038147.1, from coordinate 462,704,326 downwards.
TCACCTCATTTCCACCATAGATTCATTCAAATTAAGTGGTTAAGTTACCTTGTTTTGCTAGGTAAGTAAGGGGAAGCTATATTTATGTTGTTCTCCCTACAACAATGTGCACATGCACTTTTTATGGCCTAGCTAGATCTATGTATGTTAGTGGTGTTGCATATGTTTGTGGTGTTGCATATGTGTTTGTGTTTGGAGGTGTACCGGTATTTGAAATGCGATAGTTGCCAATATTCTGCGGAATGTTGATTCATTTCGTTTAGTGAATTTTGGCATTAAGCATTCTTTTGGTCCTATTTTTAGGAAAGTCATGCCAAATTTTTCTTGGTTCTAAAATATCGTTTTGCTCTACCCCACATGTGACCATGGTCCGCATACGATGACCGAAGGCATCGTGAATAGGTTTTGAGGTCCGAAGGCCGAGATGCTTCAAAAGAACGAGGCGGAGATAAGATGTCCGTGTCGAAGATGCAAGCTGAATAGCCTTATTGCGGACCCGGATTCCGGCAGGTGCGGGACCACCTGCTCTTGCGTGGTTTCATGGATGGCTATCGGTGGCAAGGTGATGAAGATGACTACGAAGTCGTCCATGGGGGCGGGCAAGAAATGAGGAAGGGCAACAAGACAACCACCGCGGCTCACGGGCGAGAAGGCGAAGAATCCCGTGAGATGATCACGACGGTGATGTTGTACCTGATCATCATGTAGAAGATGCGAGACATGATGATGATGCGGCGGAGACGATCTTGGACCATCGATGGGCTGGGTGCGGGACCCTCATATTCAAGAGCTGCTTCTCAAGCGCACGGATAACGCAAGAGCTGCCGCCGAGAGAAAGCCAAGATGGATCAACTTGAGTTAGACGCGGTTACTCCATTGTATGAAGGATGCAGGCCCGAGGATACCGCTTTGAAAGTAACGCTCATGGCTCGGAGATGAAGGTAAAACACAAAATGACCGGCGCGTGCTTCGGCGAGAACATGTCATTACGCACGAACGTCTTCCCAAGGGGAACAAGTGCCCGACCAGTTTGGAGGAGGCGAAGAAAATCGTGTGTCCTCTGGATTTACCGCCGTGAAATACCATGTGTGCATGAACAATTGCATCATTTATCGGGACGAGCACGCAGAGTCTACCATATGTCCGGTGTGCGGTGTCACTCGATACAAGAAGAGGAAGAAAGCTCCTCGAAAAGTGGTGTGGTACTTTCCGATCACTCCTCGTCTGCAGCGGTATTTCGCGGACCCTAAGGTAGCAAAGCTCCTGCGTTGGCACGCGGATAGGGAGGAGAAGAAGCGAAAGATGCGCAAATGATCCGGAGATAGATAAAAAGACAAGATGCTGAGTCACCCTAAGGATGCGAGCGGTGGCAAGCGTTGAACTTCAATACCTGAATTTGGGAGCGATCCAAGGAACATCGTCTTTGGGCGCGAGCACCGATGGAGTCAATCCGTTTGGCAGCGAGAAGCACACATAGCACTGGCCTGTGTTTGTGTGGATGTACAACCTTCCCCCAGTTGTGCATGAAGAGGAAGTACATTCACATGAGTATGCTAATTGAAGGGCGAAACAACCAGGAATGACATCAATCAGTATCCGGGGGCTCTTTGAAAGAGGAGCTTGACATGCTGTGGAAAACGCCACCAATACGTGGGGCGCCGCAGAAAGAATATTTCCCTATGAGAGCCGCCTTGCTCACGACGGTGCACGACTATCTCGATTACGGATATCTTGCGGGGCAGGTAGTCCACGGATTTTTTGGATGCGTAAGGTGCATGGATGACACAACGTATCGCCAGCTAGATAGAGATCCCGGGTCTTCGAAAACCGTGTTCATGGGACATCAAAGGTGGCTTCGCGATGATGACCCGTGGAGGAAACGCAAGGATCTGTTCGATGGTGCAACCGAACCTCGAAAACGCCCGTGTACGAGGAGCAGCGAGGAAATAGACAAGCTGTTGAAAAATTGGAAAGACTGCCCACTGCCGGGAAAGAAGCAAAAGGCGCCAGAGCCGGGAAAGAAGCGAAAGGCGCCAGAGCCGCTGCTGAAGGTATGGAAAACGAGGTCTGTTTTCTGCGACTTGCCGTACTGGAAGATCCACCGTGTGCCTCACAGCCTTGATGTCATGCATATCATGAAGAACGTGTGCGAGTCGCTTGGTACCCTGCTCAACATGCGGAGAGGACCAAAGATGGGCGAAAGCAAGGCGGACTTGAAATCAATGGGCATCGAGCAGAGCTTCACGCTATATATGATGATGATGATGATGATGATGAGGCGAAGCAGGACACGAAAAGTCGTCGCCAAAGGCAAAAAGGCCAAGAAGACCGGAAATGACTACCCTCCGTGTGCTTCACTCTAAGTCGAGGAGAGATCGAGCAGTTTTCACCGCCTCCTAGGAGTAGAACTTCCTTACGATTACGCGGGGAAGATAAGCGGATACCTAGACCCAGTGAAGCGAAGTTCAGCGGGATGAAGTCTCACAACCATCACGTCTTGATGGCGCAGATACTTCCAGCCAATCCGTGGGATCATGGATGCGCACGTCCATGAAACGCTATTTGGCCTATGCAACTTCTTCGACGTCATCTCTCGGAAGTCGATTGGCGTGAGGCAACTCGAAGGCTACGAGGAAGAGATCGTGGTGATACTATGCGAGCTTGAGATGTACTTCCGCCCGCATTCTTGACGTTATGGTGCATCTGCTAGTCCATATAGTGGAGGATATCATCCAACTCGGGCGGCGTTCTCGCACAATGATGCCGTTCGAAAGGATGAATGGTGTCATCAAAGGATACGTTCGCAACATGTCACGTCCGAAGGAAGCATAGCGAGGGCTTTTCGATCAAGAGCGCATCTCCTCGCACGAATTATCTAGGCATCGAGAACCCCGTTGGTCTGCCCGTCAACAGGCACCTCGGCAGGCTCGCTGGATGGGGTCACCGTGAGGGTCGCCGCAAAATGCATGTCGACTTCGAGGGTCGACTCGCCGACTTTGAAAGAGCAAACCTAGTCGCGCTACAACACATAGACGTGGTCGATCCTTGGGTGGTAGAGCACAAAACCTTTATTAAGAAGACGTACAATGACCGAGGCCAACAGAGGACGGACGGAGATATACTCAAAGGGCACAACTCATGTTTCACGCGTTGGTTCAAGCAGAAGCTTCTGTCGTACCCTTTACATGAGGATTCTTCCGCGGAAGAACAACTCATATTCGCCTTGTCATAGGGCGCCGAGCACAACCTGATGACCTATGAGGCGTACGATATCAACGGCTACACATTCTACACCAAGGCCAAGGACATGAAGAGCGATGGTTATCAGAACTCCGGGGTAACGATGGAATCCTACACCGGTAACGACAAGGACAGATACTACGAAAGGATCGAGGAGATCTGGGAGCTGAGCTACGCTGGAGAGAAGGTCCCGATGTTCCGTGTTAGATGGGCCAAGAACATCATAAAAGAAGACCGGTATTTCACCACCATGGTTATACCCGAAGCCAAATCCAAGACATGGCATAACGTCACCGCTAAAAATGAGCCATGGGTATCGGCTTCCCAAGTGGACCAATGCTTCTTCATTCCCGACCCGCCAAAGCCCGGTCGTGTTGTCGTGAGGAGAGGCAAAAGGAAGATCATCGGAATGGATGGAGTAGCCAATGAGCAAGACTTCGACAAGTCGGCGACCGAGGATCGAACATGACGACGATGATGAAGTAGCAAAGATACACCACAAGAAGAAGCAGGACCACCCTACCTAAGGGCGTCCGTTCCACGTAAGAACTCCATTTGCGACAAAGAAGGGCAAGAAGATTGTGAACATATAGCTAGCTAAGATCGATTGTATTTAAATCGTAGCCTTCATTTCTCGATTGTATTTCATGGGTACTTTTTGAACTATCATGAATATTTTTAAATTTCATGGACACTCGATCTTGATCCCCCTCCATCTCGATCGCTATCCCACCTCGCCAGATCCAGCCCCTCGCCGAAAGCACCCCCAGTCCACCGGCCGCCGCCGCCGACCCCCCGCACCCTCGATTCCCCTACTCAACCACCACCGCCGACCCCGCGCACCCCGCGCACCGTCTTATAAAAAAAAATAAGTATCAAACAACTTTTTAAATGCTACTGTCTTATAAAAAAAATATTACTGTTATTATTTAAACAAGGTTGAACATATTTAAACACAAATAAGTATCAAACAACTTTTTAAATGCTAAAAAAATTTGTGGAGGCTGGGAGTCGAACCCAGGACCTCCTGGTGTGAGAACTGGCTGCTGACCAGTCGAGCTATAGAGGGGACTTGATGTGGATCAGTTCTGGTGGTACATAACCTGTTGGCTCGATTATAGAGTGGTGGTGCGCCATTAGTATTGTGCCCGCGCCCAAACCTAACCCGACGCCCAAACCTAACCTGTCCGACCCGACGCCGTCCGCCCGCGCCCGCTCCACCGCCCGCCTCCGCCTCTCCGCCTCTCCTCGCCTCGCCCTCTCCTCCCTCGCCTCTCGCCGCCTTCCCTCTCCCTCGCCCGCCTCCCCTCGGCGCCACCGTCCCGCCACCTCGGCGCTGCCCGCCGCCTCGTGCGACCCCGCCGCCCGACCCAGCCTGCGCCGCCTCGATGCTGCCCGCCGCCCACGCCGCCTCGACCCGCCCGCCGCCCAGCCTTGCTGCCCCACCTCGCTGCCCGCCGCCTCGGCGCGACCCGCCGCCCGGACGCCGCCCGTCCACACCACCGTCGCGGAGCACCACCACCCCGTGAGCTCCCCTCCTCCTCCCCCTCCTCCCCTCCTGTGTGATTTTGCGTCTTCATTGTCACGTTTGATGGTTAAACAATACAGAAATTGTGAAGGTCGATTCGATTCTTGACTTCTCCTCTCAGTAAACAAATGTAATGAGTTTCTTGATCTAAAACATATTGCATTCATTTCCAAATGTTTGACTAGTATTTAGGAATAGAGCTGACCTAAAAAGTCTAGTAATCAGTGATGGATATGTGTTCCTTGACTAGTTTTGCAGTTTGCCACATTGGTGATGTAAATGTCCTAATCGATGATATCTTAGCAAGGCTATGAATTTATTTCCAAATGAAACTTCTTTGTCATAGTCACGCTGATAGGGCATATACGGTTCTGTTACGCTGCTTGTGTATATATGGTCCTACCAATACACATTTTGATATTTGTGCAAGCATTGTCATGTGCAATTTTCTCGTATTCTTTTCTTGTGCATTTTACTGTGCATTTTTAACACAAATTTCTCAAAGAGAGTTTGCCTCCTAGGATAAGTTTTCACCAGCCTCCATCTCTCTTTTTCCAATGAAAGAATGCAGGACTTTTAGTTTCAAGGTTGCTTGGTACTTCATGTTTGAGCAATGAACATGACAGTTAATTTCAGATATGACCTTTGTTTGGACATTAATTTGAGTAGATGAACATTTTGTGGTTACTGCTAGGACTTGCTCCAGATTTTATAACCCTAGGATTTCTTTTCTTTTAGTTCTTTTCTTACAGAAAATTTATGAAAATTCAGAAACTTGGAGTAACTTGTGGGCTGTACTTTTGTGATCTCCTACTCCTGAATTTTCATGTCACTTGTGCTATTGCCAAGCATGACATGGCCATTTTTATTCTGTTTTGATGGAGCTTGGTGTGTGTTGTTTCGTACTACTAAGCAACCTATTTTGAAGTGAGTAATCAGCATGAGAAAAAATAGACGTTAGATCTTAGCGCTAATGATAGATGAAAATGTCACATATATATGGTCTCTCGCTTGCATCTGAGAGAACAACCTATGAAGTGTATTTCAAATGTGGTGATGATCTTATCTGCAAGAATGAAAATGATGAGCTATGTTTCTAAAATGTGGTGATGATCTTATCTTAGCTGTATTTCTGAACTGGTAGCTAAGTGTATTACTTGTGATGATGATGCTTTGCTGCTGCTGTACTACTTGTGATGATGTTGTTTCTTTGTACTACTTGTGATCTTCTTTGCTAGTTGTGATTTTGTCAAGTGATGCTGCTGCTACTTGTGATCTTCTAAAATGACCCCTTTCTCCTAAAACGTTGATTAATTTCCGTTTCAGTTGAGAAATGGGGAACTCCTAGGTCAAGAAAATTAGCAAAGGTCATGCCCAATTTTCTTGACCTAGAAGGTGCCCGATTCTCAACGAAATAAAATTAATTTGCTTTAGTGGTTGGATTAGTTTAGTATTTTATTCACACACTCGAGACACCCTTGCTTGCCATGTGTTTGAACACCCTGCGGTGTAGTAAAAAGTAATTACAGATACACTCACCCACATAAGTATTCAGCACAATGAAAAAATAGTACAAATTAAGGAAAGGCAATACCATTTCAGACGCTTGTCTTCTAAAAAGAAGAGTGAACTTTCTAGGCACACCCCTCAAGAACTAGGTTACCCTGAGAACGTGGACTTGGACCTTAGCAACAACACACTAACAGGTTCTATCCCAAAACACCTAGTAGTGCCAAGTCCTCTGGATCACGTTTTCCTAGTAGTGCCATTCCTAGTAGTGCCAAGTCCTCTGGATCTCTCAATTGTTCCTTGACAATAACCAACTTTTTGGCGACATTCCTCGAGAATTAGGTTATTTGGTCAACTTAGAGATCTTGTTCCTTGACAATAACCAACTTTTTGACCAAACTTTGTTTCTATTTAGAGAGAAACATGGCCCACAACGATGAGGCGGGGGTTGAGCGGCAAGGCATTCAGGAGCTGTCCCAGAGATGGAGGAACAACCTCACTTGTATGAGGCCGCCGCCTTCACACCGATCCCGAGACCACCGATGGTGCCGCCGAGGATGACCACACCGATGCCACCACCGATGGTGCCGCCGAGGATGCCACCATCGATGATGGCGGCGCCCGCACAGATGGCAGCCAACCAAGAGGCAACGGAAGGACCGACGCCCGATCGTGCTCCTCACCCTCAAGGAGGAAGTTCTTGAAGTGGACTTCAACGGGTATCCAACGGCGCCGAGCGAATAGTCAAGGGTACTCGCTTCAGCTCGGGTGCATTGTCCGGAGCACCGTCTCGATCAACACCGAGAACCTTAGGCATCCTGACCGAGGGAATTTGCGCCACCTCCTCTTCACGAAGCTGCACAAACGATACAAGTTCCCCGCTGAATTTGCAAACACAAGCCTCAAAGGGAATAAAGTGAACAATGCTGCCCTCACGAAGATGAGCAAGGCCACATCTACTTGGAAAAGCAATGTGAAGAAAATGATCGATAAAGGTGAGAGTTATCAGAAGATCAAGGAGAAAAATCCTTCGATCACCAAAGATGACTACAACGACTTCAAGATCAATTGCTCGAGCACCGCAAGCTCCCAATCAAGTGAGTGGGGAAACAAATGCGGAGCTGAACATAGGGGAACACACACTCGGTCCGGCGGTTCTGAGTGGCGGAGCCTATATGGGACAAGGAGGAGGCGGACCGTGCCGAGCAAGGCCTACCGCCCCTCTTGAGAAATACAGCGGTAACAAGCGGACCAGGGAACTTTGTCGGGGCCGGTACAAGAAGGACCCGAAAACAAAGGAGCTTACCACGGATCCAAGACCGGCAGCTAGAGCTTGTTCGGTAAGGAATACACCCAGCGTAATTAGCTCCATATGGTTGCATTCTAATTAATGAAGCCAAATTTCTAAATGGTTCACATTCCTTCCGCAGCGATCGAAGCGATGGCGGGGTCGACTAAGACAACCCTTGGGACACCACTCTAAATAGGCGTTGAATGTAATGAAGAAGAAGGATAAGCTCGATGGCCGGCGTCGGTGGTCGTGTGGCGGCAAAGGCTTGTCGACAAAATGGGGTCATACTATACCGCTGGTGTGCGGAAGGAGAAAAAGACCAGCTCGGAAAGCCAGGCGCGAGAGGTTCAAGAACTCAAGGAACAGGTGGCGCGGATTCCGGAGATTATCCAAGAGCAAGTGGAACAACGACTCGGAGCGACGATCACCGCCATTGTGCCTACCTTGATCTCGGGGTTGAGTGCGTGGATTGCGGCCGGCCAATAGGGGCCGATCCCGATTCCTAGCTTCATGGCCAGCAACTCGCATAATGCGATGGCGGGGCCATTGGTGCCTCCGGTGGAGGCGGCATTGGTGTCTCCGACGCCGGCACGGGAGCTTAATGCACCCGGGTGTATGCTGGCCGGCACCTCTGCAGCAAGCGGCCCCTTCGTCAACTGCACGCCCGCTGTTGGTGGTGCGTCGACATTAGCCGAGCTCGACGCCATCATCACGGTAACTAATTAAGCCTCTCTCGGCCGAGGACTTCATCTCCTTTCCTTTGACTGGGCATCCCTGACGCCCTACATGTTTTCGCAGGGCACCGCCAACATTCCGTGCACTCTCCTCCACTTCGTGAACAACGAGTTGGTCGATGTCGCCAAGGGCAAAATCGTTCAACCGGGCAACCCCTTGTTCCACGGTACCCAGATGCCACCCAACTTGTTTAGGGTTCAACTGGTTCGGGTGCTGCCAGGCTGAGACGACTTGTTACCTCCGATTCGACCCGTCGGGGCCGACGATGAAGACGTGATGACCCTCGGCGCTTTGCTGAGCTGGCCCTGGTTTGGCGAAGAGCAGATTCGTTTGGGGCGGGGACACCACCCAAAGACAACACCGCCATCGTCGTGCGGCGCCAAGTCGGCCCCATGGCAAGACCGCCAGTAACGGTGCGGACATCCCTATGCCATGGATCCAAACATGCATATGGCACAGGATCGAAACGACGGCGGCGGCGGCGATGATACATTTGGCAACGTCGATCAGTACTTTGCCGATCATGGATGCGATGGCGACTTCATGGGGCCTCCTTCTCAAGAACCAAACCCAACAAAAGGCGTGTGCGATCTAGCTGGTACCGCGGAGAAGCCAAGTTGCAACAGCGCCGTCTGGCGTTCAGCTCTCGAGACGCCTCAATGCCGACTTCACCGAGCCTCGAGATAGGCGAGGTGGAAAATATTATCAGCCCCAACACACTCAAGAAGGCGGTGCATGTGAGCGAACTCGGTCCCATTACGGGGAGAGAAGAAGAAGGCACGCAAAAGAAAGACTAAGAAGGGTGCGAGCCAGCCGCACCGAGTGCGATCCGTGCTCGGGGCGGGCCACCTTCACCGCAGGATATCTCGAGGAGGGTGCATGTGGCGGGTAGGGCGATGCTACCGACAAATATGCTCAATGCTGCAACCGGTGCTATCGGAGTCTGCATGATGTGTTCTTGCTTTGGAGAAGCGGCGTCTCGAGAGAAGGATGTGGCATACCGGTTTTCGCGGCCAAGGTGCGGAGGGCAAGGGCTTTGTGGATAACTCCATCGGGCGTCGATCGTCCTGCATTTTGATGACATCCATGCTATGTTGAACCTTCATCCGCTGCACTACACCTTCGTTCGGCTATTTTAGCTAAGTATGGAATGCGGATCATTAGCGACAAGACCGGACATCGTGATAGTCGACCCCTTCTACATGCGTGCCAAGATCTTGGGCAGCACTGGGACCGGCAAGTCGCGAGTTCTTACCTCGGCGTCATTCGGCAAACCAAGATAAGGATAACTTCCTCGTGCCTTACTTTCCGAGTAAGTCCTCCCTCAACCGCCCGTAACATATGAATACTTACATTTCGATCGTTTTTCTTTTAACATTACGTGTTTTCTGCGGTGAAACACGTTGCACGCTCATCCTCCTAAGCCCCAAATATTCCATGGCCACGTATTTCGACCGGACCGTCGATTGAGCGTAGACTACACAAATGTCAAGAAGGTTCTTGATGATGTTCTCCCGCCTCGCCAAATCTGGAGGCACCTTCACCAGCCTAATCGTAAATACGGCAAGCATGTGTTCTCCCACAATCGGCGTTCTGCTGCGTCAAGCAACCGCTGGCGGTCGAAGGGTGCCTACTATGCCATCCATCACATGCGGCGATCGTGCGGGACCATCATCAACTTCGCTACCGAGTAAACTCAAAGATTGGGCAAAGAGCGTGTCGGCAATCCAGGGCGCGGACCTCCGACAAGAATTCTTTCGCATCCAATCGGAGTTTGCGGAAATCATCCATCAAGATGTCGCCGTACCTTGGGGCAGTTCTACCTCAACAATCAACCGTCCAACGGTGACATCGACACAATGCTACAAATGCAGTGACAACGACCGTTATTTCATGACTCCCATGATGAGACGGCGGCTTCATCCACGCTCCGGTCCCTTGAGTCGAGTCAAAAGCGGTGATCTTGTGTCTAGTTCTCAAACATCGATTGGCTCATGTTGTAATTAAACTTTAATGAACTTGTAGTATGTCTCTTTGGTTTGAGAGTCGTTCAACTTAGATGTAATCGATGCTATTAATGTCTTGCTTTTCTCTTCCGATCGTTACATTGCATACTTATATATTGCTTATGTATTGTCTGTGAATTGGTACTAACGTTTACGTTTGGCTAGTGCATAGCGATGCCGACGTATGTCGTGTACAAGGGTAAGGTTCCCGAGTCTCGATGGTGGGAGGAGTGTCGGAGACAGGTTCACCGATTCAGCGATAACAGATTACAAAGGTACACCACTAGGGCGAGGCGAATCTAGATCGCCCGCTATCTAGCGGAGAGGGAGGAGCGTTGGAGGAACCGGATGAAGACGAGTTTCATCGTGATGATGCTCATCGTGATGACCGCAACTCTCTTCTATGTGATGGTAGTTTAGATGATCGATATCGACTTGTAATGTGAAGACAAACTCGCTACTCGCGGTCTCGAGACTTGTAATATAATGTTCTATCTTTGTTCGGTCTTTTCAATTCAGAGACTAATATGATGAATTGTATTCGGAGACTAATATGATGAATTGTATTCAAAGACTAATCTTCTATTGTATTCGATGAATCTGTTGTTGATGTGTGCTGTCTATATATTGTCAAATTGTACATTTTGTAACCTGTGCAAAAATCAGAAAATAAAAAATAAAAAAACCTAATATTCATACTAATGGCGCATCACATGACAAAGCGCCATTAGTATGACAATCATACTAATGGCGCATCATTGGGCGGTCGCCATTAGTATGCCGCGGTTACTAATGGCGCATCCAGTGGTGGTGCGCCATTAGTATGCCAAAGCATCTGGGTATATATATGGCCCCTGGGAGGCATACTAATGGCGCACCCTTGCCTATACTAATGGCGCACCAACGGTGCACCATTAGTATACCAGATACTAATGGCGCATCAGGTGGTGCGCCATTAGTAAAACTTACTAATAGCGTGCTATTAATGGCGCACCACAGATGCGCCATTAATGGCCATTTTAGGTGCGCCATTAGTAGGGTTTTTTAGTAGTGCAGTCGCCTGTGACGGTCTCTGACTCTCTGTGGTGGAGGCGCGCTGCGGCGACGACCTTCGAAGCAGCCTCGACCCTCAAGCGACGACCGTGCGGGAATAAACGTCTGGTAAGTGCATGCATAACATATGCCATTTAATGAGTGATAACTGCATGCAGGAAAAAAAGGAACGGAAGGACAACTCCCACACGTACGCAGGTAACGCGGCTCCACCGGCAATCATTAAGAGCATGCCTAAATAACGTCGGTCTCATAATTCCGTCAAGCATGGATCGATCGCTTCGTTAAGGTAATCGCCTTATTAACCGGCCAAGTGACGGCAGTTACTAACGCCACTTAATTGCTGCGGCCAGAACCAGGCTGTTTCCACAGCTTCCACAGATTCCGCGCCAATTAATTCATGCATGCATGCATGTATGACTAGCCAGCCTTCAACTTCATGGCCGTATTTGCTAGTGCCAACTTGCAGGGTCACCCGATGGATTTTCAATCGGATAGCTGCGAACCAGATTCAATCAGAGTTCAGACCGATGAATCCATGCGGACACAGACTCAAGTTCACTCGGCAACGGACCCAAATTCACTCGGACACCTAGTGCGTCGCCACTCCGCGGGACGAGTCTAATTCACTCCGACGCCCCATGTGTCGCTACTCCGCGGGACGAGTCTACTTCACACGGACGCCCGCGCGTCGCCATTCCGCGGGACGCATCTACTTCACTCGGACGCCCCGCGCATCGCCACTCCGTGGGAAGTATCTACTTCACTCGGACGCTCCGTGTGTCGCCACTCTGCGGGACGTGTCTACATCACTTTCGGGCGCCCAGCATAACATCACTCCGCGGCAAGCATCTTCATCACTTGGCATACAATGCGTCGCCATGCCGCCGGATGCGTCTACTTCACTCGGCCGCCCCGCGCGTCGCCACTTGGTTGGTCACCTCATCACCACTCGGCCGTCCCGCGCATTGCCATCGGTTGGTCACCTCATCACCACTCGGTCAGTCCGCGATACCGTTTTTACAATCTCATAAATGATTGTTATTCTTTTTTATATGCTCTAAATCCCCCAGTGGGTGACTTAGTTACGAATCCGTCTCGCCTAAGTTTCAAAAAATCCTGCCGAGTGGAGAGCAACCCTCCCACTCGGGGGCTTAGCTACAGTCTAGTGCTCGCCTAAGTTTCAAAAAATCCTGCCGAGTGGAGAGCAACCCTCCCACTCGGGGACTTAGTTGCGAATCCGTCTCGCCTAAGTTTCAAAAAATCCTGCCGAGTGGAGAGCAACCCTCCCACTCGGGGGCTTAGCTGCAGTCCAGTACTCGCCTAAGTTTCAAAAAATCCTACCGAGTGGAGAGCAACCCTCCCACTCGGGGCTTAGCTGCAGTCCATGACTAGCCTAAGTTTCAAAAATCCTACCGAGTGGAGAGCAACCTCCCACTCGGGGCTTAGCTGCAGTCCAAGACTACCTAAGTTTCAAAAAATCCTACCGAGTGGAGAGCAATTCTCCCACTCGGGGGCTTAGCTGCAGTCCAGTACTCGCCTAAGTTTCAAAAAATCTTACCGAGTGGAGAGCAACCCTCCCACTCGGGGGCTTAGCTGCAGTCCAAGACTACCCTAAGTTTGAAAATCCTACTGAGTGGAGAGCAACCCTCCCACTCGGAGGGCTTAGCTGCAGTCCAGTACTCGCCTAAGTTTAAAAACATCACTCGGCCGCCCCGCGCATCGCCATCAGGTTGGTCACCTCATAACCACTGGGCCGCCCCGTGCGTCGCCACTCGGTTGGTCACCTCATAACCACTCAGCCGCTCCGCGCTTTGCCACCAGGTTGGTCACCTCATAACCACTGGGCCGCCCCGCGCGTCGCTACTCGGTTGGTCACCTCATAACCACTCGGCCGCTCCGCACGTCGCCACTCGGTTGGTCACCTCATCACCACTCGGCCGCTTTGCGCGTCGCCTCTCGGTTGGTCACCTCATAACCACTGGGCCACCCCGCGTGTTGCCATCGGTTGGTCACCTCATAACCACTCGGCCGCCCCGCGCATCGCCATCAGGTTGGTCACCTCATAACCACTGGGCCGCCCCGCGCGTCGCCACTCGTTTGGTCACCTCATAACCACTCGGCCGCTCCGCGCGTCGCCACCAGGTTGGTCACCTCATAACCACTGGGCCGCCCCGCGCGTCGCCACTCGGTTCACCTCATAACCACTCGGCCGCTCCGCACGTCGCCACTCGGTTGGTCACCTCATCACCACTCGGCCGCTTCGCGCGTCGCCTCTCAGTTGGTCACCTCATAACCACTGGGCCATCCCGCGCGTTGCCATCGGTTGGTCACCTCATAACCACTCGGCCGCTCCGCACGTCACCACTCGGTTGGTCACCTCATCACCACTCGGCCGCTCCGCGCGTTGCCATCGGTTGGTCACCTCATAACCACTGGGCCGCCCCGCGCGTTGCCATCGGTTGGTCCCCTCATAACCACTGGTCCGCCCCGCGCGTTGCCATCGGTTGGTCACCTCATAACCACTCGGCCGCCCCGCGCGTTGCCATCGGTTGGTCACCTCATCACCACTCGGCCGCCCCGTGCGTCGCCACTCGGTTGGTCACCTCATCACCACTCGGCTGCCCCGCGCGTCGCCACTCGGTTGGTCACCTCATCACCACTCGACCGCCCCACGCGCCTTCAGACAGCTAAGTCATTTTACATTATTGTATTTTCGTCTTCCGGAGTATTCCGTAATTCACACATCACGTTCACTCGGAGGCCCCGCCACCGAGCGTACCTCTATGCTCGGTTGCTTATTTTCACATACTTGCTTAGTACTGGTTATGTGACTCCCAAGTCCAACTTCCATTTTTTCGCATACATCATTCACGAACACCATGTGTCGTTCTTCATTTCGAGTTTGCATCGGTCCTCCGGGGCTGCAACTCAGTCGAAACACTACACTTCTGTTTTATCGAGCCAAGATTCCAATGAGTTCATCCGGTACGTCACTTGACAAGTTGAATGGATCCTTCGCTCTTCGGACTCTTGATGGTTAACCAACAAGCCCCTTGCACTCCCAGTGGGTGTCTATGGGTGTTATTCACACAAATCATTTCAAGCGCACATCAAATTTCCTCCAGAAATTATTTCATTGGCTTTTGCCATTGTTTACACAAGTTATGCGATCACTCACCGGCCCTATGTGCCAACTTCATCGCTGCTCGCACTCAGTCACCATACCGGTCCCAGCGCACCACAACACCGACCTTGTCGCTCTGTTGACTTCAAACACATCCGGCCAACCCCTCTGTGGAACTTTCTTCATCGTATCAATGATATAGACCTCGTCGGGCATGAGACAGATAAGTCTCTTCCATAATTAAACTTCACACTTCACTCTTTTGCAAGTTTGCCTCTTTCGAGCATCACTCGGAAGCTTCTCCTCATCTTTATCCAAGTCCGACTCGATGAATTACAAATCATACATTCAAAACTATATTTTTCGTATTCCGACATGTTCGTTGTCGAAGCCTGTAGTATGCTCGGGGGCTACGCCGCACTCGGGGGCTGCATCTCATTTTGAATGACACTCTCCTAAGTGGTCGAGTACTTCATCACCAATCAGCCCCTTCACTTCAACAAGTACATTCGAGCCGTCACTTTGACAAATTTCATAATCACCCAGACACTCTGCGTGCCATCTTCGTTCCTACTCAAATTCAGTTGTCGCACCGGTCTTGTTGCGCCACAGCCACACTACACCGACCTTGTCGCTACATCAGCTTCAAAAGCATCTGGCTAACTCCTTTAAGGACCATTTTTGCCACTTGGCTAGACACTTAGTCCTTGACTCGGCCACCTCGCATAGCATCACTCGGTTGTGCACATCTTCACGCCTCGACTGTCCTGCACGTCGCCACTCGGTTCTGCACGTCTTCACCACTCGGCCGCCCCGCGCGTCGCCACTCAGTTCTACACGTCTTCACCACTCGGCCGCCCCGCGTGTCGCCACTCGGTTGTGCGCGTCTTCACCACTCGGCCGCCCCACGCGTCACCACTCGGTTGTGCGCGTCTTCACCACTCGGCCGCCCCGCGCGTCGCCACTCGGTTTTGCACGTCTTCACCACTCAGCCGCCCCGCGCGCCGCCACTCGGTTATACACGTCCTCGCCCCTCGGCCGCCTCGCGCATTGCCACTCGGTTATACACGTCCTCGCCCCTCGGCCGCCCCGCGCATCACCATCAGTTGGACATGTCCTTGTTGGGGAACGTTGCAGAAAATTAAAATTTTTCCTACGGCTTCACCAAGATCCATCTATGAGTTCATCTAAGCAACGAGTAACGGGAGAGAGTTTGCATCTACATACCACTTGTAGATCGCGTGCGGAAGCTTGCAAGGTGATGATGGAGTCGTACTCGAGCGTGATTCAGATCACCGATGCCAAGTGCTGAGCGGACAGCACCTCGCGTTCAACACACGTGCGGGACGGCGGCGTCTCCTCCTTCTTGATCCAGCAAGGGGGAAGGAGAGGTTGAGGAAGACAGCTCCACCGGCAGCACGACGGCGTGATGATGGTGGAGAAGCAGTACTCCGACAGGGCTTCGCTAAGCTCTACGGAGGAGGAGATGTGTTGGGGAGGGGAGGGGCTGCGCCTTGGGAGTTGTGTACTGCAGCCCCCCTCCCTCCCCCCCTTTATATAGGCCCCACAGAAGTGGCGGCCCTGGAGATCCAATCTCCGGGGCGGCGGCCAAGGGGGGTGGAGTACCCCCCAAGCCAGGTGGGGCGCCCCCCACCCCTAGGGTTTCAACCCTAGGCGCAGGGGGTGGACCCTAGGGGGGCGCACCAGCCCCTTGTGGGCTGGTTCCCTTCCCCTCTCAGCCCATGGGGCCCTCAGGACAGGTGGCCCCACCGGTGGACCCAGGACCCTTCCGGTGGTCCCAGTGCTTTTACCGAAACCCCAAACTTTCCCGATGGCCGAAACACCACTTCCTATATATTATTCTTTACCTCCGGACCCTTCCGGAACTCCTTGTGACGTCCGGGATCTCATCCGGGACTCCGAACAACATTCGGTTGTCACATACTTGACTTCCTACTAACCCTAAGCGTCACCGAACCTTAAGTGTAGACCCCTACGGGTTCGGAGACCTGAACATGACCGAGGCGACTCTCGGGCAATAACCAACAGCGGGTCTGGATATCCATGTTGGCTCCCACATGCTCCTCGATGATTTCATCGGTTGAACCACGATGTCGAGATTCGATCAAACCACAGATGCAATTCCTTTGTCAATCGATGCGTTACTTGCGAGACTTCGATCGTCGGTATCCCAATACCTTGTTCAGTCTCGTTCCTGGCAAGTCACTTTACTCGTCACCGTAATGCATGATCCGTGGCCAACACCTTGGTCACATTGAGCTCATTATGATGATGCATTACCGAGTGGGCCCAGAGATACCTCTCCGTCATACGGAGTGACAAATCCCGATCTCGATCCGTGTCAACCCAACAGATACTTTCGGAGATACCTGTAATGCACCTTTATAGTCACCCGATTCGTTGTGACGTTTGATACACCCAAGGCACTCCTACGGTAACCGGGAGTTACGATCTCATGGTCGAAGGAAGAGATACTTGACATTGGCAAAGCTTCTAGCAAGCGAACTATCGATCTTTTATGCTATGCTTATGATTGGGTCTTGTCCATCACATCATTCTCCTAATGATGTGATCCGTTATCAACGACATCCAATGTCCATAGTCGAAACCATGACTATCTATTGATCTGTGAGCTAGTCAACTAGAGGCTTACTAGGGACTCATTGGGTCTAAGTGTTCACACGTGTATTACGATTTCCGGATAATACATTTATAGCATGAACAAAAGACAATTATCATGAACATTGAAATATAATAATCCTTTTATTATTGCCTCTAGGGCATATTTCCAACATCTCCCACTTGCACTAGAGTCACCAATCTAGTTACATTGTGATGAATCGAACACCCATAGAGTTACGGTGTTGATCATGTTTTGCCTTGAGAGAGAGGTTTAGTCAGCGGATCTGCGACATTCAGATCCGTGTGCACTTTGCAAATCTCTATGTCTCCATCTTGAACATTTTCACGGATGGAGTTGAAGCGGCGCTTGATGTGCTGGTCTTCTTGTGAAACACAGGCTCCTTGGCAAGGGCAATAGCTCGGTGTTGTCGCGGAAGAGTTTGATCAGCCCCGACGCATTGGGTATACTCCTAGGTCGGTGATGAACTCCTTCACCCAAATCGCTTCATCGCTGCCTCCGAGGCTGCCATGTACTCCGCTTCACACGTAGATTCCGCCACGGCGCTTCGCTTGCAAATGCACCAGCTTCTTGCTCCACCATTCAACATATACACGTATCCGGTTTGTGACTTAGAGTCATCGGATCTGAGTCGAAGCTAAGCGTCGGCGTAACCCTTCTGACGAGCTCTTCGTCTCCTCCATAAGCGAAAACATGTCCTTTGTCCTTTTCGGTGCTTCAGATATTCTTGACCGCTGTCCAAAGGTGTTCCTTGCGGGGTTACTTTGGTATCTTGCAACCAAACTTACGGCAAGGTTTACATCGAGTGCAGTACACGCATGGCATACATAATAGATCCTATGGCTGAAGCATAGGGATGACACTCATCACTTCTTTATCTTTTGCCGTGGTGGTGGTGAGCTGAGCTCAGTTTCACACCTTGTAACATAGGCAAGAAGCCCTTCTTGGACTGATCCATTTTGAACCTTTTCAAAATCTTATCAAGGTATGTGCTTTGTGAAAGACCTATGAGGCGTCTCGATCTATCTCTATAGATCTTGATCCCTAATATATAAGCAGCTTCTCCAAGGTCCTTCATTGAAAAACACTTGTTCAAGTAGGCCTTAATGCTGTCCAGGAGTGTCGTATCATTTCCCATCAAGAGTATGTCATCTACATATAACAGGAGAAATGCTACGGAGCTCCCACTCACTTTCTTATAAACGCAGCTTCTCCATAAGTCGCATAAACTAAACGCTTTGATCATCTCATCAAAGCGAATGTTCTAACTCGAGATGCTTGCACCAGTCCATAAATGGATCATTGGAGCTTGCATACTTTGTTAGCGTTACGAGGATCGACAAAACCTTCCGGCTGCATCATATACAGCTCTTCCTTAAGATGTCCATTAAGGAATGCCGTTTTGGCGTCCATCGCCATATCTCATAATCATAGTATCGGGCAATTGCTAACATGATTCGGACGACTTAAGCTTCACCACGGAGAGAAAGTCTCGTCGTAGTCAATCCCTTGAACTTGTCGATAACCCTTAGCGACAAGTCGAGCTTTATAGATGGTGACATTACCATCGCGTCCGTCTTCTTCTTAAAAATCCATTTATTTTCTATCGCTCGCCGATCATCGGGCAAGTCTGTCAAAGTCCATACTTTGTTTTCATACATGGATTCTATCTCGGTTTCATGGCCTCAAGCCATTTGTTGGAATCCGGGCCGCCATTGCTTCTTCATAGTTCAAGGTTCATTGTTGTCCAACAACATGATTTCCATGACAGGTTGCCGTACCATTACGGCGCGAGCGTGTCCTTGTGGACCTTGAAGTTCAAGAGTAACTTGATCCGAAGTACCTTGATCATCATCAATGATTTCCTCTTGATTGGTGTGGGCATTACGAGAACGGTTTCTGCGCGCACCACTTTCCCGTTCGAGAGGTAGTATTTCATCGAGTTCTACTTTCCTCCCACTTACTTCTTTCGAGAGAAACTCTTTCTCTAGAAAGCATCCGTTCTTAGCAACAAAGATCTTGCCTTGGATCTTAAGTAGAAGGTATACCCGACAGTTTCCTTAGGGTATCCTATGAATCGCATTTTTCCGACTTGGGTTCGAGCTTTTCAGGTTGAAGTTTCTTGACATAAGCATCGCATCCCCAAACTTTTAGAAACGACAGCTTAGGTTTCTTCCCAAACCATAATTCATACGGTGTCGTCTCAGCGGTTTAGGCGGTGCCCTATTTAAAGTGAATGTAGCTGTCTCTAGGCGTATCCCCAAAATGATAGCGGTAAATCGGTAAGAGACATCATAGACCGCACCATATCTAATAGAGTGCGATTCGACGTTCGGACACACCGTTTATTTGAGGTGTTCGGTAGGCGTGAGTTGTGAAACGATTCCACATTTCCTTAAGTGTGTACCAAATTCGTGACTTAAGTATTCTCCTCCACGATCGATCGTAAGAATTTTATCTTTCGGTCACGTTGATTCTCTACCTCACTCTGAAATTCCTTGAACTTTTCAAAGGTCTCAGACTTGTGTTTCATTAAGTAGACATACCCATATCTACTTAAGTCATCGGTGAGAGTGAGAACATAACGATATCCTCCATGAGCCTCAACGCTCATTGGACCGCACACATCGGTATGTATGATTTCCAACAAGTTGGTTGCTCGCTCCATTGTTCCGAGAACGGAGTCTTGGTCATTTGCCTAAGAGGCAAGGTTAGCATGTGTCAAGCGATTCATAATCAAGAGACTCTAAAGTCCATCGGCATGGAGCTTCTTCATGCGCTTGACACCAATGTGACCAAGGCGGCGATGCCACAAGTATGTGGGACTATCGTTATCAACTTTACATCTTTTGGCATTCACACTATGAACATGTGTAATATTACGCTCGAGATTCATTAAGAATAAACCATTGACCATCGGAGCATGACCATAAAACATATCTCTCATATAAATCGAACAACCATTATTCTCAGACTTAAATGAGTAGCCATCTCGTATCAAGCGAGAACCGGATACAATGTTCATGCTCAAACTTGGCACTAAATAACAATTATTGAGGTTTAAAACTAATCCCGTAGGTAAATGTAGAGGCAGCGTGCGGCGGCGATCACATCGACCACGGAACCATTCCCGACGCGCGCGTCGTCCCTCGTCCTTCGCCGATCTCCGTTTATTCCGCAGCTCTGCTGTGAGTTACATATGTGAGCAACGGCACGGTATCAAATACCGGGAGTTACTACGAGTTGGTAAGGTACACATCAATTACATGTATATCAAATATACCTTTGGTGTTGCGGCCTTCTTATCCGCTAAGTATTTGGGGCAGTTCCGCTTCGGTGCCCTTCCCTTGCAATAAAAGCACTCGGTCTCGGGCTTGGGTCCATTCTTTGACTTCTTCCGGCAGCGAGCTTACGGGCGCGGCAACATCTTTGCCATCCTTCTTGAAGTTCTTCTTACCCTTGCCCTTCTTGAACTTAGTGGTCTTATTGACCATCAACACTTGATGTTCTTTCTTGATTTCAGCCTCTGCTGACTTCAGCATCGAGAACACTTTAGGAATGGTCTTTACCATCCCTGCATGTTGTAGTTCATCACAAAGCTCTTGTAGCTTGGTGGGAGCGATCGGAGGATTCTGTCAATGACCGCCTCATCCGGGAGGTTAATGTTCAATGGGTCATACGTCGTGCAACCCGACATCTTGAGGATGTGTTCACTTGTGAACTGTTCTCCTCCATCTTACAAGCTGTAGAACTTGTCGGAGACATCATATCTCTCGACCGGGCATGAGCTTGGAAAACTAGTTTCAGCTCTTGAACATCTCATATGCTCCGTGATGCTCAAAATGCTTTTGGAGCCCGGTTCTAAGCTGTAGAGCATGCCGCCTTGAGCGAGGGAGTAATCATCAGCAGGAGTTTGCCAAGCGTTCATAACGTCTTGGTTCTCTGGGACGGGAGCGGCACCTAGCGGTCCTTCTAGGACATATTGCTTCCTGGCAGCTATGAGGATGATCCTCGGGTTCGAACCCGATCCGTATAGTTCTGCCATCATCTTTCAGCTTGGTTTTCCCTAGGAACGTTGAAGTTCATGTTGACATTAGCGTTGGCCATTGATCTACAAGACATATTTGCAAAGGTTTTAGACTAAGTTCATGATAATAAAGTTCTTAATCAAAATTATGAACTCCCACTTAGATTAGACATCCCTCTAGTCATCTAAGTGTTACACGATCCGAGTCGACTAGCCCGTGTTCGATCATCACGTGAGACAGACTAGTCATCATCGGTGAACATCTTCATGTTGATCGTATCTTCCATACGACTCGTGTTCGACCTTTCGGTCTCCGTGTTCGAGGCCATGTCCGCACATGCTAGGCTCGTCAAGTTAACCCTAAGTGTTTTTGCTGTGTAAAACTGTCTTACACCCGTTGTATGTGAGCGTAAGGATCCATCACACCCGATCATCACGTGGTGCTTAGAAGCGACGAACTGTAGCAGCGGTGCACGCTTAGGGAGAACACTTCTTGAAATTTTGTAAGGATCATCTTATTTACTACCGTCGTCCTAAGTAAACAAGATGTAAAAGCATAATAAACATCACATGCAATTATATAGTTGTGACATGATATGGCCAATATCATCAAGCTCCATTGATCTCCATCTTCGGGGCTCCATGATCGTCTTGTCACCGGCTTGACACCATGATCTCCATCATCATGATCTCCATCATCGTGTCTTCATGAAGTTGTCACGCCAACGACTACTTCTACTTCTATGACTAACGCGTTTAGTAATGAAGTAAAGTAGTTTACATGGCGTTCTTCAATGACACGCAGGTCATACAAAAATAAAGACAACTCCTATGGCTCCTGCGGTTGTCATACTCATCGACATGCAAGTCGTGAATCCTATTACAAGAACATGATCTCATACATCACAATTCATCATTCATCACAACTTCGGCCATATCACATCACATGATCAATCGCTGCAAAAACAAGTTAGGCGTCCTCTAGTTGTTGTTGCATCTTTTACGTATTTCGATTGGGTTCTAGCAAGAACGTTTTCTTACCTCTGAATCACCACAACGTGATTTTGTCAACTTCTATTTACCCTTCATAAGGGCCTGTTCATCGATTCCGCTCCAACTAAAGTGGGAGAGCAGGACACCCGCCAGCCACCTTATGCAACTAGTGCATGTCGATCGGTGGAACCGGTCTCACGTAAGCGTCACGTGTAAGGTTGGTCGGGCCGCTTCATCCCACAATACCGTTGAGCAAGAAAAGACTAGTAGAGGCAAGTAAGATGACAAGATCAGCGCCCACAACAAATTGTGTTCTACTCGTGCAATAGAGAACTACGCATAGACCTAGCTCATGATACCATTTGTTGGGGAGCGTTGCGAGAAAATTAAAATTTTTCCTCGGCTTCACCAAGATCCATCTATGAGTTCATCTAAGCAGCGAGTAGCGGAGAGAGTTTGCATCTACATACCACTTGTAGATCGCGTGCGAAGCTTGCAAGGTGATGATGGAGTCGTACTCGAGCGTGATTCAGATCACCGATGCCAAGTGCTGAGCGGACAGCACCTCCGCGTTCAACACACGTGCGGACGAGCGGCGTCTCCTCCTTCTTGATCCAGCAAGGGGAAGGAGAGGTTGAGGAAGACAGCTCCACCGGCAGACGACGGCGTGATGATGGTGGAGAAGCGATCTCGGCAGGGGCTTCGCTAAGCTCTACGGAGGAGGAGATGTGTTGGGGAGGGAGGGCTGCGCCTTGGGAGTTGTGTCTGCAGCCCCCTCCTCCCCTTTATATAGGCCCCACAGAAGTGGCGGCCCCGAGATCCAATCTCCGGGGGCGGCGGCAAGGGGGTGGAGTACCCCCAAGCCGGTGGGCGCCCCACCCCTAGGGTTTCAACCCTAGGCGCGAGGTGGACCCTAGGGGCGCACCAGCCCCTTGTGGGCTGGTTCCTTCCCTCTCAGCCCATGGGGCCCTCCGGACAGGTGGCCCCACCGGTGGACCCAGGACCCTTCCGTGGTCCCAGCTTTTACCGAAACCCCGAAACTTTCCGATGGCGAAACACCACTTCCTATATATTATTCTTTACCTCCGGACCCTTCCGAACTCCTTGTGACGTCCGGGATCTCATCCGGACTCGAACAACATTCGGTTGTCACATACTTGACTTCCTACTAACCCTAGCGTCACCGAACCTTAAGTGTGTAGACCCTACGGGTTCGGAGACACGCAGACATGACCGAGGCGACTCTCGGGCAATAACCAACAGCGGGTCTGGATATCCATGTTGGCTCCCACATGCTCCTCGATGATTTCATCGGTTGAACCACGATGTCGAGATTCGATCAAACCACATATGCAATTCCCTTTGTCAATCGATGCGTTACTTGCGAGACTCGATCGTCGGTATCCCAATACCTTGTTCGGTCTCGTTCCACGGCAAGTCACTTTACTCGCATCCGTAATGCATGATCCGTGGCCAACACCTTGGTCACATTGAGCTCATTATGATGATGCATTACCGAGTGGGCCCAGAGATACCTCTCCGTCATACGGAGTGACAAATCCCAGATCTCGATCCGTGTCAACCCAATGATACTTTCGGAGATACCGTAATGCACCTTTATAGTCACCCGATTCGTTGTGACGTTTGATACACCCAAGGCACTCCTCGGTAACCGGAGTTACGATCTCATGGTCGAAGGAAGAGATACTTGACATTGGCAAAGCTTCTAGCAAACGAACTATCGATCTTTTATGCTATGCTTATGATTGGGTCTTGTCCATCACATCATTCTCCTAATGATGTGATCCCGTTATCAACGACATCCAATGTCCATAGTCGAAAACCATGACTATCTATTGATCTGTGAGCTAGTCAACTAGAGGCTTACTAGGGACTCATTGGGTCTAAGTGTTCACACGTGTATTACGATTTCCGGATAATACATTTATAGCATGAACAAAAGACAATTATCATGAACGTTGAAATATAATAATCCTTTTATTATTGCCTCTAGGGCATATTTCCAACAGTCCTCACCTCTACACCCCCAACATGGGAACGACTAGGTTACTCATAAGATCAAACCTCATATCACATTCTGTAGCGAGCTTACCTCTTTCGAGCATCACTCGGGGGCTACCTCCAGATCACTCAAGTACTACTCGACTTCTGAGTCGAGGAGAAACAAGCTAGACCAATACCGGATCCTCTAGTACTACTCGACCTCCGAGTCGGAGAGGAACAAGTTTGACTGGTACCAGCTAAGAAGATTTTTAGTTTTCTCAGACCTCCTCCGACTGCCCGCAGTCGACGGCGATCTCGGGGACTACACCCAGTGGGTGCACTCAGCGTGCCCCCACTGGAGTAATCTCCACTCGATACGGCCTGACCAGTCCGAGTGATGAACAACAAAAAAAAGACAGGCTCTAAGACTCCCGCCGACTGTTGGTGTCCACTCGGAGCAGTCCGCTTTGGTCCGAGTGACGCCAAACAACAACAAAAAATACGGGCTCTAAGACTCCGCCCGCCCGCCCGATCGACGGCAGTCTCGGGGACTACACCCAGTGGGTGCACTCAGCGTGCCCCCACTGGAATGGTATCCACTCGAAACGGTCCGCCCGGTCCAAGTGACGGCCAAACAAGAAAAAAAAAGAGACACGTTCCAGGCGTGAAGAATTTCTGAGTAATCAGTTACTCGATGCAGGACCAGCTCCAAATCACTCCAAAAAAAATTGCTATAAGATGAGTTCAACGCTCCTCCGTGGACCCGATTGAGCTCATTTCACTCGGACACCGTGCAGTCTGGAATCCGTCAAGGCAACATGCGGAGATAAGACCGTGACGGAGGAAGTTCATAAGTGCCTCCATAGCACTCGACTCATCCGGGAATTCACCTCAACTCGACCAGCTGAACCTCGACCGATTAGGGGCTAATGCGAGGACATGTATTAGGGGTAGGGTAACAGGCCTAACCTAAAGACCCTACCCATGGACACCATACACTTTGTCTTTGGGGCCCTGGGCGGATCGCCGTCGGGCGTATCGCAACTTGAAAGTCACTCGGACGGCAACAACCACTCGGAGCACAGCAGTCCACTCGACGAGCTCATTCCACTCGGCAGTGTAACTCACTCGGATATGCGAAGACCAATAGTCAGCATGACGGTTTTGTAGTGGGCAAGTATTATGGCATTGATGCTCCACTTTGTAACATAGGAGGTGAGGGGGTGGCGCACTCTATATAAGCCACCCCCCACCACTAGACAAGGGGGCTCGGGGCTTCGACCTCTCTCTCTCCCTCTCTAGTCTCCGGACTTAGCTCAGGCATGGGGATCCGTTCCTCTCTCTCTCACACACACACATTGTAATCCCCGGATACATACTAAGATGAAACAAAGCCTCTCCGGAGCACGAGACGTAGGGTTGTTATCTCCATCGTGAGAGGCCCGAACTCGCTAAAACCACTGCGTCACCCATATGCATCTCGATAGATCATGCTCCTTTACCCTACCCCCTTTCTATTGTCGGAATCGTTACCACGACACAAACCGTAATTATTTTAAAGCGCCTATTCACCCCCCTCTAGGCGACATCCACGATCTTTGAAACTCTATCATAGGCTTTTTCATAATCCAACTTAAGCACTAAACCATGAGATCCAGATTTTTTTCACCTCATGAATAACTTCATGGGCCATCACCACACTCTCCAAAATGTACCTAATTTTAATAAATGCAGTTTGGTTAGAAGAAATCAACCTATAACCAATAGGGGAAACTCTGTTGGTCATAGCTTTAGAGAAAATCTTAACACCACAATTACTCAAACTAATAGGTCTAATTTTTTTCATGTCTTTTGCATCAGGCTCTTTGGGAATAAGAACAATCAAAGCAAAGTTTAATCTATGTAGATCCAATTTACCCTCCTCAAAATCTTTCACTAAGTCCATAAAATCAGTTTTAATCACATCCCAAAAAGTTTGGTAAAACAAGAAAGGCAGAGCATTGGGGCCAGGGCCCCCATGAGCATAAGATCCAAAGATTGCCTCTTTGATCTCCTCCTCAGAAAAGCTTTTCTGCAGGTGGTCATTTTCCTCCTGAGTAACTAGATCCCCTTCCTCACAAAAGGAAGTCCCAAGACTGATGTTATGTTTATTTCCAAAACCGAATATGTTTTTATAAAAGGTAGTAGCCACATCCAACATCTCTCTTGTAGTATAAACATGGCCATTTTCTCCCATTAGTTCAGACAAGTGGTTCTTGCTATGTCTATGATTGGCTAAGGCATGGAAATGAGCATTTTTCTTGTCCCCATCAATGATCTTATGATCTTTGGACCATTGCCACAAGGAAGTTTCTTCTTTACGCCAAATATCTGCAAGTTCTTTTTCAACCTCTTCCATTCTAATTTTATCACTATCATCAAGTTTGTTTTTCTCAGAAAACACGTCAAGAATGTCAAATTCAAGAAAAAGCTCTCTCTTCTTTTTCTTAATCCCTGCTTCGATATTAATACTCCACCCTTTAGCTTTGTTCCTAAAAAGCCTACTCTTGTTCATCCACACATCCATCGCACATATTCCAGGAACATGTGTATTCTAAATGTCGGTGACCAAAATTTTGAAGTTTGGGTGGTCAAGCCACCATTT
The DNA here is from genome assembly GCA_021437245.1 of Aegilops speltoides. Classification (NCBI taxonomy): domain Eukaryota; kingdom Viridiplantae; phylum Streptophyta; class Magnoliopsida; order Poales; family Poaceae; genus Aegilops; species Aegilops speltoides. The sequence goes on along the minus strand of CM038147.1, from coordinate 462,677,507 downwards.
CTCAAAGCGAAACATTTTTGTGGATGTAACCCCCGGAGCACCCGTGTCAAGAATTAAAGGAGTATGATCACTCCCTATTCCAGGGAGAGCAGTTACCACCAACAAGGGAAAATGAGCATCCCAGGAAATAGAAACAAAGAGTCTATCTCTAACAGCAAAAAATGGGGATGTCTTGATTATTACGCCAAGTACAACTTCTATTAGCAATATTGATTTCCATAAGGGACCATTTATTTATCCAGTCATTAAAAAAATACAAAAATTGATTGTTAATGACCCCATTGTTCTTATCAGCACTAGATCTGACCAGGTTAAAACCACCACCTAGCAAAATTGGGTAATTAAGTTCAGACATAGTTTCATGGAGCTCGGCAATAAAATCCAATTTAAACTCGTTATAAGCAGTACCATATATAGCAATAAGATGCCTAATAAACCCATCACTTTTGTTTTTAATAGTTGCAACAATGCATATTACTTATTTACAAAACCAATAACCTCGAACAAATCATTTTTCAGACCCACAAGGACCTACACCCCCCAGCCGTGTTTACAGCAGGAAGGCTATGCCAAGTGAACTCATCCCTGCCAGAAATACTCCTGAGGACGTGGGTATCTATATTCTCTTTTTTTGGTTTCAAACAAACCAACAAAATCTAAATGATTATTGTTAAGGAAATCTCCTAGGCACTGTATTTTACCAGGTTGTCCTAGACCATGTATATTCTAGAAGGCTCCTATCATTTAACTTTAAAAGGATGAGACAAGCCACAAGGCTTCTTCTTAGTATTCAGAATTGAGCTTTCCACACCTAGATCAGCAGTGCCACCTGATTTACTAGGAGAAAGAATACCAATCTCTGTATGTGGGGCAACATCATTAATATCCTCTAAATCCAAACTATCAGGGAGAACAATCTCAGGATTAACATAAGCAAGCTGAAGACATCTAGCTTTCTCATCATTAATTAGCTCTAAAATAATGCCATCTTGTTCTTTCTTATTATTACCGATGCACAAGTCAACTTTAGTAGTGTGAGAAACAAGTTCATGAGGTTCCATGTTAGCAAATGATTTACCTTTGAAAGTAGTTGGGATCTCCAAGTTTTTGGATCACATCTGATCACTATGAATTGGGAGAGCTTATGTGTGATCATGCCTTGAGAGAAACACGAGGTGGAGCTGGGGCTGAATTTTCAGACACGAGCAACATAGAATCGAATTAGCAAAGGTGATCCAAAAATAACCAGTGGACAGCAACCCAGTTTAGCCGGCAACCACAACCTGAAATAGCAAATGAGCATGCATGCCATGATCATAGCGAATAATTAAACCGAACACTTGTCCCCCCTGGACCGATGTGTATTTAAGGTTGGGCTCTGAAGCTCCTGGCCTGAAAGGATCAAGGATCGAGGAGGATTCCACAGCCAAAATGGCGTTGAGGAACGTTGCGATGAGAGTCTTGTTGCTCCTGGCGGTGGTGAGCGCGGCATATGCTGCCAAAGGCAAGGCGGAGAAGAAGAAGAGCGCAGATGGTCCGGCGGCGTCCGGTCCGGCGGCGTCCGGTGAGGGCGGGGAGTACGACATCACCAAGCTCGGCGCCAAGCCCGACGGCACAACGGACTGCACCGAGGTACGTACGTGCTGAAGGAGAGAGAATATAAGAATGATGATGGATCGATGGATCATGTGGTGGATTGCATTGCAATTGCATGCAGGCGCTGGAGGAGGCATGGGCCTCGGCATGCGGTAGCACCGGGAACCCGACCATCATCATCCCCAAGGGTGATTTCCTGACTGGAGCTCTGAATTTCACGGGGCCGTGCAAGGGCGACGGACTCAACATCAAGCTGGAAGGCAACCTGCTAGCTTCCAACGACCTGGCCAAGTTCAAGTCTAACTGGATCGAGATCATGCGCGTGAAGAAGCTCTCCATCACCGGCGAAGGCAACATCGACGGTCAGGGCAAAACCGTCTGGACCAAAACAGCTGCCAAAGAACTACAACTGCAAGATATTGCCAAACGTACGTACGCGTGCATAACATTATACAGTAATAATTAATTGTAGATATGCGTATTCGTGCGCGCATTCTGCTTAGTATCAATGCAAGGAAATGCTATTCGTATGTACGTAAATGTGCATGCATACATGTACCATGCAGTCGTTGGTGCTGGACTTCTGCGACGACGCACTCATCGAAGGCATCTCTATCATCAATTCCAAGTTCTTCCACATGAACATCTTCCAGTGCAAGGGCGTGACCGTCAAGGACGTGAAGGTGAACGCGCCCGGGGACAGCCCCAACACCGACGGCATCCACATGGGCGACTCGTCCAATGTCAGCATCATCGACACCACCATCGGCGTTGGCGACGACTGCATCTCCATTGGCCCCGGTTCCACACAAGTCAACATCAGCGGCGTGACCTGCGGCCCAGGCCATGGTATCAGCATTGGCAGCCTCGGGAGGTACAAGGACGAGAAGGACGTGACCGACATCTCCGTCAAGAACTGCGTGCTCAAGGGCTCCACCAATGGCCTCCGCATCAAGTCGTACGAGGACGCCAAGTCGCCCCTCGTAGCATCCAAGATCCACTACGAGAACATCGAGATGGACGACTCGGGCTACCCCATCATCATCGACCAGAAGTACTGCCCCAACAAACTTTGCACCTCTAAGGGCGACGCCGACAGGGTCACCGTCAAGGACGTTACCTTCAAAAACATCACCGGCACCTCCGCCACCCCCGAGGCCGTCAGCCTGCTCTGCTCCGAAAAGAAGCCCTGCGAAGGCGTCACAATGTCCGACGTCAAGATCGAGTACTCCGGCAAGAACAACAAGACCATGGCTATCTGCACCCACGTCAAGGTCACCGCCACGGGAGTCGACAAGGCCAACACATGCGACGCCTGAACCATTATACCACCCTGCGCGACATGATTTCTTTTCTCGGTATTTCCATTTTCGAATCCACCTAGTGTACTAGTCCTCTCTGTTCTTTTCTTCTTTTTGCGATCTCGGTCATTTCTCTGTCAAGACTCGAGAGAAGATACAGAGCAAAGCCAGGAGATCGTCATTTAGTTTACTTCATGGATTGATCACTTACCTTTATGTAGCGAACACAAATATATGTATGTGCCAGCTCAGAGCCACTTGATCCATGTAGTTTTGACGATTTTGGCTTTTATTTGTCTTGTTGATACTCGTGCCGGCTGGTAAACCCTGCTGGAATGAAGGCATTTTATTTATTTATTTTTCGATCTTGTGATTTATTGGGTACTTTTTTTTTGAGGGAAACAGCACGTATTTTTATTGATTTTTAAAAAAATATAGTACAAAGAATAAGGTCTGATTTTTTTTTGTGAATAAAAATAAATAAATAAATTTGTGATTCAGGTGGCGCTTGTCCACGTCGCCGGTTTGATCGCCTTTGCACGCGCCATTTGCCGGTTTTGTGCAGGTCGGACGCCGGAGGAGAGGGTGCATCCGGACTTCTAGCCAAACGACCATTATGGGCGCAAATCCTCGCCTAGGACCACACCGCTCAGATCCAGCAGTTCGACGGCCCCAACCCGCTACCTCGTAGAAACATCGTCGGGCGATGTGCATTATGGGATGATCTTAGCCTTGAGAACGTCATTGTCGCGTGCCGCTCCTTGGTTGACGAAGAAGATAAGTTTCGAACTTCGGAATAGGGCCGCGCAGAAGTTGTCGTGTTATTCAAACAAATTATGATTTGTATGACTTTTGTATGCTAAAATTGGATTGTATTTCGAGTTGTTTGCATGCACTTTGTCGTGGTGATCTCACGGGAAATGCCATAGAATGGCTAAAGATAGGGACAGACACAAGGGCACAGGTGGGTGAGGGAGTCTTGGACTAAGGGGTCCTCGGGCGTCTGGACTATGTGATATGGACCGAACTGATGGGCCATGAACATACGAGATGGAAGAACCTTCCCCGTGTCCGGATGAGACTCTCCTTTGCGTGGATGCCAAGCTTGGCATTCGGATCATATACCTTCCTTTCTCTGTAACCGACTCTGTACAACCCTAGATCCCTCTGGTATCTATATAAACCGGAGGGTTTAGTCCGTAGAGAGGATCACAATTATACATGCTAGACATCTAGGGTTTAGCCGTTACAATCTCGAGGTAGATCAACTATTGTAACCCCTATACACATCAAAGTAAATAAAGCAGGAAGTAGGGTATTACCTCCATTAAGAGGGCCCAAACATGGGTAAACATCGTGTCCCCTGCCTCCTTGTTACCTTCGATCCTTAGACGCATAGTTTGGGACCCCCTACCAGAGATCTGCCGGTTTTGACACCGACATTGCTGCTTTCATTGAGAGTTCCACTGTGTCGTCACCAGAAGGCTCGATGGCTCCATCAACTATCCACGACACCACCACCTTGAGGGAGACTTTTCTCCCCGGCCAAATCTTCGTATTCGGCGGCTTCGCACTGCATGCCAATTCGATTGGCCATCTGGAGCAGATCGATAGCTATGCCCCTGGTCATCAGATCAGTTTTGGAAACCTAAACTACGTCGCTAATATCCGAGGAGACTAGATCTTCCAAGGGTTCGCGGCCCCAGTCGCAGCTCCAGCCTTAGATCCGGAACTCCCTGCCGAGTCCGAAGACGGGAGTTTAGAGCCCACCGGACTCTCCGCAGCCATAGAGCTCAGCACCGGAGATACGGAGGGGATCGTGCCACTGGCCGGCCCGGAGTCACTCCAAACTCCCTCTATCCTCATCGAGCTGGAATTGCCTCCGTACACCAGCTCCGAACTCTCGAGGTCTGTATTATACGAGCTTGGCCGGGGAACTCCTGTCCCGTCCCGCTCCACAGACGCTCGCTTCCCTGTCCAAACCTCGCCCTTAAATGAGGCCCTAGGCTTAGTGCGGTCTCTCGCCATTACAGAAGGATCGCTGCTGAACTACGCCCAATCCACACTAGGGGCTGAGAGCGGGGAATTTTACGTCCCACCCACCACCCACTTCACAGCCACTGTCGAGGACTTAACCGACATGCTTGATTACGCTTCCGAAGACATCGATGGCATGGACGACGATGCCGGAGAAGAACAAAGCCAGAACCCGCTGTTTACCGGATTGTCGGTGTCAAAACCAGCGGATCTCGGGTAGGGGGTCCCGAACTGTGCGTCTAGGCGTATGGTAACAAGAGACGAGGGACACAATGTTTTCACCCAGGTTCGGGCCCTCTCGATGGAGGTAAAACCCTACGTCCTGCTTGATTAATATTGATGATATGGGTAGTACAAGAGTAGATCTACCACGAGATCAAGGAGGCTAAACCCTAGAAGCTAGCCTGTGGTATGATTGTTGAGATGTATGTTGTCCTACGGACTAAAGCCCTCCGGTTTATATAGACACCGGAGAGGCTAGGGTTACACAGAGTCGGTTACAATGGTAGGAGATCTACATATCCGTATTGCCAAGCTTGCCTTCCACGCCAAGGAAAGTACCTTCTGGACACGAGCCGGAGTCTTCAATCTTGTATCTTCGTAATCTTGGAGTCCGGCGGATATTGATAGTCCGGCTGTCCGGACACCCCCTAGTCCAGGACTCCCTCAGTAGCCCCCGAACCAGGCTTCAATGACGATAAATCCATCGTGTTTATAGTCTTCGGTGTTGCAAGGCGGGTTCTCCCTTCAAATTCCACGTACCAGCCGAATAGTGTCCGGCTTCATCTTGAATACTGTGCTCCTCGGCTTCTACGCCAAATAATGGCCCTCTTCCACGCGTCGCACGAATGCGAAAAGCCAGGGTGTCTTTTGCATTTCACCCCCTAATTGTGCGAGTCGTCCGCCTATAAAAGAGGCAAGAATCCAGATCCAAACCGCACCGTCTTCCTCCCGCGTATACTCCACCGAAGTGCCTCTGACCTAGAAGTCCATTCCACCATGGATCGTCAACGCGGCTCTTCTTCACGCGCTCCCAGCCCACCGCCGGGGAATTGGAGGAGGTGCTCTGTTTCGCACAATGAGCTAGTGAAGCTCCAAATGGAGGATTTCTCCTCCGGCCTTCATAGTTCGGTCCGGGCCGGACTAGTTACTTATCAAGGTGGGAGGCAGGCGGAGGACACCCCAAGCCCCAATAAGGGGGAGCGGGTGTGCTTTGTCCCCTATCTGATAAGAGGGCTCGGATTTCCAATACATCCGTTCCTCCGCGAGCTTCAAGTTCTCGGACTCCAGCTCCACCACCTTCGCCCGCCTCATGCTGCATATCGCGGAACTCGTAGCTCTTTGCGAGCTATTCACGGCATCGAGCCCCATTTCGCCTTGTGGAAGAGGCTGTTTTGCCTCGTGCCCGTTCTCACCGGGGTCCATATATCAAGTGGCGGCGCCAAATATGGCGCATCGCCGGGCTGATACCTATCCGGCACTCCCAAGAAGGAGTCGAAGACGGCCCTCGGGTGGTTTATATTGAGACGCCCGCTGCGGATCCGATTCGGATCGGCCTCCGGAGTTTAATCTTGCTCCCTTGAAGAAACGCCTCAGCTGGCGCCCGCGGAGCCCTCGATTGGAGGAAGACAAGAGCGTCCATTACATGATGGGCCGGATAAGATTAATGGCTCATTTCGGCTTGACCATGATCGTAGTCATGGTGACATGCATCAAGCGAGGGGTACAGCCACTGCAGTATAGAGGCCACCCTATATGGGATTTCAACGAGGAAGACGATGCCACCCGGCACGGCCGCAAAGGGCCGGATTCGGCCGAGGATCTGGCAAAGATCCTGTCCGGCCTGTATAAGGGGGAGAAGAAGGATTTCCTTCGATCGAACCCTTTAAACGAGTTTTCCATGATCAACCCCTGAGGATGGGTAAGTGAATACCTTGAAGGGCTCAACCCAAGCTTTCGAAGTTTAAGCTTCTTATATTATGTCTTCGGCGCAGGATCTACGCCGGACTATGGAGGACATGGTGAGTCCCGCTCCGCAACCTGAGGATCCGGAAGGATCCCTGGGTTCGGCCTCCGAAGAGGACTCGGACATCGAGGTGGAGCTGATCGACGGGGTGTATCACCAGCTCAGCATAGACAATGCTCTGGTTGCCATCACGGCGGACTACCCCGGAGTAAGTCCGGCTTTCCAGGTGACCGCGACCGAAGTCCGGACACCAGTATCTCTTCCCTGCCCATTTCTGACCTTCGCGAACGATGGCATTTTGCAGGAAGCGCCTTCTGGCGAGAAGCCGAGCCAGCGGCCGACCAACGAGGCCATCCGAACCAGCGGCGAAAAAGGAGCGATCGCGAGACGGAAACGTCGCCGCAAAGGTATAGCTCGTATTCAATTTTCAGAACAACGTTAGAGGAAACGCTGAGCTCATGATCTCTGTAGGAGAAAAAGCGCCGCCGGACTGCGGCGCCGGAATTGCCGATCCGACCAACACCGGCAGGCTCCAGCGCCCGGCACAGGAGGAGGCAAGCGAAAACGCGAGCGGATCCTTCTCCAGCGGAGGATACCGACAGAACTGTCCGCCACCAAGTCTGAGGTGGAGAGCGCCATGAATCATAGGCGCCGCGACAAGATTTCGTGAGCGTGCTTTTCCCTGAGGCATTGGATGCCTTTAACGCGAGGACGCGCATCTCCGTGCCGCTCAATATGGTTTTACGAGCCACGGAGCAAGATGTGAAAGACACACGGGTAAGGGAATTTCAATGGTTATATACTAGTAGCCCCGAGACTTAAAGTAGTTTATGCAAACTGATTTAAGGATCATTTAAAAATGAGCACTTCTCGAGAAGAACGCCCACTGTCCCGGAGCTGCAAGATTGCAAGGCCCAAGCGAGGCCGCACTTGCTGCCGCAGGAGGAGACGCAAAGACCACTCTGGTAACACATTTTATTAATAAACATAAGTGCTTTGTCATGCGGCGTGCGGAAGTCTAATAATGACATTGCAGTACCGCGGACAAGATCCGGACGAGCAAGCATTGCTGCGCCAGCTAAAGGCGGCGAGAGTGTGTTGAATAGGGTTCAGCAGAAAGGAACAAGCTCCAGGATGCCAGCGCCAAGCTCGAGAGAAGAGCTGAAAGGCGTTCGAGCCGAGCTGTCGGCTCCGTTAAGGAGAATCAGCGGCTTGTCGCGGCATTTATAGTAAGTGCTTGGCGGACTCCTTTGAAAAGAAGAGTTCGGCGAGGAAGTACTTTGACATGATTTGTCTTGTAGGTATACTCACGGGTCGTCCTGCGGAGGAGATGCCCATATCAGCGGGTGATCAACTTCGAATCAAGTTGCTGCTCGAGCGAGGTCGGCAGGCAATGAGCGGCGTCGTTCAGGCTTTATGGCCAGCCCTCACCTTACTCGAGGGCCTCGGGGAGCTTGCGGAGAAGCTGCAGGGAGTGCGGCAGCGCTTCCGTTTATGGAAGATTTCGGCTTGCCGTCAAGGTGCTAGGGAGGCTTGGGCCATGGTGAAGACGCGGTACAAGAAGGCGGACCCCAACCATATGGCCGAAGTTGGACCGGTGGGGCCCGATGGGAAGGAGATCCCAGTGAGTTTAGTGTACAACCAAGTAGAGTTGGCTGCTAAATTTTCCCAACGGGACTGTAAACTAGACAGCCTATTAGACGGGATTGAGGAGGAATACAATCAATAAATTTGACAATGTATGTTATCCTGTAAAGTGACATGTGAAAATGCCTTCTAGCGGATTGTAGATCATTTGTCTTTGCCGACCTTTTAAGCCGACCTCGGGACCCTAGAGTCCGAGTGTGTCCGAATACCTTTTGGTTAAGAAACAACCGTGGTATGCATGGAGACCAGGCGTAGGGGTCATGAGTGCTTTATCAGACAAGTGCCCAACTAGTTATGTTATATTACATGGTTAGTAAGAAGCATCTTCTAGGGAGAATAGTTCCGTTAAGGGTTCCTTTCGCTGGGAGGCATGCCCTAAAGTGCATGTCCGGACTGCAAAGAGAGCAGTAAAACGTCTGGGGGCAAATAGATAAATAGGAAAAAAGTCATCTTTTAAGTCACCGACCGAATATTCCCTTAAGAACGCTAGCTTTCGGCTTCACCGGTCCGAGGTACACATCCGGTGACCCGCGAGAATAATCGCAGAGGTGCTCCTTTACCTCCTAGCCGAACAATCGGGAGCGTGGGGTAAGCACAGAGCCAGCAACCCAGCTTGGCCAAAACTTAAGTCATATCGATGCATATAATGGCGAGTAAAAGGTACATGTGGAAGCTTGACACATGTGTTGGGTATGAAACCCGTATAATTAAGCTTCTGTAAAAGAAGCCCCCAGGAATAATGAGTGCGGATGGCACATCATATGTATGCAAAGAATGCGGAAATAGGCCCGTAAGGGCTTTCGAATAAAAAGGATAAAAAAGAGAAACAAAAAGACAGCGAAGTGTAAAAGTTTGGGCGGGGAAGGGGCGAACTCTTAGTCGGCGCTAGGCATAGAATCGCTCGGAGTCGGGCTGCGTTCCATGGGTTCGCTCGAGTCGGTTGTCCGACGCATTTCGTAGACGGTATGCTCCGCCGGTTAGTACTTGATCGATAATGAAGGGGCCCTCCCATTTAGGCTTGAGCTTGTCCTTTTTCTTGTCCGGCAGGCGTAGAACTAGTTCGCCAACGTTGTAAGTCTTGGCCCGTACTTCTGCTTTGATATCTTGGACCTCTGGCGATAAAATGCGGAGCGAGCCTTTGCGACGTCACGTTCTTCCTCAATGTGTCCAAGCTGTCCCGCCGATCTAGCTCGGCCTCTCTTTCCTCATACATGCGCTTTCGAGGTGAGTCATGAATAATGTCACAGGCAAGACGCCTCTGCGCCGTATACCATAAAAATGGTGTGAATCCGGTAGTACGGTTAGGCGTTGTCCGCAGCCCCAGTCTGAATCGAGCTCCTCGACCCATTGTGCGTCGGATTTAGTGAGTGACCTCACTAGTGCGGGTTTAATGCCGCTCATTATTAGACCATTTGCTCTTTCCACTTGACCGTTGGTTTGAGGGTGATAGACTGACGCATAGTCGAGCTTAATGCCCATATTTTTGCACCATGACTTAACCTCATCGGCGGTGAAATTTGTGCCGTTGTCGGTGATGATCTTGTGGGGACTCAGTACGGTGTACCACCCCGATATAAAGTCTATCACTGGTCCGGACTCTGCCGTTTTGACCGGTTTGGCCTCTATCCATTTGGTGAACTTATCCACCATGACCAATAGGTACTTTTTCTTGTGGGTTCCCCCTTTAAGGGGTCCAACCATGTAAAGCCCCAGACCGCGACGGCGGGTAATGGGTATGGTTTTGAGGCGGTGGGTGGCATATGGCTCGATTAGCAAAGAGCCGACAACCAACACATCGCTGGACCAAGTCTGTAAGGTCTGCCCGAGCCGTCGGCCAATAAAATCCTGTACGGAATGCCTTTCCTACAAGGGCCCGGGCTGCTGCGTGGTGTCCGCCTAGTCCGGCATGAATTTCAGCCAGGAGGTTTCGCCCTTCCTCTTCGGAGATACACCTTTGAAAGACTCCGGTAGTACTTTTCTTGTACAGTTCTCCCTCATGAACCTTGTAGGCCTTCGATCGCCGGACTATGCAGCGGGCCTCATTTTGGTCTTCGGGAAGTTCCTGCCTAAGTAAGTAGGCTAGGAAAGGTTCTGTCCACGCGGCGATTATTGCCATTATATCATGGGCGGAGGGTGTTATGTCATCTGCCGAATCACCGGTTGGTGCGGTTTTCTCCGGTTTGTCACTACCGGACTCCTCTTCCCATAGTACGGATGGCTTGAAGAGCCGTTCCAGGAAGATATTTGGAGGGACAGCATCACGTTTCGCATCGATGCGTGCGGGGCGTCGGCAACTTGATTATTATCTCGGGCTATGTGATGGAATTCAAGTCCTTCAAACCGAGTGACATTTTAGGACAACGTTGCGATATGCTGCCATTTTCGATCCTTGGCATCAAGTCTCCGTTTATTTGGGATATTGCAAGGTTTGAGTCCTCAGCACCTCTAGGCGTTGAATGCCCATGGAGACCGCCATCCGGAGACCATGTAACAGGCCTCGTATTCAGCTGCATTGTTGGAGTCCGTGTACATTATTTGAAGTACATCTTGGATCAGTATCTCCGGTGGGGGCGTCGATCTGACGCCAGCCCCGATCCGCCAACATTTTAGAACCGTCAAAATGCATAGTCCAATTGGAGTATGCGCCGTACTCTTTAGGGAGTTCGGCTTCGGTCAATTCGGCGACGAAGTCAGCCAAAACTTGTGACTTTATAGCTCGTCGAGGTTTGTAAGTGATGTCGAATGGTAAGAGCTCAATGGCCCATTTTGCTATCCTGCCCGTTGTGTCGCGGTTATTTATAATGTCATTGAGTGGTACTTCAGAGGCTACTGTTATCGAACACTCTTGAAAGTAGTGCCGGAGCTTCCGAGACGCCATGAACACCGCATATGCTATCTTCTAATAGTGCGGGTAACGGGATTTGCAGGGGGTTAACACAGTGGATACATAGTACACTGGTTTTTGAAGAGGGAATTTATGCCCTTCTGTCGCTCGTTCGACGACGAGGACCGCGCTTACAACTTGATGTGTTGCTGCGATGTATAACAACATTGGTTCGCCCAGAGTGGGCACCGCCAGGACCGGATTTGTTGCCAGTATGGCTTTTATTTCTTCGAGTCCGGCAGTGGCAGCATCCGTCCACTCGAAGTGTTCGGTGCGCCTGAGGAGGCGATAAAGGGGCAACGCTTTTTCTCCTAAGCGGGAGATGAAGCGGCTTAAGGCTGCCACGCATCCTGTTAATTTTTGTATTTGTTTGAGGTCTTTTGGAATATCCAACTGTGATAGAGCTCGGATTTTGGCCGGATTTGCTTCAATTCCTCTACGGATCTGATGAAGCCCAGCAGCTTTCCGGTAGCACGCCAAAACGCATTTTTCGGATTCACTTGATGTCATATGCTCGAGGTTGTCGAATGTGAGCCTCAAGTCGTCTACTAGAGTTTCGGCGTGTTTTGTTTTGACGACCACGTCGTCTCGTATCTCCTCGACTGTTTTGCCGATCTAGGTGGCGGACATGTTTGAATCATGCGCCGATATGTTGCGCCGCGCGTTTTTGAGTCGAAGGGCATCGTCTTTGAAGCAGAATGGTCCATATGGAGTGATAAATGCCGTTGCGGCTTGATTTGCTTCCGCCATCTTGATTTGATGATAGCCAGAGTATGCGTCCAGGAAGCACAATGAATCGTGCCCTGCTGTGGCGTCGATAATTTGATCGATGCGGGGGAGAGGGAAAGGATCCTTTGGGAAAGCCTTATTGAGGTCTTTAAAGTCGACACAGAGGCGCCGGGATTTATCCTTCTTTGGTACCATCACCAGATTTGCTAGCCATCCGGATGTTTGATATCTCTAATGAATCCGGCTTCCAATAGTTTGGCTAGCTCTTCTCCCATTGCTGTCTTTTGGGTTCGAAAAATCAAGAAGAGCTGTTTGGTGGCTTAAATCCTTTAGGATGTTTAGGCTGTGTTACGCCAACTGCGTGGGATTCGGGCATGTCGAAGGATGCCAAAGCGAAGATATCCCAATTTTCCCGGGAATTCGCGCGATCTTGGCGTCTCGTCGGGTTCAATTGTGCCCCGATGGAGGCCGTCTTTGTTGGGTCCGTTGGATGGACCTGGAATTTTATTATTTCATCTGCTGGTTTGAAGGAGGTGGACTTGGATCTTTTATCGAGTATCACATCGTCCCTGTTCACCATAGAGCGCAGCGCGGTGAGTTCTTCTGCCGCTAAGGCTTCGGATAGTGCCTCGAGGACTAGTGCGGCTGTCTTGTTTTCGGCGCGGAGTGCTATGTCCGGATCACTAGTGAGAGTGATTATTCCGCTGGGCCCCGGCATTTTGAGCTTCATGTACCCGTAATGAGGTACTGCTTGAAAAATTGTGAATGCCTCACGCCCTAATATAGCGTGATACCCGCTGCTGAACGAGGCCACCTGGAACGTGACTTCTTCGGATCTATAATTGTCCGGAGAGCCGAACACCACATCGAGTGTGATTTTTCCAAAGGCAGCGCTTCCTGCTAGGGATTATTCCTCTAAAGGTTGTGCTGCTTCGCTCATCTGGCTCAATCGATTTCCATTTTTCGCAGAGTTTCCTCGTAAATGAGGTTTAGTCCGCCGCCGTCCATGAGGACTTTTGTCGGTCAAAGCCGTCCACTATGGGACTAAGTACCGGTGCACCGGTGCTCGTTGTTTGAATTTAGGCTCATCGCTGGCGTTGAAAGTAATAGCTGTGTCGCTCCATGGGTTTGCTGTTGCTACTTGGTAGACTTCAGCGAGTCCATGGATTGTTCGCTTCGATATTGTTTGATGCAAAGGTCTCAAGACTGCTGACACCGTCTTTGGTATTGTTGGAGTGGTTTCCGGGCTAGAAGTTCCTCGCCACTTTTGGCCACCTGCCGTAATATCCAACATGCTCTAAGGCAGTGTGTTGGGACGGCTCCCTCTGCACTATGAAGTTTACAGGGTCCATTGAGCCATCCCTCCAGTACGGTTCCGTTTCCCTTATCGGGTTTTTGTTTTTTTGTTTTTGCATCTGGGGCGTGAGTGTAAGGCGCCCTTTTGCTGCGGACTGGGTTTGGGGCCGGATTATCCCAAAATTGACTTTCGGTTTTCCGGAGACTTTCCATCGCACAGTACTTTCGTACTATGGCCGCCAGATCGGTGAAGCACGTAATTCTGCGACGATCAATGGCGTTCAGGATTCCCTTGTCCGTGCAGTTATTGCAGAAGATTGAGATTGCGTTTTCCTCTTGGCAGTCCTTTATCCCGTCCATAACCAGGAGGAATCGGCCCGATAATGATGTCTTTGTTTACGAAGGCTCTTGCGTATTAGAGATAGATCGCATATGTCTGGGCGGGTGGGTGGAATAAAATCCGGATCCCTGCCCGTCTTGGGGCTCAAAGGCCGAGGGCTTCGAATTCGAAGCTTGGTTTCTTGGAGACAATCCAGCGAGTCCGGGGCAATGCATGATTTCAAGTTCAATGCTCGATCGAAGTCCGTCCCTCCGCGGGAATCCGGCATGGAGGGTTCGGGAATCCGGACATAAATTGTTTTCAACACTGGTGCAGAATTGCCGTGTTGCTCCTCTACCACTGCGACGTGGTGGGTGGCCTGGGGAGAGTTAATCTCTCTCAGATCGGTTTTAAGCCCAATCTGATTGTAGTCCATAGCGACTCCCAGGGCGGCGATGCGATCCAAGAGCTCGTTAACAAACGAGAGCTCTATTGGATCAAACTGTTCGTCAGCTTTAGGGCTGACGCGAAGATTACTTCCGACGACTTGAGAAGTCATTGCCGAAGCGGCGGCGGACATGCGGTCATGAGAAACCACCAAGCGGATGGTTTGGCGGCGCCAAGGCCCTCCGGCGAACACTCCGTCTTTGAAGGCGGGTGGAGACATCCGCCCTATCGGTGGCGCCACGAGGAACTCTCAATGAAAGCACCAATGTCGGTGTCAAAACGGGCGGATCTCGGTAGGGGGTCCCGAACTGTGCGTCTAGGCGGATGGTAATAAGAGACGAGGACACAATGTTTTTACCCAGGTTGGGCCCTCTCGATGAAGGTAAAACCCTCGTCCCGCTTGATTAATATTGATGATATGGGTAGTACAAGAGTAGATCTACCACGAGATCAAGGAGGCTAAACCCTAGAAGCTAGCCTATGGTATGATTGTTGAGATGTATGTTGTCCCACGGACTAAAGCCCTCCGGTTATATAAACACCGGAGAGGCTAGGGGTTACACAGAGTCGGTTACAATGGTAGGAGATCTACATATCCGTATTGCCAAGCTTGCCTTCCACGCCAAGGAAAGTACCTTCCGGACACGAGCCGGAGTCTTCAATCTTGTATCTTCGTAATCTTGGAGTCCGACGGATATTGATAGTCCGGCTATCCGGACACCCCCTAGTCCAGGACTCCCTCACGGATGCTGGACGGCCACTTCTTCGTACGACGTATACATGGTGGACACACCCATAGAGAATAACGCCGACGACGGGAAGAGTCTAGAGGATGAACTTGCTGAAGCACCTACGAAGCATCGACGTCAGCGGCACCGATCAAAATCACGCCGCGAAAAAGACAACAATACCGTCATCGGAGACAATAATACCCCGGATAACGCCGAAGACCAAGAAGCCCCTGTCAAGGCATCATCCAAACATAATGACTGGGAAGAGGGGCAAGTCAACCCTGATGATCCTATCAGGGACGAGGGCTCGGAAGATAGTAACTACATACGGACCTCCGAAGAGGATGAGAGCCTGGGCGACAAAGACTTCATCGTACTAGAGGACCCCCTCGAACAAGAGCGCATTAAGCACCAGCTAACAGCCACAGCAAGAAACCTGATAAAGAAGCGGCAACAAATTCAAGCCGATCAGGATTTACTCAATGACAGATGGACTAATGTCCTAGCAGCCGAGGGGTACGGCCTCGAGCGCCCAACTAAGAGCTACCCGAAGCGCCGATTGCTCTCCCAATTCAATGATAAGTTCCCAGAGCCTATTCCGACAGCGCGTAACATGACTGACGGACCTGACCAACCACCTCGTGGTCGCGACAGAGCGGCAACCCAAGCCGAACACCAACCTGCGCCACCTCGCCCTAAAGGCAGAGAAGCAGCGGCCGCAGGACACACGCACGACCTGCGACAGGACTTGGACAATAGAGCCGATCATACTAGATCAATTTATGGATCGTGAGGGTGTGCACCAGCACGAGAAGACAACCATCAGGTCTGGCGCAATAAACACATCCTCACACGGGTCGAAAACCGCATACGGACTCCATCCGAATTGCGTCATGACGTTGCCCGATACAGAGGAGCCGCACACCCTCTATGCTTCACTGATGAGGTAATGGAGCACCAGTTCCCAGAAGGGTATACTGAAGGAAATATGCCCTAGAGGCAATAATAAAGTTATTATTTATTTCCTTATTTCATGATAAATGTTTATCATTCATGCTAGAATTGTATTAACCGGAAAACATGATACATGTGTGAATGCATAGACAAAACAATATGTCACTAGTATGCCTCTACTAGACTAGCTTGTTAATCAAAGATGGTTATGTTTCCTGACCATGAACAAAGAGTTGTTATTTGATTAACAAGGTCACATCATTAGTAGAATGATCGATTGACATGACCCATTCCTTAGCTTAGCACACGATCGTTTAGTATGTTGCTCTGCTTTTATCCATGACATATACATGTTCCTGTAACTATGAGATTATGCAACTCCGTTTACGGAGGAACACTTTGGTGCTACCAAACGTCACAACGTAATCGGGTGATTATAAAGGAGTACTACAGTGTCTCCAAAGGCGGATGTTGGGTTGGCGTATTTGAGATTAGGTTTTGTCACTCCGATTGTCGGAGAGGTATCTCTGGGCCCTCTCGGTAATGCACATCATTTGAAGCCTTGCAAGCATTACAACTAATGAGTTAGTTGTGAGATGATGTATTACGAGCGAGTAAAGAGACTTGCGGTAACGAGATTGAACTAGGTATTGGATACCGACGATCGAATCTCGGGCAAGTAACATACCGATGACAAAGGAACAACGATGTTGTTATGCGGTCCGACCGATAAAGATCTTCAGAGAATATGTAGGAACCAATATGGGCATCCAGGTCCCGCTGTTGGTTATTGACCGAGAATAGTTCTAGGTCATGTCTACATTGTTCTCGAACCGTAGGGTCCGCACGCTTAAGGTTTCGATGGCGGTTATTATGAGTTTATGTATTTTGATGTACCAAGAAGTTCGAGTCCCGGATGTGATCACGGACATGACGAGGAGTCTCGAAATGGTCGAGACATAAAGATTGATATATTGGAAGCCTATGTTTGGAGTTCGAATGGTTCCGGTAAAAACAGGAATTCTGAGTACCGGAGGTTACCGAACCCCGGGGTAAATGGGCCTCGGTGGGCCTCGAGGGAGAAGAGAGGGGCCGCCAGGAGGTGGCAGCGCCCTCTCCCCCAGTCCGAATAGGACAAGGAGGGGGGGCCCTCTCCTCTTCCCTCCCCAAACCTAATCCAACTAGGAAGGGGGGAGTCCTACTCCCTGTGGGAGTAGGACTCCTCCCGCCAGCCTCTCTAGGCCGGCCGGCCTCCCCCCTCCCTCCTTTATATACGGGGGCAGGGGGCACCCTAGAACACACAAGTTTGATCTTTAGATCGTTCCTTAGCCGTGTGCGGTGCCCCCCTCCACCATATTCCACCTCGGTTATACCGTCGCTGAAGCTTAGGCGAAGCCTGCGCCGTGAAACATCAAGATCGTCCTGCCACGCCGTCGGTCGACAAAACTCTCCCTCGACACTCGGCTGGATCGGAGTACGAGGGACGTCATCGAGCTGTACGTGTGTCAAGAACTCGGGGGCGTCGGAGTAACGGCGCCGGGATCGGTCGGATCGCGAGGAGAACGTACGACTACTTCCTCTACGTTGTGATCGCTTCGCCGGGTCTACAAGGGTATGTGGACAACACTCTCCCTCTCGTTGCTATACATCACCATGATCTTGCGTGTGCGTGGAAATTTTTGAAATTACTCGTTCCCCAACAAAGGCATCCGAGCCTAGGTTTTTCTATGGTTTGATGTTTTGCACGAGTAGAACACAAGTGAGTTGTGGGCGATACAAGTCATACTACCTACCAGCATGTCATACTTTGGTTCAGCGGTATTGTGAGATGAAGCGGCCCAGACCGACATTACGCGTACGCTTACGCGAGACTGGTTTCACCGCCACAAGCACTCGTTGCTTAAAGGTGACCGGTGGGTGCTGTCTCTCTCACTTTAGTTGAACTGAGTGTGGCTACGCCGGTCCTTGAGAAGGTTAAAGCGAGTCTATTTGACGAAGTATCGTTGTGGTTTTGATGCGTGGGTGAGACTGGTTCTTGCTTAAGCCCGTAGCAGCCACGTAAAATTTGCAACAACAAAGTAGAGGATGTCTAACTTGTTTTTGCAGGGCATGTTGTGATGTGATATGGTCAAGACGTGATGCTATATTTTATTGTATGAGATGATCATGTTTTGTAACCGGTTATCGGCAATCGGCGGGAGCCATATGGTTGTCGCTTTATTGTATGCAATGCAATCGCTTCGTAATGCTTTACTTTATCACTAAGCGGTAGCGATAGTCGTAGTAGCATAAGTTTGGCGAGATGACAACGATGCTGCGATGGGGATCAAGGTGTCGCGCGGTGACGATGGTGATCATGGTGGTGCTGCAAGATGGAGATCATGAAGCACAAGATGATGATGACCATATCATATCACTTATATTGATTTGCATGTGATGTTTATCCTTTTATGCATCTTATCTTGCTTTGATTGACGGTAGCATTATAAGATGATCTCTCACTAAATTATCAAGAAGTGTTCTCCCGGTATGCACCGCTGCCAAAGTTTGTCGTGCCCGCACACCACGTGATGATCGGGTGTGATAAGCTCTCGTCCATCTACAACGGGTGCAAGCCAGTTTTGCACACGCAGAATACTCGGGTTATACTTGACGAGCCTAGCATATGCAGATATGGCCTCGGAACACGGAGACCGAAAGGTCGAGCGTGAATCATATAGTAGATATGATCAACATAAGATGTTCACCATTGAAAACTACTCCATTTCACGTGATGATCGGTTATGGTTTAGTTGATTTGGATCACGTGATCACTTAGATGACTAGAGATGTTTTTCTAAGTGGGAGTTCTTAAGTAATATGATTAATTGAACTTAAATTTATCATGAACTTAGTACTGATAGTATCTTGCTTGTTTATGTTTGATTGTAGATAGATGGCTCGTCTTTGTTGTTCCGTTGAATTTTAATGCGTTCCTTGAGAAAGCAAAGTTGAAAGATGATGGTAGCAATTACACGGACTGGGTCCGTAATCGAGGATTATCCTCATTGCTGCCTGTAAGAGTTACGCCCCGGATGCACCGCTGGGTGCGAACTGCTTCTGATGCAACCGACGGCGTTAAGAACGTCTGGCGAGCAAAGCTGATGACTACTCTATAGTTCATGTGCCATGCTTTACGGCTTAGAACCGGGACTTCAACGACGTTTTGAGCGTCATGGAGCATATGAGATGTTCCAGAGTTGAAGTTGATATTCCAACAGAATGCCCGGATTGAGAGATATGAAGTCTCCAATAAGTTCTATAGCTGCAAGATGGAGGAGAATAGTTACATTAGTGAGCACATACTCGTAATGTCCGGGTACTACAATCACTTGACACAATTGGGAGTTAATCTTCCGGATGATTGTGTCATTGACGTAATTCTTCAATCACCGCCACCAAGCTACAAAGGCTTCGTGATGAACTATAATATGCAAGGGTTAGTAAAGACTATGCTCGAGCTCTTCGCAATGCTAAAGGCTGCGGAGGTAGAAATCAAGAAGGAGCATCAAGTGTTGATGGTCAATAAGACCACTAGTTTCAAGAAGAAAGGCAAAGGGAAGAAGAAGGAACTTCAAGAAGAACAGCAAGCAAGTTGTCTTTGCTCAGAGAAGAAACCCAAGTCCGGACCTAAGCCTGAAACGAGAGCTTCTACCGCAAGCGACTGTCATCGAAGCGGAACTGCCCCAAGTATTTGGCGGATAAGAAGGATGGCAAGGTGAACAAAGGTATATGTGATATACATGTTATTGATGTGTACCTTACTAGAGCTCGCAGAGCACTGGTATTTGATCTCGGTTCTGTTGCTAATATTTGCAACTCAAAGCAGGGACTACGGATTGCTTAACACGGCAAAGGACGAGGTGACAATGCGCGTGGGAAATGGTTCCAAAGTCGATGTGATCGCGGTCGGCACGCTACCTCTACATCTACCTTCGGGATTAGTTTTAGACCTAAATAATTGTTATTTGGTGCCTGCGTTGAGCATGAACATTATATCTGGATCTTGTTTGATGCGAGACGGTTATTCATTTAAATCAGAGAATAATGGTTGTTCTATTTATATGAGTAATATCTTTTATGGTCATGCACCCTTGAGGAGTGGTCTATTTCTTATGAATCTCGATAGTAGTGATACACATATTCATAATGTTGAAACCAAAAGATGCAGAGTTGATAATGATAGTGCAACTTATTTGTGGCACTGCCGTTTAGGTCATATCGGTGTAAAGCGCATGAAGAAACTCCATACTGATGGACTTTTGGAGTCACTTGATTATGAATCACTTGGCACTTGCGAACCGTGCCTTATGGGCAAGATGACTAGAATACCGTTCTCCGGTACTATGGAGAGAGCAACAGATTTGTTGGAAATCATACATACAGATGTATGTGGTCCGATGAATGTTGAGGCTCGTGGCGGATATCGTTATTTTCTCACCTTCACAGATGACTTAAGCGGATATGGGTATATCTACTTAATGAAACATAAGTCTGAAACATTTGAAAAGTTCAAAGAATTTCAGAGTGAAGTTGAAAATCATCGTAACAAGAAAATTAAGTTTCTACGATCCGATCGTGGAGGTGAATATTTGAGTTACGAGTTTGGTCTACATTTGAAACAATGCGGAATAGTTTCAGCAACTCACGCCACCGGAACACCACAGCGTAATGGTGTGTCGAACGTCGAATCGCACTTTACTAGATATGGTGCGATCTATGATGTCTCTTACAGATTTACCGCTATCGTTTTGGGGTTATGCTCTAGAGACGGCCGCATTCACATGAATAGAACACCGTCGAAATCCGTTGAGACGACACCTTATGAACTGTGGTTTAGCAAGAAACCAAAGTTGTCGTTTCTTAAAGTTTGGGGATGCGATGCTTATGTGAAAAGCTTCAACTGATAAGCTCGAACCCAAATCGAGAAATGTGTCTTCATAGGATACCCAAAGGAGACAGTTGGGTACACCTTCTATCACAGATCCGAAGGCAAGACATTCGTTGCTAAGAATGGATCCTTTCTAGAGAAGGAGTTTCTCTCGAAAGAAGTGAGTGGGAGGAAAGTGGAACTTGATGAGGTAATAGTACCTTCTCCCTTACTTGAAAGTAGTTCGTCGCAGAAACCGGTTTACGAGACACCTACACCAAGTAGTGAGGAAGTTGATGATGTTGATCATGAAACTTCGATCAAGTTACTACAGAGAACCTCGTAGATCAACGAGTAAGATCCGCACTGAGTGGTGCGGAAATCCTGTTCGGAAATCATGCTACTAGATCATGATGAACCTACGAACTATGAAGAAGCGATGGTGAGCCCAGATTCCATAAAATGGCTTGAGGCCATGAAATCGAGATGGGATCCATGTATGAAAACAAAGTATGGACTTTGGTTGACTTGCCCGAGGGTAGGCAAGCAATAGAAAACAAGTGGATCTTCAAGAAGAAGACCGACGCCGACGGTAATGTTATCGTCTATAAAGCTCGACTTGTCGCAAAGGTTTTCGACAAGTTCAAGGGATTGACTACGATGAGACCTTCTCACCCATAGCGATGCTTAAGTCCGTCCGAATCATGTTAGCAATTGCCGATTTTATGATTATGAAATTTGGCAAATGGAT
Organism: Aegilops speltoides; assembly: GCA_021437245.1. Classification (NCBI taxonomy): domain Eukaryota; kingdom Viridiplantae; phylum Streptophyta; class Magnoliopsida; order Poales; family Poaceae; genus Aegilops; species Aegilops speltoides. Next base: position 462,655,940 of record CM038147.1, on the reverse strand, counting down.
GTAAAGACTGCATTCTGAATGGATTACGGAAGAAGAGTTGTATATGATGCAACTAGAAGGTTTTATCGATCCAAAGGAGCTAACAAAGTGTGCAAGCTCCAAATGATCCATCTATGGACTGGTGCAAGCATCTCGGAGTTGGAATAAACGCTTTGATAGTGTGATCAAAGCATTTGGGTTTGTCTGAGACTTTTGGAGAAGCTCAGATTTACAAGAAAGTGAGTGGGAGCTCAGAGCATTTACGATATTATATGTAGATGACATATTGCTAATCGGAAATGATATAGAATTTCTGGATAGCATAAAGGGATACTTGAATAAGAGTTTTTCAATGAAAGACCTCGGTGAAGCTGCTTACATATTGGGCATTAAGATCTATAGAGATAGATCAAGGCGCTTAATTGGACTTTCACAAAGCACATACCTTGACAAAATTTTGAAGAAGTTCAAAATGGATCAAGCAAAGAAAGGGTTCTTGCCTGTGTTACAAGGTGTGAAGTTGAGTCGACTCAATGCCCGACCACTGCAGAAGATAGAGAGAAATGAAAGATGTTCCTATGCTTCAGCCATAGGCTCTATCATGTATGCAATCTTGTGTACCTGACCTGATGTGTGCCTTGCTATAAGCCTAGCAGGAGGTACCAAAGTAATCCAGAGTGGATCATCGACAGCGGTCAAGAACATCTGAAATACGAAAAGGACTAAGGATATGTTTCTCGTATATGGAGGTGACAAAGAGCTCATCAATGGCAGTTACGTTGATGCAAGCTTTGACACGATCCGACGATTCTAAATCGCAGACGGATACGTATTTACACTAAGCGGAGGAGCTGTCGGTTGGTGCGAGTTCTAAACAAAGCGTCGTGGAAGGGATCTACATGTGAAGCGGAGTACATAGCAGCTTCGAAGCAGCTAATGAAGGAGTCGGATGAAGGAGTTCATATCCGATCTAGGTGTCATACCTAGTGCATCGGGTCCAATGAAAATCTTCGTGACAATCTTGGAGCAATTGCCTTAGCGAAGGAATCCAGATTTCACAAGAGGACCAAGCACATCAAGAGACGCTTCAATTCCATCCGGACTTAGTCCAAGTGGGAGACATAGAGATTTGCAAGATACATACGGATCTGAATGTTGCGACCGTTGACTAAGACTCTTCCACGAGCAAAACATGATCAGCACCAAGACTCCATGGGTGTTAGAATCATTACTATGTAATCTAGATTATTGACTCTAGTGCAAGTGGGAGATGAAGGAAATATGCCCTAGAGGCAATAATAAAGTTATTATTTATTTCCTTATTTCATGATAAATGTTTATCATTCATGCTAGAATTGTATTAACCGGAAAACATGATACATGTGTGAATGCATAGACAAAACAATATGTCACTAGTATGCCTCTACTAGACTAGCTTGTTAATCAAAGATGGTTATGTTTCCCACCATGAACAAAGAGTTGTTATTTGATTAACAAGGTCACATCATTAGTAGAATGATCTGATTGACATGACCCATTCCTTAGCTTAGCACACGATCGTTGAGTATGTTGCTACTGCTTTTATCCATGACATATACATGTTCCTGTAACTATGAGATTATGCAACTCCGTTTATCGGAGGAACACTTTGGTGCTACCAAACGTCACAACGTAATCGGGTGATTATAAAGGAGTACTACGGTGTCTCCAAAGGCGATGTTGGGTTGGCATATTTCGAGATTAGGTTTTGTCACTCCGATTGTCTGAGAGGTATCTCTGGCCCTCTCGGTAATGCACATCATCAAGCCTTGCAAGCATTACAACTAATGAGTTAGTTGTGAGATGATGTATTACTTAACGAGTAAAGAGACTTGCGGTAACGAGATTGAACTAGGTATTGGATACCGACGATCGAATCTCGGGCAAGTAACATACCGATGACAAAGGGAACAACGATGTTGTTATGCGGTCTGACCGATAAAGATCTTCGTAGAATATGTAGGAACCAATATGGGCATCCAGGTCCCGCTGTTGGTTATTGACCGAGAATAGTTCTAGGTCATGTCTACATTGTTCTCGAACCGTAGGGTCCGCACGCTTAAGGTTTCGATGGCGGTTATTATGAGTTTATGTATTTTGATGTACCAAGAAGTTCGAGTCCCTGATGTGATCACGGACATGACGAGGAGTCTCGAAATGGTCGAGACATAAAGATTGATATATTGGAAGCCTATGTTTGGAGTTCGAATGGTTCCGGCGAAAACAGGAATTTACTGAGTACCGGAGGTTACCGAACCCCGGGGTAAATGGGCCTCGGTGGGCCTCGAGGAGAAGAGGAGGGCCGGCCAGGAGGTGGCAGCGCCTCCCCCAGTCCGAATAGGACAAGGAGGGGGGCGCCCCTCTCCTCTTCCCCTCCCCAAACCTAATCCAACTAGGAAGGGGGAGTCCTACTCCCAGAGGAGTAGGACTCCTCCCGCATCCTCTCTAGGCGGCCGGCCTCCCCCTCCTCCTTTATATACGGGGCAGGGGCACCCTAGAACACACAAGTTTGATCTTTAGATCGTTCCTTAGCCGTGCAGGTGCCCCTCCACCATATTCCACCTCGGTTATACTGTCAAGCTTAAGCGAAGCCCTGCGCCGTGAAACATCAAGATCGTCACCACGCCGTCGTCTTGTGAAACTCTCCTCGACACTCGGCTGGATTGGAGTCGAGGGACATCATCGAGCTGTACGTGTGTCAAGAACTCGGGGCGCCGGAGTAACGGCGCCGATCGGTCGGATCGCGAGGAGAACGTCGACTACTTCCTCTACGCCAGTGATCGCTTCGCCGGGTCTACAAGGGTATGTGGACAACACTCTCCTCTCGTTGCTATACATCACCATGATCTTGCGTGTGCGTAGGAAATTTTTTGAAATTACTACGTTCCCCAACATATACACCCGTGAACATTGAATCATACGATGGCACCACAGGTCGCGCATTATGGATTGAAGAGTTTCTTCTCTATATCCACATGGCCCGCGGTGATGACCTACATGCCATCAAGTACCTCCCCCTAAAACTCAAGGGACCAGCACGGCATTGGCTGAATAGCCTCCCAGAAAACTCTATTGGAAGCTGGGAAGACTTGGAGGACGCCTTTAGAGACAACTTCCAAGGTACCTATGTTCGGCCCCCGGATGCCGATGACCTTAGTCACATAATCCAGCAAACCAGCGAATCAGGCCGGAAGCTCTGGACCAGGTTCTTAATTGAAAAGAACCAGATTGTGGATTGTTCGGACGCCGAAGCCCTCGTAGCCTTCAAACACAACGTCCGAGATGAGTGGATCGCCCGACACCTCGGCCAAGAGAAACCGAAGTCAATGGCAGCCCTTATCGCACTTATGACCCGCTTTTGTGTGGGAGAAGATAGCTGGCTCGCTCGTAGAAGCAATAGCACCAGTGTCCCAAGCACCTCTGAAGCCAGGGACGGCAATGGCAAACCACTACGCGACAAGAACAAGCATCGAAACAATACAGAAGACACGACGGTGAACGCCGGATTCAGTGGCTCAAAATCTGGTCGGGGGAAGAAGCCATTCAAAGGAAACAAAGATGGTCCATCTAGTTTGTACAGAATACTTGATTGGCCTTGCCAGATTCATGGGACCCCCGATAAACCTGCCAATCACATCAATAGAAACTTTTGGGTGTTTAAACAGTCCGACGAGCTCAATGCCGAACACAAGGGGAAAAGGCCACCCAGTGAGGACGACGATGAAGAGCCTCGCCAACCGAACACAGGGGGGCAGAAGCAATTTCCCCCCAAGGTCGAAACGGTGAATATGATCTATGTCACACACATCCCCAAACGGGAGCGCAAGCGTGCATTAAGGGACGCTGATCAAAAGGACCACCCGACCAGTATCCGTCATGGAGGATCGGCAGCTTTGGTCCTCGATCCAATCATCGATGGATTCCATCTCATGCGTGTCCTCATGAACAGTGGCAGCAGCCTTAACCTGCTCTATTAGGACACCGTTTGCAAAATGGGTATCGATCCGTCAAGAATCAAGCCCATGAAAAGTACGTTTAAAGGAGTAATACCTGGCGTAGAGGCCCGCTGCTCGGGCTCAGTAACGTTGGAAGTTGTCTTCGGCTCGCCGGCCAACTTCCGCAGTGAAGACTTGATCTTCGATATCGTACCCTTCCAAAGTGGCTATCATGCACTGCTCGGACGGACCGCTTTTGCTCGATTCAATGCGTTGCTGCACTATGCTTATTTAAAGCTCAAGATGCCCGGTCCACGTGGTGTTATAATAGTCAATGGAAACACAGAACGCTCCCTCCGCACAGAGGAGCACACTGCAGCTCTCGTAGCCGAGGTACAGAGCGGCCCACTTAGGCCGCACACCTCGTTGGTCATCAAGCCGCCGGACTTTGTTAAAAGAGTCCGATCAGTCCCGCAAGCTAGTGGCTCGGTACATCCAGAGCTAGACTAGCAGTTCCGCCTCTATTGATCGCCGTGTACACCCGCAGAATTCGTACCGCGCATGCATCATTACGCACTCAAAATACCTTGGGCATCGGCGAAGGCACAATACGGGAGGGTCTATAGTACGGCTCGACCCTATATGATCTTCCACCTTTTTTCACTTACTTTTTTACCACAGGTGTATTCGAGCCCATGTATCCTACGGACTTACAAGGACTCACTCTGATCCCGGTTCCGTACGCCAAACAGAAGACCGTTTCCTTCAAGGAACCCCTCTCTATAGGACGAAAGCGGTGCATACATGCGGCAGGACATCCAACGGACCAAACCTTATTTAAAAGGACTTGTACTGAGCTTTTCTCCTTATTATTAGACCCCTGGCATGTAAAATGATTTTGGTGCTTATGGTACCCTCTATAAGATCACGTCTTGACGTATAAATCAGATTCTAGCAGTGACAATTTTTTCGGTATCAACTTTATTTATAAAACTGTAGTCCATCTCTCCAGTTGTCGCACATACCTCGACACACATTGCCAGGGGCTCTCTACGACCACTTATGAGCCGATAAATGAAAGCCTGAACAGCTTTGTAGCACACTTCGACGTCCCGAGCTTGGCATTATATGCATCGGCTCCGAATCATGTCTTTGGTCAATAGTTGGGTTGCCCGGCTCCTGTGTTTGCTACCTTATGCTCCGTTTGTTCAGCTAGGGTAGTAAAGGGAGAACTACTAGGATTGTGTTTCTAGTTCATCCGGTCAAGCACCTCAGTAGAGAAAGCCGAAAACTGAATGTCATGATGCGGCGAGAACTGGTCAGCCGTTCAGTGACTTACTATATCTTTAGCGAATTTTCTGTTTTAAATGAAGGACTGTTTTTCCAGTCATATACGTAACACATCTGCATTCGAATAGTCACATACATACCAGGGGCTATTTTATAGCCCCATCATCAAAATCCTATGGCTAAGTGAGAGCAGTAAAGCCGTATAGTCTGATTGCTTGGTTCGACGCACTGACACCTTCGCCACGGACCAAGACGTTGGGTCAAGAGTGTTCATGTGCCATTCCGAACACCGCCGTAGCATCTATGTAGGGGTCAAAGCCGACGCCTGGAAAAATCTTAGGTATACAAAAAATGGCCGCACAGGAGGAAAGCAATTTCAGATAAAGGTGCAAATATATTACAAAGCCTTAAATATCTATAATACACACGATCGGGTCGTTCGAATACATTCATTCGAATATGATGTCCTTTGAACATTGACACTCTATCAAATGAGCACCCTCTAGGATGTCGTTTAAATAACTCTCCAGTGTGCGGTGGTCCTTGCCTTCGGGAGGACCCTCCACCACGACAACGGTGGCTTTCATCTTGGCCCAGTGCACCTTGACACGGGAGAAGGCCCTCTATGCACCTTCTATGCACACCGGCCATTTGATAGCATCAATTCAGGGCACGACATCAATAAGTCACCGCACTAGGCCAAAATAACTGCTCGGAACGGGTTCAGCAGGCCGCAGCCGGAGTATCACCTCTTTCATGGCTGATCCGGACATCTTGTGTAACTCGGCCCATTGCACCATTTGGTCGTTCAGCAGCGTCGAACGCTCTTGTGTTGCATATTGTAACCAGAACAACTTCTCTGTTGCATGGTAGAATTGCGCTGCCTCAGCGGAGCTCTTCGGTAGATACGCAAAGGAGTCTGGAGAACTCCATAGTCGATTAAGTAAGGCATACCTCTGATCGCCAAACTTAGACTGTAAAAGAAAGGGCTTACCAGCCGCTATCTGTCCGGCCTGTTGGAGCTCCTCGCGGGCCGCTCGGGATTCAAACCTCACCTCTTGGGCGTCCTGAAGGGCCTTGGCGAGTTCGGGAGCCTTCGCTTTATTCCCCTCCTCGAGGAGCTCGCACTTGCGGGTTGCGTCCTTGAGCTCTTGCTCAATCTTGGATACGCGCTCTTCGAACTAGCGCCGGGTGGCCTGTTCATCCTTCAAATAGGCAGCTGCTTTCTCAGCGGCCGCATCGCTCACCCTTGCCTGCTCCTTAGCGCGGGCAAGGTCACTCCTGAGGGTCTTGACCTCAGCAGCGTCATCTGCAATTATGCATATAGCAGCGCGTGAGCTTCACTTAAGCATGTGCAAACTACTTCAATGGAGTATGGAGCACTTGAAATATACCTTGCGCTTCGTCGAGCCGCTTGTTAATCCGGATATTCTCCTCATCGACCAACTGCAGTTTTCGCTTCAGTTCGGAAAATTTGGCGGCCTGAGCGGTCGCTGCTAACAGTGAAGCTTGATGTTTATCAAAAAGGTTGTTATTTACTACGGGTACCTATAGACCCTCTATTCACCCTCCTTCATTGGCCAAACAGAGTCTTATGGGCTACTATCTATATATAGACGGATTTGTTATGAAAAGTGGTTAAAATACATTACATCGCATACCTCGAAGCCTCTTAGTAGGCTCATGAAGGCTTCATCCAGTCCACTCTTGGCGGACTGAACTTTTTCAACCACCATACCCATTAAGGTACAGTGCTCCTCCAAGACGGATGCACCTTGCAGTGCATCCATCAACTTGTTCGGCACCTCTGCACTAGTAGAGGTCGCCGTATCCACCTCCTGCAGAGGTGGCTACCGATCTGATTCTGGAAATGTTTGGGTCTCCAGAACAGTATCTAGCTGAGGGTCGGATGACCCAGGACCCCCATGGCCGGTCTCCATAGGGGTTGCTCCCTCCATGTTATCGGCAGCTTCCAGTGCTGCATTGGTCCTCTCCCGTACTTCTCCGGAGCCCGGAGAAGTCCTTTGGGATGACACCTCAGGATCGTCCGCCCTAGGAGGCAAGGAAGCTCGTGGAGGCATCTCGCTCTCCATCTTGTCCGGCGAAAGATCCCCCGATGACGACGATCCTTGAGGTATGTCATGGGCTGGACTGTGATATGAAATTTGATAGTATTCTTATAATCTAAAAAAATAATTAGATGTATATAAGACATCTTAGGAAACTCACGATTTGGCAAGGGCTTGGTGCGGGGGCGGTGCTTGGGAACGACTTTGGTGCCCGAATCCGAGTCATCGGAAAGGGATACCCTTCCTCTCTTGGACCCCGCCTCCTCCGGATGTATGGAGGCCGCTCTCTTTTCCCCTTGGGAGGAGGGTTCTCTACTTCCTCCTCCTCCTCAACCTCCTCGTCCTCGTATTCGTCTTCCTCGCTAGAGGAAGGAGCTTCGGTTCCTCCGGGCATGGCGCCCGAAGTCTTTTTGGGGTGGAGGTCGCCTTGGGCCTCCTTGGTCTTCTTCTTCTTCTTCTTGTCCTTCTTTGCCGTCGCCTGATAGGGCACCGGGACCATCATCTTCATTAATAAAGGATTGGCTGGGTTTTTGGGGAGCAGGGCCGGGCACTTAATCCGCTCGGCCTTCTTTATCCAGTCTTGTTGAGGAGAAGGAATTCTCAGGACCCCTCTTTAAGATTGACAAGCTAAGCAGTGTTCGACAAAATGATACTTACTGGGGATGCCGGATTATTGCGGTTGAGGCCGGTGTCGTCGGACGTCCGTGTCCACATCTTCTGCTTCTTAAAAAGCAGCTTCCAGATATTTTTGTGCCTCGTGCCATAGAAGTGCTGCAGAGTCTGTGGCCCCTCCGGATTGAACTCCCACATTTTGAGAGGCCATCGCTGGCAAGGGAGAGCCCGATGGATGAGCATCACCTGAATCACATCAGCAAGGGTGATGTCCTTGTTTACCATGCTCTTGATATGCTTCTGCAGTGCCGACACGTCGTCCGGGGACCCCCAATCTAGGCCCTTGTTGGTCCAGGATGCGAGCCGCAACAGAGGCCCAGATCTGAGGCAGGAGCAGTGATGATCCATAAGTATAGGGGATCTATCGTAGTCCTTTCGATAAGTAAGAGTGTCGAACCCAACGAGGAGCAGAAGGAATTGACAGGCGGTTTTCAGTAAGGTATTCTCTCCAAGCACTGAAATTATCAGTAATAGATAGTTTTGTGATAATGTAATTTCTAACTGGTAACAAGCAAAAAAACTAAACAAGGTGCAGCAAGGTGGCCCAATCCTTTTTGTAGCAAAGGACAAGCCTGGACAAACTCTTATATAAAGGAAAACGCTCCCGAGGACACATGGGAATTATTGTCAAGCTAGTTTTCATCACGCTCATATGATTCACGTTCGTTACTTTGATAATTTGATATGTGGGTGGACCAGTGCTTGGGTGCTTCCCTTCCTTGGACAAGCATCCCACTTATGATTACCTACTCTCGCAAGCATCCGCAACTACAAAAGAAGAATTAAGGTAAACCTAACCATAGCATGAAAAATATGGATCCAAATTAGCCCCTTACGAAGCAACACATAAACTAGGGTTTAAGCTTCTGTCACTCTAGCAAACCATCATCTACTTATTACTTCCCAATGCATTCCCCTAGGCCCAAATAATGGTGAGGTGTCATGTAGTCGACGTTCACATAACACCACTAGAGGAATGACAACATACATCTTATCAAAATATCGAACAAATACCAAATTCACATGACTACGTATAGCAAGACTTCTCCCATGTCCTCAGGAACAAACGTAACTACTCACAAATCATATTCATGTTCATAATCAGAGGGTATTAATATGCATTAAGGATCTGAACATATGATCTCCACCGAATAAACCAACTAGCATCAACTCCAAGGAGTAATCAACACTACTAGCAACCCACAGGTACCAATCTGAGGTTTTGAGACAAAGATCAGATACAAGAGATGAACTAGGGTTTGAGAGGAGATGGTGCTGGTGAAGATGTTGATGGAGATTGACCCCCTCCCAGTGAGAGGATCGATGGTGATGATGATTGAGGGAGTCCTGGACTAGGGGGTGTCGGACAGCCGGACTATCATCGTCCGCCGGACTCCAAGACTACGAAGATACAAGATTGAAGACTCCGTCCCGTGTCTGGATGGGTCTTTCCTTGGCGTGGAAGGCAAGCTTGGCGATACGGATATGTAGATCTCCTACTATTGTAACCGACTCTGTGTAACCCTAGCCTTCTCCGGTGTCTATATAAACCGGAGGGCTTTAGTCCGTAGGACACAACATACATTACAACAATCATACCATAGGCTAGCTTTAGGGTTTAGCCTCCTTGATCTCGTGGTAGATCCACTCTTGTACTACCCATATCATCAATATTAATCAAGCGGGGCGAGGGTTTTACCTCCATCAAGAGGGCCCAACTCAGGTAAAACATCGTGTCCCTTGTCTCCTGTTACGATCCGCCTAGACGCACAGTTCGGGACCCCCTACCCGAGATCCGCCGGTTTTGACACCGACATTGGTGCTTTCATTGAGAGTTCCTCGTAGTCGCCACCGATAGGCTCGATGGCTTCTTCAATCAACAAGGCTGTCCAGATGAGACTTTTCTCCCTGACAGATCTTCAGATTCGGCGGCTTCAAGATCATGCGGGCTAATTCACTTGGCCATCTGAGCAGATCGAAGCTACGCCCTGGCCGTCAGTCGATTCGAAGCCTAAACTTCACGGACGACATCCGCAGGGACTTGATCTTCGACGGGCTCGAGCCACAGCCAAGCGCGCCGCACTGTTACGATGGGCATGATCTAGCTCTGCCGCCGAACAGTGCCTTGGTGGCCGCACAAGAATCCACTCCGGCCCTTAGACCGGAGCCGATCGCCCAGATCGAGGACCGGTGGTTGGACACCGCCTCGGGGGCTGCAACTTCCACGGCGATGGAGCCGAACACTAACCTTGTCCCTCGCGAAGCTCGTGACTCCGAGGTGCCGGACTCCTTGCCGGACTCCAGACCTCCCACGCCCCTGCCAATCGAATCTGATTGTGCGCCGGTTATGGAATTCACCACCGCGGACATCTTCCAACACTCGCCCTTTAGCGACATCCTAAATTTGCTAAAGCATCTCTCGCTATCCGGAGAGTCCTGGCCGGATTATGGCCAGGATGGTTGGGATATGGACGACGAAGAAATTCAGAGACCCACCACCCACTTTGTAGCCACTGTCGATGATCTAACCGACATGCTAGACTATGACTCCGAAGACATCGACGCTATGGACGACGATGCCAGAGATGAACAGGAACCAGCGCCTACAGGGCACTGGAAGACCACCTCGTCATACGACATATACATGGTGGACACCCCAAAAGATGGGGACGGCGAAGAAGCAGCGGAGGCAGATTCCTTAAAGAAACAGCCCAAGCGCCAAGCGTCCAAAGCCGCTCTAAATCCCGCCACAGCAAGAATGGAGATTCCGGCACAGGAGATAATAATACCCTAGAGAGTGCCGAAGACAATCCCCTCCAGCAAGACTCAGCGCAGGAGGATGCAGAAGCAAGCCCTCACGAGAGGGTGGCAGACGAAGAGGTCGAGGAATATAACTATATACCTCCCTCCAAAGACGAGGCAAGCCTCAACGACGACGAATTCATCGTGCCCGAGGATCCTGTCGAACAAGAGCGTTTCAAATGCAGGCTTATTGCCATAGCAAATAGCCTAAAGAAAAAGCAGCAGCAGCTTCAAGCTGATCAGGACCTGCTGGCCGATCGATGGACGGAGGTCCTCGCGGCCGAAGAGTATAAACTCGAACGCCCTCCAAAAGCTACCTAAGACGCAAGTTGCTCCCCGATTAGAGGAGGAAGCATACATACCTTCATCACCAACAAGACGATACGGCAGACCGACCACCCGTGGTCGCGACAGAGAGGCATGCAGGCCCTCCACCAAGACCGCACTTCAAAGATCGCTCCAAAAGTGCGAAGCCAAGAGGGAATGCGCCGGACTTGCGAGATATATTGGAGGACAAAGCAAGGCAATCCAGATCCATCTACGGATCACGAGGGCGCCCCACGACCCACGACGAATACCGTCGCGCCGAATACAATAACTCTGGCCGGGCCGAACACAGCAGACAACGCTCTCTCAAGCTACGTCGTGATATTGCCCAATATAGAGGCGACGCACACCCGCTATGCTTCAATGACGAAGTAATGGATCATCAAATCCCTGAAGGGGTTTAAACCCATAAACATCGAATCATACGATGGCACAACAGACCCCGCGGTTTGGATTGAAGATTATCTCCTTCACATCCATATGGCCCACGGTGACAATCTCCATGCCATCAAGTATCTCCCAGTCAAGCTTAAAGGACCAGCTCGGCATTGGCTTAACAGCTTGCCCGCAGAGTCAATTGGGTGTTGGGAAGACCTGGAAGCCGCATTCCTCGACAACTTCCTGGGCACATATGTGCGGCCACCAGACGCCGATGACCTAAGCCACATAATTCAGCAGCGGGACGAATCGCCGGACAATTACGACACGGTTCTTGACAAAGAAAACCAAATCGCCGACCGTCCGGATCACGGAGGCCCTCGCAGCCTTCCAACATAACATCCGTGACGAGTGGCTAGCCCGGCACCTGGGACAGGAAAAGCCGAAATCCATGGCAGCCCTCACATCATTAATGACCCGCTTCTGCACGGGAGAGGATAGCTGGCTAGCTCGCAGCAACAACCTCAGTAAAAATTCTGGCAGTCCGGATACTAAGGACCACAATGGCAGGTCGCGTCGAAGCAAAAATAAACGCCGCATTAACGGCGACGATAAGGAGGATACGACAGTCAACGCCGGATTCCGAGGCTCTAAACCCGGTCAGCGGAAGAAGCCATTCAAAAGAACCACTCCGGGTCCGTCCAATTTGGACCGAATACTCGACCGCTTATGCCAGATACATGGCACCCCTGAAAAGCCAGCTAATCACACCAACAGAGATTGCTGGGTGTTCAAGCAGGCAGGCAAGTTAATTGCCGAAAACAATGACAAGGGGCTAAACAGCGACGACGAGGAAGAGACCCCACCGCACGAACAATAGAGGATGAAGGTTTTCACAAGTCCGGACGGTGAACATGATTTACGCAACCCATATACCCAAGAGGGAGCGGAAGCGTGCACTAAGGGACGTATACGCGATGGAGCCAGTCGCCCCGAAGTTCAATCCGTGGTCCTCTTGTCCGATCACTTTCTATCGAAGAGACCATCCGACTAGCATCCGCCACGGCGGATTCGCCGCATTGGTTTTAGACCCAATCGTTGATGGATTTCACCTCACGAGAGTCCTGATGGACGGCGGCAGTGCTTCTGAACCTCGCTTTATCAGATACAAAGGCGCAAGATGGGCATATACCCCTCAAGGATTAAACCTACAAAGACAACCTTTAAAGGCGTCATACCAGGTGTGGAGGCCAATTGCACAGGCTCAGTCACACTGGAAGTGGTCTTCGGATCCCCGGATAATTTCCGGAGCGAGGAGCTAATCTTCAACATAGTCCCATTTCGCAGCGGCTATCACGCTCTGCTCGAACGAACCACGTTCACAAAGTTCAACGCGGTGCCGCATTATGCATACCTCAACCTCAAGATGCCAGGCCCTCGTGGAGTCATCACGGTCAACAGAAATACGGAACGCTCCTTCCGAACGGAGGAACATACAGCAACTCTCGCGGCAGAAGTACAGAGCAGCCGTTTAAGGCAATTTCCGAGTCCGGCCGTTAAACGACCGGATACAGCCAAACGCGCCCGAAGCAACACCAACCAAGACCACCTGGCACGATCCGAGCACGCGTAGCAATGCGGCCCTAACCCCCGCCCTTGCATGATTGCAAGAACAACCCTCCGCGTACATCATTACGCTTTAGAGATACCATGGGCGTAGGGGAAGGGGCACGACCACAATAGACCCAGAGTGCGGTTCGACCACACCAGGGGCTCGCAAGTGTGCGACTCTTTCTTATTATTATTTTCCTTCTTTTTATACACAAGACTCCGTTAGCCAGAGGCCCTGTCCGGCGGTGAACCTGCCGAACTCATGATGCAACAGCCGGGGAAGAAAGAATGCGGTGACTAACACTCAGGTGGTCTCAATTACGAGCATTAAATTTGATTATATACACCAAGTCCGCAGCCAATCCCTGGAGGGGGACATGTTTAACTGGTCCAAAACCCTTGCTTACCGCACTATTTGTATCAGTCCGCATTCATAGCAGACTTCCTTTAATAAATAATGCAGCACTTTCTTGCCTGTTATTACATATATATGTTCATTACATGACATCTTGCACCCGTATATTTTGGTACGGCCTAATACACCAGGGGCTTATGTTCCCTACATTATGGTGTGATAAGTCCGAACACTTTCACAAGTGCGGCACCCCGAACTTGTAGCATTATATGAATCGGCTCTGAATCATGTCTTGGGTCAATAGTTGGGTTTGCCCGGCTCCCACGTTTTGGTGCCTTATGTTCCGTTCCGTCGGCTAAGGTGGCACTGGGAGAACCACTGCGATTGCGCCCCGGTTGAGCCGAGCGAGCGCCTCAGTGGAGAAAGCTAAAACTGACCGGCATGATAAGGCGAGAGACTGGTCGCTGTTCGAAAGGTCTTTTCGGGTCCTTAAAGACTCACGCCGCTTCGAGCGAAGTTCCGGATAATGTCCGATGAAGGCGTGGATAGCACCCCAAATTCGGTCTTTCGAATATCAGGGGCTTCGCCGAAATTTAAAATTATAGAATTCTATGGCTAAGTGAGAGTGTTCAAGCATTATAAGTCCGGTTGCCTTGTTCGTTGTGTTGAGCGCCTCCCTAGATGGACCAAAAAATGGGAACAAGAGTGCTCAAATTTATCCCGACACCCCAAAGACTCATGGCTCGGGGTGAAGCCAACGACTTGCCATCTCTCGATTTTATAAACGGCCGCACAGAAGGTAATATTTTAAATTAAACAAGCGTTGCTTAAAGCGCATCTGAACAAAGTTTTTAGCGCACAGGATAATACATAGCGAGTTTACTCAAAAATTACATCTCTAGGGCATTCATCCGCGATATCGCGGGCTCCCTTCAGGACAGTTTTATAATACATTTCGGGCGTACGATACTCCTTGCCCGGTGGCGGCGGGTCAGTTAGAAGCTTCTCCGCATCCAGCCTGCCCCAATGCACCTTTGTGCGGGCAAGGGCCCGACGAGCACCTTCAATACAGGTGGAGTGCTTGATGACCTCCACCTAGGGGCACGCATCCACCAGCCGCCGCACGAGGCCGAAGTAGCTCCCTGGCATGGCCTGTCCAGGCCACAGCCGAACTATAAGGCCCTTCATGGCCTCCTCAGCTACCTTGTGGAGTTCGACTAGCTGCTTCAGCTGGTCGCTTGGGGGCACCGGATGGCCGGCCTCAGCATACTGAGACCAGAAGACCTTCTCCGTTGAGCTCCCCTCCTCGCCATGATAAAATGCGGCGGCATCGGATACACTGCGCGGCAGATCTGCAAACGCCCCTGGAGAGCTCCAAATTCGGGTAAGTGTCAGGTAGTTTACATTAACATGCCTGCTTTGCACGAAAAATGCCTTACCCGCCGCTACCTTCTTCACATCTTCAACCTCCTGAAGGGCCTTACGGGCCTCGGCCTTGGCGGACTTGGCACTTTCGAGAGCCGAGGCGAGCTCGGACTCTCGAGTCTTGGAGTCATGCTCCAAACTCTCATGCTTCTCCATGAGAGCCTGGAGCTCTTGCCGCACTTCCGCCACCCGCGCCTCCTGCTTCTCTCGCTGACCTGCTCAAGCCGCATTGCATTCGTCATGGACACAACCTCCTTCAGGGCAGCCACCTCGTTAGTGGCCCCTGCAGTACCAATGTTATCCTTGTCATTTTTATTGCAACCTAAATCCTTTTCTGTAAGGTAAATCTTCAAAGTGGTGTTACTCACCTTCTTTGTCCTCGAGCTGCTTCTTGGCATGGCCGAGTTCTTGCTCGAACCGCTCGAGATCCTGCTTCAATGCACCGACCTCCGTAGTCAGTGCCGCAGAGGTCACCAGCACAGCCTGCAAACCCATATTGACATAATTTATTAGCAACCTGCGAATATCTTTTTAGATCCTCAGTACGGCTTTTCTTTCCGAACGCCAAACCGAGCATCAGGGGTTACTGTCTATGCGGTATTACATTACATAATTTTAACTTCTTACCTCAAAGCCTGTTAGAAGGCTACTACAGGCTTCGGTCAGCCCGCTCTTGGCGAGCTGAACCTTCTGAATCACAGCACTCATAACAGTGCGGTGTTCTTCCTCGATGGAAGCGCCCTTGAGCGCCTCCATCAAGTTGTTCGGTGCCTCCGGTTGGACGGAGGCCACCGGTGTCACGGTCTTGCCCTTCTTTCGAAGGGGCCGCTTGCCGGACTCTGGAACCACTGCAGGTTTCATCGCAGAGTCCGGGAGGCTGCCTTGCGGCGCCTCCAGAGCCTCCTCCTGATGGGTCCCTCTCTGGGATCCCACCTCGGCGTCCTCGTCGGCGCGGGGAGAAGAGGCAGTCGGAAGTGAATCCACATCCGACGGGGCCAACGACCCGCTCGATGAAGCGGGGAAATCATCATTGGCCGGACTGCGGGCAGTATGCGGCATTAGTGGGACACCATGTGACACGAAAGAAATTGCATATCAGGGATCCGGATACTTAAGATCTCGCCGGAGGACTGGCCCTTGAGGGCCACTCCTCGTCGCCAACGTCGGCGTTGGCGGAGCTGTCCGGGGGAATGGTTCTCCCCCTCTTGGACCCTTCGGCCTCCCCTATTGGGGAAGCCTTCCTCTTCCTCTCTCCCCCTTCCGGGAGAGAGTCTTCTTCCTCCTCCTCGTCTTCGGGGGAGGAGTCCGCCTCGTCGTCGGACGCCTGATTACAGGAACTCTTTCGAGTGCCCGTGGCCACCTTCTTGGCCTTCTTCTCCGGCACCACGTGCGGTGCCGGAACCAGCAGTCCCGCTAGACGGGCATTCACTGGGTCTTCTGGCATGGGAGCCGGGCAGATGAGCTGCTCGGCCTTCTTCATCCATTCCTGTCAAAGGAAAAGGAAGATTAGAACCTGCTTAGGTCGAACTATTAATAAGTGTCCCGTAAAGGGGTAGAATCACTTACCTCGTCAGCCGGATGCTGCGAGTGAAATCCGCGATCTTCTGTCGCGGATGCGGGGGCTTCGGCGCCCTTAATCAGCACCCTCCAGGTGCCTTCGTACGTCGTGTCGAAGAGCCCGCTCAGCGCCTGGTGCTGTTCCGGATTGAACTCCCACAGATTGAATGCCTGTTCTTGGCATGGGAGAATTCGGCGGACGAGCATGACTTGGACCACGTCGACGAGCCTGAGCTTCTTATTCACCAGCTTCTGGATACAGGCTCGGAGTCCCGTCAGCTCCTTCGGATTACCCCACAACAAGCCCTTCTCTTTCCAGGAGGTGAGCTGCATGGGGATACCAAATCTAAACTCGGGGGCCGCCGCCCACTCAGGGTCGCGCGGCTCGGTGATATAGAACCACCCCGATTGCCACCCCTTGACGGAGTCCACGAAGGCCCCTTCGAACCAGAGGACGTTGGGCATCTTGCCCAACATGGCGCCTCCGCACTCCGCCTGCGTGCCCTTCACTACCTTCAGCTTGACGTTGAAGGTCTTGAGCCACAAGCCGAAGTGGGGCCAGATGCAGAGGAGGGCCTCGCACACGACGATAAACGCCGAGATGTTGAGGATGAAGTTCGGCGCCAGATCGTGGAAATCTAGGCCGTAGTAGAACATGAGCTTCCGGACAAAGGGGTGAAGTGGAAAGCCCAGTCCGCGGAGGAAGTGGGGGAGAAAAATGACCCTCTCATGGGGCCCGGGGGTGGGGATGAGCTGCCCCTCGTCGGGCAGCCGATGCGCGATATCGCCGGAAAGGTATCCGGCGCTGCGCAGCTTGGTGATGTGCTCCTCCTTAACGGTGGAAGCCAACCATTTGCCTCCCCCTCCGGACATGGTCGGGGAGGGATTAGATGAGATGCGCGAGCTTGGGCGTTGGAGCTTGAGTGCGCGGAGATGGATAAGCAAAGGAGGAAGAAGGCGTGGGTGAAAAGGTGAATCCTTATCCCTTATATATAGGCGAGCGAAGACTATGCGTCCCCAACCAGCCTGGTAAAACTCGCTTATCTCCCAAACGCCACCATCAATGGCGCGGTTGGGTTACCCACGTCCGTATTGATGAGAATCCCGGAATAAGGGGAACACGATCTCTGCTTCGACAAGACGTGCCAAGGAAACCGCTTCGCTAAACGTGATGAGGTGGTATAATAAAAAATGATTCAAGTAAAGGCTTGGTAGTGGCGTGACGACATGCCGCAAAATATGTCAGCAGATTGGACTTGTGGACATTTTATTCTCTCTAAGATGGAATGTGGAATTTATTTTGCAGAGCCGGACACTATCCTGGTGTTCATGATCTTCTCTGGATTATTCAAGGGAGGAACCCGCCTTGCAATGCCGAACATTATGCGTGCCGGACTTATCGTCATTGAAGCCTAGTTCAGGGGCTACTGAGGGAGTCCTGGACTAGGGGGTGTCCGGACAGCCGGACTATCATCGTCCGCCGGACTCCAAGACTACGAAGATACAAGATTGAAGACTCCGTCCCGTGTCCGGATGGGACTTTCCTTGGCGTGGAAGGCAAGCTTGGCGATACGGATATCTAGATCTCCTACCATTGTAACCGACTCTGTGTAACCCTAGCCTTCTCCGGTGTCTATATAAACCGGAGGGCTTTAGTCCGTAGGACACAACATACATTACAACAATCATACCATAGGCTAGCTTTAGGGTTTAGCCTCCTTGATCTCGTGGTAGATCCACTCTTGTACTACCCATATCAATATTATTAATCAAGCAGGACGTAGGGTTCTACCTCCATCAAGAGGGCCCGAACCTGGGTAAAACATCGTGTCCCTTGTCTCCTGTTACCATCCGCCTAGACGCACAGTTCGGGACCCCCTACCCGAGATCCACCGGTTTTGACACCGACAATGATGGTGACGATTTCCCCCTCCCGGAGGGATATTTCCCTGGCAGAACAGCTCCGCCGGAGCCCTAGATTGGTTCCGCCAAGGTTCCGCCTCGAGACGGCGGCGCTTCGTCCCGAAAGCTTCCTTCTGATTTTTTCCAGGGAGAAAGACTTCATATGGAACAAGATGGGCACCGGAGGCTTGCCAAGGGGCCCACGAGATAGGGGGCACGCCTAGGGGGGTAGGGCGCGCCCCCCACCCTCGTGGCCAGGGTGTGGGCCCCCTCTGGTTGATTCTTTTGCCAGTGTTTTTTGTTAATTCCAAAACGTGCCTTCGTGAAGATTCAAGACTTTTGGAGTTGTGGAGAATAAGTCTCTAATATTTGCTCCTTTTCCAACCCAGAATTCCAGCTGCCAGCATTCTCTCTCTCATGTAAACCTTGTAAAATAAGACAGAAAAGGCATAAGTATTGTGACATAATGTGTAATAGTAGCCCATAATGCAATAAATATCAATATCAAAGCATGATGCAAAATGGATGTATCAACTCCCCCAAGCTTAGACCTCGCTTGTCCTCAAGCGGAAGCCGAAATCGAGAAATATGTCCACAAGTTTTAGAGATGGAGGTGTCAATAAAATAAAATACGGACATGAGGGCATCATGATCATTCTTGAAAGAGCAACATATATAAATATATATTGTCATATGATTTCTTATGCTAAAGTAACAATCTATTCACAATGTCAAGTATGAATCAGAAACTTCATTAAAAACTAACAAACTACAATCTCGGTCATTGAAGCAATTGCAATTTATCATAACATCGGAAAGACTCAATATAAGAGGTTTTCAGCAAGTCCACATACTCAACTATCATTTAGTCTTTCACAATTGCTAACACTCACACAATACTTATGGGTATGGAGTTTTAACCAGACACAGAGAAAAATAGGGGCTTATAGTGTTGCCTCCCAACTTTTTACCTCAAGGGTAATGTCAGCAATAATAGTTCATGATGACTTACATCCAATTGGATATATGTATCAGGATCTTTCCAACACAATGTGGTTGAAGTTTTTTGAGCATCAGGCAATTACAAGTCCCAGATTGCTGCAAGCATGACAACCCGGCACTTGAGGGCTACATAATATGGAGTATTCAGTTTTTACTAGTGACTGGGATGAACAACATGGATTTCTTCAAAAGTGGCAGTATTTATATTGAAGCAAGTCTTAAACCATCACTTTGTTATGCTCAAGACTTGGGGGCTACAGGTAATATGGATATAAGCGAGAAATATCTTTCAATTTTCAGTTTTGAGCAAACCAGACCCCGCGTCACCAACAATCATGACCCGGCGTCATCAACAATCATGACTCGGCGTCACCAATAACTATGACCCGGCGTCGGCAATAATTATGACCCGGTGTTATTAACATTTACAAACCAGATATTTTGGCGAGCATAAACCAGCAAGTTCTACAAGCCGGCTGGATGTCAGTTGAATATTTCAAAGACCAATATTTTTGTCAAGTCAGAGCATTGAAGGCCGACTCAAATGGATTCTTTATTTATAATATTTCTTCTACAAGCAAATTGATTATGAAGGTGGTCTACTGACCCGGATTTTTTAGAAGGAGGAAATGACAAGGACTTAAAGATGATCAGGTGCCGGCTTACAAAATATTTAACCCGGAGCACAAACTGTCAAATTTATTCTTGTGTTTGTTTTACAGGATCAGTTTAACATGGATAAATCCAAATTAAACTGGGGGCTAATGTCGGGGATATACCCCGCGGTATGAACCGGCCGGAAATATGACCCGGCCGGGCTTGGCGGTTTACTTGAGACCCGGTTAACACTTGGCGATTCACTGGCAACCCGCCCTGACCAGACGGTTTACAAGCAACCTGCCTGAACATTATGACTCACTGGTAACCCTACGGGCGGGTCAGGCGGATGACAAGACCCAAGGCCCAGAAGGCCGATTTATGTTAATGGTGGGCCGGTTTATGAGGAAAGCACAAGGAATATTCTCTTACAAAGGAAGCAAGACTAGGACTCCACTTGTAATAGAGTAATCCTAATCCTACTAGGACTAGTCATGTAACCCGCCCCTTCAACATATATAAGGAGGGGCAGGGCTCCCCAAAAGGACAAGCACGAATAAACAATCTCTAGGGCTAGACACAAAGAGCCGGCTTACCGGCGACTCCCTCATGATCATAATGAGACCTAGCCACAAACAACATGTAGGGTTATTACCGGATGATGTTTCCCGGGGCCCGAAGCTGTCTAAATCCTTGTCTTGTGTTGCGTCTCTCGATTCCGCCCAACCCCTCTCAAGCTACCGCATAGATGCGTTGGCCTCGCGACTAAGTCCTCACACTAACGTCATCTGCCGTGACAATTCCATGACAAAAACTCAAAACTAAATCATACTAAAACTTTATTCTAACAGATCAAGATATTACCAAAAGGATCGAACTAAGAAAAAGATAAAGATAGGAGTGTGATGGTGATACGATACCAGGGCACCTCCCCCAAGCTTGGCAGTTGCCAAGGGGAGTGCCCATACCCATGTATTTATGTCTCTTTCTTCGGAGGTGATGATGGTAGAGTTGTTGATGATGTAGGCTTGTCGTCCATCTTCCAAGGCATAGGCTCACCATCATAAAAGGATGATCGAGTCTTTGGGATCCTCAGATCTGCAGCCAAACTCATCCTCATGAATCTATATTCATACTCACAGTTTTGGTTTTGCAGGTCATAGATCTGGGCCTGGAGGTGCTCAATTTTCTCGTGAAGCTTGAAGATGGTCTCCCCAAGGTTCTTGACATCTAGCTTGTGGTTGTTTGTGAACTCCATGATCATTATGTGGTTGGCGTCGAGTCCGCGTTCCACCATCTTCTGGCACTTGAAAACTTGTTGCTCCAATGCTTCGAGCCTTGTCTCCGTGCTTCTGGTCCTCCTTGGTCCCTCAACATCGCGGATGTGCAGCAACCCCTCACGCATCTCAATGGTTTGAGGATGTTGCAGCACTTCCGCGAGGTAGGGGTTGATGACCTTCTCGAAGAACTTGTCCTTGGGGGCGCTTTGAGACGTCATGGTGATCTAGATCTGTTAGAAAAACAGCTCGAAACAAAGACAGAGGATATTTGCGTGATACAGTGGTCAAAACCTTCGGGAGATTATATAATAAATTTTTACCGACCAAAAGAAGTATCATGCAAGAAAACGGAGTCCGGAGAGCACACGAGGTGCCCACGAGGCAGGGGGTGCGCCCTCCACCCTCGTGGATGCCTCGTGTCCTTCCTGGACTACTTCTTATTTTCCTATTTTCTTAAATATTCAAAAACGGAGAAAAATTGCTATTAGAACTGTTTTGGAGTCGGTTTACTTACCGTACCACATACCTATTCCTTTTCGGAGTTTGAAACGTTCTGGAAAGTGTCCCTTATGTATTCCTCCGGAGTTACGGTTTCAATAACATTGGTTTCAGCATCTATGGGATTACCCGAGATATAATGTTTTATTCTTTGACCGTTCACCACCTTCAGATTTGTGCCTTCGAAGTTGTTGATTTTTATGGCACCGGAACGATAGACCTCCTCGATAATGTAAGGGCCTTCCCATTTAGAGAGAAGTTTTCCTGCAAAAAATCTTAAACGAGAGTTGTATAGCAAAACATAATCACCTACATTATAGTCACGCTTTTGTATCCTTTTGTCATGCCATCTTTTTGACTTTTTCTTTAAACAGTTTGGCATTCTCATAGGATTGAGTTCGCCATTCATCAAGTGAGCTAATGTCAAATAACATCTTCTCACCGGCAAGTTTGAAATCATAATTGAGCTCTTTAATGGCCCAATACGCCTGATGTTCTAGTTCGAGAGGTAAGTGACAAGCTTTTTCATAAACCATTTTATAAGGAGACATACCCATAGGATTTTTATATGCAGTTCTATAGGCCCATAATGCATCATCAAGTTTCTTGGACCAATTCTTTCTAGATCTATTAACAGTCTTTTGCAAAATTAATTTGAGCTCTCTATTACTCAGTTCTACTTGGCCACTAGACTGTGGGCGATATGGAGATGCAGTTCTATGATTAACATCATATTTAGCAAGCATTTTACGGAAAGCACCATGAATAAAATGTGAACCACCATCATTCATTAAGTATCTATGGACTCCAAACCTCGGAAAAATAACTTCTTTGAGCATCTTAATAGAGGTGTTATGATCAGCACTACTAGTTGGAATAGCTTCGACCCACTTAGTAACGTAAGCAACATCAACTAAAATATGTGCATACCCATTAGAGGAAGGGAACGGTCCCATATAATCAAAGCCCCAAACATCAAATGGTTCAATAACAAGTGAATGTTTCATAGGCACTTCTTCACGTCTACCAATATTACTGATTCGTTGACATTCATCACAAGACAAGACAAACTTACGGGCATCTTTGAAGAGAGTAGGCCAATAAAACCGGATTGCAATACCTTATGTGAAGTTCTATCTCCAGCGTGGTGTCCTCCATAAGCCTCAGAGTGACACTTGCATAGGATCTATTCCTATTCATGCCCAGGTACACAACGTCTAATAACACCATCTACTCCTTCTTTATAAACGTGTGGGTCATCCCATAAGTAATGTCTTCAATCATAGAAAAACTTTTTCTTTTGCTGGTATGTGAAACTAGGTGGTATAAATTTGGCCACAATGTAATTAGCATAATCAACACATGTCGGTGTACAGAAGTAGGGACTCTACCTTGTACCCATTTACTTGTGCACGGGCAGTCAGATCCGCGCCCATGGCCACACTAAGTAGGGCAGAGGAGGAGAGCGGAGGCCACAAGACAATCAAGCAACGCCAAGACAAAAAATACACAAAGAGCAAGAGGGCGAGGTGGACTCCCCCGGCAAGAGCCTTGCCGGGGCAGCCTCCGCAGCCCCGGCAAGAGCCTTGCCGGTGCAACTTGCCCAACACCAGCGGAGCGCGCCACCCTTGAGCCCGAGGTTTCCAACATCATCAACCACATTGGAACCAAGGCTCGGGAGGCGCCTACGTGATGGCATGCAGATCTTTGTGAAGATCATTAACATACGAGATCAGATGAGGACCAGAAGACGACAATCCTCGGCACGATCCCTGCCAAGGAAACCCACGAGGCCTCTGGCAAGATCCTTGTAAGGGACGACCACAAAGGTCAGCAGCAAGACCCTTCTTGGGGCCCTGCAAGACCCTTGCGAGGACATCACAGGGGCCGTAGCTGCACCAAGACCCGCCAAGGCTCCACCGCCGTTCCCATGCAGCTGCCAGCCCAGCCAGCCAGGTGAGCACCTGTGTGGCGACGAGCAGCCCCTAGACCAGCTCAGCAAGCAACTGCGTGGTGGCATGCAGATCTTCGTGAAGACGCTGCCACCGCGCTAGCTCAGCAGCCTGCCAGCCAACATGGCGCTGCCCGCCTTGCTGGCTTGGACGCGTGTCAAAACAAGGCGAGGCTGCAACAAAGCGAGGGGACACCTAAGGGGTGCATTTAATGCACCTTGTCCTGTAATGACGGGCGATAAGCATAGCTACTATACCCTTTCCACCTCCTGTGTGCCACTGTGGCGCCTCCTTCGACTATAAAGGGAGGCCCGAGGTGTACTGGAGAGGGACTCGGCTCTTTCAGCAAGTCATGCACCATAGCTAGCTCAAGAACACTGAAATACACACAAAAGCAGGACTAGGGTATTACGCGATCCCCGCGGCCCGAACCTAGGTAAACGACCTTTTCGCTGGCTCTTAGACCCGCCCTTCTCACAACACTGCGCCCGCCGACCGTAGTAGGGATTCCATTGATCCCATAGGTGTCGTTCCGACCGACATCTTTGGCGCGCCAGGTAGGGGGCGCAGCTGTGAGAATCTGGTCTAGCAGCTAGTCTAGCAGTTCTTCGTCGCCATGGCTCCCAAGAGGAAGACGACTACGACGATCGGTTCATCCGGAGCCGGACTGCCCGTACCGGTGCGGGCGAGTAGCGGGGCAGTCGCGGACATGACCCGAGGCGCGACCCACGAGCACCCACATTGCTCTTGCAGTCCAGGCCTAGGGAGCGGCGTCGTTCATGCGCAAGACGACGGGCCCCATGCCGCAAATTCTAAAGATGGAGCTGGGCCCCCCCGCAGGCGGCGCGGGGCCCTTCCAGGGTGCCACCGTGCCACCGACCGGCGGCGCGGCGGCCTCCAAGACACCTACGCCAGTGCCCACGGCGCGCTCTTCCCAAGTTGTGCGCGATGAGCTACGTCACCATGCTGGTGACCCTGGGCGCTGCCGTGGGAAGAGTCCTGCGTGTCCTTCGCGGGACGAGGGAGGCCAGCATGCACGCCGAGGTGCTGGCGAAAATGGCGGACAACCATAGGGCCGTGATAGAGCTCCTTCCAACATGGTTAGAAGTATGAGCGCGTCATGATCCATGCAGCTTTCGCCGCCGCCCACGCCAGCAGAAGCTCTGGCGCACGCGCAGCCGCTCCTCGACTTTCGTCCTATTGCGGTGAAGCTCGACGAGAGGAGAGCCACTGTCCGGAGCCTCGTTGGCATCGCCAACAAAGAGGAGCCATGATCAGCAGGGCCTGTAGGCTGACGCTTCGTCTAGCCATCGCATGCCAGTGGAGGAAGAGCCGGAGGTGATGCATCCACGGTGCACTCTCCTCCCCCACGCCCGTTACCGCGGGTGTCGATCCGTCGTGATGACGCTTGTGAGAACATTTCCATAGCACCGTTCGACCCACGGACCCACCGCGATCAGCGCCAAGTTCTTCGGGAGCGAGCCCTTGAAGATGCTCGAACCACTATCGAGCGCCGACGTGATACGCGCCACCAGTTGGATAGGAGGGCAGGGCCCACTATGGACCATCCGGCACCGGGAGGCTACCGTGGCCTACCTTATGAGGTGGGTTGCCCAGCCTTTACCCGTGAGCTCCATCAGTTCCAGTGGCCCTCCCACCGCATGTTCAAGCCCGACGTTGGCGAGAAGTACAACGACAAGACTAACCCGTCAGAGTTCGTCAACATCTACACCATTGCGATGCAAGCTGCTGGATCCCGCGATGACAAGGTGCTTGCCAATTACTTCCGGTTGGCACTTAAGCCCAAGGTCATGTCATGGTTGATGCACTTGCCGGTGGATTCCATTTCTTCTTGGTAGGATCTGTGTCATGAGTTTGTTGGTGCCTTCACTGGAGGCCATCAAGCTCATGGCCAGGCAAGCGATCTGCATATCATCCCCCAGAAGGAGGGAGAAAACCCGCGCAAGTACATACAGAGGTTCAGCCGGGTGTAGCACAACATCCCAAACGTTCACCCCACTGCCATGATCAGCGCGTTCCATCAGAATGTGCGCAAACACAAGATGCGTGAAGAGCTGGCGGTGAACAAAGTCAAAGATGTGGTTGAACTTTATGTTTTGGCCGATAGGTGCGCTCGAGCTGAAGAGGGAAGGAAGTACCCCGGTGTGGAAACCGAATCCACAAACGATGACACCGCCGCCCCGACGAAGAAGGGCCGACACCGTAATAGAAAGCGCAAGGGCAAGACTGTGCTTGCCGTCGAGAGATCCGACAACACCAGCACTGCCAAGAAGGCCTAAGCAAGCGACCCCGGCAAGGAAGTTGCCGGGTGTGCTGCTTGCTGGGCCTTGGCGGCTGCCAACAAGCCAGGAAGCTCTGACAAGCAGTATTGGAAGATCCACCGCACCAAGGGCCACGACCTCCAAAACTACCGACAAGTTGATCTGCTTGCTGAGAAGCAAAAGGCTGAGTATGAGAGGTAGGACAAGGAGAAATGCCATGACGGTGCCGAAGGATCCGGCAAGTAGCGTGGCGGCCAAGGAGGCCACCGCGGCAAGGATAACCAGCAAGACAGGCCCGCCCGGGGCCGTGACAAGAAGCAGGAAGACGATGATCATGACGAGGACGATGAGTTCAGCGACCACGAGTTTCAGAAAGCTACAGAGGCCATGTGCGTCGACGGTGGCGCCTTACTGCACACCTCTCACCACCAGCTCAAGCAGTGGGCGTGTGAGATCACAGCGGTGGAGCCATCACTCGACACATGGAAGCCACTGAAGTGGTCCAGCACGCCTATCATCTTTGACACCGAGGATCACCCTGATCGCACAACTGCGGTCGGGTGTTTGCCGTTGTTGGTTTCACCAACGATCCGCAACCTCAAGGTGACGAAGATGCTAGTTGACGGCGGGGCCGGCCTGAACTTGATCTCGCCTGTTGTGATCAAAAGGCTGCATATTCCCGATGGAGACCTCGAAGAGACGGGCATGTTTCAAGGGGTCAACCCGGGGAGAAGCCAGCCGAAGGGCAATGTCACACTGCCCATGACGTTTGGATGCGAGTTGAACTACAGGATGAAGAGGATTGTCTTTGATGTAGCTGAGATCCCCTTGCCTTACAACGGGATCCTCGGCCGCCCGACACTAGCCAAGTTCATGGCGACGTCTCATTATGCCTACAACACGCTGAAGATGCCTGGGCCGATGAACATCATCACCGTCCCCTCCGACAAGAAGGATGCGTTGATCTGCGCTGACCAACTCTACCGGGAAGCGGTTGCAGCGACTGCCGCCAAGGCACTTGCTCCTGCCGCTGAAGCCCCGGGAGGGAAGAAGACCGGCGAGACCTCTTGTGCCCACTCTGTCAAGTGCACCTCTTCGGAGTGTTGTGCCCCCATCGAGGACGTGCCAGAGAGCTCCACCGGCAAGAGCAAGAGATCCAGAGCTGCACCACCAGAGACCAAGAAGGATTCCGTTAAAGAGGATGGCACGGGAGGAGCTTTCACCATAAGCTCCACCCTCGATAGCAAATAGGAAGGCGAGCTCGTCACTTTCCTGTGGGCGAATGTCGATGTGTTTGCCTGGCAGGCGTCCGACATCCCTGGCATTCCCAGGGAGGTGATTGAGCACCATCTTGCTGTCTGCCCTCGCATGTGGCCCGTCAAGCACAAGGTCATGATGCAAGATTTGGAAAGACAAGAGTTCATCACAGAAGAGATCTGAAAGCTAGAAGCAGCAGGCTTGGTGAGAGGAGTACTCCATCCGACGTGGTTGGCCAATCCGGTGGTGGTGCGCAAGGCAAACCGAAGTGGAGGCTGTGTATTGATTACACAGATATCAATAAGGCCTCTCCAAAAGACCCTTTCCCGTTGCCGCGCATTGATCAGATTGTTGACTCCATGGCTGGGTGTGACCTGCTATCATTCCTCGACGCCTACTCAGGATACCATCAGATTTTCATGATGAGAGAAGATGAAGAGAAGACAACATTCATCACCCCATGTGGTACGTATTGCTTTTTACGGATGCCTTTCGGGTTGAAGAGTGCTGGCTCGACCTTTGCAAGAGCAGTCCAAATTGGTTTTGAGCCCCAGCTATATAGAAATATGGAAGCTTATATGGACAACATAGTGGTCAAAACCAAGGACAAGGCAACACTTCTGCAAGATTTGGAAGAGACGTTTGCAAATTTGCGCAAGATCAACCTCAAGCTGAATCCTAAGAAGTGTGTCTTCGGTGTCCCGTCTGGCAAACTCCTCGGGTTCTTTGTGTCACAGCGTGGGATCGAGGCGAACCCAGACAAGATCAAGGCCAATGAGCACATTGAGGCACCTAGGTGGATTAAGGATGTGCGTCGGCTCACTGGCTATGTTGCCACCATGAGCAGATTCATCTACAAGTCTGCTGAGTGTGCCCTTCCCTTTTTCAAAATCTTGAAAAAAGCAGGCCCAATGGAGTGGACCCCAGAGGCCGAAGCAGCGCTGCAAGACTTGAAGAAATACCTCTCCTCCATGCTAATACTAGTTGCGCCTAAACCACAAGAGCCGCTGCTACTGTATCTAGCGGCAACAAATCAAGTGGTCAGCGCCGCACTAGTGGCACAGAGGGAGGTCGATGAAGGAGCAGTGGCGACGACAGGGTTGGCGTATGGCGAGCCAGAGCTCCCCCCCGGCAGGGCCGGGTCCCAGCAAGGCGAGGCCCCTGGCAGGGTTTGACGCCAGTGAGACAGGGCCTATGCAACCAGGTGAAGTGTTGCAAAAGAAGAAGATGATGCAGCACCCGGTTTACTTCGTCAGCTCCCTCTTGCAGGGGGCTAGGTCAAGGTACTACGATGTGCAGAAATTACTCTTCGGCCTCCTTATGGCCTCAAGGAAGCTGCATCATTACTTCCAAGCACACGAGATCACCGTTGTCAACCGCTTCCCGTTGGAATGGATACTGCATAACGCAGATGCAACGGGGAGGATTGTGGAATGGTCCTTGGAGTTGTCGAGCTTCGGTTTGAAGTTCGAAAGTACTTCAACAATCCAGAGCCGAGTCTTGGTGGAGTTCATTGCAGAGTGGACCTCGACGCCCGACGAAGAGATCCAGGAGACCGCTCTTCCCGGCTAGGAAACAAGTCACAACTGGGTTATGTACTTTGACGGGGCTTTCTTGCTGCAAGGCGCCGATGCCGGTGTGCTGCTCGTCGCACCCACCGGAGAGCACCTCAAGTATGTAATCCAGATGCACTTTCTTGGGGAGATGTTGACGAACAACACTGCTGAATACGAGGGACTGCTTGCCGGTCTCAGGATCGCGGCAGACCTCGGGGTCAAGAAGCTCATTGTCAGGGGTGATTCATAGCTTGTCGTCAGGCAGGTCAACAAGGATTATCAAAGCCCGTTGATGGAAGCCTACGTGGATGAGGTGAGGAAGCTGGAGGAGCGCTTTGACGGTATACAGACGGAGCATGTCCCACGAGTGGAGAACGACATCGCCGACTACCTGTCGAAGCGCGCTGCCCTCAAACTACCTGTCGAACCAGGTACTTTTGTGCTTCGGTTAACTCAACCATCCGTTGAACCATCAACATAGAAAAACAAGCAGAGGAAATCAGGCCCCGTTAAGTACTTTCGCACCGAGCTCCCTGGAGCTGCTGGCGAAGATGTTGCCGTGGACACTGAGCCTGCGGTGGGGCAACCGACTCTGGCAGGGCGTCAAGCCCTGGCCGTAGAGACAGCCGTTCCTACGGCAGAGGAGATGCCTTTAGTCTTTGCTGTCGAGCGCCAGGCTCTGGCATGGGCACAACATACCGTACGATTCCTCCAAACAGGGGAGCTTCCTGTGGAGCAGGAAGAAGCAGAGAAAG
This sequence comes from Aegilops speltoides, assembly GCA_021437245.1. Taxonomy (NCBI): domain Eukaryota; kingdom Viridiplantae; phylum Streptophyta; class Magnoliopsida; order Poales; family Poaceae; genus Aegilops; species Aegilops speltoides. The sequence goes on along the minus strand of CM038147.1, from coordinate 462,626,420 downwards.
TATCTCGTCGGCCTGCCCTGTACCAGTTTGTTGACAATGTTCTATACAGAAAAAGACCAAACAGAGTGAAATTGAAGTGCATTCCTCGGGAGGAAGGACTGGAGCTATTGGCGGAGATACATGGAGGCATATGTGGCTCCCACATAGGGTCGAGGGCCCTTGTCGGCAAGGCTTTCTGGCAAGGTTTCTTCTAGCCCACTGCCTTCCAGGATGCGACAACACTAGTAACCACGTGTGAAGCATGTCAGTTCCATTTAAAGAAGCTTCATCAGCCCGATCAAGCCCTTCAAACAATCCCTCTCTCCTAGCCATTCTCGGTCTGGGGGATCGACATACTGGGCCCCTTCCCCCGCGCCGTCGGGGACTTTGAGTACTTGTACGTTGCAATTTACAAGTTCACAAAGTGGCTGGAGGTGGAAGCAGTGAGGAAGGTGACAACGCAGTCAGCCGTCAAATTCTTCAAGGGGCTAGTCTGCCGTTTCCGTGTGCCAAACAGGGTCATCACTAACAACGGCATGCAGTTCACACGCCACAACTTCATGCAATACATTGAGGACCTCGGAAGCAAGGACTGTTTCACTTCCGTGGCACACCCACGGAGCAACGGCCAAGCCGAGAGGGCAAATGCTGAAGTACTGCAAGGCCTGAGGACAAAGACTTTTGACAGGCTGCACAAGAGCGGAAGGCGCTGGATTGATGAGTTGCCGGCAGTTCTTTGGTCGATCAGAATGATGCCAAATGGAGCCACCGGCCAGACGCCCTCTGCCCTGGTATACAGGGCAGAAGCAGTTCTCCCCATGGAACTCATATACGGGTCACCTCGAGTGCTCGCTTATGATGAGCTGGAGCAAGAGCGATTGCGGCAAGTTGACGCAATGCTCCTCGAGGAAGATCGTCTTCGGGCGGCTGTGAGGGCAGCACGCTACCAGCAATCCTTGCACCGCTACCATAGCCGCAAGGTTCATGCCCGAAGCTTTGAGGAAGGCGACCTTGTTCTTCAGCGCGTTCAATCGGTCAAGAATTCCAACAAGTTGATGCCAAAGTGGGAAGGCCCTTATCGGGTAATACGAGTCACCAGGCCCGGCGTAGTTTGCCTGGAGACCAAAGATGCCACTGCAGTGAGCAACTCCTGGAACACCAAGCACCTTCGCAAGTTTTACCCATGAGGCGCGGTTGCTGGGCCCCCCGGCAAGCCACCTTTTTTTACAAGCCTTGCCGGCAAGGCATGTAACCCTATGTACAAAGCCAAGCGCAAACCCTGAGCATAAATAAACGAAGCACTGGCACCCTAAGTTATAGCATGCATGCTAGGTTGAGTCTCTTCCTCAGTTAGGGTTGATAGTGCTTAGCGGCGACTAACCCCTAGCACAAAGGTCGAGTCTGTGTCTCTCTGTTCCTTTCTGTCCTCTTTGGTTCGCAGGGTACATGGGCATTTCTGCTGAGCTATGTGGAAGAAAGAGAACGAGCCGGCGCTTTGGCTACGACAAGCCAAGGTTGTGGGGGGTTAAAGACACAAGGGTCCACGCAAGGCAAACCAAGATTGCCCGGGGGCTGCAGATTCAGATAAGTCCTCCTTCCCCTGTTTTGCATTTCCATATGGAATTGGGATGTATGAAACCTCATTTTGTTCCTAGGTTACCGTGCTCCCCTTTGCCCGCACCCAAGAAACTATTCCCTTGGGTCGGAATCTGGTTGTAGCCGTGGTGACAAGGAAGCAAGCGTAGGCCCTAACCCTACTTCGCCCTGTCTCCGCTAAAAAGCGTGAGTGTGTTCACATGAAGTAAGGGAGCGTCAAGGCCTGTTGCCGGGCAACAATGTTTATATTAAAAATAACAAGGATTCGTTCCTTGGTATGGTCTTCGCTCACACACAAAGAACCCGGCAAGCACCCTTTTTCATTAATACGTCCCATACAAGTACAGTTCGTACTGAAGGTAAACATGAGCAAGGGGATTACAAGTTTTAAATTTAACTAAGGCCCATGGGCTTACAAACTAAAAAGAGATAAGGTGCCCGTAATCCCTTTCTCGTCCCTCTCCTCAGGAAACAAAACAAGGAACCAAGAGGGCAACATGAGCGCCTAGGCAAGGTATGAGCAGCAGAAGGTGCCAATAGAACAATATCGGCGGCCTCCAAGGAGAGGGCTGGTGATGATGGTGCTGGGAGAAGAGCTGGAAGATGAGGCAACGGTTCGCCAATATGCTACGAAGGCGTCGGTGCCATCATACACTGACTTGACGGCCCGCCACCCGCCTTCTTCGCCTTCTCCAGCCTTCCCACGCCAGCCACCCAAGGAGGCGACCTCGAGAAGTTCAAGGAGATGGTCCCACTTGGAGAAGGGGCCCGGTGCAGATGCTGCTGCTGCCGGAGCCGCCTAGGGACGGCGGGCCTGACGCCTAGTCGGACCCATCGTCCTCCTGCTTGCTACCCTCATCGTCGTTGTCACTGTCCTCCTCGTCACTCTCGCTCGAGGAAGAGTCTTCGTCATCAGAGTAGCTCTCCACGCAGTACTTTAGGCGAGTCCCGAAGTCTCCAAAGACCTTGACGGAGAGCATGCCGTTCTCCGTTAGTTTGAAATAGAGAACGAGCCCCGCCGTCAGGCTATGGATGCGAGTGAAGGTCTTCCATCCGCGACGGAGATACATGACATGAGGGGCTGGGAAATCTACATCAGCCCATGGGCTGCTACATATGTAGTCTCAAAGCCTATGGCGGGTCGAGCTCGATCTCCCGAGAAAATGGAGTAGGGGGACGAAGACAACGACACATCGACCGGCGCAGCCTGATGAAGAATCCGCGAGGCTGGTCCCCGATGTGGCCCTCCATTGGGGGAGGGACCACCGGCGAAGGCGAGGCCGGTGCACCGCCCCGTCCTCCCCTTCCCCGAGCGCCACGGCAACCTCAGCCTCGCCCCCTCCCCCTTCCCCTCGTGGACGGCACCGCTGCCACAAACTCTTGGGAAGGAGGGGCACGTTGTCGACCGGAAACCCTCGCTGCCACCGTCGAAGCATCAGCGCGCCCTCTCACCATAGCAGAAGGAAGAAAAGAGCCAAGATGGGAGGAGGCGGGTGGCGAAAGATTGAGGGGTGCCATCCCCCTCCCTCCTTATAAAGGGGCGGGATCAGGGCTCGGCCGCCTCTCTCAACCAATCCAGCTCATTAAGGTGGCAGCAGGCGAGCCTGTCGACCACCCTCCTCGCCCAATTGAAGGCGCATGGGTATCGACCCACGCACGCGGCTTCCCAGATTCCATGCGCCTGTTACCTACCCCGCGTCGTGCATGCGGAGTACGTGGTGCAAGGGACGAGCGTAGTGGGAAACGTGGAACGACGGTTCCAAGGCGGAGAAAGTAAATGAGCAGCGACCCTGCAGTCTTAAAGGGACACGCAAGCGGCCTCTTTACTATTCACCGCAGGATGACGCAAGCACGCTTTGGTCACCCCACACACGATCCCCACGTCACGCATTCAACGCGAGTCCTTGGGAAGCACAGCAGACGAAGGAGTTACTGCGGTAAAAATCGGCCCCGCGTGCCCGCGCACTATTCTGGGCCTAGCTAGCCCAACAACGCGTCGCGCTTATGTGGGGCCCAGGCCCGGGGGCTCCTGTCGGTGTACAGAAGTTGGGACTCTACCTTGTACCCCTTTACTTGTGCACGGGCAGTCAGAGCCGCGCCCACGGCCACCCTAAGCAGGGCAGAGGAGGAGAGCCGAGGCCACAAGACAATCAAGCAATGCCAAGACCAGAAATACACAAAGAGCAAGAGGGCGAGGTGGACTCTGACACATCTCCAGCGTATCTATAATTTTTGATTGTTCCATGCTATTATATTACCCCTTTTGGATGTTTATGGGCTTTATTTTACACATTTATATCATTTTTGGGACTAACCTACTAACCGGAGGCCCAACCCATATTGCTGTTTTTTTACCTATTTCAGTATTTCGAAGAAAAGGAATATCAAACAGAGTCCAAACGGAATGAAACCTTCGGGAGTGTTATTTTTGGAACAAATCTGATCCAGAGAGCCTGCAGTGCAAGTCAAGAAGGCTCAGAGGGCCCCACGAGATAGGAGGGCACGACCCCCCTGTCTTGTGGGCCCCTCGGGCGGCCACTGACATACTTATTCCTCCTATATATACCTACGTACCCCGAAAACATCTAGGAGCACCACGAAACACAATTTCCACCACCGCAACCTTCTGCATCCGCGAGATCCTATCTTGGAGCCCTTGCCAACACTCTGTAGGAGGGGGAAGCAACCACGGAGGGCCTCTACATCAATATCCTTGCCCCTCCGATGAGTTGTGAGTAGTTTCCACAGACCTACGGGTCCATAGTTATTAGCTAGATGGCTTCTTCTCTCTTTTTGGATCTCAATACAATGTTCTCCCCCTCTCTTGTGGAGATCTATTCGATGTAAACTCTTTTTGCGGTGTGTTTGTCAAGATCCGATGAATTGTGGGTTTATGATCAAGTTTATCTATGAATAATATTTGAATCTTCTCTGAATTCTTTTATGTATGATTGAGTTATCTTTGCAAGTCTCTTTGAATTATCAGTTTGGTTTGGCCTACTAGATTGATCTTTATTGCCATGGGAGAAGTGCTTAGCTTTGGGTTCAATCTTGCGGTGTTCTTACCCAGTGACAGAAAGGGTTGCAAGACACGTATTGTATTGTTGCCATCGAGGATAACAAGATGGAGTTTATATCATATTGCATGTGTTTATCCCTCTACATCATGTGATCTTGCTTAATGTGTTGCTCTATTCTCATGAACTTAATACTCTAGATGCATGCTGGATAGCGGTTGATGTGTGGAGTAATAGTAGTAGATGTAGGCAGGAGTCGGTCTACTTGTTTTGGATGTGATGCCTATATACAAGATCATGCCTAGATAATCTCATAACTATGCGCTTTTCTATCAATTGCTCGACAGTAATTTTTTAACCCACCGTAATACTTATGCTATCATGAGAGAAGCCTCTAGTGAAACCTATGGCCCCCGGGTCTATCTCTTATCATATTTGCTTTCCATCAAATTTATTTGCATCTTTACTTTTTGCATCTATATCAAAAATACCAAAAATATATTTATCTTATCATACTATCTTTATTAGATCTCACTTTCGCAAGTGGCCGTGAAGGGATTTACAACCCCTTTATTGCGTTGGTTGCGAGTTCTTAGTTTGTTTGTGTAGGTGCGTGGGACTTTTGAGGAGCCTCCTACTGGATGTTACCTTGGTTCTCAAAACTAAGGGAAATACTTACGCTACACTTTGCTGCATCACCCTCTCCTCTTCGAGGAAAACCAAAGCAAGCTCAAGACGTAGCAAGAAGGATTTCTGGCGCCGTTGCCGGGGAGGTCTTCGCTCAAGTCAAGACATACCAAGTACCCATCAAAAACCCATCTCCCTCGCATTTACATTATTTGCCATTTGCCTCTCATTTTCCTCTCCCCCACTTCACCCTTGCCGTTTTATTCGCCCTCTCTTTCCCAATCTCCTCCTCTCTTTTTCGCTTGCCATTTTTCTGTTTACTTGTGTGTTGGATTACTTGTTGCCATGGCACAAGATAATACCAAGTTGTGTGACTTCTCGAATACCAATAATAATGATTTCCTTAGTACTCCGATTGCTCCTCTTAATGATGTTGAGTCTTGTGAAATCAATACCGCTTTGCTGAATCTTGTTATGAAAGATCAATTTGCCGACCTTCCTAGTGAAGATGCTCCTACTCATCTAAACAATTTGGTTGATTTGTGTGATATGCAAAAGAAGAAAGATACAAATAATGATATTGTTAAATTGAAGTTATTTCCGTTTTCACTTAGAGAACGTGCTAAAGTTTGGTTTTCGTCCTTGCCTAAAAATAATATTGATTCTTGGAACAAGTGCGAAGATGCTTTTATCTCTAAGTATTTTCCTCTCGCTAAGATCATCACTCTTAGGAACGATATTATGAATTTTAAACAACTTGATCATGAGCATGTTGCCCAATCTTGGGAAAGAATGAAATTGATGCTTCGCAATTGCCCTACTCATGGTTTGAATTTATGGATGATCATACAAAATTTTTATGCTGGTTTGAACTTTGCTTCTAGAAATCTCTTAGATTCGGCCGCGGGAGGCATGTTTATGGAAATCACGTTAGGAGATGCTACAAAATTTCTTAATAATATTATGGCTAATTATTCTCAATGGCACACCGAAAGATCTTCTAGTAAAAAAGTGCATGCTATAGAAGAAATTAATATTTTGAGTGGAAAGATGGATGAACTTAAGAAGATGTTTGCTACTAAAAATACTCCTCTTGATCCCGATGATATGCCTTTGTCTTCCTTGATTGAGAATAATAATGAATCTATGGATGTGAATTTTGTTGGTAGGAATAGTTTTGAAAACAATGCTTATAGAGGAAATTTTAATGCTAGACCGTTCCCTAGTAATCCCTCTAATAATTATGGAAATTCGTACAATAATTCTTACGGCAATTTTAATAAGATGCCCTCTGATTTTGAGAATAGTGTGAAAGAATTTATGATTTCTCAAAAAAAATTTAATGCCGTGCTTGAAGAAAAATTGCTCAAAGTTGATGATTTGGCTAGGAACGTTGATAGACTTTTGCTTGATGTTAATTCTCTTAAACTTGGATCTTCTTCTCCTAAGCATGATATCAATGAGTCTCTCAAAGTAATGAGAATTTCCATTGACGAGTGCAAGGAAAGAACCGCTAGATTGCGTGCTAAAAAAGAAAGCTTTATAAAAGCGTGTTCTTCTAGTTTCCATGAAAATAATGATGAGGATCTTAAAGTTATTGATGCGTCTCCGATTAGATCTATGTTTTGCAATATGAATTTTGATGATTTTGGGAGTGATGATGAATCAACTTTGCCTAGAAGGCGTCCCAAAAATTCGGAGTCTTTAGATCTTGATGCTAAAATTGGTAAAAGCGAAATTGGGGAATCCTCTACTTCTAATAATATTGAACTTACTATCTCGGATTTCAAGGAATTTCATTATGATAATTGCTCTTTAAAAGGTTGTATTTCCTTGTTGCAATCTGTTGTTAATTCTCCTCATGCTTATAGTCAAAATAAAGCTTTTACCAAACATATTGTTGATGCCTAGATGCAATCTTATGATGAAAAACTTAATTTGGAAGTTTCTATACCTAGAAAACTTAATGATGAGTGGGAACCTACTATATACATTAGAATTAAAGATTTTGAGTGTTTTGCTTTGTGTGATTTGGGTGCTAGTGTTTCCATGATTCCGAAAACTTTATGTGATATTCTAGGTTTCCATGATCTTGATGATTACTCTTTAAATTTGTACCTTGCATATTCCACCATTAAAAAGCCTATGGGAAGAATCAATGATGTTCTTATTGTTGCAAATATAAATTTGGTTCCCGTAGATTTTATCGTTCTTGATATAGATTGCAATATTTCTTAACCTATTATTCTTGGTAGACCTTTCCTTAGAACGATTGGTGCAATTATAGATATGAAGGAAGGGAACATTAGATACCAATTTCCATTAAAGAAAGGCATGGAGCACTTTCCAAGAAAGAAAGTCAAATTACCTTATGAATCTATCATGCGTGCTACTTGTGAACCTAGTGCCAAAGATGGCACTCGTTAGATCTATCTTTGTTTTTATGCCCAGCTAGGGGCGTTAAACAATAGCGCTAGTTGGGAGGCAACCCAATTTTTCTTTATGTTTTTAGTTTTTTCTCCTGTTTAGTAATAAATCTTGCATCTACCTTCTGGATAGATGTGTTTTTATCTTTTAATTAGTGTTTGTGCCAAGTAGAACCTATAGGATAACCTACGATGATAGTTGATTTGATTCTGCTGAAAAACAGAAACTTTGCACGCACGAATATAATTTTTTTAAATCACAGGGACGTGCTTTTGCGTTGATTCTTTTTGCTGCTGTTAAATACACAAATTGTCCAGGACTTCCTATTTTGTGAGGATTTTTCGAGTTACAGAAGTTTGCGTTAGTTACAGATTGCTACAGACTGTTCTGTTTTTGACAGATTCTGTTTTTCGTGTGTTGTTTGCTTATTTCAATGCATCTATGGCTAGTAAATTAGTTTATAGAACATAAAGAAGTTGGAATACAGTAGGTATAACACCAATATAAATAAAGAATGAGTTCATTACAGTACCTTATGTGGTGGTTTTGTTTTCTTTCACAAACGGAGCTTATAAGATTTCCTGTTGAGTTTTGTGTTGTGAAGTTTTCAAGTTTTGGGTAAAGCTTTTATGGACTATGGAATAAAGGGTGGCAAGAGCCTAATCTTGGGGATGCCCATGGAACCCCAAGATATTCATGAATAGCCAAAAGCCTAAGCTTGGGGATGCCCCGGGAAGGCATCCCCTCTTTCATCTTCGTTCATTGCTAACTTTACTTGGAGCTATATTTTTATTCGCCACATGATATGTGTTTTGCTTGGAGCGTCGTGTATTATATTAGTCTTTGATTTTTAGTTTACCACAATAATCCTTGCTGTACACACCTTTTGGGAGAAGCCTATTTGATTAGAATTTGCTAGAATACTCTATGTGCTTCACTTATATCTTTTGAGCTTGATAGTTTTTGCTCTAGTGCTTCACTTATATCTTTTAGAGCACGGTGGTGTCTTAATTTTGAAGAAATTGCTAGTCTCTCATGCTTCACTTATATCATTTTGAGAGTCGTTTAGAACAGCATGGTATTTGCTATGACCATAAAGTTGGTCCTAGAATGATGAGCATCCAAGTTGGGTATATTAAAAACTATCATAGAAAGTGAATTGGATGCTATGATCAATTTGATGCTTGATAATTGTTTTGAGATATGGAGGTAGTGATATTAAAGTCATGCTAGTTGGGTGATTATGAATTTAAAGAATGCTTGTGTTGAAGCTTGTGATTCCCGTAGCATGCACGTATGGTGAACCGCTTTGTGATGAAGTTGGAGCACAATTTTATTTATTGATTGTCTTCCTTATGAGTGGCGGTCGGGGACGAGTGATGGTCTTTTCCTACCAATCTATCCCCCTAGGAGCATGCGCGTAGTACTTTGGTTTTTGATGACTTCTAAATTTTCGCAACAAGTATATGAGTTCTTTTGATTAATGTTGATTCCATGGATTATACGCACTCTTTCACCCTTCCACCATTGCTAGCCTCTCTTGTACCGCGCAACTTTTGCCGGTACCATACACCCACCATTTACATTCCTCAAAACAGCCACCATACCTACCTATTATGGCATTTCCATATCCATTCTGACATATATTGCCATGCAACTTTCCACCGTTCCGTTCATATGACACGCATTACTTTTGTCATATTGCTTTTTGCATGATCATGTAGTTGACATTGTATTTTTGGCAAGGCCACCTTCATAATTTTCATACATGTCGCTCTTGATTCGTTGCATATCCCGGTACACCGCCGAAGGCATTCATATAGAGTCATATCTTGTTCTAGCTTTGAGTTGTAAATCCATAAAAGTGTGATGATCTTCATTATTAGAGCATTGTCCTAGTGAGGAAAGGATGATGAAGATTATGATTCCCCCACAAGTCGGGATGAGACTTCGGACTTTACAGAAAGAAAAAAAATAGAAAAAGAAAGAAAAAAAGAGAAAGGCCAAAAGAAAAAAAGAATGCCAAAGAAAAAAAAGAAGAAAAAATAAAATGAGAGAAAAAGAGAGAAGGGACAATGCTACTATCTCTTTTTCCACACTTATGCTTCAAAATAGCACCATGATCTTCATGATAGAGAGTCTGATATGTTGTCACTTTCATATACTAGTGGGAATTTTTCATTATAGAACTTGGCTTGTATATTCCAGTGATGGGCTTCCTCAAAAGTGCCCTAGGTCTTCGTGAGAAAGCAAGTTGGATGCACCCCACTTAGTTTATTTTATTGAGCTTTCATATATTTATAGCTCTAGTGCATCCGTTGCATGGCAATCCCTACTCACTCACATTGTTATCTATTAATGGGCATCTCCATAGCCCGTTGAAACGCCTAGTTGATGTGAGACTATCTTCTCCTTTTTGTCTTCTCCACAACCACCATTCTATTCCACACATAGTGCTATGTCCATGGCTCACGCTCATGTATTGCGTGAAAGTTGAAAAAGTTTGAGATTATTAAAGTATGAAACAATTGCTTGGCTTGTCATCGGGGTTGTGCATGATTAAATACTTTGTGTGATGAAGATAGAGCATAGCCAGACTATATGATTTTGTAGGGATAACTTTCTTTAGCCATGTTATTTTGAGAAGACATGATTACTTTGATTAGTATGCTTGAAGTATTACTATTTCTTATGTTAATATGAAATTTTATTTTGTATTCATTTGGATATGAACATTCATGCCACAATAAAGAAAATTACATTATGAATTATGCAAGGTAACATTCCACATCAAAAATTTCTTTTTTATCATTTACCTACTCGAGGACGAGCAGGAATTAAGCTTGGGGATCCTTGATACGTCTCCAACGAATCTATAATTTTTGATTGTTCCATGCTATTATATTACCCCTTTTGGATGTTTATGGGCTTTATTTTACACATCTATATCATTTTTGGGACTAACCTACTAACCGGAGGCCGAACCCATATTGCTGTTTTTTTGCCTATTTCAGTATTTCGAAGAAAATGAATATCAAACGGAGTCCAGACGGAATGAAACCTTCAGGAGCGTTATTTTTGGAACAAATCTAATCCGGAGAGCCTGGAGTGCAAGTCAAAAAAGCTCCGAGGGCCCCACGAGATAGGAGGGCACCCCCCTGTAGGGCGCGCCTCCTGTCTCGTGGGCCACTCGGGCGGCCACCGACGTACTTCTTCCTCCTATATATACCTACGTACCCCGAAAACATCCAGGAGCACCACGAAACACAATTTCCACCACCGCAACCATCTGTATCCGCGAGATCCCATCTTGGAGCCCTTGCCGACACTCTGTAGGAGGGGGAAGCAACCATGGAGGGCCTCTACATCAACATCCTTGCCCCACCGATGAGTTGTGAGTAGTTTCCATAGACCTACAGGTCCATAGTTATTAGCTAGATGGCTTCTTCTCTCTTTTTGGATCTCAATACAATGCTCTCCCCCTCTCTTGTGGAGATCTATTCGATGTAAACTCTTTTTGCGGTGTGTTTGTCGAGATCCGATGAATTGTGGGTTTATGATCAAGTTTATCTATGAATAATATTTGAATCTTCTCTAAATTATGTTATGTATGATTGAGTTATCTTTGCAAGTCCCTTCGAATTATCACTTTGTTTTGGCCTACTAGATTGATCTTTCTTGCCATGGGAGAAGTGCTTAGCTTTGGGTTCAATCTTGCGGTGTTCGTACCCAGTGACAGAAAGGGTTGCAAGACACGTATTGTATTGTTGCCATCGAGGATAACAAGATGGGGTTTATATCATATTGCATGTGTTTATCCCTCTACATCATGTCATCTTTCTTAATCCATTGCTCTGTTCTTATGAACTTAATACTCTAGATGCATGCTGGATAGCGGTCGATGTGTGGAGTAATAGTAGTAGATGCAGGCAGGAGTCGGTCTACTTGTTTTGGACGTGATGCCTATATCCATGATCATGCCTAGATAATCTCATAACTATGCGCTTTTCTATCAGTTGCTCGACAATAATTTGTTCACCCACTGTAATACTTATGCTATCATGAGAGAAGCCTCTAGTGAAACCTATGGCCCCTAGGTCTATCTCTTATCATATTTGCTTTCCATCTACTTTATTTGCACCTTTACTTTTTGCATCTATATCAAAAATACCAAAAATATATTTATCTTATCATACTATCTTTATTAGATCTCACTTTCGCAAGTGGTCGTGAAGGGATTGACAACCTCTTCATTGCGTTGGTTGCGAGTTCTCAGTTTGTTTGTGTAGGTGCGTGGGACTTTTGAGGAGCCTCCTACTGGATTGATACCTTGGTTCTCAAAACTAAGGGAAATACTTACGCTACACTTTGCTGCATCACCCTCTCCTCTTCGAGGAAAACCAACGCAAGCTCAAGACGTAGCAGACTCCCCCGGCAAGACCCTTGCCGGGGCAGCCACCACAACCCCGGCAAGAGCCTTGCCGGGGCAACTTGCCCAACACCAGCGGAGCGCGCCACCCTTGAGCCCGAGGTTTCCAACATCATCAACCACATTGGAATCAAGGCTCGGGAGGCACCTCCGTGATGGCATGTAGATCTTTGTGAAGATCATTAACACATGAGATCAGATGAGGACTAGAAGACGATGATCCTCGACACAATCCCTACGAAGGAAACCCACGAGGCCTCTGGCAAGAGCCTTGCCGGGGACAACCACAGTGTCGCGGCAAAACCCTTGTCGGGGCCCCGAAAAGACCCTTGCCGAGGACATCAGCAGGGCTGCAGCCAGGCCCGCGCCCGCCAAGGCTCCACCACCGTTCCCCTGCAGCTGCCAGCCCAGCAAGCCAGGCGAGCACCTGCGTGGCAACGAGCGGCCCCGAGACCAGCTCAGCAAGCACCTGCGTGGTCGCATGCAGATCTTCGTGAAGACGCTGCCACCACGCCAGCTCAGCAGCCTGCCAGCCTACATGGCGCTGCCCGCCTCGCTGGCCTGAACGCGTGTCGAAGCAAGGAGAGGCAACAACAAAGCGAGGGGACACCTAAGGGGTGCACTTAATGCGCCTTGTCCCGTAATGACGGGCGATAAGCATAGCTACTGTACCCTTTCCACCTTGTGTGTCCCACTGTGGCGCCTCCTTCGACTAATAAGAGGAGGCCCGAGGCATACTGGAGAGGGATTCGGATCTTTGAGCAAGTCATGCACCATAGCTTGCTCAAGAACACTGAAATACACACCAAAGCAGGACTAGGGTATTACGCGATCCCCGCGGCCCGAACCTGGGTAAACGACCTTTGTGCTAGCTCTTAGACCCGCTCTTCTCACAACCCCGCGCCCACGGACCGTAGTAGGGATTCCGTTGATCCCATAGGTGTCATTCCCACCGCCAGCATACCATGGAGCAGTACGAGAGGCATTTATGACAGCTAGTTGTTCATCAGGAAAGCTATCATCAATAGGTAGTGGGTCATCAAGAACATTTTCTAACCTAGACAAGTTGTGTGCAACGGGGTTCTCAGCTCCCTTTCTATCAATAATATGCAAATCAAATTCTTGTAGTAAGAGAACCCATCTAATAAGTCTAGGTTTAGAACCTTTCTTTTCCATAAGATATTTAATAGCAGCATGATCAGTGTGAATGGTTACTTTAGAGTCAACAATGTAAGGTCTGAACTTATCACAAGCAAATACAACTGCTAAAAATTCTTTTTCAGTAGTAGCATAATTTCTCTGGGCACTGTCTAGAGTTTTACTAGCATATTGGATAACATTTAGTTTCTTATCAACTCTTTGTCCTAGAACAGCACCTATAGCATAATCACTAGCATCACACATAATTTCAAAGGGTAAATTCCAATCAGGTGGCTGAACAATAGGTGCAGAAATCAATGCTTTCTTAAGTATTTCAAATGCTTCTACACAATCATCATCAAGGTCAAAAGGAATATCTTTTTGTAAGAGGTTAGTCAGAGTCCTAGAAATTTTAGAGAAGTCTTTAATGAACCTCCTATAAAAATCGGCATGACCAAGGAAACTTCTTATACCTTTGATGTCCTTAGGACACGGCATCTTTTCAGTAGCATCGACTTTAGCTTTATCAACTTCAATACCTCTTTTAGAAATTTTATGCCCCAAGACAATACCTTCATTAACAATAAAGTGGCAATTCTCCCAATTCAAGACAATATTAGTTTCTTCGAATCTCTGCAAAACTTGATCAAGGTTGCTCAAGCAATCACCAAAAGAAGTTCCATATACGGAAAAATCATCCATGAAAACCTCAACAATCTTTTCACAAAAATTAGAGAATCATGCATCTTTGAAAGGTAGCAGGTGCATTACATAAACCAAAAGGCATACGTCTATGAGCAAAGGTACTGAAACATCAAGTAAAAGTGGTCTTATCCTAATCCTCTTTTGACATAGGTATTTGAGAGAAACCAGAATAACCATCTAGAAAGCAAAAATGGGAATGTTTAGATAATCTTTCTAGCATTTGATCAATAAAAGGTAAAGGGTAATGATCTTTTCTAGGATCTTTATTTAATTTGCAGAAATCAATTGCCATCCTTTAACCTGTAACAATTCTTTGTGGGATCAATTCATCTTTATCATTAGGAACAACAGTAATACCTCCCTTCTTAGGGACGCAATGGACATGACTTACCCACTGACTATCAGAAACGGGATAAATTATACCTGCCTCCAGAAGCTTTAGTATTTCTTTTCTTACCACTTCTTTCATATTAGGATTTAACCGTCGTTGGTGATTAACAACCGGTTTAGCGTCTTTCTCCAATTTTATCTTGTGTTGGCATAGAGTGCGTCTAATGCCCTTAAGTTCATGAAGAGTATATCCAGTAGCAGCACAATGCTTCTTCAGAGTTTTCAATAATTTCTCCTCTTCCTGCTCTGAAAGGTTAGCACTAATAATAACAGGATATATCTTCTTTTCATCAAGATAAGCATATTTAAGAGTAACAGGTAATGGTTTAAGCTCAAACACGGGATCAACCTTGGGTGGTGGAGGATCTCCTAGGATTTCAACAGGCAAGTTGTGTTTCAAAATAGGTCCCTGTTTAAATAATACTTCATCTATTTCCCTTCTTTCATTCATAAACATATCATTTTCATGGTCTAGCAAATATTGTTCTAAAGGATCATTAGGAGGCACGACAATAGAAGCAAGGCCAATAATTTCATCCTTACTAGGCGATTCTTTATCATGGGGTTGTCTACGAAATTTAGCAAAGTTAAAGTCATGAGGCATATCCCCTAACCCAATCGTAACAATATCCTTTTCGCAATCTATCCTAGCATTAACAATATTCAAGAAGGGTCTACCAAATATAATGGGACGAAAGTCATCTTGTGGGGAACCAAGAACAAGAAAATCAGCAGGATATTTAACTTTCCCACACAAGACTTCAACATCTCTAACAATCCCAGCTGGTGAAATAGTATCTCTATTGGCAAGCTTAATTGTAATATCAATACCTTCTAACTCAGCAGGTGCAATATCATGCATAATTTCTTCGTATGAAGAATGAGGTATTGCACTCGCACTAGCACCCATATCACATAAGCCATGATAGCAATGATCTCCTATTTTAACGGAAATAACAGGCATGCCTACAATAGGTCTATGTTTATTTTTAGTATCGAGTCTAGAAATTCTAGCAGCTTCATCATATAAGTAAATAACATGCCCATCGATATTATCGGCCAAGAGATCTTTAACCATAGCAATACTAGGTTCAACTTTAATTTGCCCAGGGGGTGTAGGTGTTCTAGTATTACTCTTATGAACCACAGTTGAAGCTTTAGCATGATCCTTTATTCTAACAGGGAAAGGTGGGTTCTCAATATAAGCGGTAGGAACAATAGGATCAACATTATAAGTGATAGTCTTTTCTTCAACTTCAATAGGTTCAACTACTTTTACTTCAATGGGAGGATGATATTTAAACCACTTCTCCTTAGGGAAATTGATATGAGTAGCAAATGATTCACAGAAAGAAGCTACTATCTCAGAGTCAAGTCCATATTTAGTGCTAAATTCACAGAAAACATCGGTATCCATAAAAGATTTAAAACAATCAAACTAAGGTGTCATACCTGACTCCTTACCTGCGTAGAGATCCCAATCTTCAGAGTTGCGTTTAATTCTTTCCAATAAATCCCATCTGAATTCAATAGTCATCATCATAAAAGAACTAGTGCAAGAAGTATCGAGCATGGAGCGATTGTTGAGAGAAAGCCGAGCATAAAATTTTTGAATAATAATTTCTCTTGAGAGCTCATGATTGGGTCATGAATATAACATTGACTTAATCCTTCCCCAAGCTTGAGCGATGCTTTCTCCTTCGCGAGGCCAAAAATTATATATATAATTACGATCACGATGAACCTGATGCATAGGATAAAACTTTTGATGAAATTCCAATTTCAATCGGTTGTAGTTCCATGATCCCATATGATCACATAGCCTAAACCATGTCAATGCATCTCCCATCAAATATAAAGGGAAGACCTTCTTCTTGATAACATCCTCGGGCATACCTGCAAGCTTAAATAATCCATAAACTTCATCCACATAGATTAGGTGCAAATCGGGATGCAATGTTCCATCTCCTGTAAAGGGATTAGCTAGCAAATTCTCTATCATACCCGAAGGAATTTCAAAGTAAACATTTTTAGTAGATTCAGTAGGTTGATTAGCAACTCTTTGCTCTACTGGTCAGGATGAAGATCCCCCGAACAAGCCCCTCAAAGGATTACTTTCCATAGTAACAAGTGACAGTAAATTTCAGCACACTATATAAAATTTTCCTTACCAATTTCCACTTACCTAAGGCGCTTCACTCCCAGGCAACAGCATCAGAAAAGAGTCTTGATGAACCACAAGTATAGGGTATTTATCGTAGTACTTTCGATAAGTAAGAGTGTCGAACCCAACGAGGAACAAAAGGAAATGACAAGCAGTTTTTAGTATGGCATTCTCTGCAAGCACTGAAATTATCGGTAACAGATAGTTTTGTGATAAGGTAATTTGTAACTTGGTAACAAGCAACAAAAGTAAATAAGGTGCATCAAGGTGGCCCAATACTTCTTGTAGCAAAGGACAAGCCTGGACAAACTCTTATATAAAGGAAAACACTCCCGAGGACACATGGGAATTATCGACAAGCTTGTTTTCATCACGCTCATATGATTCACATTCGTTACTTTGATAATTTGATATGTGGGTGGACCAATGCTTGGGTGCTTCCCTTCCTTGGACAAGCATCCCACTTATGATTAACTACTTTCACAAGCATCCGCAACTACGAAAGAAGAATTAAGGTAAACCTAACCATAGCATGAAACATATGGATCCAAATCAGCCCCTTACGAAGCAACGCATAAACTAGGGTTTAAGCTTTTGTTACTCTAGCAACCCATCATCTACTTATTACTTCCCAATGCCTTCCCCTAGGCCCAAATAATGGTGAAGTGTCATGTAGTCGACGTTCACATAACACCACTAGAGGAAAGGCAACATACATCTTATCAAAATATCGAACGAATACCAAATTCACATGACTAGTTATAGCAAGACTTCTCCCATGTCCTCAGGAACAAACATTACTACTCACAAATCATATTCATGTTCGTAATCAGAGGGGTATTAATATGCATTAAGGATTTAAACATATAATCTTCCATCGAATAAACCAACTAGCATCAACTACAAGGAGTAATCAACACTACTAGCAACCCACAGGTACCAATCTGAGGTTTTGAGAAAAAGATCGGATACAAGAGATGAACTAGGGTTTGAGAGAGGATGGGGCTGGTGAAGATCTTGATGGAGATTGACCCCCTCCCGATGAGAGGATCGATTGTGATGACGATGGTGATGATTTCCCCCTCCCGGAGGGATATTTCCCCGGTAGAACAGCTCCGCCGGAGCCCTATATTGGTTCCGCCAAGGTTCCGCCTCGAGACGGCGGCGCTTCGTCCCGAAAGCTTCCTTCTGATTTTTTTCCAGGGCGAAAGACTTCATATAGCAAAAGATGGGCACCGGAGGCCTGCCAGGGGGGCGATGAGACAGGGGGCACGCCCAAGGGTGTAGGGCGCGCCCCCCACCCTCATGGCCAGGGTGTGGGCCCTCTGGTTGATTCTTTCGCCAGTATTTTTTATTAATTCCAAAATGTGCCTCCGTGAAGTTTTAGGACTTTTGGAGTTGTGAAGAATAGGTCTCTAATATTTGCTCCTTTTCCAGCCCATAATTCTAGCTGCCGGCATTCTCCCTCTTCATGTAAACCTTGTAAAATAAGAGAGAAAAGGCATAAGTATTCTGACATAATGTGAAATAACAGCCCATAATTCAATAAATATCAATATCAAAACATGATTCAAAATGGACGTATCAAGCAGCAGCCCATTTGGTGCCACGGGGTTCGGTGATGTAGAACCACTCCTGCTACCACACCTTGACAGTATCCACAAATCTTCCTTTGGACTAACAGACGCGGTTGAGCTTTCTCACCATGGCGCCGCCGCACTCGGCGTTTTGGCCTTCAACCACCTTCAGCTTCACATTAAATACTTTGAGACATAAGCTGAAGTGTGGAGGGACGCGGAGAAATGCCTCACACACGACGATAAACGCTGATATGTGGAGGAAGGAATTTGGGGCCACATCGTGGAAATCCAGCCCGTAGTAGTACATGAGACCTCGAACAAAGGGGTGAAGGGAGAACCCGAGTTCTCGGAGGAAGTGAGGAATAAAGACCACTGATACGTCTCCAACGTATCTATAATTTTTGATTGTTCCATGCTATTATATTACCCCTTTTGGATGTTTATGGGCTTTATTTTACACATTTATATCATTTTTGGGACTAACCTACTAACCGGAGGCCCAGCCCATATTGCTGTTTTTTTCCTATTTTAGTATTTCAAAGAAAAGGAATATCAAACGGAGTCCAAATGGAATGAAACCTTCGGGAGCGTGATTTTTGGAACGAACGTGATCCGGAGAGCTTGGAGTGCAAGTCAAGAAGCACCCGAGGCCCCCATGAGATAGGAGGCTGCCCCCCCCTATAGGGCACGCCCCCTGTCTCGTGGGCCCCTCTGGCGGCCACCGACGTACTTCTTCCTCCTATATATACCTACGTACCCCGAAAACATCCAGGGGCACCACGAAACACAATTTTCCACCACCGTAACCTTCTGTATCCGCGAGATCTCATCTTGGAGCCTTCGCCGACACTCTGCCGGAGGGGGAATCAACCACGGAGGGCCTCTACATCAACATCCTTGCCCCATCAATGAGTTGTGAGTAGTTTACCATAGATCTACGGGTCCATAGTTATTAGCTAGATGGCTTCTTCTCTCTTTTTGGATCTCAATACAATGTTCTCCCCCTCTCTTGTGGAGATCTATTCAATGTAAACTCTTTTTGCGGTGTGTTTGTCGAGATCCGATGAATTGTGGGTTTATGATCAGTTTATCTATGAATAATATTTGAATCTTCTCTGAATTCTTTTATGTATGATGAGTTATCTTTGGAAGTCTCTTCGAATTACCAGTTTGGTTTGGCCTACTAGATTGATCTTTCTTGCCATGGGAGAAGTGCTTAGCTTTGGGTTCAATCTTGCGGTGTCCTTACCCAATGACAGAAAGGGTTACAAGGCACGTATTGTATTGTTGCCATCGAGGATAACAAGATGGGGTTTATATCATATTGCTTGTGTTTATCCCTCTACATCATGTCATCTTGCTTAATGCGTTACTCTGTTCTTATGAACTTAATACTCTAGATGCATGCTGGATAGCGGTCGATGTGTGGAGTAATAGTAGTAGATGCAGGCAAGAGTTGGTCTACTTGTTATGGACGTGATGCCTATATACATGATCATGCCTAGATAATCTCATAACTATGCGCTTTTCTATCAATTGGTTGACAGTAATATGTTCACCCACCGTAATACTTATGCTATCTTGAGAGAAGCCACTAGTGAAACCTATGGCCCCCGGGCTATCTCTTATCATATTTGCTTTCAATTTACTTTTATTTGCATCTTTACTATAAAATACCAAAAATATATTTATCTTATCATACTATCTTTACTAGATCTCACTTTCGCAAGTGGCCGTGAAGGGATTGACAACCCCTTTATTGCGTTGGTTGCGAGTTCTCAGTTTGTTTGTGTAGGTGCGTGGGACTTTTGAGGAGCCTCCTACTGGATTGATACCCTGGTTCTCAAAACTGAGGGAAGTACTTACGCTACACTTGCTGCATCACCCTCTCCTCTTCGAGGAAAACCAACGCAAGCTCAAGACGTAGCAAGAAGGATTTCTGGCGCCGTTGCCGGGGAGGTCTTTGCTCAAGTCAAGACATACCAAGTACCCATCACAAACCCATCTCCCTCATTTACATTATTTGCCATTTGCCTCTCGTTTTCCTCCCCCACTTCACCCTTGCCATTTTATTCGCCCTCTCTTTCCCAATCTCCTCCTCTCCTTTCCATTTACCTTCCCGTTGCCATGGCCGAACAAAAAATAACTAAGGGCCCTTTCCTAGGTCCTAGTACCTTGGATAACCCCTCTATCCTCTCTAAGCTCATGAATAATGATGCTATAGAAAGACCCACCGGGGTCTCCAATGAGAGCTTGAATAATTTTGATGAGGATGACTCTGGAATTTTTTGCTATTTACTTGATGAGTCTTTAAAAGATGCTTGGGATAGATTATTAAGGATTCAGGCTAGCTATGTGCCACAATATAAAATTGAAGATTACTTAAAAAGTTTTTATGTTTGCTTGCCCGCTTCTTTTAAACAAGTTTTAGATTCTATTTTTGAAGGAAGTTTGCTTGATAGGTATGCTATAGATACTTATGAAAAAATGAAAACCATATTTGGGCACCCTATGAATGATAAGGTTGAATCAACTACTCTCTTGTGCTTTTATCAAAATGAAATTATTAAAGAGATGAAGTCTAGTTTAGAGGCAAGCTTCCATAACGTGATTAACCTTACTTCATCCATTAATGGCCATGTTCTTTCCTTGAATAGAAGAATGAATGCCATAGAAAGGAGATCCTCCTCTCCGAGTGCCAAAGATGGCACTCGTTAGATCTATCTTTGCTTTTATGCCTAGCTAGGGGCGTTAAACGATAGTGCTAGTTGAGAGGCAACCCAATTTTCTTTATGTTTTTTGTTTTTGCTCCTGTTTAGTAATAAATCTTGCATCTACCCTCTGTTTATATGTGTTTTATCTTTTAATTAGTGTTTGTGCCAAGTAGAACCTATAGGATAACCTACGATGATAGTTGATTTGATTCTGCTGAAAAACAGAAACTTTGCGTGCACGAATATAATTTTGTTAAATCACAGAAACGTGATCTTGCGTTGATTCTTTTTGTTTCTGCTAAATAAACAAATTTTCCAGGACATCCTATTTTTTTAGGATTTTTAGAGTTCCAGAAGTTTGCGTTAGTTACAGATTGCTACAGACTGTTCTGTTTTTGACAGATTCTGTTTTTCGTGTGTTGTTTGCTTATTTCAATGCATCTATGGCTAGTAAATTAGTTTATAAACCATAGGGAAGTTGTAATACAGTACGTTTAACACCAAAATAAATAAATAATGAGTTCATTACAATACCTTATGTGGTGTTTCTGTTTTCTTTCACTAACGGAGCTTATAAGATTTTCTGTTGAGTTTTGTGTTGTGAAGTTTTCAAGTTTTGGGTAAAGCTTTTATGGACTATGGAATAAAGGGTGGAAAGAGCCTAATCTTGGGGATGCTCAAGGCACCCCAAGATATTCAAGAATAGCCAAAAGCCTAAGCTTGGGGATGCCCCGGGAAGGCATCCCCTCTTTCGTCTTCATTCATTGGTAACTTTACTTGGAGCTATATTTGTATTCACCACATGATATGTATTTTGCTTGGAGCGTCGTGTATTATATTAGTCTTTGATTTTTAGTTTACCACAATAATCCTTGCTGTACACACCTTTTGGGAGAAGCCTATTTGATTAGAATTTGCTAGAATACTCTATGTGCTTCACTTATATCTTTTGAGCTTGATAGTTTTTGCTCTAGTGCTTCACTTATATCTTTTAGAGCACGGTGGTGTCTTAATTTTGAAGAAATTGCTAGTCTCTCATGCTTAACTTATAGCATTTTGAGAGTGTTTTAGAACAGCATGGTATTTGCTATGATCATAAAGTTGGTCCTAGAATGATGAGCATCCAAGTTGGGTATAATAAAAACTATCATAGAAAGTGAATTGGATGCTAAGATCAATTTGATGCCTGATAATTGTTTTGAGATATGGAGGTAGTGATATTAAAGTCATGCTAGTTGGGTGATTATGAATTTAAAGAATGCTTGTGTTGAAGCTTGTGATTCCCGTAGCATGCACGTATGGTGAACCGCTTTGTGATGAAGTTGGAGCACAATTTTATTTATTGATTGTCTTCCTTATGAGTGGCGGTCGGGGACGAGCGATGGTCTTTTCCTACCAATCTATCCCCCTAGGAGAATGCGCATAGTACTTTGGTTTTTGATGACTTCTAAATTTTTGTAACAAGTATATGAGTTCTTTTGATTAATGTTGAGTCCATGGATTATACGCACTCTTTCACACTTCCACCATTGCTAGCCTCTCTTGTACCGCGCAACTTTTGCCGGTACCATACACCCACCATTTACCTTCCTCAAAACAGCCACCATACCTACCTATTATGGCATTTCCATAGCCATTCCGAGATATATTGCCATGCAACTTTCCACCGTTCCGTTCATCATCATCATGACATACTTTACTTTTGTCATATTGCCATTGCATGATCATGTAGTTGACATCGTATTTGTGGCAAAGCCACCATGCATTATTTTTCATACATGTCACTCTTGATACATTGCATGATCCCGGTACACCGCTGGAGGCACTCATATAGAGTCATAATTTGTTCTAGTTTCGAGTTGTAATTCTTATGTTGTAATCAATAGAAGTGTGATGATCATGATTATTAGAACATTGCCCAAAGAAAAAAAATAAAGGCCAAAAAAAAGAAAGGCCCAAGAGAAAAAGAAAAAATAGAAAAAAGGGAAATAAATAAAAAGGGCAATGTTACTATCTCTTTTTCCACACTTGTGCTTCAAAGTAGCAACTTGTTCTTCATGTAGTGAGTCTCATATATTGTGCTTCAAAGTAGCACCATGGTTTTCATATAGTGAGTCTCATAAGTTGTCTTTTTCATACTAGTGGGAATTTTTCATTATAGAACTTGGCTTGTATATTCCTACGATGGGCTTCCTCAAATGCCCTAGGTCTTCGTGAGCAAGCAAGTTGGATGCACACCCACTAGTTTTGTTTTGTTGAGCATTCATTTATAGCTCTAGTGGATCCGTTACATGGCAATCCCTACTCCTCATGTTGACATCAATTGATGCGCATCTCCATTGCCCGTTGATTATCCTCGTCAATGTGAGACTTTCTCCTTTTTTTGTCTTCTCCACACAATGCCCATCATCATATTCTATTCCACCCATAGTGTTATATACATGGCTCACACTCATGTATTGCGTGAAGGTTGAAAAAGTTTGAGATTATTTAAGTATGAAACAATTGCTTGGCTTGTCATCCGGGGTATAGAAGTTGGGAACATCTTTGTGTGTCGAAAATGAAGCATAGCCTAACTATATGATTTTGTAGGGATGAACTTTCTTTTGCCATGTTATTTTGAGAAGACATGATTACTTTGATTAGTATGCTTGAAGTATTACTATTTCTTTTATCAATATGAACTTTTTATTTTGTATTCATTTGGATCTGAACATTCATGCCACAATAAAGAAAATTACATTATGAATTATGCTAGGTAGCATTCCACATCAAAAATTCTCTTTTTATCATTTACCTACTAGAGGACGAGCAGGAATTAAGCTTGGGGATGCTTCATACGTCTCCAACGTATCTATAATTTTTGATTGTTCCATGCTATTATATTACCCCTTTTGGATGTTTATGGGCTTTATTTTACATATTTATATCATTTTGGGACTAACCTACTAACCGGAGGCCCAACCCATATTGCTGTTTTTTTTGCCTATTTCAGTATTTCGAAGAAAAGGAATATCAAACGGAGTCCAAACGGAATGAAACCTTCGGGAGCGTGATTTTTGGAACGAAAGTGATCCGGAGAGCTTGGAGTGCAAGTCAAGAAGCACCCGAGGCACACACGAGATAGGAGGCCGTGCCCCCCTTTGTAGGGCGTGCCCCCTGTCTCGTGGGCCCCTCGGGCAGCCACCGACGTACTTCTTTCTCCTATATATACCTACGTACCCCGAAAACATCCAGGGGCACCACGAAACACAATTTCCACCGCCGTAACCTTCTGTATCCGCGAGATCTCATCTTGGAGCCTTCGCTGGCACTCTGCCGGAGGGGGAATCAACCACGGAGGGCCTCTACATCAACATCCTTGCCCCTTCGATGAGTTGTGAGTAGTTTACCACAGACCTACGGGTCCATAGTTATTAGCTAGATGGCTTGTTCTCTCTTTTTGGATCTCAATACAATGTTCTCCCCCTCTCTTGTGGAGGTCTATTCAATGTAAACTCTTTTTGCGGTGTGTTTGTCGAGATCCGATGAATTGTGGGTTTATGATCAAGTTTATCTATGAATAATATTTGAATCTTCTCTGAATTATTTGATGTATGATTGAGTAATCTTTGCAAGTCTCTTCGAATTATCAGTTTGGTTTGGCCTACTAGATTGATCTTTCTTGCCATGGGAGAAGTGCTTAGCTTTGGGTTCAATCTTGCGGTGTCCTTACCAAAGGATGAAAGGGTTACAAGGCACGTATTGTATTGTTGCCATCGAGGATAACAAGATGGGGTTTATATCATATTGCTTGAGTTTATCCTCTACATCATGTCATCTTGCTTAATCGTTACTCTGTTCTTATGAACTTAATACTCTAGATGCATCTTTGGATAGCGGTCGATGTGTGGAGTAATAGTAGTAGATGCAGGCGAGTCGGTCTACTTGTTTTGGACGTGATGCCTATATACATGATGATGCCTAGATAATCTCATAACTATGCGCTTTTCTATCAATTGCTCGACAGTAATTTGTTCACCCACCGTAATACTTATGCTATCTTGAGAGAAGCCACTAGTGAAACCTATGGCCCCCGGGTCTATCTCTTATCATATTTGCTTTCAATCTACTTTTATTTGCATCTTTACTTTTTGCATCTATATTATAAAATACCAAAAATATATTTATCTTATCGTACAATCTTTATTAGATCTCACTTTCGCAAGTGGCCATGAAGGGATTGACAACCCCTTTATTGTGTTGGTTGCGAGTTCTCAGTTTGTTTGTATAGGTGTGTGGGACTTTTGAGGAGCCTCCTACTGGATTGATACCTTGGTTCTCAAAACTGAGGGAAATACTTATGCTACACTTGCTGCATCACCCTTTCCTCTTCGAGGAAAACCAACGCAAGCTCAAGACGTAGCAACTACCCTTTCGCTGGTCTCTGGGGTAGGGATGATATGCCCTGCGGTTGGAAGCCTGTGTTTGATCTCCGCCGTCAGGTACCTCGCCTCCCGTAGATCCTGGATGTTCTTCTCCGTTATGGAGGAGGCCATCCACTTGCCCTGAAAGCCAAATACGGCCATTGCTGGAGAAGATGGGGCAGAAGGAAAGTTTGGGACTTGGGCACTGGAGCTCGAGGGATTGAAAGGCAGAGGAAGGAGAAGGTGTGAGGTTGGGTCTTTGTCCTCTTATAGAGGCAGTGATTATCAAGAGCCCCCTCATAAACCTTAAATATCGCCTATTCCCAAGGGGACGTGTGAACGACATAGTTGGATTACCCAAAACCCCTATTGATGAGAATCCCGTAATAAGGGGACACGGTCTCTGCTTTGACAAGACGTGTCATTGGCCATACCTCGAAATGTGAAACAAGGCTGTAAACCAGTTCAGAATAATAATAAGGCCAGAACATAATGTCTCGTCGGAAAAGTGGCCCGTGGACGTGACTTATTTTAAGTATTGTTGCTTTTTACAGTTTAGGGTTGTATGTGTTAATCAAAGCCGGACACAACTCTTTGTATGCAGAAAACTGCTTTGGAGTATTCGAAAAGGGAACCCGCCTTGCAATGCCGAAGACAATCTGTGCGTGGGATACATCATTATTGAAGCATGGTTCAGGGGCTACTAAGGGAGTCTTGGACTAAGGGGTCCTTGGGCATCCGGGCTACGTGATATGGGCCGAACTGATGGGCCATGAAGATACGAGATGGAAGAACCTTCCCCAAGTGCGGATGGAACTCTCCTTTGCGTGGATGGCAAGCTTGGCGTTCGGATCATGTGCCTTACTTTCTCTGTAAACGGCTCTGTACAACCCTAGATCCCTCCGGTATCTATATAAGCCGGAGGGTTTAGTCTGTAGAGAGGATCACAATCATACAGGCTAGACATCTAGGGTTTAGCCGTTACGATCTCGAGGAAGATCAACTCTTGTAACCCCTATGCACGTCAAAGTCAATCAAGCAGGAAGTAGGGTATTACCTCCATTAGAGGGCCTGAACCTGGGTAAACATCGTGTCCCCTGCCTCCTTGTTACCTTCGATCCTTAGATGCACAATTCGAGACCCCCTACCCATGATATGCCGGTTTTGACACCGACAGTGGGTACCAGAGGCGAGGTTGGCACGCACAAGTGTATGACACGAGACGTACCTAGGTTCGGGGCTCTTCAGAGAGATAACACCTCTACTCTTGCCGAATGTGGTTTATATGTGGTGACTACAAGTTTTCTCATAGAGCTGTTCGTGGGGAAGAAGAAGACAGGCCTGTGCATGCTCTATCTCCCCCAGGTGTGTGGGTGAGTGCTTGTCTAGAGATCGACTAAACTGAACCGAGAGAGAGAGAGAGGAATCCCTTGCATGGAGGTGCACCGGGGGGTCTTATAGGCTGCCCCCCGGGGTTACAATGGTAATTACATGGCTGCGGGGCCCTGATGTCAGTGTCTGGGAGCCAGCAGTGGGAGCCGCTAGGCCTGTCGGGTCCGCCGGATGTGGGTCTTTGTCGGGTCCGCTGGGTACGGGTCTTTCCCAGGTGCGGGCCGTACCGGGGCAACCGGGCGTGGGTACGGCCGGCTGTTGGATATTGTGGCACACCTTGCCAGGTGTCATGGGACGACAGCGCCGCCCTGCTACAGGGTTGAAGCATTGGACACCGACCCGCCCGGACGGGGTGGTGGGGAGTAACGTTGCCGCGCCCGCTGGGGCCAGCATAAAGGGAGGGTGCATTGTAGCCACTCCTCCTTGCCGCTGAAGGTGGACTTCTCGGGACCGGTCGGCATGAGCCAGCCGGCCGGCTGGGTCACGGCCCCGGCCAGCTCACACTAGGGAGCCGGCCGAGGGCGAGCCGGATTTAGGGGCTTTGGCTAGCCCCGGTGTTTGAAAAAGATCCGGGTTTCGTTGCATGCCCTGGGGCCATCCCCCTGACAGTAGTTCCCAAAGCTGTGAAGGCCCACCGACTCCTAGCAGTAGGGCCTTCGTAGTTTTATCCCCTAAGGAGGCGGTTGTCACTACAAAAAAAATACACTTCCGTGATGATACGTGTTTGTCACAGTAGGTCATGTTTTTTGTCATGCATGTACATCCATGACGATTTTATGACAGAATTAAGATAGTCATACCTGTGCTGTCGTAGAAGTGTTCCATGACATTACCAAAATTATCATCACGGAAGTGTCCACTTCCATGACGATAAATCACGCGTCATAGAAGTGCTTTCGTCAAGGGTGACCGACATGTGGCATCCACCGTAACGGAACGCCGTTAAGCTATCGGCTCCGGTTTTGGATCCGATAACCCGAGCCCCGACCAATGGGGATTTTCCACATGTAAAATCATCATTGGCTGGAGGAAACACGTGTCGGCTCACCGTCGGGACAGATGTCATCCACTCATTGGACAGAAGGCTCCTATGATGCGTCAACATGTGGCACGGCCCAACAGAGGCCCATTCCTGTGAAAAGGCCGGCCCGTTTGACTTGGTCAAAAGGTGGAGGGCCGGCCAACTGAAAGCCTGTTAACGGCCTGTTCGCATATAGCCCATTTACAACCCGCTAACCCAGGGCCCGTTACGACCTATCCAAATTAGGCCCAGTAGCGTCATATGGGCCGTCTAATATGATTCCAGCCCGTTTTAACTTCCGGCCCATGTATGGCCCATGACGTCTTTCGGCCCATATGAGGCCCTTTGTAACTCTTGGCCCATTAACGACCCATGGTGAAACTGGCCCGTAATGAACAGTGTATCACTTTATACCCATTAACGACCCATTATTCCATTGGGCCGTTCCAGCCCATGTTATCTTTCGGCCTTCTCAGGCCCATTTATTCTTGGGCTCATTTCCAGCATTTGGTTACTTACGACCCGTTACTATCATTTTCTGCTTGTGGGCCAAATTCAGCCCGTTGTTTCAGTCCGCCTGTTTGTGGCCCGTTAAAACGTTGGACCATTTTCACAGCGTCATCAAATACGGCCTATTAACGACGGCCCGTTATGTTCGGCCCATGAACGAACGATTCCAACTCTAGCTCGTTTACGGCCATAATGCGGTCTGTTATTGGCCCATGTTTGGCCAATCGGTCATACGGCCCATATAACGCCCATTGATGATACGGCCCGTAGAAGGCCCATTGTGTCTACAGCCCGTAGAAGGCCCATTGTTTCTACGGCCCATAGAAGGCCCATTGTTTCTACGGCCGGTAGGAGGCCCAGTGTCACTACAGTAAATATGTAGCCCATAGTTATTGTGGCCTAGTTTTAAAAAATATGTTATTGCGGCCACTAGCAAACCGGGAAAAAGAACTGCACTGACTACAAGCAAACAAATAAACAAGACAACAAGGAAATAAATAATCAAGCAACTTATGCTAGGCTATCACGGCTATTACACATATTACATCCACTGGGCATCAAAGTTCGCCACCAGTGCAAATATAGGGAACAAAGCAGCATATCATATACACTGGTTGTCAAAGTTGGCGACCAACGCAAATAAACGCCGCAGTAAAATAAATGCAGAACTGAAACCACTTCAGAAGATCTCAAGAAACAATATCCTGGGTACCCATAATGCTAGCAAGATGCTTAGGAAGCTTATTAACTTTCTCTTGTTTGGCGCTTAAATCCTCCAGCACTTGCTGTTGCACCAGGAAGTATGCATCTAAATTCTGCAGGGAGTTCCTCAGTCCTCCAGCTTCCTGTTGCAGCACATCTGATCGATGTATTTCAACTTGAAGTTGAGACTCAATAAGACGAACTGATTCAGGCAGCGAGTTCGAAGAGCTTGTTCCAGCAGTAGTGGCCAGTAACTCGAACACTACATCAAGACAGGACTTTTGGGTTCTCTCACTGTCGTCAAGATAGTTTTTATCAGCTTTCTTGGAGACCAACAGGGATATCTCACTATCTTGAATCTTATCTGCATTACTTCCTTTACCATTGCATAACGGGGTACTCTTCTCCAATATTTTGTCCGCATTCTAAAAGAGAAACAAGCAGACACATCACAGGTTTACCATGTTGTATATGAAACTCATTTTGGTAAATGAGTTCAGTAGTAAAGTGGACAGGATAACATCATGAAAAAACATATATCTATGTACCATGGTCACTTTATGGTCTATATCATTCTAGTTTTTGTTGCCAAGTCAAGATAGAGAAATAGTTCAAATAATATTTGTTCAAGACAAAGCAGAATAGATAGAATATGAGTGTGGGAAACTATAGAGCAATAACAACACTTGTAATGTGCATGACATGAGAACATAACTATTTATTCAATTGAAACTGAAATCAACATAGAGCAGGTTACAACAACAAACTAGTTAAAGAAACAGGTTTAAAACATACCTGTTGCACCATTGGAGTTTCAATTCCATCCTTCAAATTTGAAAATAGTTGGTATGAGTAAATACAGTAATGCAAGAGCAAAGGAGTATGAACCATAGCTACATAACCTGACCCGAGAACAAATCTTCTTCTCCTTTAAGCGTTGAGTTTGGATTCGGAGTGGTGGTCCTCGTGCTTTGGGCACTGCAGTTCCCTTACTAACTGCTCGTGTTTGGGTGCTCTGTGGTGGAGACGGTGCTGTGTCAACTGGAACTGGGTTACTATCTGCCAGGGTTGGGTTAGACGGGGTGTAGCTGGTTCTCTGTCCAACTGGGTAGGGGTACAATCTGCGAGAGGCTGGGTTATGTGTGGTGGATCTAGTCCTTGGGCAAGTACAACTGTGATTCTATCTGCATCAACTGGTAGCACTATCTTTTCTGAAGACCATGTTGTTACTCCCTTAGATACTGCCATCGCCATCTCCAATTCAAATGGCTGATAAACAAGAAAAGTAATTGAAAGTATATACATTGTATGATAGACAGGTGCAATGGATAGTGGGGAATAAAAGAGGGCATGAAATAATTCACATTTATGTTGTCTAACCAAACAGGATAGCATGACACAATTTCACATATATGATGGCTAACTAAACAGGATAGCATGACACAATTTCACATTATGATGGCTAACTAAAAAAGATGGAAAGACATAGTTCAAAATATGATAACTATGTAAACATGATGACATGATATAACTATATAATGTTTTTATTAAATAGGTTGGCATGCCATCACATACATTCACGGATAGAATGCCATACTTCAAAATATGATGACTGTAAACACTAAACAGGATGAGATGATATAACTATATGATGTCTTTATTAAATGGGTTGCCATGCCATAATTCAGATAGATGATGTGTATGTACTATGTACACATGATGGCATGATATAATTCAAATATATGATTGATATAGTAAGCAAGTAAGCATATGGCAATCCATATAAGATGTAAAAACTAAGCAATGCAAGACAACATGCATGACATGGGTAATATAACCCTGCCAAGTTTGAGCATAGACCTTAGGGGGGAAATAGGACTGGTCATCAGTCTCTGAATCCTCCTCTGAGGAGCTCTCTGTAACCAGCAAGATGTCTGCTTCAGCAGGTAGCATTGTCTGCTCTGAATACCTTGTTTTCACTCCAAATACTTCCATCACTGCTTCAAATTGATGATGCACAGGAAGAGTAGTTGAATATACAAACATTGTCGACAAATGGAACACGTAATACAAAAAAAAGATAGCATGACATAATTCACATACATGATGATTGGCTAAACAGCATGGCATTGCATAATTCACATATATAATGCTTTTGCAACAAGATACCATTGCATAATTCACATATATAATGTCTTGCAACAAGATGGCAATGCATAATTCACATATATGGTAATTAGACACTGATAAAGTGGCATTCACACAAAGCATGTCTAAACTAATCAAATGACATAGCAATGCAAGACACCATATGCACGATATGAGCAACACAGCCCTGCCAAGTTATAGCATACACCTCGGGGGGGGGGGATAGGACTGGTCATCTGTCTCTAAATCCTCCTCTAAGGAGCTATCTGTAACCAGCGAGATATGCTCTTCGTCAGATAGCATAATCTGCTCTGAAGACCTTGTTTTCACTCCAGAATTTTCCATCACCGTGTCAAATGGCTGATGCACATGAAGAGCAGTTGAATGTACTAACATTGTTGTAAATGTAATATGTAACAAAAAAAGGATGGCCTGGTATAATTTACATATAAGATGACTGGCTAAGCAGGATGGCATTGGAAAATTCACATATATGATGCCTGGCTAAACAAGATGGCATTGCATAATTCACATAAACGATGAATAAACTAAACAGATGGCATTCACACAAAGGATGTCTAAACTAAGCAAATGATATATTTGATGTATAAAGTAAGCAATGCAAGGCACCATATGCATGATATAAGCAACATCAGCATGCCAAGTTAGAACAAAGACCTCAGGGGGTAAATAGGAGTGGTTTTCTCCTTCTGAATCCCCCTCAGAACAGATATCTTCCTCTCGATTACAATCTGAAATGGGTGGATGGGGGCTGCCTTTGCGCCTACCATGGAGCGACGTGTGCATGAAATTTTATTGCCACGCAAGGCTTGTCTCTTTTGTAAGGAGTGCATGCAGAAATCTAGAGTGATGGTAGCAACCTGTGGATAGACCCAAAACCAATAATAGCAGGCAGATAATGGCTTCAGTTAAAAAATACAGATAATGGCTTCTTTACTGTTTGTTTCCCACCCAACATGAAACTCATAGTAGACACCGGAGATTAACCAGATAGTAGATAGATATTATTGATTGCGGCCCCGATATGTACCCCACAACCATTTAAAAACTCAAGTTTGACCATTAATTTGGAGATGACTCAGAGTCTAATCGGTGAACATGACAATAAAGTAGCATGTAATATTAAGCGATGCATAACGTAAGCATACACGAAAAAGTGCGACCTCTCTTGCGGACCCGTGTAGTCCTTGAGGTCATCTGCTCGGTTGATGATGGTAATGCAGTTTTCATGGCTGGTGGCGGCGGGGAAGAAGATCTGAGGCGGCAAAAGACAGTCTGGAGGCCGGATCCCTGCTGTTCTGGACCCTTCTGTCATTGGAGCAGCTGGGCTGGGGTGGACGACGGCGCAGCAGGAGCGGGACAAACCACACAACATTTTCTTTGACAACTATCTGTAAGAGAAGTAATTCTGTAAGGGCTCATTTGAATTTGAGGATTCCAACAATGCAGGGATAGGAAATAGAAAGGAATAGGATAGGAATGCACGTGCAAAACAGAGAATTTTAAAACATAGGATTTCTGCCAATCTGGGTGTTTGATTCACAAGAATTGGAAGATCACAGGATGCAAAGAAGCATGGTGAGATTAAGTCAAACCATAAGAAAATGTACGGTTATAATGCTATTATGCTACTATCTCTTAGTCTTGTGCTTCACGAATAGGAATTTGAAAAGGAGGACAAGTGAAAATTAAAATTCCTACGGTTTTTCTTTCAAGGAGACTAAAGGAAAAAAATCCTACAGTTTTCCTTTGCTCCATTCCTTTGACCCAAATTCATGAATAGTAGTACCATAGGAAACTTTCCAAATCCTATGTTTTTCATTCACGTTTCCTTTCAAGCACTGGAGATTCTAGTAGGCAGGCTTGAGCAAGGAAAAGCCTACACAAAAAAAATGTGTTTGTGCTACTTCTATTACTTTGGACCCATGCCACTGCCCTACTAGCTCAACTCCCAGGGCCATCGACAAATGCACAGCTCAAACGCGCAGAGATAAATAATGATGGCGTTCAAGAGAATCCATCACAGATAGCTAAGTTGTCTGCTACCTCACTGTTTGTCATATAGTAGGATAAAATAATCGTATTTCCCGTTACTACGTGTGCTCAGTGGACAATATATATAACATGTAGAGTAAAAAAGAGATGCAACAAGTGTACAACCTCTTTGGCGAAGCCATGTCGATCTCGGCGTGATTGGGTTGGCCGGTGAGGATGCTCCGGCTGAGTTGGCCGTCGGAGGAGGGGAAGAAGATCTTAGGCGTCTGGAGATGGAGCCCGAGGTACTGCTCTGCTGCGATGGAGGGTTTCATCGTTGGAGCAGCTCCAGTGAGTTGTACGACGCCGCGGCTGAAGCAGGACAAGAGAGACAACGTTAACCTGAGTGGAATTCTAATAGCATCTCCAATAGATGACATAAAATACATAACCACAAAGTGCTAGATGTAAAATACATCAGCCGCTCATCTCTGAACTTAACTGTCGAAACTGAATTTAACTACCGAAACTGAACTTAACTGTCAAAACTGAATTTTCCTGTCGAAACTGAATTTTTCTGTCAAAACAGAACGCACTAGCAAGGTGAGGCTACATGTCAGTCGATTGACTTTTTCATCTCTGGTCATTCGATCTTGCAGCCATTGGATACGAAATCAAGAGCCTGCAGTTCATCTTCAACCTCCACCCCCTGTCCCCACCGGCCAAACAGTCGCCCCCCGCTGCCTGCGGCCGGTGGTGCGCCGCCCCACCCGCCCCGAAAACACTCCCCACCACCAGTCCGCCGCCGCCTTGGCCATCCCTCTAGGGCCCCCCATGCCGAGAGTTTTCTCCGGCGATCCCCACACCACCGCCCCACCACCGCCGGTGACCACCGCCCCCACCCTGAACCCTAAGATAGATAGTGGGGTACTTCTTCGGCGAGCCCCCTCCCCGTTGCGGCTGGTTCTTCCTTAACTCCGGCGAGCCCCCCTCCCCGTTGCGGCTGGTTCTTCCTTAACTCTGGCGAGCCCCCACCCCCTGAAAAACGACTGACCCAAAAGTCGATTCAGTCGACTAAAGTGTAGCTAAATCGGAGGAGCATCGCAAGCAAGAGCAAGAGCGAGAGTAGCAGCGCGAGCAAGAGCAATAGCAAGAGAAGACCAGGCAGGGGACCAAGAGCAAGAGCAGAGCAGCAGCGCGAGCGAGAGCTAAAGCAGCAGCAACTCCTACTAATGTGGGCGTCGCCGCCGAGGGAGCGACACCGTGGACGAAGTGGCCGGCGATGCCGCTGTGGATGGAGCCGCGCCGTCTCGGCTCGGGACCGAGCGCCAGCAGCACCGTGAGATCGAATCAAGAAGAAAATGCGGCGATTAGTGTACAGCCTCTTTGGTGGTGCCGATTAGGCCGTAGCTTCATGCGAGGAAATGGTGATGATGATGCTCTTCCGGTGGTGTAGGTGAAAACGGCGGTGTGGGAATGGAGGTGGTGAGAAAGACGGGGGGAACATCAGGGCAGCTCCTTGGAGGTGGAGGACGGGGTGGCTGAACCGGCGGGATGACCAGATCAACGACGGATCCTCATCTGGTACAGTGGATGAGGGACGTCGAGGTATTGATGTGGATGACGTTGTCGGGGAAGAGGCTCCAGGCTGGGTGGCGGACGGAGGAGGATGTGGGGCTTCGCGGGTTTTCCCGGCCTAGGTGTATGAATGGGTGGACGGATGGGATGGGAGTGGGGAACCATGGCTTAGGGACGCGCTTGTCCAAAATGTGGGGTAAGTTACGAAAGTACCCCCACTGATTTGAGGCGGTTCTTTCGGTTCAGGGGTATCACGGGCACTTCGCGTGTCGGGATTTCACAGGAGGTGGGAGTTTTCGCGCGCATTGTAATTTTGGAACAGCAAGGCACGGGTTGAGATGGAGGGTGTTGTCGGAGCACAACGAGACAAAGATATATCTTAAATATTTCGGGCTAACAAGGTGCATGTTGAAATTTCCAGACAAGCCTAACGTGTACTATACCAAATCAATTCGCACTACAAATGTCATTCAAAACTTTGAATTCATGTTATGTTCAATTAAAGTATTTCGCTACGTGTATAATGCATGCAACCTACAACTCAAATGAACGTTTTAGTGCATTCCAAACGTATATACTGCCCCTTCAATATGAACTAAATTTGAATTCGTTTCTCTATTTGAATAAGATGTACAATAATGATTGTTGTGAAGTCAAAGCATTTGAATTCCTTTCTCTGTTTTAATAAGATCTACAATCATCATTATTGTCAAGTTAAACCATCGTTTGTGTATTATCTTCACAGCACACCACATGATTAGTCTCGAGTTACATTTGAACTATGTGTACTATATGAACTCGAACTCAATTTTTTCAATCCACTTTATGTTGATTTCAAATCATATTACATTTCTAGCTCTAGCTAGATCTTCATAATCTAAACCATGTCTCATATGTATAATGTCTTTATCACATTATGTATGGTGCCCCGCCCCCTACGCCTACAAGTATTTAGATGTGAGTTGCAAACACCACACATTACCACAAATTCAAATAAAATGTGAGAATGTTTGATATATAGTATTATTTAGATTGTTCAATATTTAGTTGTAAGCTGCAAACGCCACACATTATCAGAAATTCAAATAAAATGTGAGATTGTTTGATGCATAGTATGGTTTAAATTGTTCGACATTTAGCTGTGAGTTGCAAACGCCATGCATTATCACATTATGGTATAACATGTGCAAAACCACATCACGTGTATCACCGCTATATTCATGCATGCATATGTTTAAATCACTATGATCCCCTATTCAAATATATGAATCCACTTTCATATCAAATTATGATCTTTGTTAGTCTCTTACACCCACACAATCCTCTAACCTTTGTAGCTACAACTAACTTTCTCTCGTGCATGCACACGCCCTCCTCGCCGTCCCCCTCCCTCATCAGTCAATCCATCACGCACATTTTTTTTTTCTTTAGGTCGTTCTCCCAGAGTCTCCACAACTCCTTTTCGATACACACCGATCGATAAACCTCCCCAGCGATGTCTGCCTACAACATACACACACACCTTCAATCTCCTCCTTTATGTGTCCTTGCCTCGTGTCTCTTATACGGTCCCACACACATGTAAACTCTCGCCCCTACTTTCATCGATCTCACAACCGCACACTCCTCCCCCTATCTAGCTAGTAGCTGGACCTCTTGCACCACCTCCTAGCTCCATTCTCTCTGTCTATCCGTCTCGTTGGGCCTTATTTGCCTCTAACAAATGGACGTACACCAACCGATCTCCTGCTATACATATAGCTAGCTAGGTCCTTATAACTTGTTTTCCCCACACGTCGATCGATCTACCTCATTAGTTATGTCTCTCCCTTCCTTTGAGAAACAACAATTGATCTACCGATCTAGTTAGGTTTGCTTACCAAACACATGGTTCCCCTTCATCATCCATGGATACGTCCTGACAGATCTATCACGCACAGGCACACACAAAAACACATCCCCACTCTTAATACTGCAGTTCCACCCTCAGCTTTTCTAGTAGGCCTCTCCCACCATCTTTGAGAAGCAACTCCATCACCCATCCAGCACTCTACCCCTCTCCCTCCCTCTCTCTCTCTCTCTCCTCTCTCTCTCAGTCCCATCCTATTTCCCGTCCTTTAGTTATGTATGGATGTCGACCGATCTCCCTCAAGACATAGCTGGGTCTCTCCTTCTCAACACATATACGAGTCATTCTACGTCTATAGTCAGGCCTCTGCCTACCCCTCCCCCCACCCCCTCCCCCCACACACACTGATACATCGAGCGCTCTAGACATGTCTCACTGCCACACACAAACTTGACCTGTGCCCTCTGACGTTCCGGTAGGTCAGTCTCCCTATATCTTTGACTTGCACACACACACACAATTTCGATGGCTCTCTTCATCGATCTCGCACCCACCCACTTGATCCTCTCTTCGACTCTATCGATATCTATGACCCCTCCCTCTCTTCCCGTGGATCGCCCGACCCTCTATATATGATATGGATAGGCCTCCATTTCACACACATTGCATGCAAAATTTTGTTTGAGATGTCATCGACACATATTCCCACAAATACATTCATGAAATCAACCCCACCCCACCCCCAAAAACAAAAAACACTCACGAACGCGGTTTGTATCTCTCACACACACCCATGTAGGTGGGGTACGTGCATGAAGAGAAGAGGTGCATGCAAGGCGCACGTACTCCCGTCTCTTTCCCCACCACACCCGCGCGGGTACACAATGGAGCTCATTTCTGTACGAAAAGGCAGCCCACATGGTAATTTGGCACGTGTATTGGTTGTCCACTTAGTGGAGGGAGGATCGTCTACCACGGGTGAACAAACAAATTGCGACTTGACGCGTTATGTTAAAAAAGAGGCAAACCATGTGGGGCCTACCTTAGAGGCAAGCAGGCCCGGTCTTGAGAATCCAGGGGCCCGGGGCGAAACTATAAACCGGGGCCCTTAATATGAAATCTTAATAATTGACATATGTATATATATATAACGTGACCAACAAGCACATTTTTAATTAGTAAAAGGGTATCCATATAAGATAATTTGTGCGTACAACCTTAATTTGTTTTTCTAATATATTTTAATGCATAGTTGGATGACATAAATGTGATAAAATTTAAAGAAGAAATTAGAATTCAAAAACTGGTGCGAAGTTGAAAAGGCACTAGACCAACTCAATAAAATCATACGATTATCACGTCGAAATCAGAAAGGTCAATGCTCAGATTATATATCCCTAAACAGTATTTAATAAATCGATCATTAATAACCCTGTTAGAACAATGGAGACAGAATATTAAATATTTTATAAATCTTTACCCATTGTCATGATAAAATCGCAGAGGCCATACGTTTCTTGAAGATGGAGACGTACCTTTTTTCCCATAGCTTGGAATCACACGATCGCGGTGACTGGTGGAGATGATCGACGACGCCTGCCCTCGGATGGCTGTCATCTCCTACGATGCGGTGTCCTCCGTCTCTGGCCAAAGAGGCTTGCTAGTTCCTAGCGGTAGCGATTGGGAGAGCTTGCTAGGGAGCGATTAGGAACAACTAGTGTTCAGGAGAAAGAGAGATGCAGATCGATCAAGATGGATCGATCTTTAGGTGCACAGGGGAGATCTCATCCCGCACTCGCGGCGTGGCTGTTCTTTCGGGTCTGCTGTTTCCTAATAATATTAATGCTTCGGGCCGTACGCAGCAACCATGCCATCGTACAAATTAGCTAGCTGGGGGCCCCTGGGTTGAGGGGCCCTGGGCGGCCGCCCCCCTGCCCCCCCATCAGGGTCGGGCCTGGAGGCAAGGCTCTATACATTGGAGTACTTTTGATGTGTCCCGTCAACTCGTAGAACAAGGAGAAGCTTGCTTAGTACGCCGTCTCCCCCGCCCACGGGTGCGGTGGCTCGCAGGATGAGGTGAAGCTTGCTTAGTACTGTACGCCTTACGCCCACTACCTTGCCCACGCGCGGCAGTGCCTCGTAGGCCGAGGAGAAACAGTTACTACTCCATCCGTTTACTCCTCGTCCCTACTACCTAGGTTATAGAAATTATCATATTGTTTGGAATATATATGTCCTTCAGTAGATTTCAATATGAACTACTAGTACATACTCCAAACACTGATGTATATAGACGTATTTTAGAGTGTAGATTCACTCATTTTGCTCCGTATGTAGTCCATATTGAAACAGACGTAATAGTACGCACTCTCCCTCGCCCCTCAACCCTCGCCCACGTGGTGGACATGCAACAATTCATTCGGTCTCATATAGCCAGAACGATATATACTGCAGTACCATTATTGCTCGACTTCCCGAAGAGGCGAAGAGCCAATCGCAAGGTTAATATTTTGGAGTTGCCAAGCGCAAGGTTATAGGAGAACGAGTAGTAGGTGCCGCGTCATTTATAAATAAAGTTTTTTTTCTTCAGTGGCACCTACGCAGTATGATAGGTTCATATGGAGAGAAAAGGAAACCGCTCCACTATATACATAGTCAGGACGGGTCAGCCTACACGGTTGCTTGTTGGGGATGCTCTCTTCACACTCTCTCGCACAAAACAATTGTGGCCATATCTCGATCCGCCGGGGGAAGGGGTGGATGCTTAGTGTAGATGTGGTCGCTGTCGCCGACGATGAAAACCCACTGTCGGCACGTCCCGATCAGGGGTCCCCGCCATTCTCTCTCACAAAGTCGGTGAGGTTGCCTTCGTCCCTTTCTCACGGGTGTGATGTGGGCAGTTGCCGCCTCCCGCCGCCCTCCTCAAGGTTGAGCTACGTCCTGACATCCCTCAGGTATAACTCCCTTTACAGCTGGCTTGCACCACTGCTCCAGCTGCCTACATCACTCCATGTGGATATTTCTCTACTTCTTTGCCCCGCACATACCTCTACTGGCTTCTACGTACTGTATTTGTGATGAGTTTATGTCTCATCAACTAGTCCCAGTAATCTTAGTCTAATCACGCTTCTTCAATTT
This sequence comes from Aegilops speltoides, assembly GCA_021437245.1. Taxonomy (NCBI): domain Eukaryota; kingdom Viridiplantae; phylum Streptophyta; class Magnoliopsida; order Poales; family Poaceae; genus Aegilops; species Aegilops speltoides. Next base: position 462,586,913 of record CM038147.1, on the reverse strand, counting down.
CTTTGCCACAGGGATGCTCATCTCAATTTTGGTGAAACTGCACAAAATGATCCGATGGTCAAAAGGTTGCAAACTTCATTTCTTAGGAAGCTCGAACGTTGCCAGCAAATTGAAGCCTGGTTAGGGTTCACGGTTCAAGGGCTAGGGACTGCATGGATCGTTTTTTTCTTTAGCTGCCTCTGTTCCAAAATAAGTGTCAACTTTAGTAGTATTACAACTTTGTACTAAAGTTTGCATAAAGTTGAGACACTTATTTTGGAACGGAGGTAGTAAATATTTGCTATGATCTGTCAATCATTGAGATGCAATAGCATGCATGTTAGTCTACTTTGTATTTGATGAAATGTTGCAACGGGCAACCTTGGACGAAGATACATGTAATGTGTCGGAAGCTTCATAGCATTGTACAAATTTATCTCGCTGATAAATTACAGTACGTACTATACTAGTACTTCCTCCGTTCCTAAATATAAGTATTTGTAGAGATTTCACCATGAACCACATGCGGATGTATATAGATGCATTTTAAGTGTAGATTCATTCATTTTGTTCCGTATGTAGTCCACCTAGTGGAATCTCTACAAAGACTTACTCCCTCCGTCCGAAAATAAGTGTCTTGAGTTTAGTACAAATTTGTACTAGAGCTAGTACAAAGTTGAGACACTTATTTTGGGACGGAGGGAGTATCTACTAGTAATACCTAGCCCCCACTACTACGAATTCTCTATCCTCTCCTTGATCCACATCATCAAAATTAATGTAGCCGTTAGATGAACTAAATCAGTCCATAATAGCCGTCTGATCTAGACGTTGAGAGGCTCCGCACTAAACCACATGCAAGAATGCAGAAATACCGTGGCATGCATGTGAGTGGATTTTAAATCACATCAACATGTCTGCATGCAAGCATGCACCGGTAGCATGCATGTAAGTGAGCTTTTAAGTCCCATTAACATGTCAAAAAGAAAAATATAATCCCATTATGCAATAGGAGTTGGCTGATCTTTTTTCCTTACGTGGGATGATCTAAATGATGATGGGAGTTTTTTTAGTTTGGCTACCACATTTGTCATGCGGTTATAGAGTTTTTTTAGTTCTATGAAATCGATAATTTTACGCAGAGAGATATATGGCTGTTCGGCGGCAACGCGCGGGGACTCATCTAGTATTTATGAACGGAGGGAGTACTATGTAAAGAGTTAGGTGTCACACGGTGTCCAGAAAATATGGTGATAGTGTGAGGTGGGCCATGTAATCACTGAGCCTGCGTGTCTTCACTGCTCTTGCACTCATCTGCTGTAAGAATGGAGAAAATTGTAATCGAGTAGTACCTCCTTTCGCCGAAAGCGTGGGGCATCCAGCAGTCCTACCACCTCAGTAATAAAGACCAATGAGCCGTCAAATCACATAGACCCAACAGTAAGTCGGACAGACGAAGCAACCATCACTCTTGCATCCGCTTCTCCCTTCAACGCAGGCACTAGTGAGAGGTCACGTCCGCTCTGCCCGGGCATGAATGCGGCACCGATTCTTTGGAGAGGCGCTGAACATTTCGGGCGGGAAGCGCGCGCGGGCGATGGAGGGGCTTTGGGTGCGCCAGGCTGGTCAGGAGCGGGCGTGGCAGCTGTCCGCCTGTCCCTACCGGACGCCCGGAAACGAGAGGATGTACAGACTCTCGCGGCTAAAATCGTACACTACACACCATCTCTCTATAGGAGTAGCTTGATCTGTCGCTCTCTCTAACACACACATGCTTTTAAACACACACACACACACACACACACACACACGCACACGCACACGCACACATAGGTTCATAGAATAGGAAAATCATGCGAGTGAGAAGCCACAGGAAGTGAGATACAAATGGAGTATGTACAAGAAGAGAAGAGGTGATGAATATTCCATCAAACCTGGACTGAGGAGTAGTACTCCCTCCGTCTAGGTGTTAAGTCATCTTACAGAAATCAGATATTCCCAAAATGTTTAGGCGTCGTCCATTAACTTCGCATCTCAATCCCCTCCTGGCCTCGTTGCTAGCGAGTGTTGTTACTTAGGGAGTGTTTGGATCGTTAGCAAGAACAACTTATAGCATAGTCGGGCAAGGTTAGGCCTTTGGAACTGTTAAAATATGTTAGATTTTGTGGGCCAGCTAGCTTGGGTGGGCTAGAAAAACCTTGCTAGGTCAGGAGAGCCAGATCGGCTTGCTTCCGACGGCAAACTTCGCGTAGTAGTAACATATACTAGTAATATATGAATGTTACTAGTCCAAGTTACTCACCACTATGACCAGCCTAAGAAATGTAACCAAACGCTCCTTACTTTGCCTTGTTATCTCCCCCAGAAACCCAATGCATGGAGCGCAACTATGTGTTGATCAGTCAAGAAATCAAAGTTGGCTTGCATGCGAATTAATACGTGGCCCTGCATGGTATCTAAAACAGCATCTCTTAGTTGTTTGGATTAATTGTTGCGTTTAGAGACAGAAATCAGGGCTTTGATTGGAGGAATGACCGGTCAAGTTTCTCCTTCTCCTCTAATCTGCTTGCACCTTGGTCCCGCTGCACCTTCTAACGTGACTTATTACACCTAGACAGAGGGAATAGTACAAGATACGGTGGCACACTGACTTAGATCGAATACAAGTGCCCAAAATTGTGTGCATATTATAATAAGGATTCACTTAAAATAGAACGTGAGCGAACAAAGGGATCAATTGGACAGTGTTCCCGAGTAGTAGTGAGATGTGTGAGGTAAGATACACCGCTGGCGCTTTTAATTATTCTTGTTAATTTGTTTGTTTCACCCTCTGACTGGTGGGACCCAACGTACTACATGGAGAGAGGTAAGGTGACTAAGGCTGCATTATTTCTGCACCACTGTGATAGTCTTACCACCAAAGCCACATGACACGATTATGATTTAAATCCCAATGACTCCCACACACACAGAAAACATGGCATGCTTGTCACACGAATGCAGGAATGTATAAAATGTTATTTTCCTCTCGTTGAACATAACGGGAGGGTTGTGTAGTTGGTTAGCCTGTTCGCTCATCAAACTTGAGATCTCGGGTTCGATAACTACACTTGGGCATAATTCGTGCCAGGAGGATTCTTTGACTGGTCAAAATGGATGGATACGGAGCTACACGATCTTGTAGTGATCATATAATCACCTCATCACGTATAAGCTGCAGTCTCGACGCTTGTTTTCTAGGGTTTGCACTCTTCACACTCTCTCTCCAGTATATATATACACGCTGGGGCCTCATTGCTTGTAGTTGCTCTCTTCACACTCTCTCACCCTCTGTAGATCTAAACAAGACTTCGTTGGCCTCTCTCTCTCTCTCTCAACGCTTGTAGTTTCTCTCTTCACACTCTCCCACCCTCTCCAGAACTAAACAAGACTTCGTTGGCCTCTCTCTCCCCTCACTGCTGGTCAAAGAGCCGTCAGGATCCGTCCGCCGGGAAGGGAAGGAGGCTTAACACTGTCGCCGTCGGCGAGGGAGGGAATCCACTACCAGCGCAGCTGTTCACTTTCACCCAGCGGTGGCACGGGAGGGCCTCCGACCCCTTCTTCTTCGCCGCCGTTTGGTGCCCACCGAACCACGCTCCAAGAACCTTAAGGTATAATTTACTTATTCCACATGCATTGCTCTAGCTGCATGTGGGCTTTTTCCACTTCTGCACTCGAATCTAGGTGTTGGATCAAATAGGAAAGTAGTGGGGAAAGTTGTGTACCATGAATCTAGGATGTGGTTCAAAGGGAAAAAGGAGTGGGGGAAAGTAGTGGGAAATGTTGTATAGCATGAATCTAGGACGTGGTTCAAAGAGGAAAGGAAGGGGGAAAGTACTAGTACAGATTGGCTATCCAGCACCTATGTTGGTCGAAAAGGGAAAACAATGACAAACGCAGTACACACATCTGTAACGAACTGATCTTTTGTTTTGGGGGACTTTGAGCGGGACTAGATTTGTTGTGCTCACATAGGGAAAGGTGTCTAAAGATAACAAAACTAGGACCAACACAAATATGCTCCTTGGTTGTTTGTTCTTTGTTGCAATAGACTGTGCATCACCACAGTACATCGGTAGATGCACATGGTGCTGGTGCGTCCACTGTCCCGTGCAACTCTGTAGTTGTTGTTAATCTAAGGCCCTGTTTGGTTAAAAACTCCTTAGTCCCTACCTGCTTGGTTCCGGGGACTAAACATGGACTAGAGGTTATTAAATGACATGCTAAAAGACCATATTACCCCCAGTAATGAACTAATAGAGACAAGGTGTGGTGCGTGGCACGGGACTCTGTTGGAAAAAGTCCTAAAAAGACTCTCCCTCGGGGTCTTCTTTCTTTAGTCCCAAATGCCCACTTTTAGTCCCTAAAAGTCCCTCCTGTTTGGTTTAGATGGGACTGACACAGAGTTTTTTTAGTCCCTACACCAAAATGTCCCTGTAAACAAAAACCCTCTAATAATGCCGCTGGAAAATTGATGCAATGCCACAGTTAAAAGCAAATTACATGTTTTACGAATTTTATTGTTAATATATTCTCTATGTTAATATTAATCAATGCCACCGTTTGAGAAATGCTAATGTCTTGCTTTCTTTCCCATTTAGATAAGGTAGATGCTTCTTTTTGTTGGCTTCTGTGTCATCCACCGTTATTGACCACTAGTTGTTTCCTTTGCACCTCTGTGTAAACAGGGTTATCTACTTCACCTCGTTGCCATTGTGACCTTTTGTTGCACTACACAAAACACTTTTGTTTTAAGAGTGTTTTGTGCAGTTCAACCAAAATGTCACACCGACAACGTTGCTTGATTGCTTGACCTTAGTGGAACTGCACAAGAGGAGATCTTACTTCCTATCCTTGTTGGCAAATTTGGCTCAGATCTTCTTCTTGTGAGTTGTTTGAATTCCGCGCCATGAGAGGTCAGTACTAGCCTTCTTTCACATGATTCTGCAGTGTGCTTTCATATGTTGTGCTACTTGTACGGTAATGTTGCTTGATTTTAGTGAACTGCACAAATGGAGACAAGACTTCCAATCTGTATGTGCACCTTAATATCCCATTGAGGTCAGATAAGGATATTTCACAACTGTTAGCCTGTATTTTGCCACCTTCATCAGAAAATTAATGTCGTTGTTTAGTGCTATACTTGTGCTCTCAAATTGACATTCCAAATCTTACATTGAAGGCGAAGCTTGTCTGTTATTTAACCAAGTGATGAAGGGGAAGAACAAACGGAAGAAAAACAAAAATCAACTCCCAGTGCTGTAATGAAGCACTGGAACTGTGATGACACAAGTAATGATATAGTTTTGCATCTTAATTTATTTCTATGGTTGGAACGAGCAATTGTTTTGCCACTGATTTGATTCCACTCTTAATGTAATACATAATTATCTCTACTTGTGCAAACAGGGAACTTCTTTGAAGATACCATATATTTTAGTGGAACTGCACAAGAAGATGTTCGAAACATTAAACTAATCGAGGAGTATATAGTAAGCATGACCACCACAATAGATAGCAATAGATGGTTCCGGAGAAGTGCTTCATCTGTATGCTCTACACAATAAGCCTCCTGACAATGGTTGGTACTTGCCCACTGATTTCATCCATATGATTGAGCTGTGTCATCTCTATTGGTGTTGTGCTACTGTTTAGATACTGTCATGAAAAAGTGGTATTGTCCTTGAGAAGTGCTTCATCTGTGCTGTTTTAAATATTTCCTTTCCTTTTTTTCGAGCAAACAGGGATGCTAGCATTTAGTTGTCCTCTTGTCTTTGCACAACAGGATCATCCTCCTTTGAAGAAGAATATGGAGTAGGTGAAGTGACTAGTTTCGATTATGCCAGGATGAAGAAGCCCTGCTATCTTCTCATCAGAAGGAGCAGTTGAAGGATGGTTACATTACTCCCCACAAGACCAAACTAACTTCAGCTCAGAAGGACTGACAAATCTCCATTTTCTTGTTGTGATGCATGAGTACAATGTTGTTTTAGGATTCTTTCCGGTGAATTCCATTTTTCTAAAAGTGTGCTCTACATGGACCATGTAGGTGCCCGTTTGAACTATCAATTCATAGTACATTTTGCTTTATAGTAATCACTTTTTTTGTATTTGTGCAAACAGGGGTGCTCAGCTTGATTTCAATGGGAACTGCACAAAATGTTCATCAATACATCGAGTCATTCATTTCCACCACAAGAAAGGAGGTGCCGATAAGTTCAAGGTGTTGCAACATGTAAGGGCGAAATCATACAAGCTACACGCGAATTTGGTTGATTTTGTTGGAACTGCACAAAAAGAACAACTGGTCTATTTAGCATGATGTGCCATGTCAATGTCTGAACTGATGGCAAACCCTGCCCATTCCACAATTGTAGGCATTTGATATTTTGGAATGGAACAACCTTGTCAAATTTTGCTCATTGATTTTAGCAAGAAGACACGCGTTTGATATTTTTGAATGGGACGCCCTTTGCTGTCAGAAGCGTCGATCAATTTTTTTTCTTTATTCTTTAGTTGTGAAGTAAATGTTGGCTCTGGCATGTGAGTCGCTGAGATGCATAATCATCGATTATTTTGAATGTTCTCTATGAATTGCCAGGCCTGTGTGTTTGATTGCAATGTACAAAAATGCTAAAAAGATGCTCAAACTCTTTGTACTCCTTCTGTTCCTTTTTACTTCGCACATTGTGAAAATGCATACTTTTCTCTTTAAGATTGGTCAAAGTAGAGATACTTTGACTGCAGACAATACATGTGAAACTGCTGCAAACGAGGTTATCACCCTGGATATAATGCTAGTACGTATTGTTTTGCATGTTCATCCAATGCCAGTGATACAAGAATTCGAACTAATCAAAATAAATTCATTCATACATGGTCGGATTTCACATAAACATGCCGGATTTCATTACATTTCATACATTCTTCAACTAAAAAGGGGTGCGCTGGAGGGATAATTAATTAACTGAAGCTACCCACCTGTGTTCGGCTGAGCTGAACAGAAGCTTCAGTGACTTAATTGCAGTTGCAGTTGCGTAACTGACATGTGGCCTGTTGGGCCCACGTGTTAGTAAGCCAACTGCACCAGCAGTTAAGTAGAAGCAGCGTCCTTCTCCAACACAGCTCTCCGACTCCACGTCGCTGCCAAGAAGCTAACCGGCCGTCAATGGTCAACCCGCCTAGCTTGGCTTCAACTGGAGGGTAGCAGCGGTGGCCTTACTTGGACCCGAGCGGCGGCAATCTACCATGTTCTACAATTCCTTGTTTTTTGTGTGGCGGGGCCTCGTTGGCAGCGGGGCGTGGCCTCGGCGGAGCCGGCGATGTCCTCTGTCTCGTTGCCGGCGGGCGGCGCCTCGGCGGAGAGGTGGAAATCCTTCCCCTTGTTGCTGACAGGGTGGGACCTCGGCTAAGCCGGTGATGTCCTCCGCCTCGTTGTTGGCGGGGCAAGGCCTCGGCGGTGCCAGCGGTGTCCTCTGCCTCGTTGTTTGCGTCGCGGGGCCTCGGCAGAGCAGGGCCTCGTCGACGCCAGCAGAGCGGAGACTCGTCGGAGCCGACATTGTCCTCTGCCTCATCCTCGGTCTTGCCAAAAAGCGCCTCGCCCGCTTCATCGCCCTCTTTGTAGGCGGCCACAGCCTTCGCCACCCGCATGCAGTACCGCCAGTGCTCGAGGCGGCCCTCGCAGGCGGAGCAGTACGAGTCGAGCAGCGCCTCCTGCTCCGCCCGCTCCGCGGTAATCTGCTCCTCCGCCTGCATGTGCTCCTGGAGGAGATGGTGGTTGTAGGCGGCATCAGCCTGCGCCTCCCGGAACTGCTCCTCACACTTATGTCTCACCGTGTCCATATATTGGGCACGGGCCTCGCTGATGGTCATGGTGCAATGCACCGGCGAGGATGGCGCGGAGGAGGGTGTTGGCACCGGATCGTCGACTAGCATGTTCTCCATTGGGACGTCGTCGTCCTCCGGCTGCCTGTCGGCCAGCCAGTCGGCAGGAATGGCAGCCATCTCCTTGTGGTCCGTTGTCCGCCCGTCTCGAAGAGTGTTGGAGCGCGAGGAAGCCATGGTGGGTAGTAGTGGTGTGGACAGGATAAAGGGAACGGATGCAGATGACTGCGGCTTTGGCCGGCGCAGCAGTTTATATAGCAATGGTGGGCGGCAGAGGGACGGACGTGTGGCACCGGAGTAGCCGCCTCGGCAACCGCGTATCATTAATGTGGGCGGCAGATGGACGGATGGACGACACTTGTGTTGTTTGAAGGCGGAGCAATCGCCTGCACCGGGAAGTGGGGTGGGCGGCGCTGACTGTTTCGGGCGGAAAGCGCGCGGGGGCGAGGAGATGACTTTACTTGGAGAGGATGACAATGGGGACCCACTAGGGCCATAGCCTCACATACGCAATTGCCTCCTTATTATATAAAACTATAATTTTTTTTGCTTCCTCCCGGTTTCCTGACATCACGGTCCCACACCATTGTCAATCTATGTAGTCAATAAACGAGAGAATTGCACAAGAAGCAGCCGACAGCTGGGACCAAGCAGCTCGAGCAGTATTTGTGTTTTTGGTGTGAGCACTGCAGAGTTTTTCTTGAGCGATGTTTAGCCCAGATATTAATTTTTCTCCTCTGAACAACAACGAAAACATCACTACAGGTATTAAATGGGCGGACTATGGCCCGTCTAGTCCAGGCCAAATATCCAGCCCAGATATTAATTTTTTTCAAGCTGAAAATGGCTAGCCCAGCTATACCTTTTTTAGGAATACCCCGGCAAGGTCAAGTTATTATTCCCCGCCCCGTTGGGCTGCAAATCTTTCCTAGGAGGGATGCATTAGGCTTAACAAGAAAAAGGGCTTTAAGAAATAATAAATGGGATGTAATTATAAAAACTAGGTAGTAACTATAAAAAAATGCGCCAAACACGTAATTACTTTATAAAATATTATTTTTGGATATTGAAAATTTTAATTTCATTAATTGTTGCACGTGCAATGTTTTGTTGGATTTTTACATAATATAAATTTATATTGAAATTGTATTTAATCTGACTAGAAATTTTGGGATAAAAATATTTCAAATCCCATCAAAATGTGGGAAATTTTATTGAATTCTGTTTTGAACGGTTGGTTGAAATGGGCTGCACTTTTCAAAAACTGTAAATGGGCTGTAGTAAATTCCATTAGAATTCAAAAATGGGCTGCACATTCTTACAAATCTCAAATGGGCTATAAGTTCTCTGCCACACACTTGTGGCCTTACTAAGTTGATGCGTCCCCTAAAAAAAAGAGTTGACGCGTATGCAAGGCTTTGTCAACTTATAGTCAACACACGGTTCTATCAGCTGTGTCCGTTGGATGTCCATCCAACGGATGCCATACTTCTTCTTCAATCTCGGATATTCTAGCTTCACCCGCCCAAAAAATGATTCCTCCCCCTGACATCTGGGGCGCACCGTTTCGGAAGCTGACCTGTGGGCCTATTAAGTTGATGCGTACCAAGGGCTTTGTCAACTTAGTCAATATAAACAATTCTAGTTGCAGTGACCGTACGATGTCCCTCCAACAGCCGTCGTGCTTCTTCAACTTCTGGTCTTCTTGCTCCATCCGCACAAAGCAGCGCCGGTCGTGCCGCCTGCTCCTGCCTCCCGTGGCCGGTTGTGCTGTCGTGGAGGCCTCACCACCCCCTACTACTCCCACCGCTGGCCAGGCCATCCCTCCACTCACCCACACCCCCTGTTATTCTGCGGCGACGACAGCTTCACACCGCAGCCGAACCAGTCAACCCTCGTACTCCTCTCCGGGTGGGCATCCACTGCCGCGTCTTCCCCGGCTCCACGTCGTCCCCTTCCTAGGCCTCGCCGTCGTCCGCCATCGTGGTGCTCTTGGCGTGGCATGGTCAACATGGTCAAGAAACGACTTCCATCGGACATGGACTCTACGTGGAGAGGATGACAGCTGGGTCCATGGCCGCAACAAGGAAGTGCCTCCTTATTATGTGAAAAATAATGATTCATCCACCTGACAGCAAGGACCCACCGGACGGGCCACTGTATTTTGCAAAAAAACATTTCCCCCCTGACTGCTGGGACCCACCAGCTACATCTTCACACGCGTTGGATGTCAATGCAGACGAAGGGGCAAGCGAGAGGGAGGGGAAAAACTGAGTTAGGGCTGCGCCAGGGTTTCGGGAGAGCCTATATATGCGGGGGGAGTCGGTGGATGGACGACACGTGGCCGAGCGCATCCATGGCCGCGGGATGGCTGACACGCCCTCCCTCTTTCCTGTAGTAGGAGGTTGGGGACAACACAGATGGGCTGGGCCAATGTTGTTAGATGGGCCAAAGTGCATAATGGCACTAGAGCCATTAACACATAGTAGTTAGGCATGTTCCTCTTATTTTATTTTTCTTTTACAGAATCTGTTTGCAATATTTTGAGCTGCCAATTGGTCTTTGTGAAATGTGGAACTTGGCCACATAAATATATTACAATATTTGGCACTACCAGAAAAAGTTTGGGAGGAGTTTGAATTGATTTCGATTTTTCACAAATGGAAAAGTATAAAAAAGGCTGATTTGGAACTGTTTTGATTTCCAAGGGAAATTAAATATCTCAAATGATGTTGAATCATTCATGAAAATTAGTTAGCGAATATTTTCAACCCATAGAACATTTTTACTTGACAGTTTGAAGAAATAAGAATTTGACTTGTTTTCAGAATTTTGAATTTGACCTGTGTTTGAAACAAGTGAGGTTTAGCAAGAGTAACAGTTGTGACATGGAATCATTAACAGAGGATTACTGTAGCTTAATTGTCCGGGTGTCACAATTCTCCTCCACTACAAGAAATCTCGTCCCGAGATTTTAGGAGATAGAAGGAAAGAAAACGGGATATTCATCTCGAAGAAGATCCTCGAGTTCCCAAGTGGCTTCATCTTCAGAAGAATTTGACCACTGAATTTTTTAGAAATTTGATAGCCCTCTGACAGTTGCGACTTCAACTTGATTGAGAACACGGACCGAATAGATACTTCAGACTTCAATGTAGTGTTTTCAGTTCTCACAAAAGGAGAAGCATTTTACGCATTCAAGGAATAAATTCGTGCTTCGGCATTTCGAACAAGATGAGCATGGTAGCATACTATCTCATTTGATGGATGCCATAGATGGATGGTTTTAGTGGCGCATATGATGGAAACAGTATGTGTTTTCAACCATTCCATTTCCTGAATGAGGTCGATATTGGAAAACTTCAAGACAATGGGGGAAACATGGAATTCCAACCCTTCAATTTCAAAGGGGTCGTTGTGGCCAACCATCATGGTTCGACATTGGCCCGTGAAATGCAGCTTGGAATTCCGGTCAAGTGATGTCGGTTCCAACAAGTAAGGAACGACCGTGGTTTTTCTACCATCGAGCAACATGATCTTTCAGGTAGTAAGTCGTGAAGGTGACATAGTTGGTAGGGGCTATATCAGCAGACTCCATCTCAAAAATGATGTCAAGGAGCCAATCATCGGCATCAAGGGGCTGAGTCGAGCTACGGTAGCTGACAGGGTTGAGACTCGCAAAGTCTTGCAGAGTCACTGGGGCTGGTTGCTCATTCATATTGGGATGTGGGAACTGAGCCATGACTTGTTCCATGAACTGGTGATTCAGCTCAAACTGTTGTATCATTCTGGCCATGTATTCAGGCAGTCACGACCAGCGGGTCTAACCATCCTTCTTAATGCAACAGGGGGTAGTTTAGCAAAAAAGGGGGGTGGAGCAAGTGTATGGAGTCATTCATGCTGTAACTTGAATAGTGATCAAAGGCACAAAATGTACAAAGTAGTAGTCATTAAAGACATATTGATACATATGCGGGGCCAATTTACATGTTGTTTGTAAGGGTTCAGACAAGAGAAGAACCCTAGAAATACCAAGCGGCACGCATGCACGCGATGGAGGGATATAACAATAGGACATAGCGAAGGCTACATCAACGTTGAGGAAAACCTCTGGAGCGAGGGATCTGCAAGTGATGTTGTAGGATGCCCTCGACAAGAGAATACTGCAGTCAGTGAATATGTGAAGCAGATCCTAGCCCTCAATTCAAGAAAGGCATAATACAAATCTCTGGGTGGATGTGATCACGAGACCCTAGGGTAGAGTTAGCAAAATCATTTAACCCGAATAGAAGAGAGATGAGAGCCCCAGAGTAAAGGTCGAGGAGTAAAAGATCCTAATACCACCCAATGGCGATGTGGGCCCGTAAGCCACACAGCCATGTTAGTAAAACAGTTTTTCAAAGACTAGACTCAACTTCGGCCAAAGAGTTGGAAAGGGGGATCCTATAGGCAGTCGGCTCTGATACTAACTTCTGACGCCCCCGATTCAATCGTACACTAATCATACATGCAAATGTGTATGATCAAGATCAGGAACTCACAGGAAGATATCACAACACAACTCTAGACACAAATAAAAATAATACAAGCTTTATATTACAAGCCAGGGGCCTCGAGGGCTCGAATACAAGCTCCATACACAAGAGTCAGTGGAAGCAACAATATCTGAGTACAGACATAAGTTAAATAAGGGTACCTTAAGAAGGCAAGCACAAAAGCAACAACGATCAAAGAGGCAAGGCCTCCTGCCTGGGACCTCCTAACTACTCCTGGTCGTCGGCGGTCTCCATGTAGTAGTATCCGTCGGCGGTGGCATCTGGCTCCAGGGATGCATCATCTGGTTGCATCAACCGGAGAGAAGAAAGAAGGGGGGGAAAGGGGTAGCAAAGCAACCGTGAGTACTCATCCAAAGTACTCGCAAGCATCAGTTCTATACTAAGTATGCACTGGTATCAAATGGAAGGTTTGTATCTGTGGACTAAACTGCAGAAAGCCAGAATAGAGGGGGAAGGCCTAGCCTATCGAAGACTAGCATCTTCAAGCAGCTCCAAGCATCTTGTAGCATGTAGAAGAGTAAAGAATAGCATTTTAATATTAAGCAGACATGTTGTAACATCAACGCCCAGAGATCCTTTCCCAACTCCCTGTAGGAAAGCAATCTCGGAGCCACATATCCATCACACATCTCAAGTATCCATTTCTAGTTATATAAGATCAGGATATAAGTCTGAACGTCCATTACCGTGGACATGGTATTCGAATATATATCTTCCCTGCAGGGGTGCACCATGTTACCCAACACGCTTGATTACTCTGGCCGGACAAACTTTCCTGGGTCAATGCCCAGCCTCGGAAGATCAACACGTCGCAGCCCTACCTACACTCAGTAGAGAGGTCCCCGCCGGTCTATATCCTAAGCACTCCGGGGTCTTGGGCCCATCGCCCGCAGCACTCCGGGTCATTGCGAGTAGGGTGGATACAAGCACCGCCTCGGATGGCCAGCACGATCCGACCGTGCCGCACTGCTGAACAAGACGTCTGACAAAGCTTCGGCTGAAACTGCGATGTCGAGGCCCATAACTATTCTCGCGTGGTGGTTCGTGCGTAAAGGCCAGAGGCCAACTGAGAACAAATACCCAAACCTGTTAGTGCATTGGGGAATTACGGAAACGAGTAGAGACTCACGATAATGTGACCCCGTCGCCCCGTCTCGTGGACTTACGGCAAGGGCCCAGACTGCCTGGCCGTGCCACGTGGAAAACTCGCGGGTGCTCTCCGGGCCTGCCCGACTTTCACATCAACTCGCGAGGTACCCCTCAGGGCTGACCCAACTTCATCAATGGTCTCAAATAAGTCAAAGTAACTATGTGTCCAAACATTAAGGGGAAAAACCGACGAATCACCCTAGGTGGATTCCACTCGATGTAATCATCAAGATGAACGTAAGAGGAACCACCCTTGAGGTTCACACTTGAGGGGTTGCACGACAGAGTCATATCGGGACTGGTCAAGGAGGAATCACCCTTCATGACTACGACCAAGTAGCTACACTACAGAGATCTCATTAGGAGTGATGTATGAGGTACCACCCTCGGCACTCAATGGTAGCTCTGCAGAGTTGAGCAGCAAAAAGGGTGTGATGTGATGTGAGGTGTCGGGCTCTGGTAATCAATCACGTTGATCGAGGCGTCGATGATGAAGCAGGGGCAACAAGGACAAGGTGGGGGTCACTGATGGATCACTAACCAACCTATACTAAGCAGTTTAGGATAAGCAAGGTACAACAACAGGTACAAAAGCAGGCTATGCATTAGAATAGGAGCAATCAATTACAGTAGCAAAATCTAATGCAAGCATGAGATAATGTAATGGGCGATATCGGGATGATCAATGGGGGGCTTGCCTGGAAACTCCGCTGAAAGGGAAGAAGTGTCGTCGTCGATGTAGTCGATCACAGTGGCATCAGCAGCGGTCTTGGGGTCTACCGGAGAGAAGAGGGGGAAGAAATAAAAAATACACGCAAACATATGCATAACAAGACAATAAGCGGTGCTCGAGGTGTTCTAACGCAGTGCTAGGTGATACCAACGAAGGGGGAAAACATCCGGGAAGTTTTCCCGGTTCCGGACGTCTGACAAACAAATGAACCGGAGGGAAAAGATTGCATGTTCGCTATGCTAGGTATGTGTGACAGACAAACGGATGGCGTATCCGGATTAGTCTCGTCGTTCTGAGCAACTTTCATGCATAAAACTTTTTCATCCGAGTTATGGATTATTTTCTATGAATTCCTAAAGTTTTAGCAATATTCTAAAATTAATTTTAATTTGAAAATAAACAGGAAATTGTTAGGTGCACCCGGTGCAGTGCACCCAGCAGTGCACTAGAGTATGACAGTAGGCCTAGGGGGTCCCAGTTGACCCAGTCAACAGTCAACTGTTGACTAGTCAAAACTACAGATGGGGCCCATGTGTCATTCACACATATTCAACATTTTCTTTCTTTTAGTGGATAATTAAAATGGAGGTCCACCAGTCATAGACTAGTATTTTAATAGATTTATTTAAGTAGCTAATTTAGCAGTGGGGACCCACACGTAATAGACTAGTTGGAGGAGGTTAGTCTAAAGGAGGATTAGCACCTAAGCTAATCAAGGGCCGGACCGTACGGGAACTGGCCTTGGGCCATTGCTGGGGTGTGCACGTGTGCGGCACAAAGGCCATGGCCAGGGCGAGCGAGGCAGCAATGGAGGCCGCGAGCGCGCATGATGCAGGAGCAGCAAGTGGCGGGCGGAGCCGGCGAGGCTGTGCAGCGGCAGCAAGCAGCAGCCGCGCTCAGGGCAGCAGCAGTGAGCAGGCGAGGGCGGAGGTGCGTGGGGCGGCACGGTCGCAACGGTGTAGCGGGCAGCGGCAAGCAGCAGGCCGCTGCGGGCAGGCAGGGGCGGCTGCAGCCAGGGTGTGGCGACACGCATGCCTGAACCGGCGCGGGCCGCTGCAGCGCATGATATGTCTTCAACGTATCCATAATTTTTTATTGTTTCATGCTATTATATTACCCGTTTAGAATGTTTATGGGCTTTACTTTACACTTTTTTTATCAGTTTTGGGACTAACCTTCTAACCAGAGGCCCAGTCCAAATTGCTGTTTTTTTTGGCTATTTCAGTGTTTCGAAAAAAAGGATTATCAAATAGAGTCCAAACGGAATGAAACCCTCGGAAGCGATCTTTTTGGAACAAACGCAATTCAGGAGACTTGGAGTGGACGTCAAGAAGCAGCCGAGGCGGCCACGAGGGTGCAGGGCGCGCCCTAGGGGGGTGGGCACGCCCCCACCCTCGTGGGCCCCTCGCGGCTCCCCTGACCGACCTCCTTCGCCTATATATACTCTCGTACCCTGAAAACATCCAGGAGCACCATGAAACCCTATTTCCACCGCCGCAACCTTCTATACCCGTGAGAACCCATCTTGGAGCCTTTTCCGGCGCTCCGCCGTTGGGGGAATCGATCACGGAGGGCCTCAACATCATCGCCAAGGCCTCTCCTATGAGTTGTGAGTAGTTTACCACAGACCTTCGGGTCCATAGTTATTAACTAGATGACTTCTTCTCTCTCTTTGAATCTCAATACAAAGTTCTCCTCAATCTTCTTAGAGATCTATTCGATGTAACTCTTTTTACGGTGTGTTTGTCGAGATCCGATGAATTGTGGGTTTATGATCAAGTTTATATATGAGAAATATTTGAATCTCCTCTGAATTCTTTTATGTATGATTGGTTATCTTTGCAAGTCTCTTCGAATTATCAATTTGGTTTGCCCTACTAGATTGATTTTTCTTGCAATGGGAGAAGTGCTTAGATTTGGGTTCAATCTTGCGGTGTCCTTTCCAAGTGACAGCAGGGGCAGCAAGGCACGTATTATATTGTTGCCATCGAGGATAAAAAGATGGGGTTTATATCATATTGCTTGAGTTTTATCCCTCTACATCATGTCATCTTGCCTAATGCGTTACTCTGTTCTTATGAATTTAATACTCTAGATGCATGCTATATAGCGGTCGATGTGTGGACTAATAGTAGTAGATGCAGGCAGGAGTCGATCTACTTGTTGCGGACGTGATGTATATATACATGATCATTCCTAGATATTGTCATAACTAAGCTGGTGCAGTTGCAAGCAAAGCGTCGTGGCGGGATCTACATGTGAAGCGGAATACATGGCAGCCTCGGAGGCAGCACATGAAGCAATCTGGATGAAGGAGTTCATTACCAACCTAGGAGTTATTCCCAATGCATCGGGGCCGATGACTATCTTCTGTGACAACACTGGAGCCATTGTCTTTGCCAAGGAGCCCATGTTTCACAAAAAGACCAGGCACATCAAGCGTTGCTTCAACTCCATTCATGAAAATGTTCAAGATGAAGACATAGATATTTGCACAGTGCATACGGATCTGAATGTCCCAGATCCGTTGACTAAACCTCTTACGCGAGCAAAACATGATCAATACCAGAACTCTATGGGTGTTCGATTCATCACAATGTAACTAGATTATTGACTCTAGTGCAAGTGGGAGACTGTTGAAAATTCTAAATATACTAAACCTGGCCAGGTTTAGTTTACCAGGTTTTTTTTGAATTTTTCTTATCATACAAAATTGGACCAATGGATGTGCAACGTGTGTTTTAGTGGGGGATGTAGACGGGTACACGGTTGGGTGCGCGTATCAATTTCTGATGGAAACTATAAAAAAAATTGGGGCTCCAGCCCTCCATTGGTTGCATAATCTGGATTCTTCTCACTTTTCTATTGGTTGCATGCGATGCACACCGAATTGGCTACATCTTCCATTCTTTATTTTGTCCGAATCTGCATGGTTGTTGGCTCCTTCGTTTGGACTGCTTCTTTCTTCTCGCCACGTCGGCTGCAGTGGAGTTGGCTGCCGCCCGCGTTTTCTGGAATCTCTACTCTCTGTCGGTTGCCGCTGTTGCACAGACTTCTGGTCGTTTCGGCAGCATGTGCAGCGGCTGTTTTTGATTTGTGCACTCTCACTTCACTGCCTGCTATAAATACGGGTTGTGCGTTGCGGCCGTCTTCCATTCTGCCTGCGCTTGCCTTCGTTCCTTCTCTTCCAGCTGCTCTTCTCTTCCAACTGCTGCTGCCATTTTTCCACTCGGTGATGCTTACTCCTGCTCCTGCTCGGTCTGGACAGCGTCGTCGAGGTCGCCCTAACGGCTCTCTCACCCGCCGGTTCCTTCCTCACCTCCTCCCCTCCCGTTCCCCTCCGTGCGTCGCCTCCACTTTTCATCTCTTCGTGAAGAGACCGGTGTGCCGCGCGTGCCATGGTGTTCCTGGTCTCTACCGCCACCGGCACAAAGCATGAGGTTGCAAACGTCAGAGATGGACGCCACGCGGCAGGCGATGGCGTCGGACTAGTAGGAGGTGGAGCACTCGGACATGGCCGGCAAGCGGTGTTCGTGAGGCTGCTGCAACACACGATGCGCAAGGACGGGAGCGCGCCGGTGCATGCGTCCCTGGTGGTGCTGAAGAGCGCCGGCGCGGCGAGCATCATGGTGGACTCGTGGTGCGTCGCCAAGAGCGAGCGCCCAATCGGTACAAATTCGACAGCCGTCTCCGCAGTCTACACCATGCACAAGCACAACGACTTCGCTGCCGCCACCAAGGACAAGCGCATCTCCCTCATCGTGCTGCCCTTACACAAGCGCTAGCACACCGGCCACGGCCACGGCAGCGTCGAGTCGAGAATCTCGGCCCGAGTGGTGCGCCGTCAATCGGAGGAGAGGCCCCGTGCTCACCGCGGCTTCAACAGTGGTGAGCAGGTGAGCCCGGATGGTGAGCACCCCGGCGTGCAGATCACGGTCGTACAATTCCTTGATGGGAAGGCCGGCAGCGAGGAGCACACGGAGGTCACGCTGCGTTCGTTCAATGAAGGAGCAGATGCTTGCACGCATGAGCTTGACAAGGCCGCCGTTGCGGAGTTCCGTCAGAGGATGGGCGACGCGGTGCGGTTCGAGGAGTGTGTAGTAGCCGGAAACATGATCGGGGAGGTGGTGGAAATCGGGAGGAGCCCGGAGAACGGGCTGGTGGTGGAGCGCAAGGGGCGGTTGCCGTCGACGATATTGGGGGAGCTGGCCGTCCGCGGTCCGCCGGCGCGCGCGTGATGTACCACCTATACACCATGGAATGCATGCCACCCATTTGGGGCGACGACAGCGCGAGAAGTTCTGGCCGTAGTAGTGTCTGACGGGCGCCGGCGCGTTCGTGCAGGAGAGCCTTTACAGGTACCCGGTGTTCTAGGCTGGGCTCCGCGTTTGCCTCGGCAAGGAGCTCGCCGTGCTGGAGATGAAGACCGTGATCGTGGCAGTGGTGAAGCAGTCAGACTTGGAGGTGGCTGGAGAAAAGACCACCGTGTCCATGTTTCGCTCCGGGGCTGATGGCATCCATCAGTGGCGGGCTCCCTGTCCGGGTCAGGTGAGATATGTTCACAATAGTAGCGGTCGCTAGACTCTGTTTCTATACTATACATACGGAAATTAAGAGCAGAAATTAACGAGAAGGGGAACTGTTCGTAGTGACAAAAGAAGAGAAACTGATGGATTTGCTTCTTCTTGAAGAACTGTTTGCTGATACTATATGATTCCTCATATGGTAACAGCAAGAAGGGAAGTGATGACGGTGAGTACAGTATATTTATCCTTTTTTTTAGAAAAGGAGGATGACCCCCGGCCTCTGCATCTGGGAGATGCATACGGCCACTTTATTGATTATTCTCAAGGACCTTACAAAGTATTACAACAATGTGCCTGAATCCACCATCTTGGCAACATATGCCGCTACTCCTATCCAAAATGATGAAGGGGTGCTAGTTGGGCCACTACCTGCACCACTCACCTAAGCCTAACATCAAAAGCCGAACCGAAACACATTCGAAGCCCCACCGAGCCACATACCGGTCTGGGCATAATCCGTCGACGCACTTTTCGTGTGTCGTCGCCGCCATCTTCCACAGTCCGTCTTGAGATCAAATTGAGGCTTCTACCTTGTCCGCCACTCAGCTATCGACGTCACCACGACACCGCACAACCGTCCTCCTGCGCGAGTCCATCGCCACACATCGGACGCCGAATCTCCATCGCGCCACGCCGCCGAGATACGCCGCCATCCATGAGTAGGATGAAGCACCGCCCGCCGAGACCGCAGAGCTGTCAAGACCAATCCGCCGCCAAGCAACCAAAGCATCACATCCACCCTAAGCTCACCAAGAACGACACCCCAAGAGGGTGACGACGCCGAGCGCCATTGTCGCTCAATCCGGCATGGATTTGGGCTTCGCCATACGATCTGGCTGGGTGTAAGGAAGAGGGAAGGAGGCAACCGGGCGGCGCCTCAAGAAGGGTACGGCGCCCTCGGGCGTCGCCGCCGTCGTGACCAGCACTTGCTGGCCTCGGATTTCTCCGAGCCACCTCCCACCTCCAGCCGCCAAACCGGTACAACTCCGACGACAAAGGCCGCCCAAAGCAGGACCATCGGAGGCAGCCTGGTTGAAGTAGACGGAAGCCTTCAGATCTGAATCGGCGCCGCCAAACCGCGATTCCGACCCAGCGTCCGATCTCGCCGCCGAAGATCGAACGCGCCAGCGCCGCGCGCTTGCGCGCCCTCGCACGCCATCCCGAACACGGCAACCTCGCCGGTCGCGCGCGCCAGCGAAGCCAGCCGAGTCCCCGCCGAACGAACGGCCCGCGCCGCCCTGCTCGAGCTGGAGGAGGAAGGGCCCGCCGCCGCCGAGCTGCGCGAGCTTCGCCCGCAACGTCCGCCGGCGGCGGCGAGGGAAGGAGGGCGGAGGGCCTCTTGGCGGCGGCTAGGGTTCGCTCCGGGCGCCCAGCTGAGCGACTGGGAGCGACCTGGTGATTTCAGAAGGTGACTCTGACAATCAACAATTGTTAGAAATGACATTAGTGCAGCCGGTGACTACCAGGATTATCTTTTTTCTCTGTTCAAATTTGTCATGATATCTACATTCCGCCTCAACCATTTGCAATGGGTCATCTCCAAGTGTGAGGGGCAATAGGGCCAAGGATCTTGCTGTAAAGTCTAATTGTTTTTTAGTAAGTGCTGATGATGAAACTGGTATGTTTCCATCTATACAATTTTAGCAGGTTAACAAGTACCTTCCGATAGCAGCCAGAAGGTCAATTTATTGTAGTTTTTGCTCCCAAGAAGTGCTAAACTATGTAAACGTGTTTAATCATTGTGTTGACACCAGATTTTGGCACGGTCAATAACTTATTTAAGATGGCCTTAAATGAAGAAGTGATCTTCATGAAAGAGTTCCGTATTGTCGATATGAACATCTTTGAAGTTTGGGTCATTGCAGTCCGATTTCATCTCGAATGCCGAAACTATACTCAAAGTACCAAAATCTTATATTCAGAGTACAGTTTGGCTGATTAAGCCCCCAAGACAACCTCAAATGGAAAACTTATCTACACGGATTGTCTTCGTCTCATCGAAACGGTCGATTTTGATATAAAAATCGTTCCAATCCGAGTTCATATGCAAAAGTTAGAGCCATCGGAATACAGCCCTATCACGAGGCAAAAAGCTGGCGCGCCCCACCAGACACCCTGTCTGATGGGTAGCGCGAGGGATAGCCTGTTTTGCGCGACCGATATAACCCTCGAGATGACCTCTGATCAAAAAACGTTCAACATAAAAGTTGTTCGTCTCGTTGAAACGGTCAAGATTGCTTTTGGTCTGATTTCCATCCAAGATCATTTACCACCACAAAAAAGACCCGCAAGGTGCAGCCAGTTTAAACCGAACAGTTTTGGAAAGTTCAGACAAAACCAAACTAAATTTGACTAGGGTTTTGGACGTGAATCTAAGCCTTTTCCTTGCACGGGAAGTCCAGCCGCCTCTTATATACCTAAGGGGTGACGGCCGATTGAACAACACACAATCGATCAATCAATCTATTACTTTTCCGTGTTCATCTACTTTTATCTCTCCCCTTGTATCTTTCTTCTCGTTCTTCGTCGTTCTTCAAGATTGGAGGCTGCGAATCCACGAGGCTCTAGGGGCGGTAAGACCGACCTCGAGCAGCCAATCGTCGCCGCGAGCCCTGACGGGGTCCCTCCCGGCGAAGCGGGCGTCTCGTCCCAAAAGCGCCGGTTTGTTGTCTTGCGATCGCTACTGAAAGTCGGCCTCCCGCGGTGTGAGTTGCGGAGCATCTCCCTCGGCGCCGCGGGTACACATCGACGTGTTCGTGTGACGCATTCCAGCGTCAACACATTTTTTGGCGACTCCGCTGGGGACAAAGCTTTGAACGGTCTCCAGCCCGTTCTTGCTACGAAGAGATCGTCATCTAGGGTTTGCAATCTACAAAGGTAACATGAATACCCAATTCACTTATGTAGATGCAAATAATACATATGTTGTTGCTAGATCGTCTAATGAGCATATTGTATCGGCTAGCCCTAGTTTTATCAATCATGCATCTAATTATGTGCAACAGCCGATTCAGAATAATCTTCATGCTTCAACTTCATAAATTTGAGCAACATGCAACATATGTATCCCAACTCCCATGCATCGGCAACCCCACAAATCTATATGCCGATGAACAACATGATGAGTTCGGTTAATCATGTTGAGACACCCGATGTAGGAACTTCCAATAGTATGCAACAAAGTGTTTCAACTTTTTATTCATCAGCAAATAACTTGCAGTATGTTAATCCAAACGTGCCGGTGGATAGGGGAATTGGCCATGCCACTACTAGTTATTTGGCCAATTACCCTCAAACATCGTATGCTACACCTCATGCTACGAATTTTTCGGCACCATACACAATTGTAGATATTCGTGATTCGGCTCCGCACCTTCATGCTCATGGCCGAGTAAGTGAGAATTCTACCAAAGCGCATGTGTCTTTACCTAGTAACATAGCATATCATGTTTGTTGGGGAACGTAGTAATTTCAAAAAAAATTCCTACGCACACGCAAGATCATGGTGATGTATAGCAACGAGAGGGGAGAGTGTTGTCCACATACCCTTGTAGACCCGAAGCGGAAGCGATCACAACGTAGAGGAAGTAGTCGTACGTTCTCCTCGCGATCCGACCGATCCGGCGCCAAGCTCCGACGCCTCGAGTTCTTGACACACGTACAGCTCGATGACGTCCCTCTTACTCCGATCCAGCCGAGTGTCGAGGAGAGTTTCATCAAGACGACGGCGTGGTGGCGATCTTGATGTTTCACGGCCAGGGCTTCGCTTAAGCTTCATGACGGTATAACCGAGGTGGAATATGGTGGAGGGGGCACCGACACGGCTAAGGAACGATCTAAAGATCAAACTTGTGTGTTCTTGGGGTGCCTCTACCTCAAGATATAAAGGAGCCAAGGGGGAGGGGCGCCGCCAGAGAGAGAGGCGCAGGAGGAGTCCTACTCCTTCCGGAGTAGGACTCCCTCCAATCCTATTCCAATTAGGATTCCCGAGGGGGAAAAGAGGAGGAGGGGGCCACCTCTCCTAGTCCTAATAGGACTAGGGAAGGGGAGGCGCAGCCCATCTAGGGCAGCCCTTCTCTTTTCCACTAAGGCCCAATATGGCCCATTTACCTCCCGGGGTTCCGTAACCTCCGGTACTCGGTAAATTCTGTTTTACCGGAACCATTCGAACTCCAAACATAGGCTTCCAATATATCAATCTTTATGTCTCGACCATTTCGAGACTCCTCGTCATGTCCGTGATCACATCCGGACTCGAACTTCTTGGTACATCAAAATACATAAACTCATAATAACCGTCATCGAAACCTTAAGCGTGCGGACCCTACGGTTCGAGAACAATGTAGACATGACCTAGAACTATTCACGGTCAATAACCAATAGCGGGACCTGGATGCCCATATTGGTTCCTACATATTCTACGAAGATCTTTGTCGGTCGATCCGCATAACAACATACGTTGTTCCTTTGTCATCGGTATGTTACTCGCCCGAGATTCGATCGTCGGTATCCAATACCTAGTTCAATCTCGTTCATCGCAAGTCTCTTTACTCGTTCCGTAATACATCATCTCACAACTAACTCATTAGTTGTAGTGCTTGCAAGGCTTCAGTGATGTGCATTACCGAGAGGGCCCAGAGATACCTCTCCGACAATCGGAGTGACAAAACCTAATCTCGAAATACGCCAACCCAACATCTACCTTTGGAGACACCTGTAGTACTCCTTTATAATCACCCAGTTACGTTGTGACGTTTGGTAGCACCCAAAGTGTTCCTCCGGTAAACGGGAGTTGCATAATCTCATAGTTACGGGAACATGTATAAGTCATGGATAAAAGCAGTAGCAACATACTAAACGATCGTGTGCTAAGCTAATGGAATGGGTCATGTCAATCGATCATTCTACTAATGATGTGACCTCGTTAATCAAATAACAACTCCTTGTTCATGGTCGGAAACATAACCATCTTTGATTAACAAGCTAGTCTAGTAGAGGCATACTAGTGACATCTTGTTTTGTCTATGCATTCACACATGTATCATGTTTCCGGTTAATACAATTCTAGCATGAATGATAAACATTTATCATGAAATAAGGAAATAAATAATAACTTTATTATTGCCTCTAGGGCATATTTCCTTCATCTCCCACTTGCACTAGAGTCAATAATCTAGATCACATCACCATGTGATTAACATCGATAGTTCACATCATCATGTGATTAACACCCATAGTTCACATCGCCATGTGACCAACACCCAAAGGGTTTACTAGATTCAGTAATCTAGTTCACATTGCTATGTGATTAATACCCAAAGAGTACTAAAGTGTGATCATGTTTTGCTTGTGAGAGAGTCTTAGTCAACGGGTCTTTCACATTTAGATCCGTTATGTATTTTGCAATTTTTCTATGTCTACAATGCTCTGCACGAAGCTACTCTAGCTAATTGCTCCCACTTTCAATATGTATCTAGATCGAGACTTAGAGTCATCGGATCGGTGTCAAAACTTGCATCGACGTAACCCTTTACTGACGAACCTTTTATCACGTCCATAATCGAAAACATATCCTTATTCCACTAAGGATAATTTTGACCGCTGTCGATGATCTACTCCTAGATCACTATTGTACTCCCTTGCTAAACTCAAAGGTGCAGGGTATACAATAGATCTGGTACACAAGATGGCATACTTTATAGAACCTATGGCCAAGGCATAGGGAATGACTTTCATTCTCTTTCTATTTTCTGCCGTGGTCGGGTTTTGAGTCTTACTCAATTTCACACCTTGTAACACGTCAAGAACTCTTTCTTTGATCTGTTCCATTTGAACTACTTCAAAACCTTGTCAAGGTATGCACTTATTGAAAAACTTATCAAGCGTCTTGATCTATCTCTATAGATCTTAATGCTCAATATGCAAGCAACTTCACCGAGGTCTTTCTTTGAAAAACTTCTTTCAAACACTCCTTTATGCTTTGCGAATAATTCTACATTATTTCCGATCTACAATATGTTATTCACATATACTTATCGAAATGTCAGTAGTGCTCCCACTCACTTTCTAGTAAATACAGGCTTCACCGTAAGTCTCAGATAAAACTATATGCTTTGATCAACTCATCAAAGCGTATATTCCAACTCCGAGATGCTTGCACCAGTCCATAGATGGATCGCTGGAGCTTGCACACTTTGTTAGCTCCTTTGGATCGATAAAACCTTCGGTTGCATCATATACAACTCTTCTTCCGTAAATCCATTCAGAATGCAGTCTTTACATCCATTTGCCAAATTTCATAATCATAAAATGCGGCAACTGCTAACATGATTCGGACAGACTTAAGCATCGCTACGGGTGAGAAGGTCTCATCGTAGTCAATCCCTTGAACTTGTCGAAAACCTTTTGCGACAAGTCGAGCTTTGTAGATAGTAACACTACTATCAACGTCCGTCTTCCTCTTGAAGATCCATTTATTTTCTATGGTTTGCCGATCATCGGGAAAATCCATCAAAGTCCATACTTTGTTCTCATACATGGATCATATCTCGATTTCATGGCCTCAAACCATTTTGCGGAATCTGGGCTCATCATCGCTTCCTCATAGTTCGTAGGTTTGTCATGGTCAAGTAACACGACCTCCGTAACAGGATTACCGTACCACTCTGTGCGGATCTCACTGCTTTACCTACAAGGTTCGGTAGTAACTTGATCTAAAGTTTTATGATCATCATCATTAACTTCCTCACTAATTGGTGTAGGTGTCACAGAACCAATTTCGTGATGAACTACTTTCCAATAAGGGAACAGTACAGCCACCTCATCAAGTTCTACTTTCCTCCCACTCACTTCTTTCGAGAGAAACTCCTTCTCTAGAAAGGATCCATCTTAAGCAACGAATATCTTGCCTTCGGATCTGTGATAGAAGGTGTACCCAACAATTTCCTTTGGGTATTCTATGAAGACGCACTTCTCCGATTTGGGTTTGAGCTTATCAGATGAAACTTTTCACATAAGCATCGCAACTCCAAACTTTAAGAAACGACAACTTGGGTTTCTTGCTAAACCACAGCTCATATAGTGTCGCCTCAACGGATTTAGATGGTGCCCAATTTAACGTGAATGCAGCTGTCTCTAATGCATGATCCCAAAACGATATTGGTAAATCAAGAAGGAACATCATAGATTGCACTATATCCAATAAAGTGCGGTTACGATGTTTGGACACACCATAACATTGTGGTGTTCGGTGGCGTGAGCTGTGAAACTATTCCACATTGTTTTAATTGAAGACCAAACTCAGAACTCAAATATTCATCTCCACGATCGATCGCAGAAACTTTATTTTCTTGTTACGATGATTTTCCACTTCACTCTGAAATTCTTTGAACATTTCAACTATTTCGGACTTATGTTTCATCAAGTAGATATTCCCATATCTACTCAAATCATCTGTGAAGGTCGAAAATAACGATACTTGCCACAAGCATCAACACTCATTGGATCGCATACATCGGTATGTATTATTTCCAATAAGTCAGTAGCTTGTTCCATTGTTCCGAAGAACGGAGTTTTAGTCATCTTGCCCAAAAGGCACGGTTCGCAAGCATCAAGTGATTCATAATCAAGTGATTCCAAAATCCCATCAGCATGGAGTTTCTTCATGCGCTTTACACCAATATGACCTAAACGGCATTGCCACAAATAAGTTGCACTATCATTATTAACTTTGTATCTTTTGGTTTCAATGTTATGAATATGTGTATCACTACGATCGAGATCCAATGAACCATTTTCATTGGGTGTGTAACCATATAAGGTTCTATTCATGTAAACAGAATAACAGTTTATTCTCTTACTTAAATGAATAACCGTATTGCAGTAAACATGATCAAATCATATTCATGCTCAACGCAAACACCAAATAACATTTATTTAGGTTCAACACTAATCCCGAAAGTATAGGGAGTGTGCGATGATGATCATATCAATCTTGAAACTACTTTCAACACACATCGTCACTTCACCCTTAACTAGTTTCTGTTCATTCTGCAACTCCTGTTTCGAGTTACTATTCTTAGCAACTGAACCAGTACCAAATACCGAGGGGTTGCTATAAACACTAGTAAAGCACACATCAAACACCAGATATCAAATATACCCTTTTCACTTTGCCATCCTTCTTATCCACCAAATATTTAGGGCAGTTCCGCTTCGGTGGATCATTTCCTTTGCGATGTAAGCACTCGGTTTGAGTGCTTTGGTTCAGCTTTGGGCTTCTTCGTGGGAGTGACAACTTGCTTGTCAATCTACTTGAAGTTCCCTTTCTTTCCCTTTGCCCTTTTCTTGAAACTAGTGATCTTGTCAACCATCAACACTTGATGCTCTTTCTTGATTTCTACCTTCGTCGATTTCAACATCACGAAGAGCTCGGGAATCATTTTCGTCATCCCTTGCATACTATAGTTCATCACGAAGTTCTACTAACTTGGTGATGGTGACTAGAGAATTCATCAATCACTATCTTATCCGGAAGTTTAACTCCCACTTGATTCAAGCGATTGAAGTACCTGCACAATCGAGCACATGCTCACTAGTTGAGCGATTCTCCTCCATCTTTTAGCTATAGAACTTGTTGAAGATTTCATATCTCTCAACTCGGTATTTGCTTGAAATATTAACTTCAATTCTGGAACATCTCATATGGTCCATGATGTTCAAAACATCTTTGAAGTCCCGATTCTAAGCCGTTAAGCATGGTGCACTTAAACTATCAAGTAGTCATCATATTGAGCTAGCCAAACGTTCATAACGCCTCAGATCCGCTCTGCAATAGGTCATCACCTAGCGGTTCATCAAGGACATAATTCTTTTGCGTAGCAGTGAGGATAAACCTCAGATCACGGATCAAATCCGCATCATTGCTACTAACATTTTTCAACACAGTTTTCTCTAGGAACATATCAAAATAAACATATGAAAGCAACAACGCGAGCTATTGATCTTACAACATAATTTGCAAAATACTACCAGGACTAAGTTCATGATAAATTTAAGTTCAATTAATCATATTACTTAAGAACTCCCACTTAGATAGACATCTCTCTAGTCATCTAAGTGATCACGTGATCCAAATCAACTAAACCATAACCGATCATCACGTGAGATGGAGTAGTTTTCAATGGTGAACATCTTATGTTGATCATATCTACTATATGATTCACGCCGACCTTTCGGTCTCCGTGTTCGAGGCCATATCTGCATATGCTAGGCTCGTCAAGTATAACCCGAGTATTCTGCGTGTGCAAAACTGGCTTGCACCCGTTGTAGATGGACGTAGAGCTTATCACACCCGATCATCACGTGGTGTCTGGGCACGACGAACTTTGGCAACGGTGCATACTCAGGGAGAACACTTCTTGATAATTTAGTGAGAGATCATCTTATAATGCTACCGTCAATCAAAGCAAGATAAGATGCATAAAAGATAAACATCACATGCAAATCAATAAAAGTGATATGATATGGTCATCATCATCTTGTGCTTCATGATCTCCATCTTGCAGCACCACCATGATCACCATCGCCACCGCGCGACACCTTGATCTCCATCGTAGCATCGTTGTCGTCTCGCCAAACTTATGCTATTTCGACTATCGCTACCGCTTAGTGATAAAGTAAAGCATTACAGGCGATTGCATTGCATACAATAAGCGACAACCATATGGCTCCTGCCATTGCCGATAACCGGTTACAAAACATGATCATCTCATACAATAAAATATAGCATCACGTCTTGACCATATCACATCACAACATGCCTGCAAAAACAAGTTAGACGTCCTCTACTTTGTTGTTGCAAATTTTACGTGGCTGCTACGGGCTTAAGCAAGAACCAGTCTCACCTACGCATCAAAACCACAACGATACTTCGTCAAATAGACTCCGTTTTAACCTTCTCAAGGACCGGCGTAGCCACACTTCAGTTCAACTAAAGTGAGAGAGACAGCACCCACCAGTCACCTTTAAGCAACGAGTGCTCGCGGCGGTGAAACCAGTCTCGCGTAAGCGTCTGGCGTAATGTCGGTGCAGGCCGCTTCATCTCACAATACCGCTGAACCAAAGTATGACATGCTGGTAGGTAGTATGACTTGTATCGCCCACAACTCACTTGTGTTCTACTCGTACAAAACATCAAACCATAAAAACCTAGGCTCGGATGCCATTTGTTGGGGAACGTAGTAATTTCAAAAAATTTCCTCGCACACGCAAGATCATGGTGATGTATAGCAACGAGAGGGAGAGTGTTGTCCACATACCCTTGTAGACCCGGCGAAGCGATCACAACGTAGAGGAAGTAGTCGACGTTCTCCTCGCGATCCGACCGATCCGGCGCCGTTACTCCGACGCCCCGAGTTCTTGACACACGTACAGCTCGATGACGTCCCTCGTACTCGATCCAGCCGAGTGTCGAGGAGAGTTTCACAAGACGACGTGGTGGACGATCTTGATGTTTCACCGCGCGGGCTTCGCCTAAGCTTCATGACAGTATAACCGAGGTGGAATATGGTGGAGGGGGGCACCGCACACGGCTAAGGAACGATCTAAAGATCAAACTTGTGTGTTCTTGGGGTGCCTCTACCTCAGTATATAAAGGAGCCAAGGGGGGAGGGGGCGCCGGCCAGGAGAGAGAGGCGCAGGAGGAGTCCTACTCCTTCCGGGAGTAGGACTCCCCTCCAATCCTATTCCAATTAGGATTCCCGGAGAAAAAGAGGAGGAGGGGCGGCCACCTCTCCTAGTCCTAATAGGACTAGGGAAGGGGAGGCGCAGCCCATCTAGGGCAGCCCTTCTCTTTTCCACTAAGGCCCAATATGGCCCATTTACCTCCCGGGGTTCCAGTAACCTCCGGTACTCAGAGAAATTCCTTTTTACGGAACCATTCGAACTCCAAACATAGGCTTCCAATATATCAATCTTTATGTCTCGACCATTTCGAGACTCCTCGTCATGTCCGTGATCACATCCGGACTCAACTTCTTCGGTACATCAAAATACATAAACTCATAATAACCGCCATCGAAACCTTAGCGTGCGGACCCTACGGTTCGAGAACAATGTAGACATGACCTAGAACTATTCACGGTCAATAACCAATAGCGGGACCTGGATGCCCATATTGGTTCCTACATATTCTACGAAGATCTTTGTCGGTCGGACCGCATAACAACATACGTTGTTCCTTTGTCATCGGTATGTTACTTGCCCGAGATTCGATCGTCGGTATCCAATACCTAGTTCAATCTCGTTCTTGCAAGTCTCTTTACTCGTTCCGTAATACATCATCTCACAACTAACTCATTAGTTGTAGTGCTTGCAAGGCTTCATGATGTGCATTACCGAGAGGGCCCAGAGATACCTCTCCGACAATCGGAGTGACAAAACCTAATCTCAAATACGCCAACCCAACATCTACCTTTGGAGACACCTGTAGTACTCCTTTATAATCACCCGATTCGTTGTGACGTTTGGTAGCACCAAAGTGTTCCTCCGTAAACGGAGTTGCATAATCTCATAGTTACGAGAACATGTATAAGTCATGGATAAAAGCAGTAGCAACATACTAAACGATCGTGTGCTAAGCTAATGGAATGGGTCATGTCAATCAGATCATTCTACTAATGATGTGACCTCGTTAATCAAATAACAACTCCTTGTTCATGGTCAGGAAACATAACCATCTTTGATTAACAAGCTAGTCTAGTAGAGGCATACTAGTGACATCTTGTTTTGTCTATGCATTCACACATGTATCATGTTTCCGGTTAATACAATTCTAGCATGAATGATAAACATTTATCATGAAATAAGGAAATAAATAATAACTTTATTATTGCCTCTAGGGCATATTTCCTTCAATGTTGCCCCTGCACAATTACAGAATTTCGGCAACACACCATTGCCGAAAGTGTCTCAAGGTATTGGGGGCAATCCGATGAAGATTTTGCTGAAATTGGTCGAAAAAAGCTTAAAGATAGACTAGATGCAATGTTTGCTGAATTTAGACAATAACAAGCAACCTTGCGAATCAAAGAAAGAAAGAGTGGTGATTCAGATAACAAAGTTAATTCGGTTATTAAAAAAGCCGAATCAAATAGTATGTGTACCGAATCTATCAAAGAAAAAGAGGATGCCAAGGCATTGGAGAGTCATTCAAAAGTGGAACAAAGTATTATTCAAGTGATACAACCATCATGCTCTCCCAACGTAATTGAAGAGGTATGTCTAGCAAGTGACATGCCTATCTTCCGATTTGGTCGCAACTTTATTGTCGATGCTTCTATAAGAAAAATTCTCATAAGTAATTTTGAAAGACCAATGAAGAAGAGTAATTTACTTGTTAGCAACAAAATTGTTATAGACTATATCGGTCAACCCATTGCACCATTTATAAAGACCGATAATGACTTATTGTTGTGGCCAAAGCTTTCCCCGTAACTTTATCTAAAGTTCATATCTAGTTGGGTAGCTTTGCTTATTTCTTACTTGGCTTGCACTTTGTCTCAATTGAGACATGTGTGTTCTAAATATTTTCGTATCGGAAGTTTAAAACCAAGGTTAATTTCTTTTGAGAAATCCGATGCTAATATAATATCTTATCCAAAGACACCGGAGATAGAGTGGAAAACAAAATGTATAGCCGAATGGGAAGATTCTAAATCTGAACCATTCGTTTGCTTATCTTCAAAGCCGTTCACACAGCAAGATCGGCTAGAAAGCAAGAAGTTTACCTTCAATTCAAGCATGTGTGACCAAATATTTGATTTATTGCTGAAAAATAATTACATAAGAATTCTTGATCACCATGTCAAGCCATCAATTCAAGGACGAATGTATTGTAGGTTGCATCATTCGTTCAAACATAATTTTGAGGATTGCAATATGTTTCGTCAAATAGTTAAATCGGCCATTGATAAAGGAAGATTGAAATTTGTTGAGACACCAAGAGATGACCAGTCTATTCCGATTGGTCTCGATGGCAGAAAGTTTTTGCATCAGCTGCTTCAAGCCGATCCATTTAAAGAGGAGGTAAAAACTGCAGGTGATGGGGTCAAGCTCTCAAGTAAAGAAGTTGTTGAAGAGCATAATGAACATAATTTTCATGGCGAGAATTCCATCGAAGCTACAATGAAGATGCCAAGGACTGGGGGCAACAAGCAAATCCAATGATTGGTGCAAGCACAACCAAAGGAAACAAAGGCCGAAATAAGCGCAAGTGTAAGAGATCAAAAATCACCTTCGCTGAACTATTGGATAAATATCAAAAGAAGAGTAAAGAGAAGAATGCTTATCGGCCAAATCATGCAAAGAAAGCAAGATCACCCCCAAGGCGCAAATATGATGATTGGTATTGGCAAAGTGATAATTTTAATGCAACATATTCATATCCTTATTTTGGGCCGCCAATGCCAATGCCGTGGATGCCTCCCTATGCTCATATAGATACATATTCATCATGGGACAGGTATGATACAAGGGCACATTCTCCGTCTTATTGTAGACCATCTCGCCAATACTATGCAGCTCCAAGGAGATCAACATTTGAACAATCACGCGTCAAAGACCATTTCAATCATAAAGAATCGGTCTGGTGCACAAGGAAGAATAAGGAGGTGGTTGAGCAAATCTACCGCGTCAAAAGAGATGGTCGTAAGAGTGCCACTTCAGATCTGATCTCAAATGAAAAAGAGCCAATTAAAATGTTGACGTTGGCTACAAAAGGCAATGAGGCAAGTCAATCAAGTTCCAAATCTGAAGGGAAGAAGTTGAGAGTGCACAAGGTAAAACAAGAATTGCCATTACTTCAAACAAAATCGCAGCTGGGATGCCCACTCGGCTTATCGTATTGGCAAAAGAAGGAGTTGCAGAAGCTTAGTGCACAAGAACTTGAAAAGAGAAATATGGCATGGGTTCCCAAAGGAAATATTCAAAATAAGAATTATGTGCGAGCTTCCTTTACAAGGAGTGCGACAAAGGTGAAGAAGGAAAAGAGTGAAAGCTACGAAGGACCAAGCCGAAGGTTTCAACATCTTCGGTCCACACATTATCCATTTTCTTCAACAATGCCGTTGATGCCTATGCATGGAATTCTTCATCAGGTATGATTGGTTACCCTCAATGGGCTTATTTTAATCCATGGATAAAATATAATTTCTTACATCATGAAAGGGTATTACCAAATCATTATATGTTCGATTAGCTTCACTTTTGTTGCTAATGTAAATGGCCGATATATACTTATCATCCAAAGCACATACAAAATGGCCGATGGAGTGTTGACATCGCGCTTAGAACAAACTTCGTGCAAGTTATTTATCGGCACACAAGTTTTGCCGAAAAACAGGGGGGCATGTGTTGACACCAGATTTTGGCACGGTCAATTACTTATTTAAGATGGCCTAAAATGAAGAAGTGATCTTCATGAAAGAGTTCTCTATTGTCGATATGAACATCTTTGAAATTTGGGTCATCGCAGTCCGATTTCATCTCGAAGGCCGAAACTATACTCAAAGTACTAAGATCTTATATTCAGAGTACAGTTTGGCTGATTAAGCCCCCGAGACGACCTCAAATGGAAACATTATCTATACGGATTGTCTTCGTATCGTCGAAACGATCGATTTTGATATAAAAAACGTTCCAATCCGAGTTCGTATGCAAAAGTTAGAGCCATCGGAATACAGCCCTATCACGAGGCAAAAACCTGGCGCGCCCCACCAGACACCCTGTCTGATGGGTAGCGCGATGGATAGCCTGTTTGGCGCGACCGATTTAACCCTCGAGATGACCTCGGATCAAAAAACATTCAACATAAAAGTTGTTCGTCTCGTCGAAACGGTCAAGATTGCTTTTCGGTTCATTTCCATCCGAGATCGTTTACCACCACAAAAATGACCCGCAAGGTGCAGCCAGTTTAAACCGAACAGTTTTGGAAAGTTCGGACAAAACCAATCCGAATTTGACTAGGGTTTTGGACGTGAATCCAAGCCTTTTCCTTGCACGGGAATGAAGGAAATATGCCCTAGAGGCAATAATAAAGTTATTATTTATTTCCTTATTTCATGATAAATGTTTATCATTCATGCTAGAATTGTATTAACCGGAAACATGATACATGTGTGAATGCATAGACAAAACAATATGTCACTAGTATGCCTCTACTAGACTAGCTTGTTAATCAAAGATGGTTATGTTTCCTGACCATGAACAAAGAGTTGTTATTTGATTAACGAGATCACATCATTAGTAGAATGATCGATTGACATGACCCATTCCCTTAGCTTAGCACACGATCGTTGAGTATGTTGCTACTGCTTTTATCCATGACATATACATGTTCCTGTAACTATGAGATTATGCAACTCCCGTTTACCGGAGGAACACTTTGGGTGCTACCAAACGTCACAACGTATCGGGTGATT
The DNA here is from genome assembly GCA_021437245.1 of Aegilops speltoides. NCBI lineage: Eukaryota > Viridiplantae > Streptophyta > Magnoliopsida > Poales > Poaceae > Aegilops > Aegilops speltoides. Next base: position 462,552,508 of record CM038147.1, on the reverse strand, counting down.
ATAAAGGAGTACTACAGGTGTCTCCAAAGGCGATGTTGGGTTGGCGTATTTCGAGATTAGGTTTTGTCACTCCGATTGTCGGAGAGGTATCTCTGGGCCCTCTCGGTAATGCACATCATCAAGCCTTGCAAGCACTACAACTAATGAAGTTAGTTGTGAGATGATGTATTACGGACGAGTAAAGAGACTTGCGATAACGAGATTGAACTAGGTATTGGATACCGACGATCGAATCTCGGCAAGTAACGCATCGATGACAAAGGGAACAACGTATGTTGTTATGCGGTCTGACCGATAAAGATCTTCGTAGAATATGTAGGAACCAATATGGGCATCCAGGTCCCGCTGTTGGTTATTGACCGTGAATAGTTCTAGGTCATGTCGCATTGTTCGAACCGTAGGGTCCGCACGCTTAAGGTTTCGATGATGGTTATTATGAGTTTATGTATTTTGATGTACCGAAGAAGTTGAGTCCGGATGTGATCACGGACATGACGAGGAGTCTCGAAATGGTCGAGACATAAAGATTGATATATTGGAAGCCTATGTTTGGAGTTGGAATGGTTCCGGCGAAAACAGAATTTACCGAGTACCGGAGGTTACCGAACCCCGGGGTAAATGGGCCTCGGTGGGCCTCGAGGGAGAAGAGGAGGGCCGGCCAGGGGTGGCAGCCCTCTCCCCCAGTCCGAATAGGACAAGGAGGGGGCGCCTCTCCTCTTCCCCCCCCCCCAAACCTAATCCAACTAGGAAGGGGGGAGTCCTACTCCCTGGTAGGAGTAGGACTCCTCCCGCCGCCTAGCTAGGCCGGCCGGCCTCCCCCTCCCTCCTTTATATCACGGGGCAGGGGGCACCTTGGAACACACAAGTTTGATCTTTAGATCGTTCCTTAGCCGTGTCGGTGCCCCCTCCACCATATTCCACCTCGGTTATACCGTCGCGAAGCTTAGGCGAAGCCTCGCGCCGTGAAACATCAAGATCGTCCACGCCGTCGTCTTGACGAAACTCTCCCTCGACACTCGGCTGGATCGGAGTCTGAGGGACGTCATCGGGCTGTCGTGTGTCAAGAACTCGGGCGTCGGAGTAACGGCGCCGGATCGGTCGGATCGCGAGGAGAACGTACGACTACTTCCTCTACGTTGTGATTGCTTCCGCTTCGGGTCTACAAGGGTATGTAGACAACACTCTCCCCTCTCGTTGCTATGCATCACCATGATCTTGCGTGTGCGTGGAAATTTTTTGAAATTACTCGTTCCCCAACAAAGGTATCGAGCCTAGGTTTTTTCTATGGTTTGATGTTTTGCACGAGTAGAACACAAGTGAGTTGTGGGCGATACAAGTCATACTACCTACCAGCATGTCATACTTTGGTTCAGCGGTATTGTGAGATGAAGCGGCCCAGACCGACATTACGCGTGACGCTTCTGCGAGACTGGTTTCACCGCTGCGAGCACTCGTTGCTTAAAGGTGACCGGTGGGTGCTGTCTCTCTCACTTTAGTTGAACTGAGTGTAGCTCGCCCGGTCCTTGAGAAGGTTAAACGGAGTCTATTTGACGAATATCGTTGTGGTTTTGATGCGTGGGTGAGACTGGTTCTTGCTTAAGCCCGTAGCAGCCACGTAAAATTTGCAACAACAAAGTAGAGGACGTCTAACTTGTTTTTGCAGGGCATGTTGTGATGTGATATGGTCAAGGCGTGATGCTATATTTTATTGTATGAGATGATCATGTTTTGTAACCGGTTATCGGCAATGGCGGGAGCCATATGGTTGTCGCTTTATTGTATGCAATGCAATTGCCTGTAATGCTTTACTTTATCACTAAGCGGTAGCGATAGTCGTAGAAGCATAAGTTTGGCGAGGCGACAACGATGCTACGATGAAGATCAAGGTGTCGCGCGGTGGCGATGGTGATCATGGTGGTGCTGCAAGATGGAGATCATGAAGCACAAGATGATGATGACCATATCATATCACTTATATTGATTTGCATGTGATGTTTATCCTTTTATGCATCTTATCTTGCTTTGATTGACGGTAGCATTATAAGATGATCTCTCACTAAATTATCAAGAAGTGTTCTCCCGAGTATGCACCGTTGCCAAAGTTAAATGTCGTGCCCGGACACCACGTGATGATCGGGTGTGATAAGCTCTCGTCCATCTACAACGGGTGCAAGCCAGTTTTGCACACGCAGAATACTCGGGTTATACTTGACGAGCCTAGCATATGCAGATATGGCCTCGGAACACGGAGACCGAAAGGTCGGCGTGAATCATATAGTAGATATGATCAACATAAGATGTTCACCATTGAAAACTACTCCATTTCACGTGATGATCGGTTATGGTTTAGTTGATTTGGATCACGTGATCACTTAGATGACTAGAGATGTTTTTCTAAGTGGGAGTTCTTAAGTAATATGATTAATTGAACTTAAATTTATCATGAACTTAGTACTGATAGTATCTTGCTTGTTTATGTTTGATTGTAGATAGATGGCTCGTCTTTGTTGTTCCGTTGAATTTTAATGCGTTCCTTGAGAAAGCAAAGTTGAAAGATGATGGTAGCAATTACGGATGGGTCCGTAACGAGGATCATCCTCATTGCTGCACGTAAGAGTTACGTCTGGATGCACCGCTAGGTGACGAACTGATCAGATCTGGCAATCGACGGCGTTAAGAGCGTCTAGCGAGCAAAGCTGATGACTACTCTATAGTTCGATGTGCCATGCTTTACGGCTTAGAACCGGGACTTCAACGACGTTTTGAGCGTCATGGAGCATATGAGATGTTCCAGAGTTGAAGTTGATATTCAACAGAATGCCCGGATTGAGAGATATGAAGTCTCCAATAAGTTCTATAGCTGTAAGATGGAGGAGAATAGTTACATCGGTGAGCATATACTCGTAATGTCAGGGTACTACAATCACTTGACACAATTGGGAGTTAATCTTCCGAATGATTGTGTCATTGATGAATTCTTCAATCACTGCCACCAAGCTACAAAGGCTTCGTGATGAACTATAATATGCAAGGGTTAGTAAAGACTATGCAGAGCTCTTCGCAATGCTAAAGGCGCGGAGGTAGAAATCAGAAGGAGCATCAAGTGTTGATGGTCAATAAGACCACTAGTTTCAAGAAGAAAGGCAAAGGGAAGAAGAAGGGAACTTCAAGAAGAACAGCAAGCAAGTTCTGCTCGGAGAAAAAACCCAAGTCTGGCCCTAAACCTGAAATCGAGTGTTTCTCTGCAAGCGACTAGTCCTTTGGAAGCGGAACTGCCCCAAGTATTTGGCGGATAAGAAGGATGGCAAGGTGAACAAAGGTATATATGATATACATGTTATTGATGTGTACCTTACTAGAGCTCGCAGAGCACTGGGTATTTGATCTGGTTACATTGCTAATATTTGCAACTCGAAACAGGGACTACGGATTAGCGAACACCGGCAAAGGGCGAGGTGACGATGCGCGTGGGAAATGGTTCCAAAGTCGATGTGATCGCGATCGGCACGCTACCTCTACATCTACCTTGGGATTAGTTTTAGACCTAAATAATTGTTATTTGGTGCCTGCGTTGAGCATGAACATTATATCTGGATCTTGTTTGATGCGAGACGGTTATTCATTTAAATCAGAGAATAATGGTTGTTCTATTTATATGAGTAATATCTTTTATGGTCATGCACCCTTGAGGAGTGGTCTATTTCTTATGAATCTCGATAGTAGTGATACACATATTCATAATGTTGAAGCCAAAAGATGCAGAGTTGATAATGATAGTGCAACTTATTTGTGGCACTGCCGTTTGGGTCATATCGGTATAAAGCGCATGAAGAAACTCCATACTGATGGACTTTTGGAGTCACTTGATTATGAATCACTTGGCACTTGCGAACCGTGCCTCATGGGCAAGATGACTAGAACACCGTTCTCCGGTACTATGGAGAGAGCAACAGACTTGTTGGAAATCATACATCTGAGATGTATGTGGTCCGATGAATGTTGAGGCTCGTGGCGGATATCGTTATTTTCTCACCTTCACAGATGACTTAAGCAGATATGGGTATATCTACTTAATGAAACATAAGTCTGAAACATTTGAAAAGTTCAAAGAATTTCAGAGTGAAGTTGAAAAACATCGTAACAAGAAAATTAAGTTTCTACGATCGATCGTGGAGGTGAATATTTGAGTTCTGAGTTTGGTCTACATTTGAAACAATGCGGAATAGTTTAGCAACTCACGCCACCGGAACACCACAACAGTAATGGTGTGTCCGAGCGTCGAATCGTACTTTACTAGATATGGTGCGATCTATGATGTCTCTTCTGATTTACCGCTATCGTTTTGGGGTTATGCTCTAGAGACGGCGCATTCACACTGAATAGAACACCGTCGAAATCCGTTGAGGCGACACCTTATGAACTGTGGTTTAGCAAGAAACCAAAGTTGTCGTTTCTTAAAGTTTGGGGATGCAATGCTTATGTGAAAAAGCTTCAACCTGATAAGCTCGAACCCAAATCGAGAAATGTGTCTTCATAGGATACCCAAAGGAAACAGTTGGGTACACCTTCTATCACAGATCCGAAGGCAAGACATTCGTTGCTAAGAATGGATCCTTTCTAGAAAGGAGTTTCTCTCGAAAGAAGTGAGTGGGAGGAAAGTGGAACTTGATGAGGTATGATACCTTCTCCCTTACTTGAAAGTAGTTAAATCGCGAAACCGGTTTCGAGACACCTACACCAAGTAGTGAGGAAGTTAATGATGTTGATCATGAAACTTGAGATCAAGTTACTCGTAACCTCGTAGATCAACCAGAGTAAGATCCGCACCGAGTGGTGCGGTAATCCTGTTACGGAAATCATGCTACTAGATCATGATGAACCTACGAACTATGAAGAAGCGATGGTGAGCCCAGATTCCATAAAATGGCTTGAGGCCATGAAATCGAGATGGGATCCATGTATGAAAACAAAGTATGGACTTTGGTTGACTTGCCCGAGGATAGGCAAGCAATAGAAAACAAGTGGATCTTCAAGAAGAAGACCGACGCCGACGGTAATATTCTCGTCTATAAAGCTCGACTTCTCGCAAAGGGTTTCCGACAAGTTCAAGGGGTTGACTATGATGAGACCTTCTCACCCGTGGCGATGCTTAAGTCCGTCCGAATCATGTTAGCGATTGCGCATTTTATGATTATGAAATTTGGCAAATGGATGTAAAGACTGCATTCTGAATGGATTTACGGAAGAAGAGTTGTATATGATGCAACGGAAGGTTTTATCGATCCAAAGGGAGCTAACAAAGTATGCAAGCTCCAGCGATCCATCTATGGACTGGTGCAAGCATCTCGGAGTTGGAATAAGCGCTTTGATAATGTGATCAAAGCATTTGGGTTTGTGAGACTTTTGGAGAAGCTTTGTATTTACAAGAAAGTGAGTGGGAGCTCAGTAGCATTTCGATATTATATGTAGATGACATATTGCTGATCGGAAATGATATAGAATTCTGGATAGCATAAAGGGATACTTGAATAAGAGTTTTCAATGAAAGACCTCGGTGAAGCTGCTTACATATTGGGCATTAAGATCTATAGAGATAGATCAAGGCGCTTAATTGGACTTTCACAAAGCACATACCTTGACAAAATTTTGAAGAAGTTCAAAATGGATCAAGCAAAGAAAGGGTTCTTGCACGTGTTACAAGGTGTGAAGTTGAGTCGACTCAATGACCGACCACTGCAGAAGATAGAGAAAATGAAAGATGTTCCTATGCTTCACCATAGGCTCTATCATGTATGCAATGCTGTGTACCAGACCTGATGTGTGCCTTGCTATAAGCCTAGCAGGGAGGTACCAAAGTAATCCAGTGGATCATCGGACAGCGGTCAAGAACATCTGAAATACGAAAAGGACTAAGGATATGTTTCTCGTATATGGAGGTGACAAAGAGCTCATCGTAAACAGTTACGTTGATGCAAGCTTTGACACGATCCGACGATTCTAAATCGCAGACCGGATCGTATTTACACTAAGCGGAGGAGCTGTCGGTTGGTGCAGTTCTAAACAAAGCGTCGTGGCGGGATCTACATGTGAAGCGGAGTACATAGCAGCTTCGGAGCAGCTAATGAAGGAGTGCGGATGAAGGAGTTCATATCCGATCTAGGTGTCATACCTAGGCATCGGGTCCAATGAAAATCTTCGTGACAATCTTGGAGCAATTGCCTTAGCGAAGGAATCCAGATTTCACAAGAGGACCAAGCACATCAAGAGACGCTTCAATTCCATCCGGGACTTAGTCGGTGGGAGATATAGAGATTTGCAAGATACATACGGATCTGAATGTTGCACCGTTGACTAAGCCTCTTCCACGAGCAAAACATGATCAGCACCAAGACTCCATGGGTGTTAGAATCATTACTATGTAATCTAGATTATTGACTCTAGTGCAAGTGGGAGATGAAGGAAATATGCCCTAGAGGCAATAATAAAGTTATTATTTATTTCCTTATTTCATGATAAATGTTTATCATTCATGCTAGAATTGTATTAACGGAAACATGATACATGTGTGAATGCATAGACAAAACAATATGTCACTAGTATGCCTCTACTAGACTAGCTTGTTAATCAAAGATGGTTATGTTTCCGACCATGAACAAAGAGTTGTTATTTGATTAACGAGATCACATCATTAGTAGAATGATCGATTGACATGACCCATTCCCTTAGCTTAGCACACGATCGTTGAGTATGTTGCTACTGCTTTTATCCATGACATATACATGTTCCTGTAACTATGAGATTATGCAACTCCGTTTACGGAGGAACACTTTGGTGCTACCAAACGTCACAACGAATCGGGTGATTATAAAGGAGTACTACAGGTGTCTCCAAAGGCGATGTTGGGTTGGCGTATTTCGAGATTAGGTTTTGTCACTCCGATTGTCGGAGAGGTATCTCTGGGCCCTCTCGGTAATGCACATCATCAAGCCTTGCAAGCACTACAACTAATGAAGTTAGTTGTGAGATGATGTATTACGGAACGAGTAAAGAGACTTGCGGTAACGAGATTGAACTAGGTATTGGATACCGACGATCGAATCTCGGGCAAGTAACGCACCGATGACAAAGGGAACAACGTATGTTGTTATGCGGTCGACCGATAAAGATCTTCGTAGAATATGTAGGAACCAATATGGGCATCCAGGTCCGCTGTTGGTTATTGACCGTGAATAGTTCTAGGTCATGTCTGCATTGTTCTCGAACCGTAGGGTCCGCACGCTTAAGGTTTCGATGGCGGTTATTATGAGTTTATGTATTTTGATGTACCAAGAAGTTCGAGTCCGGATGTGATCACGGACATGACGAGGAGTCTCGAAATGGTCGAGACATAAAGATTGATATATTGGAAGCCTATGTTTGGAGTTGGAATGGTTCCGGCGAAAACAGAATTCTATTCGAGTCTGGGAGGTTACGGAACCCCGGGGTAAATGGGCCTCGGTGGGCCTCGAGGGAGAAGAGGAGGGGCCGCCGGGGGTGCAGCGCCCTCTCCCCAGTCCGAATAGGACAAGGAGGCGGGGCCCTCTCTCCTCTTCCTCCCCCAAACCTAATCCAACTAGGAAAGGGGTCCTACTCCGGTGAGGAGTAGGACTCCTCGGCGCTTCTAGCTAGGCCGGCCGGCCTCCCCTCCCTCCTTTATATCTGAGGGCAGGGGGCACCTTGGAACACACAAGTTTGATCTTTAGATCGTTCCTTAGCCGTGTCGGTGCCCCCTCCACCATATTCCACCTCGGTTATACCGTCGCGAAGCTTAGGCGAAGCCTGCTGCCGGTGAAACATCAAGATCGTCCTGCACGCCGTCGTCTTGTGAAACTCTCCTCGACACTCGGCTGGATCGAGTCGAGGGCGTCATCGAGCTGTACGTGTGTCAAGAACTCGGGGGCGTCGGAGTAACGGCGCCGGGATCGGTCGGATCGCGAGGAGAACGTACGACTACTTCCTCTACGTTGTGATTGCTTCCGCTTCGGGTCTACAAGGGTATGTAGACAACACTCTCCCCTCTCGTTGCTATGCATCACCATGATCTTGCGTGTGCGTAGGAAATTTTTTTTGAAATTACTACGTTCCCCAACAGGGAAGTCCAGCCGCCTCTTATATACCTAAGGGGTGACGGCCGATTGAACAACATACAATCGATCAATCAATCTACTACTTTTCCGTGTTCATCTACTTTTATCTCTCCCCTTTATCTTTCTTCTCGTTCTTCGTCGTTCTTCAAGATTGGAGGCTGCGAATCCACGAGGCTCTAGGGGCGGTAAGACCGTCCTCGAGCAGCCAATCGTTGCTGCGAGCCCTGACGGGGTCCCTCCCGGGCGAGCGGGGCGTCTGGTCCCAAAAGCGCCGGCTTGCTGTCTTGCGTATCGTGCTGAAAGTCGGCCTCCCGCGATGTGAGTTGCGGAGCATCTCCCTCGGCGCCGCGGGTACACATCGACGTGTTCGTGTGACGCGTTCCAGCGTCAACACACTGTAAGCAAAACATGGGGGCTGCCTCCTCGATTTTAAGTGCAACACAAAGGGTGGATCTATCAAAACACCAATTTCATCATTTACTCTACTTTAGTTCAGTTTCTTCATTTCCCCTGTAAACTCATGTTTATCAGTTTGCAAGTTTTTTTAGGCAATATCAGTTTGCAAGTAGTAAGTTGCCTTTGGGAACTCGATCGGCAGTCCCGTAGGCCCTGACACACACACCCTACTGTTGTGTCTCAGGTGATAATGTTTTTTTTCATATATGAGAAGTTTGGGCATGCATGCATAGATCTGAGGAAAGGTAGATGGCCTCCATAGGTTTTCCAATTGGTTTACTAATTGATGATTCTATCCTAATTAGAAATATTTGCATACCATGGTGGTTCTGTGAAGATTTATGTTTTGATAGTGACTTTGGGTTTGATTTCAATACAGTGCATACCAGTACCTTCTGATTATGTTGTGATGAATTTTGATGGCACACTACTAACTTACATAATAAGATCCTTAATGGTAAAAAATAACGCAAGCAATGGCAAGGAATTAGCACTCTATTTGTCTCATGTTGCTTACTGAAGCTGAACAGCACGGTGCATTTTAATGGCTCTCTTGACCTGCTACTTATTTTAGATTCAGGTTGGGCTAGATTTTATTCATATGAAAAATCTGAAGTTTGTACTATCATGTTCTAGCTGTGTTAAAATGCTTACCATGTCAACAAGACATTCCAACGTGTTGCTGTGAGTAGTCATTTTCAGTATTCATTATTTTCTGCAGCAAACCAAATTTATAGAGACGGCTTACATTTTTATCCGAGTGTATGATTTGGAAAGCTTACCTTTCTCTCCTGCTGCATATTTTGGACAGAAGCAAACTTAGTTCGTGAGTCAAGCTTCGCATGCGCACTCTACTGGGTTTATACTGCGATCACTGTGCATTTTCTTTGTGCGTGTTTCCATCGCGCTAGCTATGTCTCGGTGTTTTATTTTGTTTTCCCTCTGAACGTTGTAAGATAATGAATAGTCTAAAAGCTCAGTGAAATGTGTTATACTTTTGTGTGGTTTCTGTCTGAGAAAATGTTCTCCAATTGCTATGCCATGGATGCAAGTTAGTCACCAGGCCAAAGAAACTGCGACAGATGGTTACTGCTATATTTTTTCTTTACATAAAAGTTGGTACTTCCATTTTTATACACAAACATTATTTTGATTGTATAGCTGAAGTCTATATGGTCATAAATTATCGATTCGGGCACATGTTCATGCACATCCAAATGCTAAAAATGGGTTACATCTTTGCGGACGGGATTAGTGGGGATTGTGTGAAAGAAGGCAATGATACAAAAAACCAATAAAATAGCCTAGATAAAATAAGATCAAATACATAGAATCTTACACAAAATAAAAAACATAGAAGACTACAAAGCAATAAGCGAGGCGCAACATTGTTATGCTTCCATATAACCGACCAATCCAATTACACATCAACGGTTCTCAAATGCCCGTGCCAAAAAGATGGTGACCAAACTAGCGACTAATCAAACAGTCAAAAACTAACAAACATGAGTCTTTCTTTTATCACATACGAAACCCCAACATTAAGTATCAATTATGCGGCGTGCTGCCGCGCGAGCAAGGCTAGTATGCCCTAGAGGCAATAATAAAATGGTTATTAGTATATTTCCCTGTTCATGATAATTGTCTATTGTTCATACTATAATTGTGTTATCTGGAAATCGTAATACATGTGTGAATACATAGACCACAACATGTCCCTAGTGAGTCTCTAGTTGACTATCTCGTTGATCAATTGATGGTTACGGTTTCCTAACTATGGACATCGGATGTCATTGATAACGGGATCACATCATTGGGAGAATGATGTGATGGACAAGACCCAATCCTGAGCATAGCACAAGATCATGTAGTTCGTTTGCTAGAGATTTTTTAATGTCAAGTATCATTTCCTTAGACCATGAGATCGTGTAACTCCCGGATACCATAAGAGTGCTTTGGGTGTACCAAACGTCACAACGTAACTGGGTGGCTATAAAGGTATACTACAGGTATGTCCAAAAGTGTCTATTGGGTTGACACGGATCGAGACTGGGATTTGTCACTCCGTATGACGGAGAGGTATCTCTAGGCCCACTTGGTAATGCATCATCATAATGAGCTCAATGTGACCAAGTAGTTGATCACGGGATCATGCATTAAGGTACGAGTAAAGTTACCTGCCGGTAACGAGATTGAATGAGGTATTGGGATACACACGATCGAATCTCGGGCAAGTAATGTACCGATTGACAAAGGGAATTGTATACGTGATTACTTGAATCCTCGACATCGTGGTTCATCCGATGAGATCATCGAGGAGCATGTGGGAGCCAACATGGGTATCCAGATCCCACTGTTGGTTATTGATCGGAGAGTCATCTCGGTCATGTCTGCGTGTCTCCCGAACCCGTAGGGTCTACACACTTAAGGTTCGGTGACACTAGGGTTGTAGAGATATTAGTATGCGGTAATCCGAAAGTTGTTCGGAGTCCCGGATGAGATCCCGGACGTCACGAGGAGTTCCGGAATGGCCGGAGGTGAAGATTTGTATATAGGAAGTCCAGTTTCGGCCACCGGGAAAGTTTCGGGGGTCACCGGGACCACCGGAAGGGTCCCGGGGGTTCATCGGGTGGGGCCACCTATCCCGGAGGGCCCCATGGGCTGAAGTGGGAAGGGAACCAGCCCCTGGTGGGATGGTGCGCCCCCTTGGACCTCCCCCTGTGACTAGGGTTGGAAACCCTGGGGGTGGGGGGCGCCCCACCTGACTTGGGGGGCAAGTTCCCCCCTTGGCAGCCGCCCCCCTTGAGATTGGATCTCTAGGGGTCGGCGCCCCCCCAGGGCCCCTATATAAAGAGGGGGGAGGGAGGGATGCGCACCCAAGGCCCTGGCGCCTCCCTCTCCCTCTGTAACACCTCTCCCTCTCACTGAGCTTGGCGAAGCCCTGCCGAGATCCCCGCTGCTTCCACCACCACGCCGTCGTGCAGCTGGATCTCCATCAACCTCTCCTTCCCCCTTGCTGGATCAATAAGGAGGAGACATCTTCCCCAGCCGTACATGTGTTGAACACGGAGTTGCTGTCCGTTCGGCGCTAGGATCATCGGTGATTTGGATCACGACGAGTACGACTCTATCAACCCTGTTCTCTTGAACGCTTCCACTCGCGATCTACAAGGGTATGTAGATGTACTCCTCTCTCTCGTTGCTAGATGACTCCATAGATTGATCTTGGTGATGCATAGGAAATTTTATTTTCTGCAACGATCCCCAACAGTGGCATCATGAGCTAGGTCTATGCGTAGTTTCTATGCACGAGTAGAACACAAGATTGTTGTGGGCGTCGATTTTGTCAATTTACTTGCCACTACTAGTCTTATCTTGTTTTGGCGGCATCGTGGGATGAAGCGGCCCGGACCGACCTTACACATACGCTTACGTGAGACAGGTTCCACCTACTGACATGCACTAGTTGCATAAGGTGGCTAGTGGGTGTCTGTCTCTCCCACTTTAGTCGGATCGGATTCGATGAAAAGGGTCCTTATGAAGGGTAAATAGAAATTGGCATATCACATGGTTTTGGCGTTGGTAAGAAACGTTCTTGATAGAACCCTATAGCAGCAACGAAAAAACATGCAATAACAATTAGAGGACGTCTAACTTGTTTTTGCAGCATATGCCTTGTGATGTGATATGGCCAAAAAGGATGTGATGAATGAAATATATGTGATGTATGAGATTGATCATGTTCTAGTAATAGGAATCACGACTTGTATGTTGATGAGTATGACAACCGGTAGGAGCCATAGGAGTTGTCTTTATTTATTGTATGACCTGCGTGTCATTGAATAACGCCTTGTAATTACTTTATTTTATTGCTAAAACGTTAGCCATAGTAGTAGAAGTAATCGTTGGCGTGACAACTTCATGAAGACACGATGATGGAGATCATGGTGTCATGCCGGTGACGATGATGATCATGGCGCCCCGAAGATGGAGATCAAAAGGAGCAAAATGATATTGGCCATATCATGTCACTATTTGATTGCATGTGATGTTTATCATGTTTTTGCATCTTATTTGCTTAGAACGACGGTAGTAAATAAGATGATCCCTCATAATAATTTCAAGAAAGTGTTCCCCCTAACTATGCGCCGTTGCGAAAGTTCGTTGTCTCGAAGCACCACGTGATGATCGGGTGTGATAGATTCTAACGTTCACATACAACGGGTGTAAGCCAGATTTACACATGCAAAACACTTAGGTTGACTTGACGAACCTAGGATGTACAGACATGGCCTCGAAACACAAGAGACCGAAAGGTCGAACATGAGTCGTATAGAAGATACGATCAACATGAAGATGTTCACCGATGATGACTAGTCCGTCGCATGTGATGATCAGACACGGCCCAGTTGACTCGGATCATGGATCACTTAGATGACTAGAGGGATGTCTATCTGAGTGGGAGTTCATTATATAATTTGATTAGATGAACTTAATTATCATGAACTTAGTCTAAAATCTTTGCAATATGTCTTGTAGATCAAATGGCCCACGCTAATGTTGCCCTCAACCTCAACGCGTTCCTAGAGAAAACCAAGCTGAAAGACGATGGCAGCAACTATACGGACTGGGTCCGGAACTTGAGGATCATACTCATAGCTGCCAAGAAAGCATATGTCCTAGATGCACCGCTAGGTGAAGCACCCGTTTTCCTAGCAACTCAAGACGTTATGAACGCCTGGCAGTCGCGTAGTGATGATTACTCCTTGGTTCAGTGCGGCATGCTTTACAGCTTAGAACCGGGGCTCCAAAAGCGTTTTGAGCAACACGGAGCATATGAGATGTTGCAAGAGCTGAAAATGGTTTTCCAAGCTCATGCCCGGGTTGAGAGATATGAAGTCTCTGACAAGTTCTACAGTTGTAAGATGGAGGAGAATGGTTACGTCGTGAGCACATACTCAAAATGTCAGGTTGCACAACCGCTTATCTAAACGGGAGTTAATCTCTCGGTGTGGCGGTGGTCGACAGATTCCTCTGATCGCTCCCACCTAGCTACAAGAGCTTTGTGATGAACTTCAATATGCGGGGATGGTGAAAACCATTCTGAGGTATATTCAATGCTGAAATCAGCGAAGGTGGAGATCAAAAGGAACATCAAGTGTTGATGGTCAATAAAACCACTAGTTTCAAGAAAGGCAAGGGTAAGAAGAACTTCAAGAAGGACGGCAAGGAGTTGCCGCCCGTAAGCCGATTGCGGGAGAAGCCAAAGCATGGACCCAAACTTGAGACTGAGTGTTTTTATTGCAAGGGAAGCGGACACTGGAAGCGGAACTGCCCCAAGTACTTAGCGGACAAGAAGGCCGGCAACACCAAAGGTATATGTGATATACATGTAATTGATGTGTACCTTACCAGTACTCGTAGTAGCTCCTGGGTATTTGATACCGGTGCGGTTGCTCATATTTGTAACTCAAAACAGGAGCTGTGGAATAAGTGGAGACTGGCAAAGGACAAGGTGACGATGCGTGTCGGGAATGGTTCCAAGGTCGATGTGATCGCCGTCGGCACGCTACCTATACATTTACCTACAGGATTAGTTTTAAACCTCAATAATTGTTATTTAGTGCCAGCTTTGAGCATGAACATTGTATCTGGATCTCGTTTAATACGAGATGGCTACTCATTTAAATCTGAGAATAATGGTTGTTCTATTTATATGAGAGATATGTTTTATGGTCATGCCCCACTGGTCAATGGTTTATTCTTAATGAATCTCGAACATGATGTTACACATATTCATAGTGTGAATACCAAAAGATGTAAGGTTGATAACGATAGTCCCACATACTTGTGGCACTGCCGCCTTGGTCACATTGGTGTCAAACGCATGAAGAAGCTCCATACTGATGGACTTTTGGAGTCTCTTGATTACGAATCATTTGACACATGCGAACCATGCCTCATGGGCAAAATGACCAAGACTCCGTTCTCCGGAACAATGGAGCGAGCAACCAACTTATTGGAAATCATAAATACTGATGTGTGCGATCCAATGAGCGTTGAGGCTCGCGGAGGCTATCGTTATGTTCTCACTCTCACTGACGAGTTGAGTAGATATGGGTATGTCTACTTGATGAAACACAAGTCTGAGACCTTTGAAAAGTTCAAGGAATTTTAGAGTGAGGTAGAGAATCAACGAGACCGAAAGATAAAGTTCTTACGATCAGATCGTGGGGGAGAATATTTAAGTCACGAATTTGGTACGCACTTAAGGAAATGTGGAATCATTTCACAACTAACGCCGCCTGGAACACCTCAGCGTAACGGTGTGTCCGAACGTCATAATCGCACTCTATTAGATATGGTGCGATCTATGATGTCACTCACCGATTTACCACTATCATTTTGGGGATATGCTCTAGAGACAGCTACATTCACTTTAAATAGGGCACCGTCTAAATCCGTTGAGACAACACCGTATGAATTATGGTTTGGGAAGAAACCTAAGCTGTCGTTTCTAAAAGTTTGGGGATGCGATGCTTATGTCAAGAAACTTCAAACTGAAAAGCTCAAACCCAAGTCGAAAAAATGCGTCTTCATAGGATACCATAAGGAAACCATTGGGTATACCTTCTACCTTAGATCCGAAGGCAAGATCTTTGTTGCCAAGAATGGGTCCTTTCTGGAGAAAGAGTTTCTCTCGAGAGAAGTAAGTGGAAGGAAAGTAGAACTCGATGAAGTACTACCTCTTGAACCGGAAAGTAGCGCAGCTCAGGAAGATGTTCCTGTGGTGCCTACACCGACTAGAGAGGAAGTTAATGATGATGATCAAGGTACTTCGGATCAAGTTGCTACTGAACTTCGAAGGTCCACAAGGACATGTTCCACACCAGAATGGTATGGCAACCCTGTCCTGGAAATCATGTTGTTAGACAACGGTGAACCTTCGAACTATGAAGAAGGATGGCAGGCCCAGATTCCAACAAATGGCTTGAAGCCATGCAATCTGAGATAGGATCCATGTATGAAAAAAAAGTATGGACTTTGATAGACTTGCCCGATGATCGGCGAGCGATGGAAAATAAATGGATCTTTAAGAAGAAGACGGACGCGGATGGTAATGTTACCATCTATAAAGCTCGACTTGTCACTAAGGGTTATCGACAAGTTCAAGGGGTTGACTAGGATGATACCTTCTCACCCGTAGCGAAGCTGAAGTGCGTCAGAATCATGTTAGCAATTGCCGCATACTATGATTATGAGATATGGCAAATGGGCGTTAAAATGGCATTCCTTAACGGCTATCTTAAGGAAGAATTGTATATGATGCAGCCGGAAGGTTTTGTCGAACCTAAGAATGCTAACAAGGTGTGCAAGCTCCAGCGCTCCATCTATGGACTGGTGCAAGCATCTCGGAGTTGGAACATTCGTTTTGATGAAATGATCAAAGCGTTTGGGTTTATGCAGACTTATGGAGAAGCCTGCGTTTACAAAAAAGTGAGTGGGAGCTCTGTAGCATTTCTCATATTATATATGGATGACATACTTTTGATGGGAAATGATATAGAACTTTTGGACAGCATAAAGGCCTACTTGAATAAGTGTTTTTCAATGAAGGACCTTGGAGAAGCTGCTTATATATTAGGCATCAAGATCTATAGAGATAGATCGAGACGCCTCATAGGTCTTTCACAAAGCACATACCTTGATAAGATATTGAAAAGTTCAATATGGATCAGTCCAAGAAGGGGTTCTTACCTGTGTTGCAAGGTGTGAAATTGAGCTCGGCTCAATGTCCGACCACGGCAGAAGATAGAGAAAAGATGAGTGTTGTCCCCTATTCCTCGGCCATAGGGTCTATCATGTATGCCATGCTATGTACCAGACCTGATGTAAACCTTGCCGTAAGTTTGGTAGGAAGGTACCAAAGTAATCCCGGCATGGAACACTGGACAGCGGTCAAGAATATCCTGAAGTACCTGAAAAGGACTAAGGATATGCTTCTCGTTTATGGAGGTGACGAAGAGGTCGTCGTAAAGGGTTACGTCGACGCTAGCTTCAACACAGATCTGGATGACTCTAAGTCACAAACCGGATACATGTATATTTTGAATGGTGGGGCAATAAGCTGGTGCAGTTGCAAGCAAAGCATCGTGGCGGGATGTACATGTGAAGCAGAATACATGGCAGCCTCGGAGGCAGCACATGAAGCAATCTGGATGAAGGAGTTCATTACCGACCTAGGAGTTATTCCCAATGCGTCGGGGCCGATGACTCTCTTCTGTGACAATACTGGAGCCATTGCCCTTGCCAAGGAGCCCATGTTTCACAAGAAGACCAGGCACATCAAGCGTCGCTTCAAATCCATTCGTGAAAATGTTCAAGATGAAGACATAGATATTTGCACAGTGCATACGGATCTGAATGTCGCGGATCCGTTGACTAAACCTCTTCCGCGAGCAAAACATGATCAACACCAGAACTCTATGGGTGTTCGATTCATCACAATGTAACTAGATTATTGACTCTAGCGCAAGTGGGAGACTGTTGGAAATATGCCCTAGAGGCAATAATAAAATGGTTATTATTATATTTCCTTGTTCATGATAATTGTCTATTGTTCATGCTATAATTGTGTTATCCGGAAATTGTAATACATGTGCGAATACATAGACGACAACATGTCCCTAGTGAGCCTCTAGTTGACTAGCTCATTGATCAATTGATGGTTACGGTTTCCTAACTATGGACATCGGATGTCATTGATAACAGGATCACATCATTGGGAGAATGATGTGATGGACAAGACCCAATCCTGAGCATAGCACAAGATCGTGTAGTTTGTTTGCTAGAGCTTTTCTAATGTCAAATATCATTTCCTTAGACCATGAGATCGTGTAACTCCCGGATACCGTAAGAGTGCTTTGGGTGTACCAAACGTCACAACGTAACTGGGTGGCTATAAAGGTATACTACAGGTATCTCCAAAAGTGTTTGTTGGGTTGACACGGATCGAGACTGGGATTTGTCACTCCGGATGACGGAGAGGTATCTCTAGGCCCACTCGACAATGCATCATCATAATGAGCTCAATGTGACCAAGTAGTTGATCATGGGATCATGCATTACGGTACGAGTAAAGTGACCTGCCGGTAACGAGATTGAACGAGGTATTGGGATACCGACGATCGAATCTCGGGCAAGTAATGTACCGATTGACAAAGGGAATTGTATACGGGATTACTTGAATCCTCGACGTCGTGGTTCATCCGATGAGATCATCGAGGAGCATGTGGGAGCCAACATGGGTATCCAGATCCCGCTGTTGGTTATTGACCGGAGAGTTGTCTCGGTCATGTCTGCGTGTCTCCCGAACCCGTAGGGTCTACACACTTAAGGTTCGGTGACACTAGGGTTGTAGAGATATTAGTATGCGGTAACCCGAAAGTTTTTCGAAGTCCCGGATGAGATACCGGACGTCATGAGGAGTTTCGGAATGGTCCGGAGGTGAAGATTTGTATATAGGAAGTCCAGTTTCGGCCACCGGGAAAGTTTCGGGGGTCACCGGTATAGTATCGGGACCACGGAAGGGTCGAGGTCCACCGGTGGGGCCACCTATCCGGAGGGCCCCATGGGCTGAAGTGGGAAGGAACCAGCCTGGTGGGCTGGTGCGCCCCCCTTGGGCCTCCCCCTGCGCCTAGGGTTGGAAACCCTAGGGATGGGTGCGCCTCACCTGACTTGGGGGGCAAGTTCCCCCCTTGGCCGCCGCCCCCCTTGAGATTGGATCTCTAGGGGGCCGGCGCCCCCCCCAGGCCCCCTATATAAAGAGGGGGAAGGGAGGGCTGCGCACCCAAGCCCCTGGTGCCTCCCTCTCCCTCCGTAACACCTCTCCCTCTCGCTGAGCTTGGCGAAACCCTGCCGAGATCCCCGCTGCTTCCACCACCACGCCGTTGTGCTGCTGGATCTCCATCAACCTCTCCTTCCCCCTTGCTGGATCAAGAAGGAGGAGACGTCTTCCCCAACCGTACGTGTGTTGAACGCGGAGGTGCCGTCCGTTCAGCGCTAGGATCATCGGTGATTTGGATCACGACGAGTACGACTCCATCAACCCCGTTCTCTTGAACGCTTCCGCTCGCGATCTACAAGGGTATGTAGATGCACTCCTCTCTCTCGTTGCTAGATGACTCCATAGATTGATCTTGGTGATGCGTAGGAAAATTTTATTTTCTACAACGATCCCCAACACTATCTTCCATCATATAAGTTTCCAATCTACTTTATTTTGCAATCTTTACTTTCCAATCTATATCATAAAAATACCAAAAATATTTATCTTATCTTATTATCTCTTTCAGATCTCACTTTTGCAAGTGGCCGTGAAGGGATTGACAACCCCTTTATCGCGTTGGTTGCGAGGTTCTTGTTTGTTTGTGTAGGTACGAAGGACTTGCGTGGAGCCTCCTACTGGATTGATACCTTGGTTCTCAAAACTGAGGAAAATACTTATGCTACTTTGCTGCATCACCCTTTCCTCTTCAAGGGAAAACCAACGCAGTGCTCAAGAGGTAGCAAGAAGGATTTCTGGCGCCGTTGCCGGGGAGGTTTTCGCACAAGTCAAGATATACCAAGTACACATCACAGACTCATCTCCCTCGCATTACATTATTTGCCATTTGCCTATCGTTTTCCTCTCCCCCACTTCACCCTTGCCGTTTTATTCGCCCTCTCTTTTCCGGTCGCCTCTTTTTTGCTTGCCTCTTGTGTGCTTGCGTGTTGGATTGCTTGTCACGATGGCTCAAGATAATACTAAATTGTGTGAATTTTCCAATACCAACAATAATGATTTCCTTAGCACTCCGATTGCTCCTCTTAACGATGTTAAATCTTGTGAAATCAATGCTGCTTTGTTGAATCTTGTTATGAAAGATCAATTCTCCGACCTTCCTAGTGAAGATGTCGCTACTCATCTAAACAACTTTGTTGATTTGTGTGATATGCAAAAGAAGAAAGACACGGATAATGATATTGTTAAATTGAAGTTATTTCCATTTTCACTTACAGATCGTGCTAAAACTTGGTTTTCGTCTTTGCCTAAAAATAGTATTGATTCATGGAATAAGTGCAAAGATGCTTTTATCTCTAAGTATTTTCCTCCCGCTAAGATCATCTCCCTTAGGAACGATATTATGAATTTTAAGCAACTTGATCATGAACATGTTGCACAATCTTGGGAGAGAATGAAATTAATGATTCGCAATTGCCCTACTCATGGATTAAATTTATGGATGATCATACAAATTTTTTATGCCGGATTGAATTTTGATTCTAGAAATCTTTTAGATTCGGCCGCGGGAGGCACTTTTATGGAAATCACTTTAGGAGAAGCTACTAAACTCCTAGATAATATTATGGTTAATTATTCTCAATGGCACACCGAAAGATCTCCTAGTAAAAAAGTTCATGCGATAGAAGAGATTAATGTTTTGAGTGGAAAGATGGATGAACTTATGAAATTGTTTGCTAATAAGAGTGCTCCTATTGATCCTAATGATATGCCTTTTGTCTACTTTGATTGAGAATAATAATGAATCTATGGATGTGAATTTCGTTGGTAGGAATAATTTTGGTAACAACGCGTATAGAGGAAACTTTAATTCTAGGCCGTTCCCTAGTAATTCCTCTAATAATTATGGTAATTCCTACAACAACTCTTATGGAAATTTTAACAAGATGCCCTCTGTTTTTTAGAATAGTGTTAAAGAATTTATGATCTCTCACAAGAATTTTAATGCTTTGCTTGAAGAAAAATTGCTTAAAGTTGATGAATTGGCTAGGAACGCGGATAGAATTTCTCTTGATGTTGATTCTTTGAAACTTAGATCTATTCCACCTAAGCATGATATCAATGAGTCTCTCAAAGCCATGAGAATTTCCATTGATGAGTGCAAAGAAAAAACCGCTAGGATGCGTGCTAAGAAAGATTGTTTTGTAAAAGCGTGTTCTTCTAGTTTCCATGAAAATAACAATGAAGATCTAAAAGTGATTGATGTGTCCCCTATTAAATCTTTGTTTTGCAATATGAATCTTGATAATGATGGGACTGGAGATGAGTCAACTTTAATTAAAAGGCGTCCCAATGATTCAAAGTTTTTATATCTTGATGCTAAATTTGGTAAAAGTGTGATTGGAGAGGTCAAAACTTTAAATAGCAATGAACCCACTACTTTGGATTTCAAGGAATTTAATTATGATAATTGTTCTTTAGTAGATTGTATTTCCTTGTTGCAATCCGTGTTGAATTCCCCTCATGCTTATAGTCAAAATAAACCTTTTACCAAACCTATCGTTGATGCTTTGATGCAATCTTATGAGGAAAAACTTGAATTGGAAGTTTCTATCCCTAGAAAACTTTATGATGAGTGGGAACCTACTATTAGAATCAAAATTAAAGATCATGAATGATATGCTTTGTGTGATTTGGGTGCTAGTGTTTCCACGATTCCAAAAACCTTATGTGATGTGCTAGGTTTCCGTGAATATGATGATTGTTCTTTAAACATGCACCTTGCGGATTCCACCATTAAGAAATCTATGGGAAGGATTAATGATGTTCTTATTGTTGCAAATAGGAATTATGTGCTCGTAGATTTTATCGTTCTTGATATAGGTTACAATTTTTCATGTCCAATTATTCTTGGTAGACTCTTCCTTAGAACGATTGGTGCAATTATTGATATGAAGGAAGGAAATATTAGATTCCAATTTCCATTAAAAAAAGGCATGGAACACTTTCCTAGAAAGAAAATCAAATTAACTTATGAATCTATTATGAGAGCCACTTATGAATTGAGTACCAAAGATGGCAATACGTAGATCTATTGTCGCTTTTATGCCTAGTTAGGGACGTTAAACGATACACTTGTTGGAAGGCAACCCAATTTTATTTTTGTTCCTTGCTTTTTGTTCCTGTCGAGTAATTAATAATTCATCTAGATTCTGTTTATATGTGGTTTTTTGTTTAATTAGTGTTTGTGCCAAGTAGAACCTATAGGATAACCTACGGTGATAGTTAATTTGATCTTGCTGAAAAACAGAAACTTTTGCGTGCACGAGAATAATTTCAATAAATCACAGAAATGTCCTTTTGAGTTCATTCTTTTTGCAGTAGATCAGTAGACAAATTGCCTAGGACTTCCTATTTTGGTAGGATTTTTATAGTTCCAGAAGTATTCGAAAGTTACAGATTGCTACAGACTATTCTGGTTTTGACAGATTCTGTTTTTTGTGTGTTGTTTGCTTATTTTGATGAATCTATGGCTAGTATCGGCGGTATGAAACATAGAGAAGTTGGAATACAATAGGTTTAGCACCAATCTATCTATACATATACTAATTATAGACTCCCTAAGAATTTCCATGTTAATTAGAAATTAGGAGCCATACATCTAGCGTGGGACCGAGTTATTACAGTGTAGATTAACCTGGTAAAAAGATAGATCAGTTCGGCCGAAAGCAGATTAGAAAGCCCAACATCTTTGTACCCCTAAAGAGAGGCCCATAATGCCCTCACCATCTTCCTCTCCCAGTGAATAAAACCAGCAACCTGACGAAATCGTATTCCGCCGTCTCTTCCTCTCCCCGTGACGAATACAGCAGCCTTGCCTAATCATAGTCTCCCTCTTAATCCCTCACGCCTCTCTGCAAGATATCTCATGTCTCTTCCTCTCTCACGTCTCTCTTGCTCCCCATATGGAAAACAGATCAGTGTTCTCACAAATAGGAGGAAAGAAGTTGGGGCATTAATCCCATGCCCTCACGGACCTTATCAGATTAAAAGTTTGTTCCTCATCTAGACCAGGTTTGTCTTCTAACGCAGTTTTGTTTCGTTTTGCCGCTTTATAACTGAAACGACAGTATATTTTCATTGGATTCAGACTCAATATTGTTCTATCGTGCCCTTTAATAGTGCTATATCTAGGCATTCAATTCCAAATCCTATGACACTCTTTGGATAGATCAAGGAGATCAGCTCGGAGCACAGCTGAGCCCATAGGGCTAGCTTAAAAATTAAACCTCTGTACTAACGCAAACCATCTCAACATCAAGGAGCCTCTGTTGGTTGTTAATTGATCAAGCTTCTCCTGTTAGGTATGAAGGTTGTGTTTATGTACCTCTTATTTCTTTCAAACTACTCCCTCCATCCCATAATGTAAGACGTTTTCTGACATTACACTAGAGTCAAAACACGTCTTACATTATGGGATGGAGGGAGTACATAACAACCATGAGCTTATCATTCTTTCCAAATAAAGCTTTGGATTTGACAGAGACTAAACAAGTACTAATCTTGAAATTTGTGTTCGCTTACAGGTCAAATCCATTTTTCCCTTCAAAAACGATGGCATACGGTGTGTTCCATGTGATTGCCAATGGGAAGGATTCCTGAAAGTGAAGGTCAAAGTAATTAGGCTATGAGATGCCATTAACCTCAACAACAATGAACTTATTAGCCTTACATGATACTACTTGATGAAGAGGTCGGTCCAGTGGTAAAAGAATACTAGATCATGATTGGCGCGCGTTGTTGCGCCCGTTTATTTTTCAATAGAGTGATAGTTATTTTACAAATAGATAGACATGGAAAAACTGATTTCCTATTTTTAGTGAAAGAACTTATATGCCTATGCTAATATTTATTATTTTATATAGCTATCATCTTGTATATTTTCCGGTCATATTTACCATTCTCTTAGTTCCGTGTACAAGTTTTTCCTAGCATCTCATGAATTGGATCATAAATATACAACATAGGCATTTCATGACCATGAATGTTCCAAGAGGTGACCGTACAAGGAAAGTGAACAAATGGCATTCCATAAAACTGATCACTATACTAATCTTGGCAAAGCTTCTCAGCGAAACACGTCGAAATAGTAATAGTGTGACATCCTTACAAAGTGCTAATTTCTCTTAGTTACATATATGTAAGTGACATTGGCAATACAATTAAAGGATGAAGTATCTGATGCAACTAAAGTAGATGTGGAAAGCTGCAATGCTCTCAGTGGATGGATGAGCTCTTTCAACTGTTGGTGCATTTGATACTCCCAATGCTTGTGCCCTGTATATTTGTAGAGGAAAAAAGATCAGTCGAAGTACTACACATACAGATCCAAAATGCAACCGTGACCTTTCTGTTCAGATCAATACAAATGAAAATTTTGTATAAATAACAGTGCAAGACAATACAAATACTATTTGGTGAGAAATGTGGCCCCATTTGGTCATGTACATTACAAACTTAACTATATACAAACTATGCAAAGATGAGCGCACATTATTTTTACCAAGGAAGAAGCTACAGAATCAATGTCAGCTTTAGTTGGTTCAGTATATGTACAGAAATCACCAGCACTTAGGGTCGCAGCAGCATTGGTCTTGAGTAAAGAATAATATAAATATTTAAGAAAAATAAACCCAGTGATGCTCAACCGATCTATTGATGAATTTATTTGGCTGACATCTAGTAACTACTGTTATTAGCATATACTATCTCCATTGCTAAATATATGACGTTTTGGCAGTTTAAATTAAACTGCCCAAATGTCTTATGTTTAGGAGTTGAGGTAGTACATAGTTAGACATGGTAAATAATAATGAAGCCATTTGTTGTTACTCATATAATTGGAATCACATTTAATAATAGTTCTTTATTTGAGCAAAGGTTGAATGCAAATTATATTAAAAAAAATTAACAACCTTCATCATCTGCGCTGGTTCCACAACATTTTACAAAACGCCTATGCTAATTTCTAGGGATGAAAACGGAGCGGAAACGGACAGAACTGAGTGCTACCACATTTGTTTTCATATTCTTTTGCAGAAGCGGAAACAAATACAGAAACCCCGGAAATGAATACGGAAACAGATACTACCGAAAATGGACACGGAGCAAATACAAAGCAGACACGGAAACATAAGTGGGTGTTGACCGGAACTTAAAACCCCTTTGAATCATAGAGAAATACACACAAACACAAACAAATTTACTGAATTGTTAATTAACATGGCTACAAAATAATATCATTGTGTTAACAACTTACATAGTATTGTAGTAGTACTGGACAATTGCACATAGGATCAAGCTGTGTACATGTGTGGTGGTAGAAGTTGGGCCTCAAATGATCCATTCTACTCATTGTGTCATTGTGTGTTTTTGGTGTGGTTGGGCTACAAAGCAGCCATAGGTCTATGATCAAAACGGAAATTCCATATTCACGGAAACAAAAAGTTCCGTTTCTATGCATGTTCCACCGGAAAACACCGTTCTGTTTTTTTTCGTTTCCGCATAAAAAAATTCCAATTCCACTTCCGTTTTGCAAATTTCCATTTCTGTTCCCATATTTTCCCTCCGTTTCCATTTTTCCTTTGGAAAAACGGAATGTTTCCACTCTATTTCATCCCTACTAATTTCTTCAAACACGACTAAGATAATCAACTTAGAAGTGAGGCTGTGAGAGGCATGGTTCACCTTGATTGTCCAACATGAGGAAGCCAGGGAGGCGACCACAATCTGGTTGCAGGCTCATAGTGAAGCACCAGTCACCATGGTGAGTTGTAGCACAAGAGCATCTGCAGTTACCTATCCACACAAATTTCATACTATATATTGAATTAATTACAGAAATTTATTTTAATTGTCCAGGCCCAACAGAAATTCATATAGTTTACGTGTCAAAATGGCACACGGCATATGGTAGAAGACACTATGTTACATGGCAATACGTGGATCATCTGTCAAACTTTCTATATGCTCATAGTGAATTTGCAAAGATAATCCTCGCTGAATTTTGTGTTTTCTTCCTTTATCAATAAATGTCTTATATTAGTCTGCAGACAGTTGTGTTTTGCCATTAGATAGTATTTATGTCTAACAAAATTGGAGAAGCCACACCAAAAGTGAGATAAGAACGTTACCTTCGAACATTTGACTCGGCAACGGGATAGTATCAATGCAGGTATTTCAAGCATGCATGAAGTAGTGAGCGAGCAACAACAGCCTCTTCAAACTTTCTTGCGTCAAATTATTCATAATGTAATGAAGGCACTATAATACCGCACAAAAAATCTTATACAAGATTAAAGGAAAAATTGGGTGAGAGGTTGATAAATGAAACGTCTTAAATTTGATTGCATGGTAATTTCACCATTCAATTTTCACATACAGTAATGTTTTACTTACATATCTAACATGGCCAGGATCAAATATGCCAAAAGCAACACCCACTGCCTTGTGAGTGACCTGCAAAGTGGTGCAGAACCTAATTAGTACTCCACTATCTATAAGCACAAGAAGTGCCAAAAGCAACATCAACTGTCTATAAGCAGGTTTGTCTATTAGGAATATATGGCATTATAAGTAGTTACCGTTAACTTGGCCTTATAGACAAACCTGCTTATAATCTCCTACAGAAAATCATTGTTTTGTGTTTGTAGTGGCGCCTCCGATTTCACTGACATATATCAGCAACCCAAGAAGTCAACACTTTCAGAAAGTACAACTTTGAAAGTTACGATCCTAACCTGCAGATTTATAGTACAATGTAAATAGCTACCGTGCATGTAACAACTTCAATCATATACATGGAACCCAGAATTTACCTTCTAAGTGTCATGTCAACTAATGGAAACAGGAGAAGGATAAATTCAGGAAGTTAATAATTGCTGCAAATGGAAATTGTATAACAAACAGAACAACCTTAATTTAACAACAGAAAAAACGATGCGATGAGCAATAAATCTGTACCCGTAGAGGCGCTAGCAGAGGAGATCCAAAAGAGGGGATTTTCAAAGGAGGGGAGATTGGCAGAATTTAGACAACGAAGGAGACCAGAGCTGAGGAGGAAGACAGACGCACCTGCTCAACGCGCTCCATGGGCGTCAACTCGGGCTGCCGCGCTGCGCGTGCGTCCCCGCCGTCGTCGATGCCGGCCAGTGGGCGCAGGTCCAGTGGCCCGTCCGCCCGCCCCCGCACCCCAGGCTCGCCGAATCGAACCCCCTCCGCAACCCAGCACGCACAAATCCCCTCCCTCACTCCCCAGCCTGGCCAGTTCCTCTGTATCGAGCGAAGAGATTTTTTCTGCGGAGACGAAAGGCTTGGGTTGCCATGGGGCACGGTGCAGAGGGGCGGAGGAGATCGTCGCCGGGTTCCGATTGTTAATGAGCGAGCAAGAGGAGGGAAGGGCGCCGCTGCCAGAGATCCCTTCAACGGCAGCGGTGTCGGGGAAGGGGACGAGGCGCTGCGAGAATGGGCTAGAAGCCTGCAATGCGGAATGGGTGGAGGCCCAGTTAACCACAGACTTCAGATATTTCTCCCGGAGTAGCTGCCCTTAAGGACGAGTGGCCCAGTTCGCAAAGTTGAGTTGATCGAACGGCCAGAAATGTCCGAACGGCGAGATGGCCAAAATCGTTGACGGCCTGAGAAGGCTGGAAAAGTGCTTAGTTTAGTGTATTTAAATGGTTTTCCAACATAAATAGGCTACTATGAGTTATAAATAGGCAAGGTGATGAAACATATGGTTAACAAGTTTAGGCCACTGATCCAAGAATGATGCTCAGAGAATGGCTTTTGATGTTATAATATAATCAGTTTACTGCAGCCTCGGCAAATTGATTTTAGTTGACAGATATGTGGAATAGGAAATATGTTTCTGTGGAAAGCATTTACGCATTTACGACAAAATTAAGGTCCGGAGGAAAGATAGTTCTAGCAGTAGCTTCAAGTGGTATAGCATCATTTCTTTTACATGGTGGAAGCACTCAAGTGGTATAGTAGCATTTCTTTTACATGGTGGAAGCACAGCTCATTCAAGATTCCACATTCCACTGAACATCACTAACGAGTCCACATGCAACATCAAGATAGGAACATTTCTTGCGGAACTAATAAAGAAAACTTCACTGATAATATGGGATGAAGCACCTATGACACACAAGCACTGTTTTCAGGCACTAGACAAGAGTCTGAGAGACTTACTTTGATTTACAAATGAGGATGTCGGGCATAGAACGTTTGGAGGAATGCCGATAGTCTTGGGAGGCGACTTCAGGCAAATCCTACCAGTCATACCAATGGGGAACAGGGGAACATACCGTTTCCGCGTCTATAAAGAGATCCTGCCTATGGAGGAACTTTCAGGAGTACCAACTCACAGAAAAATGCGTCTGAATTCAACTGAAGGTAGTACAGTAGAGAAAGCAAAGACAACAGAATTTGCAAGATGGATACTAAACATCGGCAATGGCGAAACAAAAACAACAACAAATGAAGAAGATTGGATAAGCATCCTGGAATACCTTATTTTACATGAAAGAGATAACCCAAAAGCATCTATTGTTAATAGCATCTACCCTGACTTAAAAAGCAGGTACACTCATAGAACATACCTAGAGGAAAGAGCGATCATGTGCCCAAGAAACGAGACTGTCGGCGAGATTAACACCTACATCACGAGCCAAATTCCTAGAGAAGAGGTAACCAATGTCTACAGTAGAAGATGTTGTACCCAGCTGAGTTTCTAAATAGACTTACATTTTATGGAATACCAGATCATGAATTGAGGGTGAAAATAGGATTACCAGTAATGCTTATCAGTAACATCAAATAAAATGCAGGACTTTGCAATGGACAAGACTAACAATAACACAATGCAGAAGGCGACCATCGAAGGCCAGGTCATAACAGGACCTAACATTGGTGAGAAATGCCCAATATCAGTGTCCTTTGCTATGACTATGGACAAAAGTCAGGGGCAATCTCTCAAAAAGGTTGGACTGTACTTATAAAGGTAAGTGTTTACACATGGTCAACTTTATGTTGCAATGTCAAGGGTTACAAGCAGAAATGGATTGCAGATACTCATAGCGTCCACCCAACAATGTTGCAAAAAAAAACATTATTTACAAGGATATATTATAGATATTTGCTTTTGTTGACGCTATAATCAGATCAAGTAAAATCATTCTTATTTTGTCTAAATGTAATGCATAAATAGATGCCTTTTCTGTTTTAAAACTATTATGTCTGCAATACTACGTTTGTGAGCTAGGTGCTTCTATCTACATGTACATGTAAACAAAAATATTGGTGTAAGGGCTCACAACTGATTTGAGAAAACCAAGATACGTTAGGTATGCATCACCGATATGGAGTTCAGACTCACTGAAGATTACCTTAATCTATGTCCTAAAGTTACATAAGCATAGACTAAGCAAGATCTTTTTCTCAATTCCTATAGCTCTCCTTTCTTAGATAGACCCAGAAATTCAGATCCAGTTTCAGAAATAATACGTGATTCCTAATTTTTTTAATGAAACAACTAATTTGGTAGCCGTCATAAGCCAGCCCGCAGAGCACCACTAACCGTACAAGCTAGCTCAGACACCTTCCATCTGCTGCTGGATGAGGAAACTCCGCTCGACGATGCGAGCATGGGAGCAGGCTGCAGCTTTGACGGAGACGCCGTACCACATGGCAAAGGGGAACGGCCGATTGACCGGCGCCCCGGCCAGCACTACGATGGGATTTGCGAGGAAGGACTTTGGGAGGGCACTGATGCGGGCGTTATCCAGGAGAGTCGCCGGCGCAGCCTCTCTCATGGTGCCGCTCGGATGGAGCGCAGTAGTCTGGAGGCACCGTCAAATGATTCGCGACAAATTTAGTCATCACTAATAAAAATACGCACATCTCAATAGCCACACGTCTCCGTCTAACTGAGAAAAATGAGAAAATATACTCCCTCCGTCCGGAAATACTTGTCATCAAAATGGATAAAATGAGGTGTATCTAGACGTAGTATTTCCGGATGGAGGGAGTAATTGCTAGCAAACTAAATGTTGTTTCATATTAAAAATAATATACGTATAAAATTATATGAGGAGCAATACAAGTTAACTACCGAAAATATGTGCAACGAAAATGAAAATAATTATTTACCTTTCTAGCATTTTTTAAATGGACTACACCACTCCCTACAAATAAACTGCTATTACATTGAAAGAACAATATTTTACGATTTCACTACACAGGTCATGATATAAATAATAATAAATTTTAATTGTTGAATATCTAATACGTCTCAGTGTTTCAGAAAGATTTCCAGAATTGTTCACGATCAAAGAGAGTAAGAAGTCCGCCTAAAAACCGACTACAAATCGAGCGTCAGATATTTTACCATAGAAAATTAAACATTTTCCATGATAATTATAGTTATCAAAAGGATGGCAAATTTCTTCAGCCTCTATTGCCATGAAAAGTGTTTGATTTGACGTGGTTAAAAACTAGACATTAAATAATTAATTTTATTGATAGAAATAAAAGAGAGATAACTAGGACAGTGGAATCGGCTGAATATGAAGAGAACAATGATTAATTGATAAGACGGTAATTTTATCTCAAAGATAACAAAAAAGAAATGTCCCCAAATAAAAAGAAATCTTCCACATTTCAAATTATACACGAAATTCAAGTGTTTCCTACGTACCAAAGTTCAAACAATTAATATAGCAATTCTCGAGTTATATGTCATATCTAAATTCATTAGTATGAGTACTGACATAAATGGGTACATGAATATATATTCTAGCCCGTGTGAATGCATAGGTGGACGACTAGTATAAATAAATAATGAGTTCATTACAGTACCTTAAGTGATGATTTTTCTTTCTTGCACTAACGGAGCTCATGAGATTTCCTGTTGAGTTTTGTGTTGTGAAGTTTTCAAGTTTTGGGTAAAGATTTGATGGACTATGGAATAAGAAGTGACAAGAGCCTAAGCTTGGGGATGCCCATGGCACCCCAAGATAATTCAAGGACAACCAAAGCCTAAGCTTGTGGATGCCCCGGAAATCATCCCCTCTTTCGTCTTTGTTTATCAGTAATTTTACTTGGAGATATATTTTTATTCACCACATGATATGTGTTTTGCTTGGAGCGTCTTGTATGATATGAGTCTTTGCTTTTTAGTTTACCACAATCATCCTTGTTGTACACACCTTTTGGGGAGAGACACTTATGATTCGGAATTTATTAGAATACTCTATGTGCTTCACTTATATCTTTTGAGCTAGACAATTTTGCTCTAGTGCTTCACTTATATCTTTTTAGAGCACAGCGGAGGTTTTATTTTGTAGAAATTATTGATATCTCATGCTTCACTTATATTATTTTGAGAGTCTTTTAGAACAACATGATATTTGCTATGGTTATAAAATTGGTCCTAGAATGATGGACATCCAAGTTGGGTATAATAAAAACTATCATAATTGGATGCCATGGTCAATTTGATGATTGATAATTGTTTTGAGATATAGAGGTGGTAATATTAGAGTCATGCTAGTTGGGTAATTATGAAATTGAGAAATACTTGTGTTGAAGTTGGCAAGTCCCGTAGCATGCACGTATGGTAAAAGTTGTGTAACAAATTTGTAGCATGGGGTGCTCTTTTGATTGCCTTCCTTATGAGTGAAGGTCGGGATCGCGCAATAGTTAACTCCTACCAACCCTTCCCCTAGGAGCACGCGTAGTAGTACTTTGCTTCGAGGGCTAATAAAACTTTTGCAATAAGTATATGAGTTCTTTATGACTAATGTGAGTCCATGGATTATACGTACTCTTACCCTTTCATCATTGCTAGCCTCTACGGTACCGTGCATTGCCCTTTCTCACCTTGAGAGTTGGTGCAAACTTCGCCGGTGCATACAAACCCCGTGATACGATATGCTCTATCACACATAAACCTCCTTATATCTTTCTCAAAATAGCCACCATACCACCTATTATGGCATTTCCATAGCCATTCCGAGATATATTTCCATGCAACTTTCCACTGTTCCGTTTATTATGACACGTTCCATCATTGTCATATTGCTTTTGCATGATCATGTAGTTGACATCGTATTTGTGGCAAAGCCACCTTCATAATTCTTTCATACATGTCGCTCTTGATTCATTGCATATCCCGGTACACCGCCGGAGGCATTCATATAGAGTCATATTTTGTTCTAGTATCGAGTTGTAATTCATGAGTTGTAAGTAAATAGAAGTGTGATGATCATCATTTTTAGAGCATTGTCCCTAAATAAAAAAAAGAGAAAGGCCAAAAAAAGAAATGCCCCCCAAAAAGGGGGGGGGGGGACAATGTTACTATCTTTTTCCACACTTGTGCTTCAAAGTAGCACCATGTTCTTCACGATAGAGAGTCTCCTATGTTGTCACTTTCATATACTAGTGGGAATTTTTCATTATAGAACTTGACTTGTATATTCCAACGATGGGCTTCCTCAAAGTGCCCCAGGTCTTTGTGAGCAAGCAAGTTGGATGCACACCCACTTAGTTTCTTTGTTGAGCTTTCATACATTTTTAGCTCTAGTGCATCCGTTGCATGGCAATCCCTACTCCTCATGTTGACATCAATTGATGGGCATCTCCATAGCCCGTTGATTAGCCTCGTCAATATGAGACTTTCTCCTTTTTGTCTTCTCCACACAACCTCCATCATCATATTCTATTCCACCCATAGTGCTATATCCATGGCTTGCGCTCATGTATTGCATGAGAGTTGAGAAAAGCTGAAGCGCGTTAAAAGTATGAACCAATTTCTTGGCTGAAACCAGGGTTGTGCATGATGGGAGTATTTTGTGTGACGAAAATGAAGCATAGCCTATCTATATGATTTTGTAGGGATAAACTTTCTTTGGCCATGTTATTTTGAGAAGACATGATTGCTTTATTAGTATGCTTGAAGTATTACTATTTTTATATCAATATGGACTTTTATCTTGAATCATTTGGATCTGAAACATTCATGCCACAATAAAGAAAATTACATTGAGAAATATGCTAGGTAGCATTCCACATCAAAAATTCTATTTTTATCATTTACCTACTCAAGGACGAGCAGGAATTAAGCTTGGGGATGCTTGATACGTCTTCAACGTATCTATAATTTTTTGATTGTTCTGTGCTATTATATTACCTGTTTTGGATGTTTATGGGCTTTACTTTACACTTTTATATCATTTTTGGGACTAACCTACTAACCGGAGGTCCGTCCCAAATTGTTTTTTTGCCTATTTCTTTGTTTCGAAGAAAAGGAATATCAAACGGAGTCCAAACGGAATGAAACCTTCGGAAGCGATCTTTTTGGAACAAACGCAATCCAGGAGACTTGGAGTGGACGTCAAGAAGCAGCCGAGGTAGCCACGAGGGTGCAGGGCGCGTCCTAGGGGGGTGGGCGCGCCCCCCAACCTCGTGGGCCCCTCGTGGCTCCCCTGACCGACCTCCTTCGCCTATATATACTATCGTACCTTGAAAACATCTAGGAGCACCATGAAACCCTATTTCCACCGCCGCAACCTTCTGTACCTGTGAGATCCCATGTTGGAGCCTTTTCTGCCGCTCCGCCGGAGGGGGAATCAATCACGGAGGGCCTCTACATCATCGCCAAGGCCTCTCCTATGAGTTGTGAGTAGTTTACCACAGACCTTCGGGTACTTATTAGCTAGATGGCTTCTTCTCTCTCTTTGAATCTCAATACAAAGTTCTCCTCGATCTTCTTGGAGATCTATTCGATGTAACTCTTTTTGCGGTGTGTTTGTCGAGATCCTATGAATTGTGGGTTTATGATCAAGTTTATCTATGAGAAATATTTGAATCTCCTCTGAATTCTTTTATGTATGATTGGTTATCTTTGCAAGTATCTTCGAATTATCAATTTGGTTTGGCCTATTAGATTGATCTTTCTTGCAATGGGAGAAGTGCTTAGCTTTGGGTTCAATCTTGCGGTGTCCTTTCCCAGTGACAGCAGGGGCAAAAAGGCACGTATTTTATTGTTGCCATCGAGGATAAAAAGATGGGGTTTATATCATATTGCTTGAGTTTATCCCTCTACATCATGTCATCTTGCCTAATGCGTTATTTTGTTTTTATGAACTTAATACTCTAGATGCATGCTAGATAGCGGTCGATGTGTGGAGTAATAGCAGTAGATGCAGGCAGGAGTCGATCTACTTGTTGCGAACGTGATGCCTATATACATGATCATGCCTAGATATTCTCATAACTATGCACGTTTCTATCAATTGCTCGACATTAATTTGTCCACCCCTCATAATACTTATGCTATCTAGAGAGAAGCCACTAGTGAAACCTATGGCCCCCGGGTCTATCTACTTTATTTTGCAATCTTTACTTTCCAATCTATATCATAAAAATACCAAAAATATTTATCTTATCTTATTATCCCTATCAAATCTCACTTTCGCAAGTGGCCGTGAAGGGATTGACAACCCCTTTATCGTGTTGGTTGCGAGGTTCTTTTTTGTTTGTGTAGGTACGAGGGACTTGCGTGGAGCCTCCTACTGGATTGATACCTTGGTTCTCAAAACTGAGGGAAATACTTACGCTACTTTGCTGCATCACCCTTTCCTCTTCAAGGGAAAACCAACGCAGTGCTCAAGAGGTAGCAGCGCGCAGTCAGGGGCGTGACAGGGGAGGAGTCCCGAGGCGAAGTGGGAGCGGGAGCGTCGAGCGAGCGTAGGTGGCAAGCATTAGCATTAGCAGCGGCAGGCACATCCGCGCACACGCGTAGCAATGCAGGGGCATGACCAAGGCGATGGCAGGCGCGGCGCTCGCGACGCGCAGGCGGGCAACCACGATGCAGCAGCGGCAACAGGGTCGCGAGGGCGGGGGACGCAAGCAATAGATTAGCAGTAGCTACCGTAATGGCGACGATGAGGTTTGGGCGCGACGGGAAGCTAGGCTACGGGCACGGATTCAATGGGGGAAACATATGGGTTTTGGGCGCCTGCTCACATCGTTGATGAGGAGTCGCTCGAGGAGGCGTGGGGTGTAGTGACGGCGTAGGAATGGGCGAAGTTCTCTGGCGACCGAAGGTTGAAGGAGGCGACCGATCCGGTGATGCAGGGGCTCCCGGCTTTGATTTGTTAGGGGAGACAAAGTAGACGACCATGACGGCTCCCCTAGATAGCTACTCAGCCGCCAAGGAGCTCAGTGACCACGGTGGCGAGGTGAGGCATAGTGGTGACAGCGTTGGATGTCGATGCAGACGAAGGGGCGAGCGAGAGGGTGGGGGAATAAGGAGTTAGGGTTGCGCCAGGGTTTCGGTAGAGCCTATATATGCGAAGTCGATGGATGGGCTGACGCGTGGCGGCGCGTCCATGGCATGGGATGGTGACACGCCCTCCTCCTTCTGTGGCGGAGGTTGGGGACAACCCAGATGGGCTGGGCCAATGTTGTTAGATGGGCCAAAGTACAAAATGGCACTCGAGCCCATTAACACATAGTAGTTAGTCATGTTCCTCTTTTTTTTATTTTATAGAATTTGTTTGCAATATTTTGAGCTGCCAGTTGGTCTAGAACTTGGCCACATAAATACATTACAGTAGTTGGCACTACCAAAAAAAGTTTGGGACGAGTTTGAATTGATTTGGATTTTTCACAAATGGAAAAGTATAAAAAAGGCTGATTTGGAACTGTTTTAATTTCCAAGGGAAATTAAATATCTCAAATGATGATGAATCATTCATGACATTTAGTTAGCAAATATTTTCAACCCATCAAACATTTTTACTTGACAGTTTGAAGAAATAAGAATTTGACTTGTTTTCAGAATTTTGAATTTGACCTGTGTTTGAAACAAGTGAGGTTTAGCAAGAGTAACAGTTGTGACATGGCATCATTAACAGAGGATTACTGTAGCTTAATTTTCCGGGCGTCACACTGGCATGGGCGAGGGCCGTCGATGCGAGGGGAAGGGCCGCCGTGGACCCGGCTTGGCTGGAGTGGGCGGAGGGCGCGACGTCAGTTGCCACTATCTTCAAGTCTCAGACGGATGAGGGGCACGACCCGGACAAGCGGATGAAGGCGGTCGACAGAGACTCCGAGGGCAATGAGGAGATCATCGTGGACTCCCCGGCCCGGACCGACTCGGAAGGCCGGAACAAGGCCGAGGAAGGAGGATGTGGGGAGGATACTACTCCGGATGGGGCACCGCAAGTGACGCTAGCCGGCGCATCGAAACTGACGCCGACTACGGAAACGCTGGCAGGAGACAGCTGCGTTGGTGTTCGTGCTTCCGCAGGCAACCGTGAACCCGGATCAAGCGCCGGGAAGCGGCCCCACTATTGGGTCGCAACGACCCCAGGCCAGTACCAGCGAAGTCGTTGCCGGGCCGCAGGCCTAGGAGGAGGCGGCAATCGAAGCGTGCGCCAGCAGCTCCGGGGCTGCGAGAGCCGGCTCCAAGCCTTCGCCCAGAGTGAGCTAGCGCTGACGTGGGACCTGGTGAAGGAATTATGCCCTAGAGGCAATAATAAAGTTATTATTTATTTCCTTATTTCATGATAAATGTTTATTATTCATGCTAGAATTGTATTAACCGGAAACATAATACATGTGTGAATACATAGACAAACAGAGTGTCACTAGTATGCCTCTACTAGACTAGCTTGTTAATCAAAGATGGTTAAGTTTCCTAACCATAGACAAAGGAGTTGTCATTTGATTAACAAGGTCACATCATTAGTTGAATGATCTGATTGACATGACCCATTCCATTAGCTTAGCACCCGATCGTTTAGTATGTTGCTATTGCTTTTATCCATGACTTATACATGTTCCTATAACTATGAGATTATGCAACTCCCGTTTACCGGAGGAACACTTTGGGTACTACCAAACGTCACAACGTAACTGGGTGATTATAAAGGAGTACTACAGGTGTCTCCAAAGGTAGATGTTGGGTTGGCGTATTTCGAGATTAGGATTTGTCACTCCGATTGTCGGAGAGGTATCTCTGGGCCCTCTCGGTAATGCACATCACTTAAGCCTTGCAAGCATTACAACTAATGAGTTAGTTGTGAGATGATGTATTCTGAGCGAGTAAAGAGACTTGCGATAACGAGATTGAACTAGGTATTGGATACCGACGATCGAATCTCGGGCAAGTAACATACCGATGACAAAGGAACAACGTATGTTGTTATGCGATCGACCGATAAAGATCTTCGTAGAATATGTAGGAACCAATATGGGCATCAGGTCCGCTATTGGTTATTGACGGAGGCGTGTCTCGGTCATGTCTACATTGTTCTCGAACCGTAGGGTCCGCACGCTTAAGGTTTCGATGGCGGTTATATTATGAGTTTGTGTATTTTGATGTACCGAAGGAGTTAGAGTCCGGATGTGATCACGGACACGACGAGGAGTCTCGGAATGGTCGAGACATAAAGATTGATATATTGGGCGGCTATATTCGGACATCGGAATGGTTCGAGTGGTTTGGATAATACCGGAGTGCCGGAGGGTTCTGAACCCCGGGAAGTAATGGGCCTTAATGGGCCACGAGGGAGAGAGAGGGCTGCGCCAGAGGTGGCGCCCCATGAGGAGTCCGACTGGACAGGAGGGGGCGCCCCCTTCCTCTCCTCCCTCTCCTTCCTTCCCCCTTCCTCCTTCCTAGTTGGACTAGGAAAGGGGAGTCCTACTCCCACTAGGAGGAGGACTCCCCCTCCCTTGGCGTGCCCCTCTAGGGCCGGCCGGCCCTCCCCCGTGCTCCTTTATATACGGGGGCAGGGGGGCACCCTAATACACACAAGTTGATCCTTGAGATCGTTCCTTAGCCATGTGCGGTGCCCCCCTCCACCATATTCCACCTCGGTAATATCGTAGCGGTGCTTAGGCGAAGCCCTGCGTCGGTAGAACATCAAGATCGTCACCACGCCATCGTCTTGTGGAACTCTCTCCCGGAGCTTTGCTGGATCGGAGCCGAGGCGTCACCGAGCTGTACGTGTGTCAAGAACTTCGGGCGCCGAATGTAACGGCGCTGGGATCGGTTGGATCGCGAGGAGAACGTCGACTACTTCCTCTACGTTGTGATTGCTTCCGCTTGGTCTACAAGGGTATGTAGACAACACTCTCCCCTCTCGTTGCTATGCATCACCATGATCTTGCGTGTGCGTAGGAAAATTTTGAAATTACTCGTTCCCCAGCAGTGGCATCCGAGCCTAGATTTTTATGGTTTGATGTTTTGCGAGTAGAACACAAGTGAGTTGTGGACGATACAAGTCATCTGCCTACCAAAGATGTCATACTTTGGTTCAGCGGTATTGTTGGATGAAGTGGCCGGACCGACATTACGTGCGCTTCGCGAGACTGGTTCTACCGCCGTGCTTTGCACAAAGGTGGCTAGCGGTGTCGGTTTCTCCAACTTTAGTTGAATCGAGTGTACTCGCCGGTCCTTGAGAAGGTTAAAACGGAGTCTATTTGTGAAATATCGTTGTGGTTTTGATGCGTGGGTGAGATTGGTTCTTACTTCAGCCCGTAGCAGCCACGTAAAACTTGCAACAACAAAGTAGAGGACGTCTAACTTGTTTTTGAAGGGCATGTTGTGATGTGATATGGCCAAGACATGATGCTATATTTTATTGTATGAGATGATCATGTTTTGTAACGAAGTTATCGGCAATCGCGAGAGCCATATGGTTGTCGCTTTATTGTATGAAATGCAAATGCCACATAATTGCTTTACTTTATCACTAAGCGGTAGCGATAGTCGTAGAAGCAATAGATGGCGTGGCGACAACGATGCTATGATGGAGATCAAGGTGTCGCGCGGTGGCGATGGTGATCATGATGGTGCTTGGAGATGGAATCACAAGCACAAGAAGATGATGGCCATATCATATCACTTATATTGATTGCATGTGATGTTTATCCTTTATGCATCTTATCTTGCTTTGATTGGCGGTAGCATTTTAAGATGATCTCTCACTAAAATTATCAAGTAGTGTTCTCCACGAGTATGCACCGTTGCCAAAGTTAAATCGTGCCCGGACACCACGTGATGATCGGGTGTGATAAGCTCTCGTCCATCTACAACGGGTGCAAGCCAGTTTTGCACACGCAGAATACTCGAGTTATACTTGACGAGCCTAGCATATGCAGATATGGCCTCGAACACGGAGACCGAAAGGTTGGCGTGAATCATATAGTAGATATGATCAACATGAGATGTTCACCATTGAAAACTACTCCATCTCACGTGATGATCGGTTATGGTTTAGTTGATTTGGATCACGTGATCACTTAGATGACTAGAGAGATGCTGTCTAAGTGGGAGTTCTTAAGTAATATGATTAATTGAACTTAAATTTATCATGAACTTAGTACTGATAGTATCTTGCTTATCTATGTTTGTTTGTAGATAGATGGCTCGTCTTTGTTTTTCCGTTGAATTTTAATGCGTTCCTTGAGAAAGCAAAGTTGAAAGATGATGGTAGCAATTACGGATTGGGTCCGTAACTTTGAGATTATCCTCATTGCTGCCGAAGAGAGTTACGTCTGGAAGCACCGCTGGGTGCGAACTGCTTCTTGATGCTGGCGACGGCGTTAAGAGCGTCTGCGAGCAAAGCTGATGACTACTCTATAGTTCGATGTGCCATGCTTTACGGCTTAGAACCGGGTCTTCAACGGCGTTTTGAGCGTCATGGAGCATATGAGATGTTCGGAGTTGAAGTTGATATTCAACAGAATGCGGATTGAGAGATATGAAGTCTCCAATAAGTTCTATAGCTGCAAGATGGAAGAGAATGGGTGCATCGGTGAGCACATACTCGTAATGTGCGGGTATTACAATCACTTGACTCAAGCGGGAGTTAATCTTCCGGATGATTGTGTCATTGACGAATTCTTCAATCACTGCCACCAAGCTACAAAGGCTTCGTGATGAACTATAATATGCAAGGGTTAGTAAAGACTATGCAGAGCTCTTACAATGCTAAAGGCTGCGGAGGTAGAAATCAGAAGGAGCATCAAGTGTTGATGGTCAATAAGACCACTAGTTTCAAGAAGAAAGGCAAAGGGAAGAAGAAGGAACTTCAAGAAGAACAGCAAGCAAGTTCTTTGCTCGGAGAAAAACCCAAGTCTGGACCTAAACACAAATCGAGTGCTTCTCTTGCAAGCGGTAGTCCTTTGAAGCGGAACTGCCCCAAGTATTTGGCGGATAAGAAGGATGGCAAGGTGAACAAAGGTATATGTGATATACATGTTATTGATGTGTACCTTATTAGAGCTCGCAGAGCACTGGGTATTTGATCTTGGTTACATTGCTAATATTTGCAACTCGAAGCAGGGACTACGGATTAGCGAACAACGGCAAAGGGCGAGGTGACGATCGCGTGGGAAATGGTTCCAAAGTCGATGTGATCGCGGTCGACACGCTACCTCTACATCTACCTTGAGATTAGTTTTAGACCTAAATAATTGTTATTTGGTGCCGCGTTGAGCATGAACATTATATCTGGATCTTGTTTAATGCGAGACGGTTATTCATTTAAATCGAGAGAATAATGGTTGTTCTATTTATATGAGTAATATCTTTTATGGTCATGCACCATTGAAGAGTGGTCTATTTTAATGAATCTCGATAGTAGTGATACACATATTCATAATGTTGAAGCCAAAAGATGCAGAGTTGATAATGATAGTGCAACTTATTTGTGGCAATCGCCGTTTAGGTCATATCGGTATAAAGCGCATGAAGAAACTCCATCTTGATGGACTTTTGGAGTCACTTGATTATGAATCACTTGCCACTTGCGAACCGTGCCTCATGGGCAAGATGACTAAAACCCGTTCTCGGTACTATGGAGAGAGCAACAGATTTGTTGGAAATCATACATACTGGATGTATGTGGCCCGATGAATGTTGAGGCTCGTGGAGGATATTGTTATTTTCTCACCTTCACAGATGATTTAAGCAGATATGGGTATATCTACTTAATGAAACACAAGTCTGAAACATTTGAAAAGTTCAAAGAATTTCAGAGTGAAGTTGAAAATCATCTTAATAAGAAAATAAAATTTCTACGATCTGATCGTGGAGGTGAATATTTGAGTTACGAGTTTGGTCTACATTTGAAACAATGCGGAATAGTTTAGCAACTCACGCCACCGGAACACCACAACGTAATGGTGTGTCGAGCGTCGTAATCTTACTTTACTAGATATGGTGCGATCTATGATGTCTCTTACAGATTTACCGCTATCGTTTTGGGGTTATGCTCTTGAGGCGGCCGCATTCACGCTGAATAGAACACCGTCAAAATCCGTTGAGGCGACACCTTATGAACTATGGTTTAGCAAGAAACCAAAGTTGTCGTTTCTTAAAGTTTGGGGATCGCGATGCTTATGTGAAAAAGCTTCAACCTGATAAGCTCGAACCCAAATCGAATGTGTCTTCATAGGATACCCAAAGGAGATAGTTGGGTACACCTTCTATCACAGATCCGAAGGCAAGACATTTGTTGCTAAGAATGGATCCTTTCTAGAGAAGGAGTTTCTCTCGAAAGAAGTGAGTGGGAGGAAAGTAGAACTTGATGAGGTAATGTACCTTCTCCTTATTGGATAGTAGTTTATCACGAAACCGGTTTACTGCGACATCTACACCAAATAGTGAGGAAGTTGATGATGTTGATCATGAAACTTCAGATCAAGTTACTCTAAACCGTAGATCAACGAGTAAGATCCGCACTGAGTGATACGGTAATCCTGTTACGAAATCATGCTACTAGATCATGATGAACCTGCGAACTATGAAGAAGCGATGGTGAGCCCAGATTCCACAAAATGGCTTGAGGCCATGAAATCGAGATGGGATCCATGTATGAAAACAAAGTGTGGACTTTGGTTGACTAGCCCGAGGGTCGGCAAGCAATAGAAAACAAGTAGATCTTCAAGAAGAAGACCGACGCCGACGGTAATATTCTTGTCTACAAAGCTCGACTTATGCAAAGGGTTTCGACAAGTTCAAGGGTTTGACTACGATGAGACCTTCTCACCCGTAGCGATGCTTAAGTCTGTCTCGAATCATGTTAGCAATTGCGCATTTTATGATTATGAAATTTGGCAAATGGATGTAAAAACTGCATTCCTGAATGGATTTCTGGAAGAAGAGTTGTATATGATGCAACCAAAAGGTTTTATCGATCCAAAGGGAGCTAACAAAGTGTGCAAGCTCCAGCGATCCATTTATGGACTGGTGCAAGCATCTCGGAGTTGGAATAAACGCTTTGATAGTGTGATCAAAGCATTTGGGTTTATCTGAGACTTTTGGAGAAGCTCAGATTTACAAGAAAGTGAGTGGGACCTCTGTAGCATTTACGATATTATATGTAGATGACATATTACTAATTGGAAATGATATAGAATTTCTGGATAGCATAAAGGGTACTTGAATAAGAGTTTTTCAATGAAGGACCTCGGTGAAGCTGCTTACATATTGGGCATCAAAATCTATAGAGATAGATCAAGGCGCTTAATTGGACTTTCACAAAGCACATACCTTGACAAAATTTTGAAGAAGTTCAAAATGGATCAAGCAAAGAAAGGGTTCTTGCACGTGCTACAAGGTGTGAAGTTGAGTAAGACTCAATGCCCGACCACCGCAGAAGATAGAGAGAAAATGAAAGATGTTCCTATGCTTCACCATAGGCTCTATCATGTATGCAATCTTGTGTACCGACCTGATGTGTGCCTTGCTATAAGCTTAGCAGGAGGTACCAAAGTAATCCAGAGTGGATCCTTTGGACAGCGGTCAAGAACATCTGAAGTACGAAAAGGACTAAGGATATGTTTCTCGTATATGGAGGTGACAAAGAGCTCATCGTGGCAGTTACGTTGATGCAAGCTTTGACACCGATCCGGACGATTCTAAATCGCAAACCGGATCGTATTTACACTAAGCGGAGGAGCTGTCGGTTGGTGCAGTTCTAAACAAAGCGTCGTGGCGGGATCTACATGTGAAGCGGAGTACATAGCAGCTTCGGGCAGCTAATGAAGGAGTGCGGATGAAGGAGTTCATATCCGATCTAGGTGTCATACCTAGTGCATCGGGTCAATGAAAATCTTTTGTGACAATCTTGGAGCAATTGCTTTAGCGAAGGAATCCAAATTTCACAAGAGAACCAAACACATCAAGAGACGCTTCAATTCCATCCGGGACTTGGTCCAGGTGGGAGACATAGAGATTTGCAAGATACATACGGATCTGAATGTAGCAGACCCGTTGACTAAGCCTCTTCCACGAGCAAAACATGATCAACACCAAGACTCCATGGGTGTTAGAATCATTACTATGTAATCTAGATTATTGACTCTAGTGCAAGTGGGAGACTGAAGGAATTATGCCCTAGAGGCAATAATAAAGTTATTATTTATTTCCTTATTTCATGATAAATGTTTATTATTCATGCTAGAATTGTATTAACTGGAAACATAATACATGTGTGAATACTTAGACAAACAGAGTGTCACTAGTATGCCTCTACTAGACTAGCTTGTTAATCAAAGATGGTTAAGTTTCCTAACCATAGACAAAGGAGTTGTCATTTTTAACAAGGTCACATCATTAGTTCAATGATCTAATTGACATGACCCATTCCATTAGCTTAGCACCCGATCGTTTAGTATGTTGCTATTGCTTTTATCCATGACTTATACATGTTCCTATAACTATGAGATTATGCAACTCCGTTCTTCGGAGGAACACTTTGGGTACTACCAAGCGTCTGGCGTAATCGGGTGATTATAAAGGAGTACTACAGGTGTCTCCAAAGGCGGATGTTGGGTTGGCGTATTTGAGATTAGGATTTGTCACTCCGATTGTCGGAGAGGTATCTCTGGGCCCTCTCGGTAATGCACATCACTTAAGCCTTGCAAGCATTACAACTAATGAGTTAGTTGTGAGATGATGTATTACGAGCGAGTAAAGAGACTTGCCGTAACGAGATTGAACTAGGTATTGGATACCGACGATCGAATCTCGGGCAAGTAACATACCGATGACAAAGGAACAACGTATGTTGTTATGCGGTCTGACCGATAAAGATCTTCGTAGAATATGTAGGAACCAATATGGGCATCCGGTCCGCTATTGGTTATTGACGGAGGCGTGTCTCGGTCATGTCTACATTGTTCTCGAACCGTAGGGTCCGCACGCTTAAGGTTTCGATGGCGGTTATATTATGAGTTTGTGTATTTTGATGTACCGAAGGAGTTCGAGTCCGGATGTGATCACGGACACGACGAGGAGTCTCGGAATGGTCGAGACATAAAGATTGATATATTGGGCGGCTATATTCGAACATCGGAATGGTTCGAGTGGTTTCGGATAATACGGAGTGCCGGGAGGGTTACCGAACCCCGGGAAGTAATGGGCCTTAATGGGCCACGAGGGAGAGAGGGCTGCGCCAGGAGGTGGCGCCCCCTGAGGAGTCCGAATGGACAAGGAGGGAGGCGCCCCCTTTCCTCTCCTCTCCTCTCCTTCCTTCCCCTTCCTCCTTCCTAGTTGGACTAGGAAAGGGAGTCCTACTCCCACTAGGAGGAGGACTCCCCCTCCTGGCGCGCCACTCTAGGGCCGCCGCCCTCCCCTTGCTCCTTTATATATGGGGGCAGGGGGCACCCTAAGACACACAAGTTGATCCTTGAGATCGTTCCTTAGCCGTGTCGGTGCCCCCTCCACCATATTCCACCTCGGTAATATCGTGGCGGTGCTTAGGCGAAGCCTGCGTCGGTAGAACATCAAGATCGTCCTGCACGCCGTCGTCTTGTGGAACTCTCTCCCCGAGCTTTCTTTGGATCGGAGCCCGAGGAGCGTCACCGAGCTGTCGTGTGTCAAGAACTTCGGAGGCGCCGAGTAACAGTCTTGGGATCGGTTGGATCGCGAGGAGAATGTACGACTACTTCCTCTACGTTGTGATTGCTTCCGCTTCGGTCTACAAGGGTATGTAGACAACACTCTCCCCTCTTGTTGCTATGCATCACCATGATCTTGCGTGTGCGTAGGAAAATTTTGAAATTACTACGTTCCCCAACACCTGGAGCGCGTCGTTGTGGTAATGTTCTTTCTTTTTGCTTGATTCGCGGCGGGTCGGCGCACCCACAGGGTGTAGCCCTCGAGGCCCGGGCCAGCTGCGGAGCATCCGGGTCGGGTCTTATATGCGTCTGTGATTTCTACTAATACTTTCTCCAT
The DNA here is from genome assembly GCA_021437245.1 of Aegilops speltoides. Lineage (NCBI taxonomy): Eukaryota > Viridiplantae > Streptophyta > Magnoliopsida > Poales > Poaceae > Aegilops > Aegilops speltoides. The sequence continues at coordinate 462,507,822 of CM038147.1, read as the reverse complement.
GCAACATCTAGATGGCCCACGAGTCGGGACACACAACTGGCTGCTAGAGAAATACCGCGCCGTCAAGGCACAGCTCGCCCCCAAGGAGGAGGCGCTACATCTGGCTGAAGGTGCGTCTTGGATGCTTCTAGTGGGGGCGCTGATGTGCCCCCACTGGTTGTAGCCCTCGGGATTCAGGTCGATTGCGAAGCAGTTGGGTCGAATCTTAAGGCGTATTTCTTCCATCCAACGGCTGACTTGAAGCTTTTGCCCTGCAGCCACCGCGACCGAGATGCCGGGTCTCCAAACTCGGCTAGCCGAAGCCGGCCAGCAGCGTGACCAAGCCACCACTGACAACTGCGAGATCCGGGCCGAGGTGGAGCGACTGAAGGCGGAGGCCGTCAAGGTGTCAATGGCTCGTCGGGCGAAGCTGGGCTGGCTAGCAGACATGCACGGGAAGGGGATAGCCGACAAGGACACCGAGCTAAAAGAGGCCGTTGAGAAGAGAATCGGGCTCAAGAAGGAGCTTGAGGACTGCAGCCGTGCATGGGCCCTGGAGCGAAACGATATGTTGTGTAAGGCGCGGCATCTCGACGAAGTCCTTCTCTATAAGTATCTATATTACTATCCTGTCGACCTATGAGCTGGCCCAACTTTTGCATATCTAACCGATTCCTTTGTTTCGTGCACCAGGGGCCATCCTGAAGATGTAGGAGGCGGCAGATGCGGCCGTGCATCAATCCAGGCGATGATGGGGAACGTTGCATGGGAAACAAAAATAATTCCTATGCTCACCACGATCGATCTAGGAGATGAACATCTATGAGAGGAGATATTGCATCTACATACCCTTGTAGATCACTAAGCGGAAGCGTTAAGAAATTCGGTTGATATAGTTGAACGTCTTCATGATCCGTCCCACGAACTCCTGATCCAAGTGCCGAACGGACGACACCTCCGCGTTCAACACACGTACAGTTTGATGAAGCCTTCACCTCCTCGATCCAGCAAGCAAGGATGAAGTAGTAGCTCGAGTTCCTGGCAGCATGACGGCGTGGTGGTGGTGGTGGTGGAGGAATCCCAGCAGGGCTTCGCCAAGCTAAACGGAGAGGAACAAAAACTATGAGGGAGAGGAAGGGCAGCATTATGGCACGAATATGTGCGGCTGCCCTCACTGTCCTCATCTATATATAGGGGGAAGGGAGGAGGGGGCACCCCTAGGGTTTCCCGTAGGGGGCAGTGTCCATAGATGGGGGCGCCTAGGGATTGGGTGCCCCCCAAGCCAGGGGGAGGCGGCCCTAGGGGGGACGCACCACGTCTCCTAGTGATTGTGGGTTGAGGTGCGCTCCCTCCCCTTGGCCCATGAGCCCCCCTCCCCCCAACACTTGCCGAGGCCCCCGAAACCCCTTTCGGTTCTCCTAGTCATAACCCGGTACCCCCGGAACACTTCCGGACTCTGATTCCCTTCGTCCTATATATCAATCTTCACCTCCGGACCATTCTAGAGTTCCTCGTCAGGTCCGGGCACTACAAAAAAAAGACACATCCATGACATTTTGGGCCGAACGAAATTTTTTCTGTCATACATATGACACTTCTATGACGATAATTGTGACAAAACCCGGTATCATCATAGATGTGGTGGGCTCCTACTTCTATGACAAAAAATCATGATAGAAAATGGGCTTTTCGTCCTGGGCGGGCCGGAGACGCAGCTGCATGACATTCTTTGGGTCGTCCATGACGGAAAAACCGTGGTAGAAGCGAGGGGGAGGAAAATTTCGGGGAGTTGCCGGTTATAGTGGGAGGTTGGGGGCAGAGCGATGCACATTTCTCTCGTCGCTTTGCAGCGTGTGTGCGGCGTTAACTCTAATCAAACCGAAGCGAGGCGTTGGGCTCTAATCGAACCCGGCGATTGCCCGCGAGCTATCGTTCTTGAACCGGCGATCGATCGATGGTGTTAATCGAACCCGATGGGCGATTCGCCGCTCTCTGCTGCTAATCAAGCCGATCGATTGGATGAGCGATGGCGTTGCGGGGGGTTGGATGAGCGATGGCGGTGGCGTTGCCTCTGGATGAACAGGAACCCATGGTGTGGAGGGCTGGATGAGCAGTAGACATTGGAGGGGTGGCCGTGGAGGGGTGGTTGAGCAGGACCCGTGGTGTGGAGGGCTGGATGAGCAGTGACGGTGGAGGGTGCCCGTGGAGGGTGGTTGAGCATGGCGGTGGAGGGGTGCCCGTGGAGGGTGGTTGAGCAAGAGGCGGTGGAGTGGCGCGGTGGAAGCTGGATGAGCAGGGGCCCGTGGAGGTGGAGGAGGTCGACGGTAGCCCGTGGAGGTGGAGGAGGTCGACGGTAGCCCGTGGAGGCCGGAGGAGGTCGACGGTGGAGATGAACAGGTATCCGTGGAGTCCGTTTTGCGATGCGCCACACCCTCCCCTGTTTTGACCGTGGCGCTCCAACACAAGTCCGTTTAAATCCGTTTTGCGATCGCCACACCCTCCCGATCAACAGGACCCCGTTTCGACCGTAGGTCCGTTTCGTTCGTTTTGCGGTACGCCACACCCCTCCCGATCAACAGGACCCCTGTTTCGACCGTAGGAGGTCCGTTTCCTCCATTTTGCGGTACGTCACACCCCTCCCGATCAGTAGGACCCCCGTTTCGACCGTAGGAGGTCCGTTTCATCCGTTTTGCGGTACGCCACACCCCTCCCGATCAACAGGACCCCCGTTTCGACCGTAGGAGGTCCGTTTCCTCCGTTCTGCGGTACGCCAGGCCTCGTTTCCATCGCTTGTTCCGTCCAAGCTGGTTGGCTCCCACGCGTTCCGTTGCCTCCCGATGAACACGACGCATTCCGTTGCCTCCCCATGAACACGATGCATTCCGTTGCCTCCCCATGAACACGACGCATTCCGTTGCCTCCCCATGAACACGAGCCCTGCGCCGTGCGTATCTTGCGACTAGGCGTTCGAGACCCGCCAGATGTACACATACGTGGCGTATTTTCTTTCTTGCACCACGGCGGCAGATGCGTGCGTGTACATGCTACGTCGCGGCGCTTCTACTACGACATGTGCGTGCCTCTACAACGACCAGTATGTACGTACACGTTCGCGACCAGAATGACAGCGCTATATGCGCTTGACCGGTGGGTCCCGTATCGGGCACTTCCTTGCATGCAAAGATGTAGCTGGCGGGTCCCAGCGGCTTAGAAGCGAATCGTTTTTACTGGACACACTTCCTTGCGTGGGAAGATGTAGCTGGTGGGTCCCAGCGATCGAGGGCAAATCGTTTTTTCGCGAACGCACTTCCTTGCGTATGGCGGCGTGCTGGTGGGTCCCAGCACTTTCGAAAACGTTTTTTCGCGAAATATGGTGGCCCGTCCGGTGGGTCCCCGCTGTCGGTGGAGGAATAATTATTTTGCGGCGTAATAAGGAGGCACTTCCTTGTCGCGGCGTGGACCCGGTATCGACCTCTCCACGTCTGATCCACGTCCGATGGAAGCCATTCCTTGACCACGTTGACCACGCCGCGCCAAGAGCACCAGGCGGTGGGCGATGGCGAGGCCTAGGAAGGGGCGACGGGAGCCGGGAAGACGCGACAGTGGAAGCCAGCGCCGAGAGGAGTATGAGGTTCCTTTGGTTGGCTGCGGTGTGAGGCTGCCGTCGCCACGAGGCCTAGCCAGCGTGGGAATAGTAGGGGCGGTGAGGCCTCCGCGGCTTTATCCGACCACGGGAGGCGGGAGCATGCGGCACAACCGACGCTGCTTTGGTAATTTGGAGCAAGAAGACCAGAGGTTGAAGAAGCACTACGGCGGTGGATGGACATCGTCACGGTCCTTTGGAGCTAGAATCGTTTATATTGACTAAGTTGACAAAGCCCTCCGTCCCGTCAACTTAGTAGGCCCTAAGTCAGCCTCCCACCAAGGTGGGTTCCAGCTAGGCTGGGGGTATTCACTTTTTGTGCGTAATAAGGAGGCACTTCCGGTGGGTCGAGTTGACGGCGAGGAGCGTTTTTTCGCGAAATACGGTGGTCCGTCGGGTAGGTCCCAGCAGTCAGGGGCAAACGTTTTTTTTTGCGAAATACTGGTGGCCCGTCCGGTGGGTCCCTGCTGTCAGGTGGAGGAATAATTATTTTCCGCGTAATAAGGAGGCACTTCCTTGTGGCTGCCATGGACCCAGCTGTCAGGCTCTCCACGTACAGTATTCTTCCGATGGAATTCGGTCATTGACCACATTGACCACGCCGCGCCGAGAGCACCACGGCGGTGGACGATGGCGAGGCCTAGGAAGGGGCGGCGGAGCCCGGGAAGACGCGGCAGTGGATGCCCACGCGGAGAGAAGTACGAGGGTTCATTGGTTGGGCTGCGCCGCCGCCGCCCTTGAGAATAACGGGGTGTGGGTGAGTGGAGGGAGGGATGGCCTGGCCAGTGGTGGGAGTAGTATGGGGAAGGTGAGGCCTCACGGGCAACCTGACCCGACCACGGAGGCGTAGCGAAGCGGCACGAACGGCGCTGCTTTTGGCGGCTGGAGCAAGAAGACGAGAGGTTGAAGAAGCACTACGGCCATTGAATGGACATCGTACGGTCAGTCAAGCTAGAATCGTGCATATTGACTAAGATGACAAAGCCCTTTGTCCCCGTCAACTTAGTAGGCCCACTATACTGGGTCCCAGCTAGCAGGGGGTATTCTTTTTTTTGGGCGTAATAAGGAGGCACTTCCTTGCGTGCGAAGATATATCTGGTGGGTCCAAGCCGCCGGTAGTGATAGCGTTTTAAAAAATCTGAGGGCCCTTCGGTGGGTCCTAGATGTCAGGTGGAGGAATCATTATTTTGCGCGTAATAAGGAGGCATTTCCTTGCGTGCGGCCGTGGACCCAGCTGTCAGCCTCTCCACGTACAATCCACTTCCGATGGATGTCGTTCATTGAGCACGTTGACCAGGCCGCGCCGAGAGCACCAGGGAAGTGGACGACGGCGAGGCCTAGGAAGGGAACGACACGGAGCCGGAATACTCGGCGATTATTTCCCACGGAGGATCACGAGGTTTTTGGTTAAATGCTGTCGTCGGGAGAATAACAACATGTGTGGGACTAAGGGTGAGTAGAGGATAGCTAGGCCAGCGATGGGAGTGCGGTGGGGCGGTGAGGCTCTGCTTGTAGCACACCGACCCATGGAGAGGAGGGAGCGAGCAGTCCTGCGGCGCTTGTTTGAGCGGATGGAGCGGGAAGAGCGAGATTGAAGAAGCACGACGGCCGTTGGATGGACATCCAACGATTATCTGAACCATCTGTGGAAAGCCTCAAATCTGTGGAAAACAGCATACAACCCATCGCCATTATTTGAAATAGTTTACAGCCCATTTGCTAATTCTTACGGGTTTTTGGAGCCCATATTAGTTTTGTTAGCATTACAGCCCATATTGTGGCCACGGTTAAAAATTATCTGAAATTTTGCATATGTCGGTGCGGTCTGAACTGTTTTTAATCCCGAAATTTCGAGTCACATTCAGACTGATTTTAAAAATAAATGTATGTCAATCTAAAATCCAATAAATTATCCACGCATAAAAATCAATGCAATTTAAAATCTCGAAATGAAAAAAAAGATATTTGAAACTAATTGCCGGTTTGATGTGTTTTAAAAATGTACAGCCCATTTCTCATTACTAATAGGCCATTTTCTCGGCCAGCCGAATGAAGCTCTCCTCGTCTAGCCCAACAGGCCTGATAAAGTGACTTACTTGACAAATCACAAAAAACTGGGCTAGCCATTTTCAAAAAGAAAAAACTACTGGGCTGGTCTGTGGTAAACATAAAAGAAAAGGCTGTCTAGACAGGCCAGAGTGTCCAACACAGCCCAGTTGACACCCTGCTTCCGTCTCAAAAACATATTAGATAAATGCCACTCCAATTATGGAGATTCATAAAAATGCCACTACAATTTCCAAACTTTGAAAAATGCCACTGCAATTTTTGCAAACTTTGAAAAACGCCACTGCAGTTTGCAAACTTTGAAAAACGCCACTCCAGACTTCAAAAAATGCCACTAGAAATGGCATGAAATGGCATTTTCAAAGTTTGAAATTGCGTTGGCATTTCTGGAGGCATTTATCAAATTAACCCAAAACAAAAATAATGGGCGAGCTCTTTGGGTCCACGGTGTCACCCGCTCGTTGTACAATTCTCTCGTTCTTGACAATGGCATGGGACCCGGATGTCGAGAAATCCACTAGGAGGAGCCATTTTTATGGGATAATTAGATTTATGCCCCTAGTTGTGTCCCACTCGTCTGTTTTACCCTAATTCCCAAAAGTCACGGTTACATCCAAGTCACTTTGCTCCTCTTATGCTTTTGCCCTTTGACCGTTTGACCGTCAGTTTGAAAACTTCATAACTAATTCATACTAAATCAGAAAAATGCAAATAAGATACCAAAATGTTCAGAAAAACATCACCTATATGTGAGTGTCATTTGCATTCATGAAAATAGTGTTTGAAAGTGCCCAACTAAGTTTTAGCTCTTATGCTACCACCATGAATAGCAAAATCTAAAAAAGTTCAAAAAAATTCAAAAAAAATTTGGTGGCAAAGAACGACAAATGTTTTAATTGCCTGCCAAGTTTCATCAGGGAATAACATTCATGGAAGTCGTGGCAAAAAAATAATCTATTTTGGAGCGCTGATTGTTTTTTTTTTGCGGCGGCACCCACGAATGTTATTCCCTGATGAAACTTGGCAGGCACTTTAAACATTTTTCATTCTTTGCCACCAATTTTTTTTTTGATTTTTTTTGAACTTTTTTGGATTTTACTATTCATGGTGGCAAAAGAGCTAAAACTCGGTTGGGCACTTTCCAACACTTTTTTCATGAATGCAAATGACACTCACATATAGGTGATGTTTTTCTGAACATTTTGGTAGCTTATATGCATTTTTCTGATTTAGTATGAATTAGTTATGAAGTTTTCAAAATGACGGTCAAACGGTCAAAAGGCAAAAGCATAAGAGGAGCAAAGTGACTTGGACAGAACCGGTGACTTTTGGGAATTAGGGGTAAAACAGACGAGTGTGACACAACTAGGGGCATAAATCTAATTATCCTTTTTTTATTGGCTTGAAATAAGGAGGCACTTGCTTGCGTACTGCCATGACCTTGGCGGGTCCCTGCTGTCATCCTCTCCACGTACAATCATCTCCTGATTGTGTACGCGTCAACTTGCTAGGCCCACAAGTCAGCTTCTAAACCCGTGGAGGACAAATACAACCCATTTAAAAAAATAACAGCCCATTCCATACGTTCAAGCGGAAAGTTCAACATTGAGCAAAATGTGTCCGATCCACATATAAGTCTTGAACTTCCACGTTGACAACCATCATAGTCAAGTTAACTATCTAGTCCCACTAGACAAGTACTAACTTACTCTTAGCTAACTAGACGATGCCGGCGGTACACGCTAAACGCCGGCACCGGCGTCATGCGCCTCGCCTCGGACTTGCCAGAGGTGCATAAGGCACGTTGCTCGTGCGCGTTGGCCCTTTCCATGCCGCCGTGGTCCACCGAAGCTTCGGCTTCCAAGCGGGAAACCCACTTGATGAGCCTCCAGGGCTATTTGCCGGGCGCCGGCCTCCACGTAGTCGGCCTAGTTGCGGGCGCTCTGCTCGCGACTCAGAGCATCGGTGCGCTGCTGCTCCATGTCCCGCTGGCGGCGCAAATCGGCGTTACGCTGCTCCTCCAGCGGCGGCGCTCAACAACTCCTGCTCCTCCGCCATGCGGTCGCGCTCCAACAACTCCTCGATCTGCGCATTGCCATCTAAAGACAGATAGAATGCCTCCTCCCTCCGTCTGCCTTCCGGTGAAAAACCGAACACTAGTTCCGGCGGTGACCGCCTCCGGCATCGCCTACCGCGGACGGGCGGGGGCATGGCGGACGTGGCAAGCGACGTCGGGCTGGTGGGGGCTTATGAGGATATGGTGAGTTGGGTCACGGTGGCACTGGAGAATGCCGGGAAATAGTACTTATTGGGGAAGGTAGCGACGGTCATCGAATTCAATGCATAATGGCTTAGCGCGCCCGACTTGCCGTGGAAAACTAGGGAAACTGAAATTATGATCGTGCCGTCCGTCCGTCTCGGGTCGCGCCGCCGCATGGCGGTCAAACGAGTGCACTCGAATCATCTCCTTCTTGTCAATAATGATTGCACGGATTTAAAAAGCCCGCAACATTTAAAGCGTATCTTTTTTCGCATCGATTAGCTGCCTTAATTACGGCCGGCTGCATGCGAGCACTCGAAATCGCTTCAGAGCGATGCGAAGCAGCATGCAACGAGTCGCAGCCGAGGGCACGCATGCAGCCACTTAAATCGCTGGAATTAATTAGGGTTAAACTTCTGCATGCCGTTAATTATTGAGATGCCTTGGTCTTGCTGCTTTGCTCATGGGACTAATAAACCCGGACGGACGGAGTACCTTGGTTGGTGAGAGGTTTGAATTAAGCCCTGCAAACAGGAAAGGAGGTACTAGTACGTGCATGATCCGCTATTTATTCGTGTAGGATCGAGTAGGTCGTTTCTTGAATTGAGCCATGCAAACCGGAAAGGAGGTAGTACGTGCGTGATACACTATTTATCCGTGTAGGATCGATAGTGTAGCTTGTCAGTTTCTTCAGAGGTAGGCATTTTTATCCGTGTAGGATCAATAGTGTAGCTTGTCAGTTTCTTCAGAGGTAGGCATTTTTATTCAAAAAACTGCCACTTCGCATCTTGCGTCGCAAATAAAACTGCCAAGTGCGCATTTGTAGGCTAGCTAGTGATTGATCAGTAACTTGTAAACACTGAGCGAACAGAAATAAGTAACTGTTAATGCATCTCAATGATTCACAGATCATATACAAAATATGTAGCTCCAAAAGCAAAGATTAGCCACTTTGGATCTTGCGTCGCAACTAAAACTAAGTAGTACGATTCCCATACATAAGATCAACATGTTAATGCATCTCAATGATTCACAGATCATATACAAATATGTAGCTCCAAAAGCAAAGATCTAGAAAAAACATCTGTTCTTCCTACTAACATTGATGATTCTCTTGGCCAACATTCAGTACAGACTGAAAGACAAATTTGTTTGTGAAGTCTGCAATTCCTCTTGCAAACGTAAGTGGTTTCACCAATATCTGGAACCATGAGAATGAACCACACATGATGGAGGAACATCCACTGCAATATGATTTGGTCTTCTCTCGATCACACCGCGAGACTATTTTCGGAATACAAACTTTAACTTAGGGAAAATGATGCCCATTGTATAATCAGACCAAAGCAATGAAGCACCAAGTGTTGGCCAGTAAATAGTACAGTACTATTTTTCTGCAGTCCATGAAGTGACTATCCAATCTTTGTGTCTATTTTCAAATGGCACTGCATGCAGTGACTATACTATTCTCTTGTGCAGTTCAACCAAAATTGTGGACGCTTTGTTTGTTTGCCAAATAGCAATGGGCAGACATCTCTGTCCGCACAAATATCAAGCAGCTAGTAAACATATACCACACCATGTTCGCAGTGATGGAAGAGGTGAAATCGATACAACCGAAATTGAGCATCCAATCATTGAATCTTGTCCTGCACCTCCAATGTACGTCCACCCTGCCAATAAATTCACATGCAAACCAAATGACAGTACAAAAAGAGTAGCAAGATAGTAGCAAACCATGTACCTTCGTAATGAACAGCTCATAGTGCCACCAATTGGATATAAAGGTTTGGAAAAAACATGCTCCTAATGTTGAACCAGTTGGACTTTTTGTGCAGCTCCACTAAAATCGAGCATCCTTGTTTGCATAGATATTGAAAGTGTGATTACTATAAAAGTGGCACTAGTTGAAGCATAGACTCACAAATATAAGCATTCCAATTTCTTAATGGGAAAAGGTAGCAAGACTGTTTCTAACCACTGTTTGAAGGAATAAATAAAGCACCGGTGGTGATGTCGAGAAGGCATACATAGTTTTTTAGAAAAATCGAGCCATTCCTGACCTTTCCTCTTCTTTTAAGCAAATTTTGTGCAGTTCTACTAAAATAAAATGCCATCACCGCCTTGAAAATTTAGTTACACTGTACAAAAGGAAATGACTTAACATTACATCATGATGTCGGGTATGTAGTAGACAGGCATTAGAGACAAACATACATACCTCCTCCGATAACATAATGAACATTAATTTTAACAAAGGTGTGACTAGCTTTACTGGGATAATTTGAGTGAACTCTACACCCTTTGTTCCTTAATATAAGACGTTTTCGCGGTTCAATTTAAAGTACCCAAACGTCTAGTATTTAGAAAAACAGGTAGTAGTTTTCTTGAGCACATATCTAGGAAAGCTTGCCACACTTTATTTATGTACATACGCTAATGCAACACCATTCGAATACTACAAATATACACTAATCCAGTGGCTAGTGCAATAGTAGAGTAGTTAGTTTATTACAAGGTACAGTACAATGGTTTTACTGAACAGATTTCAATAAACTCTAGCACTGGAAGGTTTCTATAAGAATTAACAATACAAAATGTAAAGGTAACAAGTTTCAGCATTGGCATACTAGCTGTGCATGAGCATTAAACCAAATACAAAAGGCTGAAGGTAACTATCATTATTAACTAATGACAGTACAAAAAATTGCAAACCATGCACCTCCAAGGTAAATATCATTTCAAAATCGGGGGGACCTTAAAAGTTGCTATCCCAATCTTGATAATCGATCAAACATAAAAACTTGATCTTTCCTCTTGATAATCAAGAGAACAGCCGGAGGAGGAGGTGCCCACTCTTGACCTTTCCTCTTTTCTTCATAATTGTCTGTGCAGTTTAACCAAAATAAAATGACATCAGCGCCTTGGCATTTTGGTGGCATTGTACAAAAAAATTAACTTATCTCATGAAAGTGAGGTATGTAATCCATAAGCATTAACATTGCAAAAATCTGAAGGTAGTAACAAGTTTCATCGTTGGTATATTGGCTGTGCAACAACATTAGAATGTCTTAGCTGAAAAATCTTTAATACATCCATAATCAACAGCTAACACTGAAATGATCTAGTGACATTAAATGGCACTGCTTAAATTTATCTGTGGCATTAGACTGAGAGCGACATTAGTTAAATGTGGCATCACTTTAGCAGTAGCATTGCTTGACTTGACTGCTGGCGTTATACTAATAGCAACAAAAGTGGCAATAAGAGCATGGGAGGCCCATTCGGACAGTGGGCGCACCAGTATGATGTACCTCCACGGACGCATAGTGGTGAGGGAGGTATGGTTGCCCAGAGCAACAAATATCCAGCCAGCATATGTGGATTACGTCCCATTTTTGTTCTCTTTAGCCACCTTTTTCCTATGTGAGGACAACAAACCGATCGACTTGGTCATTCTCTATTGCATTGTCATGCCTTTCTACCCTTCTTCAACCAAGAGACACGAGACTCGTTCCTTAGCTACTGATTTTCCCCTTTTCAACCTAGATGCGGGTTCGATGCCTACTCTCTTGGACAGTACAGTCTACCTTCCTTTCCTTATTCAACCCAGACATGCATTAGTCTGCATGAAGTAGGGTTTCCTTTAATAGTGCAAATTATGGTTTTTGTCTGCGTGGCCAGCAGAGCAGAGGATATCAAATAGGGAAGATGGTGGAGTGGAAAAAGATCCACATGCAACGACGTGCCAGATGGGGCAATATAACAAGGGTATGGTTCGAAAAGAGGTAGCATACCTGAGGGTCGGCGGGAAGTGGCTTCGCTCGTGGTCGTCGTCCTCCATACACACTACGGCAGCGATCCCACGCGGGCGCTAGGTCTGAGAGGATGGCCTTGTCGTCAGTGCGTGACCTCGCTCACCGACGACGAGTGCGTCAATGCTGCACGTCCTTTTCTTCCCCGGCGGATCTGTGACCACCGGTGAGGAGGGAGAGAGGGGCCGTCTTTTTTAGATCTGGAGAGAGGGTGGTAGTGTGAGAAACAAGTGGGCAGCCCTTGGCAAGAAAGCGCTGAAGCTCCAGCCTATATATCTTCTTTATACTACTAATCTTTGGAGGTGGAGTAGTGGTAGAGTAGTTTATATTTTCTCTGCGTCTGATACCGATTAGTCGTGCTTCAAAACTGAATGGCGCGCCATTAAAAAAATAAAGGCCGATAACTAATGCGGCACCTCGGGCCAACGCGGCCAGATCGCATTTTGCACGAGAAATTACGCACCATGTCTCGTTGACATGTGGTCCCGTTCCACATACCAGTGAGACGACGGCGAGTAGTAGGAGTATTTCCGAACCGACGTGTAGGCCGGGGCGCCCCTTCGTGAACCGTGGCAAACTGGCAACCGTCCACCGACTCTTCGCCTTTCCCTCTCGATTTGGAAATGCTATCGCACGCTCTTCCTCTCCCTCCTCCATTTTCCTTCAGCCCTTCACGCTTTCTTCTGCCATTGTTCGATCGTCTTCTCCATGGAGGGAACAGGACGGAAACGACCCCGTTATTCTTGCCCCGATCTAAAAGATGACGTGGTGGAGGAACTCATTGATCGGTGCGACGTCATCACCTCGGCTAGCATGGCAGGTTCGTTCAAGCCCATTCTCGACTCAACTAACAACATCATTACAAGGAACCCAAGAGTCAAGGAGCGGTTTAATCTCCCCTATCTTCTTTGCCGTGACCCTGATGACTGGCGCCGTCACGACGGAGGCCTCACCCTGTGCAAGTTGATGCTGCTTGATAATGATACATATGATGTTAAGATGCCATTGCTTGAGGGCAAGGCTTGGGTAGGCGTAAATGGAGATTGGGTTGTTTACATTGGGTCCAACTGCGAGTGGGAACTTGTGAATGTGTACACTCGTGACTGGGTTCCACTTCCAAAAATCTCAGCTGACTGCCCAAAGGTTGAGCACACCGGTATTGTACGCACGTTCAAATACAGTCATGGTGACTGTCTTCTATGGAAGATAGCAATTTATCGAGTCCCCAACCGCTCTTGGAATTACAACAACTATGAAGTTGTTGCTATCTTCGACAAGCTTATTGCCGTCGTCAGTGGTTTGACTGGATGGATATTGCTCAAAAATCAGTTTACGTACGGATGAGTCTTGTGATGCAATTGAATCTGAGGGCCTTGTGTTTGCTGCCACCACTCGTGGCAATTGTTTTTGCATAGCATCCTCGTTGTTTGATGCGTTTGTCTTCCACCATAATTATAATTGTTTCATCCACATGCATGCGGGTTAGCAAGGCTGGTCATAGTGGGGAGTAACTTAGACTAGTAACATGCATATGTTACTAGTTTATGTTACTACCTCTATAGTGCATAGTATCTTAGATTAGTATCATAGGTGGTCTCTTTTATTGCCATGCATGATTCATAGTAGCATCACATTTATTATGTTACGGTATCTGCCTATGTTACTATAACCATCTCTCTCTTTCTTAATTGCCTGCCACATAAGCATGTTTGCGAGTCCCAAGTGCATGATACTACTTATGTTACCCCCACTATGGCTAGCCTTACTAATTAAACTTCTTGTGTTTCCAAGGTCCTGTGAACATTCCACCACCTATACTTGAAGATTTTTATAACCAAGGGGGAGATGATGATGGTGATGAACACGAGCATGAGGACGAGCAGCGCCCATATACTATTTGGCCCTGGCAACTAATTCCGATGGATCACCTCTTCTCGTGTGTATACAGCCCACTGATGATGTTACTGCTAAGGAAGCAGGTGTAGTCTCCCATGGTCGCACTCTCCGGACCTATTCCAACACCCGTTGCATGGTATTCGGGATGGATACTAGCGTGCTAGCGCCAACTCCTTCTCCCTGGTACAAAATTGATAGTCTTGGAGTGAGGGAGTCCTGGACTAGGGGGTGTCCGGATAGCCGAACTATCATCTTTGGCTGGACTCCAAGACTATGAAGATACAAGATTGAAGACTCCGTCTCGTGTCCGAATGGAACTTTCCTTGGTGTGGAAGCCAAGCTTGGCGATACAGATATGAAGATCTCCTACCATTGTAACAGACTCTATGTAACCCTAGCCCTCCCCGGTGTCTATATAAACCGGAGGGTTTTAGTCCGTAGGACGAACAACAATCATACCATAGGCTAGCTTCTAGGGTTTAGCCTCCTTGATCTCGTGGTAGATCTACTCTTGTACTACCCATATCATCAATATTAATCAAGCAGAGTAGGGTTTTACCTCCACCGAGAGGGCCGAACACAGGTAAAACATCGTGTCCCTTGTCTCCTGTTACCATCCGCCTAGACGCACAGTTCGGGACCCCCTACCTGATATCCGCCGGTTTTGAAACCGACATTGGTGCTTTCATTGAGAGTTCCTCTGTGTCGTCACCTTTAGGCCCGATGGCTCCTTCGCTCATCAACAACGACACGGTCCAGGGTGAGACTTTTCTCCCCGGACAGATCTTCGTATTCGGCGGCTTTGCACTGCGGGCCAATTCACTTGGCCATCTGGAGCAGATCGAAAGCTACGCCCCTGGCCATCAGGTCATATTTGGGAGTTTGAACTACACGGCTGACGTCCGCGGAGACTTGATCTTCGACGGATTGAGCCACAGACCAAGCGCGCCCGACCGCATCACGATGGGCATGATCTAGCTCTGCTGCGGGACGAGGCCACGGAGGCCGCTGACAAGTGTCGCTCCGACCCTTAGCTCGGAGCCTACTGCGCCGATCGAGGACGGGTGGCTGGACACCGCCTCGGGGGCTGCTACCTCTACGGTGATAGAGCCAAATACCAACCAGGTCCTTTGCGAAGCTCGTGACTCCAATGTGCCGGACTCCTCTCCGGACTCCGAACCTTCCGCCCCCCTGCTAATCAAATCCGATTGGGCGCCGATCATGGAGTTCACCGCTGCGGACATCTTTCAGCACTCGCCCTTTAGCGACATCCTGAATTCACTAAAGTCTCTCTCTTTATCAGGAGAGCCCTGCCGGACTATGGTCAGAAAGGTTGGGACGCGGACAACGAAGAAATTCAACGCCCACCCACCACCCACTTTGTAGCCACTGTCGATGATTTAACCGACATGCTCGACTTTGACTCAAGACATCGACGGTATGGGCGACAATGCGGAGACGACCAAGAACCAGCGCCACAGAGGGCACTAGAAGGCCACCTCAACTCACGATGTATATATGGTGGATACACCTAAAGGAAGCGATAACGAGGAACAACGGGGCGCTGCGAAGGATAATTCCTCGGCAGTCAAAAGCGGCGAGGTAAGCGCCGCTCAAAGTCCCGCCTCGACAAAGCAGCACCCATCTGCACCCAGCCATAGAGCAGGGCGAACTGGTGGACGACGAACATGGCCTCGAGCAACCATCCGAATAGGATAACTTGGATAAACAATACGTCCCCGGCGAAGATAACAGTCCGGACGATCTCACGCCGGACACATCGTTGGAGCAGAAGAACCTCCACAAAAGGCTTGTCGCCACTGCACGTAGTCTGAAGAAGCAGAAACGGAAGCTCAAAACAGCGGAAGACGCACTCAGAATGAGATGGAGCAAAGTACTCAACACCGCAGACAAATACGGCGATTGTCACCAAACAAAGAGCTACCCGAAGCGCAAACTACTGCCCGAATTTGACGAGGAGGCTGTAGAGCCCCCACAATCAAAGAACAAAGAGGCCGCCCGGTCGGATAGACGACCACACAACAAACAGAGCGGCAAATGGTGCCGCACATAAGCCGGCACGCGATCCGCATAAGGATTCACCCCAAAAGGATGGCCCAGTTAGGTCTATCTATGGGCCAAGAAAGCAAGCTCTAGAAATCAATGCAACACGTCGTGTATTCGAACATCACGGCACACCCAAATACAGGGGCGCCGCACACCCTATGTTTCACCGATGAGGTCTTTGGATCATGAATTTCCAGCGAGATTCAAGCCCGTAAACATAGAGGCATCTGACGGAACAACAAACCACGAGTGCGGATTGAGGATTACATCCTACACATACATATGGCTAGAGGAGATGACCTCCACGCCATAAAATACTTACCCTCAAGCTCAAAGGGCCAGCCCGGCATTGGCTCAAAAGCCTCCCGAGAAAATACCATTGGAAGTTGGGAAGAGCTCGAGGGGCGCGTTTGAACAAATTTTCAAGGGACTTATGTCCGCCCTCCGGATGCAGACGATTTAAGTCACATAACTCAACAGCCTGGAGAGTCAGCCCGCAAATTTTGGAACAGGTTCCTCACCAAAAAGAATCAAATAGTCGACTGTCCGGACGCCAAAGCCTTAGCAGCTTCCAAACATAACGTCTGAGACGAATGGCTCGCCAGACACCTCGGCCAGGAAAATCCAAGAACATTGGCCGCATTAACAAGCCTCATGACCCGCTTTTGCGTGGGAGAGGATAGCTGGCTGGCAAGATGCAGTACCAGTGACCCAAGTACGTCCGAAGTCAGGGATGGAAATGGGAAACCACGACGCAACAAGGACCAACGCCGGACTAAGGGAAATAGTCCGAAGAGAACGGCAGTCGACGCCGGATTCAAAAGCTCTCGGCAGAACAACAAAAACTGCCTCTTAAGGACAACAAATGACGAGCAATCCAACCTAAACAAAATCTTGGACAAGATATGCCAAATCCACAAGACGGGAAGCACGCAAACCATACCCACAGAGATTGTTGGATCTTCAAACAGTCCGGCCGACTTAACGCCGAACACAAGGGGCTCGACACACCAAGTGAGGACGATGACGAACCCCACAAGCAGAGCACCGGAAAAAAAGGAATTTCCCATAAGAGGTCAAAACAGTAAACTCGCTTCAAGTGACAATGGGGAAAAATAGAGCGGCGCCCATTGAAATACGCGCCGCACGGTCTACCCCAGCGGAGTCCCAACACTGGTTGTCAAAACCAATCACCTTCGACCATCAGGACTACTCCGGAAGTATCCGAAGCACATGATGGACTGCCTTGATATTAGATCCTATAATCGACGGCCTACAATTTACACAAGTCCTAATGGACGGCGGGAGTGATCTAAACCTGCTATATCAGGACACAATCCGCCGAATGGGGATAGACCCAACCAAAATTCGCCACAGCAACACTTCCTTTAATGGAGTGATGCCAGGCCCATATGCCCATTGTATGGGCTCTCTACTACTAGAAGTTGTGTTCGGCTCATCCGACAACTTCCGTCACGAAAAGTTAGTCTTCCACATCGCCCCATTTAAAAGTAGCTATCAAGCACTATTGGGACGCAAAGCTTTCGCCCGCTTTAACGCAATACCGCATTACGCATCTCTTACACTTAAAATGCCCGGTCCACACGGTATCATCTCATTAAAGGGAAACTTCGAGTGTTCCTCGAATACGGAAGAACGTGAGACTGCCTTGACAACCACACACTAAGCCGACTTTGCTGATCAAAGCACCTAAACAGGTCATTCAGACCCCAGACACAGTTAGGCGAGTCCGGTATAAATAAACAAGGGGCTTACTAGCCGTGTACCCCCTTACAAGGGGCTCCACGCATGTACAGCAAGAGACAATAAAGCTCAATTTTATTCATACTCTGTTTATATTAAAATACATTTTTCGCACGATCTTTTTTTCCAACTAAGTTCTTCTCTTTTACAGATGAACATCATGCTACACCCATCTAGGATACAACACAACGGAGACACAGGCGCAGATGTGCAGTAGGGACCCGTTGCAAGGATTCTTTTCAGATTAAGACCCTGCGTAAACCTTTTTTACTGTCTCTTGTTGATACACATCCCCCGGTTTCTTGCTATAACCGGGGAGGAGGCTGGCGTTTTGGCATCGGCCGTGTCAGGAATTTTTGCGCGTACCTGGACACTAGGGGCTTAGGGCATTGTTCTGCCCATTTTCATAAAGACCGAATACCTTAGGGAGTGTTCGGCGTCTCGAGTTAGGCCTTATATGCATCAGCTCCGAATCATGTCTTTGGTCAAATGTTGGGTTTGCCCGGCTCCTGGGTTTTGCTGCCTTACGTTCTGCTCTATCGGCTAACGCAGCACCAGGAGAACTACTGCGATTGTGCCCCGGTTCGGCCGAGTGAGCACCTTAGTAGAGAAAGCCGAAAACTGACTGTCATGATATAGCGTGAGACTGGTCAACCACTCGATGACCCACCGGAATGTTTAGAATTCCTCCGCTTTGACGAAGGACCGTTTCTCGGTCAGGCACATACGCGCCCCGAATTCGGAGAGTGCGGTGCCCCTAGGGGCTATATAGTAGCCCCACCATCGAACTCCTATGGCTAAGTGAAAGTGATAAAGCATTATAGTCCAGTTGCCTAGTTTGCTACGCTATCACCTCCTTCACAGGACCAAGACGTTGGATTAAGTGTGAAAATGCGCTTTTTGCAAACACCACGCACTATGTGCGTGAAATGGGTCAAGACTGCCATCTTTCGGGTTATATACACATATACATTAGCGGACGACAGAGGTATTTCAATACTTGAACGCACAAGTATAAAAAGCCCTTATATTATATTGAAACATCGTTTCACAAATCACACATGTCATTTGAACATGATATCCTTGAGCATCAAGTCTCTATTAAGCGAGCGCCTGCGCAGACTTCCTCAAAATAGTTCTCGGCAGCTACTAAACTACGTTCAATCCCGGATGCAACATCGGTGGCCTTCATCTCTGTCCAGTATGTTTTGACACGGGCAAGAGCCATCCGCGCACCCTCTATGCATGCCGACACTACAAGAAATATGTCAACTTATGACCTTCTGTCAGTGACCCTCGAAGAATTGGTCATAAATCTATGACCATTTTAGACCAATTGGTCAAAAGCTGTTCAGGGGCTCCAAACCTCGAACCATTGCACCATTTTGGTCGAAAAGGTCGTAATTTCCTTACGAAATGGTCACAAAGCAAATAGTGCTAGTCCATTGCCTTATTTCTAGTTGTTAACGACCAATATAGATGGTCATAGCCTTGTAAATTGTGGTGGGTTGCTATGACTAGGCGCCACCTCATCGATTTTGCCTATGTGTCATGTCCATGTGGCGGTTTTGCCCTAGGTTGTGAAGCAACCTATATTTCTATCATTCCCAAAATTCCCAAAAAATCTCATAAATTCTTTGGGTCATATCTTCGTCAAATATGTAAAAACCTTCCTTGCCTAGTTCAAAAATAATTCAAAAATATTCATTTTCCTATTCATTCTCAGAGTAATAGTTTGTGAAGGAAGTACCACTTTGGCATGTCCAAATAGTATCCATTTTCTACAAGCTTTCCTATGCCCAAATAACCATCCTCCACCAAATGCCATCTCAATCCATTCATTATTTTGAGCCGAGCTTCAACATTCGTATTTATGTCCAGTGTGGTGGTTTGCAAAGCAAGTACCACCTAGGCTCCTCCTTTGAGCTGAAAATTTGTGAAAACGGTCTTCTTAATGGCGATCATCCTCACCAAAACTCACGCCCATTAGCCATGCACATTTCCGTATCGCTAATCAAACACTTGGTGCTAATTCATGTTTGAGCATCGATTGGTCTCCTCGTGAGAATCTTATGTTGTAATTTTCTTCCTAGCACCAACCCGGGAGTGCCCAACCCACTAGACATGCCTAGGCTGCCCAGAACACATGGCAACGCCACGGTCACGCTGGTGACCACGCCAAGAGCATCTTGAGTTCTGGCAGCTCTAGAGTTGGGGCCCTCGGCCACCGCCCAAACCTCGACGTATCACCACCAAACCATGTATTTATGATTAAATATGTCCTTATGTAACTAGAAATGATTTTTGGAAAAAATAAATAGCAAACTATGAGGCAGCTGCAGTTCAAATTTGACCCGCTTCCAACTGAATCGGCAGAAATTTGTCTTTTTCACGAGAGGTGGATCAAAACAATTTACACCCAACCATTTTGTCAATTGTGCATTAAATATGGCCTAGTATTTTATAAAAATGATTTGGTCCAATTTTGCAACAATTATTTGGTAGTTCCTTCACAAAAAAACCTCCTTTTGGGCACTCGAAAAATGGAAAATGGTTTTTTTGTCCAATGAAAATAAAAACTTCCTTAGGCAACATTGTTTGCTATTCCAATATGCACCCTTGTGCACAATATGAGATCATTTGAACAAACTATGCCATGAATGTGGCCATAAGATTGATCATTTGCCTTGAAAGCCATGAATCTTCACACTTGATAGCTCATTTACGAGAACACTTTTTAAAATAATTACCGTATTACAAGTTTATTATTTTTCCGGAAACTTGGTCACATATAATGACACAATGCGAAGGTTTTCCAATTTTTGATTTTTTGAATTTTTATGCCTGTTTCAAAATGCGGTCAAAATGGCGGGCTTGACCGTTCCTAGCTAGTGGTTGAATCTTGGAATTTTTTTGGTGTTTCTATGATTAAATAGATACTTATTTACCTAGAAATGATTTTTGGAAAAAATAAAGAGCAAACTATGAGGCAGCTGCAATTCAAATTTGACCCGCTTCCAGCTGAATCGACGGGAATTTGTCTTTTTCACCAGAGGTGGATCAAAATTTTTTACACCCAACCATTTTGTCAATTGTGCATTATATATGGCCTAGTATTTTATAAAATTGATTTGGTCCATTTTTGCAACAATTATTTGGTAGTTCCTTCACAAAAAAACCTCCTTTTGGGCACTCGGAAAATGAAAAATGAATTTTCCGTGCAAAGGAAATAAAAACTCCCTTAGTCAACATTGTTTGGAATTCCAAGATGCACCCTTGTGCACAATATGAGATCATTTGAACAAACTATGCCATGAATGTGGCCATAAGATTGATCATTTGGCTTGAAAGCCATGAATCTTCACGCATGATAGCTCATTTCTGAGAACACTTTTTTAAAATAGTTACCGTATTACAAGTTTATTATTTTTCCTGGAAACTTGGTCACATATAATGACACAATGCGAAGGTTTTCCAATTTTTTGATTTTTTTTGAATTTTTTATGCCCGTTTCAAAATGCGGTCAAAATGGCGGGCTTGACCGTTCCTAGCTAGTGGTTGAATCTTGGAAATTTTTTGGTGTTTCTCTGATTAAATAGATACTTATTTACCTAGAAATGATTTTTGGAAAAAATAAAGAGCAAACTACGAGGTAGCTACAGTTCAAATTTGACCCGCTTTCAGCTGAATCGGCGGGAATTTGTCTTTTTCACCAGAGGTGGATCAAAACTTTTTACACCCAGCCATTTTGTCAATTGTGCATTAAATATGTCCTAATATTTTATAAAAATGATTTGGTACATTTTTGCAACAAATATATGGTAGATTCTTCACAAAAAACTCATTTTGGGCACTCGAAAAATGGAAATGGCTCTTTTGTGCAATGAAAGTGAAAACCCCCAAATCAACATTGTTTGTCATCCCAAGATACACACATGTTCACACTATTTGTTCATTTGAGCAAATTATAAGTGGTTAATATGTTGAATGTTTACCCTGAATTAGAGAGTGAAAATTATGAGAAACAAAAGAAAAAAACAAAACTACCTAAGCTTAATTCTGATTGGTGGAATCACTTGTGTCTTGGATCGATGACTGGCATCCATCCGTCCATCAAATCCATCCATCCATCCCATCCCACGGCAAAAACCCCTCTCTCATGAACCCCACCCATCCCCCCTCTCTCTCTCGCGAACCCCACCCACGGCAGCAAGCCCTCCTCTCTCTCGCGCTAACCCTAGCGCTGCACTCCTTCCTTGCCGCCGCCACCTCCGGCGCCAGATCCTGGCTGCCGCGTCTCCCTCCGACCTCGCCGCTGGCGCTCCCGCCCTCTCCCCTCCCTCACCTCCCTCACCTTATTGGAAGAGAAGAGGAGATCGTGCGCCTGGCAGGTCGGTGGGCGCCGCTCCCAGATCCGCAAGGGCTTGGACCTGAAGCTCCAACCCCATGGCAGCGGCAGCGGCTGCGGTTGACAGGTCCGCCATGGGCCTGGACCTGGAGTTCCGTCTCCTCCATGGGGTCGGCTTCCAGATCCGCGCCCCCATGGGTTGGACCTGGTGCTCCATCTCCATGGCGTCGTCTGCTTCCGCTCGGCCGTCTGCGTCCTTCTGTTGCTCGTCGAGGTAAGATATTCTCCCGATTTGCTCTTCCTTTCTCTTCCATTCCCTTACCTGATGCGTTGTGGATTCCCTCCCTCCTCACGCAGAGCGCTGTGGTCGTTGTCGCGGAGACCTCCAGGCCCCGGCTTCGCTGCCTGGCACGTTTTCAGGCCGTCGGTCATCCACCTCCCACTCTCTCTGTTTGCCCCCCGCTCGATCCCATCTGCCTAGGTGGTAGCTCTGCGTAGCATCTGGTCCTTGCCATGCTCTGTGTGTCTGTCTTTAGAGATGCTCTGTGTGTCTGTCTTTAGAGATGCTCTGTGTGTCCATCTTTAGATGATTTGATTTGCATCCTAGAATCAATTCATTTGCAATCCATTTGATGTTTTGAATTCATTTGCACAATTAGATCGAGAACAACTGCCACCAAAAAAACCTTGAGTGCTGCCTATGAATTGTCTCCTATGAATAGGATGTAGCATCTCCACTTAATTCCCCCCCCCCCCGTTCAATTTTTCTAACTGTATATATGTGCTGTGTGTACCCTAGCCATTAAAAACTAGTTGTTAATTTCATTATTGCAGTCTCTCTTAAGTTAGCTCCCAGCTCTCACTTTCGTTTACTTGAATGTTTAGGGTGGTGGATGAGCGAGGCGAATGCATTGCGCTCCTAAGAAGATTCTCGAACTGCCGAGGCTACCCAACTAGCTGCGAGTAGACAAGCAAGACATGGCTTGATTCTTGATGCGATTCTTAGTAAGAACCTTTTACATCTGGTATAGCTCCAAGTGTACATTCACCATAGTTCTTTGCTGTGTATAAACCAGTTTTCAATGTACTAGCGACATGTTTTAGCACTTAAAGTTGCATTTCTATAACTGAAATGCTACAAAAATAGGGGCCAAAGTGGCGATTGTTTCTTTTGAGGGCAAAGTGGCAGATTAGTTGGTCTTGTAGTAAGTTGCTTATGTTGGTGTGGCGCACTCAGTCATGTTTCTTTGCACTAGAATTTTCAAAAACACATGATTTTTTAGGGGTGGTTATGCAACTGAATTGCTTAGAACTTTCCTATCTAAACAAGAGTTGCCATTTTTCAATATAATATGAGATTTCTGTGATGAGTAGTCGGATCATTCCTACGGACTTTTGTTCTTTGATTTGAAAATTGTAGCTCACATAGTACAACAGTTGGTGTTGTAGCTGAGCACCTTTCTTTTCTTGATCACAGCCACATGTTTTTCTTTAGCTCTCAAGCTGCAGCTTACATGGTTGTGCTTTCTTAGCTCTTAGCTTTCTCGAGTTCTTAAAATCCAGCTCAAATCGTTGTGAAATTTATCCTAGATAGACATTCAAGTATTGTTCTATCTAGTTCTACTCGGACAAGTTTCTCGGTTTCATTGATCCTCTCTTTTTTCAAATATGGCCTTGGCCTTGTGGGCGGGCTTGCTCGGCTGTTCAGGCTACTCGTGCTTTGTCGGCGACGGCATGTTGGAGCAGACCGCTGTCTACTTCTACCTGGTCAAGGGTGCGACGGAAGCTCGGCACTCACTTCTGCGAAGACGCCTTGGTATGCACACATCGATCTTAAATCTGCACGCTTCTAATTACGATGTCTTGTGCCATGTTGTTTGATATTTTCGATGTAATAACATCTTTTCTTGTGGGATGGAGGAGTGGCATCTATCTATCTTACCTTCTTTGAAACTACTTGCCATCTCAAATCATGTATGTCGGTCATTGAAGGCGAACATTCTCGTCAAGGCCGTTTATGGCAGCCGTCCACGTACTTGATGGAGAAAATCAGAAGTGAGAATCGTTTCTTCAAGTAAATTGAAGCGTTAGTCGACATATTAAGATTGATTGGTCTTTGACTCATCAGTTATTGATTTGATTGGTCTTCTGTACATTGTTCTTTGATATCCAGTTTTGAATTGAAGTTGCATCGATCTCTAGCTTTGGCCTTGCCGTTGATCTAATCTGGTGCGTCTGTGCGCCATGGCCAAGGACCTGAACGAGATGTTCCGGTGGTGGGCGCAGAGGCGGCGCCCATGGAGGACGCCCTCCACCACCGCTCCGGCGCCATCCGGTCTTCTTACCTTGATTTCTTCTTCTTCCCTTACCCTCCATTCCTTTGGTGAGATGTGATGTGGTTTCTGCCATGAATGAGCAGTTGTCGCCGGATGGATGTAGGGCGACCGACCATGGATGAGCAGCAGCAGCACCCCATGGTGAGCCCCTCCACCCCTTTGTTCCCCTCGCTTTACGTGATGCTATAGTCGGCCTCGGTTCCATGGCTTATTACTTGTTATGCGCCACGTCGAGGACCGAGTGTTTGAGCTGATTTGTGTTGTTGGTGGTCATCTAGCTCTGATTTTCTGCTGCAAGTTAGAATGCCTCTTGTTCTCGTCTTTGTGAAGAGTACTAAATTATCTAGTTTGCATCCTTTGATGTCATGTATACTCTTGATTAGTTGCGGTAATTAGAATGTTGTAGGTTCAAGACTAACATGGCATAATCCATTGGAATAAATTAGATGGAATATATCTAGTTTATTAATCTAAATCTGATTAGTATGTTTGCTGCCATTTTGTATAAATTAGATGTCAATAAATTAGATGGGCATAATCTATAACAAGCCCTAATTGAACGAATCAATCTGATTAGTATGTTTGCTGCCATTTTGTTAGTCTGCAGAAGCATATCTAGTTTGTTAGTCTGCAGAAGCATAAATCTTGATGCATGCTGATTATGGTCTGGTCTGTTAGATCTGTTCTGTTGTTGCTTAAAATTTGACTGGATTCTGAATGTGTATCTGCTGGTGTGTATCTGCTGCTGCCTGGATTACGAATGAACATGTCGATATACTATATACCCAAAAACATGCTTCTGCTTCTTTTCATTTCTATGATCAATTTAGTTAGAGTTGCACATGTCAGTATACTATATACCAAAAAAAAATCCTAGCTAGTGAGAACATTTGTCACTCCATGAACACGTACTGGTTAGTGTTAGTCATACTATTTATCTACATGGCATTTGATGTGAATTCTTGCTTATAAGTTATTGGATCACTCCATGAACACATTCTTATTCTTATATTTTCATCCTTATTCTTTGCACAGGTGACGTGTGAATCCAAGGCCGAAGCTGTGAATCATATCAACAAAGAGGAGCATATTGTGTGTTGTAATTGTACGCATATCTGGGTTGTAGTATACTGAATTGTAATAGACTAATGTAGTCTTGTTTTGGACGAATTTCATTTGCTCTCTAGTCTGTTCAAAACAATGTACGCATATTGTGTGATTTGAATACCCGTGAAATGGAAACATGACAAGAGGGTCCAAGTTATAATGGTTGTTTGACAAATTTCAAAATTTCTGACATGTGGGACATATTTATGAAAATTGTTTGACAAATTTTGAAATTTCTGATGTGTGGGTCCAATTGTGATATCAGCATGACAGGTGGGACCAATCTGACGTGTCGGGCCAGCACAAAAATAATATGGTTGAAAATAGAAAATTAATAGTAATGGCCCAGAAAATAAAAATGTTGAATTGTTGGGCCAGGCCCATGTATCTGACTAGAATTAAAAAGAAAAATAACATTAAATGGGTTGAATTCTTGGGCTAGGCCCATGTAGAAAACCGAATCGGACCGGGCTGAATCTTGTGCCACATCAGCTTGCCACGCTGGATGCCTACGTGGCCTGAGGAAGTTGCTAGTGACCAAAAATTTGGTCAAAGAACCAACGACCTTTTACATATCACAGAGAAGGTCGCTATAGTCAGTTAATGACCCTCAGCTTTTGACCTTCTATTTTTGGTCACAAAAAGGTCGCAAATGAAAAACTATGACCTTTCAGCGACCAATAGTGAGGGTCACAAGTTGACATATTTCTTGTAGTGCGACCGCTTCATTGCATTGATATGCGGCACCGCACCAAGGAACTGCTGCACCAAGCAAAAATAACTCTTCAGCTCAGGCCTTTTTGGCCACAAATGAGCCATGACATCCTTCATGGCAAGTCCGGACAACCTATTCAGCTCAGCCCATTCGACCAAAAGATCGGTCAATGAAAGCGGATGCTCTGGACTATGGAACTGCGACCAAAAAAGCTCTTCCATTCCGTGATCCTTTTGGCCTCGGAAGTGTGCGGCCGCGTCTGCGGCACTCGCCGCCAAATCAAGATAAGCATCCTCCGCACCCCACAGCTGGCCCAGCTGAGCATACTTCGGATCCGTGAACTTCCTCCGCAGCAGAAAGGGCTTTCCAGCTGCGATATCCCCGGCTTGACGTAGCTCCTCCTTTATAGCTCTCATCACGGTGCGGGCATCCTTGGCTTCAGCGGTGGACTTCTTCAGGTCCTCTTGCTCCTCGGTGTTCTTTTTCGAGCAACTCGCAGCGGTCGGTAGCATTCTTCAACTTCCCGGCCATCTCGGCCATCTCCTCCCTGCTTCGGCAGTGAGCAGCATGTTCGGCTTTTAGCTCCTCGGGCGCCCTCAGGGCAGCCGCATCACTTTTTCTGGCTTGCTCCTTGACTCGGGCTAGCTCCGCCCGAAGGTCCTCCATAGCAGCGGCACCATCTGCATAAAGCACACATGTTGTAAGGCATGGGCGTCAAGCTCCCTTACCAGGTGTCCGCGGAGAAGTTGCATACCTTGTGACTCGTCAAGCCGCTTATTGACAAGCGCGATGTCCGCATCCGCCACGTCAAGTTGCCGCTTCAGTTCGGCAAATTGATTAGTATGGCTGACCACCGGGCGCTCCGCCTCCTATATAGGACATGCGACATCTTAAAACTGAGATTATGATCCTCGGCGCGCTGTCACTTTCGACAACGTACCGAGTCTCAGGGGCTACTATCAATACAGGGCGCATTCTATATGCAAAACTGTCAGAAGGTATATCATTTTTGCGTACCTCAAACCCCGTCAGTAAACTTCTGACGGCTTCATGCAATCCGCGAAGATCCCCGAAGATGAGCTCTGCTGACAAGGGCTGAGATCCGAACTACAAGGTAAAACTTCGGTTATCTTCAGAAATAAAAACAGGGATGTCCCTTATTACAAAACTCCCCTTTCTACTTACGGCTCATTGGAGGATGATTCCTTGGGGAAATAGTGCGGCGGGGCTTCTCACACACAGGACCCTCTGGTGAAGATTTCTTCCCGCTTGAGGCCTTGGCCTCCGGATCTTCGAAGTGGTCCTCTTCTCCCCCACGGAGGGAGGATTCTCGATCCCCTTCCTTGAAAGCCTCCTTCGCGGAGGAAGTAGCTTCCCTGTTCCCCCCTTTGCCCTCTTCCAAAGGCGCAGCCTCCAGCATCTTGGTTAACACCGGATCCGGCGTGGTCTCAGGGAGGGGGGCCGAACACCTTATTAGTTTTGCTCTCGCTATCCACTCCTGTTTAAGGGACAACTCTTTAAAGGGCAAGTTTATGATAAATGTACGGATAGCGTGTCCGGGCACGGGGCTACTTACTTGAGTATCCGGGCGATTGCAGCTCAGACCTGCGTCCTCGGTCAATTCCAGACACATCTCTTGTGATCCAAAGAATAGTTTATACATCTCCACGGGCGTCGCGCCCATGAAGTGTTGGAGAGCTCGTGGTCCCTCTGGATTAAATTCCCTGGCGGAGGCGGCGTCTGCGAGGCGGCGCCGAATCATCATGACGTCGCCACTACGACCAGATTGATCTCTCTCTCTTGGAGGTCTCGAATACGGCCCTGTAGCAGAGGTACGTCCTTGGACGGCCCCCAGTCAAGCCCTTTGTTGACCCATGACGCCAGCCGTTGTGGAGGACCCGAGCGAAAGGCAGGTGGTGCCACCCATTTGGTGCCCCTGGGAGCGGTGATGTAAAACCACTCCCGTTGCCACAAACCAAGCTCCTCTTGAAAAGAGCCCTCGGGCCATGGAGCGTCAACATTTTTGCTTATAACAGCCCCTCCGCACTCTGTCTGCTGCCCCTTGATCATCTTTGGCTCCACTTTGAAGGTCTTGAGCCACAATTCGAAGTGAGGGGTAATGTGGAGGAAGGCTTCGCATACGAGAATGAATGATGAGATGTGGAGGATGGACTCCGGATCTAGGTCGTGGAATTCTAGCCCATAATAAAACATGAGCCCCCTCACGAAGGGGTCCATCGGGAAGCCTAAGCCCCGAAGGAAGTGGGACACGAACACCACGCTCTCGCCAGGCTCGGGAGTAGGAATAACCTACCCTCGGGCAGGCAGCCTATGCGAAATTTCGCCGGTCAGATACCTGGCATCTCTCAGCTTTAGCACGTCTTCTTCCGCGACGGAAGAAGGCATCCACCGGCCTTGCAGGTCAAAGCCGGACATCATCGAAGGTCCGAAGCACCTGAATCTGGAGTTTTGGGTGTTGGAACTCAAGGCGAGGGGCGGATTCGATTGAGATTGAAAGAAAGGAGCAGGCTTTGGTCTCGTTATAAAGAGGTTGAATACCAAGAGCCCTCCCCGTGGCCGTTTGGGACTCGCCTTTGATAGAGGGGGCGTTCCAACGGGCGCGGTTGGGTTACCCACGCCCGTATTGATGAGAACTCCAGAATAAGGGGACACAAACTCTGCTTTGACAGGACGTGCCAAGGAAACCGCTTTGCTAAACGCGCTGAGGTGGAATAGTCAAAATGATTCGAATAAAGGCTTGTCCGTGGTGTGATGTCACGCCACAAAATACGTCAGCAGATTGAACCTGTGTAAATATTATTCTCTCTACGGTGGTATGTGGAACTTATTTTGCAGAGCCGGACACTATCCTGGTGTTCAAAATCTTCTATGAAGTATTCGGAGGAGGAACCCGCCTTGCAATGCGAACACAAGATGCGCCCGGACTCGTCGTCATTGAAGCTTGGTTCAGGGCTCTTGAGGAGTCTGGACTAAGGGGTGTCCGGATAGCGAACTATCATCTTTGGCGGACTCCACGACTATGAAGATACAAGATTGAAGACTCCGTCCGTGTCGAGATGGAACTTTCTTTGGCGTGGAAGGCAAGCTTGGCGTCTGAGATATGAAGATCTCCTACCATTATGGCCGACTCTGTGTAACCCTAGCCCTCTTCGGTGTCTATATAAACCGGAGGGTTTTAGTCCGTAGTTCTAACAACAATCATACCATAGGCTAGCTTCTAGGGTTTAGCCTCCTTGATCTCGTGGTAGATCTACTCTTGTACTACCCATATCATCAATATTAATCAAGCAGGAGTAGGGTTTTACCTCCACCGAGAGGGCCCGAACCTGGGTAAAAACATCGTGTCCCTTGTCTCCTGTTACCATCCGCCTAGATGCGCAGTTCGGGACCCCCTACCCGAGATCCGCCGGTTTTGACACCGACATGGAGAAAATTTGCTCTTCCTTGGACAAAACTATCCAATGATGGTGAAAGGTGATCCAACTGCTGTTGACACAACGTTACTACCATTTATGAGAAGCAACTATGTCTATACCTCGGACATTTGGGTGGTTCCCTACCACAATCTTGATATAGGAGGCCGCTTGACTGGATGATCGATCCCCCTTGGTGTCGGATCGACAATGGATGGCCCGTCCCAGAGAATCACTTGTGGTTCAAAGCAAGCGTTTCCAACGCCGAGGAATGGTTGAGTTGAAGTTCATTTCATTGCTTGTTATTTGTTGTGTGGTTAAAACTTTAGTATTTATAATGTGTCCTCATTGTCGATGTGGGTTGATGACCTGTTGTTTGTAATAAAATGATATGCCTATGATAAACTTACTAAATTTATGAATGGCTTTGAGTTATACGTGAGTGAGTGGTGCGGCGAGGCAAAAAATATTTTCTGAATACATAATTGTACGTGCATTGCAATAGGTTATCGGATGAGGCCAATCATCAACAATAGTAGTACACTATTTGTACTAGCTTCACATGCTTCGTGCGTCGTGCGGGTGTTTTTACTGTAGCCATATGTAACCAGCACCTCAAATCCTCGATACTAGTAGTACTATATAGTAAGTAGTAGGAGTAGTAGGGTGGCATGGGCCAGAACAAGCATTCACGTCTAGGAGTACGACACAGGCCACCAGCACGACTTCCATCTAATACCAAATTTCTTGGAGTCCGTGCTAGAGCAATCTCTTCAACCTCATCGTTTCTCTAACTCAGCCATCGCATGGCGGGCGAGGTGGGGGTTTGCCGATAGTCGGTTTCCTCAACTACGGTCCCACTTGTAAGGCCAACTCCAACGCTCTACCAATATATGGATGTACTCTTCTTCCCAATACAAAAACTTGCATCCATTCTACTCCCTCTGTTCTTGTATTTGTCAAAATATATATGTATCTAGACATGTTTTAGTATATAGGCACATCCATTTTTGGACAAATGGAAGTCAAGTATTTTGGAACGGAGGGAGTACACAATAAAAAATTTAAGTTAGCACAACTAGTCTAATCCGAGAGCACAATCGAAGATTTGGGCGGTTCTTCCTCCTTTTGCCGACCGTGGGACATCCAAAGATCC
This sequence comes from Aegilops speltoides, assembly GCA_021437245.1. Classification (NCBI taxonomy): domain Eukaryota; kingdom Viridiplantae; phylum Streptophyta; class Magnoliopsida; order Poales; family Poaceae; genus Aegilops; species Aegilops speltoides. The sequence goes on along the minus strand of CM038147.1, from coordinate 462,477,235 downwards.
AGCCGTGTCATGAAAGAAAATAGAGTGGTAGTTGATAAGTTGAAGCCACGAGATGTGCATCTTGGGTTAAACTGTAAATAGAATCTTACTACTCTTGAGTAACTCCAAAAGCGGCCACCGAAGATCTTTCTTGGATTTGTTTTTCATCACCAGCATGTCGAGGTGAAAGATGTGCAGGTTTAGTGGGTCCGCTTGCGTTTTCACTGACATGTGGGACCGCATGTGAGCAAACAGACGATGGGCTCCGCGCGTCCGCTGGCTGGCTGACAAGAAAGATAGAGGAGTGCTGAGCATGGACTGCATGAAATTTGTTCTACGTACTGTACCTCGATATAGGCTCAATATAGTGGGGTGGCATGGACCATAACTAGCATTCACGTCACTACGGCACACGCCACCCACACGAGTCCCATCCGACACCAATTTTCTTGGAGTCCGTGCTACAACCATCTCTTCTCCCTCCTGTTTTCTCAGCCATCACCCGGTGGGCGGGGTGGGGGTTTGCCGATAGTCGGTTTGCTCAACTATGGTCCCACTTGTAAGTGAAAATGCAACACCGCACGCATTCCCGCTTGAGCGTCTTGTCGACCAACCGTGTGGGGTGCGGCGCTAACACGGCAGGCTTTTCCTTTTGAACTCGTAACTTGTAAAATTTGGTTCTGCTCCATGGCGCGATCGATAGATAGAAAATAGTGATTTTGCCTAGAGTAATGACAAGTTTGTTTCTGGCGCCGTTCATGCATGGAGTACGTCCGAGAATTATGAAGTTGATGCGAAAGGTAAGATAATTATTGTAGTATCATATACTACTACATGGATTTGACAGAAAGATAAAAATACATACGGATCCATCAACGACATCCTCACGCCCTAGTGCGCCGGGTCACCAACCGACGTGCGAGGAGCAGCGGCATTGGCGGCGAGCTCAACATGTGAGGGAGTCCTGGACTAGGGGGTGTCCGGATAGCCGAACTATCATCATTGGCCGGACTCCAAGACTATGAAGATACAAGATTGAAGACTTCGTCCCGTGTCCGGATGGGACTTTCCTTGGCGTGGAAGGCAAGCTTGGCAATATGGATATGTAGATCTCCTGCCATTGTAACCGACTCTGTGTAACCCTAGCCCTCTCCGGTGTCTATATAAATCGGAGGGTTTTAGTCCGTAGGACGAACAACAATCATACCATAGGCTAGCTTCTAGGGTTTAGCCTCCTTGATCTCGTGGTAGATCTACTCTTGTACTACCCATATCATCAATATCAATCAAGCAGAGTAGGGTTTTACCTCCATCGAGAGGGCCTGAACACAGGTAAAACATCGTGTCCCTTGTCTCCTGTTACCATCCGCCTAGGCGCACATTCGGGACCCCCTACTCGAGATCCGCCGGTTTTGACACCGACATTGGTGCTTTCATTGAGAGTTCCTCTGTGCCGTCGCAATCAGGAAGGATGCCTCATCCCGTCTTTAAAGACGGTACCGTTGCCAAAGGAGCTTTGGCCACCGGCCAAACTATTTGGCTAGGTGGTTTTCTTATGACCGCCTGTTCGGCCGCCGCGCCGACAATGACCTCTCGGTTCATCAAAAGCAATCTTCAAGTCAACTCGGAATTCGCCGAGCAGCTAGATCCGATGGAGCTCTCCTCCGTAAATGAGCTCTTGGATCGCGATCGCATACACAGTCGCTCATGATCTACGATCAGATTGGGCTTAAAACCGATCCGAGAGATCAACTCTCCCGGGCTACCCACCACGTTCTTGTGGTAGCGAGCAGTCTGGCGACTCTTCTTCTATATTAAGGACCAGTTATGTCCGGATTCTGATCCCTCCATGCGGATTCCCTTGAGAGGGACGGACGTCGACCAAGCTTGAACCTAAAGTCGGCAAGCAGCCGATTCGTTGGACAACATCCAGCAATCCAAGCTTCCAAGTTCGGAAACTTTTCGGCCCCTAAGCCTTAGATTGGATGGGGTTCCAAATTTAATTTCACCCGCCCACCCAAACACAAGCGACCTATCTCGAATCCGGCAAGAGCCCGCCGAAACAGTACATCATTACTGGGCCAGATTCCTCCTGGTTATGGACAGGATAAAGGACTGCCGTGAGGAAAGCGCAATTTCAATTTTCTGCAACAATTGCACGAACAAGGGAATCATGAAGGCCATAAGTCGTCGTGAAATTACACACTTCGCCGACTTGGCGTCCATAGTACGAAAGTACTATGCGATGGAGAGTGCCTGGAAAACCGAAACCAAATTTCGGGACAAGCCGGCTCCGACCACAACCCCAGTCCGAAATAAAAGGGTGCACCATATTCAGGCACCTGGGTTAAAAACCAAAAAGCAAAACCCCCCTAAAGGGCACGGAACCGTACTGGAGGGATGGCTCGGCGGACCACGCAAAATCCACAAGATCTGAGGCGCCACTCCAACACATAGCCTTCGAGCGTGTTGGATACTACGGCAGGTGGCCAAAAGTGGCGAAAGGCTTCTAGCCCTAGAGGACTAGCCCAACAGTACCAATACGGTATCAACAGTCTTCGAGACTTTCGCATCAAATAATATGCGGAAACGAACACTCCGCAGCCTCACCGAAGTCTACCAAGTAGCAACAATAAATCCATGGAGCGACACGGCTATTACCTTTAACGCCAATGACGAACCTAAATTCCGAACAGCCCGGGCACTAGCCGCATTGGTCCTCAGTCCAAAGTGGACGGCTTTCGCCTTACTAAGGTACTCATGGATGGCGGCAGCGGATTAAACCTCATTTACGAGGAAACCCTTAGAAAAATGGAAATAGACTAGAGCCGTATTGAGCGAAGCAGCACAAACTTTAGAGGAATAATCCCTAGTCGGGAAGCACGCTGCACAGAAAAAATTACACTGGATGCGGTGTTCGGCTCGCCGGACAATTACAGGTCCGAGGAGGTCATGTTCCAAGTGGCCCCGTTCAGCAGCGGATATCACGCTTTACTAGGGCGAGAGGCATTCACAATTTTGCAAGCTATACCCCATTACGGGTACATGAAGCTCAAAATGCCCGGGCCCAATGGAATCATCACTCTTGTCAGTGATCCGGACATAGCACTCCGCGTCGAAAATAAGACAGCCGCACTAGCCCTAGAGGCACTATCCGAAGCCCTAGCCGCCGAGGAACTCACTGCGCTGCACTCCACGGTGAACAGGGACGACGTGATACTTGATAAGAGATCCAAGTCCACCTCTTTTAAGCCAGCGGACGAAATAGTCAAATTCCAAGTCCATCCAACGGACCCCACAAAGACGGCCTCCATTGGGGCACAATTAAACCCTGATGTAGACGCCGCACTACGAGAATTCCTTCGGGAAAATTGGGACATCTTTGCAGCACCCTCAAACATGCCGGGAATCCCACGAGTTGGCGAGCACAGCCTAAATATCCTAAAAGGATTTAAGCCAGTCAAACAGGCTCTTCGGTGATTTTCCGAACCCAAAAGATAGGCAATGGGAGAGGAGCTAGCCAAACTATTGGAAGTCGGATTCATCAGAGACATAAAATATCCGGACTGGCTAGCAAACCTAGTAATGGTACCAAAGAAGGACAAATCCTGGCGCTTGTGCGTCAATTTCAAAGACCTTAACAAGGCTTGTCCAAAGGATCCTTCCCCCTTCCCCGCATCGATCAAATTATCGACGCTACCGCAGGGCACGATTCATTGTGCTTCCTCGACGCATACTCTGGCTACCATCAAATCAAGATGGCGGAGACAGACCAAGCCGCAACAGCATTCATTACTCCATACGGACCATTCTGCTTTAACACAATGCCCCTCGGGCTCAAAAACGCCGGCGCAACATATCAACGCATGATTCAGACATGTCTGGCAACCCAGATCGGCAAAACAGTGGAAGCATACGTAGACGATGTGGTCGTCAAGTCCAAACATGTCGAAACTCTAGTAGACGATTTGAGGCTCACATTTGACAACCTCCGAGCATATGACATTAAGCTCAACCCGGAAAAATGCGTTTTCGGCGTACCAGCCGGAAACTCTTGGGCTTCATTGTATCCGGTAGAGGAATTGAAGCAAACCCAGCCAAGATCCGAGATCTGTCACAATTGGATATCCCAAAAGACCTCAAGCAAATACAAAAATTGACTGGATGCGTGGCGGCTCTAAGCCGCTTTATTTCTCGCCTGGGAGAAAAGGCATTACCCCTTTATCGCCTCCTCCGGCGCACCGAACACTTCGAATGGACGGATGCTGCCACGGCCGGACTCAAAGAAACAAAGGCCATATTGGCAACAAATCCGGTCCTGGCCGCGCCCAACTTGGGCGAACCAATGCTATTATATATTGCGGCAACACATCGAGTTGTAAGCGCGGTGCTCGTCGTCGAACGAGAAACGGAAGGACACAAATTCCCTCTTCAAAAACCAGTGTACTACGTATCCACTGTCCTAACTCCATGCAAGTCCCGGTATCCACATTATCAAAAGATAGCGTACGCGGTGTTCATGGCATCCCGGAAGCTGCGACACTACTTTCAAGAGTGTTCGATAACAGTAGCCTCCGAAGTACCTCTTAACGACATTATAAACAACCGCGACGCGACGGGTAGGATTGCAAAATGGGCCATTGAGCTTCTACTATTCTACATAACCTACAAACCACGACGAGCTATAAAGTCGCAAGTTTTGGCCGACTTCATCGCTGAATGGACTGAAGCCGAACTCCCTAAAGAGTATGGCGCATACTCCAATTGGATAATGCACTTCGACGGCTCCAAGATGTTGGCCGGCCTAGGGGCTGGCTTCGTCCTGACGTCCCCAACCGGAGACACAATCCAATACGTACTCCAGATAATGTACACGAACTCGAACAATGCAGCCGAATACGAGGCCCTTCTACATGGTCTCCGGATGGCAATCTCCATGGGCATTCAACGCCTAGAGGTCCGCGGGGACTCAAACCTTGCAATATCCCAAATAAATGGAGACTTTGACGCCAAGGACCCGAAAATGGCAGCCTATCGTAACGTCGTCTTAAAAATGTCAGCTTGGTTCGAAGGACTCGAATTCCACCATGTGGCCCGGGATAATAACCAGGCGGCCGACGTGTTGGCACGCATCGGCGCAAGGCACGACGCCATCCCTCCCAATATCTTCCTGGAGCGGCTTTTCAAGCCATCCGTATTATGGGAAGGGGAGTCCGGAAACAACAACCCGGAACCAACCGCACCGCCCAACACCGAACACTCTGACACAATCGATGGCTCTGCCAATGAAATAACACCGTCAGCGCACGAAATAATGGCAGTCATTGCCCCGTGGACGAAACCATTCCTAGCCTACCTAATCAGGCAGGAACTTCCCGAAGACCAAAATGAGGCCCGCTGCATAGTACGGTGATCTAAAGCCTACAAGGTCCATGAGGGAGAGCTTTATAAGAAAAGCACAACCGGAGTCCTTCAAAGGTGCATCTCCGAATAGGAAGGGCGAAATCTCCTGGCTGAAATTCACGCCGGACTCGGCGGGCACCATCTGACAGCCGGGCCCTTGTAGGCAAGGCCTTCCAGTCTGATTTTATTGGCCGACAGCCGGGCGGATCTCGGGACTTAGTCCAACGATCGTCGGTTGCCAGCTCTTTGCTAATCAAAGCCACATGCCACCCACCGCCCTCAAAACTATACCCATCACTGCCGTTAGGGTGCAGGGCTTGACATGGTTGGACCCCTTAAAGGGGGAACCCACAAGCAAAAATACCTATTGGCCATGGTGGATAAATTCACCAAATGGATAGAGGCCAAGCAAGTTAAAACGGCCGAATCCAGACCTATGATAGACTTCATATCTGGGGTAGTACACCGTTATGGCGTCCCCCATAGCATCATCACTGGTAACCGCACGAACTTCACGACCGACGAGGTTAAACTCTGGTGCAAAAACATGGGCATCAAGCTCGACTACGCTTCAGTCTATCACCCTCAAACTAACGGTCAAGTCGAACGAGCAAATGGTCTAATCATGAGCGGCATCAAACCCAGATTAGTGCGGTCCCTTACAGAATCTAATACGCACTGGGTAGAGGAGCTCGACTCCGTACTCTGGGGGCTGCGGACCACGCCAAACCGCACTACCGGATTCACACCATTTTTTATGGTATACGGCGCAGAGGCAGTTTTGCCGTGCGACATAATTCATGACTCACCTCGCGTGCACATGTACAAAGAAAGAGAAGCCGAGCTGGATCGGCAGGACAGTTTGGATGCCTTGGAAGAGGAGCGTGACATGGCAAAAGCCCGTTCCGCATTTTACCAACAGTAGGCTCGAAGATATCAAAGCAGAGAAGTACGGGCCAGAACTTACAATGTTGGCGAACTAGTTCTACGCCTGCCGGACAAGAAAAAGGTCAAGCTCAAGCCCAAATGGGAAGGTCCCTTCATCATCGACCAGGTCCTCACCGGCGGAGCGTACCGTCTGCGAAATGCATTGGATAACCGACTCGAGCCAAATCCATGGAACGCAGCCCGTCTCCACAGATTCTACGCCTAGCGCCGGACTCTGAGTTCGTCTCCCTCCCCCGTCTATATTTTATACTTTAACTGTCTTTTGCTTGCCCCTCTCTTCTTCCTCCTTTTTTTCTTTCTTCTTTCACGGGCCTTAGGTGGCTCGTCTGCGCTTTGTTCGCACACACTTGACGTGCTATCTGCACTCATTATACCTGGGGGCTTCTTTAAAAGAAGCTTATTTATAAGGGTCCCATACCCAACACATGTGTCATACTTCCGCATGTACCTTTTATTCACCATTATATGCATCGATATGACTTAAGTTTTGGCCAAGCTGGGTTGCCTGGCTCCTGTGCTTACCCCTACGTTCCCGATTGTTCGGCTAGGCGGTAAAGGGAGAACCTCTGTCATTGTTACTGCCGGGTCAGCCGGATGTGTACCTCTGACTGGGTGAAGCCGAAAGCTAGTGTTCTTAAGGGAATATTCGGTCGGTAAATTGAAAGATGAATTCTTACCTATTTATTTAATTGCCCCTAGATGCTTTCCTGCTTTTTTCGCAGTCCGGACATGCACTTTAAGGCATGCCTCCCAGGGAACGGAACCCCTAACGGAACTATTCTCCCTGGAAGATGTTTCTTACTAACCATGTAATATAACATAACTAGTTGGGCACTTGTCCGATAAAGCACTAATGACCCCTACGCCTGGTCTCCATGCATGCCCCGGTTTTTATATAACCGTGCGGGTATTCGGACACATTCCGGACTGTCGGGTCCCAAGGTTGAAGCGAAATGGTCGGCAACGACAAACGATCTACAATCCGGCTAGAAGGCATTTTTTATGTCACTTCAAATTACATAGTCAAGCTGACTGATGGTATTCCTCTTCGATACCATCTAACAAACTGTCTAGTTTACAGTCCCGCTGGGAATACTTTGCAGCCAACTCTACTTGGTCGTACATTAAGCTCACAGGGATCTCCTTCCCATCGGGCCCTACAGATCCGACCTCAGCCATGTGGTTGGGGTCAGCCTTTGCATACCGTGTCTTCACCATGGCCCAGGCCTCCCTGGCGCCTTGACGGCAGGCCGATATCTTCCACAGACGGAAGCGCCACCGTGCCCCCTGAAGCTTTTCCACAAGCCCTCCAAGACCCTCGGGTAGGGAGACGGACGGCCATAAGGCCTGGGCGACGCCGCTCATCACCTGCTGAACTCGTTCGCGCAGTTGTAATAGCTCGGGAAGTTGATCACCTGTTGAACCGGGCATTTCCTCTGAAGGACGACCTGTGAGCATACCTACAGACATATTATGGTTAGTCGACTTCCTTGCCGAACTCTTGTTTTCAAAAGTTCGTTCAAGCACTTACTGTAAATATCGCGACGAAGCCGCAGATTCTCCTTCACGGAGTAAGACAGCTGGACCCGAACATCTTTTAGTTCCTCGCCCAGCTGAGTGTTGGCATCTTGGAGGTTATTTTTCTCCTGCTGCACCCTTGTCAGCACCTTCTCGCCGGCCTTTAGCTAGTGTAGTAGCTGCTACTTGTCCGGATCTAGTCCGGCGCCATCTGCAATGTCATTGTCAGACTTATACACACGCCGCACTGCATAACCTACTTATCTTTTGAAGTATGTATTACCAGAGGGGGTATCTGTGGCTCCCCCTGCGGCGGCTAGTGTGGCCTCAAGTTGGGCTTTGCACTCCTGAAGCTCCTGGGGACAGGTGGGTATTCTTCTCCATAAGGTCCTGCATAACAAATGATCCTTACATCAGTTATTCTAACTATTTTAAGTCTCGGGGGCTACTGGCATATATAACTGTCAAAAATCCTCACCAGTATGTCCTTCACATACTGCTCCGCGGCTCTGGTTAGACCATCTCGAGCGGCACGGAGGTGGGCGTCTCCCGCATTAAAGGCATTCAATGCCTCCAGGGAGAAACACGCGTCACGAAGGAATGTCCGGCAGCGCCTATGATTCATGGCGCTCTCCACCTTAGACCTGGTGGCGGACAGCCTGTCGGCATCCTCCGTTGGAGGAGCATCCGGCGCACGCCTTGTGTTCGCCTCCCCCTCCGGACCAGGCGTTGGAGCCTGGCTGGCGGAGGCTCGATTGGCAACCTCTCAGGACATAGTCCGGCGAGCGCTATTTCTCCTGGAAAAATCATGAGTGTCAATATACCTCCCGGGAACCTTTCCTTTAAACACGGTGGTGCGTCATACCATTGCGGCGACGTTTCGATTCGCACCGCACTCCTCTTCCACCTGCTGGGCCGAGCTGAACCTTGTTGGTCAGCCGCCACAGGTTTGGCTTCCCGCCTCAAAGGCGCCTCCTGTGGAGTACCATTAGTATACGGTGGTCAGAAATGAGCATGGATGAATTGTGGTATCAGGACTCCGGTCACAGTTACCCGGGAAGCCGGAGATAAACCGGGGTAGTCGGCCGTAATGGCGAACAAAGCATTGTCCATGCTAAGTTGGTGGAACACCCCATCGATCAACTCCACCTTTATGTCCGGATCCTCTTCGGAGGCTGGATAAAGGGATCGTTCCGGATCCTCTGGTTGTGGAGCCAGGCTGTGTATATCCTCTACGGCCCGGCGCAGCTCCTGCGTCGAAATCACAAAATGAGATACTTAACTTTGGGAATATGGATCGGATAGACAGGCGTCCGCTTACCCAGCTCCGAGGGTTGTTCATCGAAAATCCATTCAATGGACTCGCGCGGAGGAAGTCCTCCTTCTCCCCCTTGTACAAGCCGGACAGTATCTTCACCAGATCGGCAACCGATCCCGGCCCCTTGCGGCCATGGCGGGTGGCGTCATCCTCCTCGTTGAAATCCCACATGGGGTGGCCCCTGTATTGGAGCGGCTGCACCCCTCACATGATGCATGTGGCCATGAATCCAATCATGGTCAATCCGAAATGAGCCAATAACCTTATTCGGCCCATCAGATATTGAACGTCCCCATCATTCTCCCGTTGAGGGCTCATGGCGCCAACTCGGTGTTTCTTTAGAGGCGTTGCTGAACTCCGGAGGCCGATCCGAACGGGTCCGCAGCGGGCGTCCTCCATATAAAACCATTCGAAGGCGGTCTTGGACGCCTTCTTCGGGGTTCGGATAGATATCCGGTCCGCGATGCACCATATTTCGCTCCGCCCACTTGATATATCGACCCCTCATGAGAACGAAGTGCGAGGCAAAACAATCTCTTCCATAGCGCCAAAATGGGCCTTGATGCCCAAGAACAGCTCATAAAGGGCCACAAAGCCCGCGATGTGCAAGATGGAGGCGGCGAAGGTGGTGAAGCTGAGCTGTAGAACTCGAGAGCCCCGAGAAAGCGGATGTATAGGAAATCCGAGTCCCCTTATTAGATAAGGGACGAAGCATACCCGCTCTCCTTTGGAGGGATTGGGGACGCTCTCCGCCTGCTTGCCGCCCTTGTAGGTGGCCATCCCGGCTCGAACCAGAACCATAAAGGCTGGGGGGAGATATCCCTCTGCTTGGAGCGTCACCAGCTCGCTATGCGGGACTGAACATCTCCCCCAATCTCCTGGCTGAGGGCTAGGAGCGCGAGAGGAGGAGCCGCGTCGATCGTCCATGATGGAGTGGATTTTTGTCAGAAGCGCTTCGACGAATACTCGCGGAAGGAGGATGGTGTGATTCGGATCTAGATCCTCGCCACTCTTATAGGCAGCTTATTCGCGCAGCTAGGGGGTAAAGCGTAAAAATACCCCGACTTTTCACATTCATGCGACACGTGGAAGAGGGCCATTATTGGACGTGGAAGCCAAGGAGCGCAACATTTATAAGGAAGCCGGACACTGTTCGGCAAGCACATAGAATTTGGAGGAGAACCCGCCTTGGAATGCCGAAGACAATATACGCGCCGGAACTTGTCGTCATTGAAGCCTGGTTCGAGGGCTACTGAGGGAGTCCTGGACTAGGGGGTGTCCGGATAGCCGAACTATCATCATTGGCCGGACTCCAAGACTATGAAGATACAAGATTGAAGACTTCGTCCCGTGTCCGGATGGGACTTTCCTTGGCGTGGAAGGCAAGCTTGGCAATACGGATATGTAGATCTCCTGCCATTGTAACCGACTCTGTGTAACCCTAACTGAGGGAGTCCTGGACTAGGGGGTGTCCGGACAGCCGGACTATCATCGTCCGCCGGACTCCAAGACTACGAAGATACAAGATTGAAGACTCCGTCCCGTGTCCGGATGGGACTTTCCTTGGCGTGGAAGGCAAGCTTGGCAATCTGGATATGTAGATCTCCTACCATTGTAACCGACTCCGTGTAACCCTAGCCCTCTCCGGTGTCTATATAAACCGGAGGGCTTTAGTCCGTAGGACATAACCTCCATTACAACAATCATACCATAGGCTAGCTTCTAGGGTTTAGTCTCCTTGATCTCGTGGTAGATCCACTCTTGTAATACACATCATCAATATTAATCAAGCGGGGCGTGGGTTTTACCTCCATCAAGAGGGCTCGAACACAGGTAAAACATCGTGTCCCTTGTCACTGTTACCATCCGCCTAGGCGCCAGCTTCGGGACCCCCTACCGAGATCCGCGGTTTGACACGGCATTGGTGCTTTCATTGAGAGTTCCTACGTATGCGTCACCGATAGGCCCGATGGCTTCTTCAATCGACAACAACGCCGTCCAGGGTGAGACTTTTCTCCCCGGACAGATCTTCGTATTCGGCGGCTTCACACTGCGGGCTAATTCACTTGGCCGTCTAGAGTAGATCGAAAGCTACGCCCCTGGCCGTCAGGCCAGGTTCGGAAGCCTAAACTTCACGGCCGACATCCACGGGGACTTGACCTTCGACGGACTCGAGCCACAGCCGAGTGTGCCGCGCTGTCACGATCGCATGACTTAGCTCTACCGCGGGCGGTGCCTTGGTGGCGCACACAAATCCGCTCGGCCCTCGATCGGGCCGATCGCCAGATCGAGGACGGTGGCTGGACACGCCTCGAAACTGCAACTTCATGGCGATGGAGCCAAACACGACCTTGTCCCTATAAAGCTCATGACTCCGAGTGCGGACCCCTGCGGACTCGACGTCTGTGCCCTCGCTAATCGAATCTGATTGGGCGCCGATCATGGAGTTCACCGCTGCGGGCATCTTCCAACACTCGCCCCTTGGCGACATCCTAAATTCGTTAAAGCATCTCTCGCTATCCGGAGAGCCCTGGCCGGACTACGGCCAGGATGGTTGGGATATAGGCGATGAAGAAATTCAAAGCCCACCCACCACCCACTTTGTAGCCACTGTCGACGATCTAACCGACATGCTAGACCATGACTCCGATGACATCGACGGTATGGACGACGATGCCGGAGACGATCAAGAATCAGCGCCTACAGGGCACTTGAAGACCACCCCAACGCACGATGTATATATGGTGGGTACCCCAAAAGGAAGCGATGAAGAGGAACAACGGGGCGCGACAAAGGATAATCCGCCAATAAACAACCAAAGCGGCGGCATAGCGCCGCCTAAGCCCGCCTCGGCAAAAACAGCATTCCTAATGACCCGGCGTTAGAGCGGGGCAAACCGATGGACGATGAACATGCAACCAAGCAACCGTCCGAGCAGGGGCGAATCGGATAATCAATCAATCCCGTGAAACCAACAGTCAGGGACGACCTCACGCCGGACATACCGGTGAACATAAGAACCTTCACGGAAGACTCGTCGCCACCGCAAGAAGCTTGAAGAAGGAAAAACGGAAGCTCAAAACAGCGGAAGACATACTCAGAATGAGGTGGAGCAAAGTGCTCAAAACACTACTAGGGAAAAGCCTAGCGGCGGTAGCGGTACCCGCTACTAATAAGCGCTTCTGACTAACTTATAGCGATGGCGGGTGCAACTCCAGCTCTTTGCTAACATCAAGCGATGGCGTGGGTAGAAACCCGCGCTACTACTAATCTGTAATCTCTGAATTTTTTTTTGAATTTTTTTTTCCTAATTTTCAAATTTCTGAATTATTTTAACCTCAAATCTCTAATCACCCCTCATCGCTGCTCAATTTAATCTCTAATCACCCCTCATCATTCCAACTCATCTAACTTCCCTGGACGGTCACCCATCCTCTCACTACTCCAAATGAGCACGCTTAACTTCCGGTTCTATTCTCCCTCGTTTCCAAATCTGCACTTGTTGTTTTCACGACAATAGTAAGATGTCAATCCTATTAACCTCGAAATTCAGCTTGAGCATGAAGTCACACATTTCCTTGTTTGAGTTTGAAACTATTGTTCTAAAAATTAGTAACACTAATATTTCTTGAATAATTAGTTTGACCATAGTTTGACCACAGTTTGACCAGTTGACCATAGTTTGACCATAGTTTGACCAGATTTGACCAAAATTCAAAAAACTAAAATAATTATTTAGTAACACTAATATTCTTGAATAATTAGTTTGACCATAGTTTGACGGTTAACAAAAATTAAAAAACTGATTTTTTTTGAATTTTTGCCTCGAGATCTTAAAAGCCCGTAACTTTTTTTTTCTGTTAGGCTTTTGAGGATTTTAAAATGTTTAACAAGGTTCCCGGTTAAATTCGGATGTAACTTTTGAGTAGATGCTTTTCATATAAAAACTTTTTCATCCGAGTTTGTATGCAAAAGTTATGGCCATTTACAATTTTCGGAGAGATTTTGCAAATAAAATCGAAATTCATATTTGTAAATTTTCCCAACAACTAGACCACATATCACATGGGAAACTTATTTTCTTTTATTTTTTGACATTTTATCATTTTCTTTTCTTTTTTTAAACTGAAAAGCGGTCCACGGGGGTAGACTTTGACAAATAGGCCATACCAGCGCTACTACTATAACAGATGATTAGCGATGGCGGGTTTTAACCCTCGCTACTACTAAGTTGATAGCGATGGCGGGTTAGTAATGCGAGGTTAAAAACCCGCGCTCATAAACAACTTAGTAATGGCGAGGTTAAAACCCTCGCTACTACTATAACATATCACGGGGGGACAGGTAGAGACCGCTTAGTAATGCGAGGTTACAAACCCGCGCTGCTGCTATCAACTTAGTAATAGCGAGGTTTAAAAACCTGCACTACTAGTAAATAGCGATGGCGAGGTTTTTAACCCTCGGCTGCTAGATAAATATATAGCCTTTTCCTAGTAGTGAAACCGGAACAAATCTGACAATGGCCATCAATCAAAGAACTATCCGAGCGCAAGCTGCTGCCAGAATTTGACGAGGAAGCCATAGAGCCCCCACACTCAAAAAACAAAGAGGCCGCCTGGCCGGATAGACGGCCAGATGATAGGCCAAAATCTACAAGCGGTGCCGCTCATGACCCTGGGAAAACAAACGGCCCAGCCAGGTCCATTTACGGGCCAAAAAAGAGGGCCCCAGGAAGCAACACAGCACGCCAAGTGTTCGAAGACAACGGTACACCCAAATATAGGGGCGCCGCACACCCACTATGTTTCACCAATGAGGTGCTGGATCATGAATTCCCAGCAGGGTTTAAACCCATAAACATAGAGGCTTACGACGGAACAACAGACCCTGGAGTCTGGATAGAGGATTACATACTACACACACATATGGCTAGAGGAGATTATCTCCACGCCATACAATATCTACCCCTCAAGCTCAAAGGGCCAGCTTGGCACTGTCTCAAAAGCCTCCCAGAAAACACTGTTGGAAGTTGGGAAGAGCTCGAGGACGCGTTTAGAGCAAATTTTCAAGGGACTTATGTCCGCCCTCCGGACGCAGACGATTTAAGTCATATAACACAACAGCCTGGAGAGTCAGCGCGCAAATTTTGGAGCAGGTTCCTTACTAAAAAGAACCAACTAGTCAACTGTCCGGACGCCGAAGCCTTAGCAGCTTTTAAACACAACGTCCGAGATGAATGGCTCGCCAGACACCTCGGCCAAGAAAAGCCGAGGACAATGTCCGCGCTAACAAGCCTCATGACCGGCTTTTGCGGGGAAGACAAGCTAGCAAGATCAAACACCGGCGACCGAGTACATCCGAGATTAGAGATGGAAGCGGAAAATCACGGTAGCGAAAGGATTAGCGCCGGAATAAAGAAAAAACACGAAGAATCGGCGGTCGATGCGGATTCAAAAGCTTCATGACCAAACAACAAAACACTCTTGAGGAGTCTGGACTAGGGGTGTCCAGAACAATGGGACTATCATTATTCGCGGACTCCAAGACTAAGAAGATACAAGATTGAAGACTCCGGCTCGTGTCAGGATGGTACTTTCCTTGGCGTGGAAGGCAAGCTTGCAATCTGGATATGTAGATCTCCTACCATTGTAACCGACTACTGTGTAACCCTAGCCTCCTTGGTGTCTATATAAACCGGAGGGCTTTAGTCGAAGGACAACATACATTACAACAATCATACCATAGGCTAGCTTCTGGGGTTTAGCCTCCTTGATCTCGTGATAGATCTACTCTTGTACTACCCATATCATCAATATTAATCAAGCGGGACCTAGGGTTTTACCTCCATCGAGAGGGCCGAACACAGGTAAAACATTGTGTCCCTTGTCTCTGTTACCATCCGCCTAGGCGCTTGCAGTTCGGGACCCCCTACCGAGATCCGCGGTTTGACACCGACATTGGTGCTTTCATAGAGAGTTCCTCTGTGTCATCACCGATAAGCGATGGCATCTTCAACCAACGACGCTGTCGGTGAGACTTTTCTCCCGGACAGATCTTAAGATATTCGGCGGCCGCCTGCGGGGCAATTAAGCAGCCATCTGGAGCGGTCGAAAGCTCGCGCCCTGGCCGTCGGGTCGATCCGGAAGCTTAAACTTCACGGCCGATGTCGCGGAGACTTGATCTTGACGGACTCGAGCCATCTTGCAGCGCCCGCCTTTGTGACGATGGGCATGATCTAGCTCTACCGCGAATAGGGCCTTGGTGGCGCTGCGGATCGCTTGACCATTAGCGAGCCGATCGCCCGGATCAAGGGCGGTGGATAGGCGCCGCCACAGGGCTTCAACATCCATGGCGATGGGCGAGCACGATCTTGTCCCCTGAAACTCGTGATTACGGCGCGCCGGACTCCTTGCGGACTCGAACCTCCGCGCCCTACTTGTCAATTTGGATTGGGCGCGGTTATGGAATTCACCGCCCGGACATCTTGGTACTAGCCTTTTGGCGATATCTTGAATCACTAAAGCATCTCTCGTTATCAAGAGAGTCTGGCGGACTATGGCGGGATGGTTGAGGTTTAGACGGCGAAGAAATTCAGATCCACCACCACCCACTTTGTAGCCACTTGTCGGCGATCTAACCGACATGCTAGACTACGACTCGAAGACATCGGCGCTATGGGCGGCGATGCGAAGACGAAGAAAAACAGAGCTTATCTGACCGCGCAGGACCACCTCGTCGCATGACATATATATGGTGGACACCCCAAAGGGGAGCAATAATGAGGACCAACGGGCCGCGGCAGAAGATAAACGACCAAAACGACGGCGTAGACGCCGCCCTAAGTCCCGCCTCGACGACAACAACGCTCCCAAGGAGCCCGCGATACGGCAGGGCTCACAATCGGACGACGAACATACAAATAAGCAACCGACCGAACATGACGAGTCAGATAATCAATCCAAGCCCGGCGAGAACCACAGTCCGGACGACCGTATGCCGGACACGTCGCGGAGAGTAAGAACCTTCGGAAAGACTCATCGATGTGCAAGAAGCTGAAGAAGGAAAAGCGGAGGCTCAAAACAGCGAAGACACACTCGAGAATGAGATGGAGCAAACTGCTCAAAACCGCAGAATAAATGCGGCAATGGCCACCAATCAAAGAGCTACCCGGCGCAAGCTACTACGAATTGACGAAGAGGCCATAGAACCTCCACCGTCCAAAAATAAAGGGCTGCTGGTTGGATAGGCGGCGGATAATGAGGCTAAATTATGAAAGCGGCGCCACACATAAATCCACCAACGAACTCGGAAGGATAGATGGCCCAGCCAGTCCATTTACGGCCAAAGGAGAAGGCCCCAAGAAGCAAGGCAACACATCAAGTGTCCGATGATAGCGGCACACACAAATCTGGGCGCCGCACACCCACTATGTTTCACCGATGAGGTCTTTGGACCATGAATTCCCAGTGAGTTTAAGCCCATAAACATAGAGGCCTACGATGGAACAACAGACCTTGGAGTGCGGATAGAAGATTATATACTACATATACACATGGCGGAGGAGGCGATCTCACGCCATAAAATACCTACCCCTCAAGCTCAAAGGGCCAGCCCGTCATTGGCTTAAAAGCCTCCCGAAAACATTGTTGGAAGTTGGGAAGAGCTCGAGGGCGCGTTTAGAGCAAATTTTCAAGGGACTTATGTCCGTCCTCCGGATCTGAGATGATCTAAGTCATATAACTCAACAGCCGGAGAGTCGGTGAAGTGCAGGAATAGGTTCCTTACCAAAAAGAACCAAATAGTCATTGTCCGGGCGCGAAGCCTTAGCAGCTTTCAAGCACAATGTCAAGAGGCGAATGGCTGCCGAGCACCTCGGTCAAGAGAAACCGAGGACAATGTCCGCACTAACAAGCCTCATGACCCGCTTACATGCGGGAGAGGATAGCTGGTTAGCAAGATCGACACCAGCGACCCAAGTACATCGAGATAAGAGATGGAAATGGAAAATCACGGTAGAAAAAAGCGGCGCCGAAATAAAGAAAAAGCCCAAAACACGGTAGTCGACACGGATTTAAAGCTCGCGGCCCAATAATAAAACACAGCCTTTAAGGATGACAACGACGAATTGTCCAACAAACAAGATTTTGGGTGGGATATGTCAAATCCACAGTACCCGGAAGGCTGCAAATCACACCCACGGGGATTGTTGGGTTTTAAACAGTCCGGCCGACTAAATGCGAACACAAAGGGGCTCGGCGCGTCAAGCGAAGAAGATAAACCCCACCAGCGAGCACGGAAAACAAAGACTTTCCCACAAGGGGTCAAAGCGATAAACTCACTTCATGTGATAATACGGAAAAATAGTGGCACTTTCTAAAAAGAGCTTGGCGGTCCAACCCGGCAGACCGTAGAGATTGGATATCAAAACCAATCACTTTCGACCACTGGACTATTCGAGCGTTGAAATGCGGGGCGGACTCCACGATATTGAATCCCATAATAGGCGGATTACAATTTACTCATGTCCTAATGGATGGAGGCAGCGACTTAAAATTGCTGTATTCAAAAACAATCCGTAGGATGAGGTAAACCCTGCTAAAATCCGACACAGCCGCACTTCCTTCAAAGGAGTGGCGCGAGCCCTTCGCCAAGTGCACAGGCTCCATATTACTAGAAGTCGTGTTGGGATCACCGAACAATTTTCGACGAGGAAAAATAATTTTCACATCGTCCCATTTGAAAGTGAATATCAAGCACTCTTGGGGCGAAAGGCTTTTGTCGCTTCAACGCTATACCGCATTACCGTCTCTTACACTCAAGATGCGGTCCACGTGGCGTCATTTCGATCTGGTCACTTAAAGACCCCGGACTCGGATAAACGAATCCGGCCTCATCGGGCTAGGGGTTCCCTAGCCGCATACCCCATCCTGCGAGGGGCTGCGCTAAAACAAACCGCGGGTTCATACAAACCCCACTTTAATTATTTATATTTCTTGTTTTACACATATTTTTACGCGATTTGTTTCGAACTAAGCGTTCCTCTCTTTTCTGAGATGAACAAAGTGCACACCGTCCGGGATAAGCGGCATAGCGGAACCGGCGTGAGCGTGCGGTAGGGACCCGTTGTGAGGATTCTTTTGATTAAGACCTGCATAAACCTTTTTCTTTGTCTCTTGTTGTTATTCTCCTTGGTTTCTTCCTATAGCCAAAGCGAACTGATGCTTTGGCATCGGCGCGTCGAAGACCATGCCGTGCACGGACACTAGCGGCTTAGGGCATCGTTACGCCCACTACTATAAAGACCGAACACCTTAGGGAGTGTTGGCGTCTCGAGTTAGGCATTATATGCATCAGCTCGAATCATGTCTTTGGTCAAATGTTGGGTTTGCGGCTCACGTGTTTTGCTGCCTTCGTTCGTATCATCGGCTAACGCGGCACCGGAGAACTCTGCGATTGTGCCCCGTTAATTTGGCGAGCACCTCGATGAAAGCGGCGGCTGTCATGATCTGAGAAACTGTCGACCACTCGATCGACTATCGAATGTTTAGAATTCCCGCTTTGATGAAGGACCGTTTCGATCGGGCACATAGGCGCTCGAATTCGGAGAAGGCGATGCCACCGGGGCTATATCGTAGCCCCACCCTTGAAACTCCAGCGCTAAGTGAAAGTGATAAAGCATTATAGTCCGGATTGCCTCGTTAAGCTATGCTACCACCTCCTTATAACGAGGACCGAGGCGTCGGGTTAAAGTGTGGCAGCGCTATTTTGCGAACACCCCTTTTGCCTTGTGCGTGGGGGCTGAAGCGAACTGCCATCTTTCAAGTTATACAAAGTATCGTAAATGGCCACACGGAGAAGTTTTACTACTTGGGGCGCACAAGTATAAGCGATTATCACATAATCATTGATTTACAAGCTAATACATTCATTTGAGCGTGATATTTTTTGAGCACTCGACTCTATTACAGGCGCCACGCATAACTTCCCAGTAGTGCTCGGCGAGAGCCGGCTTTCATCCGAACCTGGCGGCAACAGCGGTGGCATCCATCTCCGGACAATGCGCCTTCACACGGCAAGAGCCATCCGCGCCCTCGATGCGAGCCGACCGCTTCATCTCCTTTATATGCGGCACCGCTCCAAGGAATTGCTGCGATGGCAAAGTAGCTCGTCGCCTTGGACCTCTCTGGCCATACATGGGCCCGCGATGTCGATCATGGCAAGTCCGGACAATCTATTTAGCTCGGCCCATTCGACCAACCGGTCCGTCAGCGAAAGTGGCGATCCGGACTGTGGAATTGAGACCAATATAGCTCTTCCGTCTCGTGATCCTCCTGGCTCGGAAGTGCTTAGCGGCATCAACCGCACTTGCAGCTAAGTCCATATCACGGATCCTCCGGACTCCTGACCTCTCAAATTGAGCATACTTTGCATCCATAAACGGCGACGCAGCGAGAAAAGGCTTGCCGCCATGATCTCTCCGACTGGCGCGGTTCCTCCTTCATAGCCCGCATTGCGAGCGGGCATCCTTAACCGGCGGTGGCCTTCTTGAGTCTTCCCGCTCCGATAAGCGCTCCTTTTCAAGAGCCTCATTGCGGTCGGTAGCATCCTTTAATTTCATGGCCAATTCGGCCACCTCCGCCTACTTAGGCGGTCGCGGCCTTTTCGACTTTCAACTCCTCGGCCGCCCTCGAGGCAGCGCGTCACTCCTTCGGGCTTGCTCCTTAGATAGAACAAGTTAGGCCGAAAACTCTCCACAGCAGCAGCACCGTCTGTACAACAGCATATAATTTATCAGAGGAGGGCTTCGACCCCCTTAATAATGTGACTGAAGAGAACTCTTTTACCTTGCGACTCATCAAGTTGCCTATTGACAAGTGCGATGTCCGCATCTGCCAAGTCAAGTTTCCGATTTAATTAGGCAAACTCACTAGTCCGGCTAGCCCCGGACTATCCGCCACCTGCATAGGAACGACGGAATTCATTATTTTAGATTTCGATCCTCGGTACGCTGTCGTTTCCGACAACCTACTGAGTCTCAGGGGCTACTATCTATGCAGGGCGCATTTTTATATGCAAAACTGTTAAAAGACAAAGGGGTGCGTCATTTTCGCATACCTCAAATCCCGCCAGCAAACTCATGGCGGCATTATGCAATCCGCTCTCGGCGGGTGAAATCCTTCCAATCATCATGCGCATTAACGCACGGTGATCTTCTGAAATGGACGCCCTCTCAAGCAGATTCCTCAGTTCCCCCGGCCGGATACTTGTGGGTGCCAAACTCTCCGGCCCCTCCGGACTCGGGGATACCCTCCGTGACGACACTTCGGGCTCGCCTGCCTCATCTGGCGGCGCTGCGGACGGAGGCGTATCGCTCTCCATCATCTCCGGAAGAAGGTCCCTCGAAGACGAACTCATCTGAGAAGGCTGCAGATCCGAACTGCAATATAAATATTTCGGTTATCCACAGAAGCACAAATGAAGGTATTCTCTTACTAACTAACTCCCTCTTTCATACTCACGGCTCGCTGGAGGGCCGATCCTTTGGTGATGGTGGGGCGTCCGGATTCCTTCCGTGCGCCGGACCCCCCAGTGGAGATTTCTTCCCACGCTTAGGGGCTTTGGCCTCCGGATCTTCGGAGGCGGTCCTCTTCTCTCCCTGAAGGGAGGGGTTCTTGATTCCCCCCTCTTCAGCCGCCCTTTTGGACGGAATATTAGCTCCTCTATTTTCCCCGTCACCCCCTTCTGTGGGCGCGACCTCCAACATTCTGACCAGCACGGGCTCCAGTGCGGTCTCTGGGAGGGGGGCCGGACACCTTATCAGCCTTGATCGTGCCACCCATTCCTGTAAAGAACAAGGGGTCAGGAGGCGAACTCTAGAAAGGCATATCAACAGAATGTCCGGACTCGAGCTATTTACGAGTGTCCGAGGCGTCGCGGCAAACTGCGTCCTCGGCTAAATCCGGACCGCCACTGCGGTCGAAGAACAACTTGTACATCTCCATGGGTGTGGCACCCATGAAGTCTTTGGAGAATCCGAGGTCCCTCGGGTTGAACTCCCATAAGCGGAAGGGCGGCGTTTGCGAGCGAAGATGCACGATTAGCATAACTTGCATCACTTTGATCGGTCGATCTCCCTCGCTTGGAGGTCTCGAATCCGGCCTGCGGTGAGGCACGTCTTGAACGGCCCCAATTGAGCCCTTGGTTGACCCGACATTAGGCTGGCGTGGAGGTCTGGGCGAGAATGAAGGGCGGCTTTTGCTGCTGCCCGCCGAATGATGATGTAGAACCACTCCTGCTGCCTGATCAGAGTTCCTCTTGGAAGGAACCCTCGGGCCCGAGGCACCGGCCTTTTGCTTATAGCCGCCCGCCTCCTCGCTTAGCGCCCCGATCATCTTGGCTCCACCTTGAAGGTCTTGACCATAGGCGAAGTCGGAATGGCGCGGAGGAAGGCTTGAGAAATAATGAATGCGGAAATGTGGAGGATGGACTCGGAGCCAAGTCGTGAAAGTCCAGCCCATAGTAGAGCAGAGCCCTCTCACGAAGGATCCGTCGGGAAGCCTAAACCCGGCGGAGGTGAGATCTGGCAGCGTATTCACGGGCTCGGGGCGGGCACGGCCTGCCCTTGGGCGGCAACCTGTCTGAAACCTCGTGGGCAGTGCTTGGCCTCCACGCAACTTCAATATGTCCTCCTCCGTGTGGGAAGGGGCATCCACCGCCCTGGAGGTCGGGCCGGACATGATTGAGGATCCAGGCGCTCAAATCTGAGGCTCTGGGTGTTGGGCTGGGAGGCGGGAAGAGATTCTATCACGAGATTGAAGAACAAGGGCGAGCCTTGGTCCTCTTATAAAGGGAAGAAATACCAAGGGCCGTCTCTGTGACCGTTTAAATTCCCCTTGATAGAGGCGTGGCGGCGGGAGCGGTTGGGTTACCCACCGTATTGATGAGGATCCGGGATAAGGGAACACGATCTACGCTTTGACGGGGCGTGCCAAGAAGCTGCCGCTAAACATGCTGAGGTGGTATAGTAAAAAACGATTCAAACAAAGGCTTGGTTGCGGCGTGATGTCACGCCGCATAATACGTCAGCAGATTGAGCTAAGTGTACATTTTATTCTCTCTGATGGAGTGTGGAAATTATTTTTGCGAGCGGACACTATCTGGTGTTCATGATCTTCTCTGGATTATTCAAGGAGGAACCCGCCTTGCAATGCCGAACATTATCTTGCGCGGACTTATCGTCATTGAAGACTGGTTCGAGAGACTCTTGAGGAGTCTGGACTAGGGGTGTCCGGACAACCGGACTATCATTATCCGCGGACTCCAAGACTACGAAGATACAAGATTGAAGACTCGGCTCGTGTCCGGATGGTACTTTCCTTGGCGTGGAAGGCAAGCTTGCAATCTGGATATGTAGATCTCCTACCATTGTAACCGACTCTGTGTAACCCTAGCCTCCTCCGGTGTCTATATAAACCGGAGGGCTTTAGTCCGTGGGACAACATACATTACAACAATCATACCATAGGCTAGCTTCTAGGGTTTAGCCTCCTTGATCTCGTGATATATCTACTCTTGTACTACCCATATCATCAATATTAATCAAGCGGGGCGTGAGGTTTTACCTCCATTGAGAGGGCGAACACAGGTAAAACATTGTGTCCCTTGTCTCCTGTTACCATCCGCCTAGGCGCACGATTCGGGACCCCCTACCGAGATCCGCGGTTTTGACACCGACAACTACCTCTTAAGGATAACGGTGATGAGCTATCAACAAACAAAATTTTGGATCGGATATGTCAAATCCACAGTACCCGGAAGGCACAAACCACACCCACCGAGATTGTTGGGTTTTCAAACAGTCCGGCCGACTCAACGCCGAACGCAAGGGGCTCGACGCATCAAGCGAGGACGAGGATAAACCCCACCAGCAGAGCACCGGAAAACAAAAGACTTTCCCACAAGAGGTCAAAGCAGTAAACTCACTTCATGTGATAATGCGGAAAAACAATGCAGCACCCGCTAAGATGGGTCTCGCACGGTCCACCCTAGCAGAACCTCGAGATTGGATGTCAAAACCAATCACTTTTGACCACCTGGATTATTCCAGAAGTGTTCAAAATGCAGGATGGACTGCTCTGATATTGGATCCTATAATCGACGGACTACAATTTACACAAGTCCTGATGGACAGAGGCAGCGATTTAAACCTGCTATATCCAAACACAATCCGCAAGTTGGGGATAGACCTTACTAAAATTCGACATAGCCGCACTT
This sequence comes from Aegilops speltoides, assembly GCA_021437245.1. Lineage (NCBI taxonomy): Eukaryota > Viridiplantae > Streptophyta > Magnoliopsida > Poales > Poaceae > Aegilops > Aegilops speltoides. The sequence continues at coordinate 462,453,795 of CM038147.1, read as the reverse complement.
CCTTTAAAGGAGTGACGCCAGGCCCTTACGCCAAGTGCACAGGCTCCCTATTACTAGAAGTTGTGTTCGGGTCACCGAACAACTTTCGATGCGAAAAGCTATTCATGTCGCCCCGTTCAAAAGTGGCTATCAAGCACTATTGGGACGTGAAGCTTTTGTCCGCTTCAACGCCATGACACAATACACGTCTCTTACACTTAAAATGCCCGGTCCACGTGGCATCATTTCATTGCGAGGGTCATTTAAAGACCCCGGACACGGATAGACGAGTCCGGCATAAATAAGCTAGGGGCTCCCTAGCCGCACACCCCTTCACAGGGGGTTGTGCGTATAAGCAACAATGAGCTACCATAGACTCCGCTTTAATCATTAATATTTTTAATATACCTTTTTTTCGCACGATTTCCTTTCAAACTAAGTTCTTCTCTTTTTACAGATGAACAACATGCACACCGTCGGGATAACGACTGCAACGGAACACGGTAGCGAGGCGTGCGGTAAGGACCCGTTGCAAGGATTCTTTTCAGATTAAGACCTGCGTAAACCTTTTTCTTGTCTCTTGTTGCTATAATCCTGGCTTCTCATTATAACCATAGTGGAGCACGGCGTTTTGGCATCGGCGCGTCGAGAGGACCTTGCCGTACCTAGACACTAGGGGCTTAGGGCATTATTCGCCCATTATTATAAAGACCGAACACCTTAGGGAGTGTTCGGCGTCTCGATTAGGCCTTATATGCATCAGCTCGAATCATGTCCTTGGTCAAATGTTGGGTTTGCGGCTCCACGTGTTTTGCTGCCTTACGTTCCGTATCATTGGCTAACGGCACCGGAGAACTCTGCGATTGTGCCCCGGTTAAATTTGGCGAGCACCTCTGTGAAAGCCAAAACTCGATCATGATCTGCGAGAGACCGAGTCGACGGTCGATCGACCACGGAATGTTTAGAATTCCTCCTCTTTGTGAAGGACCGTTTCTCGGTCGGGCACACACGCGCCCGAATTCGGAGGCGCGGTGCCCCAGGGGCTATATCGTAGCCCCACCCTCGAACTCAATGGCTAAGTGAAAGTGATAAAGCATCATAGTCCGGTTGCCTCGTTTGCTCGCTACCACCTCCTCAACAGGACCGAGGCGCGGATTAAGTGTGGCAAGCGCTATTTTGCGAACACCCCGCACCTTGTGCGTGGGGGCTGAAGCGAGACTGCCATCTTTCAGGTTATACACGTATACATAAGCGGCCGCATAGGAGATATTTCAATACTTGGAATGCACAAGTATAAAAAGCGATTACATCATAACCATTGTTTTACAAAATAAAACGTTCATTTGAACGTGACATTTTTCGAGCACTGCGACTCTATTATACGAGCACCACGCATAACTTCCCCAAAATAGTGCTCGGCGGGTAACCGGCTTTCGTCCGAACCCCGGGTTGCAACTGTGGTGGCATCCATCTCTGTCCAATGTGTCTTCACACGGGCAAGGGCCATCCGTGCACCCTCTATGCAGGCCGACCGCTTCATCTCCTTGATATGCGGCACCGCCCCAAGAAACTGCTGCAATAAGCCAAAATAGCTCGTCGGCTTGGGCCTCTCCGGCCAGACATGAGTCACGATATCCGTCATGGCAAGTCCGGACAACCTATTCAGCTCAGCCCATTCGGCCAACCGATCGGTCAGCGGAAGTGAATGATCCGGACTATGGAATTGAGACCAAAATAGCTCTTAGTCTTGTGATCCTACGGCGGAAGTGCTCAGCGGCATCTGCCGCTTTTCGCCGCTAAGTCCATATATGGATCCTCCGGACCCCACACTGGCCAAGCTGGACATACTTTGGATCCGTAAACTGCGGCGTAGCGAAAAACTTACCGACAACAATGTCTCGACTTTGGCGCAGCTCCTCCTTCATAGCCCACATTGCGAGAATGGGCATCCTTGGCTTCGCGTGGCCTTCCCAGTCTTCTCGCTCGATAGGCGCTCCTTTTCAAGAGCCTCATTGCGGTCGGTAGCATCCTTCAATTTAACGGCCAATCCGGCCATCTCTTCCTCTTGGCGATGTGCAGCCCTTCGGCCTCTAACTCCTCGGCCGCCCTCGAGGCAACCGCATCACTCCTCGGCTTGCTCCTTGGCTTGAGCAAGTTACGCCCTTGAGCTCTCCACAGCGAGCGCACCATCTGCGTCAAGCATAAATATTTTAAGAGGTGGGCTTTAACTCCCTAACGGTGGCTGCGAGAGCCAATTTACCTTGCGACTCATCAAGTCGCTTGTTGACTAGCGATATGCGCATCCGCCACATCGAGTTGCCGTATTAATTGGCAACTCCATCGATCGGCTAGCCCCGGACTATCCGCCACCTGTATAGGAAAGGCGACACTTAATACTGTGATTTTGATCCTCGACGCAGCTGTCGCTTTCGACAACCTACCGAGTCTCGAGGCTACTATCTATCTGAGGTGCACTTTTATGTGCAAAACTGTCAAAAAGCGCGTCGTTTTCGTACCTCAAACCCCTTGACAAACTCACGGCGGTACTATGCAATCCGCTTTCAGTGGACGAAATCCTTCCAATCACCACACTCATCAATGCACGATGATCTTCTGAGACGGACGCCCTCTCAAGCAGATCCTTCAGCTCCCCCGGTCGAACACTAGTCGGCGTTGAACTCTTCGGCTCCGCTGGGCTCGGGGATACCCTCCGTGACGACACTTCATGCTCGTTCGCCATATACGACGGCACAGCAGACGGAGGCGTCTCGCTCTCCATCATCTCCGGACGAAGATCCCTCGAAGACGAGCTCATCTGAGAAGGCCGCAGATCCGAACTACAAGGTAAAAATTTCGGTTATCCTCAGAAGCACAAATAGGGATGTTTCTTATTAATGAACTCCCCTTTTTTTACTCACGGCTCATTGGAGGCTGATTCTTTAGAAAGGCTGTGCGGCGGGGCCTCCCGGATCAGGACCCTCTGGTGAAGATTTCTTCCCCTGCTTAGGGGCTTTGGCCTCCGGGTCTTCGGAGGCGGTCCTCTTCTCCCCCTGGATGGAGGGGTTCTCGATCCCCCCCTTCTTCAAGCGCCCCCTTGGGCGAAGCGGTAGCTCCTCCATTTTCCCCTTCACCTTCTTCTGAAGGCGCAACCTCCAACATTTTGACCAGCACGGGCTCCAGCGCGGTCTCTGGGAGGGGGGCCGGACACCGTATCAGCTTTGCTTGCGCAATCCACTCCTGCTGAAGGATAATGGGTTAAAAGGCGAGTTGTAGAAAGGCAAACAAACGGTGCGTCCGAACACTGAGCTACTTACTTGAGTATCCGGGCGATTGCAGCTTAGGCCGGCATCCTCGGTCAATTCGAACCGCCACTTGTGGTCGAAGAACAACTTGTACATCTCCACGGGTGTCGTACCCATGAAGTGTTGGAGAATCCGTGGTCCCTCCGGATTGAACTCCCATAGCCGGAGAGGATGGCGCTTGCAGGGCAGGAGACTCCTAATTAGCATAACCTGCATCACCACGACCGGATCGATCACCCTCGCCTAGAGGTCTCGAATCCGGCCTGCAATAGGGGCACGTCTTTTGTGACCCCAATTGAGCCCTGGTTGACCCACGACATCAACCGTCGTGGAGGTCCCAGCGGAGCAGGCGGCGGCTTTGCTGCTGCCCCTCAGAGCGGTGATATAGAACCCTCCCGCTGCCTGGCAAGGCTCCTCTTGGAAGGAGCCCTCGGGCCCTGGGCATCGGCCCTCCCCTTCTGGCCGCCCGCCCGCCTCTGTTACGCCCCGATCATCTTGGCTCCACCTTGAAGGTCTTCACCACAGGCCAAAGTGGGGGGTGGCGGAGGAAGGCCATGAACAACGATGAATGCGGAGATATGGAGGATGGACTCCGGAGCCAAGTCATGGAATTCCAGCCCATAGTAAAACATGAGCCCTCTCACAAAAGGATCCGTCGGGAAGCCTAAACCCCGACGGAGGTGGGATACAAAGATGACATACTCGCCGGGCTCGGGGGTGCGGATGGCCTGCCCTTGGCGAACGACTGTCTGAAACCTCGTAAGGCAGTGCTTGGCCTCCACGCAGCTTTAGCACGTCCTCCTCCGTGTGGAGGAGGAATCCACCGACCTGAAGGTCGGGCGGACATTGTTGAAGGTCCGAAGCACTCGAATCTGGGGCTCTGAGTGTTTGGAACTTGGAGCAGGGAGAGGATTCGATGGAAGATTAAAGAGAAGGAACGAGCCTTGGTCCTATTATAAAGAGGGAGAATACCGAGAGCCGTCTCCGTGACCGTTAGGGATTCGCCTTCGATAGAGGAGGCATGGCGACGGGCGCGGTTGGGTTACCCGTCCGTATTGATGAGAATCCGGAATAAGGGGAGCACGATCTCTGCTTGACAAGGCGTACCAAGAAACCTTCGCTAAACGCTACCGAGGTGATACAATAAAAAGCGATTCAAGTAAAGGCTTGGTAGTGGTGTGGCGTCATGCCGCAAAATACGTCGTGATTGAACTTGTGTATATATTATTCTCTCTATGGTGGAGCGTGGAATTTATTTTCTGAGCGGACACTATCTGGTGTTCACAATCTTCTCTGGATTATTCAAAGGAGGAACCTGCCTTGCAATGCCGAACATTATCGCGCGGACTCATCGTCATTGAAGCCGAGTTCGAGAAACTCTTGAGGAGTCTGGACTAGGGGTGTCGGACAGCGGACTATCATCATCCGCGGACTCCAAGACTACGAAGATACAAGATTGAAGACTCCGTCCGTGTCCGGATGGGACTTTCCTTGGCGTGGAAGGCAAGCTTGGCAATCGGATATGTAGATCTCCTACCATTGTAACCGACTCTGTGTAACCCTAGCCCTCTCCGTGTCTATATAAACCGGAGGGCTTTAGTCCGTGGGACATAACCTCCATTACAACAATCATACCATAGGCTAGCTTCTAGGGTTTAGCCTCCTTGATCTCGTGGTAGATCCACTCTTGTAATACACATCATCAATATTAATCAAGCGGGGCGTGAGGTTTTACTTCCATCAAGAGGGCGAACACAGGTAAAACATCGTGTCCCTTGTCTCTGTTACCATCCGCCTAGGCGCACGATTCGGGACCCCCTACCGAGATCCGCGGTTTGACACCGACACTATCCTCTCCGCTTTCTATATAAACCGGAGGGTTTTAGTCCGTGGGGCGAACAACAATCATACCATAGGCTAGCTTCTAGGGTTTAGCCTCCTTGATCTCGTGGTAGATCTACTCTTGTACTACCCATATCATCAATATCAATCAAGCGAGGAGTAGGGTTTTACCTCCATCGAGAGGGCGAACACAGGTAAAAACATCGTGTCCCTTGTCTCCTGTTACCATCCGCCTAGACGAACAGTTCGGGACCCCCTACCGAGATCCGCGGTTTGACACCGACAACGTGCTTACGAGCAGTGCGTCCAAGGTTGCCCTGCGGTCCAAGAAGGCCAGCGTCCTATCGTCCTCCTCTTGCATGTGCGTAGACGTGGGTGATTATGTCCATGGTGTCTTGCTGCGCCCGGTATTTGTCTGTGCGCGACCTCAAGTGGACATTCTCCAGTGTGGCGGCGTCGCAGAGCCACCAGTCGTCGAAGAGTTGTCACCATAGTTGTCGTTGAGGGTGGCGGGCATCGCGAGCTTTGGTAGCGTCGGTGAAGGCTTACGTCAAAGTCGTCCATGAGCTTCTTGGCGATGGTGAACTTGTCGAGGAAACCGACGAGGACCTCGTCAAACAAGGAGACGAAGCTGTCGTCCAAGCGGCCCCTCGCCCTGCCGGCCTCAAGCAATACTACCTGGAGATGTTCCTTGTTGCCGGGCCGCAGGATGGTGTCGTGGACCATCTGGCACAGCCGGTTGATGCTCGCGCTCATTGCCTCCATGGGTCTAGCTTAGCTTCTACTAGTCAACTGATCTTGCGATTCGAGTGATCACTCTTGCCATTGGTTAGCATGCGTAGGTGCGTAGGATTTCGTACTACTCCTCGGCCCTCTACTGCACCTGCATTTTGGCTGTATGATAGGTGGGCCAGCCACCCCCTGGGCCCACATGTCATTCACCCAAAGGCAGTTCCCGTAAGTCAATGAAGCTGCGCCCCCTCGTCTTGGGTGCAAGATAGTCATCTCACCGACCTCTAGTTGGGGCCAAACGAGAGAAGTTTGATGTTCTTGGTTTATTGGTCCCCTTTGCATTTTGCGCCAAGTTTTGACCTTTGATTTAACTAATAAAATGTTAATGCATGTAAACAAAAATGTTGTGTAAGTCACATTATGAAAACCAAATAATCCCAAAACACTTAGTGTAGGATCGAAAGTATGTCTAGAGGGGGGGTGATTAGACTACTTGACAATATAAAAATTATGCCTTTTGACAAAGAACAGTTTTTGGCAGATTCACAATTATGATCAAGTCAAGCATCACCCTACACATGCAATTCTAGAGTATAGGCAGCGGAAAGTAAATTGCACATGTAGTAAAGAGAGGTGGAGAAGAGCAAACGCAATTTTGGAGACGCGGTGATTTTTCTCGTGGTTCCGATAGGTGGTGCTATCGTACTTCCACGTTGATGGAGACTTCAACCCACAGAGGGTAGCTGCTGCGAGAGTCCACGGAGGCTCCACCCACGAAGGGTCCACGAAGAAGCAACCTTGTCTATTCCATCATGGCCTCACGCCCACGGAGGCTAGCCTTACTCGGGGTAGATCTTCACAGTAGGCGATCTCCTTGCCCTTACAAACTTCTTGGTTCAACTCCACATCTCAGCGGAGGCTCCCAAGCGACACCTAACCAATCTAGGAGGCACCACCCTCCAAAAGGTAATAGATGTTGTTGATGATGATGAACTCCTTGCTCTTGTGCTTCAAATGATAATCTCCCCAACACTCAACTCTCCTCACCGATTTGGCTGTGGTGGAAGAAAGGATTGAGTGGAAAGCAACTTGGGAAGGCTAGAGATCAAGCTTCATATGGTGGGAGTGGAGCAACAGTCTCAACACAAGGGTAGGTAGTTCTCTTCTCGAGAAATGTAAGGTAGGAGTGGTAGTTCTTTCGATGGCTCTCTCCACGAATGAAGAGGGGTGGAGGGGTATTTATAGCCTCCACACAAAATCCAACCGTACACACACTTGACCAATCTTGGTGGGACCGAAGTTGACAACTCGGTGAGACCGAAAGTTCAAATAATGTGAGCGTTGGGATTTTCGATGGGACCGAAAATACAATCTCGGTGAGTCCGATTCGTGCAATGACAAGAGCATGCCAATTTGGTGGGACCGACTTCATCATCTCGGTGACACCGATTTGATGATGAAGATTCTGAAGCTTGGCAACTCATTTTTCGGTGAGACCGAGTTCGAATCGGAAAATCCGAGTTTGCTAGGGTTTGGCTTTATGGCTGAGGTGGTTCATCTTGGTGTGACTGAGTTTGGAATATCGGTGGGACCGAGACTACTTATGAGTGTATATGGCAGTGAAAGTTGCTGATAGTTTAGGAGATGTATCACTAAGCACTTGAGCAACCAGATCATCATCATAACCTCATCCCCTTTTAATAGTATCGGCTTTCCTATGGACTCAATGTGATCTTGGGTCACTAAACCAAAAATGGAGTCTTGAGCTTTTGCCAATGCTTGCCTTAGCATTTTGAGGGGTCCACCTTTTCAGTCCTTGCCATACCCATATCACTGAACTTTCTGAAATGATTCTCAAGTAACTATTAGTTCAATGATATATATGTTGTTATTAATTACCAAAACCACCCGGGGATTAATTGCACTTTCACTTAGGCACGGTGCATTAACTCCCTCCTTGTTTCTTATTTCGTGACATATCAACCAATGAGAGATGTGGGCCGTGCATGCTTTCAATGACTTGAGACTACCAAACATGACATGTAGTGTTTAGTTCATTGCATGTAATCCTATTAAGACTCTAGTTAGCAAGAAAACATTAAGTTCTCTCACCGATAGGAATAGAACACCATGTATTTATTTACAGAGGGAGTAGTACATTTTATGTGACATGCATTACTAGATATTGCTAGTCAAATACTAAAATCCAGATGGACGTGGTAGTACTCCTAAATCCATATTGTGGTGCTACTAGTACTAGTAGTAGTACTACCAATTTAGTACTCCTAGGAGTACTAGCACTGTACTACCCGTTGGTCAAATTATTACGTGCTGCTCCTCACAATGAAGTGACAAGACCCTGCGCCGGAGATGACACCTGAGTATAGGCGCCGTGTTCGGCATACCATAGTCAGCCTCACCGTTTGCAGTCACTATCATCATGGCTGTAGAGCTAGCCTGCTTACAACTAGCCCTGTTCGGCATAATTTCCCGTGCGTAGATGCCCGTGCATTGCATTGAACACCAAGATTGGGGGTGGACTGCTCAGGCAGCGGCCATCGCGCCAAATTTTTCCACGGCCTTCTAGATGTTGTGGGGAGGAGATAAGGCTGATTGTGAGAGACAAGGAGTCGTTTGTAAATAGGGAACAAGTGCGGGCATCTTTTTGCAAAAATGGAGAAGCTTGGTTTGTATGCGTCAGATCTGGATCCGATGGCTACTAGTGAAAGATGGGAGGCACAACATCACCACCAACTCAGGACCTATTTGATTCGCAGGATTTTGAAAACGCAGGAATAGGACACGGCAATATTACAAGTTTCAAACTGATATTACAAATGTTAGGAGTAATGCTGCACCTAGGAAGAGGGAATTACTAGGAAGTTCATGTAAGAACTTTCGTTAGTTTAGGTGGATGCAGCGTTATCGTACAAACTAAAATCCACCGTCCTGACAAGTCACTAATGGGCAAATAAGTTTTCGAGTCTCTGGCCACTTGATGTTTCAAAAACAAATTCAGCTTCTGCGTAGACTTTGTCATTTAGACATAGACGCTTGCGGTGATCAGCACGCCATTCATTGTTGCGCCAGAGAACGCCAAACCTCATTACCTTGAGCACATGTGCCTCCAGAACAAAGAACCTAGCCAATTTAATCTCAGATGTACTGCCTCGGTAGTCGATCAAATCAATTTCTATAAGATGGAGATCAAGGCATTCGATGAGATTGTTATAGTGCAGCACATTTTTCACTTTCAGGTCTTTTTTTATCTGCAAAAGAAGAGAACATATTAGAGCAGCTGGCTGCATAAGATTGTCGTGTCATCAAGAGGTACCAATATCATTCTCTCATACGATAGGGTTGGCTAGCTAGTGATATTTTTCACTCTTTCTCTCTCTCTCCCTCTCTCTACCTCTGTTTCTGTTTCCTCTCATTTAACTAGGAGCACGTGAAGAGCTTGGGCATTTTTTGCCTTCCACTATGTGGCCGATGCCATATTTCGCAAAAGTATGCCACATAATACGCATCAATGTCAAATCAAAAGATTTTGGCACCGCTCTCGCGATGTGAGAGAGTTGGCACCGCTGTGCACAGCACCCACATGTATAAACAAATCAATCAAACCAACTACACCAGCCTCTCACTCTCCCAAACAAGTGTTTTTTTATTGCCTCAGTCCTCTCTCTCTCCCACGCAGTGTTTTTTCATTGCGTGAGTTAATTTGGCACTTGAGCAAAGTAGGTGCTCCAGATTGGGGCACCAGGTGAGCAATGGAGGGGCATCGATGCCAAATGCATCACAAGTGAATTTGGCACATGTTTTGTCCTACATAGCCCACTTTTGTACTCCCTCCATCCCAAAATTCTTGTCTTAAATTTGTCTAAATACGGATGTATCTAGTTACATTTTAGTGTTAGATACATCCGTATCTAAACAAATGTAAGACAAGAATTTTGGGACGGAGGGAATACTACCTCGTATTTAGTATAAAATTTTGACCATAGATTTACCTAAGAAAATGCCAATACATGTCACTAAAAATTACACCATTTGAAATTATGTTCAAATACGAATCCAACGATATAGTTCTTAGTGACGTGCATTAACATTTTGTTAGTTAAATCTATGGTCAAATTTTGATACTACAAAATTGGAAGAGTAAACCAGGACGGAGGTAGTAGTAGTACTTGCCCTTAGGGTAACCATAGAGTTACTGGAGTAGTCTAAGTTACTTTCCACTATGACTAGCCTAGGCTACTATAGTAGTACAGCATAAAAATGATGCAGGTGATCATGTGAGAAAAAATACTAAAAACATTTCTTTCGGTGCAGTGCGTAGATGTAGTTTTGAACACTACACTTGTCATCGTAATTTGGGAAAATTACGAAAAAATTGAGCTACGTTGTGATTACCGTTTACTAATAGGAAAGAAGTTTCACCTCAATGAGTAGCTTCTCCATGCATGGAAAGCATGTAAGGAATCCAACAACTTGATCCAGATTGGGGCCGATAGATTTTAGTGCTAAGATCTTCACTGTGCGCATGGACTGGGTCAAGCTTGTGGGAATCATTTTTTGGAAGACGGTCGTAAATACATCAAGAAGAAATTTAAAAATGTGAATTTCAAGAAGACGGAGAAGAAGATGAGTGTTGTACCTAAACGATTACGGATCCAATAAAGAGTTCGGAGAATTTGGCAGACGAGTACACCAACGCTGTCAATTTTGGCGCGTCAATGACCCTGATTTTTGTTGGACCTTCTAGATCCGATACAAGCAATCTCTCAAGGAAAGGCGCATTCTCAATGACCATAACGTGGAATAGCTGGAGTGATCTCTTCCCAATTGATGTCTTGTTGCGGGGCCAGCAAGACACATAAATCCATCGGAGATTCGTCGAGGCGATGTGGAGGCTAATGAACCCGTGGATCTGCTCAAGACGAAGGTACCCGGCCTTGATACAGCTGCGGAGCAGGTGCTCCATAGCCTTCTTCGAGATGACAACGTCGAAGAGGTCGAGCTGCTTGAGTTGAGGGAGAAGAAGGGCGGGCGCGGCATCAATCTGGGGAAGATAGCAGGAGCTAAAGCTGGCACGGCGCATCGTTAGCATGAGGCGGAGCGCGGACGGTGGCAGAGAGCGACATCGTCCAGCTTCAAAGCTGAGCTCCTCGAGCTGATATAGGGCGGGGATAAGAACCACTCGTCGAACTTGGGTTGGACCTTGCAGTTGGTACTGAACATGCGGATGTCAAGGCGTCTGGCTGGCCCAGGGTGCGATGAAAGGATCTTGGAGATCGCGGCCATGCGTTTGCAATCCCGTCCGCGAGGCAGTTGTCGACAGTGAGGTTGAGGGGACGCAGCGCCAGAGAGGGAGCCACCACCGGGAGAGCAGGGCGGTCCGCACGGCAGATTTGGTGGGGAGGAGGCCAATGATGACGAGCAGCATGTCATCGGGGAGGCTGCTGATGAAGTCCAGGCTCGTGGGATGCGGTTTTGGCTCGAGCGGCCTCCGCTTGTTGGCTGCCTCGCCGTCCATCTCAACCGGCGGCAACGTCGGTGTACACGTGTGCTGGTGTGTGTTGTGTGCTGGGTGTGCTGAAAGTCGTCCTTCTATGCATGCCGCCGCAGTGGTGAATTGTGCTTGAGTCGTCCTTCGCGCAAGAAGTTTGTCCTCAATCGCCCTCAATTTACTAGCGTGCGGTGCTACCCAGTGGTTTCAACTTTGTTTCCTTCACCGCGTGTCGATGGGCCTCTAGTTTACTTATTTTCACCCACCGCCACATGGGCCAAGACACCAAGATCTGAAACACGAGTGACAACGCAGCATGTGGATTGGTTGACCGTCGACTAAACAATATCTGAGCTATCTGCTGACACGGTGAGCGTATAATCCGTTGGTATAGAGAGTTCGAGTGAGAGGGGAGGCCCGTGAGAGATAGCAGAGAGAGAGAAAGAGCTACTCCCTCCGTTCGATAATGTAGTTACAACATTTTTTTAAAGTCAAACTTTTGAAACTTTGACCAAGTTTATAAAGAAAGTACTTATATCGGCAATACCAAAGATAAATGATAGTATGAAGTAAGTACATGTTGTGATGAATCTAATGATAATTCCAGATGTAAATGTTTTTCTCCACATATACCTAGTAAACTTTTCTGAGGTTTGACTTTTCAAAACATCCATATGCTTATGGACGTGACAGAGTCCCTGACGAGAGAGAGAGAGAAAGAGAGAGAGAGAGAGAGAGAGAGAGTGAAAAAAGTGTGTGTGCGTGTGTGAAAGAGACATGGACAACACACGATAAAATTGGAGAAAAAGCGTGCGTGTCTTATGCAAACATATCACACATGCATCTTCGACAACGGAGGCAAGGTGAGGAGATAGTGTGTGGTTGTTTGGAACCGAGAGAGGAAGACCCCTAGCACGTGGCCAAGAGGGGTCTGACAAACAAGGGAGAGAGGTCGAGAGAGACGTACAGAGAAAATGCAGACATGGGGAGGAGAGAGTGTATGTTTGTCATAAAGAGATCCCCTAGAGATCGTGATGGGACTACATGGGTGGGAGATCGAGTGACAAGGTGTGTGCGCGATAGAAGATGCCACAAGAGATATCGAGATAGACGTATGGATGGAAGGAGACAATACGTGTGTTCCTGATGGCTAGTAAGAGATAATCATACTTAGGAGGGGGGGGAGTGCTTGCGCCTATGGCCCTGTTTGGATATTATAACTCAGTTAGAGGTTAGAGTTAGATTCTAACCCTGAACTAACTCTAAGTAAAGAGGTGTTTGGATGGCAAGGTTAGATGGAGCGCGGATACGGCGAGGCACCTTCACGGGCGGTGCGAGAGGGAGGGAGGGAGAGTACGAGAAGCTTCGAGGAAGTGGGGATGGATCTGCTTTCTGGGGAGGCGAGAGAAAAAGTGTTTATTAGTGGTCCCGAGAAGAACTAACCCAAATAAGCACCTCTTGGATGGGTTAGTTTTTTGGATGGGTTAGATGCATCTAACCTAAACTAACCCTCTGTTTGGATCTTTTGGGTTAGTTGACTCCAAACTAACCCAAACTAACTCTAACCCATGGATCCAAACAGAGCCTATGATGGAGTGAGGGATTATGGTACTTAGGGGGGTGCGTGTCACATGGAGAGAGAACAAGGGCGGAGAGTGTTGGATGGGTCTATATGTATAGCGTAAGCGAGACATGTGTATGTGTGAACCAGGGAGATATAAGGCCCGTTTGGCTTGCGTCGTGAGCATCTTTTGCATGGCCTGGGGTTGTGGCTGGATTTCATGCACGCTTGTTTGGTTGCTACCCTGTGAAAAAGAAAGCCCGCCTGGGCTGGGTTCCCTTGAACTTTAATTAGCCTGGCTGAACTCCACACACTACAATAGCCTGGTCCAAGCGACCGACTTCGAATGCCTGGCCGTGCCTGGTCGTGTGTCCACGAGGCTAACAGCAACATGGATGGATATTAGCATTAAATAATTGGTGCATGGATTGATTGATGGGACGTTGATGCTTTGCTCGCCTGCATGAACCAAACGCTTCACAGACACACAAGCCCGGCGAGCAGAAATATTTTACATCTCACGTCCACACCAGCGATACCGACCATCAAGGCATGAGGTCAGGTCATGAACCAAACTGACCAATAAAGTTTGAGAGAGATTGAGGAGCCCGATAAGGCTGAGTGGTGCGTCGATATAGCTGAGAGGGGAAAGAGATATTCCATTCGCTCGATAATGCAGTGCATGTAAATTTTTTAAAAGTCAAACTTTGGAAACTTTGATCAGGTTTACGCAAATGTTATTTATATCTACAATACCAAAGATACATCATACAAAACTACATCTCATGCTGAATCTAATGGTATATGTTTGCCGTACTAGATGTAATTCTTTTTCTCCACGTACATGGTCAAACTTTGTGATGTTTGACTTTTCAATAAATCTATGTGCTATGGACGGAGGTGAGTGCCTCACTCGAGACAGATCAAGTGCGTGTGAAGGAGAATGAGTAAGTGTGCAAAAAGAGTATGTGTGTGAAAGAGAAAGTGACAACAAACGATAAATTAGAGAGAGAGAGAGTGTGTGTTTTTTTGTTTCTTATGCGAACATATCACACATGCATCTCCGAGATGGAAAAGCGAGGCGAGGAGATACACGAAGATAGCTAGTGTGTGATTGTTTGCAACGGAGAGAGACACCCCTGTAGCACATGTCCAATAGAGGTCTGGCCAACAAGGAAAAAAGGTCGAGAGGGACACATGGATGGCATGGACGCAAGGGGAGGGAGAGAGGATGTGTTTGTGATAGAGAGATCCCCTCGAGATCATGAGGGGACTATATGGGTGGGAGATCGAGGGAGTGCGTGTGCGATAGAAAGATGCCCCGAGAGAAATCGAGATAGACCATGCACATGTTTGTGATGGAGACTAAGATTAGCTAGTCATATACATATAGGGGGACTGCGTGTGCCTACAATTGAGTGAGAGACCATCATACTTGGCTAGCTGGGCATGAGACTGTGTGTGTGTGTGTGTGTGCGTGTGAGATGGAGAGAGAACGATGGAGATAGATAGAGTTTTAGATGGGCCTATCGAGTGCGAGCGAGATATGCATGTGTATGTGTGACCCAGGTGGATGGAGAGTTTGAGAGAGGGGGGAAGAGCTCCGAGACGACATAGTGGTGCGTGAGAGAGTTGCGGGCAAAGAGCCAAGGAATTTGTGTGCGTACGATGAGTGCACCCAAGATATCTAGCTTGGACTAGCTAGAGTATCATACATAGTGTGTGTGAGAGACCTATAGATGGTGTATATATGAATGCGAACTAGAAAGACCCCCCACACACACACACACAGAGAGAGAGAGAGAGAGAGAGAGAGAGAGAGAATGGGAGAGGGACCAACAAGGTTTTTGTGTCGGATGCGTGCGACAGAATTGAAGATTGTCGGCGAGAGAGTGAGAGAGAGAGAGAGAACAGGAGTCCGGGAGAGGGGGAGGTCGTGTTTTATGCATCAAAGGCTGGTATAAACTTGCATTCAAATATTTAAATTGGATACCATGTTGTCTGCAATCCACACATGAACGGATATATGCGTATATCAAACAAGTTCATTAATTTGACTTTCAACATGTTCATGGAGTACTATAATACTGTACAACATGCTACTCGATTGAGGTCTTCAATTTTGGATTTAGTTCACTATTTTGACCTACTGAACGAGCTAGTTCATTGAATCGAGATATTTCATTTTGGGTTTGATTCACGTTTTTGAGTGGGTCAACTATTTGTCATATAGTAAATCACTAGCAACGAGTAGGTAAAAACACATTACTCCCGAGCATCATCTCTCCATCTAAAAAAGAAGTGGCAAGCTAATATTTCAAAATTTGATTCGAATCGACTTGGTAAGGTAAACGTGGATGCTTGTTCTCCCAAAATTTGAACGAACCGTTAAACATCCTCTCTGCTCGGTGGAATTCGCCCGAGCAAATAAATGGGAGACGCGAAATTACCGTCCTATGTGGGACACGCATCAATTGGCCCATTGTACATCGAGGGTAGGTTCGTAACTTCATCCAAGCGCGCCTTCTCCTCGGCCGAAATGACATGTGCCGAATAATTCATAAACCATGGTCGGCAAAACACGCTCTCCTCGCCCGAAATAGCTCGCGCCCACTATTTCAAAACATGCTCTCCTCGCCCGAATTCGCTCGCGCCCACTATAGTTCAAAACACGCCCTCCTCGCCGAAATCGCTCCCGCCCACTATTTGGGGAGAAGCGAAGTTACTCTACTATCCCCGACCTTCCGTACATAGACCCAAGCCGAGAAGCCTATAGGCAAGGGTAGAACTGTAACTCCCCCTCACATTTCAAACAATTGCGTCCGTAAGACATGGTTCCACTCCCCTCCCAATTCCCCCCGCCCGCCCCCATTCATACCTCGTGGGCCAAATCACCTTCTCCCGGAAGCTCCTTCTCCCGAGCATGAAACCTCAGCCCCACCTCCATGGCGCCCCCCACCGCACCAATTTCATAGCCGCCCTCCTCCCTAATGCCGGAGACGCTGTCCAATTGCCGTCGTGCACTGGGCCATGTGCCTCTTACTCCGTGCTGCTGGTGCTGCCTCGACGACGGCCGCATGAACCTTACCGGAGCCGATTCACCCCCGCCGTTGTTCATGGCGCCGGAGCGGCTCCAACTTCAGATCCGTCCAAAGTCCTAGCGCTGCTTCCACGTAGCCGTCGACCGTCATGACATCGCTCTTTCCCTGCCGCCCGTCACCACCGCAACCGTGCCGGCCTCACCGACTCGGTAGCTGGACCTGCCTACTTCACCATGTCGCCAGATAGGTCACACCCTCATCTGAAATCACTTTATTTAGGCGTCAGTTGTCTGAATTTTTATTCTGGGCCAATCGATTCCCAATGGGAAGCAGCACCCCTTGAGGCGGCGGAGCTCCAAGGCTGCCGGTTGGCTGGTGTCTAACGTAAGGGTGCGGGGCTGCAAGTTCGCCGCAGAAGCAGCGCTTAGATGGCTATCTTTTAGAGTTGCGTGGGTTGAAGGTACTGCCGCCGCCAGATCTGGATGACGGGGAGTCTTTGTAGATTGACCTGGGGGCGGCGCAACCACGGCAAAGGTGGGGGCGGGGAGAGGGTTTTGGGCGGGCCACGGACGGCGGAGGCGAGCTGCTCTGCCGTTGGTCGCCGCTCTTTGGGGAAGATTCGAGCGATGTCGGCGGGAGGCACAAGACGGCCATCAAGCCATCTGGCATAGATCGGACAGTATCAAAGTAAAATAAAATCGTGTGACCCCAATTTAGTCTTCAGTCAACAGACGTGTGACCACTCTCGTACCTTGCTGTTGATCTCTTAATGTATTTCTTCAGATCAAAGAGATATGTCGTTCTTAACTTTATGCCTTATCTGCATCTTCAGACACACCGTCTTCCGACTCACCGCAGCTGCTCCAACAAGGGAAGCATACACCAGAAGGGAGCTACAGTCCCCACTCAACAGTTCCCTGCATCGAATGCTCGTGCCCGACATGGACAGCCACAACAACTACAGGGCCATCGACAAGTCAGCACATGATGCTCACTCCTATGGATGGAAGCCAGATAGGTTGTACCCTCATCTTACTTGTGTGCAACATTTATGGCTTTGATATTCATCTAAGCACGGAAAATAGATCATCACATTTCACTGTATATTCATGCTGATCTCTTATGGGTCTTGTTTAGGAGTTCACGTTGTTCCATAGTTCAGCTAAGATACTTGTTCTTTAGGTAACGTTGTTCCATAGTTATCATCCATCAGCCAATGCTATCCCACGGGCTGGTGATTATAGTATTATACCACTTCTAGTATTACCTATGTTGTTCTTTAATACTTTTGTGTGCCATCTAGTTAATCTTGAGTACAAATGATACATATTCGTAGCTTTCATCATGTTCTCCCTTTAGTTTATGAGACCTGTTGCTGCTAGTTAACCCCAGTCCTACTATTTATGTCGCGTCTCCTACAGCACTCATTTACATAAATCTAACTACTAGTTGTCTTCCATGCATGTCGATATAATTGCACACACCGATATATCCACAAGAACCTCACGGAGCAATGTAAAGGCCAATAAACTTGATGTCAATGATACCCAATATGATGGAACATGTAAAGGCGGTTCTTGAAGACTTGCGTAAAGATGATGAATCCTCTTCACCCCACAAGGTCCTTGCTCTAACTTGGCCTGTGATATAGGTACAACATGCATATAATGTCCCGGAGTGTATCTACTCATTGCAATGCCATGTGCTTAGCATGCTGATCATGCATGTAAATATGTCATGCCTTCCTGCTTTTTGAGACCTATTCCATTCATGCTAACATGTTTTCAAATTCAAGTACTATCATTCTACTCTATCGCAATGCCATCTGCTTAATTTGGACATCATGCTTCTGAATATCTTATGCATTATTATTCATCAGTATGTACTTCATCTGTCTGCCATACCATGTTTTTTTACATTGAAGTGCTGTTCTAGTGCTCTGTTGCAATGCGATCTTATTTTCCCAATCATACACGTGTATGTTGCCTTGGTTATTTCTGTACGTATTCCACTAGCATATAGTTTTACATTCGACTAGTTTTTTTTTTGCTGTGTTGTCCTATCGTACCCCTAGCTCTTACACCATACTCCCTCCGTCCGGATTACATGTTGCCGAAATGGATAAAAAAGGATGTATCTATAACTGAAATACGCCTAGACCCATCCATTTTTTTCCGGATGGAGGGAATACATGTCAATATGTCATGCCTTTCTATTCTTCAGTACCTATTCCATCTCTCTGCTGCCGCATGTTTTATAATTAAAGCACCATTCTTCTATACAAGACATGCAAGGGGAAGACGACTATGTTAGAATCTGAAGGGTTACAAACAAGGCCTTCGCAAAAGATCCAAACGCCAGAGATAATAAACCAACTCCGGTTTTTATAGATACTGCTCCAAAGACGATAAACCCAACTCCTCACGATAATAAGCGATTCCAAAGGCCAAAGAACTAGTCCGCTCGATCGAGCAAAAATATGTCAACTCAATTCTAAGAAGCGTGTGCGTATCCTTGCATCACGAAATTTTATAGCATGCTGATCATATTTTGTACATGTTTCTTACCCATCTCTCTTTTAGAAAATAAGCTTAATAGATAGAAGAATTTCTGCAATGGTATCGTTTATGAGGAAAGATTCTTGCAGGAATTCTCTGTGCTCCAATGTAGATGCAAGTACCTGTTGTATATCACTATATTTTTACATCAGCATATATTTTGTTAATCGGCGTGAATCCAACCTTTATCTGATCTAAATTTAGTTGTAGCAAAATGTGTGATTAAAGGCCACAATGTTGATTTTTGCAAGGAAAACTGCCTGGTAGTTTTGCATCCTGAGCTGCATGAGTGTACTATCTCATATCAGTGGGTTTGAATACTTTGGTTCTGCAGTGGGTTTTTCAGTGTTTTTTTACTATGTTGTCCTGTCGTATCCCTAGATCTTACATCATACTCCCTCCATCCGGATTAAATGTCGCAGAAATGGATAAAACTGGATGTATCTAGAACTGAAATACGCCTAGACCCATCCATTTATTTCCGGATGGAGGGAATACATGTCAATATGTCATGCCTTTCTATTCTTCAGTACCTATTCCATCTCTGTTGTAGCATGTTTTATAACCTGAATCACCATTCTTCTATATAAGGCATGCAAGGGAAGACGGCTGTTAGAATCAAGGTTTACAAACCAGGTCTTTGCAAAAGATCCAAACGCCAGAGATAATAAACCAACTCCACTTTTCATAGATCTTGCTCGGACAGAGAAACCTAACTCCCAATCGATAATAAGCGATTCCAGGCGAAGAACTAGTCCGCTCGATCCGCAAAAGAATGTCAACTCCATTCTCGAGAAGCGTGTGCGTATCCTCGCATCATGAAATTTTATAGCATTCGATCATATTTTCTACATGTTTCTTACCCATCTCTCTTTTAGAAAATAAGGTTAAACGATAGAAGACTTCCTCCATTGGGATCATATTCGAGGAAAATATCTTGCGGGAATTCTCTGTGCTCCAATGCTGATGTAAGTACCTTTTGTATATCACTATATTTTTACATCAACATGTATTTTGTTAATCGGCATGAATCTAACCTTTATCTGATCTAAAATTAGTTGTAGCAAAATGTTAAAGGCGCCAATGTTGATTTTTGTAAGGAAAACTGCCTGGTAGTTTTGCATACTGAGCTGCATGAATGTACTATCTCATATCACGCACATTACTGAATTGTAGTGCTTCTCTGGCTGATGATAGCTGTGCCATATTGTGTTAATTTGGTGTAGGCTACTTGCCCAAACGTTCGTTGTGTCAATGTTGCTTTCCTATTATCTGACTTGGCCAATGATAGCAATGCTAGTGTGTTAATTTTGTGCAGGCTGCTGAAGATAAGAAGACAAACTCTGAAAATAGCAAGGCAACCCCATTGTTTCTTTCTAGTAAATCTAGGCCAGGTAATATGGCAATAACTCATGATTAATCTATTTGGTTCCCGTCCTAATTTATGTTATGATGTAGTGGTCGAGACACTCTCCACTATCAATAATACAAGCCTGCCAAAATTGCCATCTGAATCTGTTCAGTATCCTTTGTCTCGAATGCAACGGAATAAATGTATGTTTGTGAACCAATTAATGGCTAAAGCAATGATGGAAATGGTGGATGAATCAGAGGTGCAGAGTCGTGTGACACAACAACTGATCAATGTTTTCAGAGACAGTGTAGCAAAGCAGAAAGAACTTTCCCACATGCTTATGGGCGTCATCTGTGCTGAGGTTGCAGATTGTGACGTTGTAGATGGTTAGGTTCTTCTCATTTATTTGCACTGGCATCAATCTTTGATTGCCCAGTGGATGTAATTTCCTGTAATATATGCTCGATGTGCAACATTATTCCCTGTATGCCGTACCTTTGCGTGATCGGTTTTGGTCCAGTGCATAATTGCTCGTCGTAATGGGCTCAAATTATCTAATTTGGCCTAAAGACATGTACGAACTTTAGTGGGCCCATTAAGTTAATGGGCCGCTACTAGGCCGAAAGTTAATGGTCGGCCCTCTTACCTCCGGGTCGTTAACGAGCCGACATCGAAGCGGCAACAGGTGGCCCAGCTTATTTCACGGGCGTTAACGAGTCCGTTACTAAGTTTGGGCTACATATGGCCCAACTATCTTTGTAGGCCTTTAGCAGGCCAAAAGAGACAATGAGCTTGTCTTTGGACCATGAAGACCATGGGCCGCTAAGAGGCCGAAAGTCAGGTCGTATTGTAAATGGCCCAACTGTGTTGTGGGCCTTTAGCAGGCTGAAAGAGAAACCGGGCTGGTATTGGACCACGAAGGGCATGGGCCATTAAAGGGCCAAAACTAAGGTCCGACTACAAATGGCCCAACTCATTTATGGTCCGTTAACAGGCCGAAAGTCACACAGGGCCGGGAATTGGCCCAACACTTAGATGGGTCGCTAAAAGGCGAAAACTCAGGTCCGACTAAAAATGGCCCAACTGATTTATGGGCCGTCAACAGGCTGAAAGTGACACCGGGCCAGAAAATTGGCCCAACACTTAAATGGGCCGCTAAATGGCCGAAACTCAGGTCCAACAACAAATGGCCCATCAGATTTACGGGTCGTCAATAGGCTGAAAGACACACCGGGCTGGAAACTTGCCCAACATTTAAATGGGTCGCTAAAAGGCCGAAAGATGTACATCCTGAAAATTGGCCCATCCATTAAACGGGTCGTTAACAGGCCGAAATCTCATCGGGCCGATATTGAGCCCAAAAATATAACGGGCTGTTAACGGGGTCGAACTGACGATGGGCTGCAATGGTGTCAAATCTTTAACGGGCCGCTGACGAGCCGAATTGGCTCATCTCGTGTTGGCCGTGGGCTTAAATGGACCTAACACAAGTAGGCCTTATATGGGCTGGCCTGCTAATTTTAACTGGGCCGGCCTTTTCACAGGAATGGGCCTCTGTTGGGCCGTGCCACGTGTCGACGTACCATAGGCGTCTTCCGTCCAATGAGTGGATGACATCTGTCCCAACGGTGAGCCGACACGTGTTTCCTCCAGCCAATGATGATTTTACACGGAAAATCCCCATTGGTCGGGCTGTTAACGGTTATCGGATCCAAAACCCGACCCGATAGCTTAACGGCGTTCGTTATGGTGGATGCCACGTGTGGGTCACCCTTGACGAAAGCACTTCGTGACGTGCGATTTATCGTCATGGAAGTGGACACTTCCGTGATGATAATTTTGGTAATGTCATGGAACACTTCTACGACAGCACAGGTATGACTATCTTGATTCTGTCATAAATTTTTCATGGATGTACATGCATGAAAAAAAACGCGACCTACTGTGACAAACACGTATCATCACAGAAGTGTACTTTTTTGTAGTGGGGATCTCACCTGGGACTCTGAACAACCTTTGGTTACCACCAAAACATCTCAACTATACTTATATCGTCACCAAATGTTAAGTGTGTAGACCCTGCGGGTTTGAGAACCATGCAGACATGATCGAGATACCTCTACAGTCAATAAGCAATAGAGGGACCTGGATGCCCATATTGGTTCCTACATATTCTATGAAGATCTTTATCGGTCGAACCTTGGTGTCAAGGATTCAGCTAATCCCATATTTAGTTCCCTTTGTCCATTAGTATGCTACTTGCCCAGGATTTGATCGTTGGTACCTCCATACCTAGTTCAATCTCGTTACTGGAAAGTCTCTTAACTTGTTTCGTAATACAAGATCCTATGGCTAACCCATTATTCACATTGCTTGCAAGCTCATTGTGATGTTGTATTACAAAGTGGGCACTGAGACACCTCTCAATTATACGATGCGACAAATCCCAGTCTTGAACCATGCCAACTCAACAGACACCCTCGGAGATGTTGGGTAACGTAGTAATTTCAAAAAAATTCCTACGCACACGCAAGATGATGGTGATGCATAGCAACAAGAGGGGAGAGTGTTGTCTACGTACCCTCGTAGACTGAAGCGGAAGCGTTGACGCAACGTAGAGGAAGTAGTCGTACGTCTTCCCGGTCCAACCGATCCAAGCACCGTTACTCCGGCACCTCCGAGTTCTTGACACATGTACAGCTCGATGACGCACCCCGGGCTCCGATCCAGCAAAGCTTCGGGGAGGAGTACCGTCAGCACGACGGCGTGGTGACGATCTTGATGTTCAACCGTCGCAGGGCTTCGCCTAAGCACCGCTACAATATGACCAAGGTGTAATATCGTAGAGGGGGGCACCGCACACGGCTAAGGAATGATCACAAAGATCAACTTGTGTGTCCTAGGGTGCCCCCTGCCCCTGTATATAAAGGAGCCAAGGGGAGGGGGCAGCCGGCCAAGGAGGGGCGCGCCAGGGGGGAGTCCTACTCCCACCGGGAGTAGGACTCCCTTTCTTTCCTAGTTGGAGAAGGAGAAGGGGGAAACAGGAGGAAGAGGGGAAGGAAAGGGGGGGAGGCGTCGCCCCCCTTCCCTTGTCCTATTCGGACTAGGAAGGGGAGGGGTGTGCGGCCACCTCCTGCCTCCTTCTCTCTTCTCCCTCAAGGCCCATGTAGGCCCAATAACCCCCTGGGGGGTTCCGGTAACCTCCCGGTACTCCGGTAAAATGCCGATTTCACCCGGAACGATTCCGATGTCCAAATATAGGCTTCCAATATATCGATCTTTATGTCTCGACCATTTCGAGACTCCTCGTCATGTCCGTGATCACATCCGGAACTACGAAAAACCTTCGATACATCAAAATACATAAACTCATAAAGAAACTGTGATCGTAACTTTAAGTGTGCGGACCCTACGGTTCGAGAATAATGTAGACATGACCGAGACACGTCTCCGGTCAATAACCAACAGCGGGACCTGGATGCCCATATTGGTTCCTACATATTCTACGAAGATCTTTGGTATCCAATACGTTGTTCCCTTTGTCATCGGTATGCTACTTGCCCGAGATTCGATCGTCGGTATCCAATACCTAGTTCAATCTCGTTACCGGCAAGTCTCTCGTGTTCTCTCTATGGCACGATCTTGATGTATCGTGAGCTTTGCTATTATAGTTGGATCTTATGATGTTTCTACCCCCTCTACTCTCTTGTAATGGATTGATTTTTCCCTTTGAAGTTATCTTGTCGGATTGAGTCTTTAAGGATTTGAGAACACTTGATGGATGTCTTGCCATGCTTATCTGTGGTGACAATGGGATATCACGTGATCCACTTGATGTATGTTTTGGTGATCAACTTGCGGGTTCCGCCCATGAACCTATGCATAGGGGTTGGCACACGTTCGTCTTGACTCTCCGGTAGAAACTTTGGGGCACTCTTTGAAGTACTTTCTGTTGGTTGAGTAGATGAATCTGAGATTGTGTGATGCATATCGTATAATCATGCCCACTGATACTTGAGGTGACAATGGAGTATCTAGGTGACATTAGGGTTTTGGTTGATTTGTGTCTTAAGGTGTTATTCTAGTATGAACTCTATGATAGATTGAACGGAAAGAATAGCTTCATGTTATTTTACTACAGACTCTTGAATAGATCGAGCAGAAAGGATAACTTTGAGGTGGTTTCGTACCCTACCACAATCTATTCGTTTGTTCTCTGCTATTAGTGGCTTTGGACTGACTCTTTGTTGCATGTTGAGGGATAGTTATATGATCCAGCTATGTTGTTATTGTTGAGAGAACTTGCACTAGTGAAAGTATGAACCCTGTGCCTTGTTTCCTACCACTGCAATACCATTTGTGCTCACTTTTATCATTAGTTACCTTCCTGTTTTTATATTTTCAGATTACAAAAACCTATATCTACTATCCATATTGCACTTGTATCACCATCTCTTCGCCGAACTAGTGCACCTATACAATTTACCATGGTATTGGGTGTGTTGGGGACACAAGAGACTCTTTGTAATTTGGTTGCTGGGTTTTTTGGGAGAGACGATCTTCATCCTACGCCTCCTACGGGGTGATAAACCTTAGGTCATTGATAACCCACAAGTGTAGGGGATCGCAACAGCTTTCGAGGGTAAAGTATTCAACCCAAATTTATGATTCGACACAAGGGGAGCCGAAGAATATTCTTGAGTATTAGCAGTTGAGTTGTCAATTCAACCACACCTGGATAACTTAGTATCTGCAGCAAAGTGTTTAGTAGCAAAAGTGGTATGATAATAAAGGTAACGGTGGCAAAAGTAAAGATACTTGTTTTTGGGTTTTTGTAGTAGTTGTAACAGTAGCAACGGAAAAGTAAATAAGCGAAGAACAATATGTGAAAAGCTCGTAGGCATTGGATCAGTGATGGATAATTATGCCGGATGCGATTCCTCATGCAATAGTTATAACATAGGGTGACACAGAACTAGCTCCAGTTCATCAATGTAATGTAGGCATGTATTCCGTAAATAGTCATACGTGCTTATGGAAAAGAACTTGCATGACATCTTTTGTCCTACCCTCCCGTGGCAGCGGGGTCCTAACGGAAACTAAGGGATATTAAGGCCTCCTTTTAATAGAGAACCGGAACAAAGCATTAGCACATAGTGAATACATGAACTCCTCAAACTACGGTCATCACCGAGAAGTATCCCGATTATTGTCACTTCGGGGTTGTCGGATCATAACACATAATAGGTGACTATAGACTTGCAAGATAGGATCAAGATCACACATATATTCATGAAAACATAATAGGTTCAGATCTGAAATCATGGCACTCGGGCCCTAGTGGCAAGCATTAAGTATAGCAAAGTCATAGCAACATCAATCTCAGAACATAGTGGATACTAGGGATCAAACCCTAACAAAACTAAGTTGATTACATGGTAAATCTCATCCAACCCATCACCGTCCAGCAAGCCTACGATGGAATTACTCGCGCACGGCGATGAGCATCATGAAATTGGTGATGGAGGATGGTTGATGATGACGACGACGACGAATCCCTCTATCCGGAGCCCCGAACGGACTCCAGATCAGCCCTCCCGAGAGAGATTAGGGCTTGGCGGCGGCTATGTGTCGTAAAACGTGATGAAACTTTTTCCCTGATTTTTTTCTCCCCGAACGTGAATATATGGAGTTGGAGTTGAGGTCGGTGGAGGTCCAGGGGGCCCACGAGATAGGGTGGCTTGCCCCCTATCTCGTGGAAAGGCCCTGGGCCCCCTGGTGTATTTCTTTCGCCCAGAAATTCTTATTAATTCCAAAAAGTGCCTTCGTGGATTTTTAGGACATTCTGAGAACTTTTCTTTTCTACACATAAAACAACATCATGGCAGTTCTGCTGAAAACAGCGTCAGTCTGGGTTAGTTTCATTCAAATCATGCAAGTTAGACTCCAAAACAAAGGCAAAAGTGTTTGGAAAAGTAGATACGTTGAAGACGTATCAACTCCCCCAAGCTTAAACCTTTGCTTGTCCTCAAGCAATTCAGTTGATAAACTGAAAGTGGTAAAGAAAAACTTTTACAAACTCTGTTTGCTCTTGTTGTTGTAACATGAAAAGCCAGCATTCAAGTTTCAGCAAATATTATGAACTAACCATAATCACAATAACACTTAGGTCTCACAATTACTCATATCAATAACATAATCAGCTAGCGAGCCATAATAATAACACTTGGATGACAACACTTTCTCAAAACAATCATAACATGATATAACAAAATGGTATCTCGCTAGCCCTTTCTGACACTGCAAAAAAAATGCAGAGCACCTTTAAAGATCAAGGACTGACTAAACATTGTAATTCATGGTAAAAGAGAACCAGTCAAGTCATACCCAATATAAACCAATAGTAATGAATGCAAATGACGAGGTGCTCTCCAAATAGTGCTTTTAATAAGAAGGATGATGACTCAACATAAAAGTAAATAGATAGGCCCTTCGCAGAGGGAAGCAGGGATTTGTAGAGGTGCCAGAGCTCGATTTTAAAATAGAGATTGAATAACATTTTGAGCGGCATACTTTTGCTGTCAACGCAACAACTATGAGATGGTTGTATCTTCCATATTTACATGCTTTATAGGCAGTTCCCAAACAGAATGGTAAAGGTTTATACTCCCCCAACCACCAACAAGCATCAATCCATGGCTTGCTCAAAACAACGAGTGCCTCCAACATACAATAGCCCTGGGGGAGTTTTGTTTATTCTTTGTTCTTTTTGGATCGTGGGACTGGGCATCTCGGTTACCGGCCCTTTCTCGTGAATGAGGAGCGGAGTCCACTCCTCTTGAGAATAACCCACCTAGCATGGAAGATATAGGCAGCCCTAGTTGAAACATGAGCTGCTCGAGCATACAAAACAGAATTTCATTTGAAGGTTTGGAGTTTGGCACATGCAAATTTACTTGGAACGGCAGGTAAATACCGCATATAGGATGGTATAGTGGACTCATATGGAACAACTTTGGGGTTTAAGGAGTTTAGATGCACAAGCAGTATTCCCGCTTAGTACAGGTGAAGGCTAGCAAAAGACTGGGACCAACTAAGAGAGCGACAAAAGTCATAAACATGCATTAAAATTAATTCACACTGAAAACAAGCATGAGTAGGATATAATCCACCATGAACATAAATATCGTGAAGGCTATGTTGATTTGATTCAACTACATGCGTGAACATGTGCCAAGTCGAGTCACTCAATAAATTCAAAGGAGGATCCCATCCCATCATACCACATCATAATTATTCTAATAGCATGTCGGCATGCAAGGTAAAACATTATAACTCATAGCTAATCAAGCATGGCACAAGCAACTATAATCTCTAAATGTCATTGCAAATATGTTTACTTCATAATAAGCTGACTCAAAAACGATGAACTCATCATATTTACAAAAACAAGAGAGGTCGAGTTCATACCAGCTTTTCTCATCCCAATAAGTTCATCATATATCGTCATTATTGCCTTTCACTTGCACGACCGAACGATGTGTATAATAATAAGAGTGCACGTGCATTGTACTAATTTGAATCTGCAAGCATTCAACTCAAGAGAGAAGACAAGTAATATGGGCTCTAAGCTAAATAAACAATCATGCATATGAGAGCCACTAAACATTTTCAATATGGTCTTCTCGACCCCCAAAGGAAAGAGAAGAAAATAAAACTATTTACACGGGAAAGCTCCCAACAAGTAAGAAGAAGAACAAGAAATCTTTTTGGGTTTTCATTTTAATTCTACTACAAGCATAGAATTTAAACTAACTAATTTTTTTGGTTTTTCTTAAAGTTTATCAAACACACAAGAAGAAAACTAGAAAAAGAAAAAGAAAATTTGTCACGCCCAAGATGTGACCCTATCCTAAAGGAACTCGAAGGTCCAACCAAGGATAGAAGCGCATCTTGAAGACGCTTTTGCAAGGTGGATATCATTACATCAACATTACATAATAGTGGGGATACATACAAAAGGCATACAATGCCACCCGAATACAACATCATCTTACATAAGAGCACCATCCGACTACGGATGAAACACAAACAAAAACTCAAACGACATCCACCCTGCTAGCCCAGGCTGCCGACCTGGAACCTATCCCCTGATCGAAGAAGAAGCAGAAGAAGAACTCCAAAACAAGCAAACATCACTCTCGCGTCAAAATCATCGCATAACCTGTACCTGGACTGTTGTTGTAGTAATCTGTGAGCCACGAGGACTCAGCAATCCCATTACCATGGGTATCAAGACTAGCAAAGCTTAATGGAAAAGGAAGGGGTAAAATGGTGAGGTTGCAGCAGCGGCTAAGCAAGTATGGTGGCTAACATACGCAAATAAGAGCGAGAAGAGAAGAAAAGGAACGGTCATGAAGCTAGCAATGATCAAGAAGTGATCCTGAACTCCTACTTATGTCAAACATAACCCAAAGACCGTGTTCACTTCCCGGACTCCGCCGAGAAGAGACCATCACGGCTACACACGCGGTTGATGTGTTTTAATTCGGATCTGGTGTCAAGTTATCTACAACCGGACATTAAAAAATTCCCATCTCCCACATAACCGCGGGCACGGCTTTCAAAAGATAATACCTAGCAGGGGTGTCCCAACTTAGCCCATGAGAAGCTCTCGCGATCAACGAAGGATATACCTTCTCCCAGGAAGACCCGATCAGTCTCGGAATCCCGGTTTACAAGACATTTCGACAATGGTAAAACAAGACCAGCAAGACCGCCCAATGTGTCAACAATCCCGATAGGAGTCGCATGTATCTCGTTCTCAGGACACACCGGATAAGCTAAGCGTACAGGTACCGACGTAACCCAAGTTGCCAAGGGATGGTCCCGCACGGTGCTCTAGTTTGGACCAACACTTAGACAAGCATTGGCCCGGGGGGGCTATAATAAAGATGACCCTTGGGTTAATTACTCCCAAGGGAAAGGTAGGTGGTGGTGAGGCAAATGGTAAAACCAAGGTTGGGCCTTGCTGGTGGAGTTTTATTCAAAGCGAACTGTCAAGGGGGTCCCATAAATCACCCAACCGCGTAAGGAACGCAAAATCCGGGAACATAATACCGGTATGACGGAAACTAGGGCGGCAAGAGTGGAACAAAACCATGTCCACCATGGAGCAATCTTCAACTTCACCATGGAGCAATCTTCAACTTCTACAGACCGCATAACAACATACGTTGTTCCCTTTGTCATCGGTATGTTACTTGCCCGAGATTCGATCGTCGGTATCCAATACCTAGTTCAATCTCGTTACCGGCAAGTCTCTTTACTCGTTCCATAATACATCATCTCGCAACTAACTCATTAGTTGCAATGCTTGTAAGGCTTAAGTGATGTGCATTACCGAGAGGGCCAGAGATACCTCTCCGACATTCGGAGTGACAAATCCTAATCTCAAATCGCCAACCCAACAAGTACCTTTGGAGACACCAGAGAGCACCTTTATAATCACCCAGTTATGTTGTGACGTTTGGTAGCACACAAAGTGTTCCTCCGTAAACGGAGTTGCATAATCTCATAGTCATAGGAACATGTATAAGTCATGAAGAAAGCAATAGCAACATACTAAACGATCGGGTGCTAAGCTAACGGAATGGGTCATGTCAATCAGATCATTCAACTAATGATGTGATCCCATTAATCAAATAACAACTCTTTGTCCATGGTTAGGAAACATAACCATCTTTGATTAACAAGCTAGTCAAGTAGAGCCATACTAGTGACACTCTGTTTGTCTATATATTCACACATGTATTATGTTTCCGGTTAATACATTTCTAGCATGAATAATAAACATTTATCATGATATAAGGAAATAAATAATAACTTTATTATTGCCTCTAGGGCATATTTCATTCAGGATATACCTATAGAGCACCTTTATAGTCACCCAGTTACGTTGCGACTTTCGGTACGCACAAGGTATTTTTTCGGTGTCAGTGAGTTACATGATCTCATGGTCATAGGAACATATACTTGACATGCAGAAAACGGCAGCAATAAACTTGATACAATCATATGCTACCTTATAGTTTGGGTCTTGTCCATCACATCATTCTCCCAATGATTCGATCCCGTTATCAAATGACAACTCACGTCTATGGCTAGGAAATCACAACCATCTTTGATCAATGAGCTAGTCCGGTAGAGACTTACTAGGACATGTTGTTGTCTATGTATCCACACATGTATTTGAGTTTCCGGTCAATACAATTATAGCATGGATAATAAATGATTATCATGAAAAGAAAATATATTAATAACCACTTTATTATTGCCTCTAGGGCATATTTCCAACAGTCTCCCACTTGCACTAGAGTCAATAATCTGGTATTACATGGTAATGAATCTAACACCCATAGAGTTCTATGTTGATCATGTTTTGCCCGTGGAAGAGGTTTAGTCAACGGATCTGCAACATTCAGATCCATATGTACTTTGCAAATTTTTATGTACTCCTCCTTGACTGCATCGCAGATGAAATTAAAGCGTCTCTTTATGTGTCTGGTCCTCTTGTGAAACCTTGGTTCCTTGGCTAGAGCAATGGAACCAGTGTTATCACAACACAGACTCATTGGGTTCGATGCACTGGGAACAACTCCAAGATCTGTCATGAGCTGGTTCATCCAGACACCTTCCTTCGTTGCCTCAAAGGTAGCTATGTACTCTGCTTCACATGTAGAATCGGCTACAGCGCTTTGCTTGGAACTGCACCAGCTTATCGCTCCCCCATTCAGAATGTATACGTATCCGGTTTGAGACTTAGAGTCATCCGGATCAGTGTCAAAACTTGCATCGACGTAACCCCTTATGATGAGCTCCTGATCACCTCCATAAACGATAAACATTTCCTTAGTCCTTTTCAGATACTTAAGGATATTCTACACTGTTGTCCAGTGATCCACTCCTGTATTACTTTGAAACCTTCCGGCCATACTTATGGCAAGGCTGACATCTGGTCCTGTGCACAACATCTCATACATGATAGAGCCTATGACAGAAGCATAGGGGATGACACTCATCTTTTATCTATCCTCTGTAGTTGCTGGTATTGAGTTTGACTCAACTTCACACCTTGCAAAACAGGCAAGAACCCCTTCTTGGACTGATCCATTTTTAACTTCTTCAAAATCTTATCAAGGTATGTGCTTTGTGAAAGTCCTATTAAGCGTCTTGATCTATCTCTATAGATCTTGATGCCTAATATGAAAGAAACTTCTCCTAGGTCCTTCATTGAAAAATTCTTGCTCAAATATTCCTTCACATTTTCCAAAAGTTCTATATGGTTTCCAATCAGCAATATGTCATCCACACATAATATTAGAAATGCTATAGAGATAGATACAAGATTCCTTCACATTTTCCTACTCACATTTTCCTACTCACTTTCTTGTAAATACAAGATTCTTTGAAAAATTGTATAAACCCAAACGCTTTGATCACCT
Source organism: Aegilops speltoides (assembly GCA_021437245.1). Lineage (NCBI taxonomy): Eukaryota > Viridiplantae > Streptophyta > Magnoliopsida > Poales > Poaceae > Aegilops > Aegilops speltoides. Next base: position 462,422,413 of record CM038147.1, on the reverse strand, counting down.
CATTAAAGTGAAGATTCCAACTCCGAGATGCTTTCACCACTCTATAAACGGATCACTGGAGTTTGCACACTTTGTCTGCATTCTCTGGATCGACAAAACCTTCCGGTTGCATCATATACAACTCTTGCTTAAGGAAACCATTAAGGAACGTTGTTTTGCTATCCATCTGCCAGATTTGATAATCGAAAAATTCAGCTATTGCCAACATGATTCTGACAAACTTAAGCATCTATACGGGTGAGAAAGTCTCATCGTAGTCAACTCCTTGAACTTGTGAAAACCGCTTTTCCACAAGTCAAGCTTTATAGACGGTGACATTATCGTCCGTGTCTGTCATCTTCTTGAAGATCAATTTATTCAGAATGGCCTTTTGCCCTTTAGGTAATACTTCCAAAGTCCATACTTTGTTTTCGTACATGGATCCCATCTCGGATTTCATGGCTTCTAACCATTTGTCGGATTCCGGGCCCACCATCGCTTCTCCATAGCTCATACGTTCACCGTTGTCCAACAACATGACCTCTAAGACAGGGTTACCGTACCACCCTGGAGTTGTACATACCCTTGTCGACCTACGAGGTTTGATAGATCTGAAGCTTCATTATCATCATAATTACTTCCTCTTCAACTGAGATAGGTGCCACAAAAACATCTTTATATGCTTCACTACTTTCTGGTTGAAGTAAAGGTTCAACAACCTCATCAAGTTCTACCTTCCTCCCACTCAATTCTTTTGAGAGAAATTCTTTCTCGAGAAAGGACCCGTTCTTAGCGACAAACACTTTGCCTTCAGATCTGAGATAGAAGGTACACCCAACCGTCTCTTTTGGGTATCCTATGAAGACGCGTTTGTCCACTTTAGGTTTGAGCTTTTCTGGCTGAAACCTTTTGACATAAGCATCGCAGCCCCAAACCTTAAGAAACGACAACTTAGGTTTCTTGCCAAACCACTGTTAATACGGTGTCATCTCCACCGACTTAGATGGTGCCCTATTTAAAGTGAATGCATCTTTCTCTAATGCATAACCCCAAAATGATAGTGGCTGATCAGCAAGAGACATCATAGAACACACCATATCCAATTGGGTACGATTACGATGTTCGGACTATGAAACAATTCCACATTATTTTAAGTGATTGCCAAACTCATAACTCAGATACCCTCGATTAGATCATAGGAATTTAATCTTCTTATTACGATGATTCTCAATTTCACTCTAAAATTGCTCGAACTTTTCAAACGTCTCAGACTTGTGCTTCATTAAGTAAATATATCCATATCTACTTAAATCATCGGTGAAGGTGAGAAAATAATGATATCCACCGCACGCATCAACGCTCATCAGACCACACACAATAGTATGTATTATTTCCAACAAGTCACTTGCCATTCTGTTGTTCCGGAAAACGGGGTCTTAGTCATCTTGCCCGTTAGGCACGGTTCACGGGTGTCAAGTGATTCAAAATCAAGTGATTCCAAAAGTCCATCAGCATGGAGTTTCTTCATGCGCTTTACACCAATATGACCTAAGCGGCAGTTCCACAAGAAAGTGGTACTATTATTATGAACTCTATATCTTTTGGCATCAATCTTATGAACATGTGTCTCATCACTATCGAGATTCAATAAGTATAAACCCCTCATAATGGGTGCATGCACATAAAAGATATTACCCATATAAATAGAACAACCATTATTCTCTGATTTAAATGAGTAACCATATCGCATTACACAAAATCCATATATAATGTTCATGCTCAACGCAAGCACTAAATGAAAATTATTTAGGTTCATGACTAATCCCAATAGTAATCGAAGTGCGAGCGTGCCAACGGTGATCACATCAACCTTGGAACCATTTTCCACGCGCATGATAACCCACAAGTATAGGGGATCGTTTGTAGCCTTCTTCAATAAATAAGAGTGTCGAACCCAACAAGGAGCTAAAGGTAGAACAAATATTCCCTCAAGTTCTATCGACCACTGATACAAATCTACGCACACTTGAAGTTTGCTTTACCTAGAACAAGTATAAAACTATTTTGCAAGAATAAAACTACGAGTACTTTGCCAGAATAAAACTACAAATAAATTGCGAGGTAATAAAAGTGGATAGATTTTGTCAACAAGAAAGTCATTTCTCCCAAGGCAATCGATAACAAGTACCGGTAATTATTCTTGTAATTTTATATGAGGCAAAGGCATGAGCTAACATACTTTCTCTACTTGGATAATAAGCACTTATGATTGGAACTCTAGCAAGCATCCGCAACTACTAAAGATCATTAAGGTCGTGAAACCCAACCATAGCATTAAGTATCAAGTCCTCTTTACTCGCATACGCCATGACCCACTTATCCGCGTTTAGGCAGCTGTCATCCCCCGCAACACTGACAATAAGCAAACCATGAACATATTGCAACACCCTATAGTGGGGGCCCTCACGTTTGCGCGAGACGGAGGTTACTATAGGACAACACCATAAATAAAATATACAATCATACCAACCAAGATCATGATTAACCCATAGGACAAAACAGATGTACACAAATATCATAGCATAATAATAGATCATTAGGAAATAATATATGGAGTTGAGCGCCATGTTTAAATAGAGATTACATCAAGGAGAAGGGTGTTACACCACTGCATAGAGGGGGAGAGAGTTGGTGTTGATGGTAGCAAGATTGTTGGTGTAGATCGCCGTCAAGATCCTTGCCCCGATGGCACTCCAGCGCCATTGGGAGAGATGGGGAGAGAGCCCCCTGTGACAGCCTGGTTTTTGCCCTCTCTTCTTTGCCTGATCTACAGTTGGTTTGAATTTGAAACTTGGAGTTTTGAATCTTTTCATATGGACTTAAACACTTGGGTATCCCTTGGCTTTCACCCAAGTGCCCCATTTCCCTCTCTAACCATCATTCCCTCTCTGGTTCATCTCAAAATAATATTTAGAATATTTTTCCTAAATGAAAAATATCCATTTCCCCCTCTTAAACCCTAGCTAGCTCAATGTGCTCCAAAGCAACCCCAATTTTTCTTGCCCATAAAAATCTGAGAAAAATCCCAATTATTCTTGAAACCCTAGGGCACCTTTATGAGTAAAAATATTTCATCACCTTTTGGAATATTTTGGCTACAGAAAATATTTTCTGTTCTGGACAGAAATGGTAGTTTCTACAGCAACTACCATTTTACTTGCTCAATTGTAGCTGGTTTTCTTGTACATCATCACCTTAGTAGATGATTGCTAGCCTCCAAAGCCCAGCCCTCAACCCCCAGTGGTTTCACCACAGTAAGCTCTCAAAGTTACTGTGTAGAAATTGATTCTTTTTGCATTGTGTTCTTTGTGTAGAAATCTAGTAGCTCAATAAAGATGAGATTTTTCTATGCTATCTAGATTTTCTGCTGAATTTCAGAAGGTTTCTTGATGATTTCTTTTTGTGTTTTTAAATATTTTCAGAGGATGAGGCTTGTCTTGAGGATCACCAGGAGGTGTGTGAACCTCACCTGCACTAAGGCAAGCCACAACAACATTCTCATGGTGCCATTACAATATTTGTGATTTTCTTACTGGCACAAATGATTTAATCCATGCATTTAAATCATTGTTATGATATTTATATTCTATTAGTTGCTTGTTGTGGTTAATATGCTTAATCTACAAAAAGTTTGAAGTTAACTTAGTTGGTAAAGAAACTAGGATTTATTTTTGAGTGAGGAAAGAATGATATGGTTATGGATATAAATAATTAGTGGAGTTATTTTCTTGCATGAGTAAAAATGGTAAAATTTGCTAGAAAAGATTCTGTTTAAAGTGAGGTTTAATCTTACCCAGAGAAGTGACATGAGATGTGATGTTGATGCTTAGTGTGGATATAGTTGACTCAGTCATTTCTATTGATATGTGATGCATATGTTAGTGTTGCATGTCATGGCATTGTGACGCCGGTTATTTTCACTTTAAGTTGAACCTGATAATAACACAACTTGAATATATTGTTGACAGGGTCATGGTGCCACTGAATCGAGTTTTTCCCAGTGCAACCAATTTGCCTTTATGGGAAGGCCTTTATTTGGTCCGTTGTCATGCCTCTGGTCGGTGCCTCCAACTAGGGAAGCTTATGGGCGTGCGGTACCCTGGCCCGGTAAGCAGCCATAACCTTGTGTGCCCGTTGTTGAGTTTATGGTACCAGGTCCCCGTGTGGGATCGTTTTTGTTTTGGCGACGATGGTGGTTGTTGTGTCTTTGGTAGACACGGGGCCACCCAGGACAAGCCTAGTGGGGATTGAGTCAGAGTGGCTGGGAGAGTGTCATGGCAATGGAGGGGTTTCGTCGGAATGTCGTTGGTCCACCCGAATGGGAGTGCGAGGCCATGGGTTCTGTGGTGTGGGTATAGTACGCTACCTCTGCAGAGTGTATTAATCTATCAATAGCCGAGTCCACAGTTACGGACACGCTCGAAAGTAGGTCACACCATGGGTCAACATTAAATAAATCTTGCACACTAAGTTGTGAACTTGCACTATTGTTGATGGCGGGAAGGCCATCGTCGTTTTGGACCCAGTGTTGGTCGTGGTTGTGATCGCCGGAAGGATCACCATTTAAGACCAAATATTGGTCGTGGTTGTGATCGCCGGAATGATCACGAGATGTCTCTAGATAATACCTTGAGTTTGGTACGTTTGTGATCCATGAGCGATCACGGTTGGTAAGCTAGTCCAAGGGACTTTTATCACAAGAGCATGATCACAGCATGTTGGATATATTGTTGCATTATGACGACTTGGTTGATTATCATGATATTGTTTGTCATTATGTTTATGCTTGTTGTGAGCTTGCAAGTACATTCAATGTACTGACCTGGCGTGTCATGCCAGATTTCAGGAAAGTCTTTTTGGAAAGGAGTGATGTCTGAGTCTAGATCATGTCCACATCGGTGTCCCTGTGCTATGGAGATCCGCTACGATGTTGTTCCGCTGCCGCGTAGTTGTTATGATCGAGGCCCCTTTATGTTCACTAAATAATGTACATATTGTTCAGCCGCACCGTGTGTGCCGCTTGGCCTCGCCATCTGTTGTAATATAAACTTTGATCCGCTAGCATCAATAAAGAGGTTGTTTTCTGTACCAAGATGTTGTGTGTTGCCAGAAGACAAGGTCTCTGGGCTGGCAATGCATGGTAAACCAGTTGCTCTGAGCCAGGGTGCCACAACGCTTGGTATCAGAGCCGCGCTGACTGTAGGCCAGGCTAGACTACGACGTGTTAAGTGGACGTTAGATACGAGCTTTAGTTGAGTGCCGGTAGCATTTGTAGCTGGTTGTTGCATTGCATGCACTTGTTTTATTTTTATGCTAACCTGCTAATGGTTGTGAGTGTAGATGGCTCCGGTGCAATATCCGTGCTAGTTGCAGCTGATGCCATACACGTCGCCGCATCTCCTTCGTAACGTGTGGCGTCGGCTGTACCCCCTCGGTGACGACCCAGCCTATCGTGTGTACTGGGAGCGTCTAGCAGACTCAGTGTATGAGTATCACGCCGTGGTTACTCTTCGCACTAGTTCCGATTCCATCACTTACACTCGTACCTCTCGGAGCGGTTACGTTTCTACCGCTTCTCAGGCTGTCCAGTTTGCTGCATTCGAGTTCCTTGTCGAGCTTCAGTACAACGAGGTCCGGGTGCAGAACCACCCAGGTTTCTACTACTATCCTTCTCTGCACGACAATGGTCGTGTCCGTTTCCCTATCATTGATCCGGAGTCTGATAGTGTTGCTAGCCACCTTTCTCGTTATATCACGGCTAGCTATCTTATGATCCACGAGCTGGCTCAAGAGCTGACTCGTGCTCGTACTGCTTTAGCCTCTACTAGATCTGCCACTGCTCCAGCATCTGTGGGATTTACTTCCTATATTCCAGCCAGTTCTAGTTCCCCTGTTTCACAGGTTACTCCTCCGAATAGCTCGGGCACCGCGACCATGAGTCCTCTCAGTGCTCCTGCTGAGTGGGTTTCACTTCTCGTTACTCATGTAGCCTCGATGCTTCACCCTACACCTGCCTCGGAGGGAGAGCCCTCGAGGCAGCGTCGTCGCGTTACCTTTAACTCAGAGGTCTCAGTTAACCATGTCAGTTCAGGATCTGAGTCCGCTTCAGGAGAGGACCCCGCAGCACCAGCAGAGCAGTAGAGCTTCTGAGTATTCGCAGTCGTTAGGATGGTGTACGAGTGTAGTGGTATGAGTCATGATGTTTCGTTTCATGTATGAGAGTAGTTGAACCTGGCATGTTGTTTATCTTTTATGTATGATTCTATGTATAATTATGTTGGAACTCTATTTTATTCGCCGTATTTTCTACATCATTTCATTTTTTCTCGGGTTTTTGTTGCTGGCTTTCCCCAATTTATTTTCAATCTTTCTCATCTCGGTTGCATTGCCTTGGGAAAAATCACAATAGGATGACGCAGGGAGGCAGCAGTAGCAACGTTCGCGAGGGTTCTCCTATTCGTCGTTCCGCACGACAGGTAGGACACTCCCCCGAGCCATACGTTCCACCACCGCCTTGCTACCTTTTGAGCACTGCATTGGATTTCCCCGAAGAGGAGAGGATGATGCAGCAAAGTAGCTTAAGTATTTCCCTCAGTTTTTGAGAACCAAGGTATCAATCCAATAGGAGACCATGCACTAGTCCCTCGTACCTACACAAAACGATAGCTACTCGCAACCAATGCGATTAGGGGTTGTCAATCCCTTCACGGTCACTTACGAGGGTGAGATCTCATAGAGATGATAAATAATATTTTTGGTATTTTTGATAGATAGATGCAAAGCAAAAAGTAAAAGGCAAAGTAAAAACAAAGCAAGTAAATAAAGTGATAGAGATTGATATGATGAGAATAGACCCGGGGGGCATAGGTTTCACTACTGGCTTCTCTCAAGAGCATAAGTATTCTACGGTGGGTGAACAAATTACTATTGAGCAATTGACAGAACTGAGCATAGTTATGAGTATATCTAGGCAATGATCATGTATATAGGCATCACGACCGAGACAAGTAGATCGAAACTATTCTGCATCTACTACTATTACTCCACTCATCGACCGCTATCCATCATGCATCTAGAGTATTAAGTTAAAAACAGAGTAACGCCTTAAGCAAGATGACATGATGTAGAGGGATAAATTCATGCAATATGATAAAAACCCCATCTTGTTATCCTCGATGGCAACAATACAATACGTGCCTTGCAACCTTTCTGTCATTGGGTAAGGACACCACAAGATTGAATCCAAAGCTAAGCACTTCTCCCATTGCAAGAACTACCAATCTTGTTGGCCAAACCAAAAAGGATAATTCGAAGAGACTTGCAAAGATAACTCAATCATACATAAAAGAATTCAGAGAAGAATCAAATATTTTCCATAGATAATACTGGATCATAAACCCACAATTCATCGGTCTCAACAAACACACCGCAAAAATAAGATTACATTGAATAGATCTCCACGAGAGAGGGGGAGAACATTGTATTGAGATCCAAAAAGAGAGAAGAAGCCATCTAGCTACTAGCTATCGACCCGAAGGTCTGAAGTAAACTACTCACACTTCATCGGAGGGGCTATGGTGTTGATGTAGAAGCCCTCCGTGAGGGATGCCCCCTCTGGCGGAGCTCCGGAACAGGCCCCAAGATGGGATCTCGTGGATACAGAAGGTTGCGGCAGTGGAATTAGGTTTTTGGCTCCTGTTCTGATCGTTCGGGGGTACGTAGGTATATATATGAGGAAGGAGTACGTCGGTGGAGCATCAGGTGGCCCACGAGGAAGGGGGGCGCACCCAGGGGCGCCCTCCACCCTTGTGACCGCCTCTGGCACTTCTTGGAGTAGGGTCCAAGTCTCCTGGATCACGTTCGGTTGGAAAATCACGTTCCCGAAGGTTTCATTCCGTTTGGACTCTGTTTGATATTCCGTTTCTTTGAAACACTGAAATAGGCCAAAAACAGCAATTCTGGGTTGGGCCTCCGGTTAATAGGTTAGTCCCAAAAATAATATAAAAGTGGAAAACAAAGCCCAATATAGTCCAAAATAGTAGATAAAGTAGCATGGAGCAATCAAAAATTATAGATACGTTGGAGACGTATCAGGCATCCCCAAGCTTAATTCCTGCTCATCCTCGAGTAGGTAAATGATAAAAAAGAATTTTTGATGCAGAGTGATACTTTGGCATAATTTCAATGTAAAACTTCTTAATTGTGATATGAATATTCAGATCCGAAAGATTCAAGACAAAAGTTCATATTGACACAAAAATAATAATACTTCAAGCATACTAATCAAAGCAATCATGTCTTCTCAAAATAACATGGCAAAAGAAAGTTCATCCCTACAAAATCATATAGTTAGGCTATGCTTCATTTTCGTCACACAAAGATGTTCCCAACTTCTATACCCCCGATGACAAGCCAAGCAATTGTTTCATACTTAAATAATCTCAAACTTTTTCAACCTTCACGCAATACATGAGCGTGAGCCATGGATATAACACTATGGGTGGAATAGAATATGATGATGGGGATTGTGTGGAGAAGACAAAAAGGAGAAAGTCTCACATTGACGAGGCTAATCAACGGCTATGGAGATGCCCATCAATTGATGTCAACATGAGGAGTAGGGATTGCCATGCAACGGATGCACTAGAGCTATGAATGCTCAACAAAAGAAAACTAGTGGGTGTGCATCCAACTTGATTGCTCACGAAGACCTAGGGCATTTGAGGAAGCCCATCGTAGGAATATACAAGCCAAGTTCTATAATGAAAAATTCCCACTAGTATAAAAAGACAACTTATGAGACTCACTACATGAAGAACAAGGTGCTACTTTGAAGCACAATATATGAGACTCACTACATGAAGAACAAGGTGCTTCTTTGAAGCACAGGTGTGGAAAAAGAGATAGTAGCATTGCCTTTTTTTGGGCCTTTCTTTTTTTGTGCCTTTCTCTTTTTTTTGTTTGTTTGGGCAATGCTCTAATAATGATGATTACCACACTTCTATTGATTACAACATAAGGATTACAACTCGAAACTTAGAACAAGATATGACTCTATCTCAATGCCTCCGTGATGTCTCGGGATGGTGCAATGAATCAAGAGTGACATGTATGAAAAATAATGCATGGTGGCTTTGCCACAAATACGATGTCAACTACATGATCATGCAATGGCAATATGACAAAAGTAATGTATGTCATGAATATGATGATGGAAGTTGCATGGCAATATATCTCGAATGGCTATGGAAATGCCATGATAGGTAGGTATGGTGGCTGTTTTGAGGAAGATACAAGGAGGTTTATGTGTGATAGAGCGTATCGTATCACGGGGTTTGATGCACCGCTAAGTTTGCACCAACTCTCAAGGTGAGAAAGGGCAATGCACGATACCGAAGAGGCTAGCAAAAGGCGGAAAGGTGAGAGTGCGTATAATCCATGGACTCAACATTAGTCAAAAGAACTCATATACTTATTGCAAAAATTTAGAAGTCATTAGAAATCAAGTACTACGCGCATGCTCCTAGGGGGATAGATTGGTAGGAAAAGACCATCGCTCGTCCCCGACCGCCACTCATAAGTATGCACAAGCCAGGTACACTTCATGTTTCAAATTTGTTACACAACTTTAACCATACGTGCATGCTACGGGACTTGCTAACTTCAACACAAGCATTATTTGAATTCACAATCACCTGTGCAGAGCACCTGAATTTTATTTATGCACGGGATCTGCGCCCGGCTTTGTACAAAGGGTTACATGCAACAGCGGCAAGGCTTGTACAAAAGGTGGTTGCCGGAACAGGTTCCGACAACCGCGCCTTACGGGTAAAACTTACGAAGATGCTCAATGTTCCAGGAGTTGCTCACCGGAAAGCCATCTTCGGTCTCAAGGTGGACAGCGCCGGGCCTAGTGACTCGTTTCACCCGGTAAGGGCCTTCCCACTTCGGCATCAACTTGTTGGAATTCTTGGCGGACTGAACTCGCCGAAGAACAAGGTCGCCTTCCTCGAGACTTCGGGCATTAACTTTGTGGCTATGGTAGCGGCGTAAAGCTTGCTGGTAGCGAGCAGCTCGTACAGCAGCCTGAAGACGGTCTTCCTCAAGGAGCAGCGCTTCATCTTGTCGCAGCTGCTCTTGCTCAAGCTCATCATAAGCGAGTACTCGAGGCGACCCGTATATGAGTTCCGTGGGGAGAACTGCCTCTGCTCTGTAGACGAGAGCGAAAGGTGTTTGGCCAGTGGCTCGATTTGGCGTCATCCTGATCGACCAAAGAACCACCGGCAGCTCCTCGATCCAGTTCTTTCTGCACTTGTGCAGCCTGTCGAAAGTCCTGGTCTTGAGCCCATGTAGCACTTCAGCATTTGCCCTCTCCGCTTGACCGTTGCTTCTCGGGTGAGCAACAGAAGCGAAGCAAACCTTGGCGCCAAGATCTTGGACGTATTGCATGAAGGTGCGGCTCATGAATTGTGTGTCGTTGTCGGCGATGATCCTGTTAGGGACTCCGAAACGGCAAACAATCGACCTGAAGAACTTGACTACTGACTGTGTTGTCACCTTCCTCACTGCTTCCACTTCCGGCCACTTTGTGAACTTGTCGATTGCAACGTACAAGTACTCAAAGCCCCCGACAGCTCGGGGAAAGGGGCCGAGGATGTCAAGCCCCCAGATCGAAAATGGCCAGGATAAAGGGATCGTCTGGAGAGCTTGAGCTGGTTGGTGTATCTGCTTGGAGTGGAATTGGCATGCTTCACACTTGGTTACTTGCGCAGTTGCATCCTGGAGGGCTGTCGGCCAGAAGAAACCTTGCCGGAACACCTTGCCGGCAAGTGCTCTTGCGCCAATGTGGTGGCCACATATGCCTCCATGTATCTCTGCCAACAGCTCTTGTCCGTCTTCCCGGGGAATACACTTCAATTTCACACCGTTGAGTCTTCTTTTGTACAGTATGCCATCGATGAACTGGTACATACTTGACTGCCGGGCTACTCTTTCCGCTTCTTCTTGCTCTTCGGGAAGCTCTCCTGTCTGAAGGAAACGGACAATCTGTTGTGCCCATGCTAGAGCTTGCGGCTCGACAACAAGAACCAAAGGCACATATGTTGCTGCGGGAACATCAGCTTCCACGGCAAGAACCTGCGGCTCAGCCGGAGCTTGAAGTTCCCCGTCAAGCTTGCCGAAGCAAAACTTGTCGGGAGCGTCCGCTTCAACGGAACAAACCCCAGGGCTTGTCGGAGCAGACTGCTCCTCAGCACTTTTGGTGTTGACCTTGGGGACCTTCTTGGCGGCGGCTTCGGGAAGCTCTGCCGGAAAATAGTCACCAGAAATCAACTTTCTTTTCTTGCTCTGTCCAGTTGACGGTGTCACGGATGGTTGAGTCAGCTTGAGCACAAAGATCCCTGGTTCCACAGGTAACTTTAGTGCAGCGCACTTTGACAGGCCATCAGCGACGTCGTTCTCAGCTCTTGGAACATGCTCCATCTGTAAGCCATCAAATTGTTCTTCTAGCTTTCTCACTTCATCAACATAAGCTTCCATCAATGGACTCTGGTAATCCTTATTCACTTGGCGGACGACAAGCTGTGAGTCACCCCTGACAATGAGCTTCTTGATCCCAAGGTCTGCTACGATCCTGAGACCGGCAAGCAAACCCTCATACTCCGCAGTATTGTTTGTTTCTTGCTCCTTGGGAAAGTGCATCTGGACCACGTACTTGAGGTGCTCTCCGGTGGGCACGAAAAGCAGCACGCTAGCACCGGCACCTTGCAGCGAGAAGGCACCATCGAAGTACATGAGCCACTCTTTGTTTGCCTCCTTGACGGGGATGCTCGTTTCTGGAATTTCTTCGTCTGGTGTTGGCGTCCACTCTGCTATAAATTCTGCCAATGCTCGGCTCTGGATAGTTGAAGTGCTTTCAAACTTGAGGCCAAAGCTTGATAGTTCAAAGCCCACTCGACAATTCTCGCTGCTGCTACGGATTCTGCAGTATCCTTTTCAGCGGAAAGCGAGTGACAACTGTGATCTCATGTGCTTGGAAGTAATGACGCAGCTTTCTCGAGGCCATGAGAAGGCCGAAAAGCAATTTGTGCACACCAGAGTACCTTGACCTAGCCCCCTGCAAGAGGGAACTGACAAAGTAAACTGGGCGCTGCACCATTTTCTTCTGCACCTCCTCATGTGCTTGCGCAGATCTACCCTTGTCGGGACCAGAGCTTGTCGGTGAAGCCCCCTGCCTGTCGCTGGATGCATCCGCCACGGTTGTCGGCTCATCATCCGCCTCCCTCTCCGCTACTAACGCAGCACTAACCACTTGATTGGTTGCCACTATATACAGCAGCAACTTCTCTTGTGGCTTAGGTGCGACAAGTATTGGAGTGGAGGATGTACCTCTTCAAGTCTGCGGCGCAGCCCTCCGCTTCGAGTCCATTTCATTGGACCTGCCTTTTTCAATATTTTGAAAAATGGCAGGGCGCGTTCAGCAGACTTAGAGATGAACCTGCTAAGAGCAGCCACGCAACCGGCAAGCCTTCGTACATCCTTGACGCGCTTAGGTGCTTCGATCTGCTCAATGGCCTTGATCTTGTCGGGATTGGCTTCTATTCCCCGCTGAGACACAAAGAACCCGAGAAGCTTGCCAGAAGGGACTCCAAACACGCACTTCTCGGGGTTAAGCTTGAGGTTGATCTTGCGCAGATTTGTGAAAGTTTCATCTAAATCTTGAATCAGGGTTGCTTTGTCTTTGCTCTTGACCACTATGTCATTCATGTAGGCTTCCACATTTCTGTGCAACTGTGGCTCAAAAGCGTCATGGACTACCCTTGCAAATGTTGAACCAGCATTCTTTAATCCAAAAGGCATCCGTACAAAACAGTAGGTGCCACACGGAGTAATGAATGCGGTTTTCTCCTCATCCTCTTCTGCCATGAAGATCTGATGATATCCTGAGTATGCATCAAGAAATGAAAGCAAATCACATCTGGCCGTGGAGTCAACAATCTGGTCAATGCGCGGCAAGGGAAATGGGTCTTTGGGACAAGCTTTATTAACATCGGTAAAGTCAATACAAAGCCTCCATTTCCCGTTCGCCTTGCGCACGACTACAGGATTGGCAACCACGTGGGATGGAGCACTCCTCTGACAAGGCCTGCTGCTTCCAACTTCTTGATCTCTTCTGCAATGAACTCTTGTCGCTCCACTGCTTGTTTCCTGACTCTCTGCTTGACAGGCCGCGCGCGAGGACAGATGGCAAGGTGGTGCTCAATTACTTTCCTGGGAACACCGGGGATGTTAGACGGTTGCCATGCAAACACGTCGACATTTGCCCGCAGGAAAGCAACGAGCGCGCTTTCCTATTTAGGGTCGAGCGTAGCACTAATGGTGAAGGTACCACCAGTGCCGTCCTCCTTGGCGGACACCTTCTTGGTCTCTGGTGAAGCTGTCTTTGCCTTCTTACACTTGCCGGTGGAGCTCGATGGTGCGTCCTCGACAGTAGCACAGCACTCCGAGGAGGTGCGCTTGCCGGAGTGGGCATCAGAGCTCTTGCCGGACTTGGTCTTTTTCTTCCCCCCGGGAGCTTCAGCGGCAAGTGTCTTGCGATCTGCTGTGGCTGCTGCTTCCCGGTAAATCTTGTCGGTACAGATAAGGGCATCCTTCTTGTCACCAGGGACAGAGATGGCGCTTATCGGACCTGGCATCTTTAGTACGTTGTATGCATATTGAGAGGCTGCCATGAACTTGGCGAGTGCTGGACGGCCGAGTATCCCATTGTAGGGCAACGGGAAATCAGCAACGTCAAAAGTGACCCTCTCAGTCCTGAAGTTCAGCTCGCTGCCAAATGTTACCGGCAACGTGATCTTCCCTTTCGGCTTGCTCCTTCCCGGGTTGATTCCTTGGAATGTACCGGTCTCTTCAAGCTCGCTGTCAGGGATCTAGAGCTTCTGGTGTACCGCGGAGGAGATCAGGTTCAAGCCGGCCCCGCCGTCAACTAGCATCTTTGTGACCTTGAGGTTGCGGATAGTTGGCGAAACCAACATCGGCAAGCACCCGACCGCAGTTATGCGATCAGGGTGGTCCTCAACATCAAAGATGATAGGCGTGCTGGACCACTTCAGAGGCTTGCGTGACTCAACTGGTGGTTCTGCTGCATTAACTTCCCGCACCCACTATTTGAGCTGGTGGTGCGAAGTATGCAGAGAAGCACTGCCGTCAACGCACAGGACCTCTGTGGCTTTCTGAAACTCCTGCTCATCGGCCTCATCATCATCCATCTCTTCATGTTCGTCTTCATCTTCATCTTTGTCGCGGCCGCGGGGAGGCCTGTCTCCTTGCCGCTGCTTGGCCTTGCCGCGGCGCCCTCCCCGGCCGGGACGCTTCTTGCCGGATCCTCCAGTACCTTCTTGGGCCTTCTCCTTGTCGGGTCACTCGTACTCAGCTTTCTGCAGTTCAACAAGCTGCTCAACCTTCTTGCAGGTCTGGAGATCATGGCCCTTGGTGCGGTGGATCTTGCAGTACTGCTTGCCGGAGCCGTCCTGCTTGTCGGCGGCCACCACAGCCTCGCCGGAGCTACCAGCTTTGGCCTTCTCGGCGCCACTTCCGTTGCCGGACTGCTCCATGACTAGCACATCTTTAGCTTTTCTCTTCCTATTGTTCCGCCGCCGGTTTTTCCTTGCCAGGGCGGCATCTTCACTGTCAGATCCTTCTGCTCCCGCGTTCTCTCCGGGGAGTTTCCTTCCCTCCTCAGCACGCGCACATCTGTCGGCCAGGGCATACAGCTCACTGACGTCCCTGATCTTGCACATCGCCATCTCCTCCCTCATCCTGCGGTTTCGCACGTTCTGATGGAACGCGCTGATGACCGCGGCAGGGTGGACGTCTAGGATGTTGCGCTGCACTTGGCTGAATCTCTGAATATACTTGCGCAAGGGCTCTCCTTCCTTCTGGGCGAGCAGGTGAAGATCACTCTCCTGGCCATGGGGCTTGTGGCCCCCTGTAAAGGCGCCAACAAACTGATGGCACAAATCTGCCCAGGAGGATAGGGAGTTGTCCGGCAAGTGCATGAGCCAGGACCTGACATTGGGCTTAAGCACCAGCGGGAAGTAGTTGGCAAGGATCTTGTCGTCACGCCCCCCAATGGCCTGCACCGCAATGGTGTAGATGCTGAGGACCTCTGACGGATGAAACCTGCCGTTGTACTTCTTGGGTACGTCTGGCTTGACGTTTTTCATACTGGGCCACTGGACTTGCCACAGCTCACGAGTAAACGCAGGGCAACCTACCGCGTACGACAAGTCGCCTGGTTCCCCTGGCGCATGCATGTCGACAGCGGGCCCAGCGCGCTGGTCTGATTGACGCCGCGCTTCTCTTTGACGCTCGATACGAGTACGGGCGTCCTCTTGCTGCCGTTCTTGAAGAACTTGGCGCTGATCGCGGCGAACTCGCGGATCCGACGATGCCGTGGAGTCGCTGTCGAGATTGACCCGGCGAGTCGGCAATCTTGGCCTTCGGGGCGGGGAGTGCACAGTGGTTGCACCCCCACTGGTCTTGTCGCCATCGGCTCGCGCATGGGCGTCTTGCCGCGGCTTCGATGTGCTCGGTTGCCGGGGAGTGTTGCCGTTGGTGAAACCGATGAGACTCTGAATGGTGGCCCTCCAGTCGTCGATCTTGTCCGGTGCTGGAGGGTAATCCAGGAGCAGTTGGGCTCGGGCCAACGCTTCTTCTGGAGTCTTTGGCGGCGGTGGTGAACGGCGCGAGGAGCGGGATATGCTCGAACTTCTAACTGTGTTAGAAGGAGCAGCATCTCGTCCAAGCGACCGTGCCGCGCTCGTGCCAGCATGTTGGCGTGCATGCTGGCCTTGAGCGTCCCGGGATCCACCAGCTTGGCCTTGTTCCAACGCGCGTATGGTACTGCGGGCACCATGATGCTGTCGGTCTCGCACCTCCTGAGAAGGGCGCGGTGCGTGCATGGACGCCGAGGTTTGTGCAGCCTTGTCCTTGGACCTAACGGCATCATGAGCTCCCTCGTCGGTGCCCGTTCCTCCGCCGGCGTCTACCCCACCACCCGTTTGCTCCGGTGGCGGCGGGATCGACGCGGACGGACCAGCCACCTCCGAAGCCTTCTTCTTCGGTGGCATGTCGATGAAGATTACGAAGATCTGGTCCGCGTGAACGCCGGATCAGGTTCACGCAACCTCAACGCCCCCTACCTAGCGCGCCAAAGATGTCATGGGAACGAACACCTATGGGGCAGGGCCCCTTTTCGGTCCGGCGGGGGGCGGAGGTCGCACGAAGAGCAGATCGAGGCAAAGCACGTGAGCGATTTTACCCAGCTTCGGAGCTCTCCGGAGAGATAAAACTCCTACTGCTGCTTTGTGGTTGTATTGCGTTCTTGCTCGAGAGCGTGAGCGTTCTGTAGTTTCGAATGTTCCGAACCCCCCTCTACGTTGCGCATGGGCCTCCTTTTATATGCTAAAGGGGTCACCGACAGGTGGCAACGTAGGCGAGGGCAAAACATAAAAGATGTGGTTGGTACAGCTACTTGCACAGTGCGCCCTACCTAACTCTGACGGTAGGGGACAAAGGCCTTAAATGCCCGTCCGCATCACCCAAACAGTGCAGAAAAGCAACCGTTAGGGGCGCTACCGCTTGCCACGATGGCCATCTTGTCATCTCCGCTCGCCACCTCGCACCGCTAGCTGCACAGGCTCTCGCCACGCGCCCCTGAGAAGGCCTCAGGGCGACATGTTGGCGGATGCGCTGGAGCGCGGGTACAGAGTGGCAGCTGGCCCCCGGCAAGTACCTTGCTGGGGTCGTTGTCTTTGTCGCGTCCGGAAGCTTGTCGCTCGCCGGGTCTTGCCGGGACGCGCGGTGCGTCGCAGCCAGTTTCTTGAGGTGCTGTGGTTGGCCTTCCCGGCAAGCTCCTCTTGCCAGGGCCTTGTCTCTTTCCGGCAAGCTCCTCTTGCCGGGGCCTTGTCTTCTCGGCTCGAATACTTTGTTCTTGAATGGCTCTAGAGGGACCAACGGAGGACCTTGGCAGTAACCCGGCAAGCCTTGCCGCGGGGCGCTGCAACTGCCCGTGCACAAGTTCGGGATACTAGGGTACCCCTACTCTAGTACACCGACATCACCCAACTAGCATGACTTTAATATCACTACCTCCATATCTCAAAACAATTATCAAGTATCCAACTTTTCTTAGTATTCAACACACTCATAAGAAAGTTTCACATATCTTGAATACCAAGTATATTAATATTAAGCAAATTACCATGCTATTAACGACTCTCAAAATAATCTAAGTGAAGTATGAGAGTTCATCTATTTCTTCAAAATAAAACTACCACCATGCTCTAAAAGGTATAAGTGATGCACTAGATCAAATGACAAACTACTCCGAAAGATATAAGTGAAGGTCAATGAGTAGCTAAATAATTATGCAACTATGCGAAGACTCTCTCTCATTTAATAATTTTAGATCTTGATACTTTATTCAAACAGCAAGTAAAGCTAAATAAAACTACATTGCAAGGATAGCACAACTCATGTGAAGAGGCAAAAACTTAGGCTCAACCGATACTAACCGATAGTAGTTGAAGAAGAAAGGTGGGATGCCTACTGGGCATCCCCAAGCTTAGATATGCTTGAGACTTCTTGAAATATTATCTTGGGGTTCCTTGGGCATCCCCAAGCTTGAGCTTTTGTGTCTCCTTAATTCCTCTCGTATCATGGTTTCTCTTTTTATCAAAAGCTTCATTCACAACAAACTCAACAAGAACTCATGAGATAGGTTAGTATAAACCAATGCAAAACCTTATCATTTTCTACTGTAACAAATCACTAACATTATTATTCCACATTGAATACTAAATGCCTCTGCATATTTAATACTCCTATCTTCAAATAGAATCATTAATTAAGCAAACATATGCAAACAATGCAACCATAACAGCAATCTGCCAAAACAGTACAGTCTGTAAAGAATGTAGGGGTATCAATACTTACCTAACTCCAACAATTGTGAACTAAAATTCCCACTGTAATAAATTTATCATAGCTCAGTGTGCAAAAAGATTCAACATTATTCCACTCTCTGACTTTTCTAGGGAATTTTTGCAACAGAGGTAAACTTTCTGTTTTTCAAACAGCAACGTGTATACTAGCAAAATAAGCATGGCAAAGGCTATCCTTGACTTATTTATTGAAACTAAAGATGCAAAACATTAATCTATATAACATCAAGCTAATACTAACAAAAGAAAATGACGCTCCAAGCAAAACACATATCATGTGGTGAATAAAAATATAGCTCCAAGTAAAGTTACCAATGAACGAAGACGAAAGAGGGGATGCCTTCCGGGGCATCCCCAAGCTTAGGCTCTTGGTTGTCCTTGAATATTACCTTGGGGTGCCTTGGGCATCCCCGAGCTTAGGATCTTACCACTCCTTATTCCATAGTCCATCGAATCTTTACGCAAAACTTGAAAACTCCACAACACAAAACTCAACAGAAAACTCGTAAGCTCTGTTAGTAAAAGAAAGTAAAACCACCACTTAGGTACTGTAATGAACTCATTATAAATTCATATTGGTGTAATATCTACTGTACTCCAACTTATCTATGGTTCATACCCTCCGATACTACTCATAGATTCATCAAAATAAGCAAACAACACATAGAAAACAGAATCTGTCAAAAACAGAACAGTCTATAGTAATCTGTATCAAACGTATACTTATGGAACTCCAAAGATCCTACAAAATTAGGAAGTCCTAAACAATTCGTGTACAAATCAATAGCAAAAAGAATCAGATCATAAGCACTTTTCAGTGAATTAAGAAAACTAATTTACTGGGTGCAAAAGTTTCGGATTTTCAGCAGGATCAACACAACAATCACCGTAAGCCATCCTAAAGGTCTTACTTGGCACGTTATTGAAACAAAAGCTATAAAACATGATTACTACAGTAGCATAATCATGTGAACACACAAAAACAGTAAGTATAAGTATTGGTTTGTCTCCCAACAAGCGCTTTTCTTTAATGCCTTTTAGCTAGGCATGATGATGACAATGATGCTCACATAAAAGATAAGTATTGAAATATAACTGGAGCATCATGAAGCATATTACTAGCACATTTAAGTCTAACCCACTTCCTATGCATAGGGATTTTTTGATCAAACAACTTATGGGAACAATAATCAACAAGCATAGGAAGGTAAAACAAGCATAGCTTCAAGATTTTAAGCACATAGAGAGGAAACTTGATATTATTGCAATTCCTACAAGCATATATTCCTCCCTCATAATAATTTTCAGTAGCATCATGAATGAATTCAACAATATAACCAGCACCTAAAGCATTCTTTTCATGATCTACAAGCATAGAAAATTTACTACTCTCTACATAAGCAAATTTCTTCTCATGAATAGTAGTGGGAGCAAACTCAACAAAATAACTATCATGTGATTGAAAATTAAGATCAAGATGACAAGTTTCATGGTTATCATTATTCTTTAAAGCATACGTGTCATCACAATAATCATCATAGATAGGAGGCATGCTTTCATCATAGTAAATTTGCCATCAAAGCTTGGGGGACAAAAAATATCATCTTCATCAAACATAGCTTCCCCAAGCTTGTGGCTTTGCATATCATTAGCATCATGGATATTCAAGGAATTCATACTAACAACATTGCAATCATGCTCATCATTCAAAGAATTAGTGCCAAACATTTTAATGCCTTCTTCTTCTAACACTTGGGCACAAATTTCCTTTCCATCGTACTCGAGAAAGATATTAAAAAGATGAAGCGTATGAGCCAAACTCAATTCCATTTTTTTTGTAGTTTTCTTTTATAAACTAAACTAGTGATAAAACAAGAAACAAAAAGATTTGATTGCAAGATCTAAAGATATACCTTCAAGCGCTAACCTCCCCGGCAACGGCGCCAGAAATTCTTCTTGCCACCTCTTGAGCACTGCGTTGGATTTCCCCGAAGAGGAGAGGATGATGCAGCAAAGTAGCGTAAGTATTTCCCTCAGTTTTTGAGAACCAAGGTATCAATCCAGTAGGAGACCACGCACAAGTCCCTCGTACCTACACAAAACGATAGCTACTTGCAACCAACGCGATTAAGGATTGTCAATCCCTTCACGGTCACTTACAAGGGTGAGATCTGATACAGATGATAAATAATATTTTTGGTATTTTTGATAGATAGATGAAAAGCAAAAAGTAAAAGGCAAAGTAAAAACAAAGCAAGTAAATAAAGTGATAGAGATTGATATGATGAGAATAGACCCGGGGGCCATAGGTTTCACTAGTGGCTTCTCTCAAGAGCATAAGTATTCTACGGTGGGTGAACAAATTACTGTTGAGCAATTGACAGAATTGAGCATAGTTATGAGTATATCTAGGCAATGATCATGTATATAGGCATCACGTCCGAGACAAGTAGATCAAACGATTCGCATCTACTACTATTACTCCACTCATCGACCGCTATCCAAAGATGCATCTAGAGTATTAACTTAAAAACAGAGTGACGCCTTAAGCAAGATGACATGATGTAGAGGGATAAATTCATGCAATATGATAAAAACCCCATCTTGTTATCCTCGATGGCAACAATACAATACGTGCCTTGCAACCTTTCTGTCACTGGGTAAGGACACCGCAAGATTGAACCCAAAGCTACGCACTTCTCCCATTGCAAGAACTACCAATCTTGTTGGCCAAACCAAAAAGGATAATTCGAAGAAACTTGCAAAGATAACTCAATCATACATAAAAGAATTCAGAGAGGAATCAAATATTTTCCATAGATAATACTGGATCATAAACCCACAATTCATCGGTCTCAACAAACACACCGCAAAAATAAGATTACATCGAATAGATCTCCACGAGAGAGGGGGAGAACATTGTATTGAGATCCAAAAAGAGAGAAGAAGCCATCTAGCTACTAGCTATCGACCCGAAGGTCTGAAGTAAACTACTCACACTTCATCGGAGGGGCTATGGTGTTGATGTAGAAGCCCTCCGTGATGGATGCCCCTCCGGCGAAGCTCCGGAACAGGCCCAAAGATGGTATCTCGTGGATACAGAAGGTTGCGGCGGTGGAATTAGGTTTTTGGCTCCTGTTATGATCGTTCGGGGGTACGTAGGTATATATAGGAGGAAGGAGTACGTCGGTGGAGCATCAGGGGGCCCACGAGGAAGGGGGGCGCGCCTAGGGGGGCGCCCTCCACCCTCGTGACCGCCTCTGGCACTTCTTGAAGTAGGGTCCAAGTCTCATGGATCACGTTCGGTTGGAAAATCACGTTCCCGAAGGTTTCATTCCGTTTGGACTCCGTTTGATATTCCGTTTCTTGAAACACCAAATAGGCAAAAAAAGAAATTTCAGGCTGGGCCTCCGGTTAATAGGTTAGTCCCAAAAATAATATAAAAGTGGAAAATAAAGCCCAATATAGTCCAAAACAGTAGATAAAGTAGCATGGAGCAATCAAAAATTATAGATACATTGGAGACGTATCAGGCATTCCCAAGCTTAATTCCTGCTCGTCCTCGAGTAGGTAAATGATAAAAAAGAATTTTTGATGCAGAGTGATACTTTGGCATGATTTCAATGCAAAACTTTTTAATTGTGATATGAATATTCAGATCCGAAAAAGATTCAAGACAAAAGTTCATATTGACACAAAAATAATAATACTTCAAGCATACTAATCAAAGCAATCATGTCTTCTCAAAATAACATGGCAAAAGAAAGTTCATCCCTACAAAATCATATAGTTAGGCTATGCTTCATTTTCGTCACACAAAGATGTTCCCAACTTCTATACCCCCGATGACAAGCCAAGCAATTGTTTCATACTTAAATAATCTCAAACTTTTTCAACCTTCACGCAATACATGAGCGTGAGCCATGGATATAACACTATGGGTGGAATAGAATATGATGATGGGGATTGTGTGGAGAAGACAAAAAAGGAGAAAGTCTCACATTGACGAGGCTAATCAACGGGCTATGGAGATGCCCATCAATTGATGTCAACATGAGGAGTAGGGATTGCCATGCAACGGATGCACTAGAGCTATGAATGCTCAACAAAAGAAAACTAGTGGGTGTGCATCCAACTTGATTGCTCACGAAGACCTAGGGCATTTGAGGAAGCCCATCGTAGGAATATACAAGCCAAGTTCTATAATGAAAAATTCCCACTAGTATAAAAAGACAACTTATGAGACTCACTACATGAAGAACAAGGTGCTACTTTGAAGCACAATATATGAGACTCACTACATGAAGAACAAGGTGCTTCTTTGAAGCACAGGTGTGGAAAAAGAGATAGTAGCATTGCCTTTTTTTGGGCCTTTCTTTTTTTGTGCCTTTCTCTTTTTTTTGTTTGTTTGGGCAATGCTCTAATAATGATGATTACCACACTTCTATTGATTACAACATAAGGATTACAACTCGAAACTTAGAACAAGATATGACTCTATCTGAATGCCTCCGGCGGTGTACCGGGATGGTGCAATGAATCAAGAGTGACATGTATGAAAAATAATGCATGGTGGCTTTGCCACAAATACGATGTCAACTACATGATCATGCAATGGCAATATGACAAAAGTAATGTATGTCATGAATATGATGATGGAAGTTGCATGGCAATATATCTCGGAATGGCTATGGAAATGCCATGATAGGTAGGTATGGTGGCTGTTTTGAGGAAGATACAAGGAGGTTTATGTGTGATAGAGCGTATCGTATCACGGGGTTTGGATGCACCGGCGAAGTTTGCACCAACTCTCAAGGTGAGAAAGGGCAATGCACGATACCGAAGAGGCTAGCAAAAGGCGGAAAGGTGAGAGTGCGTATAATCCATGGACTCAACATTAGTCAAAAGAACTCATATACTTATTGCAAAAATTTAGAAGTCATTAGAAATCAAGTACTACGCGCATGCTCCTAGGGGGATAGATTGGTAGGAAAAGACCATCGCTCGTCCCCGACCGCCACTCATAAGTATGCACAAGCCAGGTACACTTCATGTTTCAAATTTGTTACACAACTTTAACCATACGTGCATGCTACGGGACTTGCTAACTTCAACACAAGCATTATTTGAATTCATAATCACCCAACTAGCATGACTTTAATATCACTACCTCCATATCTCAAAACAATTATCAAGTATCAAACTTTTCTTAGTATTCAACACACTCATAAGAAAGTTTCACATATCTTGAATACCAAGTATATTAATATTAAGCAAATTACCATGCTATTAACGACTCTCAAAATAATCTAAGTGAAGTATGAGAGTTCATCTATTTCTTCAAAATAAAACTATCAGCATGCTCTAAAAGGTATAAGTGATGCACTAGAGCAAATGACAAACTACTCCGAAAGATATAAGTGAAGGTCAATGAGTAGCTAAATAATTATGCAACTATGCGAAGACTCTCTCTCATTTAATAATTTCAGATCTTGATACTTTATTCAAACAGCAAGTAAAGCTAAAGAAAACTACATTGCAAGGATAGCACAACTCATGTGAAGAAGCAAAAACTTAGGCTCAACCGATACTAACCGATAGTAGTTGAAGAAGAAAGGTGGGATGCCTACTGGGGCATCCCCAAGCTTAGATGCTTGAGAATTCTTGAAATATTATCTTGGGGTTCCTTGGGCATCCCCAAGCTTGAGCTTTTGTGTCTCCTTAATTCCTCTCATATCATGGTTTCTCTTTTTATCAAAAGCTTCATTCACAACAAACTCAACAAGAACTCGTGAGATAGGTTAGTATAAACCAATGCAAAACCTTATCATTTTCTACTGTAACAAATCACTAACATTATTATTCCACATTGAATACTAAATGCCTCTGCATATTTAATACTCCTATCTTCAAATAGAATCATTAATTAAGCAAACATATGCAAACAATGCAACCATAACAGCAATCTGACAAAACAGTACAGTCTGTAAAGAATGTAGGGGTATCAATACTTACCTAACTCCAACAATTGTGAACTAAAATTCCCACTGTAATAAATTTATCATAGCTCAGTGTGCAAAAAGATTCAACATTATTCCACTCCCTGACTTTTCTAGGGAATTTTCGCAACAAAGGTAAACTTTCTGTTTTTCAAACAGCAACGTGTATACTAGCAAAATAAGCATGGCAAAGGCTATCCTTGACTTATTTATTGAAACTAAAGATGCAAAAAATTAATCTATATAACAGCAAGCTAATACTAACAAAAGAAAATGACGCTCCAAGCAAAACACATATCATGTGGTGAACAAAAATATAGCTCCAAGTAAAGTTACCAATGAACGAAGACGAAAGAGGGGATGCCTTCCGGGGCATCCCCAAGCTTAGGCTCTTGGTTGTCCTTGAATATTACCTTGGGGTGCCTTGGTCATCCCCAAGCTTAGGATATTACCACTCCTTATTCCATAGTCCATCGAATCTTTACCCAAAACTTGAAAACTCCACAACACAAAACTCAACAGAAAACTCGTAAGCTCCGTTAGTATAAGAAAGTAAAACCACAACTTAGGTACTGTAATGAGCTCATTCTAAATTCATATTGGTGTAATATCTACTGTACTCCAACTTATCTATGGTTCATACCCTCCGATACTACTCATAGATTCATCAAAATAAGCAAACAACACATAGAAAAAAGAATCTGTCAGAAATAGAACAGTCTGTAATAATCTGTATCAAACGTATACTTATACAACTCCAAAAATCCTACGAAATTAGTAAGTCCTAAACAATTCGTGTACCAATCAGGATCAAAAAGAATCAGATCATAATCACGTTCCTGTGAATTAACAAAACTAATTTACTGGGTGCAAAAGTTTCAGATTTTCAGCAGGATCAACACAACAATCACCGTAAGCCATCCTAAAGGTCTTACTTGGCACGTTATTGAAACAAAAGCTATAAAACATGATTACTACAGTAGCATAATCATGTGAACACACAAAAACAGTAAGGATAAGTATTGGTTTGTCTCCCAACAAGCGCTTTTCTTTAATGCCTTTTAGCTAGGCATGATGATGACAATGATGCTCACATAAAAGATAAGAATTGAAATATAACGGGAGCATCATGAAGCATATGACTAGCACATTTAAGTCTAACCCACTTCCTATGCATAGGGATTTTGTGATCAAACAACTTATGGGAACAATAATCAACAAGCATAGGAAGGTAAAACAAGCATAGCTTCAAGATTTTAAGCACACAGAGATGAAACTTGATATTATTGCAATTCCTACAAGCATATATTCCTCCCTCATAATAATTTTCAGTAGCATCATGAATGAATTCAACAATATAACCAGCACCTAAAGCATTCTTTTCATGATCTACAAGCATAAAAAATTTAAGCAAAATTCTTCTCATGAATAGTAGTGGGAGCAAACTCAACAAAATAACTATCATGTGATTGAAAATTAAGATCAAGATGACAAGTTTCATGGTTATCATTATTCTTTAAAGCATACGTGTCATCACAATAATCATCATAGATAGGAGGCATGCTTTCATCATAGTAAATTTGCTCATCAAAGCTTGGGGGACAAAAAATATCATCTTCATAAAACATAGCTTCCCCAAGCTTGTGGCTTTGCATATCATTAGCATCATGGATATTCAAGGAATTCATACTAACAACATTGCAATCATGCTCATCATTCAAAGAATTAGTGCCAAACATTTTAATGCATTCTTCTTCTAACACTTGGGCACAAATTTCCTTTCCATCGTACTCGAGAAAGATATTAAAAAGATGAAGCGTATGAGCCAAACTCAATTCCATTTTTTTGTAGTTTTCTTTTATAAACTAAACTAGTGATAAAACAAGAAACAAAAAGATTTGATTGCAAGATCTAAAGATATACCTTCAAGCTCTAACCTCCCCGGCAACGGCACCAG
Source organism: Aegilops speltoides (assembly GCA_021437245.1). Taxonomy (NCBI): domain Eukaryota; kingdom Viridiplantae; phylum Streptophyta; class Magnoliopsida; order Poales; family Poaceae; genus Aegilops; species Aegilops speltoides. The sequence continues at coordinate 462,396,413 of CM038147.1, read as the reverse complement.
AAATTCTTCTTGCCACCTCTTGAGCACTGCGTTGGATTTCCCCGAAGAGGAGAGGATGATGCAGCAAAGTAGCATAAGTATTTCCCTCAGTTTTTGAGAACCAAGGTATCAATCCAGTAGGAGACCACGCACAAGTCCCTCGTACCTACACAAAACGATAGCTACTCACAACCAACACGATTAAGGGTTGTCAATCCCTTCACAGTCACTTATGAGGGTGAGATCTGATAGAGATGATAAATAATATTTTTGGTATTTTTGATAGATAGATGAAAAGCAAAAAGTAAAAGGCAAAGTAAAAACAAAGCAAGTAAATAAAGTGATAGAGATTGATATGATGAGAATAGACCCGGGGGCCATAGGTTTCACTAGTGGCTTCTCTCAAGAGCATAAGTATTCTACGGTGGGTGAACAAATTATTGTTGAGCAATTGATGAAATCGAGCATAGTTATGAGTATATCTAGGCAATGATCATGTATATAGGCATCACGTCCGAGACAAGTAGATCGAAACGATTCTGCATCTACTACTATTACTCCACTCATCGACCGCTATCTAGCATGCATCTAGAGTATTAAGTTAAAAATAGAGTAACGCCTTAAGCAAGATGACATGATGTAGAGGGATAAATTCATGCAATATGATAAAAAAACCATCTTGTTATCCTCGATGGCAACAATACAATACGTGCCTTGCAACCCTTTCTGTCACTGGGTAAGGACACCGCAAAATTGAACCCAAAGCTAAGCACTTCTCCCATTGCAAGAACTACCAATCTAGTTGGCCAAACCAAAAAGGATAATTCGAAGAGACTTGCAAAGATAACTCAATCATACATAAAAGAATTCCCATAAGAATCAAATATTTTCCATAGATAATACTGGATCATAAACCCACAATTCATCGGCCTCAACAAACACACCGCAAAAAGAAGATTACATCGAATAGATCTCCACGAGAGAGGGGAGAACATTGTATTGAGATCCAAAAAGAGAGAAGAAGCCATCTAGCTACTAGCTATGGACCCGAAGGTCTAAAGTAAACTACTCACACTTCATCGGAGGGGCTATGGTGTTGATGTAGAAGCCCTCCGTGATGGATGCCCCCTCCGGCGGAGCTCCGGAATAGGCCCCAAGATGGGATCTCGTGGATACAGAAGGTTGCAGCGGTGGAATTAGGTTTTTGGCTCCTGTTCTAATCGTTCGGGGGTACATAGGTATATATAGGAGGAAGGAGTACGTCGGTGGAGCGTCAGGGGGCCCACGAGGTAGGGGGCGCGCCCAGGGGAGCGCCCTCCACCCTCGTGACCGCCTCTGGCACTTCTTGGAGTAGGGTCCAAGTCTCCTGGATCACGTTCGGTTGGAAAATCATGTTCCTGAAGGTTTCATTCTATTTGGACTCCGTTTGATATTCCGTTTCTTCGAAACACTGAAATAGGCAAAAAAACAGCAATTCTGGGTTGGGCCTCCGGTTAATAGGTTAGTCCCAAAAATAATATAAAAGTGGAAAGCCCAATATAGTCCAAAACAGTAGATAAAGTAACATGGAGCAATCAAAAATTATAGATACGTTGGAGACGTATCACGCCTCCACCGCCAAATCCGCCCTCCACCAAGCAAATTCTACGTATGTTTGAGGAAAGAAGGAATAATGATCTGATTGAAATATTAAGAAGTGTTCAAGCTGTGGTTGGACAGAATGGAAATCAGAACGGTCATCATTCCAAGGTGTCAGATTTTCAAAGGAGCAAGCCTCCAAGTTTCAATCAGGTTATTGACCCCTTGGATGCATATGATTGGTTGGAAACTATTGAGAAGAAACTTGAGATTGCTCGTACTGAAGAAGGAGATAAGGTTCCATTTGCAACTCATTATCTTGAAGGCACTGCTGCCATATGGTGGGAAAAATGAAAAAGCCATGTGGTCGGCTGATGAAGAAATCACCTGGTCAAAATTCAAGGAACAATTCTGGAATTATCATATCCCTACTGGAATTATGAAGACTAAACAGCATGAATTTCTCGCGCTCCTCCAAGGAAATCTGTCTGTGGGTGAATATTTGCAAAAATTCAATCATCTGTCACGTTACTCCCTTTATGATGTGGCCACTGAAGAAAGAAAGATTGACAGATTTCTTAGTGGATTAAACCCGCAACTCCGGTGTATTCTCTGTATATTTGATTTCCTAGATTTCCAAACTCTCGTGAACAAGGCTTTCATTGCTGAAAGGGAGCACAAGCTTGTATCGGATAATGGGTCTACTAATAACGATCACAAGCGCAAGTTTGAGCCAAGGAAGGAAAGGCAACCTGTGCAAAAGGCTCGTACCTGGCAGCAGACTCAGGTGGAATACAAGCCCAATTGGCAACAGAATGTTAACAAGACCACCACTCAAGTCAAGAATGTCGTGACCAAACCAGTGCAAGAGGAGAATCAGTGCAACAATTCTTGCTTCAGTTGTGGGCAAACCGGACATTATGCCAGACAGTGTCCCAAGAACAGCAAGGCAAATGCTCTATTCAGGCCACAAGTCAATTTTATGGAGTCATGCCTGAACCAGCAAAACATCAGTGGGCACGTGCATCACCTCTCCGCCGATGAAGCCCAAGAGAACCCTGAAGTCGTCATTGGTATGTTTTCTGTTAATAACATACCTGCAGTGATTTTATTTGACTCTGGGGCTTCCCACTCTTTTATTTGTCGGAGTTTTGTTGCCCAAAACAAATTTCCTTGTTTGCTTTTGGGCAAGAATATGCTGGTACAAACCCCGGGATCCTTAATCTGGAGCAATCTGGTCTGCCGTAATCTGAAAGTCAATATCAACGGAGTCTGTTTTCCAACTTTTTTGATAATTATTGAGTCTGCTAAGTTGGATGTTATCTTGGGTATGAATTGGCTGACTCAATACCAAGTATGCATAAATTGTGCGACCCGAGAAGTCACTTTGACCAGTTAGAAGGGGCAGACTACCAAATTCTATGCTCGCAGAAGCATACCCAAGAAAGAAATGGTCTTCACCGCTGTGGCTGAATTGCAATTAATTCCTATGGTCAGTGAGTTTCTTGATGTATTTCCAGAAGAGCTGCCAGGCATGCCACCAGATCGAGAGCTTCAGTTTGCAATAGATCTTGTGCCCAGAACCGCACCGTTATACAAGAAGTATTACCGGATGCCCTCATCAAAATTAGTGGAGCTAAAGAAACAGCTTGATGAAATGCTCCAGAAAGGATATATCCGTCCTAGTTCTTCACCATGGGGATCACCTGCTATCTTCGTGGACAAAAAGGATGGCAGCCTCCGCATGTGTGTGGATTACCGTCAGCTGAATGATGTCACAATCAAAAACAAATATCCACTACCAAGGATTGATGACTTGTTAGATCAGCTCTGTGGGGCCAAGGTATTCTCCAAGATTGATTTACGGACCGGATATCATCAAGTCAAGATTAAAAAGGAAGATATTCCTAAGAACACATTCACCACTTGATACGGTCTTTATGAATATACGGTTATGTCCTTTGATCTCACCAATGCCCTTGCCTTCTTCATGCATATGATGAACAAAGTATTCATGGACTTCCTCGATAAGTTCGTGGTAGTCTTCATCGATGACATACTTATTTACTCAAGAAGTGAAGAAGAGCACAAGGAACACCTCCGAGCAGTGTTACAACGACTCCGTGAACATCAGTTATACGCCAAATTTAGTAAATGTGAGTTTTGGCTCAAGCAAGTTGGATTTCTTAGACATGTGCTATCCGCCGAAGGTATATCTGTGGACCCGAGCAAAGTAAAGGATGTGCTCGATTGGTTGCCTCCCACAACCGTATCTCAGATCCAAAGTTTTCTGGATTAGCCGGATATTACCGTTGTTTCATTGAAGGTTTTTCCAAGATTGCTAAACCCATGACGGAGCTACTCAAAAAGGATAAGAAGTTTGAATGGACTGAGGACTGTGAGAAAAGTTTTAATGAGCTAAAGATACGGCTGAGAACTACGCCTGTATTGAATCTTCCAGATATCTACCGCAGTTTTGATGTGTACTGTGACGCCTCCAGACAAGGACTTGGATGCGTACTTATGAAAGACGGCAAGGTAGTAGCATATGCATCGCAACAGCTACGACCCCATGAGGGAAATTACCCTACGCATGATTTGGAATTGGCCGCGGTGGTTCATGCTCTAAAAATTTGGAGACACTATCTCATAGGGAAGAGGTGCCAAATTTTTACTGATCACAAAAGTCTCAAGTATATATTTACTCAGCCTGATTTAAATCTCCGTCAACGAAGATGGCTTGAGTTAGTCAAGGATTATGATCTTGGAATAAATTACCACCTGGGTAAGGCCAACGTGGTTGCCGATGCACTCAGTCAAAAGCCTGTCAGCCTAAATGTCATATTGGAATCCTTGCCTCCTGAACTTCAAGAGGAGATTGCTCAGCTCAACCTGGTCATAGTTGATGCTGTCCTTGCTAATATTTTGTAAGTTACACCCACACTTCAGGAAGAGACCCGCAAGGCCCAGCCAGATGACACCGATCTGCAGAAACATGCCACGAATATGGTAGAAAGACAAACTTCAGATTTCTCGAAGGATCAATTCGGTACCCTCCAATTCCGTGGAAGGATTTGTGTACCTTCGACAAATATTCTGGTGGGATGGAATGAAGAAAGACATTGCCTATTTTGTGGCCTGTTGCGACATATGCAACAAAGTGAAGGCAGAGCATCAGAAGCCAGCCGGACTTCTCCAACCGCTGCTAGTGTTGCAATAGAAATGGGATGATGTCTGCATGGATTTCATCACAGGGCTGCCTAAGATTCATCGAGGCAATGATGCAATCTGGGTCATAGCGGACACCTTAACCAAGGTAGCTCACTTTATCCCAATCAGAACAACATATCGAGTAGATCAACTTGCACAACTGTATGTATCTAGAATAGTCAGTTTGCATGGAGTACCCCGAACCATCACTTCTGACCGAGGTTTACTTTTTACCTCTGCTTTTTGGTCACGTCTCCATCAAGCCTTGGGGACAACGCTGAAATATAGTACCGCTTATCATCCTCAGACTAATGGACAGATAGAGCGGGTAAATCAAATACTCGAAGATATGCTGCAAGCCTGTGCTTTGGTCCAAGGACCTAAATGGGAAGACTCTGTGCCGTATGCTGAGTTCTCGTATAACAACAGCTTCTAGACCAATTTAAAGATGTCACCGTATGAGGCTTTGTATGTCCATAAGTGCCGCACTCCTTTAAATTGGCTCCAAACTGGAGATAGCCGTATTTTTGTAACGGATCTCATGATGGAAGCTAAGAAACAAGTTAAGGAAATCAAAGACAGATTGCAATTGGCAAAATCTCGACAGAAGAGTTGTTATGATGCAAAGCACCGACAGACCTGTTTTGAACCTGGAGAACACGTATACCTCTGAGTCACGCCTATGAAAGGAATCAGGAGATTTCAGACTCGTGGGAAGTTGGCACCTAGATTTATTGGTCCATTTCTAGTTATGTCCTGAGTGGGCACTGTTGCATATCAGTTGGAACTACCCCCTGAATTGTCAGACGTGCACAATGTGTTTCATGTTTCACAGTTGAGGCGATGCATATCGCCCCCCTGAGAAAAAGACTACTATGTCTGAAATAGAGCTGGCAAAGGATTTAACATATGAATAGAGGCCGGTTAGAATTTTGGATCAGATGGAAAGGATCACTCGTAGTAAAGCAAGGAAGTTCTACAGAGTCCAGTGGGAGCATCATACCGAGTCAGAATCAACTTGGGAACGGGAAGAATTCCTAAAGCCACATTATCCTGAATGGTTTTCCCAAGAAACCGAATCTCGAGGACAAGATTCATTCTAAGTGGGGGAGGTTTGTGACAGCCTGGTTTTTGCCCTCTCTTCTTTGCCTGATTTACAGTTGGTATGAATTTGGAACTTGGAGTTTTGAATCTTTTCATATGGACTTAAACACTTGGGTATCCCTTGGATTTCACCCAAGTGCCCCATTTCCCTCTCTAACCATCATTCCCTCTCTGGTTCATCTCAAAATAATGTTTGGAATATTTTTCTTTAATGAAAAATATTCAATCCCCCTCTTAAACCCTAGCTAGCTCAATGTGCTCGAAAGCAACCCCAATTTTTCTTCCCCATAAAAATCTGAGAAAAATCCCAATTATTCTTGAACACCTAGGGCACCTTTCTGAGCAAAAATATTTCATCACTTTTTGGAATATTTTGGCTACAGAAAATATTTTCTGTTCTGGACAAAAATGGTAGTTTCTACAGCAACTACCATTTTACTTGCTCCATTGTAGCTGGTTTTTCTTGTGCATCATCACCTTAGTAGATGATTGCTAGCCTCCAAAGCCCAGCCCTCAACCCCCAGTGGTTTGACCATAGTAAGCTCTCAAAGTTACTGTCCAGAAACTTACCAGGAGTGTAAAATCATTTCTTCTGCACCTGAGACCAAACCCAAGCGTGGTAACCTTCAAAACTACCACGAACATCAAGCCAGACATGAACTTTGGACTTAGGTCGGCCTGAGGGCAAAGTTCACGTGGTGACCGCGTTTGTCCAGGCGTGCTGGCATGCAGCCGACGCGCTCTGAGTGCCGCTGAGCACTCTGTTGCTCGCGTGCTCGCTTCCCCGCCTGCCTAAGCGTGCCAAACCATGCCACAATCATCATCTCGACCTTCTTAACTCCACCTGGCGCTCGCCTACGCCGGAGCTTGCCGCAGCAAGCACGGGCATGGTCCGGCCAGAGAAATAGTGCATGGTGCACTATGCTCGTCGCCTTCCTCTCGGCCATGTGCTCGTCCCTGTTCACCAACAGTTCCCGCGTGAGCTGCATCTTCTTCTCTCCCTCTCACTGACGCCATTCGTCGCCGGGCGCCACGGCCACATGTCCACTAGTGAAGCCTGAACCCCCCTCGATGCTCGGCTATAAATAGCGCCATTCCTAGCCTCCTCGAGCACCATCCACCACTCCCACACACTCCATGAACAAGTAGATAGCCGTAGCCCGGCCGGGCAGGCCGCGGGCCGCCGTCCTCGAGCTCGAGCTCGCCGGCGATCCCCTCGGGTCGTCTCCGCAGCTCCAGCCCCTCCCAGGCCTGCGCAACCCTTCTAGGGCCTCTGCCGCTTGTCGGTGGTGCCGTTCCGCCTGGTTAGAGCCCCTAGAGTCGCCTCCGTTCGTCGTCGTCTTCGTCTCCGGCGACCTCCGTTCTCTGCCTCCGCTCAAGAGGCTGATACCGGCGTCGTCCGACCACCCCTAGCTACTCTACAGGTATGGGCAGGTGCGCCTCCGTCTCCTCTCTTGATCCCTCCCTCTCGTTTTGGCCAAGGAGCCCTCATCGCCGGCGTGCGCTCCGGCGAAGCCGCGCCGTCCTGTGTTTCCCTCTCCCCCTCCACCTCACCTGACTAGCGGGGACCGCTAGTCAGCCACTCAGTACACACGTGAAGCGGTACGAGTGGTGACGCCCCGAGGCTCTTAGGCCTTCGACATCACCTCCCCAGTCTGTTTTATTTAAATTCAAATTTTATCCAGAGAACTTCAAACAGCCACAACTTTTTAACCATAAGTCCAAATGAATTGATTCTTTTTGCATTGTGTTCTTTGTGTAGAAGTCTAGCAGCTCACCAATGATGAGATTTTTCTATGTTGTCTAGATTTTTTTGCTGAATTTCAGAAGGTTTCTTGATGATTTCTTTTTGTGTTTTTAATTATTTTCTGAGGGTGAGGCTTGTCTTGAGGATCACCAGGAGGTTTGTGAACCTCACCTGCACTAAGGCAAGCCACAACAACATTCTCTTGGTGCCATTACAATATTTGTGATTTTCTTACTGGCACAAATGATTTAATCCACGCATTTAAATCATTGTTATGATATTTATATTCTATTAGTTGCTTGTTGTGGTTAATATGCTTAACCTACAGAAAGTTTGAAGTTAACTTAGTTGGTAAAGAAACTAGGATTTATTTTTGAGTGAGGAAAGAATGATATGGTTATGGATATAAATAATTAGTGGAGTTATTTTCTTGCATGAGTAAAAATGGTAAAATTTGCTAGAAAAGATTCTGTTTAAAGTGAGGTTTAATCTTACCCAGAGAAGTGTCATAAGATGTGATGTTGATGCTTAGTGTGGATATAGTTGACTCAGTCATTTATGTTGATATGTGATGCATATGTTAGTGTTGCATGTCATGGCATTGTGACGCCGGTTATTTTCACTTGAAGTTGAACCTGATAATAACACAACTTGAATATATTGTTGACCGGGTCATGGTGCCACTTAATCGAGATTTTCCCAGTGCAACCACATTTGCCTTTATGGTAAGGCCTTTATTTGGTCCGTTGTCATGCCTCTGGTCGGTGCCTCCAACTAGGGAAGGTTATGGGCGTGCGGTACCCCGGCCCGGTGTAGGATCGAAAGTATGTCTAGAGGGGGGGTGATTAGACTACTTGACAATATAAAAATTATGCCTTTTGATAAAGACAAGTTTTTGACAGATTCACAATGATGATCAAGTCAAGCATCACCCTAGACATGCAATTCTAGAGTATAGGCAGCGGAAAGTAAATTGCACATGTAGTAAAGAGAGATGGAGAAGAGCAAAAGCAATTTGGAGACACGGAGATTTTTCTCGTGGTTCCGATAGGTGGTGCTATCGTCAATCCACGTTGATGGAGACTTCAACCCACGGAGGGTAACGGCTGCGAGAGTCCACGGAGGGCTCCACCCACGAAGGGTCCACGAAGAAGCAACCTTGTCTATGCCATCATGGCCTACGCCCACGGAGGGCTAGCCTTACTCGGGGTAGATCTTCACGGAGTAGGCGATCTCCTTGCCCTTACAAACTTCTTGGTTCAACTCCACATCTCGACGGAGGCTCCCAAGCGACACCTAACCAATCTAGGAGGCACCACCCTCCAAAAGGTAATAGATGGTGTTGATGATGATGAACTCCTTGCTCTTGTGCTTCAAATGATAATCTCCCCAACACTCAACTCTCCTCACTGATTTGGCTGTGGTGGAAGAAAGGATTGAGTGGAAAGCAACTTGGGAAGGCTAGAGATCAAGCTTCATATGGTGGGAGTGGAGCAACTTGATCTCAACACAAGGGTAGGTAGTTCTCTTCTCAGAAATGTAAGGTAGGAGTGGTAGTACTTTCTGATGGCTCTCTCCACAAATGAAGAGGGGGTGGAGGGGTATTTATAGCCTCCAGACAAAATCCAACCGTTACACACATTTGACCAATCTCAGTGGGACCGAAGTTGACAACTCGGTGAGACCGAAAGTTCAATCATGTGAACGTTGGGATTTTCGGTGGGACCGAAAATACAATCTCGGTTAGTCCGATTCGTGCAAAGACAAGAGCTTGCCAATCTCGGTGGGACCGACTTCATCATCTCGTTGACACTGATTTGATGACAGAAGGTTACGAAGCTTGGCAACTCAAGTTTCAAAGAGACCGAGTTCGAATCGGAAAATCCGAGATTTCTAGGGTTTGGCTGTATGGTGAGGTGGTTCATCTCGGTGTGGTGAGTTTGGAATATCGGTGGGACCGAGATTACTTATGAGTGTATTATGGAAGTGAAAGTTGCGATAGTTTAGGAGATGTATCACTAAGCACTTTGAGCAACCAGATCATTATCATAACCTCATCCCTTTTAATAGTATTGGCTTTCCTATGGACTCAATGTGATCTTGGATCACTAAACCAAAATGGAGTCTTGAGCTTTTGCCAATGCTTGCCTTAGCATTTTGAGGGTCCACTTCTTGATCCTTGCCATACCCATATCACTGAACTTTCTGAAATGATTCTCAAGAAACTATTAGTTCCATGATACATATGTTGTTATTAATTACCAAAACCACCCGAGGATTAGTTGCACTTTCACCCGGTAAGCAGCTATAACCTTGTGTGCCCGTTGTTGAGTTTATGGTACCGGGTCCCCGTGTGGGATCGTTTATGTTTTGGCCACGACAGTGGTCGTTGTGTCTTTGGTAGACACGAGGCCACCCAGGACTAGCCCAGTGGGGAGTGAGTCGGAGTGGCCGGGAGAGTGTCATGGCAATGGAGGGGTTTCGTCGGAATGCCGTTGGTCCATCCGAATGGGAGTGCGAGGCCATGGGTTCCGTGGTGTGCGTACAATGCGCTACCTCTGCAGAGTGTATTAATCTATCGATAGCCGAGTCCACGGTTACGGACACGCTCGAAAGTAGGTCACACCATGGGTCAACGTTAAATAAATCTTGCACACTAAGTTGTGAACTTGCACTATTGTTGATGGCGGGAAGGCCATCTTGTTGTTTTGGACCCAGTGTTGGTCGTGGTTGTGATCGCCGGAAGGATCACCGTTTAAGACCAAATATTGGTCGTGGTTGTGATCACCGTAATGATCACGAGATGTCTCTAGATAATACCTTGAGTTTGGTACGTTTGTGATCCAAGAGTGATCACAGTTGGTAAGCTAGTCCAAGGGACTTTTATCACAAGAGCATGATCACAGCATGTTGGATATATTGTTGCATTATGACGAATTGGTCGATTATCATGATATTGTTTGTCATTATGTTTATGCTTGTTGTGAGCTTGCAATTACATTCAATGTACTGATCTGGCATGTCATGTCAGATTTCAGGAAAGTCTCGTTGGAAAGGAGTGTTGTCCGAGTATAGATCGTGTCCACATCGGTGTCCCTGTGCTATGGAGATCCGCTACGACGTTGTTCCGCTGCCGCGTAGTTGTTATGATCGAGGCCCCTTTATGTTCACTAAATAATGTACATATTGTTCAGCCGCACCGTGTGTGCCGCTTGGCCTCGCCATCTATTGTGATATAAAATTTGGTCCACTAGCATCAATAAAGCGGTTGTTTTCTGTACCAAGATGTTGTGTGTTTCCAGAAGACAAGGTCTCTGGGCTGGCAATGCATGGTAAACCGGTTGCGCTGAGCCGGGGTGCCATACCCCCTCCTTTTTCTTCTTCCTTGGCCTCCCCCCTAGATGGGAGGAGGGTTCCCCCTCTGGTCAATGGCCTCCATGGCAGCGGAGGGGAGAGAGCCCCTTCGAGATTGGATCTCCCTTTCTGTTCTCTTCTGTTTTGCGCTCCCCAGATCGGCCCTTCACAGTTTCTTAAATTCCCGGAGATCCGTAACTCCGATTGCGTTGAAATTTTTACACGATTCCCCAAATTATCTTTCTTGCGCCAGAAGAAGGGCTCCAGCCGACGTTCGAGGTGGGCATAATACACCTGGGCGCGCCTGGGCCCCCAGGCATGCCCCGGTGGGTTGTGCTCTCTGTGGGCCCCCTCTTACGTTGATTCCACCTCCTAAAATTCACAAATATTCCAAAATAATTCTCCGTAGATTTTTATCATGTTTGGACTTCGTTTGATATGGATTTTCTATGATACAAAAACATACAAAAAAACAGGAACTGACACTCGATCAATAGGTTAGTCCAATAAATCATATAAAAAGTTGCCAAAAGTGTGTGAAAGTGGTATAACATTGGCATGAATTAATAAAAAATATAGATACAACGGAGACGTATCAGCATCCCCAAGCTTATTTCATGCTTGTCCTCGAGCAGGTAAATGATAAAAAAGATAATTTTTGATGTGGAATGCTACCTAACATAAACTTGATCATATATCTAATGATGGCATGAATATTAAGACATAAGTGATTCAAAGAAATAGTCTATAATTTGACATAAAGGCATCAATACTCAGGCATCCCAACAAACAATCATGTCTTTCAAAATATCAACGCTAAAGTAAGCTCACCCTACAAAATCATTTAGCCTTGTCATGCTCTATCTTCTTAACACAAAGTATAAATCATGTACTACTCGAGTGTCAGCCAAGCAATTGGTTCATACTTTTTAACACGCTCCAGCCTTTTCAACCCTCACGCAATACATGAGCGCGAGCCATGGATATAGCACTACAGGTGGAATAGAGTTTGATGATAGGGGTAAGTATAGAGAAGACAAAAAAGTAAGAATGTCTCACATCAAGGCGGCTAACCAACAGGCTATGTAGATGCCCATCAATTGATATCAATGCGAGGAGTAGGGATTGCCATGCAATGAATGCACTAATAGCTATAAGTGTATGAAACCTCCATATGAAAATTAAGTGTGTGTGCATCTAATGCTATAATGAAAAATCCCCACTAGTATATGAAAGTGAAAACATAGGAGACTCTCCATATGAAAAACAATGTGCTACTTTGAAGCACAAGTGTGGTAAAGGATACTAACAATGCCCCTTCTCTCTTTGTTTATTTTTTTTCTTTTTTTCTTTCTTATTATTTTTCTTCTTTTTTCTTCTTTTTTATTCTTTTCCCTTTTTTTCTCTCATTGTCCGGAGTCTCATCCCAACTTGTGGGGGAATCATAGTCTCCATCATCCTTTCCTCACTGGGGCACTGCTCTAAAAATGAATAATGATGATCATCACACTTCTATTTACTTATAACTCAAAAGAAATAAAAATTACAACTCAATACCTATAACAAAATATGACTCTATATGAATGCCTCTCGCAGTGTACCAAGATGTGCAATGAACTAGCATAACAACGATATCAAAAAACGAACAAGCCATGAAAATATCATGCTAGTTATCTTACGATCATGCAAAGCAATATGAAAAAGAATGCTCAAGTCATCAAAATGGAAGCGGTGGAAGTTGCATGGCAATTTATCTCGGAATGGCTATGGAAAGGCCAAAATAGGTAAGTATGGTGGCTGTTTTGAGGAAGATATAATAAGGCTTATGTGTGATAGAGCATATCATATCACGGGGTTTGGATGCACCGGCGAAGTTTGCACCACGTCTCGAGGTGAGAAAGGGCAATGCATGGTACTGTAGAGGCTAGCAAATTGCGGAAAGGTAAGAGTGCGTATAATCCATGGACTCACATTAGTCATAAAGAACTCATATACTTATTGCAAAAGTTTATTAGCCCTCGAAGCAAAGTACTACTACGCCATGCTCCTAGGGGGGAGGTTGGTAGGAGTTAACCATCACGCGCCCCGACCTTGACACAAAGATAGACAATCAAGGATAAATTGTGCTCCAACTTCCCAGCATAACGAGGGACTATACGTGCATGCTTCGGAATCACAAATCTTAACACCAATATCTTACTAAACACGATCATCCACTAGTACCTCCCACATATTATCATCTCTATATCGCAAAACTATTGTAAGGAATCAAACATATCATATTCAGTGATCCACAAGTTATATGTAGGATTTTATGACTAACCATGCAATTGACCATTTCCGTTTGTCTCTCTAAATAGATATAATTGAAGCATGAGAGTTTAATTCTTTCTATAAAAGACCATTGAGCATTCTACGAACATCGGTTTTCTATGTGAAGAGAAACAGGCAATCCAAACTTCAAATGATATAAGTGAAGCATATGAAGCATTCTATAAAGCCATACTCAAAAGATATAAGTGAAGTGCAATGAGCATTCTATAAATCAGCCATGGACTATCTCATACCAGCATGGTGCATAAAAGAAAAATGAAAACTAAATCCAAAAGACGCTCCAAGATTTCCACATATCACATGAACGAAACGAAGATGAAAACATACCGATACTTGTTGAAGAAAGATGGGATGCCTTCAGGGCATCCCCAAGCTTAGATTCTTGAGTCTCCCTGAATATTTACTTGGAGTTCCTTGGGCATCCCCAAGCTTGAGATCTTGCCTCTCCTCCTTCTCCTCATATCGAGACCTCCTCGATCTTTGATCACTTCCTCCACACAAAACTCAACAGAAATACTCGGTAAGATCCATTAGTATAATAAAGAAAATAACTACTCTAAGTACTTTTGCAAACCAATTCATATTTTTGCATTTTATCAATTGTAATATAACTTTTCCATGGCTTTTACCACTGATAGAATCGATAGTTTCATCAAAACAAGCAAACAATGCATCAAAAACAGAATTGTCTTAAATAGGACAGTCTGTAGCAATCTAAACATCTACCATACTTATGTTACTCCAAAAATTCTGAACAATTAGTAAGAATTAAAAAATTTGTATAGAAATACTGTCCAAAAAGTTTAAGAAACGTTTGGCATTCCAGTAAAAAATGAAAATTCACGCGCTACAGCCAAAGTTTCTGTTTCTGCACCACACATACCACAAGCAATCTACCCATCCTAAAGGCAAATCTTGGCACATTATTTTTATAATACATGGAATTGTACAAGGCGATAATTATTTTTGTGTGAACATTCATGAAAAATTCTACATTGTTTCCATGAGCATGAACACAAGTGTTCAAGGCCGACCCTCACTTCCGCAATGCATCACCTTTCAATCGCTTCTCCTTTTGTGAAGTTTTAAGTTCCCCTCTATATTTTTTTATTTTTAAACTTTATAAAAGCACTCAACAGAATAAAATGACTCTCTAAAACTTCCGGGTTGTCTCCCTGGCAGCGCTTTGTTTAAAGCCATTAAGCTAGGCATAAAGTGCCCAAGTAATGAATCCACCCGGATCCCAAGGTATATCAAAGCCAATTTTAATTAGCAATGATTTGGCATTTAGTAGTGAGCACAAAGCAACATATCTCAAGCAATGACGAAGTATAACTCACTTCCTATGCATCGACATGTCATACAAGAACAATTCATGCACATCAAGTAAAGGCCAATACATAGCATAAGCAGTTTCTTGCAATTTTATCGTGTTCGAAACATAGAGAGGTGGAGATGTAGTTCCTCTCTCATAATAATTGAAGTAGGAGCAGAAAGCACATGCATATTATATTCATCAAAATTATCACGTGCAACGGTAAAATGCAACCCTTCAATATAATCCTTAGTAAGAGCAAACTTCTCTGATATAGTGTAGTTTGGAGAATTCAAAAAGATAATAGGACTATCATGTGTGGTTGCAATAGCAACAATTTTTCATGTTTAATATAAGGAACAATAGCAAGTTCATCTCCAATAGCATAATTCATATTGGTATCTTGGCCACAAGCATATCAAGCATCATCAAAAAGGGATATTTCAAATGAATCAATGGGATCATAGCAATTATTATAGCATTCATCCTTTGGTAAGAACGAAGGGACGTTAAACAATGTATGAGTTGAAGAGTTACTCTCATTAGAAGGTGGGCACGGGTGATTAATCCGCTGTGCCTCCTTTTGTTCTTCACTCTCCTCATCATCTTTTTCATCCAATGAGATCACAGTTTCATCAATTCCTTCTTCCATAGACTCCTGCAAAATATTAGTCTCTTCTTGGACAGCGGAGACTTTCTCAATAAACGCATCAATATCGGAATTGTATTTATAATTATCATAGAAATATTTAAGGATAGCAAAATTTTCAGGTTTATAAACTGAATCATAGAAATGTTCAAACTTTTCAAACAAAGATTCAATTTCATAAGCACCCTTAAAAGCAACAAATTCTACTACTCGTTCCACATCATAATAATCATATCTACCATTGGCATAAGAAGCCAAGATTTCATTATCATTAAATTTGCATGAAAAGGGAAGTTGTGGAGCATTCATCCTAGAGAAACAAGTAAAATCACATCTCTGACATAAGTTCCAAGCATAGCAATGCAACATATCAATTTGACCCCATAATGGTTTCCCTTTTTGTGTCAAGCGATAATCCCTAAAGTATTCACGTTGATCCAACATTACTCCCATTATCAAGTTGAATGGGGTTTTCTCAGGATTATCAAAGTAGTGCATAATATTTTTCACATAACGAGCATCGAGGGTTTTAGGAGGTTCCCCATCTCCATGAGTACCAAGTACAACTAATTTTTTTTGGTGTTTCGTGTTCCATATCCATAACTAAAGATATAAAACAACTTAGAACAGAAAATAAAAACTACTTAGTGATAAAGCAAACAAGCACGCACGAGAATATTCACCCCGCGCTATTTCTGCCTGGCAACGACGCCAGAAAAAAGTCTTGATAACCCACAATTATAGGGGATCATTTGTAGCCTTCTTCGATAAATAAGAGTGTCGAACCCAACGAGGAGCTAAAGGTAGAACAAATATTCCCTCAAGTTCTATCGACCACTAATACAACTCTACACACATTTGACGTTTGCTTTACCTAAAACAAGTATGCAACTATTTTGCAAGAATAAAACCACGAGAACTATGCGAGAATAAAACTACGAATAAATTGCGAGGTAATAAAAGTGGATAGCTTTTGTCGACAAGAAATTCATTTGTCCCTAAGCTGTCGATAACAAGTACCGGTAATCATTCTTGTAATTTTATATGAGGGAGAGGCATGAGCTAACATACTTTCTCTACTTGGATAATATGCACTTATGATTGGAAGTCTAGCAAGAACCCGCAACTACTAAAGAGCAATAAGGTCGTGAAACACAAACGTAGCAATAAGTATCAAGTCATCTTTACTCGCATACGCCATGACCCGCTTATCCGCGTTTAGGCTGCTGTCATCCCCCGCAACACTGACAATAAGCAAACCATGGACATATTGCAACACCCTATAGTGGGGGGCCCTCACGTTTGCGTGAGACGGAGGGCACTGTAGGACAGGACAATAAATAAAATATACAATCATACCAACCAAGATCACGACTAACCCATAGGACAAAACAGATCTACTCAAACATCATAGGATAACCATAGATCATTGGGAAATAATATATGGAGTTGAGCACCATGTTTGAGTATAGATTATAGCGGGGAGAATGGGTGTTACACCGCTGCATATAGGAGGGTAGGAGGGAGAGTTGGTGTTGACGGTATCAAGATTGTTGGTGTAGATTGCTGTCACGATCCTTGCCCCGGTGGCACTCCGGCGCCACCGGGGGAGAGGGGGAGAGAGCCCCCTCCTTCTTCTTCTTCCTTGCCCTCCCTAGATGGGGAGAGGTTCCCCCTCTAGTCCATGGCCTCCATGGTGGAGGAGGGGCAAGATCCCCTCCGAGATTGGATCTCCCTCTATGTTATCTTCTATTTCGCGCTCCCTAGATCTGGCCCTTCAAGGTTTCTTAAATTCGCGGAGATCCATAACTCCGATTGCGTTGAAATTTTTTACATGATTTTTTCCCATAAATTATCTTTCTTGCGGAAGAAGAAGGGCTCCAACCGACGTTCGAGGTGGTCATAATACACCTAGGCGCGCCTGGGCCCCCAGGCGCGCCCCTGTGGGTTGTGCTCGCTCTGGCCCCCCTCTTACGTTGATTCCACCTCCTAAAATTCACAAATATTCCAAAATAATTCTCCATAGTTTTTTATCATGTTTGGACTTCGCTTGATATGGATTTCCTATGATACAAAAAACATACAAAAAATAGGCACTGGCACTGGGCACTGGATCAATAGGTTAGTCCAATAAATCATATAAAAAGTTGCCAAAATTATGTGAAAGTTGTATAACATTGGCATGAAACAATCAAAAATTATAGATACGACGGAGACGTATCAGCGCATCATCACTTCGTCCTTTGTCAGCCTTCGTCTATTCCGTATTTCCTGCTTTGAGTTGCTAATGTGAGCAACCGAACCAGTATCAAATACCTAGGTAGTACAACGAGAGTTGGTAAGGTGCACATCAATAACATGTATATCATATATACCTTTGTTGACGTTGGCCCCCTGCTTGTCAGCCAGATACTTGGGGAAGTTCCGCTTCCAGTGGTCAGTTCCCTTGCAATAGAAGCACACAATCTCTGGCTTGGGTCCATCCTTGGGTTTCTTCACGGGAGGAGCAACTACTTTGCCTCCTTTCTTGAAGTTTACCTTCTTTCCCTGGCCTCTCTTGAAACTAGTGGTTTTATTCACCATCAACACTTGATGCTCCTTCTGGATGTCTGACTCAGCGACTTTCAGCATCGCGAACAGCTCAGAGACTGACTTGTTCATCACTTGCATGTTATAGTTCAACACAAAGCTATTGTAGCTAGGTGGTAGCAATTGAAAACTCTGTCAGTGATAGCCTCTGGCGGGAGCTCAACTCCCAACTCTTCTAGACGGTTGTAATACCTAGACATTTAGAGTATGTGCTCACTGATAGAACTGTTCTCCTCCTTCTTGCAAGCATAGAACTTATCAGAGGTCCCATCCCTCTCGATCCAGGCATTCTTCTCAAAGATAAACTTCAACTCCTAGAACATCTCATATGCTCCATGACGTTCAAAACGCCTTTGAAGTCCCGATTCTAAGCCATACAGCATGGTGCACTACTGGAATTAGCTTATTTGCCGTCTGCCAACTCTTTGCCGTCTGCAGGCTGACGGCAAAGAAGGTCTTTGCCATCAGCCACACGAAAACGAACGTCAAAGAAGTGGCTGATGAAAAACAAGGTCTTTGCCATTAGCCAATTCTTTTAAGTCCGCTAGCAGACAGCAAAGAGGTGGGTGGGTCCAGTTATTGTTTAACCAACTCAAGCCCTCCCGCCCCGTCCTCTGTCTCTTCTCTCCACTCTCGCATTCCCTCCCCACCCACACCCGCGCCGCCGCCGCCGACCCCATCTGCCATAGCCGGCCACCCTGCACCCCTCCCTTGCGGCGCCCTGACCTCCACCGCACCCCGCCTCCCCTTCCATGTCGCCATGCCCCCCCCCCCCGCCCCCTCCTCTCCGTCGCCATCCCCTACCCACACCAGCTGCTTGAATCGCTTGTCGACCCGTCCGGCGTGAGCCGCCACCTCACCGCCCCCCCCTCCCCGACCTCCACCACGCCCCCCGCCCCTTCCACGCCACCACCAGGCCACTGTGGTCGTCCCGCCTGGCCCGCCATGACCGTCAGACCTCCCCTCCACTGGTCGCCGCCTCCTCCAGTGATCGCCATGCCCCGTCCGCCTCCCTCTCCACCGGGTCGCCGCATCCTCCTGCAGGTGAGCTCCTCCCCCTTTTTTCTTTAATTAGTTTCTTTTTGTTTCTTTTAGTTTAGTTTTTGTTTTAGTGATAGTTTTAGTTTAGTTTTAGTTTTAGTTTAGTTTATTTTAGATTAGTTTTAGTTTTGGTTTATTTTAGTTTAGTTTATTTTAGATTAGTTTTAGTTTTAGTTTAGAAGAAGAAGGAGGAGGAGGAGGAGGGAGGAATAGGAGGAGGGAGAAGAAGAAAGAAGAAAAGAAGAAGAAGAGGAAAAAGGAGGAGGAGGAGGAGGAGGAGAAGAAGAAGAAGAAGAAGAAGAAGAAGAAGAAGAAGAAGAAGAAGAAGAAGAAGAAGAAGAAGAAGAAGAAGAAGAAGAAGAAGAAGAAGAAGAAGAAGAAGAAGAAGAAGAGGAAAAGAGAAGAAGAAGAAGAAGAAGAAGAAGAAGAAGAAGAAGAAGAAGAAGAAGAAGAAGAAGAAGAAGAAGAAGAAGAAGAAGAAGAAGAAGAAGAAGAAGAAGAAGAAGAAGAAGAAGAAGAAGAAGATGGTGGAGGAGGAGGAGGAGGAGGAGGAGAAAGAAGAAGAAGAAGAAGAAGAAGAAGAAGAAGAAGAAGAAGAAGAAGAAGAAGAAGAAGAAGAAGAAGAAGAAGAAGAAGAAGAAGAAGAAGAAGAAGAAGAAGAAGAAGAAGAAGAAGAGGAGGAGGAGAGGAGAAGAAGAAGAAGAAGAAAGAGGAGAGGAGGAGGAGAAGAAGAAGAAGAGAAGAAGAAGAAAAGGAAAGAAAGAGACCCCCGACCCCTGACACCCCAGCACGGCACCCCAACACCGACCCCCGACCCCCGACACCCTGACACCACACCCCGACCCGACCCCCGACCAACCGACACCCTAACAACACACCCTGACCCACACCCCCACCCCGTCCTCGACCCTGACGCCGACACCCTGACACCCTGACCCCGACACGACACCCCAACCCCGACACCCTGACCCCGACACGACACCCCGACCCCGACACCCTGACACCACACCCCGACCCCGACCCCGACCACCGACACCCCGACACCTGACACCCCGACCATCGACACCCTGACACCACACCCACCATTACCCCCAACCCCTGACACCCTGACACCACACCCCGACCAACACCCCGACCCAGACACCCTGACACCTCGACCCCGACACGACACCCTGGCATGACACCCCGACCCCGACACCCAGACACCACACCCTGACCCCGACCACAGACCATCAACACCCCCAAACCTGACACCCCGACCACCGACACCCCGACCCCGACCACCGACACCCCGACCCCGACCCCGACACCCCGACACCCTGAGACCCCGACAATCGACACCCCGACCCTCCCACCACGACCCCGACCCCCAACACCCTGACACCACACGCCAACACCCTGACAGCACACTCTAACCCGACACCCAACACCCTGACACCCCGATCGACCCCGAACATGATGATCATACAAAAACATCATATATATTTGTGTTGATCGGGTATATTTTTTTATGTTCATGATGATGATACACTTAAATTATATACATATTGTTATGTTCATGTCAGGTATCCAATTTTTTTATGTTGTACTAATTTCGTTTACTTTTTGTCATTGCAGGTGTTGACAGGATGGTGGGCAAGGGTCCAGAGCGCCCCGAGCCTCCTGCGAGTGCTACTGGGAGGGGTGGTTCCATTATTGCACCCCATCCCCTTCGGAGAGCGCTGCTAGACAGTATGCAGACAACTGCGTTGGGCGCTTCTACTTCGGCTGGGAGAAGGTAGGGGGGATGAAGAAGGCTGGTAGAGGTGGACGTGGCAGCGGGAGAGGTAAGAAGGCTGCTACGCCTTCCTCGCCGCCACCCTCTGCTGATTCACCCGACCACAGGACTGCTCCGTTTGACGTGGACCAGTCTTGGACTCCGGTCCATGAGCCTCCGGTCGCTGATCCTTTGCCCCACCAGACTCGGGTCGCCGACCCTTCGCCCCACGTGAGTCCGGTCTCAGAGTCTTCATCCAAGAAGACTCCGGTCATGGGGTCTTCGTCCCAGAAGACTTTGGTCATGGGGTCTTCATCCCAGAAGACTCCGGTCCCGCCATCTTCTTCCCACGAGACTCTGGTCCCGCCGTCTTCTTCCCATGAGACTACGGAGGCTAGTGGCCCAGAGGATGGTAGCGGGGACACCTTTTCAGATGATAGCTACAACGACGACGAGCAGGTTGAGAAGGGAAAGAAGGTCAACAAGTGTGGCTGTACAAAGCTCCTGCCCGTGCCGACAACCCCCGACCAGAGGTGGTTGATTGCGCCTAAAGGGTTGAAGTAAGTGCATTTACTATTTTTTAACCTTTTGCCTTCATGTTCCTTCAAATTAATATCTAATGCGTTGACCTTGTCATACTGCAGGGGCTGGGTATACCCTCGTGACCGTGGTGGCCGCAGGCCCAACCAGGTCCTTGGCACGCTTTGCCGGCAACACTTCACTGGGTGGTTCACGATGCCCGGTGAGGGTCAGGTTCCATAGCTAGCACTGAGCTGGGAGCTGTACTCTGTTGCCACGGCGCCTGCGGGGGAGATGGTCGCCGGTGGCGAGACGGTGGCCGACATTGTGTTCCGTCGGTTTTGGGCAATTTCTCCTTTACAGAATTAAAAATGAACATTACCTAGCTAATGATTGTACTAATGATTGTTGTCTTCTTTGATTGTAGACCATCTACAGGGTTTTAGAGGGAGAACAGGAGGCCGCAGCTATGGTTGTCGAAGCCGAGTGCAAGCGCCTACTTCAGAACTGACGGCACGAGGCTCGGGTGCAGGCCGTTCGAGACTACTATGCCTCGTAAGGTATTAGGAGGACCAAGAAGAAGTGTCGCGGCAAGTTTCTGAGTAGGGATAAGTACTTGGCGGTAATTATACCTATTCTTAAGGCCTTGAACTTAGTTTTCTTGATTTGATTCGTAGCACTGAAATTTCTCTTGACTCACTTAGGTGCCCCCGAGATGGTGTGTCGATAACATGGACTGTTGGGAGGCGTTGGTGGATGCGTGGTGCTCTCCCCAATGGCTACTCGAACACCAAAAGGCCAAGGATAGGCGCAACCAAATGGAAGGTGTGCCACACCATCAAGGGAGATCCAACCTGTTTGAGTACGGGGATAATTGGGTATGTGGTTTGCTACATGATTCATGCAATTTCATTCTTCATGGTAGCATTTATCCTTTCCAAAATGACTTAATATGCTTAGTTAGTTAAAAAAGGCATAACTACCTTGGATAGTTCATTTATGACATATTTAGCTCTAAAATGACATAATAACCTTTAGATAGCTCTATAAAATGACTTAATATGCTTTAGTTAGTTAAAAATGGCATAACTACCTTCGATAGCTCAATAACGACCTAAACTAATCTTAGCTAGTTCATTCATGACATAATTAGCTCTAAAAATGACATAACAACCCTTAGATAGCTCTATAGAATGCCTAAATATGTTACAGTTAGCTAAAAAATAGCATAACTACCTTGGATATCTCAATAATGACATAATTAGCATACTTTGGTCAAAAATGGCATAATAATCTTGGTTGCCTCGAAAATGACCTAAACTTAGCTTATTTTCCTCGAAAATGACATAATAACCTTTCTTAGCTCCAAAATGACCTATTTACATAGCAATATCATTCTTAATGCTAGCTTGAGCGCTTAACTAATATTTTGTTCCTCTCTCTCAGGCACAGTACAACAAGAAGCATGTGCCAAGTCTGTTCGACCTCTATGGCATGGCCCATATGGCCCCGTACAAGAAGGCCAAGGCATTCACGGAGTCTGACCTAGATCATCCAGAGAGCTTCACCAACATCTCCTCCTACCACAAGCTTGTGAAGTACAGAGACGAGGGGAAAACGAGGAAAGGGGAGGACTTTAACCTGACCCAGGATCCTTTTGATACAGACCTAGTGATGATATCTGGTAGCGGGAGGTCCCATGGCTCTCAAGCCATTGCTGATGGACTGATACGGTGTCCTAAGACTCTCCCGCAGATCAAGAAGCGCCTGAGTAGCTCTGATCCTGAGATAATGCCTCATTCATGGTCCGCGGAGCTCGCAGTGGTGGTTAGTTGTACAGACTCTCTGACCTTTCCTCCATTACATTGTGTATGCGTTCATTGATGATTACAATGCTAACAGGAGTGCTGTGTTGCAGGCAGTGGTTGAGAAAGAGAGATTGAAGACCCAGGTGCTTTTGCAGGAGGCAAAAAGGGAGGCGGCGGAGAGGGAGAGGGAGAGGGAGGAGAGGACGGCTAAGTTGTTGGAGGAGGAGAGGAACCGGAATGAGGCGTCTCACCGGGCCCTATACGAGCTCATCGTGGTACGTTTCTCGTGCATATTAGCCCAATCATGCATGTAATGTTCACATTACTAACTAGTATGACTGACTCGTGAGAACCAAATGTGCAGACCATGTGCAAGAAAAACGGTCTGGCCCCTCCGCCGATGCCCCAGATTTCTCCGGCGGCCACGGTGAGTTTGATTTGAATCATCCTTAGGTACTACTATTCACATTTTAGTTTGCATCATGCTAACGAGACATTATTGGAAATGATCTTTGGTTCACCATGGCTCCCGATAAGCATCGACCTATCCTTCCGCATCTGCCAATGCCGGAACCCCGACCGGTCCTTCACCTCAGTCTTCCAATGGCGCAGCCCCGACCATTCCTACACCTCCGTGATAACGGTATTTTTCTTCTTATTTAGCCTGTTTAGTCCATTTATGACATAATTTAGCCTATTTAGTCCACAAATGACATAATAAGATGAAGAAAATCAAGGAAGAGGAAGGAAAGAAGGAATAGGAAGAAAAGAAGAAGAAGAAGAAGAAGAAAATTCTTCTTCTTCTTCTTCTTTTCTTCTTCTTGTTGTTTTCTTCTTCTTGTTGTTGTTGTTGTTGTTGTTGTTTTCCTCCTCTTACTTGTTTTTATTCGTAAATGGCATCATAACCTTGCTAACATCATAAATGTCATATACTTAGCTTGTTGTCCTCTAAAATGACACAGTAAGCTTAGTTAGGTCAAAAATGGCATAATTTGCTACGTTAGCTCAAAAATGGCATTTTTCTTCTTATTTAGCCTATTTAGTCCATTTATGACATAATTTAGCCTATTTAGTCCACAAATGACATAATAAGATGAAGAAAATCAAGGAAGAGGAAGAAAAGAAGGAATAGGAAGAAAAGAAGAAGAAGAAGAAGTTCTTGTCAGATATCGGGTTCCGGCAAAACCCTTAAGGTTCGAACTCTGGGGTGCGCACGAAGATCTTCTCCCTACCGATACACGCCCACAACCTCGCCACGATTCTAAGCTAGCACGGGGAAGAACACAAGAGACACGTGGTTTATACTGGTTCGGGCCACCATTGTGGTGTAATACCCTAATCCAGTGTGTGGTGTGGTGGATTGCCTCTTCGGCTGATGATGAACAGTACAAAGGAAGAACAGCCTCGCAAGGAGAGGTGTTCTTGTGGTGGTGTGTTTGGACTGGAGTCGATCCGTCTCTGTTGGCTCTAGATGAGATGATTTCTACTGTGGTGGCTAGCCCTATTTATAGAGGCCCTGGTCCTCTTCCCAAATATTGAGCGGGAAGGGAGCCAACAATGGCCATTTTGAAAGGGGATAGCTAGTACAAGCTATGCTGACAAAAGGTGGTCTTCAACTGCCAAAGGCACTGGTGATGATGTCGTCCTGGGCTCCACGGTGACCTCCATCCTGCCGCTCTGCTGGTGTTGGTCTCGTTGCACTGATATGGAAACCTTTGCCTGATACCTTGGTACTCGGCGCCTGCGCTTGTCCCCTTTGCACCAAAGAGGAAACGAGGAAACTGTGCAGGCTGGCGCCCGCCTGACGCCCGCCTGGTCTTGATCGTCATGGCTTGCGTCACGAGCACCTTGATCTCTCCGCCTCCTCGTGAGCCTGCCTGGTGGGGCTGCCCCTGAGGAGGCCTTGCATTGTTCGCCCCGCGAGTCTTGGTCCCTCGCGAGGGTCTTGAGCGTTTGCTGATGAAGACGGGTCATACTGGGCCACTGGATGAGCCACGCTGCAGGCCGCAGGCAGGCAAGTCTGGGGACCCCCATTCCCAGAACGCCGACAGTAGCCCCTGGGCCCAAGGCGCGGTTGGACTTGGCTTAGCAGCAAATTCAAAGGGCAAGTGCGGAGCGCCATGGCCCCTAACAGCCTGCGGCCTTGGTCGCGGCGTGGCGGTTGATTGGACGTGGGCGTCTCCGCTTCCCGACGCTGCCTCGGCCACTGCCCGATTTGATGAGTCCCTGCTGCATGCAAAAAGAGTCATGATTACCTGCGATCGTGGAGGTCGATGGTTGGCCTCCCTTGGGCTATAAGTACCGAGGGGCATGAGCCCCTGTTGCACATCTCTTCTTGCTCCACCTATTTCTTCTCCCTTGCTCCACCTCCATTCTCAACGCCAATGGCACCGATCCGCAGGTTCTCAGCCACAGAGAAAGGAAAGGCCCCAAGGAGGGGCCTGGCCCGCTTCCACCGAAGAAACGGCCGGTTCCATGCCACCACGACGGGGTTGCGAGGCCGGAGGTGATGAGGCCTTGGTGCGAGCGGCCAGCTCCTAGGTTCCTGCTACCCCTGTACGCCTGGGCCGAGGGCCCTAGAGAAAGGGACGATGAGCGACGCCGCCCGTGCCGCAGGCGAGGTCGACGAGCTATCGCGGTGCGCTTCGTCGCTCCTGGAGTCCACGCCGCAGACTCCTCTCGCGAGCTCGTGCTCCACGCCATGATGCCTCCAAGCACCTGGATCCACTTCCCCCCATTCTTTGCCTTCGAGATGCCGCCGAGGGGGCATCTCGAGCTTTGGCTGCAGCACGCTGACTGCAGTGCTCCGGCTACCGGAGAGGAGGTTGAAGTCGTAGCTTCGGGCAAGGTCTTCATGACCCGAGGCTTGGGCGAGGTCGCCCGGGTCTGCCGGACAGGGGGTGCCCTCACGATTCCTTTTGAATACGATGGCGCCTCCTTGATGCTCTTCAAGGTCTTTGACGCAAAAGGCCGCCGCCTGGAGTGCTGCCCCAGAGGAGGCAGCCGGGATATCGACGTGGCAGGGGCTAGGCCTGCCGTCCGCTTAACCAACGGCTCCTCTGGCAGCAGCGGCAAAGCTTGGTTGTCCAGTGACTCTCTCAAGCTCTTCGCGACTCCGGAGACAAGCGACGACAGCTACGTGCCCCCGAGCTCACGCCGTGCCCGGAGCAAGGCGTCTGCACCAGGCCGTCAGAGTAGCTGATCTGGATGGGGTTGGCGCCGGCCCCCGTGGCCCACTGTTGATGATGGCATCGGCCATGGAGGCTCGTGTAGTTAGGGGCTCATTAGGATTCGCTTCTTTTGTTTCCTATGAGGAATCGAGCAAACACCCCGTGGGGGCATGTAAAGGGTCTGTGATGTATTTTGTTGATATTATCCTTATTATGAAGTGGTGCAAATGCTTGTCCTGTCCCAGCGGGTTCCCCCTTTCTAACCTCGCAATGACTCGATGCTCTATGCAGACAGGTCCCGGTCCCCAGGCAGGCTTCAGCCGTCGCTGGTATGCCAGGTCGCGATGTCGTGGTCAAGGCCAGGAGGTGAGCGGCCCGAGGTCCAATAAGAGCCCCTGTGGAGTGATGCTCAGGAGGTCCCATTTAGCGCCCAAGCAGCCGCCAAAAGATGAGGAAGGAAGGCAACGTTGCCATCAATGAGCCTTATTAGGTGGAGATTCTATGTCACATCAATTAGCTATTCCAGGTGCGAAACTTATCTCGAAAACATAGAGTCGTTTCTTCGCGTTGCGCCAGACTTGTACGTCGGCAGCTAGGACGTAGCTGGGTTAGGCCCTTGCGAGCTTCCCCTCTCTTCTCCACACACTCCTTTGTGCTCTACGTCCTCAGGTCCCGGCCCTTGAGCGAGCTCAGCAGTTGCTGGTATGCCAGGTCGCGATGCCGTGGACAAGGCCAGGGGTGAGGGCTGGAGAGCCAGTAAGAGCTCCTGAGTCGCGATGCTCAGGAGCCCCCCTTTTAACGCGTAAGCAGATCACGCGGGAAAGATAGATAGAGAGAGAGCCCGTGGTGCCTCCCACTTTAGACCTCAGGGGGTTCCTGTAAACCAACACGAGAGAAGAACGGGTTGCCATTACGATTGCCGGCCGGTCATCGATTGCTCCGTGAGTGTGGTGAGGGCACTAAGGGCCTGGTGAGGTGATGCTTGCGGGGCTGCCGCAGGCCAGAGCTCGACGACTCAGATTTGTCAACATTGCAGGGATGGACCCATGTGCAAGCGTCATGCCAGCGCGAGCGGCTCCAAAGGTAGGTGTCAGGCGATAATCACAGGCAGGTTAGGCATGAAGGGCAAATCAACTTAGATAAATGTAGGAGTGATACATGCCACTGGGTCAGGCCCGAGCGGCTTGGGGATGATGCTGCCCGAGGGGCGCCCCCAGCAAGGTAAACTAAAGACATAAGCAAAAGGGATACATGCCGCAGGGACAGACCCATGCGGCCTGGGAATGATGCGGCCCTGAGGGCGCTCCCAGATGCAATGAACTCAAAAGATGTCACCTGGTACCATTGTAGCGGGGGTGTTGGAGTAGCTTAAGATGCGCAGTGGAGAGGCCGATCCTCACGAGCCACCAGAGCCCTGAGCCTCGGGAGGCTCTGGGGGTCCAGGTGGTTCCTCGAGGACCGTCTCCATCTCTGCCAGGACTGCGTGATGCCTGGCCTCCTGAGACGCCAGAATGCTCCGCAGATGGCGCTGGTGAGTAGCAGCCGCGTTTGGTAGGCCGAAAGGCATGCGAACGTAGCTGTGCGGCGGACCCTCGCAACGCCCCATGCGTGATGGCCAGAGGCGCTCCTGAGATGCGGCTCGGTTGAGCCCTGGGAAATCGATGCAGACGCGCAGCCCGCCATCCTCGCGTGGATGGGGAGCCATGCCAGGCAAACGGCAATCGCTGCACATGGATCTTGCTTCCTGAAGCTCCTGAGTGGTCTCGGTGATGAACTCCTGAGGGTTGGGCTTTCCATGCCCCATGCCTTCCTGAGGGAAACGTGCTGTGAAGCATGCCTCCAAGTGGTGCCCGAGCGCCTCCCTTGTGATTTTGGCAAAGTCTGAGGCCCTCCAAAAGAGAGCCCCCGAGCCCTGCCCGAGGAGGGCATCGGGCGCGCCTTCCTATGCAATGGAAGGAGGCACCCCTTGCACGGGCATAGATCCTGATGCGGCACCTCCTCGAATGCCACCCTCCTGAGACCTTGAGCTGGGCGATGTCTTCTTCTTCTTGGGGACTGCCTCAGGAGGGTTCTCGCCCTTGCTGTCTGGGTCCTCGTTTGATGCATCTTGGAAGGCGTGCTCAAGGGAGCACACCACATCTTTCTCTTCGCAGGGGACTGTGATGATTCCGCCGCTTCCTGGCATCTTGAGGACATTGTAGCCATGGTGGGTCACCGCCATGAACTTGGCTAGGGCTGGATACCCGAGAATGGCATTGTATGGCAGGCGGATGTGGGCGATGTCAAAGTCGATGAGCTCGGTGTGGTCGTTGTTGCACTGTTCAAAAGTGATAGGGAGGAGGACCTTCCCTATCGGGGTGGTGGAGCCGTCAGTAACTCCTGAGAGAGGCTTGGTAGGCTGAAGTTGATCATATGGCACTTGAAGGTTGTTGAACATCTCTACGGATAGAACGTTGAGCCCTGCGCCGCCATCGATGAGGGTCCTGGTAACTTGCACATTGCTGATGACTGGGGAACAAAGCATTGGGAGGACGCCAGCCGTAGTGGCACACTTGAGTTGATCTGCTGAGCTGAAAGTGATGGCGCACTTGGACCACCTGAGGGGCGCGTGGCCTCGAGCTTAGGGAGGACTGCATTCACCTCGCAAGCAATTGAAGATGCGCTGAGAAGCTGGGGCCGGGGCACCGCCCAAGATGCAAGCGATAGCACGTGGCTCCTGGAAACCCCGAGCCCCCTCGTCCTGGTGGTGGTCATCATTCCTTCTTGGTGGTGGCGGCAGAGGAGGAAGGCCTGCGTTGCCCTGCGGGCGGTCCTCGCGAGGCCGATCCCTCCAGGCTCCCTCGCGAGGCTGGTCCTGCCAGCGATCCTCGCGAGGTCGGTCACACCACTCCTGGCGAGGGCCTCGGTCGTCCCATCGTCCTCCACCTCGGTCTTAGCCCCGTTCGTTGCGCTCGGGGCATTGACCGAAGTGTCCTTCTCGAACGGCCCTGAGCTCCTGGCATTTGTTGGTGTTATGGGTGTGGAGGTTGTGGTAGGCGCAGAATCGGTTGCCCTTGGACGACTCCGGCTGGTTCCCTGCCGTGCTTCGTATCTGGTTCTGCTGCGTGCACGGCCGCTCCTTTGCGCTTCGCGTCCTTGGCTTTGGCCTTCTTCTCTTCTGGGTCAGCAGCTGGGAGCTCGAGGAGGGAGAGGCGTCCCTCCTTAGCCCTTGCGCACTTGGTCGCCAGGTTGAACAACTCTAGAGATGTGCACAGATCTTCATGGATGGCGAGCTCCTCCTTCATCTTGACGTCGCGAACGCCATCAGAAAACGCTGAGATGATGGCCTCGTCCGTCACCTTGGGGATCTTGAGGCGGGCGCTATTGGAGCGCTGGATGTATTTCTACAAGGTCTCTCTAGGCTGCTGCTTAATGCGCCACAGGTCACCCACGGCCGGGGGGCGGTCGCGAGTGCCCTGGAAGTTGGCGATGATATGGCTGCGCATCTCGTCCCAAGAGGAGATCTAGCCGGGAGGCAGGTTCAGGAGCCAGGTGCGGGCGCCATCCTTGAGCGCCATGGGAAACCAGTTCGCCATGGCCCTTTTGTCTCTTTTAGCCGCCTCGATGCCCAACTCGTAGAGCTGCAGGAACTCCGTGTGGACGGCAGTACCGTCGTAGCGGGGAGGCAGGTCCGGCTTGAACTTGCCGGGCCAGGCAATGCTACGCAGCTCGGTGGTGAACGCGCGGCAACCTGCCGTGGCCACCGGAGCCCTTTGCAGATGCGGGGCTTGCTCTTGATGGTTCCCATGCACCACCGCCAGGGGCAGCACGGGGTCTTGGCGTGCTGGTGCAGGGATGCGGTCTTGCCGTGCTGGTGCGGGGAGCACGTGAGCGCCTTCTTGAGGCCGAGGAATTTCTTGGCAGCTCCTTTCTTGCCGCGCGGGCACCGGACACGGTGGGTCACGTCCAGGGGCCGCGCGCCTTGGAGCCAGGGCGCCATCTTGGGGAGGAGGTGGCGGAGGCGCTCCTTGAGCCGCGTCACCCATACATGACGGAGGGCAAGGCAGCGAGAGGGACGGTGCAGGAGAGCCCCCTGCGGTGCTGACGAGCTCGGTGATGCGAGCGAGCCACTCCTCATAGAGGTCGTCGAGGGGGCGGTAGTGCAGGAGCTCACGTGCCAAGAGCAACGCGGCCTGCGCGTCCGTGGGGGCGGGACGAGCGTGAGATGATGAACCAGCTGAGGTCAGCGAAGGAGTGGTGGTGCGGCCTTCCCGCCGCACTGAGGGGTGTAGCGAAGATGCTTGCTGCTCGTTCCCCGCCGGGTCGGTAGCGGTATTGGCGGCAGGTGACGGAGAACGACGAGGAGGCCCGCCGACGGGAGCCGTCTGGGCGACGCAGGCGGCAAGAGCAGCCCGGCGCTCGGCGCGAGCTCGGCGAGCGTCTGCTATGGATGCGACAAAGCGATGGGATGCAGATCAGCGGAGAGAAGATTTCGGCGCACCCCTACCTGGCACGCCAAATGTCGGATATCGGGTTCCGGCAAAACCCTTAAGGTTCGAACTCTGGGGTGCATACAAAGATCTTCTCCCTACTGATACACGCCCACAACCTCGCCGCGATTCTAAGCTAGCACAATGAACAACACAAGAGACACGAGGTTTATACTAGTTCGGGCCACCATTGTGGTGTAATACCCTAATCCAGTGTGTGGTGTGGTGGATTGCCTCTTTGGCTGATGATGAATAGTACAGAGGAAGAACAGCCTCGCAAGGAGAGGTGTTCTTGCGGTGGTGTGTTTGGAGAGGAGTCGATCCATCTCTGTTGGCTCTAGATGAGATGATTTCTACTATGGTGGCTAGCCCTATTTATATAGGCCCTGGTCCTCTTCCCAAATATTGAGCGGGAAGGGAGCCAACAACGACCATTTTGAAAGGGGACAACTAGTACAAGCTATCCTGACTAAAGGTGGTCTTCGACTGCCAAAGGCACTGGTGATGACGCCGTCCTGGGCTCCACAATGACCTCCATCCCGCCGCTCTGCTGGTCTTGGTCTCGTTGCACCGATGTGGAAACCTTTGCCTGATACCTTGGTACTCCGCGCCTGCACTTGTCCCCTTTGCGCCAAAGAGGAAACGAGGACACTGTGCAGGCTGGTGCCCACCTGGCGCCCGCCTGGTCTTGATCGTCATGGCTTGCGTCACGAGCACCTCGCGAGGTACCCCTCGCCTTGATCTCGCCGCCTCCTCGCGAGCCTACCTGGTGGAGCCGCCCCTAAGGAGGCCTTGCATCGTCCACCCCGCGAGGCTTGGCCCCTCGCGAGGGTCTTGAACGTTTGCTGATGAAGACAGGCCGTACTGGGCCACTGGATGAGCCACGCTGCACGCCGCAGGCAGGCAAGTCTGGGGACCCCCATTCCCAGAACGCCGACAGTTCTACTACTTCTTCTTCTTATAGTATTCTCCTTCTCCTTCTTCTTCTAGTTTTCTTCCTCTTCTTCTTCTAACTTTCTTGTTTCCCATTTTGCAGATTTAATTCACTATACGGAAGCTTGCATGGATGGAGTGCTTGTTTCTCTGTTCTTCTTTTCGTTTGTATCGAAGAATAATGTGGAACTTGTTATATGGATGCATGGAACAATGTGTTGGATGAACATTGTGATATTAATGTAAGATGTATGGATGAAATTGTTTTTCTTATGTATGTATATATGCTGTCATGGATGGAGCTCTGTGTTGGATACATCATATGTCTGCTGTGCCTGTGAAAAAAATATATGTATATCTGTGTGTGAATTCCAGTGAAATTAAATGGATATAAATAAAAATAGGGTATATATAGCCTCTTTGCCGTCCGCTAGAGGACGGCAAATAGGACACATGGCGCTACTCAGACACCTTTGAACACTGGTCGCCTATTTGGTCATTTATGCCGCTCGCCAATGGATGGCAAAGACCTTTGAATCTTTGCTGTGTGCTGGCACACGGCATAGCTGGCCACGTGGCAACTTCCCAGTGCTACCCTAACTGAGCTTTGCCGTCCTTCAACAGACAACAAAGAGCTTCGACTCAGCGCCGTCCGCTGGCGGACGGCAAAGAGCGACGTTAACCCCCTAACAGCTCTGACGCCACCCCACCGCCGTCCATTGTCTTTGCTGTCTGCTGGCCCCAGATGGCGGATGGCACAATGCTTTTCCGTCCGTTTCTAAGAAGCGGATGGCAAAGAAGGCCTTTGCTGGCACCTATTCAGACGGATAGTTTGCCGTCTGCTGGCTGACGGCAAAGAAGTTTGCTGTCCGAGCTCTATGCCTTTGCCGTCTGCCATGGTGGATGGAAAAGAAGCTGATTCCAGTAGTGGTGCACTGAACTATTGATTAGTCATCAACACGCGACTGTCGGGCGTTCACAGCGTCCGTAGTAGCTGGAGGGGGTGGCACACCAAGCGGTGCATCAAGGACATAAGACTTTCGGGAAGCAATTAGGATAATCCTTAGATTATGGGCCTAATCCACAAAGTTACTTCCATCATGTTTCAGCTTAGCTTTCTCTAGGAACGCATTGAAATTCAGGGGAGCTACTGCGTGAGCCATTGATCTACAACATAAATTTGCAAAGATAACTTAGACTATTGTTCCCTATAATGAGTTCAATTAATCATATTACCCAAGAAGTCCCACTCAAATCAACATTCCTTCGGTTGTCTGATTGTAATACGGTCCAAATTCACCAACACAAGTCCGATCATCACGTGAGATGAGGTGGTTTCATTGGTGAACATCTCCATGTTGATCATATCTACTATATGAGTCACGTTCGACCTTTCGGTCTCTTGTGTTCCAATTCCATGCTTGTACATGCTTGGCTCGTCAAGTTTAACCCAAGTGTTCCGCATGTGCAAAACTGACTTGCACTCGTTGTATGCGAACGTAGAGTCTATCACACCCGATCATCACGTGGTGCTTCGAAACGACAAACTTTTGCAACGGTGCACACTTGGCGAGAACACAATTTTATCTTGAAATTTTAATGATAGATCACCTTATAATGCTACCGTCGTCCTAAGCAAAATAAGATGCATAAAAGGATTAGCATCACATGCAAATCATAAGTGACATGATATGGCTATCATCTTGTGCTTTTGATATCCATCTCCAAAGCACCGGCATGATCTCCATCGTCACCGGCATGACACCATGATCTCCATCATCGTGTCGCCATCGGGGTTGTCATGCCAACCATGCTTCTACTACTATTGCTACCTTTTAGTGATAAAGTAAAGCATCACATAACGCTTAATGATTGACACGCAGGTCATACAATAATTAAAGACAACCTTATGGCTCCTGCCGGTTGCCATATTCATAGACATGCAAGTCGTGATAAACTATACCAAACATGATCATCTGATACATCAAATATAGCTCATCATGTCTTTGAACATATCATATCACAACACAACCTACAAAAACAAGTTAGACGTCCTCTAACAATTGTTGCATATTTTACATGGCTGCTATGGGTATCTAGCAAGAACGATTCTACTACAAGAAATATGTCAACTTGTGACCTTTTGTAAATGATCCTGGAAGAATTGGTCATAAATCTACGACCATTTGAGACCAATTGGTCAAAAGCTGTTCGGGGGACTCCAAACCCTGAACTATAACGACCATTTTGGTCAGTACGGTCGTAATTTCGTTACACGAAATGGTCATAAAGCAGACAACACTGGTCTGCTGCCTTATTTCTAGCTGATCATGACCAATATAGATGGTCACACCCTTGTAAATTGTGGTGGATTGCTATGAATAGGTGCCACCTCATCAGTTTTGCCTATGTGTCATGTCCATGTGTCAATTTTTGCCCTAGGTTGTGAAGCAACCTATATTTCTGTCATTCCCAAAATTACCAAAAAAATCTCATAAATTCTTTGGGTCATATCTTCGTCAAATATGTAAAAAAACCTTCCTTGCCTAGTTCACAAATAATTCAACAATATTCATTTTCCTATTTTGTTCAGAACAACACTTTGTGAAGGAAGTGCTATTTATATATTCTTGATTGCCCTCAAAAATTTTGGGCACTCTTTCCTATCCAAATCATTGCCTCGTGACAAAAATCAGCTCCATTTGCCAAGTAAATCTTCCTCGGCAAATTTCCAAACTTTTTGTCCACCTAGAACCTTTGTGAAAGAAGTACTAGCTATGCATATCCTAATGAGTTGAATTTTGCCACATATTCTATATGCCTATGTAACTTACCTACACCAAATTTGAGCTCATTTCATTTAGCCAATTTCTCTCACTAATTTTCCGAAGTTTCTCTCCAGAGAATAGCATTGTGAAGGAAGTGCTATTTATATATTCTTGATTGCGCTCAAAATTTTTGGGCACTCTTTCCTATCCAAATCATTACCCGATGACAAAATTAAGCTCCATTTGCCCAGTAAATCTTCCTCGGCAAATTTCCAAAGTTTTTGTCCACCTAGAACCTTTGTGAAAGAAGTACTAGCTATGCATATCCTAATCATTTAAATGTTTGCCACATATTCTATATGCCTATGTAACTTACCTACACCAAATTTGAGCTCATTTCATTTAGCCAATTTCTCTCACTAATTTTTTGAAGTTTCTATCCAGAGAAGAGCATTATGAAGGAAGTACCACTTTGGCATGTCCAAATGGTATCCATTTTCTACAGTGCTTTCCTATGCCCAAATAACCATCCTCCACCAAATGTCAACTCAATCCATTCATTATTTTGAGCCCAGCTTCAACATTCATATTTATGTACAGTGTGGTACTTTGCAAAGCAAGTACCACATAGGCTCCTCCTTTTGAGCTGAAAATTTGTGAAGATAGTCTTCTTAGTAACTGGTCATCCTCAGCCAAACTTACACCCATTAGCCATGTGCATTTCCTATACCGCTAATCAAACACTTGGCTGCTAATTCATGTTTGAGCACAGTTTGGTCTCCTCGTGAGAATCTTATGTTGTAACTTTCTTTCTAGGACCTACCTGGGGAGTGCCCAACCCACTAGACATGCCTTGGCCGCCCAGAACGCATGGAAACGCCACGGTCATGTGGTGACCACGCGACGGGCATGTGAATTTACGCGCTCTAGAGTTGGGGCCCTCGGCCAATGTCTAAATCTCGATGTATCGCCACCAAACCATGTATTTCTGATTAAATAGATACTTATGTACCTAGAAATGATTTTTGTAAAAAATAAAGAGCAAACTATGAGGCAGCTGCAGTTCAAATTTGACCCAGTTCCTACTGAATCGGTGGAAATTCGTCTTTTTCACTAGATGTGGATCAAAACTTATGACACCCAACCATTTTGTCAATTGTGCATTAAATATATCCTAGTATGTTAGAAAATTAATTTTGTCCAATTTTGCAACAAATATATGGCATGTCCTTCACAAAAAAATCATTTTGGGAACTCGGAAAATGGAGAATTGATTTTTCATCCAAAGAAAATGAAAAATCTCTTAGGCAACATTGTTTTCCATTCCAAGATGCACCCTTGTGAACAATATGGGATCATTTGAACAAACTATGCCATGAATGTGGCCATAAGATTGATCATTTGGCTTCAAACCACGAATCTTCACACATGATAGCTAATTTCTGAGAACACTTCTTTAAAAGAATTGCCATATTACAAGTTTATTATTTTTCCTGGTAACTTGGTCACATGTAATGACACAATGCGAAGGTTTTCCAATTTTTTGTTTTTTGTTTTGAATTTTTTATGCCCATTTCAAAATGCGGTCAAAACGGAGGGAATGACCGTTCCTAGCTAGTGGTTGAATCTTGGAATTTTTTTGGTGTTTCTTTGATTAAATAGATACTTATGTACCTAGAAATGATTTTTTAGAAAAAATCAAGCAAGCTTTGAGGCAGTTGCAGTTCAAATTTGACCCGTTTCCTACTAAATCGGCAAAAATTTGTCTTTTTCCCGAGAGGTGGATAAAAGCTTTTGACACCCAACCTTTTGGTCAATTGTGCATTAAATATGGCCTAGTATTTTAGAAAATTGATTTGGTCCAATTTTGCAATAGTTATTTGGTAGGTTGTTCACCAAAAACCCTAATTTTGGGCACACAAAAAATGGAAATGATTTTTTCGTCCAAAGAAAATGAAAAATTTCTTAGGCAACATTGTTTGCCATTCCAATATGCACCCTTGTGCACAATATGAGATCATTTGAACAAACTATGCCATGAATGTGGCCATAAGATTGATCATTTGGCTTGAAAGCCACTGACCTCCACACATGATAGCTCGTTTCCGAGAACACTATTTTAAAATAATTATCGTATTACAAGTTTATTATTTTTCTTGGTAACTTGGCCACATATAATGACACAATTTGAAGGTTTTCCAATTTTTTTGTTTTTTTGAATTTTTCATGCCCGTTTCAAAATGTGGTCAAAACGGCGGGCATGACCGTTCCTAGCTAGTGGTTGAATGTTGGAAAACTTTTGGTGTTTCTCTGATTAAATAGATACTTTTGTACCTAAAAATTATTTTGGGGAAAAATAAATAGCAAACTATGAGGCAGCTACAGTTCAAATTTGACCTCGCTTCCAACTTAACCGGCAGAAATTTGTCTTTTTCACGAGAGGTGGATCAAAACTTTTGACACCCAACCATTTGGTTAATTGTGCATTAAATATGTCCTGGTATTTTAGAAAAATGATTTGGTCCAATTTTGCAACAATTATTTGGTAGGTTCTTCACAAAAAACCCTCATTTTGGGCGCTCGAAAAATGATTAAAAATGGCTAGAAAGATCAGAAATGCATACAAAGTGGTCCTTATCCATACAATGTGGTCTAACTCTAGTGAAAATTTGTGTGGTGCCCTTTTGCAAAATATTTTTGATAGCTACTTCACAAAATCCCTCTATTTTTAGTACTTCAAAACTATTTTAAATCACTGATTATTCGAACCAATCAGAACTCTTCCCACGGATCGATGACATGGTGCCCATCCATTTATCCATTAATCTCTCCATCCCACATCCATCCATCCATCTATCTACGCATAAAAGGAAAAAAAAGGAAAAAGAGATACCCCACCCGCAGCCCAAACCCTAGCTCAGATCCCATCGACCCCTCCCCCTATCGCACCCCTCCTCCCGCGTCCCCATCCTCGCCACCGCCGCCACATCCTCTGCGTCCCCGACCCCTTCCCGATCCAGTCCTCTCCCCGCCGCTCCCACCCACCGCCGCCAACCTCGTCCCTCCCCTCACCATCTCTCCCTCCCATATGCCCCAGATCGAGTCGACCACGCGCTAGGGTTCTGTCCCAAGGGCGCGGGGATGAACACGGACGGCTGGCGCCCCTACACTATGGGGGAGCTGCTCGAGGAGGCCGCAACCAGGAGATCCACCTCGAGGAGGCACCTCATCCCTTTCACCGCCGCCCCCTCCTTCCCCATCCCGCCGCTGCCTCCCCTTGTCTCCCAACCACCCATGCGTCGGCAACGAAACAGATAGGAGCTTGGCCACAATGGCAGCTGCGGCAGACAGAGGAGGGGAGCCCGACTACCTGGCGGGGGTAGAGGGCCACGGAGCAATTCGACGTCGATGGCATGAAGGTCGCCTGGGCCGGTTCCCGCCACGCTGTCGAGGTCACCGACCGCATGGCCCACCTCGTCACCTCCGACCCTGTAAGCAGCAACCCGAACCCCTCCCCTAATTCCACTGATTTCAATCCCTCGGTTCCCCTCCTCTCCATGGACAGATGAGCGCCATAGATCTCACTGACTTCTCAAGATTAGATTAGATTCGTTTCGATTAAATGTGCGTGTGCTGGTGTGCGATTCGGATGAGCGCAATAGATTTTGCATAATAACATTGGACCAGTTGATTCTGTCCAGTCCACCGCACGCGCGATCCCTTTCCTTTTTCTAACCTGATTCAGTTGCTTGTACTACTAGTATATTCCATTGAAGAGGGGACAAGCTCTGTAGTGCACAAGAATTGTCTGTCTGTAGCACGCGCGAGTTTAGCAAAACTACTTGTTGTCAGCTTCAACCTCCCTTCTCGCACACAGCTTTGGACGCTCCACCTCCCTGCTTTGCTTGCTGATTTCCTTAGCTTTGCCCCAACTCAGTGTACCAGTCGCTTTCACGAGCATGTTTATTCGGTTACTATGATGCATATGTTGTGCTTCTACTCCTGGAAGCCTTACAGTCCATGCATAGCACTGTTCTTATCAAACGTTAACACGGAACCAAACTGTCGCCTAGTTTTGGATCATGTACTGTTTGCAAGATGTTTGTATCAGGTTGAAGCAAGTTTTTTTCACGTGATGATGATGACGTTTGGCAGAACTGGCTTGCTTACATTGATGAATTCCTTTCCAGGTGTTCCGCAAGGATACCAGGACGATACTCTCTAGGAAGGAGCTGTTCAAGGACATGCTCAAGAAGGCTGCGCATGCCTGGAAGCGCATTGTCGACCCGCGTCTCACAGGTCCTGTGCATGCCCA
Source organism: Aegilops speltoides (assembly GCA_021437245.1). Lineage (NCBI taxonomy): Eukaryota > Viridiplantae > Streptophyta > Magnoliopsida > Poales > Poaceae > Aegilops > Aegilops speltoides. Next base: position 462,357,775 of record CM038147.1, on the reverse strand, counting down.
ACACCAACCCCCAAGCTTTCTCCAGCATTTATTTGTTCTATATGTATGTACTGTTGGCTGACATACTTGCGTATTCTTTTTTGTGAATTAACAGAGGAGGAAGCAAACTTGCTGAAGCAAACTTGCCTGGCAAGAAGGGATCCCTCAAGGTAACCCCAGCGTCTTCCAGTTTGCACTTTGCTCACCAACAATACTGATTGATCCATAGATAGATGCTGACCCTCTCTTTTTGTGATGTGTGGCTATTGCAGCTGGATGAATGGGTGCTGTCTCGGCTGTACAACAAGAAGACCAACTGGGAGAAGGTCAAGGTGGAGCAGGACATGGCTGTGGAGGCATGGCCTGGACGCTCGCCAACCTCGGCCACTACGCGGTAACCGCCTCTCCCCCTCCCCTCCCTCCCTCGCTTACACGTCCTCGACTCCCATAGATCTGAAGGCTTGCAGTTTGTGTTTGTTTACCTCGATTGCTTGCTTCGTGAAGTCAGGAATTGGGGTAGATCATTCGCATCTACCCACCCATCGCCTCCCCTAGCTACAAATTGCTATGACACATTTGCCAATCCTGCCAACTAATAAAGTGTATTCTAGTTTGAAGGTTTACTGTTTCATAATAGCCAAATAAATAGCCTGCATTTAATCATTCTTTTGCTACTTTAAATATAATAATGTAGTGGCAAAATTCATGAAATCATTCTGGCAATACTGCAGTTCTAGTTGGCCCAACCTCAATTCTGGAAGTACAAATTATTGCTATTTTTCTCATAACATTATCGCATGAAACATACTATCTAGAAATTATTTCTCCATTATCATTGCTTTCCTAATTGAATCTTTATTTCAGATTACATACCACTTCTTCCACTGGAAGAAGGGAACTCCATTCACTGATGATCAGGGGATGTATAATAGATTGACTTGGTGGGAGCAAATGGACAATGGCAAGCATCTTACTCGCAATAGAAAATTTCTTGTTGTGGTTCCTGTAGTCTTGTATGTGTTATTATGTTTCAATTTTATTATTACTGCTTTTGTGAGCTTACTTGGCAAGGAACGGCATGGCACGATGTATGCACAAAGATTGATTCTGGCTAGTCAGATATACTACACTTATTAATTATGCAAAGAACACTTGTTAGTAACATCTAGGTCTAACTTGCATATTCACGCCATTATACATGTGTAAGGATAGGGCATTGCTCTATTGCTCTATTCACGCCATTATACATGTGTAAAAATTGTTTGATTAACTTCATTATCTTTAATAATTGATTATTCACTTCCGGTTAGTAGTAACTTAAACTTGGCGGCAAACTGGTTAAATACTTGGCTGTGATCACGTTTGTGGTTGGTGTGCGAGCAAGCAAAATCAGAAGTGATCCCAAGTGATCATATTATTTTTGTGTTTGCTAGAATTGTCCATTGACATTTAATCTGTTTTTGTGTATAGTAGGTAAAATAATAGAGTACACCAATTACCATTTTGTCTGCTGACATACACTTCCAAAGACCTTTTAGCGCAGAGTTCATATAGTTACGCAGTTATGCAGTGCTCCCTACACTATGTTTGTTTACTATATATATCATTCATGTATTCTTGGATAGTACTGACTACATACCAGGGCGAATTAACCACAATTTGCCACAAGTTGCAGTTATTGAAACATAACCTTGTTGGTTACCAGTGCAATAATAAACTTGCAACTGTCAATGTACTTATGCAAACAGTGATTGTTTACTTATGAATAATTTGTTTCCATCTCATTTATCGGAGTTCCCAAAATGCCCTACTCCAACGATAACGGCATGCATAACGAGGAGGATGATGGCCTCTTCACCAACTCTGGCTCCGTCCCCCCCAATGACTGGTCGTGGCCTTGTGCACGGCAAACGCGGCTTGGTCGCTTCCTCTGGGAACCCTATCCCCTCGATCTTGGTGTGGCGGCGGGCACATCCACCAGATCTGCTGGTGGGTATCAAGGTCATGGCTTGCACCTTGCCGCCCTCTACCAAGGAAGGAGTGAGATCGCACAGATGGCGACGGTCGTGCTCGACCAGCTGTTTTGTGGTTCCTGCAATCAGGGGAGTTCATCACAAGACCACGCCCTCCCTCTTCTGCTTCTTCTACTACCTACTGTTTTTGCTGTTGCTGATTGGTCTATGCACGGTGGGTAATCCATCAATGTTTATTTTCTACTGCTGTAGTAGCTGGTATGCTTGATGTGTGTATCTCTGTCTCCTTACTGTTATGCTAGAACCATAAATCCTGATGCATGATGATTATAGTCTGGTTTGCTAGATCTGTTCTATTGGTGCTTAAAATTTGACATGCCTGGATTCTGAATGAACTCGTTCTTACAATTCTTTTCATTTGTATGATCAATTTAGTTACAGTTGCACATGTCAGTATACTATATACCGAAAAAATCCTAGCTAGTGAGAACATTTCACTCCATGAACATATACTGGTTAGTGTTAGTCATACTATTTATCTACATGGCATTTGTTGTCAATTCTTGCTTATAAGTTATTGGATTCCTCATTGGCTATTGTTTGATGTTCCGTACACATTCTTATTCTTATATTTTCATTCTTATTCTTTGCATAGGTGAAGTGCGAATCGAAGTCCGAAGCTGTGAAGCATATCAACAAACAATATCATATTATGTGTTGTAATTGTAGGCAGTAGGCATATCTAGCTTGTAGTATACTGTAATGATTGTAATAGACTAATGTGGTGTTGTTTTGGACGAATTTGGTTTGCTCTCTGGTCTGATAATTATTGTGCATGTGATTTGAATACCTTTGAAATGGAAGACAATGGAGTCCAAGATATAATGGTTGTTGTGAAAAGTTCAAAAAATTTGATGTGTGGGACCAATTTTGGGATAAGCATGACAAGTGGGACCAATCTGTGGTGGGGCAAGCTGCAAAATAAAATGGCTGAAAATAGAAAATTAATAGAAAAGCAAAAAGTCCATGCCCTAGAAAATAAAAAGGCCAAATTGTTGGGCCACGCCCATGTAGCTAGAGAAAATTAACAAAAAAATATACAGTAAAAAGGCTAAATTGTTGGGCTCGGCCCATGTAAAACACCGAACTGGATCGGGTTGATTATTCTTATCAACGACCTTTACATTTGGTTGCAATTTTGCCACGTCAGCCTGCCACGTGGCCTGGACAGACAACCAATGACCAAAACAGAAGGTTGTAGGATCCATGACCTTTTGTTTTGGTCGTTGCCTTCCACGACCTTATCCCGAAGAAGGTCGTTAATTTCGATTCTGACGGCGACCACCATCTGTTTTTGGTCAAAAAAGGTCGCAAATGGAAAACAATGACCATTCAGTGACCAATAGTGATGGTCGCAAGTTGACGTATTTCTTGTAGTGTCTTACCTAAGCAAAGCCACAACGGTGATATGCAAGTTGATATTTAACCTTCTACAATGACCACCTTTGTCGAATCTGATTCAACTAAGGTGGGAGAGACAGACACCCGCCAGCCATCTTTATGCAACAAGTTGCATGTCAGACGATGGAACCGGTGTCATGTACATGGACATGTAAAGTTAGTCCGGGCCACTTCAACCCGCAATACCGCTGAATGAAAAGAAGACCAAAGAAGGAAGCAATCTGAATATCAACACCCACAAAATCCTTTTTGTTCTATTTGTGATGTCATCTACGCATAGACCTAGCCCATGATGCCACTGATGGGGAATGTTGCATGGGAAACAAAAAATTTCCCAGGCTCACCAAGATCGATCTAGGAAATGAACATCTACGAGAGGAGAGATTGCATCTACATACCCTTGTAGATCGCTATGCGGAAGCGTTAGAAACGTGGTTGATGTAGTCGAACGTCTTCGCGATCCAAGCACGATCCGTCCAACGAACTCCCGATCCAAGTGTCGAATGAATGGCAACTCCGCGTTCAACACACGTACGGTTAGATGATTCCTTCACCTCCTCGATCTAGTGAGTAAGGATGAAGTAGTAGCTCGAGTTCCCGGCAGCACAACGACGTGGTGGCGGTGGTGGTGGAGGAATCCCAGCAGGGCTTCGCCAAGCCAAACGGAGAGGAAGAAAAACTACGAGGGAGAGGAAGGGTAGCGCCGTGGCATGAATAGGTGCGGCTTCCCTCCCTCTCATCATCTATATATAGGGGGAAGGGAGGATGGGGTGCCCCTAGGGTTTCCCCCAAGGGGGTGGCGGCCACAGATGGGGGTGCCTAGGGTTTGGGTGTCCCCCCCAAGGGCCTTCCCCCCCCAAGCCAGGGAAGGCAGCCCTAGGGGGCGCACCACCTCTCCTGGTGGTCGTGGGTTGAGGTGAGGGGGCGCACAGCCCATTAGTGGGATGGTCTGCACCCTTCCCGTGGCGCATGCATGAGCCCTCCCAACACTTGTCGCCCCCCCCCGAAACCCCTTTCAGTTTTCCTGGCCATAACCCGCTACCCCGGGAACACTTCCAAACTCCGATTCCCTTCATCCTATATATCGATCTTCACCTCCAGACCATTTCAGAGTTCCTCGTCATATCCGGGATATCATCCGGGGCTCTGAACAACCTTCGGTTACCACCAAAACAACTCAACTATAGTTATATCATCACCAAACATTATGTGTGTAGAGCCTGTGTGTTCGAGAACTATGCAGACATGATCGAGACACCTCTACGGTCAATAACCAATAGCGGGACCTAGATGCCCATATTGGTTCCTACATATTCTATGAAGATCTTTATCGGTCGAACCCTGATGTCAAGGATTCAGGCAATCCCGTATGTAGTTCCTTTTGTCCATCGGTATGTTACTTGCCTGAAATTTGATCCTCGGTATCTCCATACCTAGTTCAATCTTGTTATCGGGAAGTCTCTTTACTCTTCCATAATACAAGATCCCATGGCTAACCCATTAGTCACATTGCTTGCAAGCTCATTGTGATGCTATATTACCGATAGGGCCCTGAGATACCTCTCCGTCATACGGAGCGACAAATCCAAGTCTTTATCCATGCCAATTCAACAGACACCCTCGGAGATACCTATAGAGCAAATTTATAGTCACCCAGTTATCTTACGATGTTTGGTACACACAAGGTATTCCTCCTGTGTTAGTGAGTTGCCTGAGCTCATGGTCATAGGAACATATACTTGACATGCAGAAAACGATAGCAATAAACTTGATACGATCATATGCTACGTTATAGTTTGGGTCTTGTCCATGACATCATTCTCCCAATGATGTGATCCCATTATCAAATCACAACTCATGTCTATGGCTAGGAAATCACAACCATCTTTGATCAACGAGCTAGTCCGGTAGAGGCTTACTAGGGACATGTTGTTGTCTGTGTATCCACTCATGTATTTGATTTTTCGGTCAATACAATTATAGCATGGATAATAAACGATTATCATGAACAAGGAAGTATAATAATAACCACTTTATTATTGCTCTAGGGCCTAATTCCAACAGGTGAATGCGGGTGCCACAGTCAACCCGTACGCCGCTTGGACCTTCTCGGAGCTCATGCTTGCCACCGAGGCCCGTCTGAAGGCCCTCGACAAGAAGATGGTGAGGCTGTTCAAGGTCGGGTTGGGGATGACGGCCGCCCTATGGCCGGATGCAGTGGCACCCAACACCGTCACGCGGCTGATGCGCTGGCAGCTGGAGGCCGACTGGCATGGTACTACTCCACGGGTGGTGCCTGTCGGTGCAACAAACCCTGGGTCCGTTGACCAGACTGTGCACAGGCCCAAGGACAAAGATTACAACACCAAGATCAGACCAAGCAAGAGGGATAAATTCTTTGAAGGATCCAAGTACAGATCAAGAAAACCAAGATGAGCCAAAGAAGTAAGATGTCGCTAAGGAAGGAACCTCCCTTGCTGGGCAGGTGAGCCTGGCGAGGTTGGGTTTGCCCCGGAAGCAAGCTTCCAGATCATCCTGGCAGGCCTACCGGGGCTTTGCGGAGGCAACTCACTCCACCGCTCCACCTCACGAGTGATGCAAGTCATAGATCAGTGTGGTGTCAAGCTCCAAGGTGACTAAGTGGCTGCTTTTTGCCACATGGCAGCCACTTCCTACAACAAACACCTCCATATGACACCCGTCCTGAGACGTGTCAAGAAAGCAGGTGTATAGCTGGCAAAATAGCCTAGCAAGGGCTGTCGGGCACGTTGTGATGTGACACTCAACGGTGCATTTAATGCACTCTGTCAGCCTGCAGAGTTAGGTATGATAGCATGGTTTGCTATCTAATCAGTACACAAAGACTGATTTGCCACTGTGGTGACCCCTTTGTCTATAAAAAGAAGCCCATGGCAACCGTAGAAAGGAATCGCGAGGTTACCAAGTTTGGACCCTCACATATCCATACGCGAGTAGCCACTTCCGCCCCGAGGCAACCCTACTGGGCAAGTGCGTTGCGCTCACCACCACCTTTTTCCACCATCAATCCACCAAAGTAGGTGTAACATTCCAAATTTTCAATTTGGAATGTTATACATAGATCATCATATGCATATCATATTTTATTTGCATTTCGATGTGATCCTAGAAATTCTAAGCAACTCAAGGACCCACGCAGAGAGTTGGGGATTTCATTCATTTTCATATTTGAATTCTTCTCAAAATATTGAAAAGAGGATAATTTTGGTTTTAATAATTTTTCTCTCCAAAATATTTCCAATATAAAAAATTTAATGAGAGGAGATAAAATGACTTCTCCAAAATAAAAGAAATATTGGAGGAAAAATGTTAAAATTAAGTAAATATGTTATTTGGATTTTTATTGCTATTTTATTTGAATTACAAAAATATGCATTTTTCAAAATTGCATTTTCAGGCCAGAAAAATGTTCACTATGTTCTAAATAATCTATTTAGACGGTGAAAATTCTTTTTGGCATTTTTAGAAAAAAATTATATTTAACTAGGATTTTTTTGTGTTTTAGTGGAATATTTTATTAAAAAACGTTTGGGCCGAACTGGGCCAACGGTCCAGCCGGCACATCCAGCCCCGCCTACCGCCTCTCCACGGCCGCTGCCTCCATCACCGAGGGGGACTCTCCTCGGCATGACCCCTCCGCCAAGACACCGTGCCCGTCCCCGGCCTTTATAAGCCGCGACGCCTCCTTCCTTACAAGACAACACAGACGACGCCTTGCCACACCCCCACGCCGACGGCGCCGCCTCGCCGGAGGCTCCTGCCATCTCCGTTGACTCGTCACCCCGCCGCCGGTTTTTGTTCTGGTCCATTCTTTTTTTTAAATCCTAGATCTACTCTGGGTTTTTTACCGATCTATTTTCTTGGTTTTTCTCGGTTTAGAACTAATCTGCGAACGTTCATCCATTTAGTTTCTGTAATGAACGAATTCGTTCGTTTGTCTCTGTTAGCGGACGTTCGTCCGATAGATTTTTCTTTTTATTTTATTTTCGCCAGGGACCTATCCGTGATTATTTTATCGCAGATTAGCCCCTGATCTTCAAACCCTCTCAACTTTTTACCGTTCGTCCGAATCTAGTGAAACCAACGCCAAAATCTTCGTCTCGAGCCTCTCTTTCCAGTTAATCAACTTGAACGTGGTTTTGACAATTTAAAATTTGGTCTCAAGCAGATTTGAATTCGAACTTGTTTTGATCATAGTTTGAGTTTCGTAGCTCCGATTCGATTGTTTCTTTTGGCAAATCGAAGTTTTTCAGTTGAACTTTCAGACTAGATCTCCTTATTTGAGTTTTGCTCGTGCAGCTATGCTTGAGTGCTTATTGTATGCTATTGTCTGTTTGCGATAGAATTCCTGGAGTGCGAAGCGTGCTACTACGAGTCTCTAGAGTTTGCAGATCGTCAGCAAGGCAAGTAACACTTTGATCATATCCCTTATTACCCAGTTTTTATGCATTAGTTCCAATCCTCAAACATTTCATGATTAGGATCTGATTAACATGTGGGTTTGGGAAGTAGATGATGAGGTAGAACCTATTGCCCTTTTATTATCAAACCCTTGAGAGTTACTTCTACGTACGTTATGCTCAGATTGCCATCCTATGCTCGTAGACGTGGATTGGTTGAGTGTATCCATTACATATGTGAGAGTTGTTAATTAATGGTTAACTTAAGGTGGCTACTTAAATACACATCTGGTTGGATTGGTTGCGGGCACCTGGAGAATCCAGTGTTGTCCTAGGATATCCCGGAGTACCCGTGTGATCATTCTACAGTTCGCCACCCAGGCTCAAAGGGATCATAAGATTATTCATGCTAGAAACTTCCGTGTGCAGCCACAAGCTATTATGAGCTCTAGCGTAGTTGAGTATGTTGCATGACCTCTTTCAGTGGTGGGCTAGCAGATGTAGGGAAAGTAGGTGTAACTGTCCACCCAGAGTAAAGAGTGAATGTTTCCGAAATACTGTGTCTCAGTCATCCGTTTCTCAAACACCATGTAGTGCGAGAAATCCAACGGAGGAGATTGAGGCTTGTGGGGAAAAGTGTGCAAACTTCGGCAGAGTGTACAAACTAATCATGGTTAGCCATGTCCCCGGTTATGGACATCTTGAGTATCTGGTTCTTGGATAATCATGTTGATCTCATTACTCTAAATTAATTTGTTGGGTTATTAATACTGTTTAATTGGGATTGAGTTGGAGGAACCTTCTCAATGTTTATCAACCACCATGATAGTTAAACAAAATATATTCCTTTGTAGTAGGATAAAATTGGCTTTACACAAAAATAAACTTAGAGCCTCCACTAGCCATATATGCATGTAGTGATAGTATTTATTCTGTTCATTGCTCTATTGTGTTATCTTGCCAGCATATTCCATGTGTTGACCCATTTCGGGCTGCAACATATCATGTTGCATACTTTTCAAACGAAGAGTAAGGTGCGCTAGGTCATTGTCGTGCACTCAGCTATGCCGTTGGAGTTGATGGACTTAGTTTGTCTTCCAAGCCTTTAGCTGTTATCTTATTTAGATGGCCTTAAGCCATATTATTGTATTAATTTCTCTTTTGAGACATTCGATGTAATAAGTGTGTGATTGCACTCTATTATAAATCCTTCAAGTATTGTGTGTGTCAGCATTACCGATCCAGGGATGACATGTAAGCATAGAGATTTGACCGTCTGATGTCGGATCGCTACAAGATGGTATCAAAGCACACGCTGATTGTAGGACATGACCACTAAGTTAAACCATAGGTCACTCTTCTCTACTCATTTCTGACTCCTCTCCCTTTTCCACTCTATAGGATGGCGGACTCAAGAAACAACTTTGCACAACCAGATGAAGACACGCCTTATGGACGACACTTGAAGGAAGTCACTAGGTACCTGAACATCGAGATGCCAAGCCTTACCGAGACCTACACCGCCACTTTACCAGAAGAGGAGCGTTGGATGATTCGAGTTCAAGTTCCAGGAAGGACATTCACACCAGTTACTGAGCCCATAGAGTTTACCATTGATGCACCAACTGTCGTGGAATTGTCACGTCAGATCCAACTGTCATGGAATTGTCACGTCAGATGTCCTCATGAAAGGACTTAGTTGTGGAGCCATCGCAACTAGGAAGCTTGAAGGGGTTAATGGGGACAAAGGACACGAGAGGTTTATACTAGTTTGGCCCCTTATGGTGAAGGTAAGGCCTACTTCTAGTTGGGTTGGTATTGATGTTTCGATGACCAGGGAGCAAGATACGCTATGCCCGGCTCTCGATCAGTTGTTTCTTGCCCTAAGCCGCCAGCAGGTCGTCCCCTTATATACATGGGTTGACGCCCTCTGGCTTTACAAAGTCTCGGCCGGCTTATAAATAGTGTCTGGCTCGGTGACTAGTTAAATCTACCTTATGATATAAGACAAGCCATTATGGCGGTTTACTACAACGGGCCTTAAGTCGCCTGTGGGCCTTAAGCCCTTTATTGAATCGCCATCTTCATGCTTGGTCTTGGGCTTCTTTCTGGTGAGTCTTCTTTGCGTAACCCGGCCCCTCCTGGGCGGCTTACACAAATAGTTATATCCCCAACATTAGGCCCATTGATTTGAACCTGTTCATGTCAATCTTAAAATACCTTAAAAAATAAATCTTCAGTCTTCTGACTGTGCAAAAGGTTTTCTTTAACCCGCCATGATGTCATCTTTTCGATCCGTGTTAACCCGCCGTGAAGTCATCCTTTCTTAAATTCTTTTTTTATTCCACCGTATCCTCCAACGGATCTCTGCCTTTATTGATTGTTCCAAAAACCGAGGCGTCGGGGCCGCTGGATAATAACTTTTATCTCCTCGTTTCCCGTGCCGTCTCAGTTATCCTTTCCTTATAAATAGGAGCGACCTAGGTCTTCCCATTCTCCTCCTTCCAGTCATCTTCTTCCTCTCGCTGCTTCTCTGTCGCTCAAGCTCTGCCGCCACCACCGTCACAGATCTCGTCTTCACCAACTCTGGCTGCTGCATCAACCTGGTCTGACCAGAAAAATGCGACGACCCTCCGCTGTAACCCTGCATCCGTAAGTCTCCTCTTTCCTGCTTCTTAGATCCACATTAGGACCTTTGAGTTCTTCACGTTCTTTGCTGTTTAATAGTTCCCTTTCATAGATTCCATCACCCCCGCTTTTCTTGATCTTGGAGATGGTAAAAACCGATGTGGTAGATTTTCTGCACCTACTTTGAACGCAGATAGATCCCTTTCTGTTACATAGAGGCCCCATTCGAGCTCTTGAGCTTCATCTGCGTCAATCTTAGGTCTAGAAAATTTTCTTGTCAGAACAACTTTTTGATCTCAAATAACAGTAGGAGATTATGAAACCTGTTTGTATCACTCAGAAAACTACTTCTGTCAAATACCCTTAAACACAACTGTCCATGTAGCCGGCTTAAATAAATGACACTGATCTGTGAGCCTTGCTTGCTTCTCATGACCTTAAGAAGTTTGAACTGCTTTTGATACATGTAGCGGCTTAAATACTGTTGCATAGTTATCCTTATATCATTAGGCCCCTTATTAAGCCGCCTCCTTGAGTAATTAAATATTTTCTCCTGGGTTAAAATTGAACTGGAACCTCTTATTTTGTCGTAGGCCAACCGTTGTCATGGCACCTAAGGCAACCAAGGCCCCTGTGACCTGCAATTGGGTCCCATCGATAGTTACTAAGAGTAAACTATCTGAATTCGTGAAGTCTGGCCATCTGCCAAAAAAGGAGGTTATGTCTTATCGTGCCCCTGACCCGTCTGAAGAGAGGCCTCAACCCAAAGAATGGGAGGTAATAATTTTCACGGATCACATGAACCGGGGATTTGCCCCTCCTGGCTCAAAATTCTTCAAGGAGGTTTTGAATTTCTTTGATCTTAGACCTCAAGACATTGGACCCAATTCCGTGTCAAATATTTGCAATTTCCAAGTCTTCTGCGAGGTGTACCTGGGAGAGGAGCCAAGTCTGCTTTTGTTCAGAGAGCTTTTCTACTTGAACCGGCAGAATGAACGTGCCAACGGGCCTAGTCTTGAGCTTGGCAGCATCTCCATTCAGCGGCGGAGAGATCGCTTTTTCCTTACGTTGAATCGCCGAGTCGTCCAAAAGATTGGAATCAGACGTGGTTCTATTGTCAGGATACTTCACCGGCTGATGAGAGCCCTCTGCCCGGCTTCCGCGCCCTGCGCCTTGAGTCCAACCATCCGCTGGCGGATAAATTGACTGTTGTCGAGCGTCCGCCTCTCAATCCCACCATCAAGAAGATCAAAGCTCTTTTGGGAAACGGTTTAAACGGCATCGATCTGGTCCGAGTCCGGGTCACTTGGCGAGTACTTCCATTAAGCCGCCGTTCCGGCTTAATGTGTACTTACACAAGCGAGAAGGATGATCCACTGCGTCATAGTCCTAACGACTTACCAGATGGTGTGGTAGATGCTACAACCTAGTCACTGCTGAAGGAGGGCACTGTAACTAGTAATGCTTTCGGCTTACTTCCCTTCTGCAAGAAGAACCCGGCCCCTGCAGTGAGTTAGCAATCTTAATAAATACTCTTTATCATGTTATACCTTATTTATACTCATAGTTCCTTATCTTTTTCCACAGGCCAATGACAACTTCTGGAAGGTCAAGTATGACCATGAGGCTGCCAAACAAGCTAGGACAGCCAAGAAAACTGAAAGGAAAGCCGCCAATACTGGAACCTCAAAGAAGAAGAAACCCAGCGCCTCCGACTTATTCAAATTGGATGATACTTCTTCGGATGATGAAGAGGTAATCCTTTCATTTTTCTTAACTCCTTTGTCGTTATTTTACAGACATTCTATCCTTTCAGGAGGATACGGGGAACAGTCAAGCAGTTGACAAAGAGGTAACTATAATCTCCTCCGACTCAGAGCCTTTGCCAAAGCAAAAAATCCGAAGGGTGACCCGGAAAGTAAGATTTTCACATCCTCTAGCTTATCAAGATCCTCAATTTCTTTTGAAGCAACAACAGCTTGAAAACCGGAGGCACACCCGGACCAACAAGGATGCAGAACTCACCTCCGGCTTACCTGATGTAACTAGGAAGCGTCGGACCGAGGTTATCTCCGATTTACGTTTTGTTTTACCTTTGGCGGGTTTAATTCGCCAACCTCTCAATTCATCTGACTCTAATTATCAGGATACCTCTCCTTCCTCCGGTGAGTCTATGCAATCAAACATGCTGGCTTTCAAAACTGCCTCCGGGTAATGTAGCCTTATTTACTTTAGGCATTACCTTACTTATGCTTTAGTATTCATCCTTCTACCTTTATTGACAACAATGCAAGTGAAGCCCAGCAAGAGGGCAAGGAAGAATAAGACATCCTAAGACCCGATTGTTACTGAACCGGCGCTTGACATGTCTTCTCCTGACAGCTCCACCCATCAGCCGCCGCCTGAACCGGCTTCTGATATTCCGGTGCCAAGCTCGACCGCTTTGCCAAGATGCTATCAACAGCTCGATAATCCGAAGCTCCTAGCCCAATAAGACGATGACCCGAAGTTGAATTTACGAAAAGTCAATTTGTTGAACCGCGGCGACTCATCGTCCTTGCCAAATGTCTTGCCAAGGAAGAACTTGCTTAACGTCGAAAGGCCAAGCGGGACATTACCGATTATACTCACTTAAGCATTGGTGATATAGTCTCGGGCTATCTGAATCAAGTGCATAATAGTCGTGACACTGAAATTGACATGGTGAAACAAATACAAAGACAAATCGAGGTATAACTTATGCTATTTTCTGAATCTTACTTACTGTACCAGCCCCCAAGTCTATTGCTTATGAATGAATATGCTATAGACTTAAAAATCTGCTTACTGCTGTTTTATCTGGTTTTAAAGAGAATATATTTAATCCAGTAATAGCATGATACTTTGAACTTGCGATACACATTAGCCCCCAAGTGCCAAATATCTTGTAAAATGTTTGGGACTTAATATGCACGACCCGGATTTGTAGGTTAAAAAATTCTTTAACATACATTAGCCCCCAAGTGCCAAGTATCTTTACTTGTAAAATGCTTGGGACTTGAATGTTACCTTACCATGATCCTTACCATAACCTGGTATCAATGCAGGCCACCATAAGTCAATTTGAGTCGGAGCTTGCTGACCTGAAGAGCCGGCTGAAAACTCAAGAACTTGAAACTCAGAAGGCCAACTCCAAATTTGAATTCAGCGTCTCTGAACAAGAGAAGTTGAAGAAAAATTTTGAGTCAGAGAAGAAAATCTGGGCTGATGAAAAGGCTTCAGCGGTGACTCGGGCCGAGACGGCAGAAGCATCTCTTGCAGAGGCAACAGCTGAGTTGTCTAACTTAAAACGACAGATATCCCAAATGGTCTCAGCCATCTTCGGTAAGTTACTGTACAAAACCTCAAGCATTGTAATCTTCCAATGACTATTGTAATAGTTACCTCCGGCCCACTATTGTGCTTGTGAACACACAGGCCCCAGGATCACCAACCTCAAGCAAAGCATGCTGATCAAACTTAAGGCAATTTACACTTTAGTGGAACAACTGTACTTCGGGTCACAACGTGCCTTGGCCGTTGTAGCCTTATCAAATATCACTCCCCACCTCCTGCAAGACGTGCTGAAGCATCTCACAGTGCTACCTCAACGAATTCAGGATTTAAGGCGGGCATCTTCAAGAGCCGGAGCCGTGGCCGCATTGAGCCGGGCAAAGGCATGGATGCCAGAGCTAGACCCGGCTGACCTCGCTCTTGGATACCCGAGCCTAAAGGAGGACGGTACTGTATTTGATGATCATGATTTCACCGCCTATGTCAAAGTCATACGTCCCGTGGCTACCCTTATTGGGAATGATACTGATCTTACCAAGTATTCGCTGGGCTATGATAGTGAGAACCGGAGAATTCCAAACATTCCATATGATCAAGTCAGCCTGATTCCTCCAACGCGTAAGCATACTTTTGCCCCTGAAGTGGACCCAGCTGGTTTAATAGATGATGAGGCTGAGTTTGAAGCCTTGAGTGGCATTGACTGGGCCTCGTCAACCTTCCAGGACAAAGCAACCGACGGAGAGGCAGAGAAGGATAACCCGGAGTCGTCGAGCCCGCCGAAGGAATGAACCGCCAGGCATTTTATAACTTTGCAAAAAACAATGCTTCGTTTATTCAGACTTGGGAAGTCTTGTAATAGAGTAGTAAAAACTTCTCAATGTTTGTCATGCCTTTGCGCATGTTCCTTGTGCTTAATACTTTCATAAGCCGCCATCGCTATATGTTTCTGCCTTATGTTGACCGTTTATTTCCTTGACGTTTGACTTTGCTTTGCCTTATCCTACACATAAAACAAGCAAAATTTCCTTGGCGGTTTATTGCGTCAGGGGTTACATAAAGTATTGATAACCCAGAACACGACCCAATGACATCATATACAGGCTGGTTTATGATTATATTCATTAAATATAATCACAATAGCATACCTGCGACCCCTTTGACGATCTTCCCTGCTCATATGATGTTTACCTGGCACTTAAAAACCTGGGGTAATCAATATGAAACCAGAAGAAAAAACCATCTCATAATGTTTTCAAGAAGGTCTCAAGATAGTCAAAATAATTTATTCTCTTGTTGGATGATAAACAACATTTACAGGCTTCTGATTCGAATACGATCAATGAACCGTTCCAAAGGGGTTAAGCTAAGATACGGATACGATCATAAAGCCCCCAGTGGCTGTGGCTATGCCAATCAAGTGGGTATCGACAACTATGTTCTCTTTGGTTCGAATACAACCTATGTTTGAACAGGAAGCCCCCAAGTGACCATAAGAGTTGTTTAATGATCTTTGATTGAATCGATCCACGTCGGACCCAAAGGGTTAAGCTGTGATTCAAATATGATCAAGAAGCCCCCAAGTGGGTTTGGCAATATGCCGATCAAGTGGGTATCGACAGTTATGTTCTCTTTGGTTCGAATACGACCTATGTTTGAACAGGAAGCCCCCAAGTGACCATGGCTAGATTCAGACATGATCATAAGCCAGGCCAAAGGGAAAGCCGGATTCAAATGTGATCCGCTCCCTGTTGGTTGTTTCCACCACCTGATAAAGAAGACACATAAACCTTTGAGTGTAAAAAGGACAGAGGTCCTGCTTTATTTCTTTATATAATATATACAGTGTCAAAATATATACATCTTGAGAGCCGGTGGCTTAAGTATAGTAAGACCGGAGATGAGCAATATTCCACGGCCGGCGGGTCTCCTCCTCCGACTTACATGAGTCTTTGTGCTCTCGAACATCGATGAGGTAATATGATCCGTTGTGTAAATTCTTGCTGACCACAAAGGGTCCTTCCCAAGGTGGGGATAGCTTGTGCATGTCAGACTGATCCTGGATGAGCCGTAGCACCAAATCGCCTTCCTGAAAGGTCCTGCTCCTAACCCGGCGGTTGTGATAGCGGCGCAGGTCTTGTTGATAAATCGCTGAGCGGGCTATGGCCAAGTCTCGCTCCTCATCCAATAAGTCAAGCGCATCCTCACGAGCTTTTTTGTTGTCAGCCTCAACATAAGCCGTTACGCGGGGTGAATCATGCCGGATGTCACTTGGCAGGACCGCCTCTGCACCATACACCATAAAGAAAGGTGTGTAGCCGGTAGATCTATTAGGCGTAGTGTTGATGCTCCATAACACAGAAGGTAACTCCTGCACCAAAAAACCCAGAGTCCGCTGTAAGGGGACTAAGAGTCGGGACTTGATACCCTTCAGGATCTCTTGATTATCTCTTTCTACTTGACCATTGGATTGAGGATGAGCAACAACCGAAACATCAAGCCGGATATGTTCTCGTTGACAGAACTCTTCCATGGCACCCTTGGAGAGATTAGTGCCATTATCAGTTATAATGTTGTGTGGGAAACCAAAACGAAAGATCACCTTTTTCATGAATTGAACCGCCGTGGCTGCATCACACTTACTGACTGGCTCTGCATCAACCCACTTTGTAAACTTATCCACTGCCACCAGGAGATGTGTCTTTTTATCCTTAGACCTCTTGAAAGGTCCAACCATGTCAAGCCCCCAGACTGCAAACGGCCAAGTGATTGGGATCATCCTCAACTCTTGAGCCGGCACATGAGCTCGTCGTGAGAACTTTTGACAACTGTCACATTTACTCCCCAGATTCTCCGCATCAGCATGAGCCATCAGCCAGTAGAAACCATGACGGAAAGCTTTGGCTACAAGAGATTTTGACCCGACATGATGGCCACAATCCCCTTCATGGATCTCACGGAGTATTTCTTGGCCTTCTGCAGGTGACACACAGCGTTGAAACGCCCCAGTGATGCTTAGGTGATGTAACTCACCGTTAACAATCGTCATAGATTTGGAGCGCCTGACAATTTGTCTTGCCAAGGTCTCATCCTCAGGTAATTCTCCTCGGGTCATATAAGCCAAATATGGCACTGTCCAATCTGGGATAACGTGAAGAGCTGCCACCAGCTGTGCCTCCGGGTCTGGCACCGCTAGTTCTTCCTCGGTAGGCACCTTGACAGAAGGGTTATGTAAAATATCGAGAAAGTTGTTAGGCGGCACCGGCTTACGTTGAGATCCCAACCGGCTTAAAGCATCAGCCGCCTCATTCTTCCTACGATCAATGTGCTCCACTTGAGAACCCTTGAAATGACCAGCCATAGCATCTACTTCACGACGATAAGCCGCCATAAGGGGATCCTTGGAATCCCACTTGCCTGACACCTGTTGAGCCACGAGATCTGAGTCGCCCAAGCACCTTACCCAGCTTAAGTTCATCTCCTTGGCCATCCGGAGACCATGGAGTAAGGCCTCGTACTCAGCTGCATCGTTAGTACAGGAAACATAAGCCCGAGTACATAACAAAATTTGTCACCTCGAGGGGAAGTTAAAACAACTCCAGCCCCCGAGCCTTCTAGCTGCCTGGACCCGTCAAAGTGAATAGTCCAATATGTGTTATCTGGCTTCTCCTCAGGTGCCTGTAACTCTGTCCAATCATTGATAAAGTCCACCAAGGCCTGAGACTTAATAGCAGTACGTGGCATGTACTTCAAATCATGAGTCCCATGCTCGATGGCCCACTTGGCTACTCGTACTGTGGCCTCCCTATTCTGGATGATGTCTCCCAAAGGGGCAGAATTTACCACAGTTATAGGATGACTTTGAAAGTACTGCTTCAACTTCCGGTTAGCCATAAACACTCCGTAAACGAGTTTCTGCCAATGTGGATACCTTTGTTTAGACTCAATGAGCACCTCACTGATGTAGTAAACCGGGCGTTGAACTGGATGCTCCTTGACAGCTTCCTAATGCTCCACCACGATGGCAACACTAACGGCCCGTGAGTTGGCAGCCATGTATAACAGCAACGGCTCTTTATCAATGGGAGCCGCAAGAACCGGTGGTTCAGACAACTATCTCTTCAAGTCTTCAAAGGCAGCATCAGCAGCATCACTCCAGACAAAAGTGTATGTTTTCTTCATCATCTGATATAGCGGTAGGGCCTTCTCACCTAACCGGCTTATGAACCGGCTTAAAGCGGCAACACGACCCGCCAATCACTGAACATCATTGATGCACGCCTGTTTAGCCAGAGAGGTAATTGCCTTAATCTTCTCCGCATTAGCTTCAATGCCTCTATTTGATACCAGAAAACCCAAAAGCTTGCCTGCAGGTACACCAAATACACACTTGGCTGGGTTAAGCATCATTTTATAAACCCGGAGATTATCAAAGGTTTCTTTCAAGTCGGATATCAAGGTTTCCTTCTCTCTGGACTTCACCACGATGTCATCTACATAAGCATGAACATTACGCCCGATTTGATCGTGTAGACAGTTTTGCACACATCGCTGATAAGTCGCCTGAGCACTCTTGAGTCCAAACGACATAGATACATAACAGAAGGCCCCAAACGGAGTGATGAAAGCCGTTTTATCCTGGTCCTTAACTGCCATTTTGATCTGATGATAACTAGAGTAAGCATCCAAAAAGCTCAAACGTTCACAACCCGCCGTAGCATCAATGATTTGATCAATATGGGGGAGAGCAAAGGGATCAGCTGGACAAGCCTTGTTTAAGTCCGTGTAGTCCACACACATCCGCTAGGTGTCGTTCTTTTTAAGCACAAGCACTAGGTTAGCCAACCACTCCGGGTGAAAAACTTCAACAATGAACCCAGCCACTAAGAGCCGGGCAACTTCCTCTCCAATAGCTTTCCGGCTCTCTTCATTAAAACGTCGAAGAAACTGCCTGGCCGGCTTATACTTCAGATCAATATTGAGAGTGTGCTCAGCGAGTTCCCTCGGTACACCCGACATGTCAGAAGGTTTCCATGCAAAGATGTCCCGGTTCTTAAGGATAAACTCGATGAGCGCGCTTTCCTATTTGGGATCCAAATTGCTGCTGATGCTAAATTGCTTAGAAGAGTCACCTGGGGTAAAGTCAACAAGCTTCGTCTCGGCAGCCGATTTAAACTTCAACGCCGGGTCATGCTCTGTAGTTGGTTTCTTCAAGGAAGTCATATCCGCTGGGTCAACATTATCTTGATAAAATTTGAGCTCTTTCGCTGCACAGCCAGACTCAGCATAAGCCGCGTCGCCTTCTTCACATTCCAACGCTACCTTCTGACTTCCATGCATAGTGATGGTGCCCTTGTGACCTGACATCTTGAGCTGCAAATAAACATAACACGGCCGTGCCATGAACTTAGCATAAGCCGGCTGCCCAAACAGAGCATGATATGGGCTCCTGATTTTGACCACCTCAAACGTCAATTTCTCAGCCCTGGAGTCATATTCATCTCCAAAGGCCACCTCCAGCTCAATCTTGCCAACTGGGTAAGCCGACTTACCAGGAACCACTCCATGGAAAACAGTGTTGGATGTCCTCAGATTCTTATTAGTTAACCCCATGCGTCGAAAGGTCTCATAATAGAGGATATTGATGCTACTACCTCCGTCCATGAGTACCTTAGTGAATTTATATCCACCAACCTGAGGTGCTACCACCAAGGCCAATCGACCGGATTATCGACCCGTGGAGGTGATCTTACATGCTCCATGCAATGGGCTGTTACGACCACCTCAAGTAACGAGGCTGCCGCTCAGCGAATTCATAGCCCTCTTATGAACCTTCTGGTCGCGTTTGCATAAGCTAGTGGTAAACACGTGGTACTGCCCACTATTCAACAGCTTCGGATTGCTTTGATATCCCGACTGCTGCTGCTGCTGCTCTCCTTGACCAGACTGCTATTGACTATAGCGGCCTTGACGTCCCTGAAAGCCGGAACTTGAACCACCACCCAGGCCATGAAAACCGCCAGCCCCTGAGCCGCCACCGGACCCATTATTGCCATCAAAGGTGTTGGAGTTCTTAAACGCTTTCATGATCACACAATCTTTCCACAGGTGTGTGGCAGGCTGCTCTCTGGTGCCGTGTCTCGGGCAGGGCTCATTGAGTAGCTGCTCAAGAGATGGGTCTGACCCGCCGGATCGAGGCGGCTTACCCTTACGTCTCTGATTTTTACCTTGTGCATTGGCATTGCCCACAAATTCCGGGTTACCGTCCGCCTTACGCTTATTGCCTCCTTGGTTCATTGTGTTATGCTGTTGACCCTTTCCATTA
The DNA here is from genome assembly GCA_021437245.1 of Aegilops speltoides. NCBI lineage: Eukaryota > Viridiplantae > Streptophyta > Magnoliopsida > Poales > Poaceae > Aegilops > Aegilops speltoides. The sequence goes on along the minus strand of CM038147.1, from coordinate 462,337,661 downwards.
CCGTTCTTCTTTCCCTTCCCAGTCTTTTCCTCATCAGACGCGGGATCCTTGGTACTATCAGAATCGGCATATTTGACTAAAGCCGCCATCAGCGTACCCATATCATTGCAATCACGCTTAAGGCGCCCGGTTTACGCCTCGGCCGCTCAAAACGGCAATTATTCTCCAACATGAGGACTGCAGAGCCGGCATCCATCTTGTCAGATGAATGTATTATCTCCTTGACCCGGCGTACCCAATGAGTCGTAGATTCTCCTTCCTCCTGTTTACAATTTGTCAAATCCACAATTGACATAGACTGCTTGCAAGTATCTTTAAAGTTCTAGATAAAACGGGCCTTTAGCTCTGCCCATGTACTAATGGAATTGGGTGGCAAACCCTTTAACCAGGATCGGGCTGTTCCATTTAACATCATGGTGAAGTACTTAGCCATCGCCGCGTCACTGACTTCCAATAACTCCATAGCCATCTCATAAATTTCGATCCAAGCTCCGGGCTGAAAGTCGGCCGTGTAATTCGGCACCTTTCGTGGTCCCTTGAAGTCCTTGGGTAACGCACATTACGCAAAGTCGGTATCAGACAAGGAACACCGCCGGTTCTGGTGGCAACTCCCGTCTCAACGGAAGTTGTTGGATACTCTGGGAAATCTTGATGTGCCGTCTATTGAGCCGCTAGCCGAGCCGTCCGCTCGTTCTCCTGACGTACTCGGTCCTGCACCGGATTATATCCACCGGGCTGGTTACGGCGTTGGACGTTGCTTGACAAAGCTTCAGACTCCATGTGCCGGCTGTAACTTGGGCTCCGGTTCTGAAGAGGCGGTGCTAATCAAGGCGGAGGAGTTGAATGAATCCTGCCCCGGCTGTAAGAATAGGTCTCTTGTTGAGCTAAGGCTGTCTGGAGAAGTTCTCTGACCCTCCGGGTCTCCACCGCTGCCGGGTCATCACCATCCATGGGAAGAGCCGCCAAACGTGCTGAAGCCGCGATTAAGTTCTCCATGGGGTTGGAAAAGTGACCTGGCGGTACCGGCACATAACGCGGCGGTGCCATGCTCACATGAGGAGGTGCCATCTCCCGAGGCTGAGCCGGCCCCCCCTGTTCCGGCTGTCACAAACTGATTGGTCTCTGGCGGGTTACTTGGGCTGGCTCCGGGTGTAGCAAAAAGAAACCGAGGGTCGTAATTCGGAGGTAAACGGGACTGGTTTTTCTGATGTCTCCTCCTCATCACCTCATTGGACGCGTTTAAGCTCATCATGAGCTGGTAAGCTTCTGACTGTAGCCGCTGCACCCGGGCATCTAGAGCCGCCCGCTCTGTGGCTAATCTGGTGTCCTCAGCTGCCAAGGCCTCCTTGGCCTGAGCTATTTCCTCACGCACCCATGCCACCTCTGCGTCATGCTCATCCTTATTAGCGGGAATAATCATTGCAGTTAACAAGGTCGTAAGCTTGTCCATGAGATCTATCAGCACCTGAGCCGACGGGCGCACAGGGCCACCTGCCCCGGCTGCTCCTATCCCGGATGTTATTGCTGCAGTAGCTGTAGAGTTTGAGCCGGGCTGAGTCCCAGCCATAAAGACTCCTGCCCATCTTGGCGGCTCACAGGGGTCCAGAATACTGGTGCCATCGGAACAGCCCCCGAGCACGCCGTCTTGCACTTGGTACAACGAATCTGTTGAGCCGGCGGACGAATTACCGTCTAAGAGGACGACCGTCTCACCACCATCTCCAGACCCTTCAGAGAGTTCCTCTCCGTGGATGCAACCCACAAAGGCACGCTTCATAACAGGTTGAATTCGGGTCTTCCTCGCATGCTGAGCCGTCTCGACGAGGTCGGTGCAGTTGTCCGGCTCAGGGCCCGGCTCACCGATCCGGCCGATGAAGACATGGATTCCGCCGAAGGGGACCCGGTACCCATACTCAACTGAGCCGGCGTCGGGGCCCCAGCCTTCGTCGTCGATGTAGATCTTGCCGCGACGACTCTTGGTCATCCGGCCCACTACGTATCCTTTGAGCCCTTCGAAGTTGCCCTTTAAGAACTCAAATCCACCGTGCGCTGGCCCCATGGTGGGCGCCAACTGTCATGGAATTGTCATGTCAGATCCAACTGTCGTGGAATTGTCACGTCAGATGTCCTCATGAAAGGACTTAGTTGTGGAGCCATCGCAACTAGGAAGCTTGAAGGGGTTAATCGGGACAAAGGACATGAGAGGTTTATACTAGTTCAGCCCCTTACGGTGAAGGTAAGGCCTGTCTAGTTGGGTTGGTATTCATGTTTCGATGACCAGGGAGCGAGATACGCTATGCCCGGCTCTCGATCAGTTGTTTCTTGCCCTAAGCCGCCAGCAGGTCGTCCCCTTATATACACGGGTTGACGCCCTCTGGCTTTACAAAGTCCCGGCCGGCTTATAAACAGTGTCCGACTCGGTGACTAGTTAAATCTACCATATGATACAAGACAAGCCATTATGGCGGTTTACTACAACGGGCCTTAAGTCGCTTGTGGGCCTTAAGCCCTTTATTGAACCGCCATCTTCATGCTTGGTCTTGGGCTTCTTTCTGGTGAGTCTTCTTTGCGTAACCCGGCCCCTCCTGGGCGGCTTACACAAATAGTTATATCCCCAACACCAACCTAGAGTCTAGGAAAGAGCATGGCAGCCTACATCGCCATGGGATGCATCGGCGAAGTTTATAACAAGGATCTTAAGGACACTATCTACTAGATATGTGGGCACTGAGATGAGCAATGGGAGATGGTCAGCACCAGGAGGGATAGGTCCATTGCAGCTTTCGTCCAGGAGTTAAACCAGCACATTCGTCGCCAGGAGAACCAGATGTGCGCAAGCATGATAGATCTGAAGAAGGTGATGACCAGGAACATGGAGCTAGAAGAGGAACTCAAATCTACACGGACGGATATGAGGAGGAAATCGCAATACTAGTGGAGAAGAATGATGACCTGACGAGGAAGCTAGGAGTATTCATGGGAGACCCTGCGCCAGGAGGAGATGACGACCATTCCAAGGACATCCGTTCTGAGGACTACATCATCATCGACGACACCGATTCTGACCCCGACAGTAGTGATGATGATTACGAAGACGAAGCTGGAGCGGATATCATGGAGTCTTCCACCGATCAAAATTTTTAGTCGACCACCATATTATTAGTAGTATTTCCCCATGTATATAGTATTAGTCCGAGCACTTTTGTTACGATAGTTAGATCGATTGTATGCCCTTGTTTGAATTTATTGGTGTGATATGAATGTGTTTGTCTCATGTGCATACGGGTAGTATTTTCCCTTTAGACATCATTCTATTCTGTTTTCTCACCCTTTCTAAACCCATCAGATGCCTTCAACACGTGACAATGGATTTGCCTTCCCACCAGAGCTCACTCGATTGATCCAGCAGCAGAATTCCTTGATGCAGCTGAATCAGAACCAAGGCAACAACAACAACAACCCACCACCACCACCACCTGTTGATCACTTAGCCTATTTCCTAAGGTTGAATCTGCCGGTGTTCTCTAGTAGCACGGAGCTGATTGTTGCGGATGATTGGCTCCACAAGATTGGAAGGGAGCTGACCACTGCAGGATGCACAGATGCGGAGAGAGTGTGTTTTGCCGCACATCAGCTTGATGGACCCGCAACATCATGGTGGGAGAATTTCACAACCACTTACCCCATTAACACTGTTACATGGGATCAGTTTCAGCAGGCTTTTTGCACTGCCCATGTATCAGCAGGAGCTATGAGCATGAAGAAGCGCGGGTTTCGCAATTTGCCCCAAGGAGGATGCACAATGGGCCAGTATGTGGAGGAGTTTAGTAAGTTAGTATGCTATACCCCTGTTGATGTAGCTACAGATAGCTCTAAGCAGGATAAGTTTATGGAAGTACTGAATGATGAACTAAGTATGCAGTTGATGGTGGCAACATTCAACAACTACCAGGAGTTGGTAGATAGGGCTCTAATGATTGAAGGGAAGCAGCAGCAGATAGAGAGCCGCAAGAGGAACTATGGACAAGGGAAGTACAATTCAGGAGCTCAGCAGAGACCTCATTTTACCCCGAACTCGGGAGGACACACTCACCATAACCATGGAGGCCATAATCACAATGGAGGAAGTTCGCATAACCATAGTGGCCCCAAGAAAGGGAATGGGATTGGAGGAAGAAGCAGCAGAACCGTCCCAACCCAGCAACACCCACCAAGAAGGATTTAAGTCACATTACTTGTTTCAAGTGTGGGAAGACTGGACACTACGCCACCGAGTGTACTAAAGAAAAGAATGGAAATGGCAATGGAAGCTCTGGGAAGAATACCAACCCTTTCAACAGGGGACAAGTGAACCACGTTAACATGGAGGAGGTTGAAGAGCAGCCAGATGCAGTTATAGGTAAGTTTTTGGTTAAGTCATTTACTGCAATCGTTCTTTTTGATACTGCATTGCATTCATACATATCAAGGGGATTTGTGGATAAGTATAAGTTGACCACCAAAGTTCTTAAGACACCTATGTTAGTAAGCTCGCCAGGAGCGGAGTACATGGCAACCAAAGGATGTTTTTAGATGCCATTGACCATAGGTAGGGATGTTTTCCCCTCAGATGTAATAATTCCGGAGTCGCAAGGCTTGGATGTGATATTGGGCATGGATTGGTTATCGATGTATGGGGGAAACATCGATTGCGCCAGTAAGTCAATTATGCTCACCACCCTGGAGGGAAAAAGGATTAAGTATGTATCCAGGCATGCGCCAAGGAGGACCCAAGTAAATTACCTCTCAGGAGTTGTTCAGAAGGAAGTGCCTGTAGTGAAGGATTACCTAGATGTATTTCCAGAGGAACTACCAGGCATGCCACCGGATAGAGATATTGAGTTTTTGATAGAGTTGTTGCCAGACACTGGCCAATATCGAGGAGACCATACCGGATTCCCGCAAATGATCTGGAGGTGATTAAGAAGCATATTAAGGAGTTGTTGGAGAAAGGTTACATTCGACGAAGTTTGTCACTGTGGGGAGCCCCAGTACTTTTAGTAGAGAAGAAGGATGGATCGTTGAGAATGGTTGTTGATTATCATGCATTGAATGAGGTGGCGATCAAGAACAAGTACCCACTACAGATGATCAACAACTTTGTTTGACCAGTTGCAAGGTGCTAAAGTATTTTCCAAGATCGATCGGCGATCAGGATACCATCAGCTGAAGATCCGACAGCAGGATATACCCAAGATAGCTTTTACCACAAGGTATGGGCTATATGAGTACACAGTTATGTCATTTGGATTGACTAATGCCCCTGCCTATTTTATGAGTATGATGAATATGGTGTTCATGGAGTTCTTGGATAAGTTTGTTGTGGTGTTTATTGATGATATTTTGGTATACTCGAAGAATGAAGAGGAGCACAAGGAACATTTGTGTTTAGTTCTCGAGAAGCTCAGGGAACACCAGTTGTATGCCAAGTTCAGCAAATGTGAGTTTTGGTTGAAGGAAGTTGGATTTCTTGGACATGTTATATCAGGAGAAGGTATAGCAGTAGACCCTACCAAGGTTCAGTCAGTCACTGATTAGCTAGCACCCACCTTACGAGGAGAGATCCGTAGTTTTCTGGGACTCACGGGATATTATCGGAGATTTATTGAGAATTTTTCCCAGATTATGAAGCCTATGCTGGAGTTGTTGAAGAAAGACACTGAGTTCAAATGGATAGATGAATGTGAGGCAAGTTTTCAGGAGCTGAAGAAATGTTTGATTACCGCCCCAGTGCTGATTCTGCCAGATATACGCAAGGATTTCCAAGTGTATTGCGACGCTTCTCGCTTAGGACTTGGAGGTGTACTTATGCAAGACAGAAGAGTTGTTTCATATGCCTCACGACAGCTTCTACTGCATGAGTTGAAATTATGCCACGCATGATTTGGAGTTAGCAGCCGTAGTACATGCCCTCAAGACCTAGAGACACTTTCTCGTCGGAAACTGTTGTGATGTGTACACGGATCATAAGAGTTTGAAGTACATTTTCACACAGAAGGAGCTGAATCTCAGGCAGAGGAGATGGTTGGAGCTTATAAAATATTATGATATGAAGTTGCACTATGATCCAGGCAAGGCCAATGTCGTAGCAGACGCTTTGAGCCGAAAAAGTTATGCCAATACCCTCGTAAGTGGAGGATTACCAAAGGAGTTGGACGAGGATCTCAGGGAGCTTCGTTTGGAGATAGTCCCTAGAGGTTTTGTCACAGCAATAGAAATTTAGTCAACATTATTGGGAAATATGCGATAAGCTTAGAAGGATGATAAGGAGATTGCCGAGATAAAAGAGAAGATGAGCAAAAGGAAAAGCCAAAGGTTTTCGTGAGGATGAGCACGACACCTTATGGTTTGAGGATCGTGTTTATGTACCCAATAACAAAGAGATTAGGAAGTTAATACTTCATGAAGCTCATGACTTTCCATACTCGATACACCCCGGAAACACCAAGATGTATTTGGATTTAGAGGAGCGTTTCTGGTGGACTAGTATGAAGAAGGATATAGCCGAGTATGTAGCAGTATGTGATGTATGTCAGAGAGTGAAGGCAGAACATCAGAAGCCAGCAGGATTACTGTAGCCCATGCCGATACCTGAATGGAAGTGTGACAAGCTTGGCATGGATTTCATCACCGGATTACCCAGGACCTGATCGGGATATGATTCTATTTGGGTATTAGTGGATCGTTTGACAAAAGTGGCTCACTTTATCGCAGTGAAAACCACCTATACGAGTGCGAAGTTGGCCAAGATATATATGACCAGGATCGTATGTCTGCATGGAGTTCCTAGGACCATCGTATCGGATAGAGGAACACAATTTATCTCGAAGTTTTGGAATCAGTTGCACCAGACTTTGGGTACTTGGCTAGAGTTCAGTCCAGTCTTTCATCCGCAGACAGATGGACAGACCGATAGAGTCAATCAGATTCTGGAGGACATGTTGAGAGCTTGTGCACTAGATTATTGTCGTGGAAACGTCACGGCAGATGTCCTAGCAAATGTACTTAGTCATGGAGCCATCGCAACTAGGAATCTTAAAGGGGTTAAAACGGGATAAAGGACACGGGAGTTTATACTAGTTTGGCCCCTTGCGGTGAAGGTAATGGCTTAATCCAGTTTTACGTGGGATTGCTTATGTCTCGATTACCAGGGAGCGAATTCGCTTGACCTAGCTTTTGATCTGATGTTACTTGTCCTGAACCTCCACCGGGTCATCCCTTTATATCAGACGCCGAAGCCCAGCGGCTCACGGAGTCCCGGTCGGCTCATAAACAGTGCGGCTTGGTGACTATCTATTCCTGCCTTACAATACCAAGTTATACACGTATGGCGGTTTATCTCTATGGGCCTTAAGCCGCCTTTGGGCCTTGGGCCCTTAACTGAACCGCCATCTTCAAGTATCGTCTTGGGCTTCATATTATGAATCGCCATAGGTATAACCCGGCCCCTCCTGGGTGGGTCATACCTAATAATTATATCCCCAACATTAGGCCCTAGATTGATTTGAACTGGTTCATGTCAATCTTCAACACTTAGAAAAAATCTTCTGTTCTTCATTGCGCGAGAATTTATAACCCGCCATGACGTCATCTTCTGGATCTATGATAACCTACCATGACGTCATATGTCATTAATTCACACTTTATCAACATATCTCAATGGATCTTTATTTTAATACCCATCCAAGAATCGAGGCACTTGAACAGCTGGATAACCATGTTTTCGGCCTCCTCATTTTTCGCACCCACTTATCAGTCCTTCCTTATAAATAACCATGGATGGTCTTTCCTCATTGTCCCCCTTTCCATCGTCTTCTTCCTCTCACGACCTCTGTCGCTCGAGCTCCGCCCCCAGCGTAGAGCACATCATCGTCTTTGTCCCTGGCCGCTGCATCACCCTGAACGAACTAGAGAAACGGCGGCGCCCCTCCGTAGTCAATCTGCATATGTAAGTACTTGCTTCTCTGTATCCCAGATCCGCATTAGGGTTTTGACTTGTTCGTCGTGTTCTTCGTAGTGTTCTTCGTAGCCTGTCCCCCATAGCACCTTTTGATCTAGAAACGGTACAAAACGTATGCGGTAATTGTTTTGCTTTCACCTTTCATACCAGTAGATCCCCTTTCTTGTAAGAAAAGATCCTTTTAGAGCTTATGAACTCATCTGTACTGGTTTTTTAGGTCTAGATTTATTTCTTTTTCCCGAACAGCCGCTGATCCAAAATAGCGATTGCAATATGTGAAACTTGTTTGTGTGACACTTAGCAAAAAACTGCATCTTGATAGATCCACCTAGCCATGGCGGCTCATACCACCGGCTTTTAATGATTATGCTCAGTAGATAACATCAAACTGTTCCTGGCGGCTTAAATAATCCGACTGCTCATGGTGGCTTAAATAACCTGACGTAATTAGCCATATACCATTAGGCCCATTGTAAGCCGCCAGTCTGAACATGTGCCGTAATATCTTTTTCCTCCGGCTTAAAATTGAACCGGAAAATTTACTCTTTTTTAGGCTTCCTTCTTCACAATGCCGTCCAAAACAACCACTTCATGTAACTGGGTCAAATCCATCGTCACGGAGAGTACACTTGACAATTTTGTGAAAACCGGCTATCTGCCCAAAAAGGATGTGATGTCATACCGTGCTCCTGATCCAACAGAAGAAAAGCCTCATCCCAAAGAGGGGGAAGTCATCGTTTTCACTGATCACATGAACCGGGGCTTTTCGTCACCCGGCTAAAAGTTCTTCAGAGATGTTCTGCACTTTTTTGACCTTCGTCCTCAAGACATCGGACCCAACTCCGTGTCTAACATATGAAACTTTCAAGTGTTCTGTGAGGTGTATCTTGAAGAAGAACCCAGCTTGCTACTTTTCAGAGAGTTGTTTTATTTGAACCGCCAGAATGAATACTCCAATGGACCTAGTTTGGAACTCGGTGGGGGTCTCAATCCAACGATAGAGAAATGTCATCTTACCTTACGCGCAACCACCAAGTCACCCCAAAGACTAGAACCAGACATGGTTCTACTGCTAAGACACTTCTTCGGCTGATGAGAACCCTCTGCCCGGCCTTCGCGCCCTGTGCCTCAATTCCAATCATCCTCTTCCAGACAAGTTGTTAGCTGCTGACCGTTAGAAGCTCGCTCCTACCATGGCTAAAGTCAAGGCTCTTTTAGGGAATGGCTTAAATGGTATTGACTTGGTCCGGTGATGGGTCGCATGGCGGATCATCCCGTTGAGCCGCCGCTCTGGTTAAATGTGCACCTACATGGGCGAGAAGAAGGATCTACTGCGCCACAACCCTGACAATTTACCTGATGATGTTGTCAGTGATATGAAAAAGTCCCTTTTGAATGAAAGCCTAGTAGACTGTGGCAAGGTGGGCTTAAGCCCTTTCTGCAAAGCTAACCCCGCTCGAGGGGTAAGCCACCAAACTGAGTTAATTTACCTTCATCCTTGACGTTTTGTCTTTTACTCAGACCTTTGCTGTTTGTCAGAGGCTAATGACAAATTTTGGAAGAAAAAGTATGATCATGAGGCTGCAAAGAGAGCCAGGAATGCCAAGAAAGCCGCCAGGAGAGCCGCCACCAAGAAAAGAGGAAAGAAGCCCAGTGCTTCTGAATTGCTTCAACTGGAGGACTCCTTTGAGTTGGAGGTAGCCCTCGACTCTCTTTGCTTCAACGGGAACGAGTCAGGGAGTGGAAGAAGAGGTAAATATTATTTCCTCTGACTCCGAGGCTTTGCCAAGACAAAAAAATCCGAAGAGTAACATGGAAAGTAAGATTTTCACATCCCTTAGTTTATCAGGATCCTCACTTTCTTTTGAAGCGACAGATTCATGAGAGCCGGAGGCAGACCCGGACCATCAAGGATGTGGAACTCTCCTCCGGCTTACCGAATACACCAAGGAAGCGCCGGAACAAGGTCACCTCTAACTTAAACCCTTTTTATCCTTTGGCCGGTCTCACTCGTCAACCACTCAACTCTTATGATTCAAATTATCAGGAAACTTCACATTCTTCCGGTGACTCAATCCAGTCCAACATGCAGGCTTTTAAGACCGCTCCAGGGTAATGACGATTTACCTATCATGTACTCATTACAATCCTTTATACTTGTAATAACCTTTTTTGACCTTATGCAGCGGAAAAGTAAAGCCCAGCAAGAGGGTGAAGAAAAACAAGCCGGTCAAAGAGCCGACCGTCAATGAGCCGAAGCTCCAGACAGCCACGCCTGAGGCCTCTATTCCGGAGCCGCCGCTTGAGCCGGTTCATGACATGCCAACGATGACTCCTGACCCTCTTGTCGATCAAGCCGCCGCCAACTCTTTAAACCCTGAAGCTTCAAACCCGGCTAAGACAGCCAACCCACAAGATGTTGACGTGGAAATCACCAAGACCGGCTACACTGAGCCAAGGAGACCTACTGTGCTAGCCAAGTGTTCTGCCAAGGATGAGCACATTGAACGACGTAAAGTCAGATTTGATGTTGCTTACTATACTTAATTGAGCATTGGCGAAGTTTTATCTGGTTATCTTAGCCAAGTGCACAACAGCCGCGATCTTGAAGTTGACATGGTGAAACAAATGCACCAGAAATTTGAGGTATGAATTTTTTCCCTTTATTGAATTCTCCTTACTATGCCAGCCCCCAAGTCTACTGCTTATGACGAATATGCTGGACTTTTCGAACGAACTTAAGAACATCAGTAATATCCTTTGGTAAAACCTTTAAAAATCCGGCTTAAACTGTAGTCCCCAAGGGCCGGCTTAGTCAACACGAATGAGCCGGTCCTTCATATGCTTGTGTAGAAGATAGTATTTGTGTAACTTTTAACAGCAATATGCATTAGTCCCCGAGTGCCAAGTACTCTTGTTTGCAAAGTGCTTGGGACTTTTACTCTCATAAGCCGCCACTTAGATGAAAACTTTCGGTAATCATTAGCCCCCAAGTGCCAAGTGTTGTTGCTTGCAAAAGGCTTGGGACTTAATATTGCATACTAATGTTTATGATTGTGATCTGGTACATGTACAGACCACCACCACTCAACTTCAATTAGACCTGTCTGAATTGAAGAACTACTTGGAGCTGCAAGAGATGGAGACTCAGAGAGCAAACTCCAAATTTGAGTTCAGCATGTCTGAACAAGAAAAGTCGAGGGCCGAGTTTGAAGTTGAGAAAAAGGCCTAGGCTGAAGAAAAGATTGCCTTGACCCAGCGAGCTGAAAACGCAGAGGCAGCTCTTGAACAGGTGACCACTGAATTGTCCGGCTTAAAATGCCATGTGTCTCAGATGGTCTCGGCAATCTTTGGTAAGCCACCCTACAAGTGTCAAGTGTTGAATATTTCTGGTGATCATATGAACTGTTGTTAACTCATCTGTTATTGCTATGCAGGCCCCAGGAGGGACATGCTGGTGAAGCTGAAGGCGGTTAACACGCTCATAGAACAACTTTACACAGGAGCTCAGCATGCCTTAACCACAGTTGCCCTGTCAAATAAAGCCCCCACGGTCATCTGTGAGAGCCGGAGCCGTGGCTGCCTTAAGCCGGGACAAAGCATCTCTACCGGAATTAGACCCGGCCGACATCGCCATTGGATATCCAAGCCTTAAGGAAGATGATACTTCATTTGAACAGGAGGACTTCGCCGCTTGTGTGAAGGAAATACGCCCTGTGGCCACCTTGATTGCCGATGAGACAGACCTCACCAAGTACCATCGGGCTTATGGCGCGGGAAATCAGAGGATGCAGACGCCGCGTTATAAAGTGATAGGCCTGATCCCCCCAATCCGTAAGCATACCTTCGCCCCTAAAGTTGACCCATCTAGGCTAATTGATGATGAAGCTGAATTTGAAGCCTTCAATGGTATTGACTGGTCGACATCAACCTTCCAGGACGGGGAAGGACAAAGAAGCGGAGAGGGTTGATCCAGAAGATTCAGGCCAACAAGAGAACTGATCCGCTGGGCAGCTCATATTTGTAGCCTTTTGAAAAATAGTTTAATCATTTGGACTTGGGGAGTCATGTAATAGGGTAGAAATGACTTGGCTCTGTCATGCCATCGTGCACATTTTGGTGCTCAACACTGTTAAGCCGGTGTCTTATATTTGCCTTTATTATACTTATCATCTGTTTTCCTTATGCATAAGAAAGTCCTTGAACTATCCTGCACATAGAAATAGATCACAAGAACCCTTGGCGGTTTACCGTAGGGCGGGTCATAATATCTTACATATGACCACTGATGTGTAAAAGGAGTCACAGATAAGCCTATTATGACTCATAACTTTGAAACATAACTATAATATCATACCTGTGATATTGAATTTGCACTACCGGTTTATCTGACCTGCACAGTAAGGGTGATAACCCAATCTTTAGAAGCCAAAACTTCCAAATGTTTGATGATTGTCATATGCTGGTGAATTATCGTCCAAAGCCAAGCCGGGGTAAATAGAAACCAGATATATATATGCCTCAGATATGAAGAAAAAAAGTCTCAAGACAAACCCAAAGATTGTTTTCAAAAAAATTTAAGCCAAACAAAGAGAAAAAGAAAGGCTTATGATTCGAATACGATCAGTAAGCCGGACCAAAAGGGGCAAAGCTAGGATTCTAATACGATCAGGAAGCCCCCTAATGGTTTTGGCATTGCGCCGATCAAGAGGGTACCGACAGCTATGTTCTCTTTGGTTCGAATATGACCTATGTTTGAACAGGAAGCCCCCAAATGACCTTGAGACTTTTTTAACGACTCTGATTCGAATACAATCAAAGTCGGACCCAAAAGGGGTTAAGATATGATTTGAATATGATCCATCCCCCAAATGATCAATTGTTTTTTAATTAGCTATGATTCGGATATGATCAGGAAGCTGTGCCAAAGGATTTAAGCTAGATTTGAATATGATCAGCCCCCAATTGGTCTTTGGAATTATGATGATGAAGACATATGATCATTGAGGATGAAAAGGACAGAGGCCCTGCTTTATTACTTATCATAATATATACATCGTCAAAAATATGCACATCATGAGAGCCCGTGGCTCAAGTGTAGTAAGGCCGAAGATGAGCAATATTCCACGGCCGGCGGGTCTCCTCCTCTGACTTACATGAGTCTTTGTGCTATCAAACATCGATAAGGTAGTATGACCCGTTGTTCAAGTTCTTGCTGACCACAAAGGGCCCTTCCCAAGGTGGGGATAACTTGTGTGCATCAGTTTGATCCTGGATGAGCCGGAGCACCAAATCACCTTCTTGAAAGGTTCTAGACTTAACCCGACGGCTGTGATAACGATGCAGGTCCTGTTGGTAAATCGCCGAGTGGGCTGCTGCCAAGTCACGCTTTTCATCTAACAGGTCAAGTGCATCCTGACGTGCTTGTTCATTATCAGCTTCAATGTAAGCCGCCACGCAGGGCGAGTCATGATGGATGTCACTAGGAAGAACCGCCTCTACTCCATAAACCATGAAGAAAGGGGTGTAACATGTAGACCTGTTGGGTGTAGTATTGATACTCCATAACACTGATGGTAACTCCTCCACCCAACAACCCGGTGTCCGTTGCAAGGGAACCAGAAGCCGGGGCTTGATACCTTTCAAAATTTCTTGATTGGCTCTTTCGGCTTGACCATTGGATTGGTGGTGAGCAACTAATGAGATGTCAAGTCGAATATGCTCACGTTGACAAAACTCCTCCATGGCACCCTTGGACAAGTTAGTGCCATTATCAGTTATGATACTGTGGGGAAAGCCAAAACGGAAAATCACCTTTTTCATGAATTGAACCGCCATTGCCGTGTCACACTTACTGACCGGCTCTGCTTCAACCCACTTTGTGAATTTGTCAACCGCTAGGTGGGTCTTTTTATCCTTGGAACTTTTAAAAGGCCCAACCATATCAAGTCCCCATACTGCAAACGACCAAGTAATTGGAATCATCCTCAATTCTCGAGCCGGCACGTGACCTCGCCGTGAGAATTTCTGACGACCATCACATTTACTGACCAGATCCTCTGCATTAGCGTGAGCCGTCAGCCAATATAATCCATGACGAAAAGCTTTGGCCACAAGGGACTTTTAACTGGCATGATGGACACAATCTCCTTCATGAATCTCTTGACCCTCCTCAGGAGAGACACAATGCTGAAACGCCCCAGTGACACTGTGATGATCTAACTCGCCATTGGCAATTACCATTGACTTAGACCGCCAGGTTATCTGCCTGGCCAAGGTTTCATCCTCAAGTAACTCGCCCCGGGTCATATAAGCCAAATATGGTACAGTCAAATCTGGGATGACGTGAAGAGCTGCCACCAATTGTGCTTCCGGGTCAGGAACAACCAGGTCTTCCTCTATAGGCAACTTGACAGAAGGGTTATGCAGAATATCCAAGGAAGTGTTCGGTGGCACCGGCTTATGCTGAGATCCCATCCGGCTTAAAGCATGAGCCGCCTCATTCTTTCTGCGATCAATGTGCTCCACTTGATAACCCTTGAAGTGTCTAGCAACAGCATCAACTTCACGGTGATAACCCGCCATGAGGGGATCCTTGGAATCCCATTTGCATGAGACTTGTTGAGCCACCAAATCTGAGTCGCCAAAGCACCTTACCCGGCTTAAGCTCATCTCTTTAGCCATCCGAAGACCATGCAGCAAGGCATCATACTCAGCTGCATTGTTAGTACAAGGAAACATAAACCTTAGCACATAACAAAATTTGTCACCTTGAGGGGAAGCTAAAACAACTCTAGCCCCCGAGCCCTCCAATTGCCTGGACTCATCAAAGTGAATAGTCCAATATGTGTTGTCCGGCTTCTCTTCAGGTATCTGCAGCTCTGTCCAATCGTTGATGAAATCCACCAGTGCTTGAGAGTTGATAGCAGTGTGTGGCACATACTTTAAACCATGAGGCCCAAGCTCAATGGCCCACTTGGCGACTCGTCATGTGGCTTCTCTGTTTTGAATGATATCTCCTACAGGAGGAGAACTGACCACAGTGATGGGATGACCCAGAAAATATTGTTTAAGCTTCCAGCTGGCCATGAACACCCCATAAACAAGCTTCTGCCAATGTGGATATCTCTGCTTAGACTCAATAAGCACCTCACTGATGTAGTAAACCGACCGTTGAACCGGATATTCTTTGCCAGCCTCCTTGCGGTCCACCACAATGGCCACACTGATAGCACGTGTGTTAGCAGCCACATATAACAATAATGGCTCTTTATCAATGGGAGCAGCAAGAACCGGCGGCTCAGCTAGCTGCCTCTTCAAATCTTCAAATGCATCGTTAGCAGCCTCACTCTAGACAAAGTCATTTGTTTTCTTCATCATCTGATACAGCGATATAGCCTTCTCGCCTAACCGTCTTAAGGCAGCAATATGACCCGCCAAACACTGAACATCATTGATACATACCGGCGTAGCCAAGGAGGTGATGGCCTTGATCTTCTCCGGGTTAGCCTCAATGCCTCTGTTAGAAACCAAAAAACCCAAAAGTTTGCCTGCTAGCACACCAAAAACGCGCTTGGCCAGGTTAAGCATCATCTTGTAGACCCGGAGATTATCAAAGGTTTCCTTCAAATCATCTATAAAGGTCTCCTTCTCTCTGTACTTCACCACAATGTCGTCCACATGAGCATGAACATTGCGCCCAATCAGATTGTGAAGACAGTTCTGCACACATCGTTGATAAGTCGCCTGGGCACTCTTGAGCCCAAAAGGCATAGACACATAGTAGAAGGCTCCAAAAGGAGTAATGAAAGTCGTCCTCTCCTGGTCCTTAACTACCATCTTGATCTTATGATAACCAGAATAAGCATCCGAAAAACTCAAACGCTCACAACCCGCCATAGCATCAATGATTTGATCAATACGAGGGAGAGCAAAAGGATCAGTTGGACAAGCCTTGTTTAAGTTCGTGTAATCCACGCGCATACGCCAGGTGCCATTCTTCTTAAGCACTAGCACCGGGTTAGCCAACCACTCTGGATGAAAAACTTCAACAATGAACCCGGCCACCAAGAGCCGGGCCACTTCCTCACCAATGGCCATACGCCTCTCCTCATTGAACCGCCGAAGAAACTGCTTAACCGGCTTAAATTTTGGATCAATATTGAGAGTGTGCTCAGTGAGTTCTCTTGGTACACCTGGCATGTAAGAATGTTTCCATGCAAAGATGTCCCGGTTCTCATGGATGAACTTGATGAGCACGCTTTACTATTTGGGATCCAGGTTAGCGTTGATACTAAACTGCTTAGATGAGTCGTCAGGAACAAAATCAACCAGCTTCGTGTCGTCGGCTGATTTAAACTTCATCACTGGCTGATGCTCTGTGGTTGGCTTTTTCAAAGACGCCATGTCCGTCGGGTCAACATTGTCCTTGTAAAACTTCAACTCCTCTGTTGCACAGCCAGACTCAGCGTAAGCAGCATTGCCTTCCTCACATTCCAGGGCTATCTTCTGACTCCCATGCATTGTGATGGTTCCCTTATGACCTGGCATCTTGAGCTGCAGATAAACATAACACGTCCGTGCCATGGACTTTGCATAAGCCGGTCGTCCAAACAGAGCGTGATACGGGTTTTTGATTTTGACCACTTCAAAAGTTAACTTCTCAGCCCTGGAATCATGCTCATCTCCAAAGGCCACTTCGAGCTCAATCTTACCCTCTGGGTATGCCAACTTACCAGGCACCACTCCATGGAAAACAGTGTTGGACGTCTTAAGATTTTTATCAGTCAACCCCATGCGACGGAAAGTCTCATAATAAAGGATGTTGATGCTACTGCCTCCATCCATGATCACTTTAGTGAATTTATATCCTCCAACTTGAGGCGCCACCACCAAGGCCAAGTGACCCGGATTGTCAACCCGGGGAGGGTGATCCTCTCTACTCCACAAGATAGTCTGCCCAGACCATCACAAGTAACGAGAAACTGCCGGATCAACATCGTTCACAGCCCTCTTATGAAGCTTCTGGTCCCGCTTGAACAAACTGGTGGTAAACACATGATACTGTCCACTATTCAGCTGCTTTGGATTACTCTGATAACCGGATTGCTGCTGCTGCTGACCTCCCTGGCCAGATTGCTGATCGTAACCACCCTGATTACCTTGAGGGCCTTCAAAGTTGGAATTAGAACGGCCACCTCCATAAACCGGGCCATGAAAACCGCCGCCGCCTAAGCCACTGCCCGGTCGATGATTGCTGTCAAACATGTTAGAGTTCTTGAAAGCCTTCATGATTGTACAATCCTTCCACAGGTGAGTGGCCGGTTTCTGCTGAGTGCCATGCCTTGGACAGGGCTCATTTAGCGACTGCTCAAGAGTGGGACCCGACCCACCGGACCAAGGAGGCGGCCTCCCCTTACGTCGTTGATTGTTGCCCTACGCATTGGTGTTAGCCACAAACTCCGAGCTACCATCAGCCTTACGTTTATTATTGGCCCCTTTATTTACTGGGTTATGCTGAGGGCCCTTGGCGTTGCCACTCTTCTTTCCCTTCCCTGTCTTCTCATTGTCAGACTCGGGATCCTTGGTACTATCAGAGTCGGCACATTTGACTAGAGCCGCCATCGGCTGGCCCATGTCATTACAATCGTGCCTGAGCCGCCCCAGCTTCTGTTTCAGAGGCTCAAAATGGCAATTTTTCTCCAACATTAAGACTGCAGAGCCGGCGTCCATCTTATCTGATGAGTGTATGATTGCTTTGACCAGGCGCACCCAATTGGTCGTGGATTCACCCTCCTCTTGCTTGCAATTAGTCAAATCCACAATTGACATGGGCTGCTTGCAGGTGTCTTTAAAGTTTTGAATAAATCAGGCTTTTAACTCTACCCATGAACCGATGGAATTAGGCAGCAACCCCTTCAACCAAGTACGGGCCGTTCCATCCAGCATCATGGTAAAGTACTTGGCACATGCAGCGTCACTGACTTCCAGTAGCTCCATGGACATCTCATAGCTTTCAATCCACGCCTGAGGGGGCAAGTCGGCCATGTAATTAGGCACCTTTCGAGGTCCCTTGAAATCCTTGGGCAAATGCTCATTGCATAGAGCCGGCACCAAATAGGGTACACCCGCTGTCCTAGATGTCACGCCTGCCTCAATCGAAGTCATCGGATAAACAGGAAAAGGCTGGTAAGCCGCCTGCGGAGCCGCCTGCTGAGCCGCCCGCTCGGCTTCTTGACGTATCCTATCCTGATCAATCAAATTAGGAACTCCATTACGCGCCGGGTGATGCCCACGTGGCTGGTCACTGCATTGGGCGTTGCTTGAAACGGCTGGCGAGTCCATGTGCCTGCTATAGCTCCAGCTCCGACTTGGGCGAGGGGTCGAATGAATCATATCTCAAATAAGAATATGCCTCCTGCTGTGCCAAAGCTGTCTGAAGAAGTTCTCTGACCCTTCATGTTTCAACCGCCGTCTGAGAGTCACCATCCACCAGGAGAGCCGCCAATCGTGCTGCCGCAGCGATCATGTTCTCCAAAGGGTTAGAATAATGATCCGGTGGTGTAGGTACATGGTGAGGTGGAGCAGCATTCAGACGAGAGGCTTCCGTCACACGTGGCTGAACTGGCGTCCCAGCCCCGGGCGCTGTAGCCCAGTTTACCTCTGGCGGGTTACTAGGCCCTGCCCCAGGCGTACGGAAGAGGTTTCTAGGCTCATAAACTGTAGGCATACGGGACTGAGCCTTCTGGTGCCTTCTCCTCATGATCTCATTTGATGCGTTCTGATCCATCGTAAGCTGGAAAGCCTGTGATTAAATCTGCTGGGCTCGAGCATCCAAAGCCGCCCGCTCCACGGCCATGCTGACGTCCTCTACCGCCAGGTTTTCCTTGGCTTGCGCTACCTCCTCACGTAACTGCGCCACTTCCGCATCATGTTGAGCTTGATCCATTGGATTGACCACAACAGTTAATAGAGCTGTCATCTTATCCATTAAAGCCATCAGGACCTGAGCCGACAGGCGCGCAGGGCCTCCTGCCCCAACTGCCATCATCGCTGCTGACCCGGAAGTCATTGCTGCTGCAACCGTAGAGTTCTGCCCGGGTTGCATGCCAGCCATGAAGATCCTGACTCTGTTTGGCGGCTCAAAGGGGTCCGGAATACTGTTGCCATCGGAACAGCCCCCAAGCCTGCCATCTTGCAGTTGATACAACGAATCCGTCTCACCCGTGGATGACTCACCGTCATAGTAGATGGCCGTCTCACCACCAGACATAGATCCTTTAGAAAATTCCCCTCCATGGATGCATCCCACGAAGGCACGCTTCACGGTGGGCTGAGCTCGGGCGGGTCTCGCACGCTGAGCCGTCTCGACGATGTCGGTGCAGATGTCCGGCTCATGGCCCGGTTCGCCGATCTTGTCGATGAAGATGTGGATTCTGCTGAAGGGGACCCGGTACCCGTACTCAATTGAGCCGGCATCGGGGCCCCAGCCTGCGTCGTCGATGTAGAGCTTGCCACGACGACTCTTGGTCATCCGGCCCATAGCGTATCCCTTGAGCCCTTCGAAGCTGCCCTTCAAGAACTTAAATCCACCATGCATTGGCCCCACAGTGGGCGCCAACTGTCGTGGAAACGTCACGGCAGATGTCCTAGCAAAAGGACTTAGTCGTGGAGCCATCGCAACTAGGAAGCTTACAGTGGTTAAAACGGGACAAAGGACACGGGAGTTTATACTGGTTTGGCCCCTTGCGGTGAAGGTAATGGCTTAATCCAGTTTGAGGTAGGATTGCTTATGTCTCGATTACCAGGGAGCGAATTCGCTTGATCTAGCTTTTGATCTGATGTTACTTGTCCTGAACCGCCACCAGGTCATACCTTTGTATACAGAGGTCGATGCCCAGCGGCTCATGGAGTCCCGGCCGGCTCATAAACAGTGTCCAGCTTGGTGACTATCTATTCCTGCCTTATAATACAAGTTATACACATATGATGGTTTATCTCTACGGGCCTTAAGCTGCCTTTGGGCCTTGGGCCCTTAAATGAACCGCCATCTTCAAGTATCATCTTGGGCTTCATATTATGAATCGCCATAGGTATAACCCGACCCCTCCTGGGCGGGTCATACCTAATAGTTATATCCCCAACAATTATGGATCTAGTTGGGATGATAATTTGCCTTACACGGAGTTCTCGTACAACAACAACTATCAGGCCAGTTTGAAGATGGCACCTTTCATAGCTTTGTATGTAAGAAGGTGTAGGACACCGTTGATGTGGGATGAAGTTGGAGACCATCAGTTGTTTGGACCAGATTTGATTAAAGAGTCCGAAGAGAAGGTTAAGTTGATTCGGGATAGACTGAAGGTAGCTCAGTCCCGATAGAAGAGTTATGCAGACTCCAAACGCAAGGAAGTATTCTACGAAATCGGAGACAGAGCATATCTACGAGTGTCACCTCTGCAAGGTGTTAAATGATTTGGAGTTAAGGGAAAGTTAGCCGCGAGATTTGTAGGACCATACCGAGTTTTGGAGTGTATGGGAGAGGTAGCCGACAAGTTGGGGTTACCCAAAGGACTGTCAGGAGTTCATGATGTGTTTCATGTATCTCAGTTGAAGAAGTGCCATGCTGAGATGGCTGATATTCCTCTGAGGGATACAATGCCCCTTGAAGCAATTCAGCTGGATAGTGATTTGACTTACGAGGAGAAACCAGTTAAGGTTCTCGAGTTTGCCAGCCGAGTCACACGCAGCAAGGTTATCAAGTTTTGCAAAGTTCAGTGGAGCCACCATACCGAGGATGAAGCCACCTGGGAGCAAGAAGAAGACCTACGGAAGGACCACCCACACCTATTCTCTAGCCAACCCGAATCTCGAGGGCGAGATTCATCTTAAGGGGGGGTAGGTTTGTAACATCCCAAATTTTGAATTTGGAATGCTATACATAGGTGATCATATGCATATCATATTTTATTTGCATTTCTTGTGATCCTAGAAATTCTAAGCAACTGAAGGACCCATGGAGAGAGTTGGGGATTTCATTCATTTTCATATTTGAATTCTTCTCAAAATATTGAAAAGAGGATAATTTTGGTTTTAATGATTTTTCTCTCCAAAATATTTCCAATATAAAAAATTTAACGAGAGGAGATAAAATGACTTCTCCAAAATAAAAGAAATATTGGAGGAAAAATGTTAAAATCAAATAAATATGTTATTTGGATTTTTATTGCTATTTTATTTGAATTAGAAAAATATGCATTTTTAGGCCAGAAAAATGTTCACTATGTTCTAAATATTCTATTTAGATGGAGAAAATTGTTTTTGGCATTTCTAGAGAAAAATTATAATTAATTAGGATTTTTTGTGTTTCGATGGAATATTTTATAAAAAAAAGCTTGGACCGAACTGGGCCAACGGCCCAGCCGGCCCACCCAGCCCCGCCAACAGCCTCTCCCACCCCGAGTCCGGCTTGCGCTCGGCCGCCGCCGCCGTGACTGAGGGGGACTCCCCTCGGCATGCCCCCTTCGCCAAGCCGCCACGCCCCCCACAGCCTTTATAAGTCGCGCCCTCTTCTTTCGCCCGCCACAGCCTTCTTTGCCGCCGCCCAGCCCAGCGCCGCCTCATCGGAGCCTCCCGCATGCTGGAGCCGCCGCCCGCACGCTGGAGCCACCGCCCGCCGTCTCTGTTGACTCATCGCCGCTGCCGGTTTTTCTTCCGGTCCGTTCGTTTTTTTAAAACCCTAGATATACTTCGGTTTTTTTACCGATCGGTTTTCTCGGTTTAGATCTAATCTGCAAACCTTCGTTCATTTAGTTTCTATAATGAACGAATTTGTTCGTTAGTCTCTGTTAGCGGACGTTTATCCGATATATTTTTTTATTTTATTTCGCCAGGGACCTATCCGCGAGTAGTTTTATCGCCGATTAGCCCCTGATCTTCAAACCCTCGCAACTTTTTAACCGTTCGTCCGAATCCAGTGAAACCAATGCCAAAATCTTCGCCTCGAGCCCCTCTTTCCAGTTAATCAACTTGAACATGGTTTTGTGAAATTAAAATTTGGTTTAAAGAAGATTTGAATTCGAACTTCTTTTGATCGTAGTTTGGTTTCGTAGCTCCGATTCGATTGTTTCTTTTTGCAAATCGAAGTTTTTCAGTTGAACTATCAGACTGGATCTTCTTATTTGAGTTTTACCCGTGCATCTATGCTTGAGTGCTTATGTATGTTATTGTTTGTTTGTGATAGAATTCCCGGAGTGCGAAGCGTGCTACTACGAGTCTCTAGGGTTTGCAGATCGTCAGGAAGGCAAGTAACACTTTGATCATATCCTTATTACCCGATATTTATGCATTAGTTCCAATCCTCAAACATTGCATGATTAGGATCTGATTAACATGTGGGTTTGGGAAGTAGATGATGAGGTAGAACCTATTGCCCTTTTATTATCAAAACCTTGGGAGTTACTTCTAAGTTATGCTCAGATTGCCATGCTATGCTCGTAGACGTGGATTGGTTGAGTGTATCGATGACAGATGTGAGAGTTGTTAATTAATGGTTAAATTAAGGTGGCTACTTAAATACACATCTGGGTGGATTGGTTGCAGGCACCTGGAGAATCCAGTGTTGTCCTAGGATATCCCGGAGTACCCGTGTGATCATCCTATGGTTCGCCACCCAGGCTCAAATGGATCATAAGATTATTCATTCTAGAAACTTCCGTTTGTAGCCACAAGCTATTTTGGGCTCTAGCATAGTTGAGTATGTTGCATGACCTCTTTCAGTGGTGGGCTAGCAGATGTAGGGGAAAGTAGGTGTAACTGTCCACCCAGAGTAAAGAGTGAATGTTTCCGAAAGACTGTGTCTCAGTCATCCATTTCTCAAACACCATGTAGTGCGAGAAATCCAACGGAGGAGATCGTGTCTTGTGGGGAAGTGTGCAAACCTCTGCAGAGTGTACAAACTAATCATGGTTAGCCGTGTCCCCGGTTATGGACATCTTGAGTATCTGGTTCTTGGATTATCATGTTGATCTCATCACTCTAAATTAATTTGTTGGTTTATTAATAATGTTTAATTGGGATTGAGTTGGAGGAGCCTTCTCAATGTTTATCAACCACCATGATAGTTAAACAAAATATATTCCTTTGTAGTTGGATAAAATTGGCTTTACACAAAAATAAACTTAGAGCCTCCACCAGCCATATATGCATGTAGTGATAGTATTTATTTTGTTCATTGCTCTATTGTGTTATCTTGCCAGCATATTCCATGTGCCGACCCGTTTCGGGCTGCAACATATCATGTTGCAGACTTTTCAGATGAAGAGTAAGGTGCTCTAGGTCGTTGTCGCGCACTCAGCTATGTTGTTGGAGTTGATGGACTCACTTTATCTTCCAAGCCTTCCGCTGTTAGCTTATTTAGATGGCCTTAAGCTATATTATTGTATTAAGTTCTCTTTTGAGACATTCGATGTAATAAGTGTGTGATTGTACTCTGTTATAAATCCTTCAAGTACTGTATGTGTCAGCATTACCGATCCAGGGATGACACGTAAGCACAGAGATTTGACCGTCTGAGGTCGGATGGCTACAGTAGGAGTAGGGTTTTATGCCTCGTGGCAACCCGAACCTGGGTAAGACTGCCCGTGTGATTTCTGCCGCGATGTGCCATGCTTCTCCCCTCTTTGTGCAACATGCCCATGCCCCCGCTGAACCAAAAGGGGCTCGTAGCCCCATAGGTGGCTGTGGTTTCCCATGACATCTTTGGCACACCAGGTAGGGAGATCACTTGCGGGAACCTGAGAGCATCAGTAGCGCGTCATCTTCATCTCCATCATCGATGGCGTCATCGACTATAGCACCCAAGAAGAAGCTCGGAGGTGCAAATCACCCGTCCAACTGGAGGCTCCGCCACCTGCGGCCATAGACGTCGCGAGGAATGCGGGGACATGTGAGGATGCAGACGCTACGGGGGATGTGTCTCGGTGTCAAAACCTGCAGATCTCGGGTAGGGGGTCCCAAGCTGCGTGTCTTAGGATTTATGGTAACATGGACACGGGATTTTACCCAGCTTCGGGCTCTCTCGAAGAGATAATACCCTACATGCTGCTTTTGATTGTATTCGATGTGTATGATTACAGAGTTGATCTACCTCGAGATCATATGTTGTTGTCTAAACCCTAGAGGTATGATGAGTAATGTCATGATGCTCCATCGACTAGCCCAGCCTCAGCTTATATAATGTACCAGAGTCCTAGGATAACAAGAGTCCTAGTCGAATACGCCGGTGGAGAGGAGTCCTTGTCTTGATCAGCAAATCTTCTGGAATCTTCCTCGTGTATACCTCGGCTGTCCGAACTGGCCCATGAGTAAACGGCCATGGGGGTCCTCGGCCCAATCCAACTGATCGGGAGATGACGTGGTGAGTACCCCCTAGTCCAGGACACCGTCAGTAGCCCCCTGAACCGGTCTTCAAGTTGGGGACGCTCCTTGATTCTACCAACAGTTCCTCATCTTTGGTCATCGGTCTTGAAAACTAGTTCAACAAATCATCTCATCTTCGATCTTGACGATTGCCAAAGTGAATCCGAAGAGTTTACACATCGGGTATACGAGGAGCCCCTTTAAATTCTCGGCCTTATCAATGCCTTGTTTGAAGTTGTTCCTGTGCAACGGTGTCCTCTTGCATCCGAACTCCAACGCCGGACTGCATTCGAGATATCTTGTGCAGCCGAGCACAAATGTCGGACTATATCTGAGCTCCAACACCGGACTGTATCCAAGCTCTGACGCCAGACTATATCCGAGGTGTCTTAGATCACCTTGGCTTAAAAAAGTTTGAAGAAGGTTATCCGAGTTTAACGCTAAAAAGTTCTTTATGGAACGAGCCATTCGAATCCGAGCTTTATGCCGGACCACTTCCGAGCTCCAACAATGGTCAGCGTCTGAGGTGTCACAAACTACCTCGGTCTTTTAAAAATTGAACGAATCCAGTCGAGCTTAATGCCGGAAATGCCCTCTACGGAGCCAGCCACTAGCACACGAGCTTTATGCCGGACTGCTTCTGAGGTGGTGCACCACCCCGAGCACGGGCTGATTTTTTGTGAATTTTTTTGATTGGTGCAATTTATTTCTATCGAGATATACAGCAGTATATGTATATACAGTAGCCCTCAAGGTGTGTGTTGTTCTAAAACCCGAGATGCAACTGAAGGAAAACATAAAACTGCTTATCCTAGTAGCCCCTGAGACTCAGGTCAATTTGTAAAATCGGCCTGAGGATCAACTCCTATCTCGGCAGCATATGTAGCAATAGAAACACAGTGTAATATATTAGAAATAATGATCGGCGGACAGGCCCCTGAGAGAAGGGTTGTGAGAAGTCGCCATGATATATTAGCTTGATGTCGGATAAGTCCTAGATGGTACTTATTTTTGTCCGAAGACGCATTTGCCTATAGTTCGGTCATGCCGAACACTGAGCAATTTGAATTCTTTGCATTGAATAAGCAAGGCAGTAGCCCCCGAGACACTGGTCGGGTGGCAACACCAGATCAGGGGATCGATGTGCCCCTTTAATATTTATAAATAATGAGCTAGAAGCCCAGTAGCCCTCGAGCCTTAATGTAGGCACGGGTGGCGGAATCAAGGATCAATATCTGTTTGACAGAAAACTTTGTTGTGTTTAACACAAACTTCTCAGAAAGAGAATAAAGATCTCTTAAAGGAGCTTAGAGTTGATCGAAATCTGAGCTCGCCAAGGTAGGACCCAAGGGGTTTAAAAGATGGATTACAGTAAATGGATTTTATTTGCAATTTTTATGTGTAATGATTCTATGTATCCAAGTACTTTACATCATTAAGGCTCGGATCCGCATTATACAAAACTTTGTTGACCGACCTTCAGCTTCAACCTCCTCTGCCAGTAGCTGGAGAGTGTTTGTCCTACTTTATAAGCCTTTACAAGGGCAAAGTATTATGACAAACAAAGCAATCCGGCCATATGGTTTAATAAACAAAGGTATGCAGAGAGATATGCTATATTTCTATTAAATGTAAAAAACATCTTCCAAAGAAAATAGTCCCTCTATCAGTTCCTTTCTTTGGGTTGTCATGCTGATCATGATCATGAAACCTCACCTCTTATCAATTTGGGAGGAAAATATTCAGGATTTACTTTGGGGAAAGTTCCCAAACTATGTGGTCTATAGCGAACCTAAATTTTACTTCCGTCGTGGCCGACCAATTATATCCTTTAATATCACTAGCTTTCGGCTTCACCCAGTCTGAGGTACTAACTTGGATGACCCAGTAGTAACAATCACAGAGGTGCTCCCTTTACCGCCTAGCCGAACAATCGGGAAGGTAGGGGTAAGCATAGGAGCTAGGCAACCCAGCTTGGCCAAAATTTAAATCAAATTGATACATATTTATGGCCTTATATAATGATGATTACAGAAGGCACCCCTCATATATTAAATACAAATGTCGATGATATGTTTATTTTGAATCCGTTGCGATAGTTTATCAGTTGAAAGTGGCCCATCGTCGGCTTCCACCCCTTTGTAGATGCTACGCAGGGTGCTTCCGCAATAACAAAATAACACTTAGCTGACGTCTCGGTGCCCGAACACGGTTGTGTTAGCGGAAACGAGGCAATCAGATATGCGGGATTTATAACTTGCACTTAGTAATAGGAGCTTAAAGTTGGGAGGCCAGCTACTAGCCCCTGGTTGGTGTTCAGCGACAGCCTAGGGCAAGCCGTAAACACTTCAGTCAATGTTATGAATGGCCCGTCATTTAACACAATCATGGGATCGCTGACCAGTTTTACGCTTATTGTGATAGTCAGTTTTCGGCTTTCTCCACTGAGGTGCTTAACCATGCGAGCTGGAAGCACACTCGCGGTGGTTCTCCCTTTGCATAGGTAGCCAAACAAAGCGGAACGTAGGAGGCAAGCACAGGAGCCGGGCAACCCAACTATTGACCAAAGACACAATTCAAAACCGATGCATATATAGCAATATCCAAGAATGTTTTTACAGAATCTCTAAAGGTGTCCGGCGTTGCACTATGAGACTTATGCTGGAAACACACAAATAGTTTAAAAGTGCCATAGGCTCGACAAGCCAAAAACTTATGTAAAAGCTTGACGTCCAGACTAAACCGAGATTTTGGTGCCAATCCGGAAATTGGTATTTTTTTTAAAAAATGTGCTTCTGTCGTTCTTTAACATGACACATCCAATATCAAGACTTCAAGAAGGTGAGCCTACGACTTCAAGCTCCTTATCCTGAAGGCGGAGTGCTTCTCCGAGGCCAGTTTAGCAAACTAAACTTGAGCGGCTTTAGAGAGAAGCTAGGCTTTCCTGCTATTCATCATACACTCGAGTCGAAAAAGAGCGGTAGAAAAACACTTTGCAACGAACAGGAAGAAAACACATTATTATAGAACGGCTCGTGTAAATTTTAAGAGCCGCCATTTAACAAGGGTAAGTGAAGTTTCTTTTAACGAACAACGTATGTGAGCATGGTCGAACCGAACACAAGTTAAAAATTTAAAACTTTGAGCATGAAAGCGAGTTAGCTGGTTAATGTGTTCGGCATTGATGACGCGGTCCGAGCTTGATGCGGGACAAGGTTCCATCCCCCAAGCCGCCCCCGAGGTGGCGAAGCGAAGAGCTCGACAATCTGAAGTGGTGACATAGCACGGCCAATGCAGGCCGGCAGAGTGACACCAAAGTCCCGGGCATGGGGTAATGAAGTGTTGACGAAGCCCCCCGTCCAGCCGAGGTGACGTGGTATGTCAGTACGCCGAGGTGACAACACTGCCCGACCCGGATCATTTTCCTGTGGACAAAAATAGTGAAAACTGGAGATAATAGTAATAATAACAAATTTAAAAAATTGTTGCATAATAAGTAATTTATGCAAAGTGAGTAATAAAAGAAATATGGCCTGTGCGCCGAACACTCAATGAGGTGGAGCTTTTTCGGTGATGCCGAAATCCCCGAGGCAACCGAACACATCGGTATGGCAACTCGACCAACAAGGTAATCATGCAAGCCGTTTTACGCTGATTGGGACGACAGTGTCGGCTTGCCAGAGTGACCACGTGATGCAGTCGAAGTCCATTACCTGCACATGTAAAATAGTGCAGACCAACAATAATAATATAAATATATAAAAATCATCGCGTAATTAATTTATGCAAAATAATTTATTTAAAGATATGTGGCCTGGCGCCGAAGTCAATGTTGATGCAAGGCATTAGTGTCATGTAGTAAAGGCGTGGCAAAGCCTGAATTCACAGGTCGGTCCGAGTTCCAGATGCGACATTTGCCAAACTATGTACGGAAATTGACCGAACCACCACGCGGTCGTCGTTAATGTGGCCACCATTTGATGGACCTGTGTATAGATGATGGAACAAACTAGAGTAGTAATTCCTTGGGAAAAATAAACCTGAACACGCAAACATTGCTAGGATTAATAGCACCTGGTTTATTTGTCGTAGCGGTCCGAAGAAAAGTGACTCCCAAAATTGGGACTCGATCCGCACACCCATTGCCTGATGGGCGGTGAAGCAATAGCATGGTGATGCTGGTAAAGTTTGGCTCGCCAAAGCAAAGCCCCCGGTCCAGCTAACGTGACGAAGCTGGTCGGCGGACGATGCCGAAGTCTCCGGAGTAGGTTGATGAAGGGATGGTGAAGCCCCTGGTCCAGACGAGGTGACGGAGCAGGTCGGTAAGGAGACGTTGCAGCTGCCATGTTAGCCGAGGTGTTGAAGTAGTTCGACATGATGGACATCGGCTCGAAGAAGCAATGGTGCGGCCATGCCGATGCAGGGCGTAAGTCGTGACGTGGTCAATGCCGGCTTGATGAAGTGACCATGCGGCAATGCCGGTGTGCCCGCTTTGTTTAATCCGTGTGGCGGCGATGTTGGGGATGATTTATCCTTTGCGATGCCGAACTCTTGTTCGGCTTGCCGAGACGATGATCCGAAGAAGTTGAGCTCAGCTCAACTTAGCGACGACGTGTCTAGCGCAGGTCGGCAGCCATGGAGCAACATTGTCGGGCTGGTTTGACACCGGCGCTATAAGTGCATCTAGTGCCCCTTAGTGATTTTGGTGTATTTAAGACTTATAGGTTAAGGGACTAATGTGTTTATGAGTGTACATAGCTCTATAAGTCTATGAGGAGTTTGATATCTACAGAGAAAGTCGACCCCTAAAAATGAATATCTTCGACTGAAGATTTTGGTATTCCTAAAGACTTTCATGAAGACTTTGAAAGTGAAGAAATTGGTGTGTCCGTGAAGACTTGATATTCATGCAAGGAATATGAAGCTTGAAGACTTCCGTTTTCATAGTTTTGTTTTTCTCCTTCTTGAGTCATAGGAAACATCGTACTATTAAAGGGGGTCGAGGAAATACTAAGGAAAAATTTCCATGTGATGCTCAACTCAAAATCCTACACCTACCAATCCCTTCGAGTGAAGCCATTGGAAATCTCATACAGTTCAGTCAATTTTTTCAGTGACAGAGACGAAGTTCTTCTGGTCGCTGAGGAATTTTTTCTGACTGAGGAGTTAGGAATTCGCCAGTGCGGATTGCCTACACAATGAGGAACATGATAGCCCGGAGGAATTTGAGAGTCAAAATTCCGACCGTTGATGTGCTGCGCACCAGCTGTCCCAAATATCTTATCCACCTAACGGTCATATCATCGAAGGGCATTTATGTCTTATCATGTCGGGCTGCTCCCTAGGCTATAAATAGCCGCCCCCTACAACCACTAGCTGGTTGGCTGCTCCGAGAGAAACTAACACTTGTCATTTGAGAGCAACCCATCCTCCGAGGACTTTGAGTGAAAATCATCGAGTGAGGAAAAACCCAAACCAAAACACCTACAAACCCAAAGTGATTGAGCATCACTGTAGAGATTGATCCTGCGTGGATCCGACACTTGTTACCTTTGAAGACTGTGCTTCTTCCATACGGTTAGGCATCGTGGTCTAGAGCATCCAAGAGGAATTGTGGATCGCCAAGTGACCTAAGTCTGTGAAGGTTTGGAAGTCGCCTGAAGACTTACCACAAGTGATTGGACGAGGTCTGTGTGACCTTAGTTCAAGGAGAATACGGTGAGGACTTGGTGTCCCGAGCTACGTGCTCAGCGACTGGGTGTCCAGGACTGTGTGTCCTCGAGTTTAATTACTCAGCCGCTCCAACCAGACGTATAACTGAGACAGCAGTTGGAACTGGTCTACCAAATCATTTTCTTCACCAACCTTACTGGTTCTATTTGCTCAACTCTTTCATTTCTTCAGTACTGTGTTGAGTGATTGTTCATATCTGTGTCTGAAGACTTTGACTGAAGACTTTCTCAATTTCCTCAGTTCAATTTCTTCAGTCTGTTTGTCTTCATCTTGTGTTATCCTGTGTTTACGCTTTCTGTACTCTGTAATTGTCTTCATTTCATCATGATGACCATCCCTGTATTCTGTCATGCTTACTTCTGAGTACTTATTCCGCTGCAAGTAGTTCTTCGCTAAGGAATTTCCTCACCGGCCAATTACTCAGTGAAGAATTCATAAAAATCGCCTATTCACCCCCCCTCTAGTCGATATAATGCACTTTCAATTGGTATCAGAGCAAGGTACTCCCTTGTTCTGTGTGATTTTGGTTTAACTACCTGGAGTTCTAGTTATGTTGATCGCAGGTATGATCAAGGTCTCTGCAGGGTGTCCTACCTTCGATGGCACGGACTACCCCTACTGGAAGAATAAGATGCAATGCATCTTGAAGCAATTGCTAACGATCTCTGGTACGTTGTGGAAAATGGTGTTCCCTCAGTCACAACTTCCCTGAATGCTGCTGATGTGAAGAGATTCAAGCAACTCGATTCTCAAGCGAAGAATATCATATGTGGTCATCTGAGTAAAGGGCAGTATGTTAGAGTGATTGCTTTGGAAACTGCTAAGCTTATCTCGGATAGGCTCTCCAAAGTAAACGAAGGAGTCTCAACTCAACGTGACTCTCGTGTTGACGTTCTTCGCAATCTCTTCAACCGCTTCAAAAGACTCGACAATGAAAATGTTCAGCAAACCTTCGATCGCCTCACTGATATCTCAAATGAGCTTCAAGTGCTCGGTGCCACTGACATCACCGACCATGAGGTGGTGAAGAAATTGCTGAGATGACTTGATTCTTCATTTGACACTCTGGCACTGATGACTCAAGAGCGTGCTGATTACAAGTCACTAGATCCCGCTGATATCCTCGAGAGGCTAAATACTCATGAGTTCGAGCTTGCTGCAAAGAGAGATCTCTATGGTTCAAGCTATGGCAAAACACGTGACACAAGGCCAAGGCGATTCTCGAATCGCAATGTGAAGATTACGTAGTAGCCTTGGTGATCTGAAGAATTGAGCGAGAGCTAGCACTTGCTCGTGAAGAAGTTCTAAAAATTCTCAAGACGTGGTCGCTTTGGAAAATCTTCAAGGAGCAGTGATTCCTCATCAAGTGACTATAAGAGAAGGCTGTGCCACAAATGCAAGAAGCCTGGTCACTACATTCAAGATTGTCCTCAGTGGGACAAGGAATTAAAGAAGAAGAAATACAAGGATTATAGTTCTGATGATGCCAAGAAGAAGAAGAAATCTTCAAAGTCTCCATCATCAAAATCCTCAAAATCTTCATCCCACAAGAAGAGCAGCTGCAAGAAGGCTCGGGCATTCATTGGCAAGGAAATGGATTCTGAGGCTGAATCTGAGGATCATGAGGAAGAGGAGGCATCCGAGGAGTCTGAGTCAGGTGTGGCAAGTATAGCTCTTGCTACCGCATTTGTCAGCAAGTCTATCTTCAACTCTGAAGAAAAAGGGCAACACCAACAACGCTGATGAAGGCAATGACGACTACACTCCCACCTATTGCTTCATGGCAAAGGATGCTAAGGTAACTAAATACCCCTCCTCTGAATCAAGTGAGGATGAGTCTAATTAAAATCTTAAGCCTAGCTACTCTAAACTTGCCAAGATTGCTGTGAAACAACAAAAGGCTATTGAAAAACTTCAAAACATGCTAGACAAAAGTGATGATATGTTGGGTGATGAAATTGACCGCACTAAAGACTTAACTAAGAATCTTCAGAGACTTCAGTCTAAGTTTGACAACCTTCAAAGTCATCATAAAACTCTCTTATCTGATTACGAGAAGCTTTCTTATGAATTTCTTCAAAGAAAGCAAGATCTTGAGAAGCTAAGAGTGAGTTATGAAGAACTTCAGAAGGAGCGCGATTCATTACTTGCTCAACCAATCAGCGCTACATAGGAAGAATTTATCCTCCATGCTTAAAGTGCATTGAACGTGAATCTGCTAATTCTTCACCTGAATGTTCAAATGCTTCAAATGTTACAAATTCTTCACCTGCCTCTGCTATCACTAATTCCTCATCCGAGGACATTGCTAGTATCACTGACAATGCAGGGCTGAAGGAATTGTATATGACAGGCATGTACAAAAGCCTCAAAGGGCATCAGACTCTTTGTGATGTGCTTAAAAAGCAGATCCTCAACAGAATCCCTAGGAAAGAGGGTATTGCCTTTGAGAGGAAACTCAATGCTGCTGGAACATATTGGAAGCCTGAGCAGTACCCCAAAACCTCATGGGTTGCTGCAAAGGGACCTCCAGTTGATCCATCTAACTTATCTGGCTTTACATGTGAATCTCCTCATTCTTCTGAGTCATTTGACTCCAACTATAAACTGGTCAAAAATCAGAATGGTGAAGTATTTGCTAGATATGTTGGCACTAACTGCAGGAATGTTCCCCTATGAAGAAAATCTGGGTTCCCAAAAGATACGTTGAAAGTCTTTAGGTGAATGTCCTCATGACACCACCAGTGAAGAATAGGAACCCCAGATCAAACTCTTCATATGGACCAAATTCTTCATATGGATCCAAGTCCTCATACGGACCAAATTCCTCACGTGGATCAAATTCCTCATAAGGATCAAAGTCCTCATATGATCATCATCGTGCTAACCCTTCTGTTTCGCAGGGTAGAGCTATGGGCTATGAATATGTGCATTATTCTTCAAATCATTATGTTCATAAGTCCTCGAAGAATTTCTCTGCTTATTCATATGCTTACCCTAACCCTCTTATGTAAAAAAGTGGATCAAGTCCATGCCACCTTTCTCATATGGTGCTCATAAAGTGATGAACTCTTTACCACCCCTCCGGATGTGGGTGGTGAAGAAAAAGAACTAATCTCTTATGCAGGGTCAGTCTCGATCGTGCTCAAACGATGAAGAATTTCTTGGAGACCAATAGCGATTGCTGATAGGACGCAGGCTAATCATGATGAAATGAACCTTCATTTCACACATCCTCATACTGATTATCTGATCAATTTTGAAATTGAGCTAATGATAGTGATGTCATATTCTTCACTGATGAAGTATATGAGTTTGTAAGCTGCACTAATTCATCTGCAGGATGATCAACCCAAGGCAAATGAGTGGGTCCTTGATAGTGGATGTACGAATCACATGACTGGTGACAAGAATCTCTTGATGGATGCCCCCTTATCACCGTCACATCTGAAGCATATCATCTTCGCTGACACAGGCAAAAGTCAGGTATTGGGTCTAGGTAAGGTTGCGTTCTCTAAGGACATACACATGGACAAAGTCATGCTTGTCGAGTCCTTAGGATACAACCTCATGTCTGTCTCAATGCTTTGTGATCTTGATATGGTTGTTGTCTTTGGCAAGTATCATTGTGTTGTGATCATGGAAGCTGTCAATTCCAAAGTCTTCGAAGGCTTTAGGAGAGGAGACTTGTACATTGTTGATTTCTCTACAGGACCACAACCTGCCGTGTGCTTACTTGCAAAAGCTTCAGAAGGCTGGCTATGGCATCGACGACTTTGTCATGCTGGCATGAGGAATCTGCACACGCTCGCGAAGAATAAGCATGTCATTGGCATTGAGAATGTCAAATTCCTCAAGGATCACTTGTGTGGTGCCTGTGAAGCTGGAAAAATGACCAAGGACAAGCATCCAGTGAAGACTATAATGACCACTACTTATCCATTCGAATTGCTTCACATGGACCTCTTTGGTCCTAATCATTATTCTGCTATGACAAATGATGCATCCCTATATGGCTTTGTTATTGTTGATGATTATTCTTGTTACACATGGGTACACATTTTTTACTTACAAACATGAAGTGCAAGAAGTCTTCAAATGATTTTCCTCGAGGGCTTCAACCAACTTTGGTGTGAAGATCAAGCACATCAGGAGTGATAATGGAACTGAGTTCTAGAATTCTGGTCTTAATGACTATCTTGATGAACTTGGTATTACTCATGAGTTATCTGCTCCTTATACTCCTCAGCAAAATGGCATCGTGGAGCGCAAGAACAGAACTCTTGTTGAGATGGCTCGCACTATGCTTGATGAATACAAAATGCCTCATCATTTTTGCATTGATGCAATTGATACAGTGTGCCACATCATCAACAGAGTATATCTTCACAAATTCTTCAAGAAGACTGCCTATGAACTTCTCACTGACAAGAAACCCAATGTGAGTTATTTCAAATTCTTCGGTGCTAAATGTTGGATTAGGGATTCTCATCACAATGCTAAATTCGCACCGAAAGCACATGAAGGTTTTATGCTTGGTTACGGAAAGGACTCGCACACCTACTGATTCTTCAACAATGCTCTTTACAAGGTTGTTGAAACTGTAGATGTGCGGTTCGATGAAACTAATTGCTCGCAAAGAGAGCACCTACCTTCTGTGATAGATGAACCAGCACCTGAGGATTCTATCAAGTTCAAGGCTACTGAGGATGTCATTCCTACCGAAGAATCTACTGAAGAATTCATTCCAGAACGCGAAGATCATCGAGCTAATGCGCCTGAGGAAAATGCTGAAGAAAATGGTGCTGAAGAAAATGCTGATCAAGTTCCTCGACGACAACCAGCTCATCCTCGCTTTGCAAAATAAGTGCAAGTTGAAAAGATCATCGATGACATTGAAGCACCAGGTCCTCTCACCCGCTCAAAAGCTTCACATTTATCTAACTTTTGTGGGCACTATGCTTTTGTCTCTATCACAGAGCCCACTAAGGTAGATGAAGCATTTCTGGAGCCTGAGTGGATTCAGGCCACGCAAGAAGAATTACATCAGTTCGAGCTCAACAATGTCTGGGAACTGGTCAAATGTACAGATCCTCGCAAACATAATATCATTGTCACAAAGTGGATCTACCACAACAAGCAAGATGAAAATGGCCTTGTGGTGAGGAATAAGGCACGACTTGTAGATCAAGGCTACACATAGGTTGAAGGAATTGATTTTGATGAAACTTTTGCACCTGTTGCTAGACTTGAGGCTATTCGCATATTACTTGCTTATTCTAACCATCATAATATCACTTTATATAAAATGGATGTGAAAAGTGCATTCCTCAATGGTAAGCTTGAGGAAGAAATATATGTTGCTCAACCCCCAGGTTTTGAAGATCCAAAGAATCCTGACAAAGTCTTCAGACTCAACAAGGCCCTCTACGGCCTCAAGCACGCCCCTCGGGCGTGGTATGATACTTTGAAGGAATTCTTCATGAAGAACTTCACACCCGGCTCACTCGACCCTACTCTCTTTACTAAATCTTATGATGGTGAACTGTTTGTGTGCCAAATATACGTTGATGATATTATCTTTGGTTGTACTGACCAACGTTATAGTGATGAATTTGCCTATATGATGAGTGAATAATATCAAATGTCTATTATGGGAGAGTTGAAATTCTTCTTAGGTCTTCAAATTCGTCAACAACACAATGGCATATTCATATCTTAGGAGAAATACCTCAAGGATGTTTTGAGGAAATTTGGCATGCAAGATTGCAAAGGAGTCAAAATTCCTATGCCCACAAATGGCCATCTATGCACTGATGAAAATGGTATTGACTTCGATCACAAGGTATACCACTCCATGATTGGTTCTTTATTGTACTTATGTGCATCTAGGCCAGATATAATACTTAGTGTTTGCATGTGTGCCCGATTTAAATCTACACCGAAGGAATCACACCATAAGGCTGTGAAGCATATTCTTCGATATCTAGCTCACACACCAACACTAGGACTATGGTACCCCAAGGGCTCTACTTTTGATCTCATTGGATATTCTGACTCTAACTATGCTGGTGATTGTGTGGACCACAAGTCAACATCTGGTACTTGTCATTTCCTTGGACGATCTTTTGTCTGTTGGTCCTCGAAGAAATGCAAGGCTCGTATCACCGCTCTCTGCGCAAGTTGAGTACATTGCTGCTGGTTCTTGCTGTGCTCAATTGCTGTGGATGAAGCAAACTCTCAAGGACTACGGCATCAATGCGAAGAATGTGCCTCTCTACTGTGACAATGAGAGTGCCATCAAGATTGCTCACAACCCAGTTCAGCACTCGAAGACAAAGCACATTTAGATTCGTCATCATTTTCTTCGCGATCATGTGTTGAAGGGCGACATCTTTATTGATCATGTGAAGACTGAAGATCAGCTAGCCGATATCTTCACAAAGACTTGGATGAGAAGAGATTTAGCAAGTTGCGGTGTGAGCTAAATATCTTAGAGTCTTCGAATGTTCTTTGAAAAAGGACACTCATCCTAACACTTATGCAAAATTGATGACTTAGATGTGCAACACATGAAGAAACGTTTTTCTTCAATCAATTAATGAAGAATTTGATTCTCAGAACCCTACGACAATTGTACGCGGTGTCTGAAATCATCATTCTTATACAGTGGGTCACGCCACCACCAAAGTTGAAAATCTTCATTTTTGAAATTCCTCAGTTTTTGAAAATTTTCAGTTTTTCAAATTCTTCAACTTTGCAAAATCTTCACTGTTTCCGTCGTTTTTCTTCATTGGCTATATATATATATATATATATATGAGTTTATGTCCTATACAGCATTCACTTATGGCTATTTCTTCAAGTTGCTTTTCTGCTAAGTGAATGTGATCGGACCCTTCCCCTCTATGCTATACTCAACCCAATCTATTCACAAATTCTTCATGTGCATTCTATTTGAACCTCGTTCAAAATCTTCACTGTGTCCTTGTCAGCTGAAGAAATTGCGAACGGAACTTTAAAACTAATCTTATTCAAATTTTTAGTTTGCCGCTCAAACCGTTCCGCATCCCATGATAAACTTATCTATTCACCCACGATCTAACACGATCTCTGCCTTTCAGTACGTAGGTGACACATGTCAAGCGAATGAGAAGGGTCAGGGGCATGTTCATCCTAAATCTCCGGGCAAACAGTTTTTCACTGTGACTATAAATACCCCCTCTCCCCTTCCTCACTTCCTTTACTCCGCTCGACCGCTCTCTCTCTCTCTCGCTCGAGCTTCTCAAACCCTAGCGCCGCTGCTACTCCATCGTCGCCGGTGAGGAAGAGCTTCACTACCTCGACCTCGTCACCGTCGTACTCGCACCGGCCGTGGAAATCTTCACTCCGCCGCCGCCGTAGCTGTCTTCCTCCGCCAGGTTAGGGCGTGGAAGATCTGAACTGACGAGCTTCAAATCTACACTTCTCAGTTCGTCGTGTTCTTCATCAGGGTAATTAAAAGTTACTTTTACTGCCCTCTTTGATTCAACTTTTCTCTACAAAATCTTCAAAGGTGTTTTATTCTTCAAATCCTCAAACACAAAACACCTCACTAGTCATCTACTCTTGATTCGTTTCTCTAAGCATCATTTTTCTTCAAGATTCCTCAGTTGTGTGGATCTTCGATCTATACAACCCTGGAACCTAAGACAAAGAACGCTTAGTGAAATTCTTCAAGACTCATCTGGTCAAATTCCTCAAACTTGTTCTTTTTGAAAACCTTCTGAGAACGCATATGACCTCTTCAAATTCCTCGCAACTATACTCTGTTCACAGGTACTCATGTCCGCTACTGATGACTATGTTCTCATCAACTTAACTCATTTGCAGCGTTCCTCGAAGAAAAGTTGCATACTTCTTCAGAGAATTCGATTGTTCAAATTCCTCAACTGAAGAATATGGCAGACGGTAAGAAACCACAGAAAGGAGGAAAGAGGCCTGAGGTTATGACTGCATTTGAAATACCTGAGGACATCTATGCTGACTATTGCACACCTAATGAGGCTAAGTTCGGAAAGGAGAACAAAAATCAGTGCAAGGTGCGCATACAGAGGATTAAAAGGAGATGGGCAAGAGAATGGAGGGAGTACAGATATGTAACTCCAAAGTATATGAAGAAATTCGCACTAAAATCCTCCATGCCCAAGAGCTCCGTTGGCACCCGGCCAAGAAGCTAACCCCACCAACATCAAGCATGGTGAGGATTTCCTTGAAGAATGGGCCAAACGCCAAGCCAAGTTGGCAAGACAAGCCAAAGAAGCAGTGAGGAAATTCAATGAAGACTCTGCTACTGCTGCTGCCACTGAGGCCTCTGTCAGGTGTAAGTGCATCTAGTGCCCCTTAGTGATTTTGGTGTATTGAAGACTTATAGGTTAAGGGACTAATGCGTTTGTGAGTGTACACAGGTCTATAAGTCTATGAGGAGTTTGATATTTACAGTGAAAGTCGACCCCTAAAAACGAAGTTCTTCGACTGAAGACTTTGATATTCTGAAGACTTTCTGAAGACTTTGAAAGTGAAGAAATTGGTGTGACCTTGAAGACTTGGTATTCATTTGAGGAACATGAAGCATGAAGACTTCATTTTTCGTAGTTTCATTTTCTCTTTCTTGAGTCATAGGAAACACCGTCTTTGTTAAAGGGGTCGAGGAAATACTAAGGAAAATTTTCCATGTGATGCTCAACTCAAAATCCTACACCTACCAATCCCTCGAGTGAAGCCTTTGGAAATCTCATACAGCCTACCACTTTCTTCATAATAGAGATGAAGTTCTTCTAGTCGCCGATGAATTTGTTCTCGATGAGGAGTTAGGAATTCGCCAGTCATGAATTACCTACACATGGAGGAACATGATAGCCCGAGGAATTTGAGAGTCAAATTTCCGACCGTTCTTGTCTTCTTGGCGCTACCGCTGTCCAAAATATCTTATCCACCTAACGGTCATATCATTGAAGGGCATTTATGTCTTATCATGTCGGGCTGCTCCTAGGCTATAAATAGCGCCCCCTACAACCACTAGCTGGTTGGCTGCTCGAAAGAACTTGACACTTGTCATTTGAGAGCAACCCATCCTCCGAGGACTTTGAGCGAAAATCATCAAGTGAGGAAAACCCAAAACCAAACCCCCACAAACCCAAAGTGATTGAGCATCACTGAAAAATTAATCCTGCGTGGATCCGACGCTTGTAACCTTTGAAGACTGTGCTTCTTCTAGACGGTAAGGCGTCATGGTCTAGAGCATCCAAGAGGAATTGTGGATCGCCAAGTGACCAAGTCTGTGAAGGTTTGGAAGTCGCCTGAAGACTTACCACGAGTGATTGGACGAGGTCTGCGTGGCCTTAGTTCAAGGAGAATACGGCGAGGACTGGGTGTCCTGAGCTGCGTGCTCAACGACTGGGTGTCCGGGACTGCGTGTCCTCGAGTTTAAATACTCAGCCGCTCCAACCAGATGTACAACTGAGACAACAGTTGGAACTGGTCTACCAAATCATTGTCTTCACCAACCTAACTGGTTCTATTTCCTCAACCCTTCCATTTCCTCATTACTGTGTTGAGTGTTTGTTCATATATGGGTTTGAAGACTTTGACTGAAGACTTTCTCAATTTCCTCGCCCAATTTCTTGATCTGTTTGTCTTCATCTTGTGTTATCCTGTGATTACGCTTTTTGTACTCTATGCTAGTCTTCATTTCATCATGATGAACATGCTTGTATTCTGTTATGCTTACTTCTGAGTACTTATTCCGCTGCTAGTAGTTCCTCACTAAGGAATTTCCTCACCAGCAAATTCCTGAGTGAAGAATTCATAAAAATCGCCTATTGACCCCCCCTCTAGTCGATATAACGCACTTTCAATTGGTATCAGAGCAAGGTACTCCCTTGTTCTGTGTGATTTTGGTTTAACCGCCTGGAGTTTTAGTTATGTCAACCGCAGGTATGATCAAGGTCTCGGCTGGGTTTCCTACCTTTGATGGGATGGACTACCCCTACTAGAAGAACAAGATGCAAATGCATCTTGAGGCAATTGATAACGATCTCTGGTATGTTGTGGAAAATGGTGTTCCCTCTGTCACACCCTCACTGAACGCTACTGATGTGAAGAGATTCAAGCAACTCGATTCTCAAGCGAAGAATATCATATGTGGCCATCTGAGTAAAGGACAGTATGGAAGAGTGAGTGCTTTGGAAACTGCTAAGCTTATCTGGGATAGGCTGTCCAAAGTGAACGAAGGATTCTCAACTCAGCGTGACTCTCGAGTCGATGTTCTTCGGAATCTCTTCAACCGCTTCAAAAGACTCGACAATGAAAATGTCCAACAAACCTTTGATCGCCTCATTGACATCTCAAATGAGCTTCAAGCCCTCGGTGCCACTGACATCACTGATCATGAGGTGGTGAAGAAACTGTTGAGATCGCTTGATTCCTCATTTGATACTCTGGGACTGATGATACAAGAACGGGCTGACTACAAGTCTCTTGATCCTGCCGATATCCTCGAAAGGCTAAATACTCACGAGTTCCAGCTTGCTGAAAAGAGAGATCTCTATGGTTCGAGCTATGGCAAACCACGTGCCCTGAAGGCCAAGGCTGTGTCTAACTCTGAATGTGAAGACTCTGGTAGTAGCCTTGGTGATCCTGAAGAATTGAGCCAGGAGCTAGCACTGCTCGTGAAGAAATTCCAGAAGTTATCAAGACGTGGTCGCTTTGGAAAATCCTCAACAAGCAGTGATTCCTCATCAAGTGACTATAAGAGAAGGCTGTGCCACAAATGCAAGAAACCTGGTCACTATATTCAAGATTGTCCTCAGTGGGAAAAGGAAATGAAGAAGAAGAAATACAAGGATTACAGTTCTGATGATGCGAAGAAGAAGAAGAAATCGTCAAAATCTTCGTCATCAAAATCCTCGAAGTCTTCATCTCACAAGAAGAGCAGATCCAAGAAGGCTCGGGCATTCATTGGCAAGGAAATGGACTCTGAAGCTGAATCTGAGGAAAATGAGGAAGAGGAGGCGTCTAAAGAATCCGAATCTGGTGTGGCGAGTCTGGCCTTCGCTACTGCCTTCGTTAGCAAGTCCATCTTCAACACTGAAGAAACTGACCCCATCGACAAGCCTGATGAAGATAATGATGACTACGCTCCCACCTATTGCTTCATGGCGAAACGTGCTGTCGGTGTACTAAGGTAGGGGTACCTCAGTACCCCAACTTGTGCACGGGCAGTCGCAGCTCCCCACGGCAGGGTTTACCATGTGCTTGCCGGAGACCATTCCTGCTCCATATCAAGCCATTCAAGAACAAAGTATACAAGACAGAAGATCGAGACCCCGGCAAGAGGAGCTTGCCGGGAAGACCGTTCCAGGCTCAAGATTACGTCACTCACGCAAAGCCCAGGCGAGAGGAGCTCGCCGGGGAGACTAGAAGATTACATCATAGAAGACACGCCTCGGCGCTATACGCGTCCCGGCAAGGGCCCGGGGAGCGACAAGTTATGAAGCCCGACAAGCTCCCAGGCCCGGCAAGATCAAGACCCCGGCAAGGTACTTGCCGGGAGAGCTGCACTGTGCGCCCGCACTCCAGCTCATCTGCCCACGCCGCCTACAGGGCCTTTCGAGGACGTGTGGCGGGTGGCTGCGCAGCTTGGGGGGTGCGGTGGCACTCCACGGTGGTGGATCCATCGCCGTGGCAAACGGAGACGCAAGGGCGGGAGCTTTTGGGGTCGACGGCGACGGGCATTAAATGCCTTTGTCCCCCATCAAAAGTAGGTAGAAACCACTGCTCAAGCAATCGTAGCCCCACTGCTCCTTGCTGTTCCAACTACCACCTCTTTTACATTTTTACCCCTTTCTCCTCGCTGACACCTGTTGGTGACCCTTTGCACTATAAAAGGAGGCCCATGCACAACGTAGAAGGGTTCGCTAGTTCGATTCACCCAACACAACACCACCATACGCCGCATTCTTGAGCAAGATCAAATACAAACACAAAGCAGCAGTAGGGTTTCTACGCGTCCATCGCGGCCGAAGCTGGGTAAAAGATCGCCTGCGTGCTGCCGCCTCGATCTGCTCTCTGTGCTCCCTCCGCCCTCGTACCGCAAGAAAACGAAGGGCCCGCCCCATAGGCGCTCATGGCCGGCAGGCACGGCCGCCCCCCGACATCTTTGGCGTGCCAGGTAGGGGGCGTCGAGGTTGTGCGGACCTGATCCAGCGTTCGCGCGGGCGCGTTCTTCATCAACCTCTCCAGTTTCGCCATCAACTTCACCGACAACTGCGCCATGGCCCCGAAGACGAGGGCCTCGAGGGTTGCAGACCCGTCTGCATCTCAACCTCCGCCACCGGAGCCAACGGTGGGCGGAGGAGACGCCGACGGGAGGGTGGACACCGGCGAGGGCACTCGCGGCGCCACCAGATCCAGGGACAGGACGGATGACCGCGCCTCGGTCTCCGTGGATCCACGTCCATCTCAGCGCACGACAACCCAGCAGTGCCGTACCACGGGAGGTGGTACCCGCATGCTGGGGCAAGAACATGCCGGAGGCTCGCGGGATGCTCCGG
The DNA here is from genome assembly GCA_021437245.1 of Aegilops speltoides. NCBI lineage: Eukaryota > Viridiplantae > Streptophyta > Magnoliopsida > Poales > Poaceae > Aegilops > Aegilops speltoides. The sequence goes on along the minus strand of CM038147.1, from coordinate 462,294,917 downwards.
ACCGCTGTCCATGCATGAGCAAAGCGAAAGTGCCGAGGCAGAACCCTGCTCCTCCTATCGCTATTAGGAGTCCGAGCATATCCTGTTCCTCGCGCCGCTCGCCCCCGCTCCCCTCCACTCCGGCAAGCGCATCTCCCTGGAGCGTTACGCCGCCGTCGAGGACGCGCCAGCGAGCTCTAAGTCCGGCGAGGACGGCTCTGGTGCTCTCTCCGGCGAGCGCGGCTCCTCGGAGCGCTCCAAGTCCGGCAAGGACCGCTCTGGTGCTCGTTTCGGCAAACGCACCTCCCCGGAACGCTGCGCTGCTGTCGAGGACGCGCCATCGAGCCCCGGGCCAAGCCCGGCAAGAATAGCTCTGGTGCCCACTCCGACAAGCGCGTCTCCCCGGAGTGCTGCGTTGCCATCGAGGACGCGCCATCGAGCTCTGCCGGCACGCGCGAGGAAACAAGAAACAGAAAAGCTAAGTTGTTCGAGCTTTTGTGCAGAACACTCCTTAGTTCCATGCTTTTTTATGTTATATCCCTCGTGCATTCGTCCTTTGTACGCAAAACCTGTGCGCGGAGGAGCCTGCCCGTGGATAGCCGCACCCTTATCTTGCTTCGAACACACTCAACGAGTTAAAAGTGAGCTGCGACCAGCTTCGCGCCCTTGTTTCGCTTCGAGTCCGCCGGCAAGTTAAGCTGCCGCGACTAGACGCGGCAAGGTTGCTTGCCGGAAGCGACACCAGCCAGCGGGCTGCTGATGTTCCGCACTCAGCAAGTGTGTTAAGCACCGGCAAGTTCCCTAGAAGCGTAGGGTAAAAACGCACAAAGGATGTAAAGTAGAGGGTATAACGTGGCAAGCCCTGCCGTAAGATGCCCCTCGTATGAGAGACTTGTGCGCGAGAGGAGCCAAGTCGTGGCCTAGTTGCGCCCTTGGCTTGTTTCCGAGTCTGCTCGATAAACACAAGCGCGCTGCAACTGGCCCGGCAAGGTTGCCTGCCGGTAACAACACCAGCCAGCGGGCTGCTGACGTTCCGCACTCAGCAAGCGTGTTCGCACCGGCAAGCTCCCCGAAAGCGTAGAGTACAAACATACGAAGGGCAAAGCACGGCATCGTATTGTGGAAAGGATTTATATACATAAGCATTAAATAATGAAGCTGTTGCAGATCTATCTCAGCTATTTTTATGGCTGAAATTGCAGCAACAAGGAGAAACCGAAAGAGCACACCAGCACCTGGGCCCCGGCAAGCCAGGGTCGCCGGGGGCTGCGAGTGCCAAGATTCTTCCCCGGCAAGCCAGGGTCGCCGGGGGCTGCGAGTGCCAAGATTCTCCCCGGCAAGCCAGAGTTGCTGGTGGCTGCGAGTACTAAGATTCGTCTCCGGCAAGCCAGAGTTGCTGGGGGCTGCGATATCAGATAAGTCTTTCATCCCTCGTCATGCATCCTCTTATGGACCGGGGAAAGCGGGGATGCGTCTTTGAACGAGCGTGTCTTGTAAAACCCGTGCGCAGGAGGAGCCAAGTCGTGGCCCAGTTGCGCCCTTGGTTTGTTTCCGAGCACGCTCAATGAGTTAAAAGTGAGCCGCGACAAGCTTCGCGCCCTTGTTACGTTTCGAGCACGCTCAACAAACACAAGTGCGCTGCAACTGGCCCGGCAAGGTTGCTTGCCGGAGGCAACACCAGCCAGCGGGCTGCTGATGTCCCGCACTCAGCAAGCGTGTTCGCACCGGCAAGCTCCCCGAGAGCGTAGGGTAAGAACATACAAGGCACGAAGTCAAGTAAAAGACTCGGTTCGGCGAGCTTTCCCCTCTTTTCATTAAAAACATCCTAGTTTAGTACAAGTCCATAGAGGATGAGAAACATGATAGAGAGGATTACAAGTTTTAAATGCAGCTAAGGCCCGAAGGCTTACAAGTTAAAAAGATAAGGTGCCCGTGATCCCTCTCCTGTTTCTCTGTTCAGAGTTCAGAGGTAGGTCAGGAGCCCCGGCAAGAGAAGCTTGCCGGGAGGGCGAAGGAGCCTAGGAGAGCTACGGGCGCCAGAAGACACCAAGAGAACCCCCCGGGAGCCGGCCAGGAGCTTGGCGAGACGAAGGCGTCGATGGCAGAGCTTGAAGGCGGGGTGGTGGGACGTCAGCACGCTGACGAGGGCACCTCGCCCTCGTACTCCGACATGACGGCCTTGCCGCCACCCTCTTCCTCTTCCACAGCTCCCTCACGCCACCGCCCAAGGAGACGGCCCGGGAGTTCGAGCCCGGCACCCCAGAGGCGGGTCGCCAGGTGCGGTGGCCTGGGCGGCGTCCGACACCTAGTCGGACCCGCCATCCTCCTCGTCGTCATGTCGCTCCCCTCCTCGTCACTTTCGCCGAGGAGGGACCTTCGCTCGGAGGAGCTGTCCACACAAAGATCTCACCCGGTCCCGTAGTCCCGAAGACCTTGACGGCGAAAAGGTCGCCCTCCATTAACTTGAAATGGAGGGTAAACCCCGCCGTCAAGCTATGGATCCGGGCGAACGTCTTCCACCCTCGGTCGAAGAACATCACGCCGGGGGCTGGGGACACGACACTCACCCGAGTGCCGCTGATCCCGCAGCCCCTCATGCGCAACTCCATCACCTCGGGCGGATCCGGTCCCATTGCGCTCGCGAACGGGGCCGGCAGCCGGAGGCGGCGACGAGGCGCTCGACGAAGCTTGATGAAGAACTCCCAGGGATCGTCTCCAGTGTGGACCGCCTCGAGGACAGGAGCCGCCGGAGGAGACGGGGGAGGCTCATCGCCACGACCGCCTCTCCCCCGGCCGCCTCGACCACGTCCTCGGCCTCGTCCGCGGCCACGCCCTCTCCCTCTTCCCCTCGTGGCCGGCTCCGACGCCACGGGAGCGGGATAGGGAGAGGTTCGCTGCCTTGAGGCAACCCTCGCTGCCACCGTCGAAGAACCGGGATTCCCTCCTTCCATGGCGGAGGCGGCGAGGGAAGGAGGACGAAGAGTCCGGCGGCGCCGCGGACGCAAGAGACGGCGGAGGAGATGCGGAGGCGGAGCGCAAAGAGGATCTCTGGAGGAGGAAGAAGAAGCAATGAAAGCAAGGAGGGGAACCGCGCCTACTTCCTCTGTTTTTATGGGGAAGTGGGGGGCGTTCCGCTCTTCTCATTAAAGAACGTGGGCACGTCCCATCCCACGACGCCGCAATCGACGCGTGCTGTTGCACGGGGAGGCGGCAGAGGCGGAAGTGGATTCGGCACTCCGTGGGCCTCGTGTGCCTGCAGACTGCTTTTGGGCCCGGCCCAACAGCGCTCGGCACTGCAGGTGTGCCCAGCCCGGGGCTCTTGTCGGTGTACTAAGGTAGGGGTACCTCAAGACTTAACTTGTGCACGGGCAATGCAGCTCCCCACGGCAGGGTTTACCATGTGCTTGCGGAGACCATTCCTGCTCCATATCAAGCCATTCAAGAACAAAGTATACAAGATGAAAGATCGAGACCCGGCAAGAGGAGCTTGCCGGAAGACCGCTCTGTGCTCAAGATTACGCCACTCACGCAAAGCCCAAAGTAGAGGAGCTCGCCGGGAGACTAGAAGATTACATCATAGAAGACACGCCTCGGCGCTATACGCGTCCCGGCAAGGGCCCGGGGAGCGACAAGTTATGAAGCCCGACAAGCTCCCGGGCCCGGCAAGATCAAGACCCCGGCAAGGTACTTGCCGGGAGAGCTGCACTGTGCGCCCGCACTCTAGCTCATCTGCCCACGCGTTGCCCTGGGGCCTTTCCAGGGACGCGTGGCGGGTGGCTGCGCAGCCTGGGGGGTGCGGTGGCACTCCACGGTGGTGGATCCATCGCCGTGGCAAACGGAGACGCAAGGGCGGGAGCTTTTGGGGTCGACGGCGACGGGCATTAAATGCCTTTGTCCCCCACTGTCAAAGTAGGTAGAAACCACTGTTCAAGCACTGTAGCCCCACTGTTCCCGCACTGTTCCAACTACCACCTCTTTTACATTTTTACCCCTTTCTCCTACGTTGACACCTGTTGGTGACCCCTTTGCACTATAAAAGGAGGCCCATGCACAACGTAGAAGGGGTTCGGCTAGTTCGATTCACCCAACACAACACCACCATACGCTCGCATTCTTGAGCAAGATCAAATACAAACACAAAGCAGCAGTAGGGTTTTACGCGTCCATCGCGGCCCGAAGCTGGGTAAAAAGATCGCCCGCGTGCTCGCCTCGATCTGCTCTCTGTGCTCCCTCCGCCCTCGTACCGCAAAGACGAAGGGGCCCCGGCCCCATAGGCGCTCGCGGCGGGCAGGCACGGCCGCCCCCCGACATCTTTGGCGTGCCAGGTAGGGGGCGTCGAGGTTGTGCGGACCTGATCCAGCGTTCGCGCGGGCGCGTTCTTCATCAAAGGCCACGACTCAAATGATGAAGAAGTCGTTGGCATCATGAAGAATATGCTTTTCAATATCATTCATGGCATTCCCCTCAACTTCCATGATTTCTTCATCAGGACTCTGGCAAATATTGCTATGTCACCATTTGAGCTGAAGCCTTATGCACCATGGATTATGAGATTCATTAGGACAAGGTCTTCACTCAACTACAAGGCTGATACTCTGAACCATGGCAGCTATTTGCCTCCAATTGAAGTCCTCAAACGGACATTTTCCTCAGTTGATGACAAAGGCAAGGCAACCGCTGTGATAAATGAAGGCATTCGTCCATTGGATGGTCAATTTCGTAAAGCTGCATCCTACTCCACCAATGATGACTCTACCACACATGACTCTGCCGCCAACACCTCTGCCAAGCAAATTCCTCAAGCCACAAAGACCTGTGGTGATGACCGATCGTGAGTTACTCCTCGCCTTCATCGTAAAGTTGATCGCAATCATAAATGGGTCAAGCGTCAGTTTGGTTCAATTCTTCACAACAGGAGCTCCACACATAATGCAGTGAAGAAAAACCACTACTACCTCCATGAAACCTTCAACCGCACAGGTTGTTCTATCTCATGTCTACAAATGCAGATGATCTCAAGAGAATGGGTCTCAAGGAAGAATTTGACCGGTCTGCACCTCCACCAAGAAATTCAAGAAGGTCAAGGTTCCTTCCTTGGTGGCTAGCTCCTATTCTTCATCGCGCGACAATCGATGAAAATGAAGACTTGGGCGACAATGGGCAGGCCCTACTATGACAACCGACTCGACAACGCCGACGCCCTCCATCAACTTGATATTCTTCAGTATGCGTTAGTCCTCGCCGATCCTTTTGGTCATTCGATGACAAAGGGGAGAAACCTGAGTTAGTCTTCAAGCGGGTCTATTATATGGGCATTTTTTGCTAAGTTACAACTCTCGCTCTTCAAACTTTTATTTGGATCGAGTTGTAATCTTAAAACCGATGGTGCTCGATACTTTTGATGCAATCGTGCTCGATTCTGCATGCTTATTCCTCGTTAATATTATTGCACGCATGCTGAATTTCTTCAGGCACCATATTTCATCATGCATTTCAAATTCTTCATATTATGTGTCAAATGCATGTATGAATTACAAGATATAGGGGGAGACCTCCATGATTCAACTCTTCAAGTGTGCATTGCTTCAAAAGCAAATTCCTCACTATGCACATCTTCAGGGGGAGTTCTTCTATATCTTGCAATCAAATTCCTCAATATCAGTACTTACACTTCATATGTTTATCCCTGTTGAAAACTTAACCTATATTGTCATCAATCACCAAAAAGGGGGAGATTGTAAGTGCATCTAGTGCCCCTTAGTGATTTTGGTGTATTGAAGACTTATAGGTTAAGGGACTAATGTGTTTATGAGTGTACACAGGTATATAAGTCTATGAGGAGTTTGATATCTATAGAGAAAGTCGACCCCTAAAAATGAATATCTTCGACTGAAGATTTTGGTATTCCTGAAGACTTTCATGAAGACTTTGAAAGTGAAGAAATTGGTGTGTCCTTGAAGACTGGATATTCATGCAAGGAATATGAAGCTTGAAGACTTTTGTTTTCATAGTTTTGTTTTTCTCCATGTTGAGTCACAGGAAACACCATACTATTAAAGGGGGTCGAGGAAATACTAAGGAAAAATTTCCATGTGATGCTCAACTCAAAATCCTACACATACCAATCCCTTCGAGTGAAGCCATTGAAATCTCATACGATTCACCAATTTCTTGATGGATGAGACGAAGTTCTTCTGGTCGTTGAGGAATTTGTTCTGACTGAGGAGTTAGGAATTCGGCAGTGCGGATTGCCTACACAGTGAGGAACATGATTGCCCTGAGGAATTTGAGAGTCAAAATTCCGACCGTTCTTTGTCTTCTTGCGCCACCGTCCCAAATATCTTATCCACCTAACGGTCATATCATCGAAATTTATGTATTATCATGTCGGGCTGCTCCCTAGGCTATAAATAGCCGCCCCCCTACAACCACTAGCTGGTTGGCTACTCCGAGAGAAACTGACACTTGTCATTTGAGAGCAACCCATCCTCCGAGGACTTTGAGCGAAAATCATCGAGTGAGGAAAAACCCAAACCAAAACACCTACAAACCCAAAGTGATTGAGCATCACTAAAGAGATTGATCCTGTGTGGATCTGATGCTTGTTACATTTGAAGACTGTGCTTCTTCTAGACGGTTAGGCATCATGGTCTAGAGCATCCAAGAGGAATTGTGGATCACCGAGTGACCGAAGTCTGTGAAGGTTTGGAAGTCGCCTGAAGACTTACCACGAGTGATTGGACGAGGTCTGTGTGACCTTAGTTCAAGGAGAATACGGTGAGGACTTGGTGTCTGAGCTGCGTGCTTTCGCCGATCGGGTGTCCGGACTGTGTGTCCTCGAGTTTAAATACTCACCGCTCCAACCGTGACGCATAACCGAGACAGCAGTTGGAACTGGTCTACCAAATCATTGTCTTCACCAACCTTTCTGGTTCTATTTCCTCAACTCTTTCATTTCTTCAGTACTGTGTTGAATGATTGTTCATATCTGTGTCTGAAGACTTTGACTGAAGACTTTCTCAATTTCCTCAGTTCAATTTCTTCAGTTTGTTTGTCTTCATCTTGTGTTATCCTGTGTTTACGCTTTCTGTACTCTGTAATTGTCTTCATTTCACCAAGATGACCATCCCTGTATTCTGTCATGCTTACTTCTGAGTACTTATTCTAATGCAAGTAGTTCTTCGCTAAGGAATTTCCTCACTGGCCAATTCTTCAGTGAAGAATTCATAAAAATCGCCTATTCACCCCCCCTCTAGTCGATATAATGCACTTTCAGGTGCGATGGTGAAAATCATATTGAAAAAGACTTTAAAATTAGTGGGATGTGTTTGGGAACAAAACAAAATACCCCATACAAAACTTCCTTCAAAAAGGATGTCTGAAATCCCCTTCATAAAAAAGATGAACTCGGGTCGGATTCGTTCTCGCGCAGAAAACAGATCTGAAAAGTGATGCACTATTCGGAAGGTTCCCGGAGTTTGGACGGTCGGATCGAGCTGAAATTTTGAGGGATAGTAGATATAGGAATTCTGCAGCCGATAAATGGTTGGATCTTCCAAAGGACGTCCGATCTAGATAGTGGACACCATGCTCCAAACTCATCCAGATTCGACGGGGCTCCGGTATATCGGAGGCTGGCGGAGATTTCTCCATCGAAACGCGATGAAATTTTATAGTGTTGTTGTAGACTCAATTCTACACAATTCCACCAAAGGAATCGTCAAAGAGATGCTCGAGGAGGTGGTGGTAGCGGATACAAGTTCGCTGTTTGTATAAACAGCACGGTCTCTCGAGGGCAATGTTGACGTCGAGCCCCCGAGCTCCATGGATGATTCCTCCATGATCTTGATAGAGATCGGAGTTGATGTTGATGAAGCCCCTCGTCCAAAAATGATAATTGGAGGTAGGTCATAGTCCTCGGTCAAGCCAAGGTGACCAGTCGAGGCGGCGACAAAGACACCGACATCGCAGTTGATCTGCAGGCGAGCCATTGATCCTTTTGCCGACCACACAGCGGAACTCTCAATGAAAGCACCATTGTCGGTGTCAAAACCAGCAGATCTCGGGTAGGGGGTCCCAAGCTGCGTGTCTAAGATTGATGGTAACATGGACACGGGATTTTACCCAGCTTCGGGCTCTCTCGAAGAGATAATACCCTACATGCTGCTTTTGATTGTATTCAGTGTGTATGACTATAGAGTTAATCTACCTCAAGATCATATGTTGTGGTCTAAACCCTAGAGGTATGATGAGTAATGTTATGATGCTCCATCGACTAGCCTGACCTCGACTTATATACTGTACCAGAGGCCTAGGATAACAAGAGTCCTAGTCGAATACGCCGGTGGAGAGCAGTCATTGTCTTGATCACCAAGTCTTGTGGAGTCTTCCTCATATGTACATTGGCTGTACGAATAGGCCCATGAGTAAACGGCCATGGGGGTCCTCGGCCCAACCCAACTGATCGGGAGACGACATGGTGAGTACCCCCTAGCCCAGGACACCGTCAATGTGGTCGGCGCAGGACTACTTCTCTTTAGCACTCAAGTCAAATGTGAGGTCTTGGCTGATGCACCTGCGGGAGAACTCCATTTCAACCTGGGCTGACCTGTGCCATGGGTTCATTGGCGTCCTCATGGGCGGCCATCAAGAACCAGGACGGCCCAACGATTTGTAGGTTCTCCAGCGAAAAGAAGGATAGATTATGTGAAAATACTTATAGAGATTCAGCCGAGTCCACGGAAATATCCCAGACATCCACCCGGCAGCTATGATAGTTGCCTTCCAATCCAACATGCACAACTACAGGATACATTCTAAGATGAACGTTCAGTTGCCCAAGACCGTGAAGGAGCTGTATACCTTGGTGCACAAGTGTGCTCGGGAGGAGGAGGGAAGAAAACTCCCTAGAGAGGAAGATTGCATTGACATTGACTCAGAGGATGACGACAACACCACTAGTCAGAAGAATAAGAACAAGCAGTGCAACAAGAAACGCAAGGATAAGGCAGTGTTGAAAGTTGAGAGATCGGGCACGCCTAGTACCGGCAGGTGGGCTAAAGCCGAAGCCCCCGTCAAGGAAGCTGGCGAGTGCGCTGACAGCCTGGAGACTGCGGCTGCCGAGAAAGCTAGGAAAGGTGATGGACCGTACTGCAAGATACATCAGACCAAGGGCCATGATCGCCAGGAGTATCATCAGGTTGAGCAGCTCGTCAAGAAGCAGAGGGCTAAGTATGAGAAGCGTGACAAGGGAAAAGGTCAGAATGGTACTGGCGGAAACGGCCGGGGCGGTGAAGCAAATCGCCCCAGCAAGGCTCTTAGGAACCAATGGAAACCTGCCAGGGGCCGAGTGAAGGAGGATTGCAATGATAAAAGTGATGGAGGGAATGAAGAGGGAAACCAGCGAGCAGGAATTGCAGAAGGCTACTAATGTCGTGTGCATTAACGGGGGTGCATCTTTGCACTCCTCTCACCGCCAACTTAAATAGGGTGCTTGCCATTGTTGGTCTCACCAACGATCCGCAACCTCAAAGTTACAAAGATGTTGGTTAACAGCGGGGCCGGGTTGAATATGATTTCCCCACAAGTTATCAGCAAACTCCAGATAGCAGAGGAACAACTTAAGGCCGCAGGCACATTTCAAGGAGTTAATCGCAGCAGGAGTCATCCTAAGGGAAAGAACACGTTGCTAGTGACATTTGGGCGAGAGTTAAACTACCAGACCAAGAAGATTCTGTTTGATGTGGTCGACCTCCCCCTGCCATACAATGGAATCCTTGGACGCCCGGCCCTGGCCAAATTCATGTCGGCATCCACTATGCCAACACCTTGAAGATGCCAGGGCCGATGGGCGTCATTTCCATTTTGTCAGACAAGAAAGATGTAATGATTTGCGTGGATAAGATGTATCGGGACGCAGTCGCGGCAGAGGCTGCTGAAGCCACGGTGCCCACCAGGGACAACAAAGGAAAGAAGAAGGATAGTAGGGACACTGGCAAGGAATCCGGGAAGCATACCTCCATGGAGTGTGCCGCACCTGTTGATGACATGCCGGGGAATTCCAATAGCAAGAGGACCAAGGCTGCTACACCCCATGTCAAAAAGGTCCCTACAGGGATGGCTATCACTAATTGTACTTTTACTATCAGTGCCACCCTCAATGACAAATAGGAAAGCATGCTTGTTGCCTTCCTGCGGGCGAATATCAATGTATTTGCTTGGCAACCATCTGATATCCTTAGTGTTCCCAGGGAGGTATCGAGCACCACCTTGTTGTCTGCCCACATGCCCGAATCTCCAAGCGTAGGTTGAGCGAGGCTTGGAGCGGCAACAGTTCATTGCCGAGGAGATCAAGCAACTTGAGGCAGCAGGTTTGGTCAGAGGGGTACTACATCCTACATGGTTAGCAAACTCACTGGTTGTGTGCAAGGCCAATGGGAAATGGAGGCTTTGCATAGACTTCACGGATTTGAACATGGCACGCCCAAAGGACCCATTCCCCTTGCCGCGCATCGATCAAATTGTGAATTCCACTTCCGAGTGTGATTTTCTATCCTTTGTGGATGCATACTCTGGGTACCATCAGAATTCATGCTCAAGCAAGACAAAGAGAAGACCTACTTCATCACCCCATGTGGCACATACTGCTTTGTGTGCATGCCTTTCGGGTTGAAGAGTGTCAGGTCCACTTTTGCAAGAGCAGTCAAAATTGGTTTTGAGCCACAGTTGCACATGAACATTGAAACTCATATATTGTGGTCAAGACCAAGGACAAATCAACCCTCATCCAGGATTTGGAAGAGACATGTGCTAATCTGCGCAAGATCAACTTGAAGTTAAACCTGGAGAAGTGTGTGTTTGGCATTCCCGCCGGCAAGCTACTTGGTTTCTTTGTGTCCCACCGCGGGATCGAGGCCAACCCAGATAAGATCAAGGCCATCGAGCAGATTCAGGTACCCAATACAGTTAAGGATGTGGGGCGTCTGACAGGATGTGTTGCCAAACTTAGCATATTCATTTCCAAGTATGCCAAGTGCACCCTGCCGTTCTTCAAAATTTTGAAGAAGGCAGGACCTATGAAGTGGACAGCAGAAGCAGATGCAACATTGCAAGATTTGAAGACCTACTTGTCTTCTTAGCCCACTTTGGTTGCAGCCAAACCACACGAGCCGTTGCTACTATATCTGGCAGCGACTAATCAAGTGGTTAGTGCACAACTGGTGGCACAGCAGGAAGTGGAAGAGATAGTAACCTCGGCAGGTGTCCCACCCAGAGCAGAAAGAGAGAATAGCTCGGCAAGGCCAGATATGGATCAGGACAAAGAGGAGCAGGGCGGCGAAGGCAACCCCAAGGACGCGGCAAGGAAGAAAATGGTGCAGCGCCTAGTATACTCCATCAGCTCCCTGTTGCAGGGGGCTAGACCCAGGTATTCTGGCATGAAAAATTGATTTTCGGCCTTGTCATGGCCTCAAGGAAACTGCGCCACTACTTCCAAGCCAACGAGATCATGGTTGTCACACGCTTCCTGTTGCGAAGGATACTCTGAAACCCAGAGGCTACCGGCAGAATAGTGGAATGGGCATTGGAGTTATCCAACTTTGGCCTAAAGTTTGAAAGCACATCAATGATTCAGAGCAGGGAATTGGAAGAGTTTGTTGCAGAATGGACGCCAACCACTGATGAGGAAGTGCTAGAAACAGTCATCCCCAGCAAGGAATCACCACAAGAATGGATCATGTATTTCGATGGTGCCTTCTCTCTACAAGGTGCAGGGGCTGGCGTGCTTCTCGTTTCTCCCACTAGGGAGCACCTGAAGTACGTCGTCCAGATGCATTATCCTCGGGAGGAGGCAACCAACAATACAACAGAGTATGAAGGGCTGCTTACCGAGCTCAGGATTGCCACGGAATTGGGAATCAAGAAGCTGATCATTCGAGGAGATTCACAACTTGTGGTGAGACAAATCAACAAGGATCACCAAAGTCCATTGATGGTGGCATACGTCAAGGAAGTGAGAAGATTGGAGGAGCGCTTTGACGAATTGCAAACGGAGCATGTACCCCGTGCGGAAAACAGCATAGCTGGTCATCTGTCAAAGTGTGCTGTACAAAAGCTTCCTGTGGAACTAGGAACATTTGTTCTCCATCTTACTTAGCCCTCCGTATCCCCGACAACAATGGCCAGAAAGAGGAGGAAATTGGACTCCGGTAAGCCTCTCCCGGTAAAACCCCTTGAGGTTCCTAGCAGGGACCCTGCAAGAAACAACTCCCCTTTGATTGCCGGGTTGCACCCTCCTGCTCGGCCACTGGTCCCCATGATCGAGGGATGCGCTCCCATGAATGAGGAGGTGTCGTTGGTCCTCGTTGCCGAGGCTTGGGCTCTAGCTTGGGCAAGGCACATAGTCCATTTCCTCCAAACTGGAGAACTTCCCGAAGAGCAAGAAGAAGCGGAAAGAGTAGCCTGGAGGGCCAGTATGTATCAGTTTGTCGATGACACTATGTACAGAAGAGGGCCTAATAGTGTGAAATTGAAGTGCATTTCAGGGCAGAAGGAAAGGAACTGTTGGCAGATATACACAAAGACGTACATGTGCAACTCCCACATTGGATCAAGGGCTTTAGTTGGGCAAGCATTCTGGCAAGGATTCTATTGGCCCACATCCCTCCAAGATGCGGTCGAGCTAGTCACAAAGTGTGAAGCCTACCAGTTCCATTCCAAGAATATCCATCTGCGTGCCCAAGCACTTCAGACAATCCCTTTCTCATGGACGTTTTCGGTCTGGGGGCTCGATATCCTCGGCACTTTCCCCCGAGCTACCGGGGGCTTTGAATTCTTGTTCGTTGCAATCGACAAGTTTACAAAGTGGCCGGAAGTAGCTGTCGTGAGAAAGGTGACTTCTCAGTCAGCTATCAAATTCTTGAAAGATTTGGTGTGACGCTTTGTGGTCCCTGCCCAGATCACCACTGACAACGACACCCAATTCACAAGTCATGCCTTCATGCAATATGTTCGTGCCCTCGGAAGCAAGATCTCATTTGCCTCTATTGCACATCCCAGAAGCAATGGACAAGCTAAGAGGATGAACACTGAAGTGCTGTGGGGCATCAAGACAAGAACATTTGATAATCTGCTAAAGTGCGGTAGCCGGTGGATCGATGAGCTGCCGGTGGCTCTTTGGTCCCTCAGAGCGACACCAAATCGAGCTACCGGGCAGACTCCATTCTCCCTAGTCTATGGGTAGAAGCAGTTATCCCCACAGAACTCATTTACGGGTCACCTTGAGTACTTGCCAATGATGAAGTAGCGTAGGAACAACACCGGCATGGTGACGTTGTGCTTCTCGAGGAGAACTATCTCCGGGCTGCTACGCGTGTTGCACACTACCAGCAAGCCCTACGTTGCTATCACAGCCGCAGGGTTCATGCCCGGTGTTTTGAGGAAGGCGGCCTTGCCCTTAGGCGTGTTCAGTCCGCCAAGGTTACAAACCAGTTGTCGCCAAAGTGGGAAGGCCCTTACCAAGTATTACGAGTCACTGGACCTGGTGCACTCCGTCTGGAGGCCGGAGATGGCATTCAATTGCAAAACTCATGGAATATTGAGCATGTCCGCAAGTTCAACCTTAAGTGTCGTGGTACCTGGACCTGAGCCTGGACTAACTAGCAGCCCAGCGGGCGCGCCGGATCGCCGAGTGAGCTAGCTACCTTGCCTCGTTCACCGTGCATGATGAGTTCAACACGGAGGAGGCGGAGGATGGCGAAGAGCTTCCGGCTGATGACGTCGGCCTGGAGTTCAATGAACCAGCCGATAGCTTCAACAAGACGGATGCCTACGCGGACGACGAGGCCGCGCTGGACGACACTGGCATCTCGGCGGACCCGGTGGGTGACACGAAGGAACCGGCACAAACTGATGCCGACACAGCGACCATGGCTAGTGCAGAGGGGTTGGTTGGCGTGCAACTCAATGCGGCAACCGCTTGATGCCGATCTGTCTTTCCTTTTGAACTTTGTTAAGTAGTAGGTCCACCCATTGGGGATGTAGTGAAATGTAATGAACTTTGGCCGTTGGCCTTTTTATGTAAATATTTGTGAGTGCTTCAGCTTTTTGCCTCCCGTCCTTAGGCCTTTTCTTGCATGCCGCTCCTTTGGGCCTCCCTCTTGCTAGTCGAACAGCCGGGTGCCGGTCTGTGACAGAGAGTTTGGCCTTGGAATGGCACGCAGTACTTGGGTTTTTTCAAACATTGAGCACGAGCGAAACACCCACTGGGTCGGCTGGTGGTGGGCGGCAAAGCCAACCACCGCGTAGCCGGTCGTGCAGCGATTTCCGAGTAGACCGATCCGGCCATTCTTACTTAGTAGATCTCCGCGTGCTGGCGCATTTGGTCGTGCGCTCTTGCCAGCCAGACATCCAAAGCCGGACTATGGCTTGGGGGAACAGGTGGACTGTGGCGACTCAGACACATTGAGAATAGGCTAAGGGGGATGATGGACGAGGTCGAGCTGGCCAGCCTCGAGCTGGACGTGCCGACCCGGAGGGGGGGACCATAAGTGTTTGTGGGACATGGTACTTGATAGAGAAAAGATAGCCCTAGGGTCTCGCTCGGGGTGACCTGTTGCTTTCATTAAACTCAAAAGGTAGTGATACATACGTGCTTACAACTAACTGTAAAACGGTCGGAGGAGCTCCGCATTCCACGGCCGGCTTGTCTCTTTGCCGGTCGTGTCTCTCTTGCACTTGTTCGGATTGTGCGCGTCGATGAGTTAGTACGCGTTCCTGTCGAAGGGGAGACCAGTCTATGCTGGTTGGCTTGCTGCTGGATGAGCCAGAGTATGAGGTTGCCCTCGCGGAACGCGAGGGGATTGATCTTCTTGCTGTGGTAGTGTTGTAGACTTTGCTAGTAGATGGCCGATCGGCTGAGGGCCAAAAGGCATGCCTCCTCGAGCAGGTAAATGTCGTCCTCACAGGCCTCCTTGTCTTCGGCTTCCGTGGACATGGTGACCCGCGGTGAGTCGAACTCGATGTCGGTCGAGATGACTGCTTTGGCTCCATAGACGAGGAAGAACGGGGTGAAACCGGTTGACCAGTTGAGCATGGTCTGGAGACTCCAAAGGACAGTCGACGTCTCATCAATCCAGGTGCCGGGTGAGTGCACGAGGGGCTCAATGAGTCGTGTCTTGATGCCGTACAAGATCAGGCCGTTCGCCCGCTCGACTGGCCATTTGGCTTGGGATGAGTGACGGAAGCCAGGTCGAGCCTGATATAGAGCAGTATTGTGCCGGCGCGCCCTTGGCGAAGTTAGTGCGGTTGTCCATGATGATGCTGTGCGGGATGCCATATCGGACCACAATGTCTTTGATGAACCGGACTTCCATTGGCCCATCAAGCTTCTTGATCAGCCTTGCCTCGATCCACTTGGTGAACTTGACGACGCGACCAGTAGATGTGTCATGCCGCTGTGGGCGGTCTTGAAAGGTTCCACCTTGTCGAGCCCATAGACGGCAAAGTGTTAGGTGATCGGGATGGTTTGGAGGGCCAAAGCCGGCTGGTGGCTGCGTTTGTTGAAACGTTGGCAGCCCTCGCACTTGAGGACCCACGACTTGGCGTCCTTCAAGGCCGTTGGCCAGTGGAAACCATGGTAGAAAGCCTTGGCCACTAAGGACCTCCACGCGGCGTGGTGCCCGCACTCGCCCTAATGGATGTCAAGGAGGAATTCTATCCCTTTGTCCTGTTCGACGCGGCGATGGAACACGCCTGTCGTGCTACCCTTGACGAGCTCGTAGTTGATGATGCTGTAGGCGGACGGTCGTTTTTGCAGTTGCCGAGTCTCAGTCTCGTCCATGGGGAGCGCTCCCCTCTCCAGGAAGGCGAGGATTGATTGGGCCCATGACGGAGTCATCACCACTGTGAAGACGACCACTTGGATGGGGTCTAAGACAGAAGCCCCCGAGCCGAGGTCGGTGATGCGGCTTGAACTACGTCGGCATTTCCCCAAAGAGGAAGGGATGATGCAGCACAGCGACGGTAGGTATTTCCCTCAGTGATGAGACCAAGGTTATCGAACCAGTAGGAGAACCACGCAACACTACATTAACGGTACTTGCACATAAAGAACAAATACTTGCAACCTGACGTGTTAAAGGGGTTGTCAATCCCTTTCGGGTAACGGCGCTAGAAATTGCCATGTGGATGGGAGAAGGTTGTAATAAATTGATAGATGTAAATAAAAGCAAATAAAATTCAGCGAGGTATTTTTGGGTTTTTGATAATATAGATCTGAAAATAAAAGATAATAAAAATAGATCTTGAAGGCAAATATGATAAAGAAGAGACTTGGGGCCCATAGATTTCACTAGTGGCTTCTCTCAAGAAAAATAGCATACGGTGGGTAAACAAATTACTATTGGGAAATTAATAGAACTTCAAATAATCATGACGATGTCCAGACAATGATCATTATATAGGCATCACGTCCAAGATTAGTAGACCGACTCCTGCCTGCATCTACTACTATTACTCCACACATCGCTATCCATCATGCTTGTAGTGTATTAAGTTCATGGAAAACGGAGCAATGCAATAAGAATGATGACATGATGTAGATAAGAACTATTTATGTAGAAATAGATCCCATCTTGCTATCCTTAATAGCAACGATACATTCCCCTTCTGTCACTGGGATCAAGCACCGTAATCGAACCCATCACAAAGCACCTCTTCCCATGGCAAGAAAAATCGATCTAGTTGGCCTAATTAACCAAAGATTCAGAGAATAAATACGAGGCTATAAGTAATCATGCATATAAGAGATCAAAAGACTCAAATAACTTTCATGGATAAAAACATAGATCTGATCATAAACTCAAAGTTCATCGGATCCCAACAAACACACCGCAAAAAGAGTTACATCAAATAGATCTCCAAGAGACAATTGTATTGAGAATCAAAAGAGAGAGAGGAAGCCATATACCTACTAACTACGGACCCGTAGGTCTACGATGAAGTACTCACGCATCATCGGTGAGGAACCAATGAGGATGATGAACCCCTCCATGATGGTGCCTAGATTGGGTCTTGGTTTTTAGAACTTGTCGCGCTGGAATTGATTTTCGTCGACTCCTCGAGGGTTTCTAGAATATTGGGGTATTTATAGAGCAAAGAGGCAGTTCGAGAGGCCATCGAGGTGGGCATAAGCCACCAGGGCGCGCCTGGCCCACCAGGCGCTGCTTAGTGGGTTGTGCCCCCCTCGGGGCACCCCTCTAGTACTTCTTTGGTCCATCTGGTGTCTTCTGGTCCAAAAAAACTCACCAAAAAGTTTTGCTGCATTTGGACTCCGTTTGGTATTGTTTTCCTGCGAAGTAAAAAACAAGCAAAAAAACAGCAACTGGCGCTGGGCACTATGTCAATAGGTTAGTCCCAAAAAAACGATAAAGTTGCTATAAAATGATTGTAAAACATCCAAGAATGATAATATAACAGCATGGAATAATAAAAAATTATAGATATGTTGGAGATGCAGCATTCCCAAGCTTAATTCATGCTCGTCCTCGAGTAGGTAAATGATAAAAATTGAATTTTTGATGTGGAATGCTGCCTAACATGTTCATCACATATTCTTTTCTTTGTACGTAGCATGGACATTTGGACTTTTATATGATTGAAAGCAATAGTCTAGTTTTGACATGAAGATTTCAATACTCAAGCATATAAACAAGCAACCATGTCTTTCAAAATATCAACACTAAAGCAAGTTATCCCTAGCCCATTATGCTCAATCATTGATCCATTCATGAAACACACTCACATATTAGCTGCACCCAATGCTCAAGTATGATCATAGTGCGCCTTAGTTGGTGCTTTATAAGAGAAGATGGAGACTCAAATAAAAATAAAAATTGCATAAAGTAAAAGAAAGGCCCTTCACAGAGGGAAGTAGGAATTTGTAGAGGTGCTAGAGCTCAAAGAGAAAAAGGTAGATATAAAACATTTTGGGTGGCATGCTTTTCCTGTCAATGAAAACGATCGAGTAGTTCCCAATACTTTCCATGCTAGATATATCATAGCGGTTCCCAAACAGAAAATAAAGTTTATTCCTTTTTCCACCATACTTTCACATTCCACGGCTAACCGAATCCATGGGTGCCATCCATACCAACACTTTCCAAGGAATTTATTATTTGACAACACAAAATAAATTCATTTTTCATTTTGGGATTGGGCATCCCTAATACCTTTGTTGTACTCTCGTGCAATGACAAGTGAATAAACACTCATCTTGAGAATAACACATCTAGCATGGAAAAATATCAGCCATCCCCTACAGTTTCATGAGCGGTACAAGCACACAAAAAGGAAACTTATTTTGAAAATTAGAGATGGCACATATAAATTTGCTTAGAATGGCATAGAAATACCGCATATAGGTGGGTATAGTGGAGTCATGTGGCAAAACTGCGTTTAAGGATTTTGGATGCACAAGTAGTGATCATACTTAGTGCAAATTATGGCTACAAAAGATTGGGAAGCATCCAACCAAGAAACGAAAAATCTCATAAGCAAGCATTAAGCATAACTAACACTGAATAACACATCACAAGTAGGATATATTTCATTGCATAACTATTCACTTTCGTGCTTGCATAGGGAATCACAAACCTTAAAACCAATATTATTACTAAAGCATAATTACTCGTCAACATGACTCACATATTATATCAACATGTCGCAAAACTATTACAAGGAATCAAGTTCATTTTGTCCAATGATCTTCATGAAAGTTTTTATTATATCCCTCTTGAATATCTATCACTTTGGGACTAATTTCATATGTTGCTTTTGATAGCTCAAACAAATCTAAGTGAAGAACATGAGAATAAAAATGTTCTTCTCTAAAAATAATTTAAGTGAAGCAAGAGATAATTTCTTCAAAAATAATAAATCACACCGTGCTCAAAAAGATATAAGTGAAGCACTAGAGTAATTCCATAGCTCATAAAGATTTAAGTGAAGCATAGAGAGCAATTTTAACAAGTCATAGCATAATTTTGGCTCCCTCAAATAGGTTTGTCCAGCAAGGATATATGACTTAAAACAAAAAACAAAACAAGAAATGAGTCATACAATACAAGACGCTCCAAGCAAAACTCATGATATGTGATGAATAAAAAAATAGCTCCAAGTATAATACCGATGGTCGTTAGAAGAAAGAGGGGATGCCACTCGGGGCATCCCCAAGCTTAGTTGCTTGCTTCTCTTTTAGATAATAGCTTGGGATTCCATGGGGCATCCCCAATCTTAGGCTCTTCTTGCTCCTTATTCCTTCATCCATCGTGATCTCACCCAAAACTTGGAAACTTCAATCACACAAAACTCAACAAAACCTTCGTGGGATCCGTTAGTATAACAAAGAGAATCACTACTATAAGTACTGTTTCAAACCCATTCATATTTTATTTTTGCAATATATCTATTGTATTCCAACATTACTATAGCTTATACCCTCCAATACAAACCATAGATTCATCGAAATAAGCATACAATGCAAAGAAAACAAAATCTGTCAAAAACAGAACCGTCTGTAGTAATCAGGGAACTTTGTATACTTATGTAACTCCAAAAATTCTAGAAAATTAGGACGTGGGAAATTTGTATATAAATAATGTGTAAAATATTCAGATCAAAAGCACGTTTCTGTGATTTACAAAAATTATTTTTTTAGCGCAAAACTTTCTATTTTATAACAAGATCAAATCAACTATCACCCAACATGATCCCAAAGGCTATGCTTGGCACAAACACTAACTAAAACACAAAAAACACAATAATAACAGTAGCATAATTGTGCAAACACTCAAGAACAAAAAGAAAAAGACAAAATAAATTTTATTCATTGCGTTGCCTCCCAACAAGCGCTATCGTTTTATGCCCCTAGCTAGGCATAATGCATAAATCTAAGTGTTGTTATCTTCAGTTTCCAACTCTTCAATCAAACAATTGGAATTCTTCAAGGATTTAGCATACAAATTGTCAATAACAATACTTCTAGGAAACAGATTGAAAAATTCATTATTGCAAGTAGGATCTCTTATAGCTTCAACAAAATCAGGGTGAATACTAATCATCTTAAGATCTTCTTTGTTATTATTAGAAGTTGCACCCTTTTTTTAATAAATTGAGTAATCTTGCGTATTTTTACCAAAAAAACAATAGTTTTAGTGGAGGAAAAAGACGTGCTTAGATTACTAAATATTTCCTCCAACTTATCAATTCTAGCGGGACTCTCCTCTATTCTTACGTTCAATGCGGGCTCTTTTTCGTTTAGTACTTTAAGAGCATCTCCCGCTTTTGACCCAATTCTATTATCAAGATTCTGCTTCCTTTTATCTAATTTTTCAATATTTTCTTCTATGAGAATTTTCTTTTCAATAACATCTAGCCTCTCCCTAACATGTTCGAGAGTTAGAGTTGTTTCGTTTACCAAAAGAGGCGGTGATCCCAGTAAATTCCCCATAGCAATAAAAGCATCTAGAGAAGGGCATGTCAAGAAATTCCCACCAGTAACCGTATCAAGGACGAATCTATACCAAGTGGTGATGCCCACCTAGAAAAAGCAAAGAAGAACAACGGTAGATTGCTTGCGAATAGACCTATTATGAGCATTGCAAATCCTATACCAAGCATCTTTTAAATTTTCCCCTCCCCTTTGTTTAAAGTTAAGAACCTCATTCTCGGGGGTGCAAGCAACAGAGGAAGAATTGTACATAACGACATAAGGCGGCAAACAAAATTGCACACAAAAACAGATCTGACGAGAAAATAGCGAACGAAAAAAAGGGCGAACAAAACGACAATTTTTTGTGAAGTGAGGGAGAGGAAAACTAGAGGAAAATGGAAAATAATGTAAATTGCAAGGAGATGAGATTTGTGATTAGGAACCTGGTAGATGTTGATGATGTCTTCCCGGCAACGGCGCCAAAAATTCCTTTTGATGCGGCTTAAACTACGTCGGTATTTCCCCAAAGAGGAAGGGATGATGCACCATAGCGATGGTAGGTATTTCCCTCAGTGATGAGACCAAGGTTATCGAACCAGTAGGATAACCATGCAACACTACATAAATGGTACCTGCAGAACAAATACTTGCAACCTGACGTGTTAAAGGGGTTGTCAATCCCTTTCGGATAATGGCGCCAGAAATTGCCACGTGGACGGGAGAAAGTTGTAATAAATTGATAGATGCAAATAAAAGCAAATAAAATTCAGCAAGGTATTTTTGGCTTTTTGATAATATAGATCTGAAAATAAAAGAGAATAAAAATAGATCTTGAAGGCAAATATGATAAAGAAGAGACCCGGGGGTCATAGATTTCGCTAGTGGCTTATATCATGAAAAATAGCATACGCTTGGTAAACAAATTACTGTTGGGCAATTGATAGAACTTCAGATAATCATGGCGATATCTAGGCAATTGTCATTATATAGGCATCACGTCCAAGATTAGTAGACCCACTCTTGCTTGTAGCTACTACTATTACTCCACACATCGACCGCTATCCAGCATGCATCTAGTGCATTAAGTTCATGGAAAAATGGAGTAATGCAATTAGAATGATGACATGATGTAGACAAGATCTACTTATGTAGAAATAGACCCCATCTTGTTATCCTTAATAGCAACGATAAATACGTGTCAGTTCCCCTTCTATCACTAGGATCAAACACCGTAAGATCGAACCCATCACAAAGCACCTCTTCCCATGCAAGAAAAATCGATCTAGTTAGCCTAACTAAACCAAAGATTGAAAGGAGAAATACGTGGCTATAAGTAATCATGGATATAAGAGATCAAAATACTCAAATAACTTTCATGGATAAAATCATAGATCTGATCATAAACTCAAAGTTCATCGGATTCCAATGAACACACCACAAAAAGAGTTACATCAAATAGATCTCCAAGAGACTATTGTATTGAGAATCAAAAGAGAAGGAGAGAGAGAGAGAGAGAGAGAGAGAGAGGATAGAGAGAGAGAGAGAGAGGAACCCATCTAGCTACAAACTACACACTCTTAGGTCTACAATGAACTACTCACGCATCATCGGAGAGGCACCAATGAGGATGATGAACCCCTCCGTGATGGTGTCTAGATTGGATCGGTGGTTTCTGGAACTTGTGGTGGCTGGAATTGATTTTCGTTGACTCCCCTAGGGTTTCTGGAATATTGGGTATTTATAGAGCAAAGAGGCGGTGCGGGAGGCCACCTAGGTGGGCATAACCCACCAGGGCGCACCTGGGCCCCCAGGCGCGCCCAGGTGGGTTGTGCCCCCCTTGGGGCACCCCTCTAGTATTTCTTTGGCCCATGTGGTTTCTTCTGGTCCAGAAAAATTACCAAAAAGTTTCGCTGCGTTTGGACTCCCTTTAGTATTGGTTTCCTGCAAAGTAAAAAACAAGCAAAAACAGCAACTACCCCTGGGCACGATGTCAATAGGTTAGTCCCAAAAAATGATATAAAGTTGCTATGAAATGATTGTAAAACATCCAAGAATGATAATATAACAGCATGGAACAATCAAAAATTATAGATACGTTGGAAACGTATCAGTCGGTAGCCCCCGGGCCGGAGCTGGCAGCCGCCGGGGCCGGACCGTGGCCACCAGGGTTGGGTGGAGATGACGTGGGGTCATCTGGGACAAAGATGGACTCGGAGTCAGGAGACAGCTTGATGGACGGCTTACGCAGGTGCTCGAGGGATACGCCGGGTGGGACTGCTTGCCGGGATGAGCCTATCTTGACCAGCATGTCGAAGGCCTCGTTGTCCGTGCTGGGGATGTGGAGGAACTCACATCTGTCGAAGTTGTCGGAGAGCAGTTGGACCTGGAAGCGATAGATGGCCATGTTGGCATCACGGGCGTCCCACTCTCCAGAAGCTTGCTGGACCACCAAGTCCGAGTCACCATACTAGAGGATGTGCCAGATGCCGATCTCTTTGGCCAGCCAGAGAACGTGCATGAGCGCTTCATACTCGGCAACGTTGTTGGAGGTGGCGAAGTGGATCTCCGAGTTGAGCTTGATCTGGTGTCGTCACATATGGGAGAAAGTTTTCCTTGAGGTCGTCTAGGAGCATGAGGTGCTACTTGGTCTTCACTACGATGTCGTCGACGTAGACGTGGATGTTGCGTTCGAGTTGCTACAGCTAGCACTTATGCATGCAGCACTGGAACATGGCGCCGGCATTCTTCAGGCCGAACGACATGGTGATTTAGTAGTACGCCCCAAAGGGTGTGATGAAGGATTTCTTGAGGGCGTCGGCTGTGCCCAGCTTGATCTGGTGGTAGCCGGAGTAAGCATCCCATAAGGACAGGAGCTCGCAGCCGGCTGTGGATTCGATCACCTGATCTATCTGCGGTAGGGCAAAAGGATCCTTGGGTCAGGCCTTGTTGAGGCTGTGTAGTCGATACACATGCAGAAGGTGTCTTTCTTCTTCAGGACGAGGACTGGATTGGCTAGTCACTCGGGGTGAAACATTTCCATGATGGAGCTGGCTGTTGCGATCTCTTCATCAATGGTTCTCCACTTCTCCTCGAAAAAATGGCATAGCGGTTGGCAAACAAGCATGGCGTTCTTGCAGCCGTGTAGTTTGTGCACGACGTACTTCCTAGGAACACCTGACATGTCTTTTGGAGACCATGCAAAGATATCCCGATTCTCATGGAGGAAGTCAACGAGCTCGCCTTCATATTTGCTACTGAGGCGGGTGCCCACAACATCGTACTCGCTGCAGCTGGGGTCAGCCGGGTTGAGCGGGATCTTCTTGGTGTCCTTGGATGGCTGGAACGAGGTTTTGCCAGCTGACTCCTTGGCCGGATCCTGCACGGCTGGCTGCTCGATAGCCAGCGCCACGATCCGGTCGAGCTAGCGCCTCTCCTTGGTGATGATCAGCGACTCTGCCAACTTGGAGCCGGCTCGGGCGCATGATGTTTGCTACACAACTTGTTCTTGTAGACTTGTGTCGGGCCTTCAAGCGCAGAGTTTTGTAAGACAGTAGCAATTTTCCCTCAAGTGGATGACCTAAGGTTTATCAATCCGTGGGAGGCATAGGATGGAGATGGTCTCTCTCAAACAACCCTGCAACCAAATAACAAAAAGTGTCTTGTATCCCCAACACACCAAATACAATGGTAATTTGTATAGGTGCACTAGTTCGGCAAAGAGATAGTAATAAAAGTGTAGTAATGATAGTAGATATTGATTTTTGCAATCGAAACAATAAAAAACTGCAAGGTAGCAAGTGAAAAAACTGAGCACAAATGGTATCGCAATGCTTGAAAATGAGGCCTAGGGTCCGTACTTTCGCTAGTGCAATCTCTCAACAGTGTTAATATAATTGGATCATATAACCATCCCTCAACGTGCGATGAAGAATCACTCCAAAGTTCTTATCTAGCAGAGAACATAAGAAGAAATTGTTTGTAGGGTATGAAACCACCTCAAAGCTATTCGTTCTGAACAATATATCCTAGAGTTCGTACTAAAATAACACCAAGCTATTCTTTCTGATTGATCTATCCAAGAGTTTGTACTAAAATAACACCATATGATACACATCAACCAACTCCAATGTCACCTAGGTACGCCAATGTCACCGCGAGTATCCGTGAGTTGATTATACGATATGCATAAAACAATTTCAGACTCATAATACTCAATCCAACACAAAGAACCTCAAAGAGTGCCCCAATATTTCTACCAGAGAAACAAGGATGAAAACGTGCATCAACCCCTATGCATAGATTACCCCAATGTCACCTCGGGAAACCGTGAGTTGAGTGCCAAAACATATATCAAGTGAATCCATATGATACCCCATTGTCACCACGGTTATTCATAGCAAGACACACATCAAGTGTTCTCAAATCCATAAAGTATTCAATTTGATAAAAACAAAATCTCAAAGGGAAAATTCAATTCATCACGACAATATAGAGAGGGGAAAACACCGTATGATCCAACTATATTAACAAAGCCCCCGATACATCAAGATCGTGCCATCAAGAACACGAGAGAGAGAGAGAGAGAGAGAGAGAGAGAGAAAGAGATTAAAGACATAGCTACTAGTACAAACCCTCAGCCCCGAGGGTGGACTACTCCTTCCTCATCATCGAGACCATAGGGATGATGAAGATGGCCTCCTGTGATGATTTCCCCCTCGGGCAGGGTGCCGAAACGGACTCCCGATTGGTTTTTCGTGGCTACAAAGGCTTGCGGTGGCGGAACTTTTGATCTAGGCTTATTTCTGATGGTTTCTCTATTTATTGGATTTTTGGCATAGGTTTCACGCGAAGATGGGCCTCGAGGTGAGTACAACCCACCGAGGAAAGCCAGGCCCCTCTAGCATGCCGTGGTGGGTTGTGCCCTCCTTGTGGGTCTTCTGGCCCTCCCACAAAGCTTTGGGGGTCTCTTTTGTTCCAAAAAAATCGTCAAAAGTTTCAGCACATTTGGAGAATTTTTATTTCTGTACAAAAACAACACCACTGTAGTTCTGCTAAAAACAGCGTCAGTCCGAGTTAGTTCCATGCAAATCATACCAAAACCATATAAAATTGTTGTAAATATGGCATGAATACTTCATAAATTATAGATACGTTGGAGATGTATCAGCATCCCCAAGCTTAATTCCTACTCGTCCTTGAGTAGGTAAATAATAAAAGAAATAATGTATGGAGTGTGAATGCTAGAAAAGTGAACAAGTTTGATCAATGATAATTTCAATCACTTTTAATAGCATCATAACATCAACTCTTTCTCATAAAACTTCTCATGTTAAAGTAGCAACCAATTCACATGTTATGGTTCAAACAATGAATTCTCTTGAATCAACAACCTATATTTTTATTCACCAAACAATTGTAATTCAACTTATTCAACAGTGTCTAAGTAAGAGCTCCACATACTCAATCATCATATAGTCTTCTACGATTGCTAGCATTCAAAGCATATTTTTAGAACAAATGTCATCCATCAAACATAGAGAAAGATAGGGGCTTAGTGTTTCGCCTCCCAACTCATTTATCATAGAGATAATTGTCAACAATAATAAATAATGATCAAATATATTTGAATGGCCATATGTGCCTAGATATTTCCCCACCACATGATGCTTACCAGCTAGAGAATAATTGAGGTTGAATGCATACTATTGACTCTTGCATAAACGTAAATACCGAAAAGTAAAAGATAGGCCCTTCGTAGAGGGAAGCAGAGGTTGTCATGCGCTGTTTATTGTTGGATGCCCAAACTCTTAATGAAAAGGAACATCACATTATATTGCCCCTTATGATAGCAACCTTTGTTATGCAGTCCGTCGCTTTTATTACTTTGCCGTCACAAGTTCGTACAATGCTCAATTTTCCCTTACAATAAAAGATCAAACATATTTAGGAGCAATTTTTATTGCTTTATGCACCGATGACAACTTACTTTATGGATCTTATTCAATCCATAGGTAGGTATGGTGAACACTCATGGCAAGAAACTGGATTTAGGGGTTTTTGGATGCACAAGTAGTATCTCTACTTAGTACGAATTTTTGTCTAGCAAAAGATCCTAGGAAAACACAACATGTTGGAGGATCCATAACAGTATAACTTCTATGCAAATATACACAACCATAACTCATTAAGTTGTCTTCCTTGTCCAACTTCAACTAATTTCCTCATGTTTTAAAATAATTAATGAGTATTCAAAATCATAGAAGATGTCCAAGATAATATATTTGTATGTGAAAGTTCTCTTCCTTCTACTATTCATGAATTGCTTATATGACCAATATTGTGATTGTCAAGCTTCAAAAGATTTCACTTTCTGAACCCAATGTGAAGCTACTACTAGGCATGATCTGAACATATAATTTAAACTTCATGATATTCAATTCATTCAACAATTTACTCATATGATATAAGTGAAGCACGAGAGTAAATGACAAACTACTCCAAAAAGATATAAGTGAACATCAAGCGAGTAGTTAAGTTAACGGGTAACTATTTGAGGACTCTCTCCCATTTAAAAGTTTCAGATCTAAACATTTTATTAAAACAACAAGCAAAATAAAATAAAATGAAATTCAAAGAATAGCACACAACATGTGAAGAAGCAAATACTTAGGCTCAACCAAGGCTAACCGATAATTGTTGATGAACAAATGTGGGATGCCTACCAGGGCATCCCCAAACTTATATGCTTGAGACTTCTTGGAATATTAACCTGGAATGCCTTGGGCATCCCCAAGCTTGAGCTTTTGTGTCTCCTTAGTTCCTTTTATATCACGGTTTCCCTAAATCTTAAAAACTTCATCCACAGAAAACTCAACAAGAACTCGTGTGATAAGTTAGTATAAATCAATACAATAATCTTATCATTCTATACTATAAAAAATCAAATTATTATTTAACATTGCATACTAAATTCCTATGCATATTTAATAATCCTATCCTCAAATCGAATCATTAAACAAGCAAGCATATGCAAACATAACAGCAATCTACCAAAACAGGACAATCTATAAAGGATGAAGCAAGATCCATTCTCACTACTAGGGAAAAGCCTAGCAGCAGCGCGGGTTTTAGGCCTATCGGTAGCGCGGGCAGGGGCACTATGATAAGGCGCTACAGCTAATGCTTAGCAATAGCGTGCCTGGATCCACGCTACTGCTAAATTGACTTTGTAGTAGCGCTTCTTCAGAACAGCACTACTGGTAATTAGTAGTAGCGGTTCTCCTTTCCCGCGCTACTACTATTATTTAGTATTTTATTTCTTTTTTATTTCATGTTGTATTCATACACCTTTACACAAGTTTTCATACAACATGAATTTAGAGATTGTTTTTACATCAAAATGAGTTATTACATCACGGGGTGAAAGAACCGTGGACTAGTTTCAAGTGGATGTCCATCCACTTGAAACTAATCCGTGGTTCTTTCACCCAATGATATAATAATATCATCATCATCATCATCATATCATTAACAACTTATCATCATAATACATCATTGTCATATAACACCTCCTCAAGATCATCATTTTCATCAATGACATCACATAGCAAATTGGTCACTAGTCGTAATCACAAGTACTCCTCATTATCAACTCTAACACATTACCACATAATAACCATATTGTACCTCATAGGACCTATTACATTCGATTAAGACCTACTACATTTTCTAAGGTAAAATAGCAAAAAACAAGATAGCCCCTGACTCTCCATTATGGAGAATGGAGATTAGCCTGTCTCCAATTCTTGCCTTTCACTGAATGTTACTTCCAAGAACCTCCTTGCGAATGTCCATACATTTCTTCCATTCTTTGATGAACATGTGTTCACGGGTTTTAGAAATCTGGTATGCACATGTGAGCTCCGTAGATTTACCTGGCAGTATGTTCAGAACTGAGAGGCGACCATGCAGAGACATCAGATGAGGCACACAATCCATCGGGAGTTTCTGTTGAAAAACATAATAATAACTTCGTAGTTAGCAATGATGTACTAGTTTTAGAAGTATGCAAAAGACGCACGGATGTCGTAATAGTAAAAAATCTTACCAGGGTATCTCCAGAGAAGTTACCGTGGTTCAACACATGCACTAGTGGCACGTATTCACCATAATTTGGAGGAGTTCGATAATAGTCATTGTAATTCTCAACAAGAGTACAAAATGCATTCAGATGATTTTTCTCCTTATACGTTAATTCGGTGCCATCGGTGTAGTGGGTTTTATCTACCATCTTCCGCATGTCTTTGAAGAATCAAAATAAGCTGTCGATGGAAATAAGCTATCAACTATTTTGAAATAAACAATATAAATTAGTTAATAACTATGTTTGAGAAACTCACATAGCGGTACAATCAGAAGCGTATCAACATGGACCCAAATGTCCATATTGTCTTGCTCGATGTCAGGATCACCAAGATCCATGGTGACAATCATACCCTCATAAAGACCATACATTTTGCAAAGTGCTTCCCAATTTTGGCAACCAAAATGGGTTACGCTCTGAGCATTGCACAGATTTACTTCAAAATCCATATCATGATGGGTCCTTAGGTGTATTTTCTTTGTTTCAAAATTTTCATGGTCTTCAAAACCCATCCTCTCCAAGACATAGCGTCTTGCATGGCCTGGGATAAGCTAGTCGAATTGTAAAATATGAAAATTAGACGTTGAAATAGTTGAAGTCATGCTTAATTACGAAAAAAAACCTTGTCGTTGTTGCGTACCGTTTCACAATCGAAGGTCTCCTCGAGCTTAATGCTGAAGCGCCGATCTTCGTCCAGTTGAACGAACCTGTCGCACATACCTCGATCGTCGTGGCACCAGCTACACTCCCCCGGGAGACTGTCGTTGTCCGAGTACGACATTTCCTACATTCATAATTCAAAGATTAAACTTCTACATATTCTAGCACAAGCCATGCGAGAGAAAAAATCCGGCATGACCTTTGCTAAAAAAGGACATATCGAGCGCCTGAAATTTGCCGGAACGGAAATTAATCAACACTCCGGCAAAACATAGGCCACTCAGAGATGTAAACTGAACATGAACGGCCACTTGGGCAACCACATATCCTATTTGAGCAACAACACAAGATATACAAGGATATTTGGCTGGTCTCATGTCAGGACCCCGACTCAATGCTACATCGATCTAGCATGTAACACCTCATATCACTTTGCGGCCTCACGCACGGTATTTCCACGGGTGTCGCCTTACCTTTGCCCGGGACCGTTTGCGCCTTTTGGCACACGTATATGATAGTGTCGCTAGCATCCATATGATAAGGAGCCCGGGCTGACATGGCTAGTCGTAAACCCAAAGTGGCACAGACTTACGAGGACAGGCATCCATGACCCAAAGATCGAGCGTGTCGGTCATCAGGGAGTGAATCCAGGCTGTAGCACTGGGCTAACAGGACTCCGGTGAACCGGGCTGTAGTGGGCTAACAGGACTCCGGTATTCATCGCGTGACATTTCCCCGAAGGGACAGACACAGGAACGAAGAAGGACACATGCCGGCCAGCCTAAGTGATTCCGGAGCAGTAGCAAGCTACCATGGCTCGGTGGAAACACTAGGAGACATTTCCCGGTAAGAGAGGCTACTAAATATAAACAACTAGATAGTCAGATCCCACACATACCAAGCATTTCAATAACATACACACAATATGCTCGATATGTGCAAATACAACATGGCATCACAACATGACTCTACGACTCAAGTATTTATTCATTAGGCTCCGAGGAGCGAGATATTACAAACATGGGTCTCATGATGAAAGTGCAACTAATCCCCGGGTGGTTTTGGTAATTAATAACAACATATATATCATTGAACTAATTGTTTCTTGAGAATATTTCAGAAAGTTCAGTGATATGGGTATGGCAATGACTGATGATGTGGACCCCTCAAAATGCTAAGGAAAACATTGGCAAATGCTCAAGACTCTATTTTTGGTTTAGTGATCCAAGATCACATTGAGTCTATAGGAAAGCCAATACTATTAAAAGGGGATGAGGTTGTGTTGATGATCTGGTTGCTCAAAAGTGCTTAGTGATTTATCTCTCAAACCATCAGCAATCTTTCATTCCAACATATACTCATAAGTAATCTCGGTCCCACCGATTCCATAAACTCAGTCACACCGAGATGAACCACCTCAGCCACATAGCCAAACCCTAGAAATTTCGGATTTTCCGATTCCAAACTCGGTCTTACGAAACTAGTGTTGCCAACCTTCAGAACCTTCAGACTCAAATCGGTGTCACCGAGATGAGAAAGTCGGTCCCACCGAGAATGGCAAACCCTAGTCTTTGGAAGAATCGGACTAACCGAGATTGTATTTTCGGTCCCACTGAAAATCCCAACGTTCACAAGATTTGAACTTTCGGTCTCACCGAGTTGTCAACTTCGGTCCGACCGAGATTGGTCAAATGTGTGTAGCAGTTGGATTTTGTGTGGAGGCTATAAATACCCTCCACCTCCTCTTCATTCGTGGAGAGAGCCATCGAAAAGAACTACCACTCCTACCTTACATTTCGAGAAGAAAACTACCTACCCTTGTGTTGAGATCAAGTTGCTCCACTCCCACCATATGAAACTTGATTTCTAGCCTTCCCAAGTTGCTTTCCACTCAATCCTTTCTTCCACCATAGCCAAATCAGTGAGGAGAGTTGAGTGTTGGGGAGATTATCATTTGAAGCACAAGAGCAAGGAGTTCATCATCACCAACACCATCTATTACCTTTTGGAGGGTGGTGCCTCCTAGATTGGTTAGGTGTCGCTTGGGAGCCTCCGTCAAGATGTGGAGTTGAACCAAGAAGTTTGTCGGTGTACTAAGGTAGGGGTACCTCAGTACCCCAACTTGTGCACGGGCAGTCACAGCTTCCCGTAGCTGGATCCACCAAATGCTTGCCGGAGATCATCCCTGCTCCATACCAAGCCATTCAAGAACAAAGTGTACAAGACAAAAAGATCAGGACCCCGGCAAGAGGAGCTTGCCGGGAAGGCCGTTCCAGGCTCAAGATTATATCACCCATGCAAGGCCCTGGCGAGAGGAGCTCGCCGGGGAGACTAGAAGACTACATCACAGAAGACACGCCTCGGCGCTATACGCGTCCCGGCGAGGGCCCGGGGGGCGGCAAGTTACAGAGCCCGACAAGCTCCCGGGCCCGGCAAGATCAAGACCCCGGCAAGGTACTTGCCGGGGAGAGCTGTGCTGCGTGCCCTCACTCCAAGTCATCTGCCCACGCGTCGCCCGCAGCTTTCTCCAGAGACGCGTGGCGGGTGGCTGGGCTGCATGAGGGGTGCGGTGGCACTCCACGGTGGTGGCTCCATCGCCGTGGCAAACGGAGACGCAAGGGCGGGAGCTTTTGGGGCGACGGCGACGGGCATTTAATGCTCTTGTCCCCCTCTGTCAAAAGTAGGTAGAATCCACTGTTCAAGCACTGTAGCTGCACTGTTCCCGCACTGTTCCAACTACCACCTCTTTTACGTTTTTACCCCTCTACCTTACGTTGACACCTGTCGGTGACCCCTTGCCCTATAAAAGGAGGCCCATGCACAACGTCGAGGAGGTTCCGATCACTCACTACTCTCGCGGGGTTCGACCCATTTGCAACTCCCACGCTCGGGTAGCTACCGCTGTAGCTCTTCAAGCTCCCGTGGCACAATACAGCACAATGCACCAGTAGGGTTTTACGCGACCATCGCGGCCCGAAGCTGGGTAAAAATCGCCTGCGCGCACGCGCGCACCGCCTCGATCTGCTCTCTGTGCATCCTCCGCCCTCGTACCGAACACACGAAGGGGCCTCCCCGGGCCCCATAGGTGTCGCGCCCCATTGTGCACGACATCTCTGGCGCGCCAGGTAGGGGGCGTCGAGGTTGTGCGGACCTGATCCGGCGTTCGCGCAGCCGCATTCTTCTTCAACCTCTCCAGTTTCGTCAACGACTTCGTCGACAACTGCGCCATGGCCCCGAAGACGAGAGCTTCGAGGGTCGTAGACCCGTCTGCGTCTCACCCGCCGCCACCGGAGCCAGCGGTGGGCGGAGGAGACGCCGTCGAAAGGGTGGACACCGGCGAGGGCACTCGCGGCGCCACCAGATCCAGGGATCAGACGGATGACCGCGCCTCGGTCTCCGCAGATCCGCGTCCGTCCCAGCACGCGACGACCCGGCAGCGCCATACCACGAGAGGTGGTATCCGCCTGCTGGGGCAAGAGCATGCCGGGGGGCTCGCGGGATGCTCCGGACTGCTGTCCATGCATGAGCAGGGCGAAAGTGCCGGGGGAGGACTCTGCTCCTCCTATCGCTACTAGGAGTCCGAGCATATCCTGTTCCCCGCGCCGCTCGCTCCCGCTCCCCCCCCCCTGCGTCGGCAAGCGCATCTCCCTGGAGCGCTACGCTGTCGTCGAGGACGCGCCATCGAGCTCTAAGTCCGGCGAGGACGGCTCTGGAGCTCACTCCGGCGAGCGTAGCCCCTCGGAACGCTTTAAGCCCGGCGGGAGCAGCTCTGGTGCTCGTCCCGGCAAACGCACCTCTCCGGAGTGCCGCGCCACCGCCGAGGACGCGCCATTGGGCTCCGCCAGCGAGTGCAAGGAAAAGAAAAGCTAAGTCGCTCGAGCCTTCGTGCAGAGCACTTCTTGATTCCATGCTTTTACTTGTTATATCCTCGCGACTTTCGTCCTTTGTCTTGCGAAGCTGTGGCGCCGAGGAGCCTGCCTGTGAATAGCCGCACCCTTATCTTGCTTCGAGCACACTCAACGAGTTAAAAAGTGAGCCGCGACCAGCTTCGCGCCCTTGTTTCATTTCGAGTCTGTTCAGCAAGTTAAGCGCGTCGCGAACTAGACACGGCAAGGTTGCTTGCCGGAAGCGACGCCAGCCAGCGGGCTGCGATGTCCCAGACTCAAAAGCGCGTTAAGCGCCGGCAAGTTCCCTAGAAGCGTAGGGTGGAAGCGCACAAAAGGCGTAAGGTAGAGGGTGTAACGTGGCAAGCCTTGCCGTGAGGTGTCCTCCGTATGAGAGACTTGAGCGCGAGAGGAGCCAAGTCGCGGCCCAGTTGCGTACTTGTTTTGTTTCCGAGTCCGCTCAACAAACACAAGTGTGCTGCTGCACCCTTATCTTGCTTCCGAGCCTGCTCAGCAAGTTAAGCGTCCGTGAATCGCCCGGCAAGGTTGTTTGCGGAAGCAACACCGCCAGCTGGCTGTCCCGCTGACAAGCGTGTTCGCCCGGCAAGCTCCCCGAGAGCGTAGAGTACAAACATACGAAGGGCAAAGCTCGGCATCGTATTGCATAGTCAAGATTTATATACACATGCGTATACATAAAGCTGTTGCATATCTACCTCAGCTGTGTTCTTGACTGAAATTGCAGCAACAAGGAAGAACCGAAAGACCACACCAGCACCTGGAACCCGGCAAGCCAGGGTCGCCGGGGGCTGCGAGTGCCAAAGTTCCTCCTCGGCGGGCCAGCCTCGGCTGGGGCTGCGAGCACCGAAGTTTCGTCTCCGCAAGCCAGAGTTCTTTGGGGCTACTGATGTCGATATAAGTTTTTCCATCCTCGTCATGCATCCTCTTATGGACCGGAGATGCGGGCTGCGTCTTTGAACGATCGTGTCTTGTAAAACCCGTGCGTGGAGGAGCCGAGTCGTGGTCGATTCGTGCTTTGGTTTGTTTCGAGTCCGCTCAACAAACACAAGTGTGCCGCTGCACCCTATCTTGCTTTCGAGCCTGCTCGACAAGTTAAGCGTCATAATCGCCCGGCAAGGTTGCTTGCGGAAGCGACACCACCAGCGGGCTGTCCCGCGGTTGACAAGCGTGTTAAGCCCGGCAAGCTCCCCGATAGCGTAAGAACATACAAGGCACGAAGTCAAGTAAAAGACTCAGTCCGGCAAGCTTTCCCCTCTTTTCATTAAAAACATCCAATTTAGTACAAGTCCATAGAGGATGAAAAACATGATAGAGAGGATTACAACTTCTTAAATGCAGCTAATGCCCGAGGGCTTACAATTTAAAAAGATAAGGTGCCCGTGATCCCTCTCCTGTTTCTCTGTTCAGGAGTTCAGGAGGTAGGTCAAGGAGCCCCCGGCAAGATAAGCTTGCCGGGGAAGGAGGCCCCGGCAAGAGGAGCTTGTCGGAGAAGGGCGAAAGGAGCGCCTAGGAGGGCGTGGCGGTGACGCCGCCGTGCCCCAGGAGCTGCGCAAGGTGACGGGCATGGGGAACGCATGCCCGGAGAGCCACGGGCGCCAGAAGACCCCAAGAGAACACCCCGGGGGCCGGCCAGGAGCTTGGCGGAGACGAAGGCGTCGGAGGCAGAGCTTGAAGACGGGGTGATGGGACATCGGCAGGCGAGGGCACCTCGCCCTCGTACTCCGATTTAACGGCCTTGCCGCCATCCCCCTCTTCCTCTTCTGCTGCCTCTCTACGCCAGCCGCCAAGGAGACGGCCCCGGGGAGTTCAGAAGGCCGGCAACCCAGAAGATGGGGTTGCCGGTGGCGCGCGAGGCAGCGGTGTCCGACGCCTAGTCGGGCCCGCCATCCCCCTCGTCGCCGCTGTCGCTCTCCTCCTCGTCACTCTCGCTCAAGGAGGGGCCTTCGCTATCCGAGGAGCTGTCCACACAAGCAGCACCCGGGTTCCATAGTCCCGAAGACCTTGACGGCGAGGAGGTCACCATCCATTAACTTAAAATGGAGGGTGAACCCGCCGTCAAGCTATGGATCCGGCGAACGCCTTCCACCCTCGGTCGAAGAACATCACGCCGGGGCTGGGGACACGACACTCACCCGTGTGCGCTGATCCGCAGCCCCTCATCGTAACCCCATCACGTCGGGTGGATCCGCCCCATTGCGTCCATGAACGGGCCGGCAACCGGAGGCGACGACGAGGCGCCCGGCGAAGCTTGATGAAGAACTCCCAGGGGTCATCTCCGGTGTGGACCGCGCCATGGTCAGGGGACGCCGGGGGAGACGGGGGAGGCTCCTCACCACGACCGCCTCTCCCTCGACCGCCTCGGCCACGCCCTCGGCCTCGTCCACGGCCACGCCCCCTCCCTCTCCCTCTCGTGGCCAGCTCCACCACCACGGGAGCGAGATGGGGAGCGGTGCGCTGCCTAGAAGCGACCCGCGCCGCCACCGTCGAAGAGCCGGGATTCCCTCCTTCCATGGCGGCAAGAAGAACAGAAGACGAAGGCGAAGGGAGAAGAGGATGAGTGAGGCCATTGTGCTCCCCTGCCGCCCCTTTTTAAAGGGGCGAGGTGGGGGCTCAACCGCCCCGCTCGGCCAATCAGGAAGCGAGAAGGCCAGAGGAGCGGGGCCGACTCGCCCTCTCCGCCCCGTGACGGCTCGGCCTCCCACCTTCGCCGCCCACGACCCCCATGCATGAGGGCCGCGTGGCAAAAAAGCGGAGCCGGAGCGACGGGTGAAGCGACCCCGCTCTGCGCCACGATCACGGGGTGGATGCCTTAAAGACTGCATGCGCCGCCCACCTATCCCACGACGCCGCAATCGACGCGTGCCGTTGCGGGAGGGGAGGCGGCAGATGCAGGGGCAGATCCGACGCGCCATGGGCTTCGCGTGCCCGTGCACTGTCTTGGGCCTGGCCCAACAGCGCTCGGCACCGTGTATGGCCCAGGCCCGGGGGCTCCTGTCGGTGTACTAAGGTAGGGGTACCTCAGTACCCCAACTTGTGCATGGGCAGTCACAGCTTCCCGTAGCTGGATCCACCAAATGCTTGCCGGAGATCATCCCTGCTCCATACCAAGCCATTCAAGAACAAAGTGTACAAGACAAAAAGATCAGGACCCCGGCAAGAGGAGCTTGCCGGGAAGGCCGTTCCAGGCTCAAGATTATATCACCCATGCAAGGCCCTGGCGAGAGGAGCTCGCCGGGGAGACTAGAAGACTACATCACAGAAGACACGCCTCGGCGCTATACGCGTCCCGGCGAGGGCCCGGGGGGCGGCAAGTTACAGAGCCCGACAAGCTCCCGGGCCCGGCAAGATCAAGACCCCGGCAAGTGCCGGGGAGAGCTGTGCTGCGTGCCCTCACTCCAAGTCATCTGCCCACGCGTCGCCCGCAGCTTTCTCCAGAGACGCGTGGCGGGTGGCTGGGCTGCATGAGGGGTGCGGTGGCACTCCACGGTGGTGGCTCCATCGCCGTGGCAAACGGAGACGCAAGGGCGGGAGCTTTTGGGGCGACGACGACGGGCATTTAATGCTCTTGTCCCCCTCTGTCAAAAGTAGGTAGAATCCACTGCTCAAGCAATCGTAGCTGCACTTGTTCCCTTGCTCCAACTACCACCTCTTTTACGTTTTTACCCCTCTACCTTACGTTGACACCTGTCGGTGACCCCTTGCCCTATAAAAGGAGGCCCATGCACAACGTAGAGGAGGTTCCGATCACTCACTACTCTCGCGGGGTTTGACCCATTTGCAACTCCCACGCTCGGGTAGCTACCGCTGTAGCTCTTCAAGCTCCCGTGGCACAATACAACACAATGCAGCAGTAGGGTTTTACGCGACCATCGCGGCCCGAAGCTGGGTAAAAATCGCCTGCGCGCACGCGCGCACCGCCTCGATCTGCTCTCTGTGCATCCTCCGCCCTCGTACCGAACACACGAAGGGGCCTCCCCGGGCCCCATAGGTGTCGCGCCCCATTGCGCACGACAAAGTTTGTAAGGGCAAGGAGATCGCCTACTTCGTGAAGATCTACCCCGAGTAAGGCTAGTCCTCCGTGGGCGTAAGCCATGATGGCATAGACAAGGTTGCTTCTTCGTGGACCCTTCGTGGGTGGAGCCCTCCGTGGACTCTCGCAGCCGTTACCCTCCGTGGGTTGAAGTCTCCATCAACGTGGATTGACGATAGCACCACCTATCGGAACCACGAGAAAAATCTCCGTGTCTCCAAATTGCGTTTGCTCTTCTCCACCTCTTATTTACTACATGTGCAATTTACTTTCCGCTGCCATCACTCTAGAATTGCATGTGTAGGGTGATACTTGACTTGGTCATCATTGTGAACTTGCTAAAAACTTGTCCTAATCAAAAGGCTAAACTTTTAAATTGTCAAGTAGTCTAATCACCCCCCCCTCTAGACATACTTCCGATCCTACAAGTGGTATCAGAGCTTTGGTCTCCATTGGATTGGTTTCCATTGCATTGGACTCCATAAGCTTGGTTTCACAACCTAGGAGAGTATGGCGCCTAGTGAGGGTAATTTTCAGAGAGGTCCTTACTTTGATGGTTCAAATTTTGCTAGTTGGAAGCATAAAATGAAAATGCATATTATTGGACATAACCCTGCCGCATGGGGCATTATTTGTGTTGGCTTGCAAGGTGAGTTCTTCGAGGAAGGAAAAGTTCCAGATCGCGGGCTACAGCGGATGAGTTGCGGATGTTCTGACGAACAATGCTCAAGCTTGTGACATTCTCTTCAATGCTTTGTGTCCCGAGGAGTTCAACAAGATCAGCCGCCTTGAGAATGCAAAAGAGATTTGGGATACTTTGGTCGAAATGCACGAAGGTACCGAGTCCGTGAAGGAATCAAAGCTAGATGTTCTTCAAGGTCAACTTGACAAGTTCAAGATGAAGGAAGGTGAAGGAGTCGCTGAAATGTACTCTAGGCTTGCTCTCATCACCAATGAGATTGCCGGCTTAGGAAGCGAAGAAATGACCGACCGATTCATCATCAAGAAGATTCTCAGAGCTTTGGATGGAAAGTATGACACCGTGTGCACTTTGATCCAAATGATGCCAAACTACAAGAATCTCAAGCCTACCAAGTCATTGGAAGAATTGTTGCTCATGAGATGACACTTAAAGATAAGGAAGAGCTTCACAACAAGTCAAGTGGTGCTTACAAAGCTACAGTTGAAGCTCCCACAACCTCAAGTGACAAGCTGGTTTCCAATGAAGAGATAAGCCTAATGGTGAAGAACTTCAACAAATTCTACAAGAGTAGAAGCAAGGAAAGAAGCTCAAAGTCTAGATCATATGATGAAAAGAGATCTTCTAGTCGTGATCGAATCTGCTACAATTGTGGAAGACCGGACACTACTCAAATGAGTGTTCGACTCCCCAAAAGAAGAGAAGAATCTCCAAGAAGAAGAAGCTCAAGAGAAGAGTCACCTCGGAAGAGAGAAGGAGTAGAGATGATCGTTATGAACGAAGATCCTCTCGGAGAAGCAAGGATTCGAAAAGGAAAGACAAGTCATCAAGGAGCTACACAAGAAGAAAACATCAAGCTCATGTTGGTGAATGGGTCTCGGCTCGACTCAAACAATCACTCCGAAAGAAGCTATCACTCCAACTCCGAATCTGATCAAGATGAAGGTGTTGCCGGTCTTGCTCTCGTGTCCTCCAACTCCAACTCCTATGACTTGTTTGATTCACCAAATGAGGGAATTGGAAGATGCTTCATGGCAAAAGGCCCCAAGGTATCACACCCTGAATTCATTGACTTTGATAGTGATGAAGATGACTTGCTTGGTGAAGATGAGCTTTTACATGACAAATCTAGTGAGCTTAGTAATGATGAACATGCTAGTAGTCTTTATAGTCGAGAAGAGTCGAATGACAATGCTATGAAGGAGATTGAGCGTCTAACTAAAGAACTAAACACTCTTAAGTTAGCTCATGAAACAACTCAAGAAGATCATAGAGAGCTCCTAAGATCTCATGAGAAGCTACGCTTCGAGAAGCTCAATTTAGAGCAAGAACATGAGTTTCTAAAAGCTATCAATGACGATCTTCGAAAGAAGAGTTCTTCATATCTTGCCAAACGACTTCTCTTGTCAAATTTCTTGCCACCTATTAAAACTAAGCATGACAAGCATAAGAAAAATTCTTCATCTAGTAGTAACAATAACCATGCCAAATCCAATGTTGTTACTCCTAGTAGTTCTCTTGATTCCACTAACAATGTTTCAATCCAAGTTTCACTTGAGCAAGAAAATAGTCTATTGAAAGGGATTATAGAGAAAGGTGTCTACAAGAGCCTTGCTGGAAGCAAGAACTTTGAGGAAATTGTTCGCAAACAAGGAAGACACCGGAAGAATCAAGGAATTGGTTTTGAGCGAAAGTTCAACGCCGAGGGTGTTGAATGGGAAGAAGGTCAATATCCCACTCCAAAGTTTGTTTCTCAAAAGGAGAAGTATGATCCTACTTCTTCCAATGTGGAACAAGCTCAAGATGATCTTCCACCACAAGACCACAAGCTAAAAGGCAAGGACAAGCTTCAAGAGGAGATTGATGCATTCATTGAAGCACCCAAGGCCATGGTCAAGTGGGTTCCCAAGGAAACTTCAAGTTCTACTTCGTCAAGCTCAACTACTACCCCAAGGATTCCCATCAAGATGATGTGGATCCCGAAGAAGAAGAACTAGAGAGTTCTTGAGGGTGACTCCGCCAACATACTTCACTCACATTCATTTTGGCAAGAACTTGTGCAATCAACTTCCACATCTTGCACTAGTTCATGGAGTCACAAACCCTCATGTTGATAAGTCAAGGGACAAGGTAATCATTGCTTTCATGGACATCATCAATTGTGTACTTCAATCTATGTCCATGGATATCCTTGTTTGTTCCTTGTGGGACTAACCCATGTAGGTATTGAAAGTGCCCGAATCCAAAGGATTGCTCCCAACTCTTGATGATCTTCATCAACATTGAGCATCCACGTCTTCAACATCTACATGAAGTCTTCTACGACAACCCAAGGTTAGTTTGACCCTTTAAAAGGGGTTCTCACATCAAGGGGGAGCTTTGCTCTTAAGAATTGAGCTAAAGCATCTTCAAATGATGTGAACACATTAATGCTTTATGTAAAAGTGGTAACCCCACTTGTGCTTAAACGATGAGTATGACCTATGATCAAATGTTCTCATTTGACTCCTAAGTCAATATACTCATATATAGATGACCTAGTCATCGCCAAATTGTGTGCTAGTTGCTAGAGTTTTGTTTGTGCATGTTTGACACATGTTTCATTTGCTATCTTATTGTGTGAGCATGTTGGATGCATAATTTTATCCATTCGAGGACATCCATTTGTTGCTTTGGTCTTTTGGTTTTTCTTTTTGACCAAATGGATGGACAAGAATGCCTAAGTTCCTCCCCTAGCTATCTATGCTTTCTTGTCTCAAACTCTATTCATGCTTATATCACAAACTTTGAACAAGACTTTTTCGGACGCACCGAGTGAGGAGCACTCGAGCCACCGATCCGTCAAAAGCTTAAATTCCAAAACCTTCTAAGTATTTTCGGTCAAACCAATATACTCAAATCGGACAGACCAAATCACTTGGATTGATCTAGGTTTTCACCTCGGTGAAACCGAGTTGCATTTCGGCGTGATCAAGTGAGTAATCGCTTGCGCTAACCATCTCGGTCCCACCGAGTTTTCCAACTCGGTCCACCGATAGCCGAAGGGTATATATACCTGAGGGCAGCGCGCGTTGATTATTCCTTCAAAACGTCTCGCCCCCAAACCCTTAGCTGCCGTCGCCGTGGTCTCCGGATCGTCTCCGCCATCGCCTGTGCGCCCTCGCCGTGGGTCTCCGTCGCCGTCAACGGTCTATCTCATCGTGCCGTTGCCGCCGTAGTGAAACTCCACCAAGTTGGGTGAGTTTCGATCCCTCTCGTGCTTCAACCTCTGATTCAATGCACGATAGGTTTTGCCTAGCTTCTTGCCAAGTTTGAAATCTTCCTATCCAGCAGATTAGTTCTTAGAACAAAATTCGAGTGAAAATTTTAGGGTTAGGTTTCCGCCGAACACATCTCGGTGTGACCGATTCTACATTATCGGACTGACCGATTTGGCCTCTGCCATTGCAGATCGCACTTTTCGTCCAACCGAAGTTGTGCAAATCGGTAAGACCGAAATGAGGATTTAGTGAAACCCTAGTGTTCTCGGCTAGACCGAAACCCATTTCGTCCAACCAAAAGTGGTGTGAATGGTTCTGTTTAGACACTTGGATTCACCGAATTTTAGACTCGGTCGACCGAAATGCATTCTGTGAAAACCTAAAACTGAAGTTTGAACTCATTCTTTTGCAAAAACTTCGCGCTTTGTGATAAATCTTCTATTCTCGCCTATACCTATTCTATTCACAAAGTTGTCACCATGTCCGATGCAAGTGACAGCGAACAGTCTGAATCACCGCTGGGATTCCAGAGGCGGGCACTAGTCCTGAAGCCAGCAGTTTTTCTGATGATGGAGAGAGGAGCACCCCAAGTGGTTTGCCTCCTGCTGCCACCAGGGCCAGGAAGAAGAGAAATTCTGATGAGGAGGACTCTGACTTTGTTGCTGAGGAGGAGATTACATCCAAGCCAAAGAGGAAAGCGGTTGCCAAAGACTATCAAGGGCAACATACCAAGAAAGGCACCAGCAAAGTAAAGAAGTCCACAGTTGCAAAGAAGCTGAGCATGGATGAAGAAACCTCCAGCAAGATAAAGAAAACTTCCAAGAGGAAGAGGATAGTTCATGATGAAGCTGATGATGATTCTGATGAGGAAGCACCCCAGCCTCCTCAGAAGCCTAAGTTGATGGGAGATGCCATCAGGGCAGGAGCACCCACTAAATCTAAGCCATCAGCTCCAAAGAAAGGCAGCCCAAGCCAAACCTGCTGCCAAGCCCAAGAAAACAGTGAGAAATATTCCCGCTTCAGAGAAGAAGAAGGACAATGTGCCACCAAATGAATCAGATGAAGAGGCACATGTGTTGTTGAAACTTCGCATGTAAACCGCCACCATAATGATGCTCATCCTCGAGCGAAAATATGAAGGAAAGGAAGGACAAAGGTCTCGAAGCTATGGAGGCAAGTTGATCCATATGCCACCAGGAGAAGGACAGCTGTTGACTCAAGGTTCCACACTAGAGAGCAACAAGATTTCTATGAGACAGTGCTCATGGACAAGAAGCCAATTGTTGCTGACACCAGATACGTTGACTGGAAATACATCGACAGTGAAGAGCACAGAGACTATTTCCCACATGTGCATGAGAGCTTCACTGCATGTGGTGTTGCAGAGTTCGTTGGTCGGTCGATCGCTGGAATGATGAAATGATCATGCAGTTCTATGCCACCGCACACTTCTATCCAGATGGCAGAATTGTATGGATGACTGAAGGCCAGAGATTCTCTTCAACAGTTGAAGAGTGGGCTGCACTACTGAATGCTCCAGCATCAAGAGATGATGATGTTGATGTTTATGGAATCCCCAAGAAGAATCACGAGTCTATGAAGAACATGTACAATGAGGTACCAGCCAAGGATGTTGAGATATGGAAGCTCGGATCAGTGTATCATCTTCAGGCAGGTCTCCCAACCACTAACACTATTCTGAGGCATACATTGATGCCCAAGTCAGGAGACCATCGCATGATAAGAGGCTATTCTATCAACATGCTGCACATTCTAGATCAGAAGACACCTTTTAAGGTGATGGACCCGATAGTAGAGACTATCAAGAGGACAAGACAGACTGAAGAGGTCATGTGGGTTTGCCCGCACATTCAGATGCTCATCAATGCCAAGTTTGGCACGGGCACCTACTTGTTGGATAGACCCCACTTGCCACTGCAGCCTGAACATGAAGATAATGAAGTTGTGATGACTGAGGATGATCCCACATCTGTTGAAGGTCAAGCTAAGTCTGAAGCTGCCAAACAAGCCAAAGCTGAGAAGGAAGCAGCAGCAGCAGCAGCAAAGCCCAAGAGCGTTGGAGAACAACTTCTTGAAGCTACTCAAAGGATTGAACTACGCTTTGGCCAGATAGTGCAGCCTCGGGAGAGTCTTGAGAGGATAGTTGAAGACAAGTTCCATGCTCGATGTCAAGTCGATCAAGTGCGGTCACCGTCAACAAGCTTGAGGCAGACATCGAGGAAGCTAAGAGGGAGAAGGCAGAGCTCATGAAGGAGATGCAGGATGACCTTGTGGAGGATGACTATGAGCAGCCTGCTCCAGTGCCCACAAAGCCCAGATCACTGCTATTCCAATGATGACCCTGTGGCTACAAAGATCAGCACCTCCTACAGCTCCGTCGGTTCCAGCTCCAGCTCCAAAGTGTCCACTCCTCCAGCTCCACAGACTTCAGCGAAGCCTTTGCAGATGCAGCTATCTCCACTCCATCGACGCAGACAGAGCCGCCAGCAGAGTCCCTAGTGACGATTAGCTCTATACCTTCGAACTTTTGGTAACTTGTTGCCAAAGGGGAGAAATTGTATAGATCATAGGACTTCGAGAGAGAGTGCTCGTTTTTGCTCTTTCGCTTTGCGGTTTTCCTTGAGATACTTTTGAGTTCTTCGAGACATTTCGTGTGTTTGATACTACGTTTGTTTCTATCTTGATGAGTGCTTGATCATACTATGCTTAATGTGTGCTTAATGCTTATCATATTCTATTCACATCTTGTATGATCATTTACTCATGTCTTGGTGATTGGGTGCATGCTATTCATTCTTATCATTTTGTGCACTCCACCAAGATGTATGTGACATGGAAGAGTGACCCATGATCCTAATCGATTGTGCATTTGCATTCAAACGCAAATCTTAAATAATGCAC
This sequence comes from Aegilops speltoides, assembly GCA_021437245.1. Classification (NCBI taxonomy): domain Eukaryota; kingdom Viridiplantae; phylum Streptophyta; class Magnoliopsida; order Poales; family Poaceae; genus Aegilops; species Aegilops speltoides. Next base: position 462,250,830 of record CM038147.1, on the reverse strand, counting down.
AAATTTAGGGGGAGCTCTTGCTTATCACATACTTCTCAAAGAGACGATGTTATTCATTGATTATATCATTTGTCGAAGCTTTGATCTATATGTTGTCATCAATTACCAAAAAGGGGGAGATTGAAAGTGCAACTAATCCCCGGGTGGTTTTGGTAATTAATAACAACATATATATCATTGAACTAATTGTTTCTTGAGAATATTTCAGAAAGTTCAGTGATATGGGTATGGCAATGACTGATGATGTGGACCCCTCAAAATGCTAAGGAAAACATTGGCAAATGCTCAAGACTCTATTTTTGGTTTAGTGATCCAAGATCACATTGAGTCTATAGGAAAGCCAATACTATTAAAAGGGGATGAGGTTGTGTTGATGATCTGGTTGCTCAAAAGTGCTTAGTGATTTATCTCTCAAACCATCAGCAATCTTTCATTCCAACATATACTCATAAGTAATCTCGGTCCCACCGATTCCATAAACTCAGTCACACCGAGATGAACCACCTCAGCCACATAGCCAAACCCTAGAAATTTCGGATTTTCCGATTCCAAACTCGGTCTTACCGAAACTAGTGTTGCCAACCTTCTGTAACCTTCTGTACTCAAATCGGTGTCACCGAGATGAGAAAGTCGGTCCCACCGAGAATGGCAAACCCTAGTCTTTGGAAGAATCGGACTAACCGAGATTGTATTTTCGGTCCCACCGAAAATCCCAACGTTCACAAGATTTGAACTTTCGGTCTCACCGAGTTGTCAACTTCGGTCCGACCGAGATTGGTCAAATGTGTGTAACGGTTGGATTTTGTGTGGAGGCTATAAATACCCTCCACCTCCTCTTCATTCGTGGAGAGAGCCATCGAAAGAACTACCACTCCTACCTTACATTTACGAGAAGAAAACTACCTACCCTTGTGTTGAGATCAAGTTGCTCCACTCCCACCATATGAAACTTGATTTCTAGCCTTCCCAAGTTGCTTTCCACTCAATCCTTTCTTCCACCATAGCCAAAATCAGTGAGGAGAGTTGAGTGTTGGGGAGATTATCATTTGAAGCACAAGAGCAAGGAGTTCATCATCACCAACACCATCTATTACCTTTTGGAGGGTGGTGCCTCCTAGATTGGTTAGGTGTCGCTTGGGAGCCTCCGTCAAGATGTGGAGTTGAACCAAGAAGTTTGTAAGGGCAAGGAGATCGCCTACTTCGTGAAGATCTACCCCGAGTAAGGCTAGTCCTCCGTGGGCGTAAGCCATGATGGCATAGACAAGGTTGCTTCTTCGTGGACCCTTCGTGGGTGGAGCCCTCCGTGGACTCTCAGCCGTTACCCTCCGTGGGTTGAAGTCTCCATCAACGTGGATTGACGATAGCACCACCTATCGGAACCACGAGAAAAATCTCCGTGTCTCCAAATTGCGTTTGCTCTTCTCCACCTCTTATTTACTACATGTGCAATTTACTTTCCGCTGCCATCACTCTAGAATTGCATGTGTAGGGTGATACTTGACTTGGTCATCGTTGTGAACTTGCTAAAAACTTGTCCTAATCAAAAGGCTAAACTTTTAAATTGTCAAGTAGTCTAATCACCCCCCCTCTAGACATACTTCCGATCCTACACATGACCAACATTCAGAGCATACAAGTCAAGCACAAGCGGAAGCTAACATGTCCGAAAGTACGTACATTTACAAATGAAAAAGGCTTATAAGCGACTATCTACCAGATCTGCCGAGGGCACAAGATCGTAGCTGAGGTAACAAGCTAAACGTCAAGTCCACGTGGAACTACTAGCGAGACCAAGTCTCTCTGCAAAAACATAAAATAGGCAAACGTGAGTACAAATGTACCCAAGAAGACTTACATCGTAACTAACTACATATGCATCATTATCAACAAAGGGGTGGTGGAGTTTAACAAAGAAGAGCCAGCTTTGACTCGGTGGCTATCCCGAACTACATTGCAAGTAACTCTTTGAGGTGGCGCTACGAGTCCACATATTCACCATATCAATACACCACTATGGATCAGCTCCGCCTCCCTACGAGAACGCCATCCATAGCACTCACACTTATCTTGCGATTTTAGAGTATCCACTTTCACTTGTCTATGAACTGTTATAGGCAACCTGAAGTCCTTTACATGGACACGGCTATTCAATAGATGATGTTAACCTGCGGGGTGTACTTCTTCATACATGTTTCCACCACTTAGCGTCTGCACACGACATGTGCTCGGCAGACTTCAAGCGAAAGCCGACGTGGGTGTAGACCACGACCTACCTAGACACTCAAGTCCCTAGTTCAGGTTTATCGCCTATTCGGGTTCCATCCATGAGGAGATCCGGCCGAAGTTTCGCTCACAGCCCCAAATGATGTGAGCAGGGTTCCCGAGACACCAAACGGGCGCCCGGTACACCGTGCCACGTGCCTACCGCATCACAGCCCACCCCTACGGTCAAGATCAAGACGGCCTCCAAATACTACAAACACGAAACTACTTGCAACTCCCGGACGGAGGACAAGGGTGAATAAGAAGTCGAGCGGGTCATATTTCAGGCCCAATGCATGGTAGTAGCTGAATCATGGATCACAAACACGAACTCAGTTCCTAAGGACGGCTTCAATGAGACAACCCACCATGTAATCCTACATGGCCTCCCACCGATACCTTTACCAAATCGTGTTCACACACTTAGCTCACACACGAGAGGACATGTTCACACACCTCGATTCATTCCCGATGAATCGGACTGACTCAACTCTAAGCAAATGCAGGCATGACAAACAAGCATGTATGAGTAGGCACAACAAGGCTCAAACAACTCCTACTCATGCTAGTGGGTTTCATCTATTTACCGTGGAATGACAGTCATGCAAAGGATAAAGGGTTCAGCTACATGCAGCAAGTAATGATGAATCGTTGTTGTCCTAATGCAAGAAAATAGAGCAGGAGCGAGAGGCTGGGATTTTATCGGAATGAACAAGGGGGTTTTGCTTGCCTGGCACTTCTGAAGATAATATAGTTCTTCATTGGTGTCATCGAACTCATCGTCGGAACCACGTCTATCGAGAGGGGACAAATACCGGCAACACAAAAGGAAACACAATCAATGCAATGCACAATATGATGCATGATCATGACATGGCAATATGCTGTGGTTTGAGCTAATGCAACTAGCAGCAAGTTAAATGAAGTTGGTTTGAACCCTAGATTCAAATTCAAACTCCATATGTGGATATTTAAATGCCATTAATATGATTTGTGCTAAACAGCAGCTATAAGTTGTTCTAACATGCATGAAAATGGTACAGATGGATAGTTTGGATTTTTCTGATCATTTTTCATATATAATTTATTTTATTTGGAGTTACAGATTAATTTCTATGAATTTTTGAAGTTTGCAAGATTTTCTGGAATTTCCTGTATTAAAATAAATCCAGAAAAGATTATCTCATACAAGATGACGCCGGGTGACGCTATCAGGTCAAAGGCGCCAGCCAAGGTCAAACCTGACGGCAGGGACCCACATGTCAGTGTAACAACTAACTAACAGAGTTAGTGAGTGTTAAGTTAGCACTAACCTAGGTTAGCTAGGGCCTGGGCCCATTGGTCAGTGAGCCAACTAATTAACTAAGTTGGTTAGCGCTAACTAACCAACACCTAAACTAAACAGGGGCGATTAGCACTAATTATAACCCTAACTAATTCGGTCAAAGGCCGGCCCCACATGTCATGGACACAGGGGGTCCCGCCATGGTCAAAGTGGGTCAAACCCACCGGCGTTTAGACGCCGGCGGGGTCAAACGCGGCGGAGGAGCTGCGGGTTTCGCGCTCCGGTGTCCAAACGGACGGAGGAGACCACCTACGGGCAGCTAGTGATCCAGCGCGTCGAGTGGTGCAGTCAGTTACGCCGGGGGCGACCTATATCGACGGCGGCGAGCTCGGTTGCGGCCGCCGGAGTTCGGGCGTGGGTGCGGCCAGCGTTGCGGTGTGCGAGCAAGTGAGCTGAGGCGCTAGTGGTGGCCTACGTGATGCGGTGAATACGTTGGTCGCATGCCCGAGACCAAATGGTCACCGGAGCACCACCGGTGGCGAGCGCGGGCGGCGGCGCGTTTGGTTGCAAGCGGAGCGATAGCTACGGCTCACGAGGGGAAAAACGGAGAGGGGGAGCAGGAGCAGGGGCTCACGGTGGATCCAGCAGAGGCGACGGCGAGGCCGGGGAGAGGCTGGAGCTCGCGAATCCCCGACGAGTCCGTCGGCGGTCAGAGGTTGAAGACGAGGTTGGGGACGACGCTGCAGAGCTCCCGCAGTCAAACGGGTTGGCGTAGACGATGCAGGAGACGATGGCGGTTCTTCTTGGCTTATTGACAGGCGAGGTGGCGGTGGTCATGGGCGAACAGCGTCGTGGTGGCGGCAACCGCGCTTCGAGCGAGAGGGAGAGAGAGCAGAGGAGGAGAGAGCTCGGGAGAGAGTGAGGGCGGTCGGGAGGCCGCGTGTCGACGCCTGTGGCGCCCAGAGCGCTCGGGAGAGCGGTAAGCAGGAGCTGGCGAGGCGCGTGGCCAGCGCGCGGCGAGCACGCGCTCGTCCTTCTGTCCAGGGAGGAAGACGACAGGGAGGCTGTGGTGGTGGGCTGGGCCGGCCACTTGGGCCGCCAGGTAAGCCCAGGTGAGATTCCTTCTCTCTCTCTGCTTTCTGTTTTTCTTACAGTTTTCTATTATTCTGTAAATTTTAAGGGCTTTATTAATAATACCTATGCACTTCCAAAAATTATGAAACTGCTCCATGTCACTGTTTGGAATATTTCCAACAGTAAACATTTCAGCTTGAGATTATTTGAGCATTTAAAATATTATTAGCAATTAAATGCCCAAATGCAAATACTATATAATTTAATTCAAAAATCCAGGAATAGCCTATAAATATGTTCATCATTTTTGGAAGAGGTTTCCACCTTTAACAGAAATCATGAACATTTCCAAAGGGCATTCTGGGTTATTGAAAATATTTTTATTGAACCTAGTTATATTTCATTTGGTGCTAGGGTTTCAACAATCCCCATTTTAGGTTTAAATGAAATTTAAACATGATGCAACACTCTAATGCATGCACTAGGCATTGTCAGAACTAGGGATGTGACATCTCACCTCGATGTCGGAGGGGGTCGGTGACGGGGACGACGGTGGTCACCTGAAACCATATAAGTTATCACTAATACATCCCGAATAATTGCTTAAACTAAAAAATAACAAAAAAATATGACATGTTCAACTAGTTTTATTAATTCAACTAGTTCTTACTAAATATAAACTTACTATAAATAGAAAAAAACTAGTTCTTTCTAAAAATAAAGTAGTTCAACTAGTTATATTAATTATCTTACTAAAAATACATTAGGTCTATTAATTCAACTAGTTCAACTAGTTTATTAATTTACTTACTAAACTAGTTCAACTACATCTAAAGTAGTTCAACTACAACTACTATTAACATCTACTACTACTGAAAATCTAGTACTAACTAAGCAACATCTAGTACTAGCTATGAACCCTAAATAAACATCTACTACTACTAAATCTAGTACTAACTAGTGGCAGGGGGTGGGGACGACGCAGAGGTAGCTAGGGGCGGCGAGGTCGAGGGCGGTGGGAGGAGGCCTGTCGGCGGAGGAGGAGGGCGGCCGCAAGCGGAGGAGGAGGCGGAGGAGGAGGGCGGCCGCAGGAGGAGGGAGGAGGGACGAAGGAGGAGTACCTCGGCAGTGACGACGAACGGCGGCGGGCGGCGACGCACGACGACGGCGGTTACGCATGGCGCAGAGTGAGAGTGTGAGTGAGAGGGCGGTCGTGCGCGTGGGGATAAGGTAGGGATAGTTGTGGCGAAGTTTGCCAAAGCGCTACTGACTAATCTGAATAGCAGTGGCGCTTTGCATATAAACCGCTCATCGCTAAGTGTAACTATACAAAAATACGTCAATGCAAAAATACATTGGCCATCAATGATCTTTTGTGTACAATCTGAATTGTCAATATGAGTCCTCTCCGGTAGGAACCGGAGAGGACTCATATTGCGCCCTAAATTTTACACATAGAGTTCGGTGAAGACCAACTGGTTGTGGTAGTTTCGAAATAACATATTTAAGGTGGTAAACACCCTGCTCACGGAGCGAGGTGGGACTAAACTTGTGGGCTGATCTTAGCAATAGCGGTTTTCCTAGAAGCGCTGCTGTTAACTAACTTTATAGCGATGGCGCTGTTCAAGATAGTGCGCCATCGCTATAACTAGCGGGGCGAGGTCATGGCAACTATAGCAGTAGCGCCGTTTGCGGTGGACGCGCTACTGCTATTTTCCTGTCAGCAACGCGTTTTGATAACACGCGCTGCTGCTAAATAGCAGTAGCGTGGTATTTTGAAGAGCGCTGCTGGTAAGATTCTGTGTATAGGCTTTTCCTTAGTAGTGTCTTATTTAACTCAAACTTTTTTGAAAATTTACCACACTGTAGAAAATTTATCATATCTTATTTTGCAAAAAGTTTCAACATTTTTTCACTTTCTGACTTTTCTCGAGAACTTTTGCAACAACGACAAACTTTCTGTTTTCAAACAACAACTCATATACTTGCAAAATAAGCATGGTAAAGGCTATCCTTGCCACTTTTATTGAAATAAAAGATGCAAAAACATCTATCTATCTATTATCTATTATATACTTAAGACAAGAGGCAAACAAGCTATTATGTTGATCCACATAGGTTTAAAATATATGATCCGTTGATATGAATAATAATGGTTGAGATCTAAAGTCTAATAGAAGTTACATAGAACATTAATTATGTACAACCTGTCACGTTACAGATTTATTAATAGAGATATTATATTCAGGACAAATAGATAGATGCGTAATCTAAAAAAAAAGATAGATGTGTGGACCAGAGCCGAACTCAATTGAGATGGAAAAAGGAAGAGAGAGCAGTCCGGTTAGCACACGTTGATGGAATTGGGTAACAGCAGCAACGCAGTGCAATCCGTTTTGGGTTGGCTTCCAAAGTGCAAATGTGACATGACCGATGTTGTCATGTGCTAATTAATATTTTATTCGGCCACTTTGTGTGTTACCAATTGCATAGGCTATTATCCTATGTACAATTTATTTTTGTATTAGGTAAAGAATGGTATACACGTTTCTTGAATAAAAGTAAAAAAAATCATATCTTATAAAATGCAGATATTTCTCTAATAAAAAATTGGAACATAATAATCTAAAATAATCAAGAAAACAATATGTATTATAAATATTATAATTTTTTTGCAAATATTTAAAAAAGTTACGACGTGTATGACCAAATATTTATCTATTATATTATATCATTATTAAGACAAGAGAAAAACAAGACATTACATTTGTCCACATAGATTAAATTAGTTTAACCGTTAATTTTGGATGTTAATGGCTGAGAACACGTACAAATATATTTTGTTAGAGAACACGTACAAACTGTTTTTATAGGGGTAACGCTCACAAATAGTTAACGCGGGTAATTCAGTGTGGACGTCTACGTGCATATGCCATGATGGTGCAATCCGGTCCATATATAGGTATCCTATAAATTGCAAAAGAGTTCATGGCTATAGTCAATAATTAATTTAGCAAAATTAGCCATGTCACATACAAAAGGAAGCCTACCTCCAGGTCCTTCGCACATCAAATATTAGAAGGAAAATAAGGCTTGGCATGTAACTGAAGAAAGCTGATGCAAAAGAGATTAGATATAGAAGCCTATACAACTACGGTGCGTTTTTCATTTCACAGAAAAACTATGGTGCTTTTTTAAAAAAGTATACAAACTACTGTGCTACCGCCAAAAAGGATAAAAAATGATAGAAATCAGAATCAAAAATAAATAACAAAAAATATCAAGTATGAAATGTTTCTTTACATTATAGGCTAAAATAGCTATGTCATTGTTTTTTTGCGCCTATAAATATATATGCCATTAATGTGCCACTTACCAAGTTATAACGATGTGCGGATGAATCAAGCTACCTAAATTCAATGTGGATAAAACTTCAATGGGCAAAAGAAAGAGGAAAAGTCTGTTCGAGAAATTCAAAATATTGCTTTATTTGGTGGATACATAACATGGCTTATAGGAGAAATAAATAACATAAAATAGGACTAATTTTCATACGATACCAATATGTAGTTCGCTAGAAATGTACTTATAAAATAAGAGTGTTATAATCTGTAAACTCTTTTTGACCTAAAGCTGAATGTCGGGACATCACTAAAACCGAGTTACTAATTCGATTCCATTCCACTAATAATATAGAGAGGGAGGACCAGTAATATATCTCTGATCAATTAATTTAGCAAAATTAGCCATGTCACATACAAAAGGAAGCCTACCTCCAGGTCCTTCGCACATCAAATATTAGAAGGAAAATAAGGCTTGGCACGTAACTGAAGAAAGCTGATGCAAAAGAGATTAGATATAGAAGTCTATACAACTACGGTGCGTTTTTCATTTCACAGAAAAACTATGGTGCTTTTTTAAAAAGTATACAAACTCTCGTATACCGCCAAAAAGGATAAAAAATGATAGAAATCAGAATCAAAAATAAATAACAAAAAATATCAAGTATGAAATGTTTCTTTACATTATAGGCTAAAATAGCTATGTCATTGTTTTTTTGCGCCTATAAAATATATATGCCATTAATGTGCCACTTACCAAGTTATAACGATGTGCGGATGAATCAAGCTACCTAAATTCAATGTGGATAAAACTTCAATGGGCAAAAGAAAGAGGAAAAGTCTGTTCGAGAAATTCAAAATATTGCTTTATTTGGTGGATACATAACATGGCTTATAGGAGAAATAAATAACAAAAAATAGGACTAATTTTCATACGATACCAATATGTAGTTCGCTAGAAATGTACTTATACAATAAGAGTGTTATAATGTGCAAACTCTTTTTGACCTAAAGCTGAATGTCGGGACATCACTAAAACCGAGTTACTAATTCGATTTCATTCCACTAATAATATAGAGAGGGAGGACCAGTAATATATCTCTGATCTACCAAGAGCATCTCCCCTAGAATGCCCCATGTAGCAAAATTATAGCTCCCCTATCACTCTCGCAATCAAGCATTCGAGGGGCCCCATCTTTGGCAAGGCCATTTTAGAATCCAAATCCCTAGAGCCTAGAATATTAATAAAATGTAGTGTAACGAATTTCTGGATGTGGAATATATTTGCGTTACAAGATATTATAGTAGAACGAATTTGAGGAGTGAAATGTACATTTAGTTGCTTAATATCAATACAAAATATAGGATAGTGGAATATCTAGAGCCTGTTGTAGTGAGAAGAGTGAAAAGAAATATTTGGAGGGAATCATACGTAGCAATCACATGGATATATAGGTTCAACAATAGCAAAAGTGGGAGGTCGCATTGATTATCATTCACCAAGAGAGGTGCAAGAGTGAGCATACCATACGAGAAAGGAAAATAATGTTGCATGATACTAAGGTTTAATAGAAACTAACTATCTCAATTATGTAATAAGCTATTTTTGGTATAGCATGGAATGGTCAGAAACACTATGACAATAGCAATTGGGAGAGAATGTTTGAGTAATTTCACTGAATATACACCGATGGATAACTACACTGCATTAGATGAACACATCCAGTTGTACAACACAAATGCGATAAGCATACATGCAAGCATATGAAAGCATAGCGCTACACCAAACGAAATATGAAATGGCATTGTGCTTATTGATAAAACAAATGAAGGAGCACTCATGGTTTATAGACAAGTCATCAAGGTTTATAGCTTGAAAGAAAGACACCAAGTGTTGTTGAGCGCAAGAGAGAAAGATTGAGATTAGCATATATGTCTATGATTATCTATGTCATGTACCAAGGTCCTTACTTAGAAATTTGAACCATATTTTATAAACATATTCACCTACATGTTTATTATAATTTGAAATGGTGCGATAATATCTAGCAATGCCTTAAACAAAATAACACTTTGCAAGAGGTAAAGGACTTGGACATAAAATAATATCAAATAAAATAAAAAACAATATATAACGGCATGCCAACATGGTAGAGCTAATATATAGATGTGTTTAAATATACAAGATGTGTCTCTAGCCGCGCAAATGCGCAGGACACACTGCTAGTTATATAAATAACAGCAAATCCTAAAAAAATAAAATGACGCTCCAAGCAAAACTCATATCATGTGACGAATGAAAATATAGCTCCAAGTGAGGTTACCGATAATGTTGAAGACGAAAGAGGGGATGCCTTCTGGGGCATCCCCAAGCTTAGTTGCTTGGATATTCCTTCAATATTAAATTGGGGTGCCTTGGGAATCCCCAATCTTAGGGTCTTTACACTCCTTATTCTCCTCATATCGATATCTCACCCAAAACTTCAATCACACAGAACTTAACAGAACTTCGTGAGATGCGTTAGTATAATAAAACAAATCATTAGCTTGGGTACTATCAAGACAAGATTCATAATTGTTTCCACTAAATGCCTACTATAATCTATCATTTCCACAATTTATATTGACCAATATAAGCCATAGAAACTATAAAATAAGCAAACTATGCATTGAAAACAGAATCTGTCAAATATAAAACAGTCTGTAATGATCTGAATTGTCACCATACTTCTCCAACTCTGAAAATTCTAAAAATAAAAACATAGACAATTTGTATATAAATCATCTATAAAAAAATCAGATCAAAATCATGTTCCAGTGAAATTTCCAAATTCCTGGACTTAGTTCAAAAGTTTCTGTTTTTTACACAGAATCAAGTCAACTATCATCCACACTATCCCAAAGGCTTTACTTGGCACTTTATTGAAACAAAAGCTATAAAAATGATTAATACAGTAGCTTAATCATGTGAACACACAAAAACAGTAGGTAAAATGTTGGGTTGTCTCCCAACAAGCGCTTTTCTTTAATGCATATTTAGCTAGGCATGATGATTTCAATGATGCTCACATAAAAGCAAAGAACTGAAACAGAAAGAGAGCATCATAAATCACAAGGCAAGCACATTTAAGTCTAACCCACTTCCTATGCATAGGGATTTTGTGAGAAGACAATTTATGGTAACAAGAATCAACTAGCATAGGAAGGCGAAACAAGCATAACTTCAAGATTCTCAACACATAGAGAAGAAACTTGATATTATTGAGATATGCAAAAGAATATGTTCCTCTCTCATATTAATTTTCAGTAGCATCATGAATGAATTCAACAATATAGCTATCACATAAAGCATTCTTTCCTTGATGCGTAAGCATAGAAATTTTGTTACTCTCCACATAACCAAATTTATTCTCATCAATAGTAGTGGGAGCAAACTCAACAAAATAACTATCATGTGATTGAAAATTATAATCATGATGACAGGTTTCACTGTTATCATTATTCAATGTAGCATACATGTCATCACCATAATAATCATAGATAGCAACTTTGTGATCATAGTCAATTGTAAACTCTTCAAAAATAGTGGATTCATCACTAAATAAAGTCACGACCTCTTCAAATCCACTTTGGTCAATATAATCATCATAAATAGGAGGCATGATTTCATCATAACAAATCTGGACATCAAAACTTGGGGGGACTAAAAATATCATCTTCATCAAACATAGCATCCCTAAGCTTATGGTTTTGCATATCATTAGCATCATGGATACTCAAAGAATTCATACTAACAACATTGCAATCATGCTCATCATTCAGGCCAATTATTTTATTGAATTCTTCTTCAATCAATTGAGCACAATTTTATTTCCATCATTTTCAAGAAAGACATGATAAAGAAGAACAATATAAGACCAGCTCAATTCCATTTTTTCTGTAATTTTCTTTTTATAAACCAAACTAGTGATTAAACAATAATCTAAAAGATTCTTATGCAAAATCTAAAGATATACCATCAAGCACTCACCTCCCCGCAACGGGGCCAGAAAAGAGATTGATGTCTACTACACAACTTGTTGTAGACTTGTCGCAGAGTTCTGTAAGACAGTAGCAATTTTCCCTCAAGTGGGAGGCATAGGATGAATATGGTCTCTCTCAAACAACCCTGCAACCAAATAACAAAAAGTCTCTTATGTCCCCAACACACCAAATACAATGGTAATTTGTAATAGGTGCACTAGTTCGGCGAAGAGATGGTAATAAAACCGTAGTAATGATAGTAGATATTGATTTTTGTAATCAGAACAATAAAAACAGCAAGGTAGCAAGTGACAAAAGTGAGCGCAAACGGTATTGCAATGCTTGAAAATGAGGCCTAGGGTCCGTACTTCCGCTAGTGCAATCTCTCAACAGTGCTAATATAATTTGATCATATAACCATCCCTCAACGTGCGATGAAGAATCACTTCAAAGTTCTTATCTAACGGAGAACATAAGAAGAAATTGCTTGTAGGGTACGAAACCACCTCAAAGCTATTCTTTCCGATCAATCTATCCTAGAGTTCGTACTAAAATAACACCAAGCTATTCTTTCTGATTGATCTATCCAAGAGTTCGTACTAAAATAACACCATATGATACACATGCATCGACCAACTCTAATGTCACCTAGATACTCCAATGTCACTGCGAGTATCCATGAGTTGATTATACGATATGCATCAAACAATTTCAGATTCAGAATACTCAATCCAACACAAAGAACCTCAAAGAGTACCCCGAGATTTCTACCGGAGAAACATGGATGAAAACGTGCATCAACCCCTATGCATAGGTTACCCTAATGTCACCTCGAGAATCCGCAAGTTGAGTGCCAAAACATATAACAAGTGAATCAATATGTTACGCCATTATCACCACGGGTATTCATAGCAAGACATACATCAAGTGTTCTCAAATCTATAAAAGTATTCATTCCAAATAGAACGAAATCTCAAAGGGAAAACACAATTCATCACAACAAGATAGAAAGGGGAAAACATCAAATAATCCAACTATATTAACAAAGCCCATGATACATCAAGATCGTAACATCTCAAGAACACGAGAGAGAGAGAGAGAGAGAGAGAGATATTAAACACATAGCTACTGGTACAATCCCTCGGGCCTGAGGGTGGAATAATCCCTCCTCATCATGGTTGTCGCCGGGATGATGAAGATGGTAGACGGTGATGATTTCCCCCTCCGGCAGAATGCCGGAACAGGGTCTAGATTGGTTTTTTGTGGCTACAGAGGCTTGCGGCAGCGGAACTTCTGATCTAGGGTTATTTATGATGGTTTCACTAATTATAGGATGTTTTCTCGTAGGTTTCACGCAAAGGTGGGCCTCGAGGTGAGCACAACCCACTGGGCCAAGCCAGGCCCCTCTGGCGTGCCGTGGTGGGTTGTGCCCTCCTCGTGGGTCTTCTGGTCCGCCCACAAAGCTTCGGGGGTCTCTTTTGTTCCAAAATAATCGTCAAAAAGTTTCATCTCATTTGGAGAACTTTCATTTCTGCACAAAAAACAACACCACGGTAGTTCTGCTAAAAACATCATCAGTCCGGGTTAGTTCCATGCAAATCATACCAAAACCATATAGAATTGTTGTAAAAATGGCATGCATACTTCATAAATTATAGATACGTTGGGGACTATCGGCGTTCTGGGAACGGGGGTCCCCAGACTTGCCTGCCTGCGGCGTGGCTCAAAGGGGGCCCAGCCCATCTTCATCAACACAAGCTCAAGACCCTCGCGGGGGGCCAAGCCTCGCGGGGCGGACGACAAGGAGCTTCCTCAGGCACGGCCTCATCAGGCTGGCTCACGAGGAGGCGGAGAGATCAAGGCGGGGTACCTCACGAGGTGCCCATGATGCAAGCCATGACGACCAAGGGCGCCAGTCGGGCGCCAGCCCGCGCAGTGTCCTCCTTTCCTCTTTGGTGCAAAGGGAGCAAGCGCAGGCGAGAGCATCAAGCAAAGGCATCCACTTCGGTGCAACAAGACCAAGACCAGCCCAATGGCAGGAAGGAAGTCATTGCTGAGCCCAAGCAGGCGTCATCACCAGAGTTTTAGACAAGCGAGGACCAACTTTAGTCAGGATAAGTGTACCCGATGTTCCCCTTCAAAATGGCGAATTGTTGGCGCCCTTCTCGCTCAATATTTGGGAAGAGGCCTAGGGCCTTTGCCTATAAATAGGACTAGCCACCCCCAGGGTAGAGGCATCTGGATCTGCACCTGAATCAAGAGAGAGAGAGAGAGAGAGAGAGAGAGAGAGAGAGAGAGAGAGAGAGAGAGAGAAGGGCGGCTGAACTCCTCCTAGCATTTCATTGTCCCAGCCAAGAACAGACCCTCGCGAGGCTGTTCTTCCTTGTATTGTTCATCATCAGCCCAAGAGGCAATCCACAACACACACTGGAGTAGGGTATTACACCACAATGGTGGCCTGAACCAGTATAAACCCTGTGTCTCTTGTGTTGTTCCTTTCGTAGTTTAGATCCTAGTGAGTCGGCGAGGAGCAGGTAGGTAGAGGGCGAAATCTCCGTGCACACCCCAGTGTTCGAACCTCAAGGGTCTGCCGGAACCCGAAATCCGACATTTGGCGCGCCAGGTAGGGGTGCGCCGGAATTTGTCTTCCGTCGCCCTGTTCTTCTCCGACCATCGCATCCATGTCTGACGCTCGTCGGGCTCGCGCCGAGCGCCGAGCCGCCCTCGCTTCCCGCATCGCCCAGACGGCTCCCGTCGGTGGGCGCCCTCGTCGTTCCCCGTCACCTTCCGTCAATGCCGCCACCTGCCCGGCGGGGAATGAGCAGCAAGCATCGTCCCAGCATCCATCCATGAGGCGAGACGGCCGCACTGCTACACCCTCGCTCACCCCAGCTGGTTCTTCATCCCGCACGCCCTGCGTGGCCATGGAGGCTCGAGTTGCGGTCATCGCGGAAAACGAGCTCCTGCGCTACCGCCCAGTCGACGACGTCTACGAAGAATGGCTCGACCAAGTCGCCGAGCTCGTGTGCGCCGCTGGGGGCTCCCCTGCGTCGTCCTTCTCGCTGCACCGCGCCCCGCCCTGCGCGGGCAATGAAGCTCCGGGGGCGCCTCAGCCGCCTCCCCCTCAAGAAGGCGCCCTGGCCCCAAGGCGCGCGGCCCCTGGGCGGAACCCGCTCCTTCAGGCGCCAGCGCGGCAAGAGCAAAGCTGCCAACAAGTCCCTTGCCCTCGAGAAGCTGCCCGAGCGCTCCCTGCTCCAGCACGTCAAGACCCCGCGCTGCTCCCAGCCACAGCGCATGGGGTCCTGCAGGACCAAGCTCTTCGTCACCCAAGGCCTCCCGTGGCTATAGCAGGCTGCCGCGCCTTCACCACCGAGCTACGGAGTGTCGCGTGGCCCGGCAAGTTCAAGCCAGACCTGCCTCCTCGCTACGACGGTACGGCTGACCCCGCAGAGTTCCTCTAGCTCTACGAGCTGGGCATCGAGGCTACCAACGGAGACGAGAAGGTCACGGCGAACTGGTTTCCCATGGCGCTCAAGGACGGGGCCCGCACCTAGCTCCTGAACCAGGCACCAGGAACGATCTCCTCCTGGGACGAGATGCACACCTGCTTCATCGCCAACTTCCAGGGTACTCACGACTGGCCACCCGCCGTGAGTGACATGCGCCGTATCAAGCAGCAACCAGGGGAAACCCTGCAGAAGTACATCCAGCGCTTCAACAGCGCACGCCTCAAGATTCCCAAGGTGACCGAGGAGGCCATCATCTCAGCCTTCTCCGATAGCGTGCGCGATGTCAAGATGAAGGAGGAGCTGGCGATGCATGAAGACTAGTGCACTTCCTTGGAGCTGTTCAACTTGGCGACCAAGTGCGCTAGGGATGAAGAAGGGCGTCTCTCCCTCCTCGAGCTGCCTGCCGCAGACCCAGAAGAGAAGAAGCCCAAGGCCAAGGATGTGAAGCGCAAGGGGGCTGCCGTGCTCGCGAGAGAACCAGACACCAAGTGGGGCAGAGATCAGCCCGAATCTCCCAAGGGTAGGCGGTACTGCGTGTACCACGACCTCCACACCCACAACACCAATGAATGCCAAGAGCTCTGAGCCGTGCGTGAAGGAAGGGTCGGCCGACGTCCCGACCGCAGCGACCGGGCTACGGCCGAGGAGGAGGAAGGAACGCAGGACGCTGGGAAGACCGCGGCCCTCGCCAAGGGTGGCGCGACCAACCTCGCGAGGATCGCTGGCAGGACCCGCCTCGCGAGGGAGCTGGAGGGATCAGCCTCGCGAGGATCGCCCGCAAGGCAACGCAGGCCTCCCTCCACTACCGCCGCAGCCAAGAAGAAATGAGGACCGTCATCAGGACGAGGGGGCTGGGGGCTTCCAGGAGCCACGTGTGATCGCCTGCATCCTGGGCGGAGCTCAAGCCCCAGCCTCTCAACGCATCTTCAAGCAGTTCGCCCGTGAAGGCAAATGCAGTCCCCAAGCTCGAGGCCACGCGCCTCTCGGTGGTCGGCGTGCACCATCACGTTCAGCTCAGCGGATCAGCTCAAGTGCGCGGCCACAGCCGGAGTCCTCCCGATGCTTTGTTCCCCAATCATTAGCAACGTGCTAGTCACCAGGACCCTCATCGATGGCTGGGCAGGGCTCAACGTTCTATCCGTGGAAACATTCAACAATCTCCAAGTGCCCTACAATCAGCTTCAGCCAACCAAGCCCTTTTTCGGAGTCACCGATGGCTCCACGGTCCCGATTGGGCAGGTCCGCCTCCCTGTCACCTTCGAGGCGCGCGACAACTATCGCACCGAGCTCATCGACTTCGACGTCGCCCACATTCGCCTGCCGTACAACGCCATCCTCAGGTACCCAGCGCTGGCCAAGTTCATGGCCGTAACCCACCACGGCTACAATGTCCTCAAGATGCCAGGAAGTGGCGGAGTCATCACGGTGCCCTGCGAAGAGAAAGACGCAGTGTGCTCCCTAGAACGAGCCTTTCAGGCCGCGTCACTGGAAGACCCTGATTGTGGAAACAGGAGGCTTCCCGAGACCGCCCCTAAGAAGAAGAAGACATCGTCCGGCCCGGTCCCTCAGGAGGCAGGCCCCTCAGGGCCCGCGCCTGCTCAGGGGGAACCTCCTTCCATCGCATTGGGAAGCGTGCCCGGCGCCCTCCTCAGGCAGGGCTCGGGGGCTCTCCCCTGGAGGGCCGCCGTCCTCGCCAAGGTCACGAGGGAGGCGCTTGGGCACCACTTGGAGGTGTGTTTCGAAGCACATTTCCCTCAAGAAGGAGCAAGGCAAGGAGGGCCAAACCCTCAGGAGTTCGTCAGCAAGGCCATTCAGGAGCTACATGAGTCAAGAGTCATGAGAGGCAGCCGCCGCTTACCCGCTGTGGCCCCCCATCCAGGCGAGGATGGTGGGCTTCGCGTCTGCATCGACATACCAGGGCTCAACCGAGCCGCTTCTCAGGAGCGCCTATGGCCCTCGCAAGTGGGGCGCTGCAAAGGTCCGCCCCACAGCTAAGTTCGCATGCCTTATGGCTTGCCGAACGCGGCTGCCGCGTACCAGCGCCTCATGAGGGCCATCCTGGAGGCTCAAGAGGTCTGGCGTTCCGCAGCCCTGGCGGAGATGGAGATGGTCCGCGAGGAGCCACCAGCGCCTCCGGAGCCTCCCGAGGCCCCAGGGCCTGGGGGTTCGTGAGGATCGCCTCCCGCAGCCCGCCGAGTCCGCTACACCAACACCCCTTCGTCGTCAACACTATCAGGTGACATCTTTCAAGTTTCATTTCCAGCTGGGAGCGGCCTCAGGGCTGCATCATTCCCAGGCCGTGTGGGTCCGTCCCTGCGACATGTATCCCTTTTGCTCCTGCTCTTAGCTTACTTTGTTGGGGGCGCCCCTTGGGCTGCATTATCCCCAATTCGATCGGGTCAGACCCAGCGGTGTGTACCCCTCTTGCGTTTATCTTAGGGCCATGCTTTCGACCCATCATGCTTGTTATTTGGTGCCTGTCCGTGGCACCTTTTCTTCCTGGATGTCGGAAGCTTGCGCGTTAAAGGGGGGTACCTGAGCATCGTGACTCAGGGCTCCTACCGGCTCTCCAGCCCTCACCCTCTGGTCTTGTCCATGGCATCACGACCTGGCATACGAGCGACGGCTGAGACCAGCTCGAGGGCCGGGACCCGAGGACGTAGAGTTTCGACATCTAACCAAATTTGCAGGAACACAGTCCAAGATAAGGCCCAGTGCCAGGCGCAACCCGCCTTGGGGTAGGGCCCCGTGAGTCCCGCGCTAGCCCACAGGTGCCCCAATACACCTCGCCAGGCCTTTCGTTCCTCGTCGCCTCTCCAAAGAAACTAACGGCTGACTGTCGATTGTCACGGCGAACTCTCGTTCTTTCTGTGATGAGCCTGCAGGATCTCTTCAAGGAGCAGCGTCAGGCGAGGCCTTCACGGTGTCTTCTCCACTCTCGTCTGCGCAAACCGCTTGCACGTTAAAGGGGGGTACCTGAGCATCATGACTCAGGGCTCCAATTGGCTCTGCAGCCCTCACCCTCTGGCCTTGACCACGACATCGCGACCTGGCATACCAGCGACGGCTGAGACTCGCTCGAGGGCCGGGACCCGAGGACGTAGAGCAGAAAGGAGAGCGAAGGCGAGAGGGGAGAGGCACACGAGGACCTCGCCAAGCAACCCCTCGCCGGCCAAGGCACGGACCTAGCGCCACACCAGGAAGCGTTTCCTGACCCTCGAGATAAGTCACTCTCCAGAAACACTAGCTATCGCAGCACCAACACCGCATCCAATGCAATCCCGTGTTAGAAACGTCACATTCCTTTCTCACCAAATGATGGCTACTTGAGCGCTAAAGGGGACCTCCTGAGCATCGCGACTCAGGGGCTCTTACTGGACCCCGGGCCGCTCACCTCCTGGCCTTGACCACGGCATCGCGACCTGGCGTACCAGCGACGGCTGAAGCCGCCTTGGGACCAGGACCTGTTAGCGTTGAGCGCCAAGCCCTCGTGAGGTCCGAAAGGAAGAAACTAAGCTAAGACGGAATAAGGGCTTCTTCTTTTTCTACACCACCTGGGAACTGTCTTCTTTTTCTACACTACCTGGGAACTGAAGGGCTACTCGGGAGGCTTAAGGCAAGGTCAACCCAATCCTTACCACTTTGTCTTGATCATACTTCCGCTTTCTACCTTCTTGTTTGCAAACTCGTAGCTTCTTCAACACTCAGCCAAAAACAACCATATTGAACAAGAATCTCTTCTTCAAAGCGGAATCTGAAATCAATGAGTCCTGATCTACACCCTTAGACGTCGATGCACTTACTCCTTACTCTATTTGGACTTTATGGCTAATGACTTACTTGAAAGATTCGTGCGGTACATATACAACTGACTATACTACTAATAATAATAGTGACTCGGTTCAACTTCTTACTTTTCTTGATCGTACTTGTACTAATTTATAGTTGATTGAATAAGGAAGGTGACACGCTTCTCGGTTGTGGAGTCGGTTCTCGGTGGTGGTGCCTTCTTCTTTTCTTAGAATAGAGACACATACATATTGACTTGTTGACTTGATTTGAGAATATACTTCATTTACTTTCTTTCATCGCCGATGAAACTGAACTCAAGACAGACCTTCCATTGATCTTATTGATGGATCATTCACTCAATCAAAACATTGACGCACGCCGCCTTCTTTCTAGGTAATTGAATAGCAAAGTGACGGTGTCGAGAGCGGCCCGGGAGTGAATGTGGAAGCTTAACACTAGCAACGGGCGTAACAGTTGGTAAAGGAGATCATTGGCACTATGGCGCATGTATGTTGAGTTCTTGAAGCATTGCCTATATCGAGATATATTTCTTTGCATGGGACAGAGCCTTTTACGCTTCTTTGCATGGGTGCGTAGGTAGAGTAGCCTTTTCTGCGGCGGAACAAGCTAAGAAGTGCAAAGCGGCTCTGGTTTGAATGGTACCTTGTTTCAATGGTACTTACTCGCCTTGTGACTAAGTAAAATAAAAGATTGTAGCTTTTCAAGTGGTTAGGTCACCAAGGCGCGGGCGACCCGCTACATTCTCAGTAGTTCGCTCACCCTTTCTAAATCACTCGTCAGAATGGGCTCGTCCGTGGCCTCTTCATTGAGCTCTTTCACATGGAGAAAACGATCATAGGTTGCCCATGCTGAGCGTGACTTTCTCCCTCTTCCCTATCACCGAGAGTTTGCATTCGCCAGTGTGCCACCATTCCTTATTCATACTGTACTTCACTTCTCTATGCTTCTGCATTCCGCTTTCATCTTGTGATACCCTGCACTGTTTCTTTGGATCCTTAACTAAAAAGTAAGCACCTCCCTAACTAATTAGTTAGTATCGAGAGACTAAAAATCATTAAAGTTGAGAAACAAAGGTACTCTTGCCGATGGAAGAAATTCCATAAATGTCCCATAGAGTAAAAAAGCTGTTTTGAGGAACCAGTATCAAAACTTGACCCATTAGCTGCTGCCCTACTTCATCCAAGGGCTAGGTGTGGGTGTGACTAAATCCCCTCCTTCCTTACTTAATAGTTATTTTAGTCTCCTTGGGCAGTCGACCCCTTCAATTGGTCATGCTTTTCTTGTTTCTCTGGATTCGTTAGGCATGCGACGGGCGAGCAATCTCTTGATACTATGCCTAGCCGTGGGCTTGCTCTTCTTTTTGACCTTGCTTGATCACTCACTAATAGGGATTGGGCTGATCCAGCATGCAAGCACTCAGGTACCCTTTTCATCCACTCCTTCATCCGCTGATTGTCGCTGTCGATGCCCAGCTATTTAGTTTGGAAAGTGTTAATCCGAGTAGTGAGCCCTGTGGCATACCTCTGAAGGTACCAACGCTTGTCGTTGTGTTAATGGATCAAATACGTAGTAGACGTTATCAGATCAAAGTACCCGCCTTGGAGGAGTTGGTATCAAAGAAAGACAGCTCTCAAATGGATTTGCTGGTCTATGATGACCAAGTAGAAGCATCCGTTCCACATAGGTGATTTTTATAGAAGCATAGGCGCAAGCTCTTCTCAAAAGAATTTCGTTTATAGGATTCATCGTCCGTTTGTTTTGTTTTGAATTGACATAGAGAAAGATTTCTCGCGTTCCCTTAATTCAGGAATAGGTGGCGAAGGCTACTTGTTCCTTGTATATATATATAAAGGAAAGGGGTTATTTTTCCTTTACGGCAATAAGAGTTGATTCCCTTGCTTGTAGTTTTGGATCGATTCCGTGTATTTCACATATTTAAGAGTGGTTAGAGAGAGAATCAATGTTTATGGGAAGAGGGAAAGAAAGATCGGGGGAAGAAGCGGGGTAGAGGAATTGGTCAACTCATCGGGCTCATGACCAAGACTGCAGGTTCAATCTGTCCCGCCTAATCATAGTCAAAATCTGAGTTTGATCCTCGCTCGGAAGGAACGCTAGCTATATGCTTAACACATGCAAGTCGAACGTTGTTTTCGGGAGCTGGGCGAGAAGGAAAAGAGGCTCCTAGCTAAAGTTGTCTCGCCGCTTCAAAACTACGAGTATGCTGCTGGCTTTGACCTAACGGCCTCCGCTTTGCTGGAATCGAATAGTTGAGAACAAAGTGGCGAACGGGTGCGTAACGCGGGGAATCTGCCGACAGTTCGGGCCAAATCTCAAGAAAGCTCAAAAGCGCTGTTTGATGAGCTGCGTAGTATTAGGTAGTTGGTCGTAAAGGCTGACCAAGCCAATGATGCTTAGCTGGTCTTTTTCGATGATCAGCCACACTGGGACCGAGACACGGCCCGGACTCCCACGGGGGCAGCAGTGGGGAATCTTGGACAATGGGCGAAAGCCCGATCCAGCAATATCGCGTGAGTGAAGAAGGGCAATGCCGCTTGTAAAGCTCTTTCGCCGAAAAGTGATCATGACAGACTCGAGGAAGAAGCCCCGCTAACTCCGTGCCGCAGCAGCGTAAGACGGGGGCAAGTGTTCTTCGAATGATCATGTAAAGGGCACGAGGCGGTGAATCGGGTTGAAAGTGAAAGTCGCCAAAAGTGGCGGAATGCTCTCGAAACCAATTCACTTGAGGAGACAGAGGAGAGTGGAATTTCGTGTGTAGGGGTGAAATCCGTAGATCTCGGAACGCCAAAAGCGAAGGCAGCTCGGGTCCCTACCGACGCAAAAGCGAAAGCATGGGGAGCGAACAGGATTAGATACCTGTAGTCCATGCCGTAAGCGATGAGTGTTCACCCTTGGTCTACGCGATCGGGGCCCAGCTAACGCGTGAAACACTCCGCTGGGAGTACGGTCGCAAGACCGAAACTCAAAGGAATTGACGGGGCCCGCATAAGCGGTGGAGCATGTGGTTTAATTCGATACAACGCGCAAAACCTTACCAGCCCTTGACATATGAACAACAAAACCTGTCCTTAACAGATGGTACCGACTTTCATACAGTGTGCTGCATGGCTGTCGCCACTCGTGTCGTGAGATGTTTGGTCAAGTCCTATAACGAGCTTAAACCCTCGCTTTTGTGTTGCTGAGACATGCGCCTAAGGAGAAATTGCCACCGAGTGACGTGCCAGCGCTACTACTTGATTGAGTGCCAAGACGTAGCTGTGCTTTCAGCAAGAATTTCACCATTGGGAGCCGTGCCTTTCAAGCACTTTCACGTGTGAACCGAAGTCGTCTTGCCCAAGACCCACGGAGACCTACCTATAGTGACGCCAAAGTACCAAAGGAGCATGGAGGTTTGGTTGAAATTGGTTCTGACGACGCCGAGTTGGCGGCGGAGGAAGACTCGCATGAAGGCCAGAAAATGGTGTGGAACGAGTGGTAATAGTACGCCGCCCGCTCGAAACAAAGAAAAGCAGCGTGCCGCACTCACGGGACCGCCAGGAGATATTGGAGGAAGGTGGGGATGACGCTGTCCGCATGGCCCTTATGGGCTGGGCCACACACGCTACAATGGCAATGACAATGGGAAGCAAGGCTGTAAGGCGGAGCGAATCCGGAAAGATTGCCTCGATTCGGATTGTTCTCTCGCAACTCGGGAACATGAAGTTGAAATCGCTAGTAATCGCGGATCAGCATGCCGCGTGAATATGTACCGGCCCTGTACACACCGCCACACCACCCTCGAATTGGTTTCGCCAAGCATCGGACCAATGATCACCCATGACTTCTGTGTACCACTAGTGCCACAAAGGCCTTTGGTGGTCTTATTGGCGATACCACGGTGGGGTCTTCGACCGGGTGAAGTCGTAACAAGGTAGCCGAGGGGAACCTGTGGCTGGATTGAATCCTTCATGATGGAAATGCCCTCGCCTACTTGACTAAACTAAGGACCTCAACGGTATAAACATGTAGATTTTCTACTTTTCCATTTTCCTTCTTGTTTATCAATCACCAATCAAGACAAACCGGCACTACGGTGAGACGTGAAAACACCCGATCCCATTCCGACCTCGATATATATGTGGAATCGCCTTGCGCCATATGTACTGAAATTGTTCGGGAGACATGGTCAAAGCCCGGAGAAAGAGCAAGAAAACTAAAGAAAGCGTTAGCGCATTGGACTCAAATCCAAATTGTGCTAGTGACAAAGAAAAACAGAATATAACAGAGAAATATTGGTTCGACTGGTTGGTAAAAGGACTCTAAATCCTTTGAGTGGTTCGATTCCACAATGTAACAAAGAATGAAATGAATGAATGAAAGCCATGACCATGCCTCCAAGAGGAAGATCGAGGAACCGTGTCGGGCGCCCTGGTTCATGGGATCCTAACCGATGGGGAGATTAGATATTATTCTTTCGTAAGTCCATCCAATGGAAATAGGTTGAGGAGAAAGAAAGGAGAAAACTAAAGAGAAAGATGGATGAGATTGACAAGATCCGAATCAAATAAGAAAAAACGAGCTATTTCATCAAACCCGATTGTGTGGGTGTGAAGTGGAAAAATCCTGCTCGGGCCGGGCAGCGGCATAGGACTGAAAATCCTCTTCGCCGGGCCTTTTGGACTCGAAATCCAAACGGAGAGAGTGGTTCAATCCACCTCGTAACTAACAATGAAAAAGGCGCCGAAGCGGGTGCAAGCTCGAGGAGCTAGGAAGGATGGAAGAAAGCTTGACCGCTTTTTCATCGAACTACTCGAACTTTTGTTCAAAAAGCGGAAATAGCTCAGTTCGAGAGGGTTGAGCTTCATCGGTTAGTGTGCACCAAAGGATGAGGTTTCTTTCCGCCCTACAAATTGAAACCGTTCTAGCTTGATACCGCGATATCGCCAAATCATCCAACGGAGCATGGAAACCATTTCGTGGCGGTAATGGCCTCCAAAGAGTTTTCTATGGAACCATACCACTATGGTCATCTATATGATTAGACCGTGCGCTTCACTAGACTTTCTGAACCATCCATTTGATCCCCACGGTCGTGACACCACTTTCTAAACAAAAGTTTCCAAAATCCAATGCGGAACCAAGCAGAAGAGAAATTCATCATGGTAATTATTAGTCGAAAACCAAAGTGGAACGGAGAGAACGGAGAGTCAGTTATAATGACAAAATTGTTGAGGAATCATGTTGAAAGAACAACATTCGTGTCATAAATATCGATATAGAGATTTTTCATGTATCGACGCTTTTGATTCAATTATGAAAGTACGCTGCATCGGACTTGCACCCTAGTTACGCAGAAGTGCAAGCACAGAAGCGGATGACCGGACCTTACCAACATACTCAAAAAAGTATTCTATACTGGGGTCTGATGAAAGGATCTGGTTGGAATCTTAAAGTGTGGTAGAAAGAACTACATATAGTTTTTTCTACGACACTTTAGATTCTTTCTATTATATTATCTTTGAATCTACATAGAATAGAATAGATTAGTAGATTGAAATAGTTAAGTAGTCTAATTCAATTTCTTTTTTCATTGCATCCACTTAATTTCAATCAGGTCAAAATAAAAAAATCTAAGACAATTCTTGACCAAAGAATCCATGGAAGGAAAGAAAAATAATAGTAAGAATAGACTATAGTAAAAAGTAAAAGGAAATGGAAAATGTGTGATATGCCGTGAATAGTTCCGTGGAAGAAAGTCTAATTTTCTTATGTATAGAACTTTTTTTAACCATTCGTCATTTCTAGTAGAAATTCTGAATTGGTATAATGGCTCTTTCTTACAACTTACAATACAAGAGTTTCTTACAGGAGTGAAACAAAACTAAAGAAAAAGATTAAAGAATAACGTTTGACAAAATGATTAATGCAAAATGTTAAAGAAAAGAGTCTCGCCCTGCTTCACGATGAGGATCATATTGACAAACGGAGCTACACACACGTTACAAGCCCCCACGGGGTATATTCTTGGCTCCTCGCGGGAACAAAAGACGCGTATCCTAAGGAGTCCTAACTACAGGAACCATCGCGGCAGACGCCATCATACACAGTGGGCCGCCGGGCACCGGCGCCAACCCCATCCAGATCAGAACCGGCGATGGCCCGACGAGCCCGCCCTACTCCGAGAGCGGCGCAGGCTCGGGGGCTCGTAGTTGCCGTCGCTCGTTTCCGGAGTTGCGAAGAGCTCGGCGGAGTCGCTGGATCCTCCGGCGCCTCCATCACCTGAGGAACTGTCAAGGGAGCGGTTAGCCGGCCTCGGCCTCGCCGTAGTGGGGTCCCGACCGCCTCTCCCGGGGCAGCACTCCAGCCGGCGACCCTCCGCATCGAAGACCTTGAAGAACATCATCAAGCATCGCCATACCTGTGGATCACGAGGGCGCCTTGTCCTGCAGACCCGGGCGATCTCGCCCCAGCCTCGAGTCATGAAGACCTCGCCCGGGGCAACGACCGCGACCTCTGCCCCGGTCGCGAGGGTGCTGCAGCCAGAGCCCCAGGAGTTCCCCCTACGGGATGACGGAGGTGAAGAAAGGAGGAAGGAGAATCCAAGATTGAGGAGGCATCGCGGTGTGAAGCACGAACTCTCGGGAGGAGCCCTCGGCGTGGACTCTGTGGGGAAAGACGCGCACCTTCGTGACCGCCGGGCGCCGACGGGCGGCGCCGCCTGCGTGGCGTTCAAGCGCCGACTCCTTCAGAGCCCTCAATGTCGGGCGCATAAGGGAAGCGGAACATCGGTGGTGGCCGCCGCACTGTGGCCTCGGCACTTTTGGCAGGCGCCTCATCCCGATGGCGAGGGCTAGCCGCTTTTTGGTGGAAGCGGTCAGATCCTCTCGGGAGCCTTTCCTTCTCTCGTCATGGAGAACCGGCGGATCGGAGCCATGGCAGCAAGACGGAGCAAGGAACGGGAAGAAGGAGAAGCAAGAAGAGATAGACTGGTAGGGCACGCGCCGTGCCATACTTAAAGCCAGAGGAGGCCAACCGCCGACCTCCACGATCGCAGGTAATCATGACCCGCGTTGCATGCAGGGACTTGTCAATTCGTGCAGTTGCCGAGGCATCGTGGGGAAGCGGAGATGCCCACGTCCAATTAACCGCCACGCGGCGCCCAAGGCCGCAGGCTATTAGGGCCCGTGGCGCTTCGCACTTGCCCTTTCGCCTCTCTGCTCGGCCAAGTGCAGGCGCGCCTCGGGCCCAGGGGCTACTGTCGGCGTTCTGGGAACAGGGGTCCCCAGACTTGCCTGCCTGCGGCCTATGGCGTGGCTCAAAGGGGGCCCAACACGGCTCATCTTCATCAAGACAAGCTCAAGACCCTCGCGAGGGGCCAAGCCTCGCGGGGCGGACGACAAGGAGCTTCCTCAGGCACGGCCTCATCAGGCTGGCTCACGAGGAGGCGGACAGATCAAGGCGGGGTACCTCACGAGGTGCCCATGATGCAAGCCATGACGACCAAGGGTGCCAGTCGGGCGCCAGCCCGCGCAGTGTCCTCCTTTCCTCTTTGGTGCAAAGGGAGGAAGCGCAGGCGAGAGCATCAAGCAAAGGCATCCACTTCGGTGCAACAAGACCAAGACCAGCCCAACAGCAGGAAGGAAGTCATTGCGGAGCCCAAGCAGGCGTCATCACCAGAGCTTTAGACACGCGAGGACCAACTTTAGTCAGGATAAGTGTACCCGATGTTCCCCTTCAAAATGGCCAATTGTTGGTGCCCTTCCCGCTCAATATTTGGGAAGAGTCCCAGGGCCTTTGCCTATAAATAGGACTAGCCACCCCCAGGGTAGAGGCATCTGGATCTGCACCTGAATCAAGAGAGAGAGAGAGAGAGAGAGAGAGAGAGAGAGAGAAGGGCGGCTGAACTCCTCCTAGAAGTTCATCGTCCCAGCCAAGAACAAACCCTCGCGAGGCTGTTCTTCCTTGTATTGTTCATCATCAGCCCAAGAGGCAATCCACCACACACACTGGAGTAGGGTATTACACCACAATGGTGGCCTGAACCAGTATAAACCCTATGTCTCTTGTGTTGTTCCTTTCGTAGTTTAGATCCTAGCGAGTCGGCGAGGAGCAGGTAGGTAGAGGGCAAAATCTCCGCGCGCACCCCAGTGTTCGAACCTCAAGGGTCTGCCGGAACCCGAAATCCGACAGAGACGTATCAACGCACTCCAGAGATTTCTTGTAGTTGTCGACGACGGTGATGAGGCCCTTAGGACCCGACATCTTCATCTCAGGTAAGCATAGTTCAGGACCGCCATGAATTTTGCCAGTGCAGGCCGGCCCAACAGTATGTGCTAGGGGCTGGATAGGTCCACCACATCGAACCAGATGGGCTTGCACTGGAAGTGGTCGCAGGAGCCGAACATGATGTCAAGCCAGATCCGGGCGATCGGGGAGAGTGTAACACCCACAATGCGGCTATATCTCCCACGTGTCGAGGCACGGCTTAGAGGCATAACCGCATGGTGGTTTTGTCGCAAGAAGGGTCATCTTCACACAATCCCATGTAATGAAAAAGAATGGGATAAAGAGTTGTCTTACAATCGCCACTTCACACAATGAACATATAATTTATACATCATTCAAAGCACACACATAGTCCTACTACGGACGAAGCCAATAGAAAAGAAGATAACCCAACTGCTAGATCCCCGATCGTCCCAACTGGTCTCCACTACTGATCGTCAAGAAACGAAACATAGCAACAACCAAGATCTTCGTTGAGCTCCCATCTGGGCTCGGTTGCATCACCTGCACTGGTATCATCGGCACCTACAACTGTTGTGATAGTATCTGGTGAGTCACGAGGACCCAGCAATCTCAAAACCCATGAGATCAAGACTATTTAAGCTTATGGGTAGGAAGTGGTAATGAGGTGGGGTTGCAGCAAGCACTAAGCAAATATGGTGGCTAACATACGCAAATAAGAGCGAGAAGAAAAGCAACGGAACGGTCGAGAAGCTAGAAGTGATCAAGAAGTGATCTTGAAACTACTTATGCACAATCATAACACAAAGACCGTGTTCACTTCCCGGACTCTGCCGAAAAGAGACCATCACAGCTACACACGCGGTTGATGCATTTTAATTAAGTCAAGCGTCAAGTTCTCTACAACCGGGCGTTAACAAATTCCCGTTTGCCACATAACCGCGGGCACGGCTTTCGAAAGATAATACCCTGCAGGGGTGTCCCAACTTAGCCCATCACAAGCTCTCACTGTCAACGAAGGATATTCCTTCTCCCAGGAAGACCCGATCAGTCTCGGAATCCCGGTTTACAAGACATTTTGACAATGGTAAAACAAGACCAGCAAGACTACCCGACTGTGCCGACAAATCCCGATAGGAACTGCACATATCTCGTTCTCAGGGCACACCAGATAAGCGAAGCGGACAGGTACCAATGTAACCCAAGTCGCCAAGGGACGGTCCCGCACGGTGCTCTAGTTTGTACCAACACTCGGAGGAGCACTGGCCCAGGGGGTAAATAAAGATGACCCTTGAGTCTGCAGAACCCAAGGGAAAAAGGCTTAGGTGGAAATGTTAAAACCAAGGTTGGGCCTTGCTGGAGGAGTTTTATTCAAAGCGAACTGTCAAGGGAGTCCCATAAATCACCCAGCCGCGTAAGGAATGCAAAATCAAGGAACATAACATCGGTATGATGGAAACTAGGGCGGCAAGAGTGGAACAAAACACCAGGCATAAGGCCGAGCCTGCCACCCTTTACCAAGTATATAGATGCATTAATTAAATAAGAGATATTGTGATATCCCCACATAATCCGGATCCAACATGGAGCAATCTTCAACTTCACCTGCAACTAACAACGATATAAGAGAGGCTGAGCAAAGTGGTAACATAGCCAAGCAACGGTTTGCTAGGAAGGGTGAAAAGGTTAGAGGATGACATGGCAACTTGGGAGGCATGGTAAACAAGTGATAGGTAAGGCAGCATAGCGATAGAACGAAGCAACTAGCAAGCAAAGGTAGAAGTGATATCGAGGGTAATGGTCATCTTGCCTGCAATCCCGCAAGGAAGAAGAATGAGTCCATGAAGAAGACAAACGGACGTATTCGAATGAATCCTCACAAACGCAATGTTACCGGAACTATCAAAGAGAAGCCTAACCGGAAAGAAGCAAACAACATGGTAAACACACAAGCATAAACATGACATGATGCACAAACAAGTATGATGCATGTCCGGTTTAATGAGGCATGGCATGGCAATATGCACAAACAACACTACAAGTTAAGTGGAGCTCAATATGCAACGAGTTGCATATTAACAAAACACCACATCAATTATTTAGTTCTCTCTCGTTTAGGAACGCAACAATATTACATGTTGTTAAACATGGCAAGAGGTGAAACATAATTAAACTACCTATCTAGGCAAGTTTAAGTGAGGCCGGAAACAACAAACAACAATTCCGGACATCCCCATGTTATTTAGCAACTTAATGCAACAATAATTTTAAACATTTTAAATGTTGTTATCATGATGCGGATGACATATGCAAGTTTATGCAATTTTATTAAAACATTGACATGAGCATGTTATAAAGCATTTGTCACCGTGGCGGAACGAAAGGGGTGCCACGACAACTACAACGGAAATGGTGCCACGGCAACATTCCGATGATCCGACAACTTATTGACATACCAGTGCAAAAGAGCAAGTGTGCGGATGTGCGGAACA
Source organism: Aegilops speltoides (assembly GCA_021437245.1). NCBI lineage: Eukaryota > Viridiplantae > Streptophyta > Magnoliopsida > Poales > Poaceae > Aegilops > Aegilops speltoides. The sequence continues at coordinate 462,220,787 of CM038147.1, read as the reverse complement.
TGCAAAAGATGGTGGGGTGATCCCGGTTACCGAGTTCCCATGGGTCGATGCATGGCAAAAGGAGAAGGAACGTTCATGAAGCAAACGGGTATGGTGCAAACATACGGTTCATCTCAGACAACATGCATTCGTCCACGGGTCATCGTCTCGGCGGTTGTACCTTTGAAGCATGCATTTTCGGAGCGGTTCGGGTTCGGTACGATGTAGAGGAAGTAGTTGTTCATGGGTTGTCGTGGGAAGTAGTTGTTCAAGTGGCGACGGTAGTGGAAGTAGTCATTCTCGTGATGGTAGTGGAAGTAATCATTCTCGTGACGGTAGTGGAAGTAGTGGTACACGGCGGCGGCGGTAGTTGTTCAGGGTCTTGGCAGGTCGTCGTGTAGCCGTACATGTTCGTCGTGGTACACAGTATGAAGTCGTACATATCCCGTAGATGTTCAGGGTCGCCGTGAGGAACTTGTCGAAAGCAGGGTCTCGGTCATCAGTAGAGGTACTTGTTGAAATCCATGGGTGTCAGTAGATGTACATGGCGAATCCACGCTCGATGACTATTGGACTTGGCGTCAACAGCAACAGGGGTGCGAAGCAGGGACTTCGCGGTCTTGGGGTCCCTCGATCGAGGAAATTGGCAACAACAAATGGGGAAGCAAGGTCTTGAAGCCGAGGCCGATAGGGACAGCTTGAGGAGTCAACACAGCGGTAGGGGCACGAGGTCTGGACGACGTCGGAAGGCGTGATGGTGGCGGAGGGCCGGCTCGATCCGGACGGATCCGGGCGCGAAGGTGGCGGGGAGGCAACCGGCGAGACTTTAGCAGATCCTGTGCATCACGAGGAGCACGCCTCCTAGTGGCTTGCGGGGCTGCAGGAGGGAGGCACGGGGTCGTGAAGCCGAGGTACGAGCTTGGCAGCGGCGAACTTGGCGAAGCAGAGGAGGTGTGACGCCCCCGATTCAATCGTACACTAATCATGCACGCAAACGTGTACGATCAAGATCAGGGACTCACGGGAAGATATCACAACACAACTCTAAAAATAAAATAAGTCATACAAGCATCATAATACAAGCCAGGGCCTCGAGGGCTCGAATACAAATGCTCGATCATAGACAAGTCAGCGGAAGCAACAATATCTAAGTACAGACATAAGTTAAACAAGTTTGCCTTAAGAAGGCTAGCACAAACTGGGATACAGATCGAAAGAGGCGCAGGCCTCCTGCCTGGGATCCTCCTAACTACTCCAGTGTAGTGGTCGTCGTCGATGGTGGCGTCTGGCTCCTAGGCTCCAACGTCTGGTTGCGGCATCCAAGAAGAAGACGAAACGGGGAAAAGGGGAGAAAGCAACCGTGAGTACTCATCCAAAGTACTCACAAGCAAGGAGCTACACTACATATGCATGGGTATATGTGTAAGGAGGCCATATCAAGGACTGAATCAGAATGCCGTAATAAGAGGGGATAGCTAGTCCTATCAAGACAACGCTCGCAGCCTCGCCTTGCAACATGTAGAAGAGAGTAGATTGAAGTCCTCCAAGTAGCATCGCATAGCATAATCCTACCCGGCGAATCTCCCCTTGTCGCCCTATGGAAAAGCGATCACCGGGTTGTCTGTGGAACTTGTTTGGGTGTGTTTTATTAAGTATCCGGTTCTAGTTGTCATAAGGTCAAGGTACAACTCCGAGTCGTCCTTTTACCGAGGGACACGGCTATTCGAATAGATAAACTCCCCTGTAGGGGTGCACCACATAACCCAACACGCTCGATCCCATTTGGCCGGACACACTTTCCTGGGTCATGCCCGGCCTCGGAAGATCAACATGTCGCAGCCCCACCTAGGCACAACAAAGAGGTCAGCACGCCGGTCTAAATCCTATGCGCGCAGGGGTCTGGGCCCATCGCCCATTGCACACTTGCATGTTGCGAGGGCGGCCGGAGAGCAGACCTAGCAACCTCCATTACAAAGGAAGTTGCGTTACGCAGTCCAACCCGCGCAGCGCCGCCGTCGTCCGACGCCAAGAAGGCTTCGGCTGATACCACGACGTTGAGTGCCCATATCTTTCCCACGTAGTTGGTTAGTGCGTATAGGCCAGTGGCCAGACTCAGATCAAATACCAAGATCTCGTTAAGCATGTTATTATGAAGTAACCACGGACGCCGACCAGGGCTAGGCCCACCTCTCTCCTAGGTGGTCTCAACCTGCCCTGTCGCTCTGCCTCAAAGTAACAGTCGGGGGCCGTCGGGAACCCAGGCCCACCTCTACCGGGATGGAGCCACCTGTCCTTTCAGCCCCCACATTGGAATCACTTGCGGGTACTCAACGAGCTGACCCGACTTTAGTCACCATCTGTAGTATGTATATGTATAGTATATACCCGCGATCACCTCCCGAGTGATCACGACTGTCGGGGTCCGGACGCGTATCCATGGCCTCGAGCACCTATGGGGCACTCGGGGGCCCCTTCTGGTTCGGCGGGGGAGCGGGGCCGTGCGCAGAGCAGACGAGGTCGAGCGCGCACGGGGAGACGTGCGATCTTTACCCAGCTTCGGGGCTCTCTGGAGAGATAACACCCCTACTGCTGCTCTGTGTTGTTATTTGATCTAGCTCGAACGTGCGAGCGTAAGGTAGTGCTGTGGGTGTCGATGGATCGAACCCTTCTACGCAAGCGCATGGGCCTCCCTTTATAGTCTGAAGGGGTACCCACAGTGGCAGCGAGGGAAGAGGGGGTAGAAACGAAAAGCGCAGGTTGGTACAACAAGGCACAACAAAGGTTCCCTACCTAACTCGACGGCAGGGGACAAGGGCATTAAATGCCTGTCCGGTGCCCAACAAAGGCAGGTGGAATGACCGTTATGAGCCTCCAGTGCCACGATGGCGCCTCTGTCACCTCGCTTGCCACCTCGCTCGCATGGTTGCGTAGTATCTCGCCACGTGCTCTTGGGATGGCTCGTGATGACGCGCGCTGTGGTGCGCTGGAGTTGGGTGGCGATCTTGCGCGGCAAGTGCCTTGCCGCGGTCCTTTGTTGTGCCGCAAGCTTGCCGCCACTGGCCTTGCCGGGCACGCGGGCGCCGCGCAAGTTTTCCGTGATGTCTGGTTAGCCTTCCCGCAAGCTCCTCTTGCCGGGGCCTTCGTGTTCTTAGCTAGTACTTTGTTCTTGAATGGCGGTGATAAGGAGTGGTGGGGAGCCTTGCCGGACGTCAGGCGGGCCTTGCCGCGGGGTGCTACGACTCCCGTGCACAAGTTCGGGGTACTAAGGGGCCCCCCCTACTTTAGTACACCGACAGGAGCCCCCGGGCCTGGGCCATACACGGTGCCAAGCGTTGTTGGGCCAGGCCCAAGACAGTGCACGGGCACACGTGGCCTGAGTTTGCACAGCAATGGGCTCCGCACCCACCGCGCTCTCCCGCAACGGCACGCGTCGATTGCGGCGTCGTGGGAGACGTGGGTGGCGCGTGCGGTCTTTAGGGCATCCACTCCCGTGATCGTGGTGCAGGGTGAGGTTACTTCACCCGTCGCCTCGGCCCCACTCATTCGCCATGCGGCCCTCATGCATGGGGGTCGTGGGCGGCGAAGGTGGGAGACCGAGCCGTCACGGGCGGAGAGGGCGAGTCGGCCCCGCTCCTCTGCCCTCCTTGTTTTCCGATTGGCCGGGCGGGGCGGTTGAGCCCCCACCCCGCCCTTTTAAAAGGGGCAGAAGGGGAGCACAATAGTCTCACACTTCCTCTCTTCCCTTCGTCTTCAACTTCCGTTACTTTTTCTTCTGTCTGCCATGGAGGGAAGGAATCCTGGTCCTTCCACGGTGGCAGCAAGGGTCGCCTCAGTAGCGTGCCTCTCCCTATCTCAAGACTTTGTGGCGCGGCCGCCACGAGGGGAGAGGGAGGGGGCGAGGCCGCGGACGAGGCCGAGGACGTGGTCGAGGCGGTCGGGGGAGAGGCGGCCGTGGCGATGCGCCTCCCCCGTCTCCGCCGGTGGCTCCTTTCCTCGAGGCGGTTCACACTGGAGACGATCCCTGGGAGTTCTTCATCAAGCTGCGCCAAGCGCCTCGTCGCCGCCTCCGGCTGCCGGCCCGCTCACGAGCGCGATGGAACCGGATCCGCCCGAGGTGATGGAGTTACGCATGAGGGGCTGCGGGATCAGCGGCACTCGAGTGAGTGTCGTGGTCCCCAGCCCCGGCGTGATGTACTTCGACCGAGGGTGGAAGACGTCGCCTCAATCCACAGCTTGACGGCGGGTTTACCCTCCATTTCAAGTTAATGGAGGGCGACCTTCGCCGTCAAGGTCTTCGGGACTCGGGACCCGGCGAGATGCTGTGTGGACAGCTCCTCCGATAGCGAAGGTCCCTCCCCGAGCGAGAGTGACAAGGAGGGGAGCAACAGCGACGACGACGAGGATGGCGGGTCGACTAGGCGCCGGGCGCTGCTCATGGCCACCGGCGACCCCATCATCCTGGTCGCCGCCTTCGAACTCCCCGGGCCGCCTCCTTGGGCGGCCGGCGAGGAGGCTGCGGAAGAGGAAGAGGGGTGGCGGCAAGGCCGTCAAATCAGAGTACGAGGGCGAGGAGCCTCGCCGGCGCGGCCGACGCCCCACCACCCGCCTTCAAGCTTTGCCTCCGGCGCCTCCGTCTGCCAAAGCTCCCGGCCGGCCCCGGAAGTTCTCTTGGTGTCTTCGCGCCTGTAGCTCTCCTAGGCGCCCCTTGCTTCTTCCCGGCGAGCTTCTCTCGCAGGGGCCTCCTTGACCTACCTCCTGAACTCCTGAACAGAGAAACAGGAGAGGGATTACGGGCATCTTATCTTTCAATTTGTAAGCCCTTGGGCCTTAGTTGTACTTAAAATCTGTAATCCTCTCTATCATGTTTTTCATCCTCCATGGACTTGTACTAAACTAGGATGTTTTTAATGAAAAGAGGGGAACACTTGCCGGACTGAGTCTTTTACTTGATTTCGTGCCTTGTATGCTCCCATCCTACGCTTTCGGGGAACTTGCTCGGCTGAACACGCTTGTTGAGTCGCGGGACATCAGCAGTTCATCTGGCGGTGTTGCTTCCGCAAGCGACCTTGCCGGGCGATTCTGCAGCAAGACTTGTGTTTGTTGAGCGGACTCGGAAACAAACCAAGGGCGCAACTGGGCCACGACTCGGCTCCTCCACGCATGGGTTTTACAAGACATGCTCGTTCAAGGACGCAGCCTCGCCTTCCCCGGTCCAGAAGAGGATGCATGACGAGGGATGAAAAACTTATCCGACTTCACAACCCCCCGGCGACGTTAGCTTGTTGGGGAGGAACCTTGGCCTTCGCAGCTTCTGGCAGCTCTGGCTCCGCCGAGACCTGATGTCGGGCGCGCTCTGGCCCTTGTTGCCGACGCCATGACCGGGGCCCCGCCCGCTTATGAAGGGTCTCGGTACTTGCAGCCCCAAATGAGTTGGCTTGCCGGGCCAGGCGCTCTCCGGTTTCTCCTTGTTATCGTAATTACAGCCATGAAGACAGCTGAGATAGGACTGCAATAATTTCATTATCTATATATATATATATATATATATATATATATATATATATATATATATATATATATATATATATATGTGCGATTTCGCCAAACGATGCCATGACTTGCCCTTCAGATGTTTATACTCTATGCTGCTAGGGAACTTGCCGGTGCTAACACACTTGTCGAGTACGGACATCAAGACTTGCTTTGTCGGTGTTGTCTCCGCAAGAAACCTCCTCGGGCCAGCTGCAGTGCACTCGAGTTGTTGAGCGGACTCGGAAACAAATCGAGGACGCAACTCAGCCGTGAGTTGGCTCCTCCGCGCACAAGTTTCTCATACGAAGGGCGCCTTACGGCAAGGCTTGCTACGTTACGCCCTCTACTTGTTATATCCTTTGTGCGTTTTTACCCTACGCTTCTAGGGAACTTGCGGCGTGAACACACTTCTCGAGTACGGACATCAAGAGCCGGCTGGCGTGTTGCCTCGGCGGGAGAACTTGTCGGGCTGGTTGCGGCGTGCTTTTATCATCGAGCGGGCTCAAGACGAATCAACGGCGCAACTCAACCACGATTCGTCCCCCCCCGCGCCCAGGTTCTGCATACAAGGTATGGATTTTCAGGGAATACGACCCAAAAGTTCGAAGCTTGGCATCTTTCTCTGCCCTACTGGCCGGTGGACTGTTTGGCGGAGCTCGATGGCGCGTCCTCGATGACAGCGTGGTGCTCCGGGGAGATGCGCCTGCCGGAGTGTGCACCAGAGCCGGAGCCGTCCTCGCCGGGCTTAGTCTTCGGCTGGTCTGTCTCCGCCTTCTCGCACTTGCCGGTGGAGCTCGATGGCGCGTCCTCGACGGTAGCGCAGCGCTCCGGGGAGATGCGCCTGCCGGAGTGAGCACCAGAGCTGTCCTTGCCGGACTTGGTCTTCTTCTTCCCCCGGGGAGCTTCAGCGGCAAGTGGCTCGCGCTCTGCCGCAGCAAATGCTTCCCCAGATATCTTGTCGGAGCAGATGAGTGCATCCTTCTTGTCGCCTTTGGATAGAAATGACGCCATCGGGCCAGCATCTTGAGCACATTGTACGCTAGAGAGAGGCCGCCATGAACTTGGCGAAAAGGGTCGGCCGAGTATCCCATTGTAGGGTAAAGGGATATCAGCCACGCCGAATGTGACCCTCTCAGCCCCGAAGTTCAGCTCACGCCGAACGCCACCGCAATGTGATCTTCCCTTAGGTTGGCTCCTTCCCGGATTTATTCCTTGAAGGTGCCAGCCTCTCTCAAGCTCGCCGTCGAGGATCTGGAGCTTCTTGAGCACCGCGAGGAAATCAGGTTCGAGCCGCCCCGCCGTCAACCAACATCTTCGTGACCTTGAGGTTGCGGATCGTTGGTGAGACCAACAGCGGCAAGCACCCGACCGCAGTGATGCGGTCGGGTGATCCTCAACGTCGAAGACGAGGGGCGTGCTGGACCACTTCAGAGGCCTGCGGCGCCTCGACGGACGGCTCACCGCATTCACTTCGCGCCCCATCGCTTGAGTTGGCGGTGCGAGGTGTGCAGGAGGCGCCACCGCCGACGACAATACCTCTGTCGCTTCTGAAACTCTTGATCCTCGGCCTCATCTTCCTCCATCTCATCTTCTTCATCTTCCTCCTCTTCCTTGTCGTGGCCACGGGGAGGCCTGTCTCCTTGCCGCGCCTTGGCCTTGCCGCGGCTCCCTCCCCGGGCGGGAAGCTTCTTGCGGATCCTCCACCACCTCCCCGGGCTCTCTCCTTATCGCGGGCGCCAGACTCAGCTTTCTCGCAGTTCCGCCATCTACTCTACTTTTTTGCAGGTTTGGAGGTCATGGCCTTTGGTGCGGTGGATCTTGCAATAACGCTTGCCGGAGCCGTCCTGCTTGTCGGCGGCCGCTACAGCCTCGCCGAGTCGCCGGTCTTGGCTTTGTCGGAGCCGCCTCCGCTGTCGGAATGCTCAACAGCTAGCACATCCTTAGCTTTCTCTTCCTATTGTTCCGCCTCTGGTTCCTTCTGCCGGGCGGCGTCCTCGCTGTCGATCCTTCGCCCGCAACCTCTCTCGATTTTCCTCCCTCTTCAGCCCGTGCACACTTGTCGGCGAGCATAGAGCTCACGACATCTCTGATCTTTATCATCGCCATCTCCTCCTCATCCTGCGGTTACGCGTTTTGATGAAACGCGCCGATAATCGCGGCAGGGTGGACGCCGGAATGTTGCGCTGCACTGGCTGAATCTTTGTATATACTTGCGCAGGGCTCCCCTCCTTCCGGACGAGGAAATGGAGGTCACTTTCTGGCCATGAGGCTTGTGGTCGCCCGTGAAGGCGCCGACAAACCGATGACACAGTCCGCCCATGAAGAGATGGAGCCGTCCGGCAAGTGCATGAGCCAAGATCCGACGCGGCTTGAGTACCAGCGGGAAGTAGTTGGCGAGGATCTTCTCGTCGCGCCCTCAGCCTGCACCGCGATGGTGTAGATGCCGAGGAACTCCGACGGTGTATCCTGCCATCATACTTCTCGGGCACATCCGGCTTGAAGTTTTAGTTTTGGGCCATCGACTTGCCGCAGCTCGCGGGTGAACGCAGGGCAACCTGCCGATACGGCAAGTCGCTGGTTCTCCGGTGCGCGCTGCGTCGACAGCGGGCCCGCGCGCTGGTCGATTGACGCCGCTTTCTCCAGCCGGCGCGAAAAGTCAAGGCGTTTTCGCTTGCCGTTCTGGAGAACGCGGGCGCTGATCCCGCGAAGTTCAAGGGTCCGGCGACGCGTGGAGTCGGCGCTAAGGTTGGTCCGGCGAGCTGGCGATCTTGGCCTGTGGGGCTGGGAGCGCACGGAAGCGGCACCCCCAGCGGTCCTGCCGGCGCCGTCCTGCGCCGGGGCATCTTGTCGGGCCCTCGACGCTGCTCGTCGCCGGGGTTTGTCGCCATTGGCGGCCGACGAGGCTGTGTATGGCCATCCTCCGCCGCCGATCTTGTGTGGCGCCGAGGGAAGTTCAGAAGCAGCTGGCTCGGCCAGCGCTCTCCGCAGCCTTGGGCAGCGGTGGTGATGGGCGGCGCGAGGAGCGAGACGTGCTCGGACTCTCAATCGGGTTGGGAGGAGCAACACTCGCCCAGAGATCGTGATTTCACTCGCACCAAGATGCGTTCGTGCATGCCGCCCGCGAAGCGCCCCGCGACCCACCGGCTTGGCCTTGCTCCAATCGCGAGCACGGTGCTTGGAGCACCGGGCGTTGTTGGCCTTGAACTTTGGGACGGGCGCGGTGTCCGCACCGTCGCCGACGCTATGGGCCTTGTTCTGGATCTGGTGACGACACGAGACCCACCGCGGCACCCGCTACCTCGCTGGCGTCCACCTCACCGCCGCTTGCTCGGCGGTGGCGGTAGAGTTGATGTAGACGGAGCGCCACCTCCGGGCTTCTTCTTCGGTGGCATGTTGACGATGACGCTGATGTAGTGCGCGTGGAGACCGGATCGATGCTCACGACCGACGCCCGCTACCTGCCGCGCCAAAGATGTCGGGTCCGGACGCAGATCCGCGGGCCTCGAGCACCTATGGGGCACTCGGGGGCCCCTTCTGGTTCGGCGGGGGAGCAGGGCCCTGCGCAGAGCGGATCGAGGTCGAGCGCGCACGGGGAGACGGGCGATCTTTACCCAGCTTCGGGGCTCTCCGGAGAGATAACACCCCTACTGCTGCTCTGTGTTGTTATTTGATCTAGCTCGAGCGTGCGAGCGTAAGGTAGTGCTGTGGGTGTCGATGGATCAACCCTTCTACGCAAGCGCATGGGCCTCCCTTTATAGTCTCAAGGGGTACCCACGGTGGCAGCGTGGGAAGAGGGGTAGAAACGTAAAAGCGCAGGTTGGTACAACAAAGACAACAAAGGTGCCCTACCTAACTCGACGGCGGGGACAAGGGCATTAAATGCCCGTCCGTCGCCCAACAGTCAGGTGGAATGACCGTTAAGTGAGCCTCCGGGTGCCACGATGGCGCCTCTGTCAGCTCCGTTTGCCACCTCGCTCTGCATGGTTGCGTAGTATCTCGCCACGTGCTCTTGGGATGGCCTGGTGATGACGCGTCACAGGGTGCGCTGGAGTTGGGTGGCAGTCTTGCCGCGGCAAGTGCCTTGCCGCGTCCTTTTGTTGTGCCGGCAAGCTTGCCGGCCACTGGGCCTTGCCGGGGCGCGCGGGGCGCCGCGGCAAGTTTTCTGGTGATGTCCTGGTTAGCCTTCCCGGCAAGCTCCTCTTGCCGGGGCCTTCGTGTTCTTAGCTAGTACTTTGTTCTTGAATGGCGGTGATAAGGAGTGGTGGGGAGCCTTGCCGGACGTCAGGCGGGCCTTGCCGCGGGGTGCTACGACTGCCCGTGCACAAGTTCGGGGTACTAAGGGGCCCCCCTACTTTAGTACACCGACAACGGCCCAATAGTATAGCAAGGCAGACTGACAAGAATGTAGGGCCAATGATGATAAACTAGCATCCTATACTAAGCATTTAGGATTGCGGGTATGGTATCAATGGCTGTAGCAACAATGACAGGCTATGCAATAAAATAGGAGTAACCGAATAGTAACATGCTACACTACTCTAATGCTAGCAGTATAGAGAAGAATAGGCGATATCTGGTGATCAAGGGGGGGCTTGCCTGGTTGCTCTGGCAAGAAGGAGGGGTCGTCAACTCCGTAGTCGAACTGGGCAGCAGCAGCGTCGGTCTCGTAGTCTACCGGAGAGAAGAGGGGGAAGAAACAATGAATACCATGCAAACAGATGCATATCGATGCATGACATGACAAGTAACGATGCTAGGTGTGCCCAATCGCGGTAGTAGGTGATACCGACGAAGGGGGAAAACATCCGGGAAAGTATTCCCGGTGTTTCGCGTTTTCGAACAGATGAACCGGAGGGGGAAAGTTGTGTGTTTGCTATGCTAGGGATGTGTGGCGGACGAACGAGCTGCGTATCCGGATTCGTCTCGTCGTTCTAAGCAACTTTCATGTACAAAGTGTTTCCATCCGAGCTACAGTTTATTTTATATGATTTTCTGAAGTTTTAAATCATTTTTAGAATTTATTTAATTAATTTAATTCAACACTATCTAGAACAGTGCATGCTGCCGTCATCATGATGTCAGCATGATGTCAGCATGACATCAACAATCAACAGAGGTGTTGATTGGGTTGCTAACGGGTGGGTCCCATTGGTCATTGACTTAGTTAACTAAACAGGGTTAGTTAATTTAATTAAGGTGATTAGGTCAACTAGTGTTTAGGTTAAACTAATTACTGTTTATTTAAACTAACAGGTTAATTAGATTAACTAACTTAACTTAGTTAATTAATTAATTAATTTACTAAATTTATTATTATTATTATTTTCTAATTCTTTTGATTCTATTTTTTTATGAAAATGTTCTAGGCGTGGGGCCCATCTGTCATAGGCCCCAGGGGCCTTAGCAGGCACGGGCGCAATGGGCGCCAAAGACCCAGCTCGTTTGGCGCCGCGCCAGAGGCGGGCGAACCCGATAGGGCGCCGGAGCAGGGGGAGCCCGATGGCCATGGCGCCCGTCGAGCGGTGTGAGCAGCAACAGGAGGGTCATGGGCGAGTGGCGCAGAGGAAGCGGCGAGGCGCCGCCGCTGGTGGTGCCTGCAGCAGCCGGAGGCGATGCTCGGCCGCGGCCCAGCAGGAGCTGCGGTAGTGGCCGCGGGATGGCTAGGCCGGAGCCGCAGGTGGAAATGGGCGGTGACCGAGGGTGGCGCAGAGGGGCGAGGCCACCGTGGCGACGGGGTGCTACAGAGCGGGGGAGGCAAATGGTGGACGGTGGTGGCGATGGCGAGCCGCGTCGGTGGTCGCGGCGCGTCTCGGCGGCCACGGCGCGAAGCGAGCAAGGTCTTGGCGCGGCGGTGAGTCGCGAGGGCGTCCCTGGGACGCTTCAGAGGAGAGGAGGTCGGGCGCGGTGAGGCTACAGCTGGGAGCAGAAGAGGCTACGGTGGACGGAGGCAGCAGGCGAGGCTCACGGCGACGAGCGGCCAAGGACGCGAGCCCGTCCGAGCTTCGGCCTTGCGGTGCACGGGGAAATGGGGGCAAGGCGTCGAGCATGAGCGTGCGAGGGAGGGGGAGTGAGCTCACGGTGGGAAGGTAGGGGCCGTGGTAGCGGGGGTCGAGGGGGACGACGGGGACGACGGGAGACATGGGAGCAGGCCAGTTGGGAGGTGGAAGTAGGCCGGCGGTGGAGCTCCGGGCGCAAGCGAGGTCCAGGCGGCGACAGGCGCGTGGGGTCGAGGGGCGAGGGGATCGATATCCTCCTGATCCAGATCCAGACGAGGGAGTGGGGGGAGTGGGGTGTGGGGCGACGGCGAGTGGGTTAGGGTTTCGGGGGGTTATGGGATAAGGGAGTGGGGGTTGGTTCAGCCGGTTGGGCCTTTTGGGCTGGCCGGCCGACAGCTGGGCCGGTTGGCCCAGTGAGGGGTGTTTTCCTTTTATATATATATATATATTTTTGATCTTTTACTTTTATTTATTTTTCTTTTCTGTTTTATTTAGTTTAAAGCACTTAGGCACTTTGTAAAATTATGTTTTCTTCACGATAATTACCCTAGCAATATTTGTCACACACCAAAATTTTTGTTTTAGTGTTTTGAAAACTTTGACTTGTTGTTAATTTTAAATTTGAATTCAGAGTGTTTTGAACTAACACGTGAATACCAACAATAAACGGGATGACGTGGCATCATTAGCGAAGTTTTACTGTAGCTTAATTATCCGGGCGTCACAATTCTCCTCCACTACAAGAAATCTCGTCCCGAGATTTAAGAAGTAGAGAAGGGGGGAAGGTCTAGTTACGAAATTCTAACAGATCTTCTCGGTCTTGGTTGCTCTTCTCGAAGAGGTCGATCCACTATGTTGATGTCTTCATTTCACTACTCCAGGCCATCATGATGAAGCCGACATCCTTTCTTCGGAGTCTTCATTGTACGTACGAAGGACAAGGGGTTACTTTGAAAGAACGGACCTCCGAAAGGTCGACTATCTGGTCGATAACATCAGGGAAGGTGGCAGAGAGTAACTCTCGAATTGAAGCTTAAGAAAATATCGAGAGCAAAGTAAGGAGGTACAATGAGAAGTTTCTAACGGATAGGCAATCGTTCGATGTTAGAAACAACGGGCGAAAGGGGTCCAGAGCGACAAGATTGAGTATTGCGTCTGTTACCAGAATAGATCACTAGGAAGGTGGCCCGTGAATGACATATGAGGTCACGCACGAGGAATAACTTTGGAAACCGGGGGTGTACAGGAGAGTCAGGTTTCGATCCTGTGGAGTTGTGGGTTATGGGCCCACCATGTGGGTTGAAAGTAGGAAGGGTGGTGACATCTTGCACAGCCGCGACAGGGAGGCATGTCAATGAATAGCTTGTCAGCTATGCCGGCAAAAATGTTGGTACCAAGACGAGGGACGAAGAGAACCATTTTCCTGCTTGTTAAACGAGGCGGACCAATAGGCAAGGTTCTCGTCCATCGGTGGCTACCAGAATGTCATCAACAATAGTAACAGGGTCTTACTGACAAAGTTGTACACCGAGGTGTTTACATAAGCAGGAGAATATTACTGCTTAGATCATATAGATCACATGAAACGTTAAACCAACCAATGGAAAGGAAAATACGATTATCAGATTAAACAGAACAATGGAAAGGAAAATGTGTTTAAACACATATTTCAAGGGTATATCCTTCCCAAGGACAAGAAGAGTATGATACCCATGATAGGAAATAATGTAGAAACCCCTTTAGGAAAGAGGAGAGAAATTTCATGACATTACCCATACAACGGTGTTTGGATAACTGATAAAGAAACATTTAGCATTGGGCTTTAAATGTTCTTGTTGAAAATCGGAGTATCACAGACATGCTTCGAGATAGCATTGACATGTTCTTCAGGCAAAGGTCGGACTTTGGATACAAAAATGATCCATCAGGAACAAATTATAGAATAAGTCTTACAATTTCCTCATGGAAGAATGGTTAATCTTGCTAAAAAGGAGGTGTGCTAGGCATGACATCACCTTACCGGGTCGTATAGAGACCAACGTTATAACTCTTGGAAATATGTTACAACCATCATATCTAACCGAGATCCAGATCTGATTGGCGTTAGGATACCTCAGACTCAGGATGCCTGAGAAGAAAAGGTGCAACACAAATTGACGAGATAGCATTGTTAGATTCTCGGGAAATGAACTATGGAAGCGAACTTCCGAAACAAGGGTTCATCACTAAACCAAGGAGAGGGTGAGGAAAAGTCAGATGGACTCAGCGACAATTTATCGAGATTTCCAAAAGATGGGTTTGCACAATTATGTGAACAAGGAGATAACATCAGTCAGGTCAAATGATATAAAGAGATATGCTCGAGGAAAACATACCCAATTTAAACATTAGTTGAAAGGTGCTCCCGAAATATGGGCTTAGGTAGCATGACCGATGTTATAATGGTGATTCGATAGCCAATGGTCTAAGAATGAAATGTTGACCATTAACTTCAAAGCAATAGAGTTGCTAGAAGGAAAGAATCCAAATAACACTGTTCACTTGTTGGAATCAACACGGGGACCAAGAAAGAATGGTGATGGTGAGAAGTATCACTATACCAAGAATTCTTAAGAGGTGGAGTAATCCTCATAACATTCTTGACATAAAAGATGGTAATACTCCAAGGTAAAGAAGAACAAATGTTAGATTGCAAGGAACTCAAGGTATAACACAAAACATGAACAAGTTTGTGTGGATGGAAGGCAATAAAGTGGTCGATGACAACACAAATCATCGAGGGGCAAGGATGGTAATTCTCATCATGAATTTGATTGATATTCTGGAAGACCTCAGAATATTGATGATCATCACGACACAATTTTCGAGAGATTTCATGAAGATGTAATCGACCAGTGATGGCATCAAGTCACAGGAATGATGAAGCGAAAAGTTATTTGAACCATGGGTACGACACAAACCTGAAATCAAGTTTGTCATTCAAGGAGAAATGATATGATGAGGAGGATCGACGTAAGATTAGCTTACCTTCTAAATTTGTGCTCCGGAAAGAAGGACCAGGTAGCACAGATAAAAAGTTGCATGATAATGATATAGCCGATCAGGCTAGCGATGACTTGAAGGATTAATAAACTCATAAGCAATGAAGATTACTTAGAGTTATTGAATCGGAGTGCGGAATTGATTCACTTATTAGTGTTCTCGGTTGATGACAACCCAGAACCCAGGAAAATTGGAATCGGTGAGAAATACGTTGATGAAGAACCCATAATAAGTTATGCAGTTCCATGATATTCTCGAGGTACCAGAGGGTATACTCGAAGGTAGAGCGGAATAGGGGTTGGACAAGTGAAAACATTTGCAGAAGGCAAGCACTTAATCTTGTCCAAGAAATGGGATCAAAGAAGAACAATAAGGTCGAAACCACGATTGCAAAAGACCAAATACCAGATATAAGATGAACTTATACCAAGGGGACAATTTATTTTAAGAGAAGCTTTCATGATAAGATCTACATCGTGTCTATGGGCATGAACACAAAGTTCAAGGTCGACTCCCACTTCTCCAATGCATAACCTTTCACTCACTACTCTGTTAAAATTAAGTGAAGGTGAAGAACTACCTAGTGAATTACCAGAGGAGTATGACCCATTAAATCTTCCGGGTTCACACAGATTACGAAAGGCATTGGTTCAACCCACCGGGTCATCGTGGAAACCTATACTACAAGCTTCAATAGTAAATATCACCGGCTCGAAAGCAGAGCATGGTTGGCCAAATCAGAGAATAGGATTTACCAATGGCATTATGTACCAAGGGAAGAACTTCTCGAGGTTTTCGTATACAAAGGACACCGTCGGATGAAAATTCACCAAGGATCTGACGGTCCATAACGGAGTTGATGTGAGCATTGGCACACAACCAGTGGAAGAAACAATGCAAAGGTATTGAATTATAGAAAAAACTAACTAAATCAAAGTCAGATGCAAAGGCATTATGATTTCCATTTCAGGGATTAGAAGAAAATGCTCCGATTAAGGATGGATAAGTTGAGTAGGCTAGGGGTACAATCGATGGCGATTTGATTGGTCAATAACCAGCTCATGTTCAAAATGACATCTGAGCCGGAAAGATAATTTAAAAGGATAAATCGATGATTGCGTGCATCCGCACTCATGTTGAATCAATAGGATCAAAGTGGCGGTGTCAAAGGAGAGTAAGGAATATTGTCAGACATATGGGAAGCATCCATAATGCAAGCAGACAAGTATTGCAGAGCAATAAGCTACTAAGGATTTTTGGAGGATCGAATAGTATTTCGAAGACCATTGTGAAATACATGAACAACTGGGGATGAACGGATACTTGATAAGGGCGAGAAATTATCCGTAGGGGTATTCAGGTGGCAAGGAACTGCAAGGCAGTAAGCACCAAATATTCTCGAAACAATAGAAAGGATTTCAAGGTATCTTGTAATAACAAGATCAACTGGGAATAGAAGTAAGAACGGCAAGTGTATGTATTTATCCCTAAGGATGTCTCGGTGGTAGTGAATTTACAAAGGCGGTGGGCACAAATGTCTCGGTAAAACATCGAATAGCATCTTCGGAAACTTCTGGTGCAGCAGGCGATCATCTGTAATAAGGGGCTCTCCGGAAGAAAGTATTATCGAGAACCTAGAGTCAGAGTTAGTAAAATCGTTTAACCCGAGTAGAAGAGAGATAAGAGTCCCAGAGTATAGACGAGGAATAAAAGATCCTAATGCCACCCAATGGCCACGTGGGCCCGTAAGCCACACAGCCATGTCAGTAAAAGTTTTGCAATGTCTAGACTCGACTTCGGCCAAGGAGTGTGGAAGGGGGATTCCTACAGGCAGTCGGCTCTGATACCAACTTGTGACGCACCCGATTCAATCATACACTAATCATGCACGCAAACGTGTACGATCAAGATCAGGGACTCACGGGAAGATATCACAACACAACTCTAAAAATAAAATAAGTCATACAAGCATCATAATACAAGCCAGGGGCCTCGAGGGCTCGAATACAAATGCTCGATCATAGACGAGTCAGCGGAAGCAACAATATCTGAGTACATACATAAGTTAAACAAGTTTGCCTTAAGAAGGCTAGCACAAACCGATACAGATCGAAGAGGCGCAGCCTCCCGCCTGGATCCTCCTAACTACTCCCAGTCGTTGTCGAGCTCAAGCACGTAGTAGTAGCCACCTCCAGTGTAGTGGTCATCGTCGATGGTGGCGACTGGCTCCTGGGCTCCAACATCTGGTTGCGGCATCCGAGAAGAGGAAAACGGGGGGGAAAGGGGGAGCAAAGTAACTGTGAGTACTCATCCAAAGTACTCGCAAGCAAGGAGCTACACTACATATGCATGGGTATATGTGTAAGGAGGCCATATCAGTGGACTGAACTACAGAATGCCAGAATAAGAGGGGGATAGCTAGTCCTATTGAAGACTACGCTTCTGGCAGCCTCCGTCTTGCAGCATGTAGAAGAGAGTAGATTGAAGTCCTCCAAGTAGCATCGCATAGCATAATCCTACCCGGCGATCCTCCCCTCGTCGCCCTGTGGAAAAGCGATCACCGGGTTGTCTGTAAACTTGTCTGGGTGTGTTTTATTGAGTATCCGGTTCTAGTTGTCATAAGGTCAAGGTACAACTCCGGGTTGTCCTTTTACCGAGGGACACGGCTATTCGAATAGATAAACTTCCCTACAGGGGTGCACCACATAACCCAACACGCTCGATCCCATTTGGCTGGACACACTTTCCTAGGTCATGCCCGGCCTCGGAAGATCAACACGTCGCAGCCCACCTAGGCACAACAGAGAGGTCAGCATGCCAGTCTGAATCCTATGCACGCAGGGGTCTGGGCCCATCGCCCATTGCACACCTGCACGTTGCGAGGGCGGCCGGAGAGCAGACCTAGCAACATCCATTACAAAGGAAGTTGCGTTATGCCGTCCAACCTGGCGCGCGCCGCTCCGTCGCTGACGTCAAGAAGGCTTCGGCTGATACCACGACGTCGAGTGCCCATATCTTTCCTGCGTAGTTGGTTAGTGCGTATAGGCCAGTGGCCAGACTCAGATCAAATACCAAGATCTCGTTAAGCATGTTATTATGAAGTAACCACGGACGCCGACCAGGGCCAAGCCCACCTCTCTCCTAGGTGGTCTCAACCTGCCCTGTCGCTCTGCCTCAAAGTAATAGTCGGGGGCCGTCGGGAACCCAGGCCCACCTCTACTGGGATGGAGCCACATGTCCTTTCAGCCCCCACATCGGAATCACTTGCGGGTACTCAACGAGCTGACCCGACTTTAGTTATGCGGAGCATCCCACGTTCATCGCCATGTACACTCCGACTACTCTCCAAGCCCCAAGGATACTTAAAATGAGACCTCGACTATGCGCCATTGGACACAAGGTGAATTCACTCCTCTTCGAACCGTCACTTTCCGCATATGAGACACGGCTACTACCTCATGCATGGACCTTGCATACACTCAGGTACAACCAAGATGACCATGGAGAATCCAAGGATCAAGGCCAAGCATGGAAGAGGAGAAGGAAGAAGAAGAATGGAGCAAGACAGGAGTTGCCCGGATCATCCGGACACCCAGCCGGACGATCCGGACCGAGCCCGGATGATCCGGACGAACACCCGGACGATCCGGCTAACGTGCCCGAAGACAACAGAAGCTGCTCGACGAAGCGGGATCATCCGGACGGTCGCCCGAATCATCCGGACCCCCGACACCCGGATCATCCGGGCCACCATCCGGATCATCCGGACCCCGCCTGCGTGCGTGACTTGGGCCGAAGCCCGTGTACCCCTTCGCCCCTCACTTACCCCTTCGTGGCTTAGCACTATAAATAGACCTCCTCCTCCCCACTTTGAGGGCTAGCATTGGATTAGCTCATATTTGTGTGAGAGCCTTTGCTCATCCACTTGGTTACTTCTCCACGGAGATCAGGACCTCTTCGGAGAAGATCCCCCAGCGGATTCAAGACCCCTCTTTAGGGAAGAACATCAAGGCCTCCTCTTGGAGATGAACGGTTCCTTTGTATCCTTACCTTAGTTGACTTTGTATCTTGTGGATCTCTTATGTGTGTGGTGATCTAGCACTTGTGTGATCGATTCCTTGTTGGTTGAGTGATTCCCTCTCGTTTTCCCCGTGTTTTCCCTTGTGCTTCCGCGTGTTCTTGGTGATTCCCCCGTAGGATCCACTCCAAATGTGAAAGATCGACGCTATAGGGTTCCACCCTACATCATATGGTATCATGAGACAGGTTGATCACGTTTTTGGAGCCCCTACCCCGTGTTTTCTAGCTTGATTTTGTTGTTTTCGTCCTAAATCCGAAAATCCCCACCAAAAATAGCCCCCAAATTTTTTTGTGATTTGTTGGTTTGATGATATTTTGTTGATTTTGATCCGCGGATTTGCATGGTTTCAAGTGGATCTAGCATTTCCCCAAGTTTCCCCACCTTCCATCCACGAAATCTCGTCAATTTTGACCCCAAAATCCCCAAATTCCGCCCAAAAATTCGTCCCCAAGAGGAAATCCCGAGCAGTTTGACCTGCCCGGATCATCCGGAAGTGCTCCCGGATCATCCGGATCCACCCGGATCAGCTGGACCATTGTCACGCCCAATATGCGACCCTATCCAAAAGGAACTCGAAGGTCCCACCAAGGATAGACCCGCATATTGGAACGCTTTTGCAAGGTGGATATCATTACATCAACATTGCATAATAGATGGGGATACATACAAGAGGCCTACAATGCCACATGAGTACAACAATACAACATACAAGAACAACATCCGACTACGGATGAATCATAAACAGAAACTCAAACAATATGCACCCTGCTAGCCCAAGCTGCCGACCTGGAACCTATCCCCTGGTCGAAGAAGCAGAAGGAGAGCTCCAAACAAGCAAACATCGCTCTCGCGTCAAGATCATCGCATAACCTGTACCTGCAACTGTTGTTGTAGTAATCTGTGAGCCACGAGGACTCAGCAATCCCATTACCATGGGTATCAAGACTAGCAAAGCTTAATGGGAAAGGAAGGGGTAAAGTGGTGAGGTTGCAGCAACGACTAAGCATATATGGTGGCTAAACATACGCAAATGAGAGCGAGAAGAGAAACAAAGGAACGGTCGTGAAGCTAGCAATGATCAAGAGGTGATCCTGAACACCTACTTACGTCAATCATAACACAGAAACCGTGTTCACTTCCGGACTCCGAGAAGAGACCATCACGGCTACACACACGGTTGATGCGTTTTAATTCGGATCTGTGTCAAGTTATCTACAACCGACATTAACAAATTCCCATCTGCCACATAACCATGGGCACGGCTCTCGAAAGTTTATACCTGCAGGGTGTCCCAACTTAGCCCATGACAAGCTCTCGCGATCAACGAAGGAATATACCTTCTCCGGGAAGACCCGATCAGTCTCGGAATCCGGTTTACAAGACATTTCGACAATGGTAAAACAAGACTAGCAAAACCGCCCGATGCGCCGACAATCCCGATAGGAGCTGCACATATCTCGTTCTCAGGGCAACACCGGATGAGACTAGCTAGGAGTAAAACCAGACTTCGAGTTTCCCCGAGGTGGCCCCGCAGGCAGCTCGGTTCGGACCAACACTTAGACAAGCGTTGGCCCGGGGGGGCTAAAATAAAGATGACCCTTGGGTTAATTACTCCCAAGGGAAAAGTAGGTGGTGGTGAGGCAAATGGTAAAAGCAAGGTTGGGCCTTGCTGGACAAGTTTTATTCAAAGCGAACTATCAGGGGGGTCCCATAAATCACCCGACCACGTTAGGAACGCAAAATCCGGGAACATAACACCGGTATGACGGAAACTAGGGCGGCAAGAGTGGAACAAAACACCAGGCATAAAGCCGAGCCTTCCACCCTTTACCAAGTATATAGATGCATTAATAATATAGGAGATATTGTGATATCCCAACCAAAATCCTGTCCACCATGGAGAAATCTTCAACTTCACCTGCAGCTAGCAACGCTATAAGAGGGGCTGAGCAAAGCGGTAACATAGCCAATCAATGGTTTGCTAGGAATGGTGTCA
Source organism: Aegilops speltoides (assembly GCA_021437245.1). NCBI lineage: Eukaryota > Viridiplantae > Streptophyta > Magnoliopsida > Poales > Poaceae > Aegilops > Aegilops speltoides. The sequence continues at coordinate 462,200,161 of CM038147.1, read as the reverse complement.
AGGGTTTGGGGTTCATGGCAATTTGGGAGGCTTGATGAGCAAAAGATAGGTAAGGCAGCATAGCGATAGAACGAAGCAACTAGCATAGCAATGATAGTAGTGAGATCCAGGGTAGCGGTCATCTTGCCTGAAATCCCGCAAGGAAGAAGATGAAGCCACGAAGACGAACCACACGTAGACGAACGAATCCTCACGATCGCAACGAAATGGGAACTATCGAGAAGAAGCACACAACATGGTAAACACACCACACATAGCCAAGACATGATGCACAACAAGTATGATGCATGACAAAGCTACATGAAGCTACTCATGGCAAGAGATGATGCAAACAAGAACAACACATCAAGGCAAGTTTAAATGAGGCCGGGAACAACATATAACAATTCCGGTAAGTCCTCCTATGCATATTTCGAAATTGGTCCAGAACTGAATAAACCTTATGTTCAAGTTGTTAAAAAGCAGGTTAAGGAGCACCAAGAGGATCTACACGAAATTCTAGTCAAGTTACATATAAAGTTCATTAGATTTGGAGCTACGGCCTAGAAGATATGAGCAAAACAAGTTAAGCATGGCATTGATGCAAAATGCATACAAACATCAAGCAAACACACCAAAACAAGGATGCAACATGATAATATGAAACTACATGCAAAAGCAAGCAAGTTTCATATAGAGCACACTCAAAACGGAGCAACGGTGAAACACATACGCTAAGTCATAACAACAATCTATCCATAAAAGCAACTAGGCATCTTGCAAGCATCAAAACAACATGCTACAGCACCCCAACATAATAACAAAAGGCATGGGCATGAAGTACTGGTAAAGCATAACAAAACATGAACACTGAGCTAACTCCAGAAATCAATAGAACATGCTCAAAAACACATGGTAAGATTGCAAATAATAACAGTTTCAGACTTATCAGGAAATAACATCAGGTTGCAATGTTTAGAGCTATCAAACAACATGTTACAGGAACATATCATGGCAAACAAAGGCATGGCATGAATCTACTAATGCATAGAACAACAGTCCCTTACTGACCATAAGCCAAAAAGGACCAGAAGATATGATGGCACCCATGTAAACATGGCAAGTTATATTACAGATTCATACATGGCAGGAACAACAATAAGTAGGCATGTTGGTGAGCCCGAATCACTCACCACAGAGCAATACATGGCATGGCAAGGCAACCGACAGTAAGAAGGCATGTTTATGAAGCTACGCATGGCAAGAACAAGTTCATAGAGTGCATGGAACACTAGCAAAACACATGGGAACAAGTGAACTTAATGTTAACAGGCTGACAGCAACATTATGAAGCAACTTTGGAGCAAGATTACAACATGTCCCAGCAGGCTATAATTGCAACCAAGGGCATGAATGGAGAGAGCAAGACATGTAGATCAAAACATATTTATAGAACATCTCCAGATTATGCATGGAATAACTAGTAGCGACATGTTTATATAGCAACAAAATATAACAGAATCTGTCAGGAAAACAGCAACAGCAAGTACCCTACTTAACAAGCTTGATACACTCAGCCCAAAACTCACAAAAATACATGGTTAACACCCCTGGAAAGATGGCATGGCATAGATCAAAACAAATATAGACATCAACCTCATAGGATTCACACATCAATCATGGCAAAAATGACAAATGAGCATTTTATAACAGTTTCAGCAGATTAACATCAACAAGCACTCTTCCAACAACATTTCGGGCATCAAGATGAGCTCAAATGAAAATGATGCAATGGAATGAAATGAAGTACTCGTCGAGGCGAACAATTTGACATATTACACGCATGAAACGGAGCTACGGATGCGGAGATACAGCATGATGAACATGGCATGATTATGCAAGAAATCTGGGACTTGGGCAATTTCGGGGGCAAAGTCAACCTGCGGGCACGGATTACGATGCATGTCGGGATCTCACCGGAGATGGACGTGGTGGTGGCCGGAGTGGTCGGGGACGAGGTTCTCCGGGCCGGATCGGACCGGATCCGGCCGGATCCCGGCAGGGGCGGCGCGGTGGAGGCGGAGGCGACCTCGCCGGAGCTCGGGGCGAGGCCGTGTGGGCGGCGCGAGCGCCGGCCGCGCGCTGGAGGCCGGGCCGGGCGAGGAGGCGGCCGGTGGGGCGGTGACGCGCGCTGGTGGCGGCGACGGCGGGCGCGGACCACGTGGCGCTGGCGGGTGGCGGCGCGTCAGCAGGGGAGGCATCGGGAGGTGCGGGCTGCGGCGAGGGCGCGGCGACGGCCGGCCGGCGCGGCGGCGGAGGCCGGCCAGCGCGACGGCGGCGGAGGGCGCGGGCGGCGACGGAGCGACGGAGCGACGGACGGGCTCGGGTGATGCTGGGCCCGGCGGGCCTGCCTGGCCCCAAGGGCCGGCGGCTCGGCGCGGCGGAGGCCACGTGGCGCGACGCCATTGGCTGCGGGCGGCGGCGATGCGTCCGGCCGGGTGCGGACATGTCCGGCGGACGACGGGGATGATGTTTAGGGTTTGGACTGCGGGAATTCGGGGAGGAAGACATATTTATAGGTAGAGGGAGCTAGGAGAGTCCAAATGAGGTGCGGTTTTCGCCCACACGATCGTGATCGAACGACCAAGAGCATGGAGGGGAGTTAGATGACTTTTGGGCCACTTTGGAAGGGGTGTTGGGCTGCAAAGAGAGAGGGACTTTGCGGTTACCCGGTTAACCGTTGGAGTATCAAACGACCTCCAAATGGCACGAAACTTGATAGGCGGTCTACCGGTGCTATACCAAGGCCGCTTGGCAAACCTCGGGCCATTCTGAGAAAGTTTAACACCCGCTCACAATGAAAGACCAAAGGGGAACGCCGGATGACATAGGAGTGCCGGATTGCAAAACGGACAACGGGGAAAAGGCTCGGATGCATGAGATGAACGCGTATGCAGAATGAGATGCACATGATGACTTGATAAAATGCATATGATGACATGGCAAAGTGCAACACGCAAGCAAATGACATGGCAACGACGGCGAATAATTGACGGACACCTGGCGCAATGAATCCGGGGCGTTACAACCTTCTCCCGGATGTCCGGACGCCCCACACGACAGAAATCCGGTTGACGAACCCGGATCATCCGGACCTACTCCCGGATGTCCGGGTAACCCTGACACTAACACGGCTGAAATTTTGTTTTGGTCATAACTAATTCATCCGAACTCCGTTTTCGACTTTCTTTAGCTTGTTTTGAAGCTCCTGACATCCCCCATCCCACAAAAATACCACCAACACAATTTGACTCCATCATATTTTCTAAAATTTGGCAAGTTTGCCTAGGCCCTCCACCATATCATCCGCATTACCACCACCGACTTCCGCAACCTAACCCATTTCGTTCCCCATAGCATTTGAGGTTGTTTGTGTAGTGACTTGAGTCTCCTAAGGTGTTTTGGCTACTTAGGGACGGTTGCTTCTTCATCAACCACCACCACCACCACTTCCACATAACCTTCCCACCATACACTTCCCGCAACCCAACTTAACCCCATTGTTGTTTGAGCTTGTTCGAGTTGTGGCTTGTGTCTCCTAAGGTGTTTCGGCTACTTAGGGATGGCAACTTCAACTCCGACTCGTGTATAGCCCATCATTCCACTTCCGCATTGCCTAGTGCAACACCACCACCGCTTTCCGCTACCACCATTTGACATTTGTCATTTGAGATTTTGAGTTTGCGGTTTTTTTTCGTTTCCTAAGGTGTTTCGGCTACTTAGGGACGAGTCTCCATCATCTTGGTATCTACACCAAGAACACCGCCACTCATCATCGCAAAGGACGGTAACCTCGATGACACCTTTGTATATTCCCTTGCAATTGCATTGTTAACCCCTAGCCCATTTTGCGTTACTTGCCTATCGAGACTAGCCATTTGAGTATTGTCGGCAACGTTACTTGTGCACATTGGTGGTCCATACCTTCCATTGCATACATACCATATCATCTTGGTATCATATCATCCATTGTGCCTCAAGTTTGTTCCCGCATATACACAATTGCTATCTTGGTTTGTGCATTGTGCAAAAGTGGCCATAGAAAAAAAAGAGAAAAGCTTTTAAGCAAAAGAGAGCAAAGAGCTCGTGAGCAAGTGCCATAGCATCATACCCCATTGCACATAAGAGCCATACCAAAATCTACATCATATCATATCATGCTTGAGAGAAACACCGGGAACCATACATACATAGCATACTTGGGATAGAAGAATATCCATTTTGCATCTTATAGGTTGTGCAAAAGTGTCGTATCCGCCTATTGAGCAATCGTGCTAGCGTCTCTCTTGAGTTGTGCAACACGAGCGTTTTCCGTGGATTCCACATTTTCTGCTCATTCGTTGGTTGCACGACCCCATTTATCTATCCGTGTGTGTGTGTTTCCGAGTGCCATTCTTTGCTATTGGTCCATTTGTTTCACTTGCGAATTTGTGAATCTTTTTCAACATTATTGACTCTTGCTAACATTTTGCATCAAATTTTTGTTCCACTATCCTCACCGAGCTCCACTATAAGCCTTAATTGTGTAGGTGTGAGAATCGACAAGGATTGGTACCAATAGTGCTATTTCATTGTCCACATTTGACTGAACTTGATTCATCTTCAACTTTGGTCAAAGGTACATTGGTATTAGTTCTTCTCTTTCTCCCACTCATATTTGCTCGAGTCTTGTGATGGATAGGCAAGGCATTTCCTCTCCGGTCTATGATAACAACGACGGCGTGAACAACTACATCTCAAAAGCGTCAATCTTCGATCTACAACGACAAATGCAAGGCGAACAATCAAGATTGCGAGAGCGCATCGAGAACATCTCCATCGACATTCGTCACTCCGAAGCAAGGAAAAGGGACTACATCGACAACAAGCTTGCCACACAAAAGGAGGAGCAAGATGCGAGGATGGAAGAGATTCGAGCCTTGATCAAGTCTTCTTCCACTTCATCATGCTCAAGACGACGGCAGTCAAGCCACAAGTCTTCGGAGCGCAAACAAGATGCAAGCACAAGTCGTCCAAGTCAACATCTACATGGCGACCACCATCACATTCATGATCCACATCGTCATGAAGGGCAAGTCACCTCCAAGCAACATGTGCACGACGACGACGAACGACATCTACTACGAGCTCAAGCACAACAACGACATCATCATCACGAAGATGCTCCACAAGCGCAAATGCACAAGTCCCAACAAGACCTACTTCACGCCAAGTCCAAGCTTCGAGAGCACAAAAGAAGACCGCGAGATGACCACCACCAAGACGGCGCTACGGCTACACCAACCACTTTGGCATCTTCGCCAAGTGCTATCAAGGCATCTTCGCCTTTGGATGTACGGCATCTTCGCCTACTTCCCACGAGTACGCCTACATCGACTTCATCAAGTCCAAGGCGACCACCTACGAGTGAGGGCGACACTTCCATCTTCGGAAGCCCCCAAGGAAGATGGCCGAGCATGGGAAACTCCCTTCGGTCATGGAGACGAGCTACGAGGTGCCACATCATATGGGCCTCCCACACCAAGACGGTGACAAGAAGGTCGAGCAAGGGCCATCCCCTTCGACCACGCCGATAGGAGTTGAGCATGGAGACATTTGCACCAACATCTCTCCGACACCCACATATGTCGAGATGCCCCAAGTGCCATGTGAGGAGAGCCACCACCCCATGAGTGACATGAGTGACTCCACCATACGTGACACTGAGAGCATTTCCTATGAGAGGATGAGTGTGACCACCACTAGCCCCACGCATGAGAGCATGCCACACATCCTATGTGAGGTTGAGCGCCATTTGAGTGACTCCACCAGCCATATGAGTGAGAGCATCCTTGAGGGAGTGAGTGAGCCACAACACTTAGGGAGTGAGGTAGTTGACACGGCATGTGAGGCCACTATGATTTCTAACGACTTAACCTCTACTCCTAGTGTGTTTTCTTCTTTGGTGCTAGGTCTCCTACATGATGACATGCCTATCCTCGACGAGTCCATCCCTCCAATGGAGACGACGATGGCCATGGTGGACGATGATGCACCCCCCACATGGTTCCATCAAGATGAAGATGACAACGAGTGGATCTTCAACACCTCACCTACAACACATGAGCGACGCTCCAAAGGTAACATAGGTGATGGTGCTTCTCTTGTCCCACTAGTGGACTCTCTTGACGATGATTGCTCCCATGATGTTGACCCACCTATTCACATGCTTCATGGTAGTGAGACTTCTTCATGCCTTGACTTACCTATTTATGATGAATATGATGATGAGCATGTTGAGTTACCTAATTGTGATGCTATGCTCCATAGGATATCATGTGAAAATTCTTTTGGTCACATCATGTTTGACAATCCATTGAACTTGTCATATGCTATGAAAGAGATCTCCCATATTGCTTCATTTCAATCTCAACATAGTAACTATGCATGCCCCATTAAAATCAATCCCATTTGCACTTATGGCATAGATGACAAGATGATGGTCATTGGCTTTTGCTTCTCTTGTGATGATATTGCCATGCTTCCTTTACATGATTTACGCAATTCATCTCATATGTCATGCCATGATCACATTGTTCCAAATATGCATTGTTTTGGATGTTGTCAATACTCTCCACGTGATGTTGCTACTCATGCTCATGAGGAAACCCCCATAGTTTCCTCATACATATTAGGAGATCTTGATGCATTCCATACTTTGCATGATTCCCATAATTGCGTGCACCATATGCATTCCATGAATAACAATGCTCTAGATATTTCTCATGATGCATTACATCCTTTGAGTCTCCATTATGACATACATAATAACAAACCTCTCGTGATGGATGACATGTTTCTATATCACGCATCTCATTTATTTGAGCGATGGATATTTTGTGCTAACAAACACACGCACGTGCGCATCATGATGGATGATGTGTACATCTACCACGCACACACAATTTTCCCTTTGTCTTTGTTTTGTGTAGGTACTCACGTATACTCGTCAACCTCTCAATCCCAAGAGTTGACAAAACGAGCTCTTGAGAGCAACGATGCTTTGGGATCCCATGGACTATGCTTACCACCGTTCTCTTCGCGCATCGACTACGCGCATCTCTTTTACTTGGCTCTCATATGGCTATGGGCTATTTACCACTTGTCATGTTATGCCCATACTATTGTGTTCACTTTGCATGTTATGCTTGCTCCTATACCTTTGCCATGCAATTGTGACCCTTGTTTGCATCTACCCATGATTCATCATTATGCTACTTCTATGTGTATTTGCATTCTTGGTGGAGATCCTTGTTGCTATTGCCATGTTTATCATGTGCCCCATACTATTGATGCTTGTTGTGTTTGGAGAGTCATGATGCCCCATTGCTATTCACATATGGCCTCTCGCCAATACATTCATGCTATTTTCCTCACATCTTGCTTTCATGCTTGTGCTATGTGATGTGAATTATTCATGCACACTATTTGCACCAATGACATGCTCGCCATGATCCCTTCTAGTACATTGCATATTTGCACTACTAGCTTGCTTAACTTGATTGCTATGATTCCTTGCTATGTTGCATCACCCATGTTCCACTATTACTTGCTTTCTTGGGTTGATGACGTAGATGTTGATGCCTCTCACTTGATTTGTCATGATCATTGCCTCTTGTCTCCATTAGTTGCATCTCTCATATCACCTTGTGAGTGCCAACTTGATATGCTTATTGATCTTGGAGACTTGGACACTTTACTTGTGATGCATGCTTGTTTGATTGAGCCTATTGCATTTGGTTGTTCTTGCATCATATGCCTCCATACTATGATACGCTCCCTTGTACTTTCTTATGATGAGCACGATGCATACACTTGTTGGGTATCTTACCACTCGAATGATAGGTTTTGCATTTCCGCTAACCTCATTTGTTTTTCCGAGTGTTTGTCATGTTCTTTAATTTTGGAGGTTTCACAAGGCGATGCCGTTATGCGACAACTTGGTCATGCGAAGGCATACACGATGTGCAACACCAACATTTGCGAGAATCTACTAAAGGTGAACTCCTTCCCTTTGAGCCATCCTCAAGTTTGCATATTGGATGGGTCACTCTTTCATTGTTGTTTCCTTCTTGTTGTCTACATGATACATCTCGCGACCGGAGGAGCGACATTGGAGATTGGCTACATGGACCTTCACATTGAGGAGCGCTCGCACTTATTGGATGCACCTTTGGAATTCCACTCATGCCTCGACATCGAGCTTTGGTACACCAACACATCCATATTTGTTGATTGTGCTCATACTTGTCATGCTCGATGGACATATCATGCTCACCACAAGTTTGCACCTCATGCATGGATTGACTCACATTATGATTGCCTTGTTGCATCTTGCATTCCCATGTCATCCATGATATATGAGCTTGTTTACTTCCTTAGCAAATTTGTTGTGATCTTCCTTGATGGCATATTCATACATCATGATCATATTGCCCACCATCATTTGCATGATAACATATACATAATGAGCATCCATTGCCATGTTCATGCTTTTGATGCACCATCCCATTATGACATCATTTTGCACAATGGTAGAATTTGTCGCTTTGTGCACCATGCTAATTATCCCATGAATGCTTTACATCTCATTCTACTTCTTTTGGATAAGCTTCATGCGCTTTGTCACAACCAATCTTGCCGCACGGACTCATCCTTACATGATGGACACTTTGTGTGCGCTAACCATTGTATTTCTGAGTGTTGCTTGTGTTTGCACTTTTTGCATGTCTATCACTCCGGCGACACCTTGGACTACGCGGATTGCACCATGTCTTCAACTTCGTCCAACTACAAGTCCGCTCACGACAACCGCTTTCCATGGTGATGAGGATCACGATCCGAGGTCGGATCTTTCCCAAGGGGGATATGATGCGGAGCATCCCACGCTCATCCCCATGTACACTCCGACTACTCTCAAGCCCCAAGGATACTTAAGATGAGACCTCGACTATGCGCCATTGGACACAAGGTGAATTCACTCCTCTTCGAACCGCTACTTTCCGTGATATGAGACACGGCTACTACCTCATGCATGGACCTTGCATACACTCAGTACAACCAAGATGACCATGGAGAATCCAAGGATCAAGGCCAAGCATGGAAGAGGAGAAGGAAGAAGAAGAATGGAGCAAGACAGAGTTGCCGGATCATCCGGACACCCAATGGACGATCCGGACGAACACCCGGACGATCCGCTAACGTGCCGAAGACAACGAAGCTGCTCAACGGCCGGATCATCCGGATGGTCGCCAGATCATCCGGATCCCGACACCGGATCATCCGCAACCATCCGGATCATCCGACTCTTTGCATGCGTGACTTGGGTCGGCCCGTGTACCCTTCGCCTCACTTACCCCTTCGTGGCTTAGCACTATAAATAGACCTCCTCCTCCCACTTTGAGGGTTAGCATTGATTAGCTCATATTTGTGTGAGAGTTTTGCTCATCCACTTGGTTACTTCTCCACGGAGATCGGACCTCTTTGGAGAAGATCCCCAATGATTCAAGACCCCTCTTTAGGGAAGAACATCAAGGCCTCCTCTTGGAGATGAACGGTTCCTTTGTATCCTTACCTTAGTTGACTTTGTATCTTGTGGATCTCTTATGTGTGTGGTGATCTAGCACTTGTGTGATCGATTCCTTGTTGGTTGAGTGATTCCCTCTCGTTTTCCCCGTGTTTTCCCTTGTGCTTCCGCGTGTTCTTCGTGCTTCCCCCGTAGGATCCACTCCAAATGTGAAAGATCGACGCTATAGGGTTCCACCCTCCATCATTTAGTCACCATCTGTAGTATGTATTTGTATAGTATATACCTGTGATCACCTCCCGAATGATCACGGCCCAATAGTATAGCAAGGCAGACTGACAAGAATGTAGGGCCAATGATGATAAACTAGCATCCTATACTAACCATTTAGGATTGCGGGTATGGTATCAATGATTTAGCAACAATGACAAAGGCTATGCAATGTAATAGGAGTAACTAAACAGTAATATGCTACACTACTCTAATGCAAGCAGTATAGAGAAGAATAGGCGATATCTGGTGATCAAGGGGGGGCTTTCCTGGTTGCTCTGGCAAGAAGGAGGGGTCGTCAACTCCGTAGTCAAACTGGGCAGCAGCAGCATTGGTCTCATAGTCTATCGGAGAGAAGAGGAGGAAGAAACAATGAATACCATGCAAACAGATGCATATCGATGCATGACATGACAAGTAAAGATGCTAGGTGTGCCCAATCGCGATAGTAGGTGATACCGACGAAGGGGGAAAACATCCAGGAAAGTATTCCCGGTGTTTCGCGTTTTCGAATAGATGAACCAGAGGGGGAAAGTTGCGTGTTTGCTATGCTAGGGATGTGTGGCGATTTAACGGGCTGCGTATCAGATTCGCCTCGCTGCTTACGAGCAACTTTCATGTACAAAGTTTTTCCATCCGAGCTACGGTTTATTTTATATGATTTTCTAAAGTTTTCAATCATTTTTAGAATTTATTTAATTAATTTAATTCAACATTATCCAGAACAGTGCATGCTGCCGTCATCATGATGTCACCATGACGTTAGCAGTCAACAGAGGTGTTGACTGGGTTGCTGACGTGTGGGTCCCACTGGTCATTGACTTAGTTAACTAAACAGGGTTAGTTAATTTAATTAAAGTGATTAGGTCAACTAGTGTTTAGGTTAAACTAATTACTGTTTATTTAAACTAACAGGTCAATTAGATTAACTAACTTAACTTAGTTAATTAATTAATTAATTAACTAAATTTATTATTATTATTATTTTCTAATTCTTTTGATTCTATTTTTATGAAAACGTTCTGGGCGTGGGGCCCATCTGTCATAGGCCCAAGGGGCCTTAGCAGGCACGAGCGCAATGGGCGCCCAGCACCCGTTCGTTTGGGCGCACGCCCAGGAGCGGGCGGACCCGATAGGGCGCCAGAGCAGGGGAGGCCGATGGCCATGGCGCCAGTCAGGCGGTTGTGCAGAGCAGCAAGAAGGGGGTCGCGGGCGAGTGGTGCAGGAGGAAGCGAGAGCGCGCAGCTGGTGGTGCCCGCAGCAATGGATGCGGTGCTCGCCGCTGCCCAATGAGAGCTAAGCGAGGGCATGGAAGGCTAGGCCGGAGCCGCAGGGGGAAACGGGCGGTGATCGAGGGTGGCGCAGAGGGGCGAGGCCACCGTGGCGATGGGGCGCTACAGAGCGGGGGAGGCAAATGGTGGACGACGGCGAGCAGTGGCCAGAGCCGCGTCGGGGAAGGAAGGGGGCGGCCACGGCGCGGGCGATGCGCGTGCAGGCGTGGCCGGTGGTCGCGAGCCGCGGCCCGGACGCGTCGTAGGAGAGGAGGTCAGAGCGCGGTGAGGCCGCAGCCGCGGGAGCAGAGAGGCTACGGCAGAGGGAGGCAGTAGGCAAGGCTCACGGCGACGAGCACGGCGGACGCGAGCCCATCTGGAGCTCGGGCGCGGGATGCACGGGGGAAATGGGGGGGGCGCGGCGTCGAGCATGAGCGTGCGAGGGAGGGGGAGGGAGCTCACGGTGGGGAAGTAGGGGCCGTGGCAGCGGGGGTCGAGGGGGCAACGGGACGACGGGCGACGTGGGAGCAGGCCGGTGGGGAGGTGGAAGCAGGCCGGCGGGGGAGCTCCCAGCGCCGGCGAGGTCCAGGCGGCGACGGGCGCACGGGGTCGAGGGGCGAGGGGATCGGGATCCTCCTGATCCAGATCCAGACGAGGGAGTGGGGGGAGTGGGGTGTGGGGCGACGGCAAGTGGGTTAGGGTTTCGGGGGGTTATGGGATAAGGGAGTGGGGGTTGGTTCAGCCGGTTGGGCCTTTTGGGCTGGCCGGCCGACAGCTGGGCCGGTTGGCCCAGTTGGGGGGGTGTTTTCCTTTTTTATTTTTATTTTGTTTTGATCATTTACTTTTATTTATTTTCTTTTCTGTTTTATTTAGTTTAAAGCACTTAGGCACTTTGTAAAATTATGTTTCCTTCACAATAATTACCCTAGCAATATTTGTCACACACCGAACATTTTTGTTTTAGTGTTTTGAAAATTTTGACTTGTTGTTAATTTTAAATTTGAATTCAGAGTGTTTTGAACTAACACGCGAATACCAACAGTAAGCGGGATGACATGGCATCATTAGTGAAGTTTTACTGTAGCCTACTTATCCGGGCGTCATAGGAGGTCCGGGGTGTCGGGAACCACGGCGACGGAGAGGATTCTGCCGGTAAGAGGTCGGGGACGGAGCGATGATGGGGTCGTCGGAGCGGCGCAACAGCTCAGGGCTGATCCTGGTATTGGAGGTCAGGACTTGGCCGGCAGGAGGGCGTCGTGGAGGAGCAGGTGAAGGGGAGGTGCTTGGCGGCAGGAGGGAGCAAGGCGCAGAGGCAAGAAGGTGCGGCGGCGGCGGCCATGGCCTCGACGAGGGGGTCGGGCGCGAGGCTCTGCTCTTCTCTCTTTCTCTGTGGGAGGCAGTGCGAGGGAGGAGACAAGAGGGAGATGGGGATCGGGCGATGGGTGTGTGGCGGCGTAGGAGGAGAACAAAGGAAGAGATGGGGATCGAGCGATGGTCGGGCTAGGGTTAACAGCGGGGCGCGGCTGGGCCTTAGAGGCCGGCCCGGTAGAGAAGGAAGTGGCCAGAGGCCTGGCTCGAGGCCTGGCTGGGCTGGTGGGCTCTCTTCTCCCTCTCTCTTATTTTCCAAAACAGTAAAAGAATAGGAAGAAGGAAAAGAGAGAAAGGAAAAAAGGTTAGAGAAGGGACTTTGGCATGCGGATAATTTTCCCGGGCTCACAAAAATGAGCTTGAACCAGGAAAAATAGAAGTGGGCATGACCGAAAGTTTAAATTCAAACTCATTTGATTTAGATTCAAATGGTTTGAATAGGAAGTGAGGGTTGGGAAGGTCCAAAAATGTTGAGAATTTTGGTGGGGCTTCGATAGATAAAGAAAGAATTATAGACAAGGTTAGAGAGTCAAAACATGAAGAAGAAAAGGCCAAGGGATTTAACATGCACGTGTGTAGTGGTAAATTCCAAACTAATGGAATATTTATAATAGCTCAATAAAGATTAGGAGGATATGTTATAAAGAGAAATCACCATGTGAATTCCCTCGATTTAAATAGATCAAAAGATCTATGCAATTTATTTAGTTGAGGTTTTAAAAATTAAATGACATGTTGGCATGATGACATGATGCAATGCAAAAATAAATAGAGCAAGCACAAATAAAAACACACGGAGGTCACAAAAATATGGAAGTCTTCTGGATCGTCGGTCTTGGGGTGTTACAACACTCCACCACTATAAGAGAATCTCGTCCCGAGATCTATGATGGCACCGGAGAGAGACTGAGAGGAAGAGAGGAGGTAAAACTAAGTTGCTTCTTTGACAAACGAGTGAAACCAATGAACCTTGAGAGGTTGAAAACTTGAAATAATAACACAATAGAGTTGAATGAAATTGAGAGCATTGCTGTAGAAAAGAGAAACAAGGAAGACCATGTTAACGTTGGAGGTTGCAAAGCTGTGAATGACGAGCACAATGAACAAGAAGGAATTGAAACCACTCTGGTAAAAACAAGATGAGAGAGGAAGAATTCGGGCAGCACTCCGGTTGAACATGGAAGGAATAGAACATGAACTTGAGAAGATGGGATGATACTTGATGAAATCAACAACACACTGCCTCCGAAACAATTGAAAGAATGGCACAATGGGTAAGAAGGATTTCAGACAGCACTCAGGTTGAAAAGAGAGGCAAAACTTGATAAGATGAAAGAACTTGAATGAGAACACAACACTCCGGTTAAATGGATAAGCAAGAAAAGAACATGATCCTCACAATTCGAGATGATGAGTGAAAAGAGCAACATCACAATGCCTCCGGAAGAAAGAATAGAAGATAGATCATTGGAATAACAGAATGAAGAAGAAAATGCCAACTTCTGCCACAAAAGAGCTTGGAAAGCACCCTTCCAAGAAGGTTACAACGGGGTTGTTGGGAAAAACCAACAACAAAATGAATAAGCTTGTAGTGGGTTTATGGAAAACATCTCAAAACTATGAGGTGACAACCGGCCACTAATGGAGACAATTGCTTGCTTGAGATCAACGAAGAGATGAAAACTGCTTTCGCCGAGAGGATAGGAGAAAACTTGGATCATTGATAAGCACCACAAATAGCAACATTCCTTAGGGAAGGCTTTAGGTGAAATCTATACCAAGATAACTCCGATGAAGAGATTGACGGTTGAAAAGATCTCTTGCACAAAGAGAAAATGATGGATTTTAAATATGTCACTCTTGAAAACTTGTGAATCATGAAACACAAAGGGAAATTATCAAGAATGACCTAACACCACCTCAAAAGAAAAGGTAGAAAGAATTGCACTTCGAAATGCAAGAAGAAGAATACTTGAACTCCTCAGAAAAAACATGTGTTGGGCACCATGTTTATTTTTGAGTATAGCTTGGCGGGTCTTAGCTTCGAGAGAAATCTTGAAGAACAATTGAAGAATGAAAAGAATCTTTGACAAACCACCATGTAGAGCCTCCATGAAGAACTCCAGTAATAAAAGGATGATAAAAAGAAAGAGAAGTTGAAAACACAGGGTGAAGCCTTGCGATGATTTAGATGGAGCTTCGCGACGAGATAAAGCGGAAAACTTGGAACTCCGGAAAAGAAAAGATGAAACATCTCGAACCAAGAAAAGTGACATGATGAACAACTCTGGAAAGAAGAAACTAGATCACTTGGATGAAACAATAATAAGAATTACGTTATGCATATCCTTCACCAATTAAATTGATGACAAGCAACGGATTTGGCATACTAATTCTCATAGAAAGGATTAAGAGAGATATAGCGCAAAACTTGAGAAGGTATTGGTGGAACCACCGGTAGGATTTGGAGACAACGAATGAATTAATATGATAACGAAGGAAGTGAAATCTTGAACGAACCACCGTAAGAATAGAAAATGAAAGTAGCAAAGGAACAATTCACCAGGAAGAATTGGAAATGAATGAAGATACTTGAGGGGATTTACATACATGAGAACGAAGAGATCGTGAACTGATTAGAGGGTATTTGAATGATGCACCGGAAGAATTCGAGAACGAGAGTTGAAGCTGAGAATGAATAATTCTGAGATGATGGGCTACGGAGAATTAATCTGAAAAGACTCTCGAAATGCTCCGGATGGGTGAAAAGAATTTCTGACGATCAAAACAAATATGGGGATGGCATGAAGCTAGAACCATGAATCTTCAAGAGAGTGGACCAAGATTTTAGGAGAAATCTCTTCCTCGGTCTTCTGTGTTGAGAAAGATGATGAGAAACACCACCATGAGTTGTTGAGATACTCCGGGAGAATGAAAAACAAAGAGGTTGAGCCAACAATGAAAAATAATTTGAAATCGGTCTTGGAAAACATCTGACTGATGAAACTCATTCTTACGTCAAACTTTGAAAAGAATTTGCGAATGGCTCTGGGAAAATTAGAAGAGTCGGGTAAGATCCTGGGAAAAGGCATGTGGGTTAGGGCCCACTCAAAAGGAAACACCGTTGAACGATTTATTGAAAGGGGGGATTGCACCGGTTGAATTAAATAGCTTGAATTAGAGAAAAACCTTGAAGTACTCGAATGGATTAAGAATGGAAACATGATTCTTCTGAGATATCTTCAGTACTTCGGATATGAAGAGAGAGAGGTGAATGATTATGAGATGCACCGGCATGGGATAGCATTTGAACGAGGAAAGGGACATGATAAACACCGAAACTTGAAATTAATCCACCGGAGAATAATACAAGAATGAAGAATGATGAACTTGAAGCTCGTGAGGATCTTCACGAGGGATCGCCGGATCAGAACATTGATTGAAAAGAGTGAAGAGACTTCACATGAATAAATGGATACTTGATTAAATATATGAGTCCTTGGGGCAGATGGAATGGATACCGTTGAGAAAAACATAAAATTGATCTTGCGAATGTTGAAATGATCGGATCCACTTAAAAAGAAGCACACCGGTTGAAAGTAGAATTGGGATGGCAATCTCGATGATCAAGAAGGATTAGTATTCACATAGCAATATGAGAACACCGTTTAGGAAAGGTATGGATTCAACACTTGACATCGAAGCAACTCGAATACCACAAATAAAACAAAACAAAGGACTTGGCTTGCAGAATAAGCCGAAACAAACATATGATAGAGATTTTGTCCGAAGTTTTCGTGGTGGGGCCAACACGGGCTCGATCGTACATCACCATCATGTACAAGGCAATGCACATGACATACGAAGCGTCCCCGAATCGGCATAGCCAAGGGATTCTTTAAGACACAGCGAGACCACTGTAAAAACGATCGTGGATAGGTGGACCACTAGACGTCGAACCCCAATCTCATATCATGCATCTGTCAGAAAGAAAAACTAGAGCTACTTGAATTCCCACCTATAAAACTCCCGAAACTTTCTAGTTATGCAATCTGGTGATGGGGATACAGGGGAAGCAATATATATCTCACCCAAAACTAACAATTCCTACATCCAAGCTGTATCCATCCGTCAACACATAACCAAAAAAACCTTCGGAAATCGTGTACCTCAACCTTCGAAAAGCATCCGTTATACAAGCTATGGCAATACTCCCGAACTCCCCAGTACTGGTTGTGTCGAGGTTATCTCACCAACAACTACATAAAATAGATTTTCGATGTCGGCAAAACTCAGGTATTCCAGAACTGCAACGATAAAATTATGACGACAACACCTCGGAGCTCAAATCCCCGGGACACTGCCACAACCCCTAAATGTCAGGAGGCACCAAGAACAATGTTCTCGTCATAAGAATATGGGAACGATCCCAAGATACCCGCGTGATCCTAAAAAAAATTAGTGAAATTTGAGGCGAGGAAAGACAAAACATCTACGTCAGGAGGCCTCACTAGAGCGACGAAGGGGCTGAGGAGTAAAGAGAATCCTACTCTCCGATATATATAATCCTAAGACTCAAAACATTTTGTTCTAGACACAACAACGCCAGCGATTCGATCAAGCAGGGGGCTCCTAAGTCGGGGATGGCTCTGATTACCAACTTGTAACACCCACGATGCGGCTATATCTCCCACGTGTCGAGGCACGGCTTAGAGGCATAACCGCATGGTGGTTTTGTCGCAAGAAGGGCCATCTTCACACAATCCCATGTAATGAACAAGAATGGGATAAAGAGTTGGCTTACAAATGCCACTTCACACAATGAACATATAATTCATACATCACTCAAAGCACACACATAGTCCGACTACGGACGAAGCCAAAAGAAAAGAAGATAACCCAACTGCTAGATCCCCGATCGTCCCAACTGGGCTCCACTACTGATCATCAAGAAACGAAACATAGCAATGACCAAGATCTTCGTTGAGCTCCCATCCGGGCTTGGTTGCATCACCGTGACCGTATCATCGGCACCTGCAACTGTTGATAGTATCTAGTGAGTCATGAGGACTCAACAATCTCAAAACCCGCGAGATCAAGACTATTTAAGCTTATGGGTAGTGAGTGGTAATGAGGTGGGGTTGCAGCAAGCACTAAGCAAATATGGTGGCTAACATACGGAAATAAGAGCGAGAAGAGAAGCAACGGAACGGTCGAGAAGCTAGAAGTGATCAAGAAGTGATCCTGAAACTACTTACGCACAATCATAACACAAAGACCTTGTTCACTTCCCAGACTCCGCCGAAAAGAGACCATCACGTCTACACACGCGGTTGATGTGTTTTAATTAAGTCAAGTATCAAGTTCTCTACAATCGGGCATTAAAAAATTCCCGTCTGCCACATAACCGCGGGCACGGCTTTCGAAAGATAATACCCTGCAGGGGTGTCCCAACTTAGCCCATCACAAGCTCTCACGGTCAACGAAGGATATTCCTTCTTCCAGGAAGACCCGATCGGTCTCGAATCCCGGTTTACAAGACATTTCGACAATGGTAAAACAAGACCAGCAAGACCACCCGACCGTGCCGACAAATCCCGATAGGAGCTGCACATATCTCGCTCTCGTGGCACACCGGATAAGCGGCGTCAGTACCAATGTAACCCAAGTCGCCAAGGATGGTCCCAAGACGGTGCTCTAGTTTGTACCAACACTCGGAGGAGCACTGGCCCAGGGGGTAAATAAAGATGACCCTTGAGTCTGCAGAACCCAAGGGAAAAAGGCTTAGGTGGCAAATGTTAAAACCAAGGTTGGGCCTTGCTGGAGGAGTTTTATTCAAAGTGAACTGTCAAGGGGGTCCCATAAATCACCCAGCCGCGTAAGGAACGCAAAATCAAGGAACATAACATCGGTATGATGGAAACTAGGGCGGCAAGAGTGGAACAAAACACCAGGCATAAGGCCGAGCCTTCCACCCTTTACCAAGTATGTAGATGCATTAATTAAATAAGAGATATTGTGATATCCCCACATAATCCGGATCCAACAGGGAGCAACATTCAACTTCACCTGCAACTAACAACGCTATAAGAGAGGCTGAGCAAAGCGGTAACATAGCCAAGCAACGGTTTGCTAGGAAGGGTGAAAAGGTTAGAGGCTGACATGGCAACTTGGGAGGCATAGTAAACAAGTGATAGGTAACGCAGCATAGCGATAGAACAAAGCAACTAGCAAGCAAAGATAGAAGTGATATCGAGGGTAATGGTCATCTTGCCTGCAATCCCGCAAGGAAGAAGAACGAGTCCATGAAGGAGACAAACGGACGTAGTCGAATGAATCTTCACAAACGCAACGTTACCGGAACTATCAAAGAGAAGCGCAACCGGAAAGAAGCAAACAACATGGTAAACACACATGCATAAACATTACATGCTGCACAAACAAGTATGATGCATGTCCGGTTTAATGAGGCATGGCATGGCAATATGCACAAACAACACTACAAGTTAAGTCGAGCTCAATATGCAACGAGTTGCATATTAACGAAACACCACATCAATTATTTAGTTCTCTCTCGTTTAGGAAGGCAACAATATTACATGTTGTTAAACATGGCAAGAGGTGAAACATAATTAAACTACCTATCTAGGCAAGTTTAAGTGAGGCCGGAAACAACAAACAACAATTCCGGACATCCCCATGTTATTTAGCAATTTAATGCAACAACAATTTTAAACATTTTAAATGTTGTTATCATGATGCGGATGACATATGCAAGTTTATGCAATTTTATGAAAACATTGACATGAGCATGTTATGAAGCATTTGTCACCGTGGCGGAACGAAAGGGGTGCCACGGCAACTACAACGGAAATGGTGCCACGGAAACATTCCGATGATCCGACAACTTATTGAGATACCAGTGCAAAAGAGCAAGTGTGCGGATGTGCGGAACATGAAAAAGATGGTGGGGTGATCCCGGTTACCGTATTCCCACGGGTCGACGCATGGCAAAACGAGGAGGAATGTTCATGAAGCAAACGGGTACGGTGCAAACTTACGGTTCATCTCAGACAACATGCATTCGTCCACGGGTCATCGTCTCGGCGGTTATACCTTTGAAGCATGCATTTTCGGAGCGGTTCGGGTTCGGTACAATGTAGAGGACGTAGTCGTTCACGGGTCGTCATGGGAAGTAGTTGTTCAAGTGGCGACGGTAGTGGAAGTAGTCGTTCTTGTGACGGTAGTGGAAGTAGTGGTACACGGCGGCGGCGGTAGTTGTTCAGGGTCTTGGCGGGTCTTCGTGTAGCCGTACATGTTCGTCGTGGTACACGGTTCGAAGTCGTACATATTCCATAGATGTTCAGGGTCGCCGTGAGGAACTTGTCGAAACCAGGTCTCGGCCGCTCGGTAGAGGTACTTGGTGAAATCCACGGGTGTCAGTAGTTGTACATGGCGAATCCACGCTCGGTGACTGTTGGACTTGGCGTCAACAGCAACAGGGGCGCGAAGCAGGGACTTGGCGGTCTTGTGGTCCCTCGATCGAGGAAATTGGCAACAGAAAAAGGGGCAGCAAGGTCTTGAAGCCGAGGCCGACAGGGACAGCTTGAGGAGTCAACACGGCGGCAGGGGCACGAGGTCTGGACGACGTCGGAAGGCGCAATGGTGGCGGCGGGCCGACTCGATCCGGACGGATCCGGGCGCGAAGGTGGCGGGGAGGCAACCGGCGAGACTGTAGGATCTCATGTGCATCACGAGGAGCACGCCTCCTAATGGCTTGCGGGGCTGCAGGAGGGAGGCGCGGGGTCGCGAGGCCGACGTAGGGGCTCGGCAGCGGCGAACTTGGCGAAGCAGGTGAGGTCCGGGGCACCGATAACCATGGCGACGGAGAGGATACTTCCGGTAAGAGGTCAGGGAAGGCGTGATGATGGGGTCGTCGGAGGGAGCAAGGCGCAGAGGCAAGAAGGCGCGGCGGCGGCTATGGCCTCGACGAGGGGGTCGGGCGCAAGGCTCTGCTCCTCTCTCTTTCTCTGTGGGAGGCAGCGCAAGGGAGGAGACGAGAGGGAGATGGGGATCAGGCGATGGGTGTGTGGCAGCGCAGGAGGAGAACGAAGGGAGAGATGGGGATCGAGCGATGGTCGGGCTAGGGTTAACAGCGGGGCGCGGCTGGGCCTTAGAGGCCGGCCCGGTAGAGAAGGAAGTGGCCAGAGGCCTGGCTGGGCTGCTGGGCTCTCTTCTCCTCTCTCTTATTTTCCAAAACATTAAAAGAATAGGATGAAGGAAAAGAGAGAAAGGAAAAGGTTAGAGAAGGGACTTTGGCATGTGGATAATTTTCCCGGGCTCACAAAAATGAGCTTGAACCAGGAAAAATAGAAGTGGGCATGACCGAAAGTTTAAATTCAAACTCATTTGATTTAAATTTAAATGGTTTGAATAGGAAGTGAGGGTTGGGAA
Organism: Aegilops speltoides; assembly: GCA_021437245.1. Classification (NCBI taxonomy): domain Eukaryota; kingdom Viridiplantae; phylum Streptophyta; class Magnoliopsida; order Poales; family Poaceae; genus Aegilops; species Aegilops speltoides. Next base: position 462,179,194 of record CM038147.1, on the reverse strand, counting down.
GGTCCACAAATGTTAAGAATTTTGGTGGGGCTTCGATAGATAAAGAAAGAATTATAGACAAGGTTAGAGAGTCAAAACATGACGAAGAAAAGGCCAAGGGATTTAACATGCACGTGTGTTGTGGTAAATTCCAAACTAATGGAATATTTATAATAGCTTCATAAATATTAGGAGGATATGTTATAAAGAGAAATCACCATGTGAATTCCCTCGATTTAAATAGATCAAAAGATCTATGCAATTTATTTAGTTGAGGTTTGAAAAATTAAATGACATGTTGGCATGATGACATGATGCAATGCAAAAATAAATAGAGCAAGCACAAATAAAAACACACGGAGGTCACAAAAATATGGAAGTCTTCTAGATCGTTGGTCTTGGGGTGTTACAGAGAGGGAGAGACCCGGCATGATGCCATGGAACACCGTCCGGGTCGGCTCCAGCTGCCTTGCCTCAAGGCCGAGCTTGGTCATGGTGCCACGGTAGAGGATGTTGATGCTACTGCCGCCATCGATGAGGACTCGCAAGAACTTGGAAGTGCGTTTCTCAGCAACTATCATGGGGTCGAGGATGAGGGCGTAGCCACCAGCATGGGCATGATGGCCGGGTGGTCCTTTCGGGTCCAGCTAACCAGGCGCTCCAACCAGGGCATGTACTCAGGCACGGTTTGGACAACGGTGTTGATTTCTTGCCGGAGCCAGTGCTCGCTTTGCTTGTCACTGGCCTCACTGGTGAAGACAATGTAGCATGCATTCTGGACAGCCAAAGCTTCATCTCGCATGGCGCCGGCTACCGGGGCGGAGGCGGCGGCAGAGGAGGTGGCCCTGCACCTAGTGCCGGAGCAGGAGCGGAGGGATGTCGCCTCTCATGATGTGCTTGGTAATGGCGCACTGCCAGAGCATGTGCGTGGGCAGCCTTGCGCTGCTGTGGTGCTTGTAGGGAGCGTTGAGCATCTCCTCAAAGCTCGTGGCGGGCTGCCAAGTGGTCTTGCTGGTTCGCCGATGCCGGCCGTCGCCTTGCTCGACGGGGGCGCTTTCTCAGCCTCAGCGATGAGGCAGTTGTCGTAATGGGGAGCTGGCTGCTCGGCCTTTGTGCTTTTTGTTCTGCTAGTTGTGTTGCTAGTGGCTGCCCTCGCCAGCCGGCTTGGAGGTTGATGATAGCAATGCCTTGCCGGCTTCATCCACCACTAGAACTTCATAGCTGCGTCGGCCGTGGCATACTTGTCCACCGTGGCTATGAGCGCGGCCATAGTGATCGGCTCGGAGCATAGAAGCTTGTGCTTGAGTAGAGTGTCGTAACAACATCCGTCCATGAAGTACTAAATGGCCTGGACCTCATGGACACCCTCACAAAGGTTCTGAAGCTCGGTCCAGTGCGTGAGGTATCGGCGGCCGGTCTCCTCCGGCCCCTTCATGCACATGGCAAGCTGGCGAGGCCGGCCGAGCCGCTTGTAGGTGTCGGTGAAGTTGCACATGAATGCCTGCTCGAAGTCGAGCCACGAGTTGATGCTACCAGCCGGCAGGCTGTTAAGCCACATCCGGGCCGAACCCTGCAGCATGAGGGGGCATAGCGCACGGCGAGATGCCGGTTGCTGCCTGCGATGCCGATGGCGGTGCTGTAGTCGACAAGCTAGTCCTCCGGCTTGGTGATCTTGTCTTACTTGGGTGTCACGGGGGAGCATGAATCCTTTAAAGAAAAGCTCGTCACGGATGCACGGGCCGAAGCACCCGGGTAAACCGCGTTGTCTTCCTCCAGTTAGAGGGAAAGAGTCAGCTGCTCAATGTGGTGGTGAGCGTCGTTGTTGTTGATGTCACGCGAGCCTAGCCGGCTGGCGACCGGGCTGTGGGGAGCCTGTGTGGCTGAAGCCGCCCCGACGCGGCAGCCGGATGGTGGGGGTAGGTCTTGCTGACGCTGGTTGTTGGGAGCCGACACGTCACCTTGGCCATCTCCAACCGTCTCGGCATGGTTGCGCTAGGTTCGGCCGCTCCGGGACCTCCCACATTGGCCCTCGCTGGGCTGCGGGGAAGGCCGAGTCCCGGTGATCCGGACCCTTGGTCCGGCATGAGTGGGACACTGCAGGGGCCTCCAGGGGACAATCGAGGCGCTTCTGCTGCGTGTTCCCAGTGGCGAGAAGCTCTCAGATACGTGATTGCAGCTCCTCACCCTGTAGGAGCTCCGGGCCCACCGCAGCCGCCTCCGCGGCGCTCATGTTCTTTATGGGGTAGACGGTGGGACCACACCTAGTGTGTGACCAAGGGCCTTGCCCTAGACGCGCACCTCGGCGACTCGGCTGTCCTCGGCTGCAACCGGCATGAAGTCGTACACCACATCACGCTCCCACTGGGCAGACTCTAGCCGGCGCTGCGTAGAAGCAAGCGTCGTGGCCTTTTCTAGCAGGCGCACGCACTCCTCATTGAGCCGGCCCCTGGGTTGGGTGGCATCGGCATCGGTGGCGATGGGGACGCAGAGGTTCTGCAGCGTCGCGCGTAGCTGGTGGCCATGCTAACCTGAGCCGTTGCAGCCTGGGCTGCTGCAGCCTTGGCGCTAGGCCAGGTGGAAGCGGAGCCGGTGGTGAGCACCTCCACGTGAGTGCAAAGGTCCAAACATCGCTGGAAACAACGCAGTCGACAGGGACGAGGGAGTCGGTGATGTCGAGCACCTCGCTAGGCTACTCACGGGGATGAGCGTGACGGATACATGGAAAGCACCGAAGGGGGTGATGGAGCTCATGTCGAAGCCAACAGCATCCGCGTCGGACGCGGGAACCATGCTGTGCGTGATGCGCTTGCTGTCGGTGTCAAAACCGGCGGATCTCGGGTAGGGGGTCCCGATCTGTGCGTCTAGGCTGATGGTAACAGGAAGCGAGGGACACAATGTTTACCCAGGTTCAGGCCCTCTCTATGGAGGTAAAACCCTACTTCCTGCTTGATTAATATTGAAGATATGAGTAGTACAAGAGTAGATATACCACGAGATCATAGAGGCTAACCCCTAAGAGCTAGCCTATGATGGTATGATTGTAATTGTGATTGGCCTTCTAAGGACCAACCTCCCAAGTTTATATAGACACCGGAGAGGGATAGGGTTTACATGGAGTCGGTTACAAGGAAGGAAACACAATATCCGAATCGCCAAGCTTGCCTTCCATGCCAAGGAAAGTCCCATCCGGATACGGGCCAAAGTCTTGAGACTTGTATCTTCACGCTTCAATAGTCCCGACGTTGTACATAGTCCGGCTATCCGGATACCCCCTAATCCAGGACTCCCTAAGTAGCCCCTGAACTAGGCTTCAATGACGATGAGTCCGGCGCGCAGTATTGTCTTCGGCATTGCAAGGCGGGTTCCTCCTCCGAATTCTCCAAAGTAATTATCGAACACGTAGACCATGTCCGGATCTATAGGATGATCTTCGTATTGTATAGATCTGATTTGCTGGCAATCTTCGTGCGTCATGCCCTCGTATCGTGACTCGGTCCAATGTGAACCGACATCTCCTACCCCACAATGACTCATGTTACGAGGCGGTTTTTACTGGCCCGTCCCGCCTAGGCTGAGATCGTGTCCCTTTTATTACGGGATTTTCCATCAATATGAGCGTGCATGACCCCACGACGGCCGTTGGTATTACCCCGTGTGTTTTTAGATAAGCCTCAAATGGTCACACCGGGGACTCTTGATATTCACCCTCTTTATAAAGCGGTCGAGACCTACGCCTCTTTCTTCACCTTCATCACGCCTTCTCGCACCTCGAACCCTAACAAACAAAACCTAAGCTCCACCCCTCCGGAATCCGCCAGTATGTCCGGATCTGATCCTCAAGGCCGGTGGATCGCCTCCTCGATTGAGGAGAAGGACATTGCAAAGCTTAGGGAGGTCGGATACCTAACCGTGGATATCCAGCACAGGCTTCCTACTCCAGGGCAAGTTATCCCCATGCCGGAGCCCAATGAGTGCGTTGTTTTTGTCCCACACTTCCTCCGTGGTTTGGGTTTCACCCTCCATCCCTTTGTGAGGGGGCTCATGTTCTATTATGGACTGGATTTTCATGATCTGGCTTCGGATGCCATCCTCCATATCTTGTCGTTTATTATCGTGTGCGAGGCTTTTCTCCATGTCGCGCCACACTTCGGCTTATGGCTCAAGACCTTCAATGTGAAGCCGAAGATGATCGAGGGGCGACACGTGGAGTGCGGAGGTGCCGTAATAAGCAGAAACGCCGATGCCCCATGGCCGGAGGGTTCTTTCCCAGAAATATCTGACGTATGGCAGCGGAGGTGGTTTTATGCTACAGCCCCAAGGGGCACAAAGTGGGTAGCCGCCCACGAGTTCCGCTCGGGCCCCCCGTCGCAATTGGCGTCCTGGACAGACGTAGGACATAATTGGGGGTCCGCAGGTGACGTACCAATACTGCAGAACCGCATCCGGGAGCTTCTCGAGAGGGATAGCAACCTTGTCAGTGTAATGCAAGTGATGTTAATCCGGCGGACGTTGCCATGCCAGCGCCGGCCTCTACGGATGTGGGAGTTCAATCCGGAGGGTCCGCTGACTGTGAAGCACTTCTTTGGCTTAAAGCTCGAAGAGATGTGCAAATTATTCTTTGGACGGAAGGTAGCATGTCCGGATACCACCGAGGACATGGGTCTAAGCTGCAATCGCCTAGATACTCAAGTAAGTAGCCTTGATACCGGACACCCTATTTTGTATTTCTCATGATTGTTCATTCTGAACATCATCCGCGTCCAGGAATGGCTCAGCAAGGCGGAGAGGATCAGGTGTCCGGCGCCACTTCCCGAAGGCTCGCCTGCCCCTACCGTGGCCAAGATGCTCGACCGGGTACTCAGCATAATGCCCTCGGGGAAAGACAAGGGGAGGAACGAAGAAACCGAACCCCACATGCTACACATCCGAACAGGGGGAATTGTCACTTCCCCCAAGGAGGATAGTCGGGGAGGGGAGGCTGAAGCCCCCTCCCCACACGGGAAAAAGAGGGTCGCCTCTGAAGACCTGGAGAAGGAGACGCCTAAAGCTGGGAAGAAGGTGTCCCCAAGGGGCTCTGCCACGACAGGTATCCTCACCACATTACGCCCACCAACGGGCCAGCCCTCCAACGAGCCGTAAATCAATCATTAACTTAAAGGTACTGTATTTCTCCTGGATCAATGACCAGGACTCAATTTTTTGCAGTCCGACTGGCAGCTCTTCTCAATAGGGATCGTCTTCGGGCAACCTTCCTCCGGAGATGATGGAGAGCGAGACCCCACCCGCCTCTCCGATTCTTGACGCGGGCGACACCGAGGTGTCATCACGGAGGAGTCCGGATCCGCCAAGGCCGGAGGCCAATCGCTCGCCGCCCGAGTCCGCACGCATCGACGGGCTTATCGAGCGAAGCTGCGCTCTCGGAGGAGCACCGCTCATTAATGAGCATGGTGCTCAAGAACATTTCATCCGCTACAAGCGATTTGAATGAAGCATTCACAAGCCTGCTTAGAGGCTTTGATGTATGTAATGGATTTCTCACTATTTCTATGGCTGTAAGGCACGCGCTAGGTCTGCTCCATATAGATAATAGCCCGTGAGACTCTGGTTGCCCGCCCTAGGCGGCAAACAGGGGATCATAAACCAATGATAGTGTTGTAAACGTGTGCAGGTACCTGTGGGTCCGGCCGCCGGCCCGTCCGTTGATGTTGCCGAACTATCGAGGCAAATTGGGTTGATTGATGCCGATATTACTCTGATGAATGAGCGGCTGGATACATCACAAGGTATGTGCCCTGTCTCCCATTGCATAGGAAAATATTAAGGTGGCACGTATTAATGTAATTTGTTCGGACTGCAGATGGTGTTGCTGCCGTGGAGGCCCTAAGGGCGGAACTTGCTCTAGCCAAGGAGCAAACTCGGGTGAGCAATGCGGCTGCCCTAAGGGCGGCCGAGGAATTGAGAGCCGAACAGGCTGCTCATCGCCGAAGCGAGGAAAAGATAGCCAAAATGGCTATCAAGCTAAAACATGCCGCTGACCGGTATGAGCTCATGAAGAAGGAGCATGAAGATAAATCGGCTGACCTGAGCAAGGCGCTGAATGCCACCAAGGAAATATGGACCGAGCTCATGGGTGCGCGGGAGGAGCTTCAACAGGCCGGTAAAATCGCGGCTGGAGGCTCCTATTTGCTGCGGACAAAGTTCTTCAATCCGAAGTACGCTCCCCTTGATGGACGCTGGAGCTCGCCGGACGCGTACGCGGACCTGGCGAAGGGTACGGTTGATGCTGTGGAGTTCTTCAAAGATCAGGGTGAAAAGGAGGTGGAGAAGCTGTTTTGGTCGCAGTTCCATGCTCCCACTCGCCCGCTGCCATTAAGTGATAAGATGGCTGCTGTTACGGAGATTCACAGGCTGTCCGGGCTTGCGATGCGGTCTGTAATAGATCATCTTTGGCCGAAGGAGCCGAAGCCGGATAGCTACTTTGGTTTAGTGCAACAGTTCCTTGGGGTCGTGCCCCGGATCGATGCCATGAGGAGGTCAGCATGCATAGAGGGTGCGCGGATGGCCCTTGCACGCCTTAAAGCGTATTGGACGGATATGGATCGGGTAGGGGGTCAATATCTGGCCGGACACTACTTGGCGCAAGTCACGGAGGGTGCCCGCCTGATAGAGGCACAGTGCCTGAAGAATCTCCTCTTCGAGTGATGATTCCAATCATTGTAAAAACATTTTGATTAGAAGGTTATATTTATAATTTGTGTCTGAAAATATGATTGTGTCCCTTGTGCGGCCGTTTATATATAAGGGTGACCAGAAAGATAGCAGTCGTTGGCTTGAGCCTCCACGCATATAATGCGGGGGTGTTTGTGAAAAAATGTGCCTGATCACTCTTTATCCAACGTCGTGGTCCGGCAAGGAGGTGATCGCACGTCGAACTAGGCAACCAGACTATATAGCTGTAACACTTTCGCTTAGCCGCGGGATTCTAATATTGGGGCTACTATGTAGCCCCTGGTACCATCGCGTGCATCCGAATACGGGCGCGCATGTACCTGGCCGAGAAATGGCCCTTCGTTAATGCGGAGGAATCCTAGAGATTCCGGTGAGTCGTCGAGTGGTTGACCAGTCTCTCGCTGCATCATGACGGTCCGCCGCTTTCTCCGAGGTGCTCATCCGTAATAACCAGGCACAATCGCAGAGATCTCCTTTGGCCACCTTAGCCGATTATAATGGAACGTAAGGCGGCAAACCCAGGAGCCGGGCAATCCCAACATTTGACCAAAGACATGATTCGAGCTGATGCATATAAGGCCAAACTCGTGACGCCAACACTCTCGAGGTATTCGGACTTTCTAATGATGATGGGCTCAAGAATGCCCATTCATTGTAAACCCTCAGATGTCCAGTGCGTGCATTAATCTGTCGTGGTGTAATGCCAAAAACGGTAGTATCCCCTGTGAGTATGGAACCCCTGGGATGATGAAACAACAAGAGGCAATAGAAAAGGTTTACACAGGGGCTTAATCTAAAAAGAAACCTGTTGGACGGGGGCCTGCTGCACGTCTGCGCCTTTGTCTCCGTTGTGCCGCATCCTGGAAGGGTATCGCGCGAACGTTGTCTGCGGAAAAAGGGGATCTCATAGAAGAGTGCAACGTAAGTGTGCAATGGATAGTAGAAAATGTAAACTGCTAGCCTGCCAATAAGGTTGAGCCGAGAGTGTGAGGCTTTATTATTAGCCCCTGGTGTCCACTATAGGATTACATATAATACCCTGGTTTAATGTGGGCTGCCAGACTCATCTAACTGTATCTGTGGTCTTAACAACCTGGTATAATTTTGTTAGAGGCCGCTTATGGTCCGGCCGCTAGGGCCGTCGTGTTTTCCTCTACGCGCGAAAAGCGCTCCGTTGTTCCGCTAACGGTGATGATGCCGCGTGGACCGGGCATCTTGAGTGTAAGGTAGCCATAGTGCGGCAATGCGTTGAAGCGGGCGAAGGCCGTTCTTCCAAGCAATGCTTGATAGCTGCTTTGAAGGGTGCGATGATGAAGACTAGTTCTTCGCTCGAGTTACCCGAGAGCCAATGTTACCTCCAAGATGACGGAGCCCTTGTCAGAGGCTTCAACACCTGGTATCACCCCTTCAAAGGTGGTATGAATTTTGCTGATTCTGGATGAGTCTATCCCCATCCTGCGGACAGTGTCCACATATATTAAATTGAGACTGCTGCCACCATCCATGAGGACATGAGTGAGATTGTATCCGTCGATTATTGGGTCAAGCACCAAGGCATTTGATCCTTCGCGCCGCATGCTAGTTCGGCCGTCTAGGTGATCGAAGGTGATCGAACAAGACATCCAGTAGTTGGGTGTGGGTACGATGGGCTCTATATCGCGTGCATCTTTATGGGCGCGTTCGTGCCTTCCCAAGGATGTGCGAGTCGCGTGGATCATGTTCACTGTTTTAACCTCTAGCGGGAATGTTTTCTGTCCCCCATTGTTCGGTTGGCGAGGTTCATCCTTGTCTTCACTTGGTGTTTCCCTTCCCTTGTGTTCGGCGTTTAGTTTGCCGGCCTGCTTGACCCAGCACTCTCTGCGCGTGTGGTTCGCAGGTTTGTCGAGGGTGCTATGAATTTGACATAGTCCGCCCGTAACTCGCTCGACCGGACGGTCCTCTTACCGCTTTTAGGTTGCTTATTTTGCTGGTTAGGTCGAGAGCCTCGGAATCCGGAATTAATCGTTGTGTTGTCCGGGCTCTCTTCCTTGTTTTGGCGTTTGTTTTTATTACTGTGGCTTCCCGTTGCCATCCCTTGTTTCGGATGTGCTGGGGTCGCTGGTGCCTTTGCGGGCAAGCCATCTATCTTCTCCCGCACAAAAGCGGGTCATAAGGCTTGTTAGGGCTGCCATTGTCCTTGGCTTTTCTTGGCCGAGGTGTCTGGCGAGCCACTCATCCCGGATGCTGTGCTTGAATGCCGCTAAGGCTTCAGCATCCAGACAGTCAATGATTTGATTCTTCATAGTGAGGAATCTGTTCCGAAGCTTGTGGGCGGACTCTCCGGGTTGTTGTATTATGTGACTTAAATTGTCAGCATCCGGCGGCCGGACATAAGTCCCTTGAAAATTGGCCCTGAAAGCATCCTCTAGTTCTTCCCAGCTCCCGATTGAATTTTCGGGGAGGCTTTTCAACCAGTGCCGAGCTGGTCCCTTTAGTTTGAGGGGAAGGTATCTGATGTCATGGAGGTCATCTCCACGAGCCATGTGTATGTGGAGGATAAAGTCCTCGATCCAGAGCCCTGGGTCTGTTGTTCCGTCGTATGCCTCTATGTTTACAGGTTTAAAGCCTTGTGGAAATTCATGGTCCAGTACTTCATCAGTAAAGCACAGGGGGTGAGCAGCCCCTCTGTATCTGGACGCGATGTGGCATGCCATCGGTTGTTGTTGTGTTCGGTGTTTATTCCAAACTGGTGTTTGGTTGTCCTAATTGTTTTGACGGCCATAGTGCCTCTCCGGGGTGTCTCCTTTCGATCCGTAGATGGACCTAGCTGCGCCAGCTTTCTTCTCCAGGTGCTCATGTAGATCGTGCGCGTCTTCGGCAGCTGATTTATTGCGGCTATGAAGTGGTACTCCTGGTCTCCTGGTCGTGTTGTTCTTCGGTGGAACGGCCTCGTCGTCGAATTCTGGCAGTAGATTGCTTTTTGGGTAGCTCTTTGTATGGCAATCGTCACCATATCTTTCTTCGGTGTCTAGCACTTTGTTCCATCTGCGATTGAGCGTTTCCTGTGCGGCTTTAAGCCGTTGCTTCTGCTTCTTCAGACTTCTTGTTGTGGCCATAAGCTTTCTATGGAGGTTCTCTCATTCCACGCGTTCTTCCGGAATGATGAATGCGTTGTCGTCCGGACTGTCTTCTTATCCTGGCCCGGATTGGTGAACTCGTCCTTCTGGATCGTTTTCTTCGGGCGTATGACCCGGACTAAGTTTGGCGTGACCTGGTTCGTCCTGCTCCATCGCTGGTTCTGTTTGGTCGTTATTGCCATTGGGGTTGACCGGAGTATCCATTCTTCTGGCGCTCTTGCTGATATTGTTACTGTTGCCGGATTTGGAACGGCGTCTGCGCCGTTGCTTTGGTTTTTGCACAAGGGTGTTATCTTCCGGATTGTCATCGTCGCCTTCCCTGGGGGTATCCACCATATATATGTCATGTAGTGAGGCGTGAATCCGGCACCCCATAGATTCTGAGTCTTCTCCTGCATCATCGTCCATACCGTCGATACCTTCGGGGTCGAAGTCCAGCACGTTGGTTAAATCATCAATCGTGGCTATGAAGTGGGTGGTGGGTGGGCAACGAATGTCTTCGTCACCTGCTTCCCACTCGAGCCAGACATAATTCGGCCCGAGATTCTCTATCAAAGAGAGGGTTTTGAATGAGTTTAGTATGTCGCCGAAGGGCGAGTGCTGAAAGATCTCCGCCGCGGTGAACTCCATCACCGAAGCCCAACCGGGATCGGCGGGCCCGGGGACGCGCGGACTGGAGCCTACAACTGGACACAAGTCCAGGGGCTCGGGGTCACTGGTTTCCTCAAGAGTGAGGCCTGTGTTCGGCTCCATCGCCGATGAGGGAACGGCCTGTGGGGCGGGGTCCAGCCCTCGCCCCAGGCAACGCAACCTGCCCCGGATTTTGGTCCGGCTTCGCCGATGATATCCTGCAACGCCCGACAATGAGTCTAAGCCGTGCTCATCGTGATTGTTCGGGCGCTTCGCGCTGGTCCGAATCCGCTGAAGATCAAGTCTCCTCGGGTACCCCACGTGTGGTTCAGGCTTCCGAGCCCGATTTGAGGGACAGGGGCATAGCTATCGATCCGCCCCGGTGTGGCTGTTTAATTGGCTTCGCCGCTGGTCGCTAAACACGAAGATCTGTCCGGGAGAAAAGTCTCGCCGGCAGCGCTGCTGATGACGATTGAAGGAGCCATCGAGCTCGACAATGATGACACGAGGAACTCTCAATGAAAGCAGAATGTCGGTGTCAAACCGGCGGATCTCGGTAGGGGGTCCTGATCGCAAGGCCAAGGTTGATGGTAACAAGAAGTAAGGGACACAGATGTTTACCTGTGTTCGGGCCCTCTCGATGGAGGTAAAACCCTACTTCGCTTGATTAATATTGATGATATGGGTAGTACAAGAGTAGATCTACCACGAGATCGTAGAGGCTAAACCCTAGGAGCTAGCCTATGATGGTATGAATGTAATTGTGATCGGCCTTCTAAGGACCATCTTCTCCGGTTTACATAGACACCGGAGAGGGCTAGGGTTTACATGAAGTCGGTTACAAGGAAGGAAATATAATATCCGGATCGCCAAGCTTGCCTTCCATGCCAAGGAAAGTCCCATCCGGATACGGGCCGAAGTCTTGAGTCTTGTATCTTCACGCTTCAATAGTCCGGACATTGTACACAGTCCGGCTATCCGGATACCCCCTAATCCAGGACTCCCTCAGCCATGCCTCGGATCGATGCCATGAGAAGGTCGGCGTGCATGGAGGGTGCGCGAATGGCTCTTGCCCGCGTTAAAGCCTATTGGACGGAGATGGAGGCCACCATTATAGCGACCCAGGATCCGGCGGGGGCCAATATCCGCCGAAAGCACTACTTGGCGCAGTCACGAAGGTGCCCGCCTAATAGAGGTGCAAGGTCAGAGAATGTCTTGTTCGAGTGATGAATCGAATCATTGTAAAAACAAAGTGTTTATTTTGATTATGAGGCTATATTTATACTGCTTTGCTCAAAATATGATTGTGTCCCTCTGTATGTCATATATATATATATATATATATATATATATATATATATATATATATATATATATATATATATATATATATATATATACACTATTCTCGATCACGGGATCAGAATAATATTCTAATCACAACATGAACTTCCCGAGTAATGCGCGTGACCTTCCCCGCGTACTAGGTTGAACTTCAGCTAAAAAGTGTCCAAATGGGGGGCTTGCGATATACTGTTGGAAAGCTATGGACACCAATATCATGATCCAAGTTAAATTTTTGGCAAAATGTAAGTGGTTTAAGAGCAGTTTTGAAAACCGTTTTTTCTTCATACAAAAAACGTGAATCGTATTTTCGATCGCATTACTAAACCGTTTATCGGAATGAGGTAAATAATATAGTGTTGGAAAGCTGCTGCAAAACCGCTCCTTCGACATGTTGAAAGTTTTCTCTAAATCCCTATGGATAAAGAGTAATTTTGAAAATCATAAAATTTTGCAAACCGAACAGCCGAGTTCGTATTTTCAATGTAATTTCTAAACGGCTAATCCATTTGAGGAAAATGATATGGTATTGGAAAGCTTGTGAAAATGCGCTACTTTTTCATGTTAAAAGTTTTTTCTAATTTTGAACGGTTTAAAAGTAATTCAGAAAATGGTACAAGTTCCACCGAGTTCGTATTTTCAAGCTAATTTTTAACCATACATCCGAGTACAACAAATGATACAACGTTGGAAAGCTTGAGCAAATGCGAAACTTTTTTGTATATATTATTTCTCCTAATTCCTTACAGTTTTAATTCAAATTGGAAAATGAATAAAAACGTTTTTTTGGCATAATTTCTACATACTTTATTTGAATGGGGCAAATAATATACCGCTGAAAAGCTACGGAAAATGCAAAACTTTTTCATGTTTATGGTTTTCTCTGATTCCTAGCCGTTTTCGAGTAATTACGAAAATGGCGAGATCATTCGTTCTGCCTTTATCGCGAAACTGATTCTTCGAAAATGCACCGCGTGAAGAACCTGAACTTCTCGGCTCGTGTACTTGAACTTCACTCTGTTTTTCACGTGCTTTTTTTCTCGTATATCTCTATCCACTGCTCCTAGCTCTCCATCCACTCACCGGAATTGAGCAAGTGATATACCGATGGAAAGCTGCTGTAAACACGCAACTTTCCCGTGTTGATCATTTTTTCATACTCGCAACGATTTTAAAAGTTTTTCATCTGAAATTCATTCAGCGTAGTTGTTGAACTTCATGCTATTTTCACGTTGAACTTCTGTGATGTATTTTTGTTTGTACATGCGCCTTAACTTCCCTCTGTACGAACCCGACCTTCGGGCTACCTTTGCAACTGTGGCTTCCCCTGCGAATTATTTTGGTTACTAGTGTTCTATATGATGTTACTGTAATCTAGAAACATTTTTTAGCAACTAAATACCAGTTTTAAATAGAAATCTCGCTCGCTGGCGGATTTTGCTCTCGGGTCGTGATGAAATTGCATTTTTTGCAATTTTACTGCTTGAGTTGTTCGACCTGAACTTCCCCTAGTGCTAGGTTGAACTTCTGTCAACCTTGCCCAAATGGGGCTTGCGATATACCGTTGGAAAGCTACGGACACCAATATCATGACCCAACTTCAAATTTTGGCAAAATGTAAATGGTTTAAGAGCAATTTTGAAAACCGTTTTTTCTTCATACAAAAAACATGAATCGTATTTTCGATCGCACTTTTAAACCGTTTATCGGAATGAGGCAAATAATATAGCATTGGAAAGCTGCTGCAAAACCGCTCCTTCCACATGCTGAAAGTTTTTTCTAATTCCCTAAGGTTAAAGAGTAATGTGGAAAATCGTAAAATTTCGCAAACTGAACAACCGAGTTTGTATTTTCGTTGCCATTTCTAAACGCTTAATCCATTTGATACAAATGATATGGCTTTGGAAGCTTATGAAAATGCGCTTTTTTCTCATGTTGAAAGTTTTTTCTAGTTTTGAATGGTTTAAGAGTAATTTAGAAAACGGTACAAGTTCTACCAAATTTATATTTTCGATCTATTTTTTTTTAATCATACGTCCGAACGTAGCAAATGATATGGCGTTGGAAAGCCTGAACAAATGCGAAACTTTTTGGTATATATTGTTTCTTCAAATTCATTACGGTTTTACGGTGATTTTGAAAATGGCTAAAAAGTATTTTCCCCGTAATTTCTACAAACTTCATCGGAACGGGGCAAATAATATACTGTTGAAAAGCTACAAAAAATGTGAAACTTTTTTATGTTGTTGGTTTTCTCTGAATCCCAGCCATTTTCAAGTAATTTCAAAAACGGCGAGATCACTCGTTCTGCCTTTATCGCGAAACAGATTCGTCGAAAATGCATCGCGTGAAGTACTTGAACTTCTATGGCAGTTCTGCTTGAACTTCACTCTGTTTTTCACGTGCTTCTTTTGCTCGTAGCTCTTCATTCACTCACCAGAACACTCACCGGAATTAAGCAAGTGATATACCGATGGAAAGCTGCTATAAACACACAACTTTTCCGTGTTGATCATTTTTTCATACTCGCGACGGTTTTAAAAGTTTTTCTTGTGAAATTCATTCAGTGTAGTAGTTGAACTTCCTGCTGTTTTCACGTTGGACTTCACGTATTTTTTTTTGTAATTTTCCCATCCATTTTCGTCAGTGTTGCACAAATGATATTCTTTTTGTACAAACCTCTCTCATAATATATTTTTTTAACTTTCTTCGACCGAGGACTTGAACTTACACAAATGATATTCCTGTCGTTTTGAAGTAAATGAGAAAACGACAAGATCATGATTTCTGCCTTCATCATGAATGGAAATGCATTGCGTGAAGTAGTTGAACTTCTCGGGCATGTCTGTTTGAACTTCACTCTAATTTTTTATGTGTTGTTTTTTGACGTACTTTTTTTGCACTACGTGAAGTAGTTGAACTTCTTGGGGATGTCTATTTGAACTTCACTTTGTTTCACTTTATTGTATGTTTATATGAAATACACACCATGTAGTGAACTTCCGGTTGTTATCACTTCGAACTTCTCTCTGGTTTCAGAGAATTATTTTAAAACACAAAAAACAACATATTTTTTATGTATTTTGGACATCTAAATACACGGTGAACCTCTCTCACAAGAATTTTTGAACTTTCCCTCGCTGAGCAGTTGAACTTCTAGCAACCATTTTTAGGTTTATGAGATTCTTTTTAAAAGTGCAAAAAATGGCGTTGTGTTTTTTTTTGAACAGGTAAATCCTAGGTTTTAATAAACTCTAAACTTCTCTGTTATTTCAGTTTGAACTTCACCTTTTTATATTTTCAGTAAAGAATTGTATTTGATTTTTATACGGAAAAAATCAAACATGGAAATAATTCTCTAATCATTGAACTTCTCCATCTTTCTAATTTGGACTTCCCGGTTTTATTTCTTTTACTAACGGAAAAAATCCTACTTTCTGATAGACATCTAGCCGCTCCGTTTTCAAATTTGAACTTCTAGGTTTATTTTAACAGAGATTTTTTTTCATAAAATTGTTTTAGATGCTTTTTTAATGACCTTCTTTGGGTTTGTAACAGGCATTGAACTTCTTCGTCTTTTTAATTTGAACTTCTTATTTTAGATTTTGTTTTTTGACTAGATCATCTTGGTTTTGTACTAAAAATTGAACTTCTCGGTTATTTAAATTCGAACCTCTAGGTTTTTATATAACCCCTTTATTATTAAAAAGTTGAACTTCTTTGTATTTTTAATTTGACTTTCTTGGTTCTGTAATAAACATTGAACATCCATGTTTCTGAAATTTGAACCTCTAATTTCTGAGGTCATGAATTTCTCCTTCGTCGCAAAAATAGAGTCTCCAAAAATGCACTGTGTGAAGAGGTTGAACTTCTGGAGCAGTTCTGTTTGAACTTCACTCTATTTTTCATGTACTGTTTTTTACCCGTAACTTCCCAACCACTTACCGGAATTGAGCAAATGATATACCGATGGAAATCTGTTGAAAACATGCCACTTTTCCATGTTGATCATTTTTTCATGCTCGCGGCGGTTCAAAATAATTTTTTCAATACATAATAACGTGTTTTAATTGGTATACATGAAACTCTTAAATTGTATATCAGAATGTAGCATATAATATACCGTTTGGAAGCTTATGAATAGCAGCAACTTTTTCTTGTAGACAATTGTTAGTAACTAGTTGACGTTTGCGAGCAGTTTTAAAAATGGCAAAAACAACGTCGTTTTTGCCTTTTTCACCATGTAAATGGAAGGTCGAACGTCTCGTGCATGAATTTTGAACAATGCTAGGAGAAGCATATGAAGTTCTTGCAACAAACCTTTTAAGTTTTTAGTTTTCTGTTCTTATATTCTTATCTCAAACGCATTCCGTGTAGTAGTTGAACTTCCCACTGTTTTCACCTTGAACTTCTATCACGTATTTTTGTTCAACCTCTCAAAAGAATTTTTGAACTTTACCTAGCCGAGGGCTTGAACTTCTAGAAACAAAAAATTTGGACTTTATATTTCAACTTGTCCTCATATGATAACACGCACCATGTAGTACATGAACTTCTGGCTGTTATTTATTTGAACCACTCTCTGCTTCTTTTCGCCCCTAACTCCTAAAGCACTCATGAAAATTGAGCATGTAAATCCTAGGTTTTTATAATCTCCGAACTTCTCTTTTCTTTTTAATTCGAACTTCTGACTTTTCTTCTTTAGGAAAAAAAATATGGGTTTAAATAAGCATCGTTTTTTTAAAATTGAACTTCATACTTTTATTTTTCTAGGAAAGGAAAGAATTTGAGTTTTCCGTATACATTGAACCACTTCGTTATTTTAAAGAAGGTAAAATCCTAGATTAATCTTCATGGTTGATTCTTTAACAATAGCAGATATCCGAGCTTTTTTAAAGAAGGTAAAATCCTAGTTTCTTTAATGAACATCGAACCACTTAGTTATTTTATTTTGAACCTCTGGTTTTTTAAAAAAACGAGAAAATTCTTTTAAAACTTTTTTTAGTTTTTTATTTTTTTTTATTTTAACTTCTTCATTTTATTGTTTAGTAACAAGAAAACGTCTAAGTTTTTTTAACCTTCGAACTTCTCTCTTTTTTCACTTTGAATTTCTTAGAAAAATAAGGTTTTAAATAAGCAAACAATTTTCTAGGTTTTTAAATTTGAACTTCTAGGTTTTTTGACCTTTTCGGTTATTTCATATTGAACTTCCAGTGTTTTCAAATTTGAACTTCTACGTTTTTTGACCTTCTCGGTTTTTTAAATTTTCTAGTTTTTTTTAAATCAATTTTTCATTAACTTTTTTTGAACTTCTTTGTAATTTTGAGTTAGTCTTCTCTCTTATTTTTTAGTAACGAGGAAAATCTAACTTTCAGATAATTTGGTTATTTTTTAGAAACGAGAAAAATCCAAAATTTTAATGAGCATCGAACTGCTCTGATATTTTAATTTGACCTTCTTAGTTTTATTTTTTAGAAATAGGGAAAATATATTTCTTTATATAGACATCGAACTAATGTGTTATTGAAATTTGAATTACATCACGGTATTTTTTCATGATCTCCTAGGAAATCAGAAAATGTATGCTTCAATACACAGTTATCATTTTTTTAATTGCAATAGTTTTAGTATGCGTGAACATGTGCATATTTTTACATTCCAAACTTGCCATGTAATTGCGAATCAACCTGTGGTTGAGTTGGTTAGGTGGACATTGGTATCCCCAATCCACCAGGGTTCAAATCCTGGTGATCGCATTATTCCTGGATTTATTTCAGGATTTCCGGCGATGCGCTTTCAGTGGGAGGAGACGTTCCCGTCGATGACGAGGCGCCTACGGTGGCTTCGTAAATCTCAAGATGATATGCCTGCATGTGTGCGTTCATAGGGATGAGTGTATGCGCGTGTATATGAGCGCTTGTGATGCTCAAAAAAAAACTTGCCATGTGATTTCCATGTGAACTACAAAAAGAAATTGATTGGAATTTGTTTTTCTCATTTTATGTAAAATTAAAGGCAACAAAATCACACCGCACACACTTTTGTGCTTGCTTGTACATCCTGCATGCATTTGAGAACAAAACTGGGTTGCAAACATATGTCATTTATTTGTCCAATTTTTTTTAATAGAAAACCACAATCATCTGACCGAAGCACCATCTGTCGCGTCCATATAATGAACTCATGTTTTTATTGTCATCTCAACTATGCAAATGTATGCACTAGAACTTCTTTAAATAACAAGTTGACACGTGCATAGACAAATAACACCCAAGTGCGGCAAATTCCACCCATCTACTGTAGCACAATAAACATGATTTTCTTTCTTTTCTCCTATTCATGCAACCCAAGTGCCAGGGAAGCCGCCGAGCGCTGTGTACGGTTGCAGGACAGGCTCGACGGAAGGTCAGAGAGTGGACCAAGGGAAGGTCGCTGGTGGAGAGCGAATATGGATTAGTAGTATAGGTCCCAGGTGAGTAGAGCCATCTCCATCCTGCTGCCAAGTCCAAGTCGCTGCGGGAGGCCGAAGCAGGCGACATGGAAGCCTCTATGATGGGGCATGGAGCACCGGGAGTGACAATGCACAAATCATGCGGGCAGCAGAACATACACCTGAACTGAAAATTGCACTGTCTTGCAACATCTCCCTGAACTAAAATCCCCTTTGGATTGTTGGGTTTCTTCTTCTGCTGAAGCAGCCGCTCGGGGACGGGCGGTGCAGGAACTACCGACAGTAGTGGGCGACTAGTGCAGCATCAAGAGGTCAGAGGCGGTGGGGTTGGGGCTCAAGGGCGCACAGGAGACAGTGAATCCACGAGCATGTGCATAGTAGCGCTGGCGAGCGGGTGTGGAACATGGCCTGGTGCGCCATCTAGAGCTCGGCGACGGCACAAGGGATCCACTGCCGACGGCCATGGCAACAACCTGGAGAATATACAGGCATGAAGGTCGCCGTTTAGGCCTCGGGCAGGCCGCCGAGTGTGCTGCGGGAGACCCACGGCCACCACCTGGATGGACTTCTCGCGCGTGAGGCGTTGGACTGCTCGCTTGAGATAGATTGTCGGGCCGCCGGGGCAAGCATGGCCAGATGCAAAACAGCGAGGAGGCACGGGTGGGGCGGAATCGAGAGGCCACGCCCATAGCAGTTGGCGGCCTTCCTCGTCCACGGCGAGCACCTGGGTGACCCCGATCCAGATCGTCGTTGGGGAAGAACTAGGGGAGGGGCGGTGCAACATGGGGATGGTGGAGCAGCGCCGGCCGGCGGTGGTCGGGAGGCCTGACGGGAAAGCTATGCACCGCGGGGTAGGACGACGGCGCACTGGAAGGAGGGGAGGCGGTGCGCCGCGGGGCGGGGCGCGCTAGGAGGTCGGGATGCGGCGCGATCCGGGGAGGGCGGCTGCGGTGGCGGGGCGATTTGGGAGGGGTGGCGGCGGCGGTGGCTCGGTTCGGGAGGGAGTCGGGGATAGTGGGCGCGGTTTGGGGGAGTTCGGGAAGATCCACTTCGGGACTATATAGGGACCATTGTGATCCAAATAACTATTCTAATCCTGAGATTAGAATAGTGTTACTCTATATATATATATATATATATATATATGTAATCCGAAAGTTAGCAGTTGTTGGCTTCAGCGCTCACGCATACAAAGCAGGGGTGTTCGCGAAAAATATGCTTAATCACACTTGATCCAACGTCTTGGTCCATGAAGGAGGTGATCGCACGTCGAACTAGGCAACCGGACTATATAGCTGTAACACTTTCGCTTAGCCGTGGGAGTCTAACGGTGGGGCTACTATGTAGCCCCTGGTACCTTCGCGTTCATCCGAATACGGGCGCGTATGTATATGGCCGGGAAACGGCCCTTTGTTAATGCGGAGGAATCCTAAAGATTCCGGTGAGTCTTCGAGTGGTTGAGCAGGTCTCTCGCCGCATCATGATGATCGGTTTTCGCTTTCTCTCGAGGTGCTCATCCGGAATAACCAGGGCACAATCGCAGTAGTTCTCCTTTGACCACCTTAGCCGATAATAACGGAACGTAAGGCGGCAAACCGAGGAGCCGGGCAAACCCAACATTTGACCAAAGACATGATTCGGAGCTGATGCATATAATGCCAAACTCGTGAAGTCGAACACTCCCGAAGGTATTCCGACTTTTACAACCGATAATGGGCTCAAGAATGCCCATTCATTATAAACCCTGTGTTTCCAGGCACGTGCATTGATCTGTCATGGCGAAAATGCCAATAACGGCAGTATCCTCTGTGGGTATGGAAATAGAAAAGGTTTACACAGGGGCTTAATCTAAAAAGAAACCTGTTGAGCGGGGCCCTGCTGCACGTCTGCGCCTTTTTCTCCATTGTGCCGTATCCTGGAAGGGTATTGCGCGAATGTTGTGTGTGAAAAAGAGAACTCGTAGGAGAGTACAACGTAAGTATGCGATGGATAATAAAAGTGTAAGATGTTGGCCTGCCAATAAGGTTGAGCCAAGTGTGGGGCTTTATTAAATATTTATAGCCCATGGTGTCCGCTATGGGAATACATATACGGTGCCCTGATTCAATTTTATCTGGGCGACCATACTCGTCTAACCGTGTCTGTGGAATCAATGACCTGTCATGTTTTTTAATATTAGAGGCCGCTTATAGTCCGGCCGTTAGGGCCGTCGCGTGTTCCTCTGCGCGTGAAGAGCGCTCTGTGATTCCATTAACGGTGATGACGCCACCTGGACCGGGCATCTTGAGTATAAGGTAGCCATAGTGCGGTAATGCGTTGAAGCCGGCGAAGGCCGTTCTTCCAAGCAATGCATGATAGCCGCTTTGGAAGGGTGCGATGGTGAAGAGTAGTTCTTCGCTTCTGGAATTGCCTCGGGAGCCAAATGTTACCCAAGACGACGGAGCCCTGCGCCAGAGGCTTCAACGCCTGGTATCACCCCTTCAAAGGCGGTGTTGCTTTGGCTGATTCTGGATGGGTTTATCCCTATCCTGCGGACAGTGTCCTCGTATATTAAATTGAGACTACTGCCGCCGTCCATGAGATCATGGATGAGACGGTATCCGTCGATTATTGGGTCAAGCACCAAGGCCTTTGATCCTCCACACCGAATACTAGTTCGGCCGTCCAAGCAATCGAAGCTGATCGGATAAGACATCTAGTAGTTAGGTGTGGGTACGATGGGCTCTATATCGAGCGCGTCTCTATGCGCGCGTTCGTGCCTTCTCATGGATGTGCGAGTAGCGTGGATCATGTTCACTGTTTTAACCTCTGGCGAGAATTTTTTCTGTCCCCCAGTGTTCAGCTGGTGAGGTTCATCCTCGTCTTCACTTGGTGTTTCCCTTCCCTTGTGTTCGTCATTTAATTTGCCGGCCTGCTTGAAGAACCAGCACTCTCTGTGCGTGTGGTTCGCAGGTTTGTCAGGGGTGCCATGAATCTGGCACAGTCTGTCTAGGACTCTATTCATACCGGACGATCCCTCTTTACTGCCTTTAAATGGCTTCTTTTGCTGATCAGGTCGAGAGCCCCTGAATCCGGCATTAACCGTTGTGTTATCCGGGCTCTCTCCTTGTTTTGGCGTTTGTTTTTATTACGCCGTGGCTTCCCATTGCCATCCCTTTTTTCGGATGTCCTGGGGTCGCTGGTGCCTTTATGGGCTAGCCAGCTATCTTCACCCGCGCAAAAGCGGGTCATAAGGCTTGTTAGGGCTGCCATTGTCCTTGGTTTTTCTAGGCCAAGGTGTCTGGCGAGCCACTCGTCACGATGCTGTGTTTGAATGCCGCTAAGGCTTCGGCATCCGGACAATCGACAATTTGATTCTTCTTAGTGAGGAATCTGTTCCAAATCTTCCGGGCGGACTCTCCGGGCTGTTGGATTATGTGACTTAAATCATCAGCATCTGGAGGCCGGACATAAGTCCCTTGAAAATTGGCTCTGAAAGCGTCCTCGAGTTCCTCCCAACTCCCAATTGAATTTTCAGGGAGGCTTTTCAACCAATGTCGAGCTGGTCCGTTTAGTTTGAGGGGAAGGTATTTGATGGCGTGGACGTCATCCCCACGGGCCATATGTATATGCAGGATAAAGTCCTCGATCTAGACCCCTGGGTCTGTTGTTCTGTCGTATGCCTCTATGTTCACAGGTTTAAAGCCCTGTGGAAATCCATGGTCCAGTACTTCTTCGGTAAAGCACAGGGGGTGCAGCAGCCCCTCTGTATCTAGACGTGCTGTGGCATACCGTCGGTTGTTGTTGTGTCCGGTGTTTGTTCCGAACTGGTATTTGATTAGCATAATCATTTTCGTGACCACAGTCCCTCGCCGGGGTGTGTCCTTTAGATCCGTAGATGGACCTAGCTGCGCCAGCTTTCTTATCCAGTGCTCACGTAGATGCGTCTTGGGCGTCGGTAGCCGCTTTGTTGCGGTTATGAAGTGGTACGTCTGGCCTCCTGGTCGTGTTACTCTTTGGTGGAGCAGCCTCGTCGTCGAATTCTGGTAGTAGCTTGCGTTTTGGATAGCTCTTTGTATGGCGACCGTCCCCGTATCTTTCTTCAGTGTCTAGCACTTTATTCCATCTGCGATTGAGCGTTTCATGTGCGGCTTTGAGCTCTTGGTTCTGCTTCTTTAGACTTCTTGTGGTGGCCATAAGTTTTTGGTGGAGGTTATCTTGTTCCACGCGTTCTTCCGGAATAATGAATGCATCATCGTCTGGACTGTCTTCTTGTCCTAGGCCGGTTTCATGAACTCGTCCCACTGGATCATTGTGATCTGGCATCTGCTTCGAACTTGGTTCGGCGTGACCTGGCTCATCATGCTCCATTGCTGGGTCCTCATGGTCGTTATTGCCTTCGGAGTTTACTGGTATGTTGATCCTTCTTGCGCTCTTGTCGCTATTTTTACTGTTGCTGGACTTGGAATGGTGTCTGCACCGTCGCTTTGGCTTTTTCCCGGGGGTTTTATCTTCCGGATTGTCGCCGTCGTCCTCTTTGGGCGTATCGACCATGTATATGTCGTGTGACGAGGCGGAAGTCCGGCACCCCATAGGTTCTGAATCTTCTCCTGCATCGTCGTCCATACCGTCGATGCCTTCGGAGTCGAAGTCAAGCACGTCGGTTACATCATCAACTGTGGCTATGAAGTGGGTGGTGGGTGGGTAACGAATTTCTTCGTCGCCTGCTTCCCACTTGAGCCGGACATAGTTCGGCCCGGAATTTTTAGTCAAAGAGAGAGTTTTTAACGAGTTCAACATGTTGCCAAAGGGCGAGTGCTGGAAGATATCCGCAGTAGTGAACTCCATTACCATGGCCCAACCTGGCTCGACGGGCTCGAGAGTGCGCGGACCGGAACCAACATCCGGATGCGAATCCGGAGGTCCGGAGTGACAGGCCACCACAGAGGTGAGACCTGTGTTCGGGTCCACCGCCGATGAGTGTGCAGCCTGCAGGGCGAGGTCCAGCCCTCCGTCCTCAGGCAGCGCAGCCTGCTCTGGATTTAGGTTTGAGGTTACTGCGGGGGTGATACCCCGAGCTTTGTCCAACAGCGGGTCTAAGCTGTGCTCGTCGTGACTATCCGGTGCTCCTGGCATGGGCCCGAATCCGTCAAAGATCAAGTATCCGCGAATGTCCGCCGTGTAGTTCATGTTTCCGAACCTGATCTGGTGGCCAAGGGCGTAGCTGTCGATCTGCTCTAGGTGGCCAAGCGAATCGGCCCGCAGTGCAAAGCCGCCGAACACGAAGATCTGTCCGGGGAGAAAAGTCTCACCCCGGACCGTGTTGTTGACGATGATTGAAGGTGCCATCATGCCTTGTAGCGACGACACGGAGGAACTCTCAATGAAAGCACCAATGTCGGTGTCAAAACCGGCGGATCTCGGGTAGGGGGTCCCGATCTGTGCGTCTAGGCTGATGGTAACAGGAAGCGAGGGACACAATGTTTACCCAGGTTTGGGCCCTCTCGATGGAGGTAAAACCCTACTTCCTGCTTGATTAATATTGAAGATATGAGTAGTACAAGAGTAGATCTACCACGAGATCGTAGAGGCTAAACCCTAAGAGCTAGCCTATGATGGTATGATTGTAATTGTGATCGGCCTTCTAAGGACCAACCTCTCCGGTTTATATAGACACCAGAGAGGGCTAGGGTTTACATGGAGTCAATTAGAAGGAAGGAAACACAATATCCGGATCGCCAAGCTTGCCTTCCACGCAAAGGAGAGTCCCATCCGGACACGAGCCGAAGTCTTGAGTCTTGTATCTTCACTCTTCAATCGTCCGGACGATGTATATAGTCCGGCTGTCTGGATACCCCCTAATCCAGGACTCCCTCACTCGCCGGAGCTGGTGAAGGGCCTTGTCTGGAACTTGACTCCGGCCAACATCACAAGCTGCGCCACGGTGGGAGCCAACTGTCGTGGTGATCTCACGGTAGATGCCATAGGATGGTTAAACAGGGGACAAACACAAGGGCACCGATGGGTTCTAGAGGTGAGGTTGGCAAACGCAAGTGTGTGACACGAGATGTACCCAGGTTCGGGCTCTCCGGAGGGATAACACCCTTACTCTTGCCGATTGTGGTTTATATGTGGTGGCTACAAGTTTGCTCCTGGAGCTGTTTATGGGGAGGAAGAAGACAGGCCCGTGCATGCTCTATCTCCCCGAGGTGTGTGGGTGAGTGCTTGTCTAGAGATCAACAAAGCTGAATAGAGAGAGAGGAACCCCTTGCATGGAGGGGCACCGGGGGGTCCTATAGGTTGCCCACAGGTTACAATGGTAATATTACATGGGCGTGGGGCCCTGATATCAGCATCTGGGAGCCTGCAATGGGGGCCGCCAGGCCTGCCGGGTCCACCGGGTGCTGGTCTTTACCGGGTATGTCAGGTGCGGGTCATACCGGGGCCGCCGGGCGTGGATACGGCTGGCTGCTGGATACTGTCGCATGCCTTGCCAGGCGTCATGGGACGACGGTGCCAGCCTGCTACAGGGCTGGGCCCCCAGGACACCACCCAGCCCGGACGGGGGTGTGGGGAGTACCATTGCCACGCTCGCCGGGGCCGATGTAATGGGAGGGCGCATTGTAGCCACACCTTCTTGCTGCTGGAGGTTGACTTCTCCAGACTGGCCGACATGCGCTAGCCGGCCGGCTCGTGCTGGGGAACCGGCCGAGGGCGAGCCAGATTGAGGGGCTTTGTCTAGCCCCGATGTTTTGAAAAAGAACCTGGGTTCTATTGCCTGCCCGGGGGCCATCTCCCCAAAATAGTTGGAAAGAATCATGATTTGTTTGAATTTCGTTTGAATATGTGTACAAATCAAAAAATTGGTGCCTAAGATGACTTTTTGTGAAGCAAGTGTCACAAATAAGATAGTAATTTGTGCCCTTTCAATTTTCACCTAAAGTAGACGACATGGGATTCCAACTGCTAAATTTTCATGAATTTCAAACTGATTTTTCTACATTTCATTGATTTATTGAATTCCTAGGGATTTACATCAAGTAATTAAAACTTGAACTATAAGGGTGCTCTAGTTTGGTCCTATAAATTCTGGACAATAATTTTTAGCTTACACATTAGGAATGTAGGTAGTAGCCACAAAGAAGGTCACGTTCAAACCACTTTATATGATTAGTCATTCATACAATTTTGACAACAATATGCAAGAAATTATAGAAAATGAAAAGGCTTCAAAAAATGGAAATCCTTTTGCATGGGGGTGTTTATGTGCACTAGCTTGTGTGAAAAATGATGAATTGGCAATACCACAAATTAAAAGGTATTTTTCCTTCTTTCCGTTGCCAAAATGACTTTTTTTTGTGAAGCAAGTGCCACATTAAGGTTTTAAATTGTGCCCTTTCAATTTTTACCTAAAGTAGACCACATGAGATTCTAACTTCTAAATTTCCCTGAATCTTAGAGTGTTTTTGCTATATTTACTTTATTTATTTAATTTCTAGGGTTTTACAGGAAGTAATTCAAATTTGAACTACAAGTGCGCTCTAGTATTGTGCTATATATTCTGGAAAATATTTTTTAGCTTGCACATTAGGAATGTATGCATTAGCCACAAAGAAATATTAAATTCCCTATCACTTTATATGATTAGGCATACATGCAATTTTGACAAAAATTTGAAAGAAATTATAGAAATGAAAAAAGCCTCAAAAATTGAAATCATTTTGCATGGGGGCCTTTTTACGTACACTAGCTTGTGGAAAAATGATAAACCGATAATACCACAAACATAAAAAAATTCACAAATGGTTATCTCATATGAAAATCAATGACTTTGAACCAAGATGACCATGCCCATGGCTATCTTCATGGCATAGTACATGATAACATGGCCATTTTTGAAACTAACAAGGGTGTTACCACTCTGATCAATAATTCCAAAAAAGAATGAAGTTTTGATTTTAAATTTTCATTTTTCATTTTTTCTAGTGCCCAAATTGACTCTTTTGCGAATCGGGTGCCATAAATAAGATTGTAAATTGTGTCATTTTAGTTTTCACCAAAACTAGGCCAATTGGGATTCCAACTGCCAAATTTTCATTAATTTCATAGCGTTTTTGCTATATTTCATTGATTTATTGAATTTCTAGGGATTTACATCAAGTAATTCAAATTCAAACTACAAGTGTGCTCTAGCTTGGTCCTATAAATGATGGAAAATAATCTCTAGCTTGCACATTGGGAATATAGGCAGTAGCCACAAAGAAAGTCATATTTCCAATGACTTTATATGACTATTCACCCATGCAATTTTGACAACAATCAGAAAGAAATTATAGAAAATGGAAAAGCCTCAAAATTGAAATCTTTTTGCATGGGGCCTTTTATGTGCACTAGCATGTGAGAAAAATGATAAACTGGCAATACAGCAAATTAAAAGCTATTTTTCCATTTTCCAGTGTCAAAGGTGACTTTTTTTGTGAAGCAAGTGCCACAAATAAGATTGTAAATTGTGCCCTTTTAATTTTCACCAAAAGTATACCACATGGGATTCCGGCTGTTACTTTTCATGAATTTCAGAGTGTTTTTGCTATATTTCATCGATTATTGAATTTCTAGGGATTTACATCAAGTAATTCAAATTTGACCTACAAGTGTGCTCTATTTTCATCCTATAAATTCTGGAAAATAATTTTTAGCTTGCACATTAGGAGTGTAGTTAGTAGCCACCAAAAAAGGTCAAATTCTCAACCACTTTATATGACTAGTCATCCACGAAATTTTGACAACAATCTGAAAGAAATTATACAAAATGAAAAATGCCTCAAAAATTGAAATCTTTAGCGTGGGGGGCTTTCATGTGCACTAGCTTGTGGGGAAAATGATAATTTGGGAATATCACAAACATAAAAAAAAACCTTCAAAAAATGGTCTATCTTCTATGACCATGCCCATGGGCATCTTCATGGCATCGTACATGATAACATGACAATTTTTGGCACTGGCAAGGGGTTTACCATTGTTACCAATAATTCCAAAAAAAGTTTGCAGGTTTGGTTAAAAAAGTTATTTCTCCCTTTTCCTAGTGCCCACGATGACTTTTTGTGAAGCAAGTGCGAGAAATTTTAGAGTGTTTTCGCTATATTTTTAGCTTGCACATTATGAATTTCACTACGCGAGGTAGCTTCCACATCTCGGATCTACAACATTGGAACAATCGATGGTAAACAAAAGTGACTTCAGTACATGAGGTAGCGTCCACATATCAGATCGACAACATTGCAACAATTGAGTCTAAACAAAAGGGATTTTAGTACATGAGGTAGCATCCACATATCGAATCCACAACATTGCAATAATCATCGATATACAGAAGAGATTTGAGTGCATGACAACTGCAATTACTCAACTATGAACGACCACCTATCCTCCGGCTTCACTTTGTATGTGAGAACCCCTAAAAGGTCGCCGACTTCTGTCACCGGCTTTACAATGAACTACCACCTATCCTCCACTGCATACTCATCCTCCTACCATCTGCTTGTCGGCAGATAGAGCAGGCTGTGACAACCAATCGTCGTCCTCATCCTCATCATCTTCCACAATTTGCTCGTCGTCGGGCGCAGGCCTTTCAACTGTCCTTAGAAACTCCTCCATGTTGTCAGACATAATATGTCTAGAGACATACCATGGGGAGGCTACATGTAGATCACCCCCGGTATACCAGCGAGCTCTTGTTTGACTTATGGGTCTAGCAAGCCACGTTGATATCGGTACGAATACCAGCAAGCTCGATGCCAAGGGTCCAGCGACTCCATTGCCTCATGCATCGCCCGGACGAAAACCTTGATACAAGTCACCCCCTAGACTCGATATGGAATTATCCGCCGGATCTCATCCATCCTCGTATCTATCAATAATTGCAAGGCATGCTATGCCAGAGCATTGGTGCTTGGAAACCAAGAGCAGATCTCCCTGCACTTCTCTAGTAAGATAGCATCACCAACGCAGAACATCTCCAACGGCATTGTCATTACCGACGACGGCTGCAGGATTGGGGTGGTGGGGCTGGGCTGCTCGGGCTGTAGGGATGTGAAATGAGAGAGAGAGAGAGAGAGTGAGTGAGAGAGAGATAAAGTGTCCTCCTTTTCAGACAAATGACCCAGTCGTCTACAAGCCGGTCCCACCTATCAGCATTTCAATGGTCCCCACATGTCAGTACCTAGCGAAATAACGGTTAATGGCTTTGATCCGATGAAAAGGCATTGTTTGGCCTTTTGTGAGGCGGAGGTGAGTATAGGAGGGGGAAAGTGAGCAATGTTAGGTGGGCGGGGCAACACTGAGCACAACTAAGGGAAGGTGGGGCACGGAAATAGAAATCCCTATTAGATAACTCATAGACTGGATCAAGACATAATGAGATTGTTTTTAAGGAAAATTCAAGAAAGCCTATCAAAAAACTAAATGCAAATTTATCTATGAAAAATTTGCATGTAAGGCCTCTCCTAAAAAAAGGTGGACTTGGATTCAAAAATTTATGAGCGTAAAACGTGTTAGTGTCAAACTGAACAATGATGTCGGAAAAATTCTTCAACACTCATACGCAGTTGAGAGAGTCAAGGTGGTATGTTGTCCCATTGTTGCTTAACATTTTTGTGGATATGCTTGGAGCTACTACTAAGTGAGCAAAGCAGTGTGTGGTCAGATTATTATATAATGGCACTGCAGGGTAGCCTAAAGAGACTAGAGAAATTTGGTATGCTAGACATGAGATCACGAAGGGGGTGGTTTGGGTGCCCATGGTAGGGGTGTCTGCACCGGCTGTTGCGCGATAGTTCAAATGTGTCTGATGGCCTCGACAGACTTGTAGTCAATTGGTACCATGTCATAGGATCACCTACTAAGGGTAGGGCGATGGACCAGACATCTAGGGGCCACCTAAGGCCCCACACCATTATTGGAAGGCCTCCAGACCGTATGCACATTCAGATGCGCACCCCTGCATATCCACTCGGATATGGTCCAGCCACTTGGACGTCTTCCCACCAGTCGGCCTCACCAATGGCACTCGGACGAAGGAGGTGGAGAGCCGACGTGGGAGCTGCAACATTTGAGAGGCTTAACACTGGACTTCAAGTGTAGTTATAGCTACAGTTACCAGTAAAGCCCATAGTTACTCCCCCTCTTATCTCCCCTTGTAACATAGCATTAATGAGGGCGGGAGCACTCTATATAAGCTCCCCTCCGACACCATGACAAGGATTGGCAACGCACTATAATCACATACCCCAAGAGAAAACACAAGCCTCAGGGCACGAGACGTACAGTTGTTACCTCTCCGAGTGGGCCTGAACTCCCTAAATCCCAGTTTTACACATGTGCCATAGCTAGTTTCCGCCCTTGTTCGTACCCCTATTACTCATTGTCAGATTTGTTGCCTCGACATTTGGTGCGCACCGTGGGGCTGCACCTCTAGCAATATCTGGTGCAAGTGGAATTTTCATCATCATAATGATCCTTAGTGACGAGATCCGATTCGGCGCTCTCAGCTTCATCGCTAACAATTAAGCGTTGCTTGGGGAAGCCCCGACGAACGTGCACTACTCGTCTGGGGGGCACTGCGCTTCCGCGCATCTTCTTATGGAGTCCTTCTCTGACAGCTATCGGTCCCGTACCGAGCGGCACCCCGTCTTCCAACTAGACGCCATCCCAAGCGCTCCGGGCACTCGTGGTTTCAGCGTTGGGTTAAACACCCCATGGCCGTTTAGATTACGGCCGAGCAAGTGGCGGTACTCGAGCCTGATGAGCCTGCCCTTGATCTTTTCGCTTGTCTCCACTAGGATTCCCTATATGAATCCGAGTGCAAGAGCATTGAGTCCGCTGTGGAGGTTCTGATGGACGGCATAGAGCAGCACGATCCCCCTGGATTCATGGGCGCTCGCGATGGCCTGGATGGTGCTTCGCATGGGCATGTCAACAATAATCTCGGGGATGAACACCCGGCCAGCCACGAGCAGTACCTTCCCTAGCCCCTCACTCAGGAGTAGTGGGAAAAACTCTCCTGGAGGAACGAGCAGGCCTTGTGCACCCCTATCACGGGGATGACTCCCGAGGCTATGGCCCTTGAGTCTATGCGTTTAGCCACTCTGGCCGAGCGCGTTCACCTTGAGCGGCTTCAGAAAGCACTCGACAACCATGCCCATCAGTAGCCGAGCTCTAGTTGGAGCTGGCTGATGTCTACTACGCAACTTTATCCTTGTCGATGTTGTTGGGCCTCCAAGTGCAGAGTTCTGTAGGACAGTAGCAAATTTCCCTCAAGTGGATGACCTAAGGTTTATCAATCTGTAGGAGGCGTAGGATGATGATGGTCTCTCTCAAACAACCCTACAACCAAATAACAAAGAGTCTCTTGTGTCCCCAACACACCAATATAATGGTAAATTGTATACGTGCACTAGTTCGGCAAAGATATGGTGATACAAGTGTAATATGGATGGTAGATATAGGTAGAAACTGCAACTGGGCTCTAGGTTAATAGGTTAGTCCGAAAAATATTATAAAGTAGCATATAAATGCATATAAAACATTGAAGATGGATAATATAATAGCATTGAACAATCGGAAATTATAGATACGTTGGAGACGTGTCAAGCATCCCCAAACTTAATTCCTGCTCGTCCTCGAGTAGGTAAATGATAAAAACATAATTTTTGATGTGGAATGCTACCTAACATATTTATCCATGTAATATTCTTTATCGTGGCAACAATATTCAGATCCATAAGATTCAAAACAAAAGTTTAATATTGACATAAAAACAATAATACTTCAAGTATACTAATAAAGCAATCATGTCTTCTCAAAATAATATGGCCAAAGAAAGTTATCCCTACATAATCATATATTCTGGCTATGCTCCATCTTTATCACACAAAGAACTAAATCATGCACAACCCCGATGACAAGCCAAGCAATTGTTTCATACTTTTGATGTTCTCAAACTTTTTCAACTTTCACGCAATACATGAGCGTGAGACATGGATATAGCACTATGGGTGGAATAGAATATGGTGGTTGTGGAGAAGACAAAAAGAAGGAGATATTCTCACATCAACTAGGCATATCAACGGGCTATGGAGATGCCCATCAATAGATATCAATGTGAGTGAGTAGGGATTTCCATAAAACAGATGCACTAGAGCTATAAGTGTAAGAAAGCTCAAAAGAAACTAAGTGCGTGTGCATCAAACTCGCTTGCTCATGAAGAC
Organism: Aegilops speltoides; assembly: GCA_021437245.1. Taxonomy (NCBI): domain Eukaryota; kingdom Viridiplantae; phylum Streptophyta; class Magnoliopsida; order Poales; family Poaceae; genus Aegilops; species Aegilops speltoides. The sequence continues at coordinate 462,147,701 of CM038147.1, read as the reverse complement.
CTAGGGAAATTTGAGAAAGCCCATCATAGAAATATATAAGCCAAGTTATATAATGAAAAATTCCCACTAGTATATGAAAGTGACAACATAGGAGACTCTCTATCATGAAGATCATGGTGCTACTTTGAAGCACAAGTGTGGAAAAAGGATAGTAGCATTGCCCCTTCTCTCTTTTCTCTCATTTCTCTATTTTGGGCTCTTTGGCCTCTCTTTTTTTTTCTTTTTTTTCTTCTCTTTTTTCCTTGTTTTATTCTTTCGCCCGGAGTCTCATCCCGACTTGTGGGGGAATCATAGTCTCCATCATCCTTTCCTCACATGGGATAATGCTCTAATAATTATGATGATCACACTTGTATTTACTTTACAACTCAAGAATTACAACTTGGTTCTTAGAACAAAATATGACTCTATATGAATGCCTCCAGCGGTGCGCTGGGATGTGCAATGATCAAGAGTGACATGTATATTAAATATGAATGGTGGCTTTGCCACAAATACGATGTCAACTACATGATCATGCAAATCAATATGACAATGATGAAGCATGTCATAATTAATGGAACAGTGGAAGTTGCATGGCAATATATCTCAAAATAGCTATGGAAATGCCATAATAGGTAGGTATGGTGGCTGTTTTGAGGAGGGTATATGGTGGGTGTAATGCACCGGCGAAAGTTGTGTGGTACTAGATAGGCTAGCAATGGTGGAAGGGTGAGAGTACGTATAATCCATGGACTCAACATTAGTCATAAAGAACTCACATACTTATTGCAAAAGTCTATTAGCTATCGAACAAAGTACTACACGCATGCTCCTACGGGGATAGATTGATAGTAAAAGACCATCACTCGTCCCCGACCGCCACTCATAAGGAAGACAATCAGTAAATAAATCATGCTCCGACTTCATCACATAACGGTTCACCATACGTGCATGCTACGAGAATCACAAACTTCAACACAAGTATTTCTACCAATCCACAATTACTCACTAGCATGACTATAATATCAACATCTTTGTCTCAAAACAATCATATGGAATCAAACTTCTCATGGTATTCAACGCTCTTTATATGAATGTTTTTATTATATTCCTCTTGGATGCCCATCATATTAGGACTAAATTCATAACCTAAGCAAATTACCATGTTGTTTGGAGACTATCAAAATAATATAAGTGAAGCATGAGAGTTAATCAATTTCTACAAAATAAGACCATCGTCATGCTCTGAAAAGATATAAGTGAAGCACTAGAGCAAATGCCAAACTACTCCAAAAGATATAAGTGAAGATCAATGAGTAGTCGAATAATTATGTAACTATGTGAAGACTCTCTAACATTTAAGAATTTCAGATCTTGGGATATTATTCAAACATCAAGATGACATTGCAAGGATAGCACATATCATGTGAAGAAGCAAAAACTTAGGCTCAACCAAAACTGACTAATAGTTGTTGAAGAAGAAAGGTGGGATGCCAACCGGAGCATCCCCAAGCTTAGATGCTTGAGACTTCTTGAACTATTAACTAGGGACGCCTTAGGCATCCCCAAGCTTGAGCTCTTGTGTCTCCTTAATTCCTTTGATATCACTGTTTCCCTAAATCTTGAAAACTTCATCCACATAAAGCTCAACAAGAACTCGTGAGATAAGTTAGTATAAATCAATGCATAAACCTTATCTTTCTGTACTATACAAAATCACTAAAATTATTATTTAAAATTGCATACTAAATGCCTCAACATATTTAAAACTCCTATCATCAAACAAAATCATTAAACAAGCAAACATATGCAAACATCAATCTGTCTAAACAGAATAGTCACTAAAAATGCAAGAAAATTTGTACTTCTATAACTCCAAAAATTCTGAAAAATTACCACACTGTAGAAAATTTGTTGTACCTTACTGTGTAAAAAATTCAAGATTTTATCACGTTCTGACGTTTTTTTTTCAAAATTCAGACAATGATAGAAAACTTTCTGTTTTCAAAGCAGCAACATATAGACTTGTAAAATAAGGATGGTAAAGGCAATACTTGACCTTTTATTGAACTAAAAGATTCAAAACATTATTCTATAAAATAGCAGCAAGCAAATAAAACTTAAATAAATGACACTCCAAGCAAAACTCATATCATGTGACGAATAAAAATATAGCTCCAAGTGAGGTTACCGACAATGTTGAAGACGGAAGAGGGGACACCTTCCGGGGCATCCCCAAGCTTAGTTGCTTTGATCTTCCTTGAATATTACCTTGGGGTGCCTTGGGCATCCCCAAGCTTAGGGTCTTGTCACTCCTTATTCTCCTCATATTGATATCTCACCCAAAACTTGAAAACTTCAATCACACAAAACTTAACGGAACTTCGTGAGATAGGTTAGTATGATAAAGACAAATCATTCACTTTGGTACTGCCAAGACAAGATCTATAATTGTTCTCACACAATCCCTATTGTACCTTATCATTTCCATAATTTATATCACTTAATATAAGTTATGGAAACACAAAAACAAGCAAACTATGTATGGAAAACATAATCTATCAAAAACGGAATAATTTGTAATGATTTGAACAACAACCATACTTATGTAAGTCCAAAATATTTGAAAAATTAGTACAACATATCAATTTCTATTAATCATGTGCCAAAATTTCAGAATTTTGTCACACTCCAGTGAATTTTAGAAATTCTTCTACTGAGCACAAAAGTTTCTGTTTTTGCACAAAATCAAGTCAACTATCATCCACACTATCCCAAAGGCTTTACTTGGCACTTTATTGAAATAAAAGCTATAAAACATGATTACTACAGTAGCATAATCATGTGAATACACCAAAATAATAGGTATAAGTGTTGGGTTGTCTCCCAACAAGCGCTTTTCTTTAATGCCATTTTATCTAGGCATGATGATTTCAATGATGCTCACATAGAAGATAAGAATTGAAACACAAAGAGAGCATCATGAAGCATATGACTAGCACGTTTAAGTCTAGCCCACTTCCTATGCATAGGTATTGTGTGAGCAAACAACTTATGGGAACAAGAATCAACTAGCATAGGAAGGTAAAACAAGCAAAACTTCCAAGATTTTCAACACATAGATAAGAAACTTGATATTATTGCAATTCCTCCCTCATAGTAATTTTCAGTAGCATCATGAATGAATTCAACAATATAACTATCACATAAAGCATTCTTTTCATGATCCACAAGCATAGAAAATTTATTACTCCACGTAAGTAAATTTATTCTCATTCATAGTAGTGGGAGCAAACTCAACAAAATAACTACCATGTGAGGCATAATCCAATTGAAAATTAAAATCATGATGACAAGTTTCATGGTTATCATTATAATTTATAGCATGCATGTCATCACAACAATTATCATAGGTAGCAACTTTGTTCTCATAATCAATTGGAACCTCTTCCAAAATAGTGGATTCATCACTAAAAAAAGTCATGACCTCTCCAAATCCACTTTCATCAACATAATCATCATAAATCGGAGGCATTCTATCATCTTGATAACTTTGCTCATCAAAACTTGGGGGACTAAAAATATCATTTTCATCAAACATAGCATCCCCAAGCTTGTGGCTTTGCATATCATTAGCATCATGGATATTCAAAGAATTCATACTAACAACATTACAATCATGCTCATCATTCAAAAATTCAGTGCCAAACATTTTATTGACTTCTTCTTCTAACACTTGAGCACAATTTTCCTTTCCATCATTTTCACGAAAGACACTAAAAATATGAAACATATGAGGCTACCTCAATTTCATTTTTTTTGTAATTTTCTTTTATAGACTAAACTAATGATAAAACAAGAAACTAAAATATTCAATTGCAAGATCTAAAGATATACCTTCAAGCACTCACCTCCCCAGCAAAGGGCGCCAGAAAAGAGCTTGATGTATACTATGCAACTTTATCCCTGTAGACGTTGTTGGGTCTCCAGGTGCAGAGTTTTGAAGAACAGTAGAAAATTTCCCTCAAGTGAATGACATAAGGTTTATCAATCCGTGGGAGGCATAGGATGAAGATGGTCTCTCTCAAACAACCCAGCAACCAAATAACAAAGAGTCTCTTGTGTCCCCAACACACCCAATACAATGGTAAATTGTATAGGTGCACTAGTTCGGCGAAGAGATGGTGATACAAGTGTAATATGGATGGTAGATATAGGTTTTTGTAATCTGAAAATATAAAAACAGCAAGGTAACTAGTAACAAAAGTGAGCAAAAACGGTATTGCATTGCTTGAAAACAAGGGCTAGGTTTCATACTTTCACTAGTGCAAGTTCTCTCAACAATGATAACATAATTAAATCATATGGCAATCCCTCAACGTGCAATAAAGAGTCACTTCAGAGTTCCTATCGCGGAGAACATAAGATGAAATTGCCTGTAGGGTACGAAACCACCTTAAAGTTATTCTTTCCGATCAATCCATTGGGCTATTCCTATAAGTGTCACAAACAGCACTAGAGTTCGTAGTAAAATAACACCATATGATACACATCAATCAACCCTAATGTCACCTAGATACTCCAATGTCACCACAAGTATCCGTGGGTCAATTATATGAAATGCATCAAACAACTTCAGATTCATAATATTCAATCCAACATAAAGAACCTCAACAATTTCCCCAAGATTCCTACCGGAGAAAGAAGGACGAAAACATGCATCAACCCCTATGCATAGATTACCCCAATTTCACCTTGAGAATCCGTGAGTTGAGTGCAAAAACATACATCAAGTGAATCAATAGAACACCCCATTGTCACCACGGGTATCCCACGCAAGACATACATCAAGTGTTCTCAAATCCATAATAGTATTCAATCCGATAATAGTGAAACCTCAAATGTAAAACTCAATTCATCACAAGAAGTTAGGGGGGAGAAACACCATATGATATAACTATAGTAACAAAGATCGTGGTACATCAAGATCGTGCCAAATCAAGAACATGAGAGAGACATATCAAACACCTAGCTACTGGTACATACCCTCAGCCCTGAGGGTGAACTACTCCCTCCTCATCATGGAGACCACTGGGATGATGAAGATGGCCTCCGCTGATTGTTTCCCCTTTGGCAGGGTGCCGGAACGGGCTCCCGATTGGTTTTTCGTGGCTATAGAGGCTTACGGTGGCGGAGCTCGCGATCTAGGTTTATTTCTGGGGGTTTTAGGATTTATAAGAATTTTTGGCGTCGGTTTCACGTTAGGGGGGGTCCACGGGGCAGCCGAAAGGCTGGGGGCCACGCCCTAGGGGGGCGCCCTCCACCCTTGCGGCTGCCTCGGGACTCCTCTGGTCCATCATCGATGCCCCGTGGGTCTCTTCTGGTCCATAAAAAATCAACGTAAAATTTCAGCTCATTTGGACTCCGTTTGGTTTTCCTTTTCTGTAAAACTCAAAAACAAGGAAAAATAGAAACTGGCACTGATCTCTAGGGTAATAGGTTAGTACTAAAAATAATATAAAATACCATATAAATGCATATAAAAGACCCAAGATGGATAATATAATAGCATGGAACAATAAAAAATTATAGATACGTTGGTGACGTATCACCGGCGACAATTGTTTTTGAGCAACCAGTCCCGAAATTACAGAGTGCTCAACACCCCGCTGCAAAATTTGGCAGCAACAACCCAAATCACTGACTCCATCCAGCATTTCGGCTCGGCAGCAGGGGAAGGGGTTCGGCAGATCCAAGAGATGTTGAAGACAACCATGTCCCAGAACATGGTCGTTTCACAGTCTCGCGATCACATTAATAGCGCATATATGTATGCTGAGATAGTTCAGTCAGCTCATAGTCTGATTGCACCTGGAAGACACAGACTATCGCCCCCTCTGAGGCATGTGGCCCACCCCCTGCACAGAGATCAGTACAAAGACCAGAGAAATGAACATGCCACTCCTCCCTAGCGGCGCGACAATTATCATCGCACTCGGACACCCCCTCTGTGGGATGTCACATACAGGCACAACACTAGCCCTATGAGGACAGGCGACTGTACGAGGATAGGACTATTGGGGAATGTATTTATTTCAAAGAATTTCCTACGCACACACAAGATCATGGTGATGCATAGTAACGGGAGGGGAGAGTGTTGTCCACGTACCCTCGTAGACTGAAAGCTGAAGCGTTAGCACAACGCAGTTGATGTAGTCGTACGTCTTCACGATCCAACCGATCAAGTACCGAACACACGGCACCTCCGAGTTCAGCACATGTTCAGCTCCATGACATTCCTTGAACTCCGATCCAGCTGATCTTTGAGGGAGAGTTCCATCATCACGACGGCATGGTGACGATGATGATGCTCTACCGATACAGGGCTTCGCCTAAGCACCGCTATGATATTATCGAGGTGGAATATGGTGGAGTGGGGCACCGGACACGGCTAATAGATCTCAAGGATCAATTGTTATGTCTAGAGGTGCCCCCTGCCCCCGCATATAAAGGAGCAAGGGTGAGGGGGCGGCCGGCCAGGAGAAGTCCTACTCCCACCGGGAGTAGGACTCCCACCTTTCCTTGTCCAAGTAGGAGGGGGAAGGAAGGGGAGAGAGGAGAGGAAGGAAAGGGGGGCACCACCCCCTCCTTGTCCTATTCAGACTAGAGGGGGAGGGGGCATGAGGCCTGCCCTGGCCGCCCCTCCACTACTCCACTTTGGGCCCATGAGGCCCATTAACCCCCCGGGGGGTTCCGGTAACCCCCCGGTACTCTGGTATACATCCGATAACCTCCAGAACCATTCCGGTGTCGAATATAGTCGTCCAATATATCAATCTTCATGTCTCAACCATTTCGAGACTCCTCATCATGTCCGTGATCACATCCGTGACTCCGAATTATCTTCGGTACATCAAAACATATAAACTCATAATATAACCGTCATCTAACATTAAGCGTGCGGACCCTACGGGTTCGAGAACTATGTAGACATGACCGCGACACGTCTCCGGTCAGTAACCAATAGCGGAACCTGGATGCTCATATTGGCTCCCACATATTCTACGAAGATCTTTATCGGTCAAACCACATAACGACATACGTTGTTCCCTTTGTCATTGGTATGTTACTTGCCCGAGATTCGATCGTCGGTATCTCAATACCTAGTTCAATCTCGTTACCGGCAAGTCTCTTTACTCGTTACGTAATGCATCATCTCGTAACTAACTCATTAGCTACATTTCTTGCAAGGCTTATAGAGATGTGCATTACCGAGAGGGCCCAGAGATACCTCTCCGATAATCGGAGTGACAAATCCTAATCTCTAAATACACCAACTCAACATGTACCTTCGGAGACACATGTAGAGCTCCTTTATAATCACCCAGTTACATTGTGACGTTTGGTAGCACACAAAGTGTTCCTCCGGTAAACGGGAGTTGCATAATCTCATAGTTGTAGGAACATGTATAAGTCATGAAGAAAGCAATAGCAACATACTAAACGATCAAGTGCTAAGCTAACGGAATGTGTCAAGTCAATCACATCATTCTCTTAATGATATGATCCCGTTTGTCAAATGACAATTCATGTCTATGGTTAGGAAACATAACCATCTTTGATTAACGAGCTAGTCAAGTGGAGGCAAACTAGTGACATTGTGTTTGTCTATGTATTCACACATGTATTATGTTTCCGGTCAATACAATTCTAGCATGAATAATAAACATTTATCATGATATAAGGAAATAAATAATAACTTTATTATTGCCTCTAGGGCATATTTCCTTCAGTCTCCCATTTGCACTAGAGTCAATAATCTAGATTACATAGTAATGATTCTAACACCCATGGAGCCTTGGGATCATGTTTTGCTCGTGGAAGAGGCTTAGTCAACGGGTCTGCAACATTCAGATCCGTATGTATCTTGCTAATCTCTATGTCTCCCACCTGGACTTGGTCCCGGATGAAATTGAAGCATCTCTTGATGTGCTTGGTCCTCTTGTGAAATATGGATTCATTTGCCAAGGCAATTGCACCAGTATTGTCACAGAAGATTTTCATTTGTCCTGATGCACTAGGTATGACACCTAGATTGGATATGAACTCCTTCATCCAGACTCCTTCATTTGCTGCTTCCAAAGCAGCTATGTACTCCGCTTCGCATGTAGATCCCGCCACGACGCTTTGTTTAGAACTGCACCAACTGACAGCTCCACCGTTCAATATAAACACGTATCCGGTTTGCGATTTAGAATCGTCCAGATCAGTGTCAAAGCTTGCATCGACGTAACCATTTACGACTAGCTCTTTGTCACCTCCATAAGCGAAAACATATCCTTAGTCCTTTTCGGTATTTCAGATATTCTTGACCGCTGTCGATGATCCACTCTGGATTACTTTGGTACCTCCTGCTAAACTTATTGCTAAGCATACATCAGGTCTAGTACACAGCATTGCATACATGATAGAGCCTATGGCTGAAGCATAGGGAACATCTTTCATTTTCTGTCTATCTTCTGCTATGGTCGGGCATTGAGTCTGACTCAACTTCACACCTTGTAATACAGGCAAGAACCCTTTCTTTGCTTGATCCATTTTGAACTTTTTCAAAACTTTATCAAGGTATGTGCTTTGTGAAAGTCCAATTAAGTGCCTTGATCTATCTCTATATATCTTGATGCCTAATATATAAGCATCTTCACCGAGGTCTTTCATTGAAAAACTTTTATTCAACAATCCTTTTGTGCTATCCAGAAATTCTATATCATTTCCAATTAACAATATGTCATCTACATATAATATTGGAAATGCTACAGTGCTCCCACTCACTATCTTGTAAATACAAGCTTCTCCAAAAGTCTGTATAAAACCATATGCTTTGATCACACTATCAAAGCGTTTATTCCAACTCTGAGAGACTTGCACCAGTCCATAAATGGATTGCTGGAGCTTGCACACTTTGTTAGCACCTTTCAGATCGACAAAACCTTCTGGTTGCATCATATACAACTCTTCTTCTAGAAATCCATTCAGGAATGCAGTTTTGACATCCATTTGCCATATTTCATAATCATAAAATGCGGCAATTGCTAACATGATTCGGCCAGACTTAAGCATCACTACGGGTGAGAAAGTCTTATCGTAGTCAACCCCTTGAACTTGTCAAAAACCTTTCGCAACAAGTCGAGCTTTGTAGACAGTAACATTACCATCAGCATCAGTCTTCTTCTTGAAGATCCATTTATTCTCGATGGCTTGCCGATCATCGGGCAAGTCAACCAAAGTCCATACTTTGTTCTCATACATGGATCCCATCTCAGATTTCATGGCCTCAAGCCATTTTGCGGAATCTGGGCTCATCATCACTTCCTCATAGTTCATAGGTTCGCCATGGTCAAGTAACATGACTTCCAGAATAGGATTACCGTACCACTCTGGCGCGGATCTTACTTTGGTTGACCTACGAGGTTCGGTAGTAACTTGATCTGAAGTTTCATGATCAATATTATTAGCTTCCTCACCAATTGGTGTAGTCGTCACAGGAACCGGTTTCTGTGATGAACTATTTTCCAATAAGGGAGCAGGTACAGTTACCTCATCAAGTTCTAGTTCCTCCCACTCACTTCTTTCGAGAGAAACTCCTTCTCTAGAAAGGATCCAAATTTAGCAACAAAAGTCTTGCCTTCAGATCTGTGATAGAAGGTGTACCCAATAGTCTCTTTTGGGTATCCTATGAAGACACATTTCTTCACATAAGCATCACAGCCCAAAACTTTAAGAAACGACAACTTTGGTTTCTTGCCAAACCACAGTTCATAAGGCGTCGTCTCAACGGATTTTGATGGTGCCCTATTTAACATGAATGCGGCCGTATCTAAAGCAGAACCCCAAAACGATAGCAGTAAATCAGTAAGAGACATCATAGATCGCACCTTATCTAGTAAAGTACGATTACGATGTTCAGACACACCATTACGTTGTGGTGTTCTAGGTGGCGTGAGTTGCAAAACTATTCCGCATTTTTTCAAATGTAAACCAAACTCGTAACTCAAATATTCTCCTCCACGATCAGATCGTAGATATTTTATTTTCTTGTTACGATGATTTTTCACTTCACTCTGAAATTTTTAAACTTTTCAAACTTTTCAGACTTATGTTTCATTAAGTAGATATACCCATATCTTCTTAAATCATCTGTGAAGGTGATAAAATAATGATACCCGCCGCGAGCCTCAATGTTCATTGGACCACATACATCATTATGTATGATTTCCAATAAATCTGTTGCTCGCTCCATAGTTCCGGAGAACGGCGTTTTAGTCATCTTGCCCATGAGGCATGGTTCGCAAGTACCAAGTGATTCATAATCAAGTGATTCCAGAAGTCCATCAGTTTGGAGTTTCTTCTTGCGCTTTACACCAATATGACCCAAACGGTAGTGACACAAATAAGTTGCACTATCATTATCAACTCTGCATCTTTGGCTTCAACATTATGAATATGTGTATCACTACTATTGAGATTCAATAAAAATAGACCACTCTTCAAGGGTGCATGACCATAAAAGATATTACTCATATAAATAGAACAACCATTATTCTCTGGTTTAAATGAATAACCGTCTCGCATCAAACAAGATCCAGATATAATGTTCATGCTTAACGCTGGCACCAAATAACAATTATTCAGGTTTAAAACTAATCCCTAAGGTCGATGTAGAGGTAGTGTGCCGACCGCGATCACATCGACTTTGGAACCATTTCCCACGCGCATCGTCACCTCATCCTTAACCGATCTTCGCTTAATCCGTAGTCCCTGTTTCAAGTTGCAAATATTAGCAACAGGACCAGTATCAAATACCCAGGTGCTACTGCGAGCATTAGTAAGGTACACATCAATAACATGTATATCACATATACCTTTTTTCACCTTGCCATCCTTCTTATCCGCCAAATACTTGGGGCATTTCCGCTTCAAAGACTACCGCTTGCGAGAAGCACTCGGTCTCAGGCTTAGGTCCAGATTTAGGCTTCTTCTCTTGAGCAGCAACTTGTTTGCCGTTCTTCTTGAAGTTCCCCTTCTTCCCTTTACCCTTTTTCTTTAAACTGGTGGTCTTATTGACCATCAACACTTAATGCCCCTTTTTGATTTCTACCTCTGTAGTTTTTAGCATTGGGAAGAGCTCGGGAATGGTCTTGTTCATCCCTTGCATATTATAGTTCATCACGAAGCTCTTGTAGCTTGGTGGCAAAGATTGAAGAATTCCGTCAATGACACTACCATCAGGAAGATTAACTCCCAGTTGAATCAAGTGATTATTATACCCAGACATTTTGATAATATGTTCACTGACAGAACTGTTCTCTTCCATCTTGCAGCTATAGAACTTATTGGAGACTTCATATCTCTCAATCCGGGCATTTGCTTGAAATATTAACTTCAACTCCTGGAACATCTCATATGCTCCATGATGTTCAAAATGTCGTTGAAGTCCCGGTTCTAAGCCGTAAAGCATGGCACACTAAACTATCGAGTAGTCATCAGCTTTGCTCTGCCAGACGTTCTTAACATTGTTAGTTGCATCTGCAGCGGGCCTAGCACCCAGCGATGCTTCCAGGACATAATTCTTCTGTGCAGCAATGAGGATAATCCTCAAGTTACGGACCCAGTCCGTGTAATTGCTACCATCATCTTTCAACTTAGCTTTCTCAAGGAACGCATTAAAATTCAATGGAACAACAGCACGAGCCATCTATCTACAACAAACATAGACAAGCAAAATACTACCAGGTACTAAGTTCATGATAATTTTAAGTTCAATATTAATCATATTACTAAGAACTCCCACTTAGAGAAACATCCCTCTAATCATCTAAGCGATCATGTGATCCAAATCAACTAAACCATGTCCGATCATCACGTGAGATGGAGTAGTTTTCAATGGTGAACATCACTATGTTGATCATATATACTATATGATTCATGCTCGACCTTTCGGTCTTAGTGTTTCGAGGCCATATCTGTATATGCTAGGCTCGTCAAGTTTAACCTGAGTATTCCATGTGTGCAACTGTTTTGCACTCGTTGTATTTGAACGTAGAGCCTATCACACCCGATCATCACGTGGTGTCTCAGCACGCAGAACTTTCGCAACGGTGCATACTCAGGGAGAACACTTATACCTTGAAATTTAGTGAGAGATCATCTTATAATGCTACCGTCAATCAAAGCAAAATAAGATGCATAAAGTATAAACATCACATGCAATTAATATAAGTGATATGATATGGCCATCATCATCTTGTGCTTGTGATCTTCATCTTCGAAGCACCATCATGATCACCATCGTCACCAGCACGACACCTTGATCTCCAACGTAGCATCGTTGTCGTTTCACCACCTATTGCTTCTACGACTATGGCTACCGCTTAGTGATGAAGTAAAGCAATTACAGGGCTATTGCATTGCATACAATAAAGCGACAACCATATGGCTCCTGCCATAAAGCGACAAAACATGATCATCTCATACAATAAAATATAGCATCACGTCTTGACCATATCACATCACAACATGCCCTGCAAAAACAAGTTAGACGTCCTCTACTTTGTTGTTGCAAGTTTTACGTGGCTGCTACTGGCTGAGCAAGAATCGTTCTTACCTAGCTACGCATCAAAACCACAACGATAGTTTGTCAAGTTGGTGATGTTTTAACCTTCTCAAGGACTGGGCGTAGCCACACTCGGTTCAACTAAAGTTGAAGAAACTAACAGCCGCCAGCCACCTATGTGCAAAGCACATCGGTAGAACTAGTCTCGCGTAAGCGTACACGCAATGTCGGTCCGGGCCGCTTCATCCAACAATATTGCCGAACCAAAGTATGACATGCTGGTAAGCAGTATGGCTTGTATCGCCCACAACTCACTTGTGTTCTACTCGTGCATATAACATCTATGCATAAAACCAGGCTCGGATGCCACTGTTGGGGAATGTAGTAATTTCAAAAAAAATCCTATGCACACGCAAGATCATGGTGATGCATGGCAACGAGATGGGAGAGTGTTGTCCACGTACCCTCGTAGACCGAAAGTGGAAGCGTTAGCACAACACAGTTGATGTAGTCGTACGTCTTCACGATCCGACCGATCAAGTACCGAACGCATGACACCTCCGAGTTCAGCACACGTTCAGCTCGATGACGTCCCTCTAACTCTGATCCAGCCGAGCTTTGAGGGAGAATTCCGTCAGCACAACGGCGTGGTGACGATGATGATGCTCTACCGGTGCAGGGCCTCACCTAAGCACCGCTACGATATTATCGAGGTGGAATATGGTGGAGGGGGGCACCGCACACAGCTAATAGATCTCAAGGATCAATTGTTGTGTCTAGAGGTGCCCCCCTACCCCCGTATATAAAGGAGCAAGGGGGAGGGGGCGGCCGGCCAAGAGGAGTCCTACTCCCACCGGGAGTAGGACTCCCTCCTTTCCTTGTCCAAGTAGGAGAGGGGGAAGGAATGGGAGAGAGGAGCGGAAGGAAAGGGGGGGCGCCCTCCTCCTTGTCCTATTCGGACTAGAGGGGGAGGGGGCATGCGGCCTGCCCGGGCCGCCCCTCCTCTGCTCCACTTTGGGCCCATGAGGCCCAATAACACCCTGGGGGGTTCCGGTAACCCCCCGGTACTCCGGTATACATCCGATAACCTCCGGAACCATTCCGGTGTCCGAATATAGTCGTCCAATATATAAATCTTCATGTCTCGACCATTTCGAGACTCCTCGTCATGTCCGTGATCACATCCGGGACTCCGAACTATCTTCGGTACATCAAAACATATAAACTCATAATATAACCATCATCTAACATTAAGCGTGCGGACCCTACGGGTTCGAGAACTATGTAGACATGACCGAGACACGTCTCCGGTCAATAACCAATAGCGGAACCTGGATGCTCATATTGGCTCCCACATATTCTACGAAGATCTTTATCGGTCAAACCGCATAACAACATACGTTGTTCCTTTTGTCATCGGTATGTTACTTGCCCGAGATTCGATCGTCGGTATCTCAATACCTAGTTCAATCTCATTACCGGCAAGTCTCTTTACTCATTACGTAATGCATCATCTCGTAACTAACTCATTAGCTACATTGCTTGCAAGGCTTATAGTGATGTGCATTACCGATAGGGCCCAGAGATACCTCTCCGATAATTGGAGTCACAAATCCTAATCTCGAAATACGTTAACTCAACATGTACCTTCGGAGACACCTGTAGAGCTCCTTTGTAATCACCCAGTTATGTTGTGACGTTTGGTAGCACACAAAGTGTTCCTCCGGTAAACGGGAGCTGCATAATCTCATAGTTGTAGGAACATGTATAAGTCATGAAGAAAGCAATAGCAACATACTAAAAGATCAAGTGCTAAGCTAACGGAATGGGTCAAGTCAATCACATCATTCTCTTAATGATGTGATCCCGTTAGTCAAATGACAACTCATGTCTATGGTCAGGAAACATAACCATCTTTGATTAACGATCTAGTCAGGTAGAGGCATACTAGTGGCATTGTGTTTGTCTATGTATTCACACATGTATTATGTTTCCGGTCAATACAATTCTAGCATGAATAATAAACATTTATCATGATATAAGGAAATAAATAATAACTTTATTATTGCCTCTAGGGCATATTTCCTTCAAGCACAAGCCCTCCGCACCTTCTGACTGGCTACCAGGATCCGCAGTTCAATGCGAGATCCATTCTCGCTTAGAGCTTGGGCGATAGGGGTTGGGCCCAAGAGACGGCCTTGACAGAGACATCCCGAGTGGATCCTCTTCCTCAAGGCCTGAATGTTTCAACAAGTATATCTGTGCCGCAGACATTCTGGCCAACTTCAGGTTGGCGGCTGGGATTAGCAAATTCACTGGCGAGTCGAAGCCAAAAACTTGGTTGGAGGATTACGGAGTGGATGTGTAGATAGGTGGCGGTAATGACAATGTGGCTATAAAGCACCTGCCACTGATGCTTGCTGGGTCAGCGAGAGCCTGGCTCAACCAGCTTCCTCCTGGCAGCATTTACTGCTAGGATGACCTGGACCGAGTCTTTGTGAAAACATTTGAAGGCACACACAAGCGACCGGGTGGTCTGACAGAGCTGCAACACTGTGTGCAGAAGAACAATGAAACTCTCCAAGAGTACACGATCCAAGGGCTAAGTTACAACCTCTCGAAAGTAAGGTAGCGAAAGCAAATCCTTGTAATCGAGATCATCATCAATATCAATCAGACAGTAGTAGCCTTTTACCTCCACGGTGAGGGGACGAACCTGGGTAAACTCGTGTAATTTGTTTCCGGTCAACACCGTTCAAGCTACCAACTAGTTGTGATGACCTTACAACTTAGTCCTTTCACGAGGACATCTGCCGTGATAAAACCACGACAGTCTCTTAAAACCATATAGTCTCGACTATTGATTTATCAACTTTATGTATTGTGATCCAGATGATCAGGATATCATCTACATAGGAACTTAAATCTATCATCAATCAAATGGGGTATGAGCGCATAAATCTAGACACACTCCTTAGCTCACTTAGTAATAGCTACATGCATATCCACGAAAATGTTAAACAACAATGGGAAAACATACCACCGTGTCTCGACTGTGTATGAGTGTGGAAGAAATTTCCAACATCATTGTTTAGTTTCACACTAACATGTCCTGCGCTCGGAAATTTTTGTATCCAAGTTCACCTTTTTGAGGAGAAGCCTTGCATACGCATTGATCATAGTGAATTTTGCACTCAATTTTGTCATAGGCTTTCAGGAATCTTGCTTGAGAACAAGCTCATTATGTCTTGATCCAGTCTGTGAATTATCTCATAAGGGACACAAAGTTGTACTAAAGCAACATCAATTAATATGATGGCAGGGAGTACTAATTTTCATGCCATCGCCTCCACTCAATTCATGCCTATTTCTGAAAATCTTAAAGGTAAATGGGAAGGGAAATGAGGCAATGTTGTTGAATGCGAGTAGAACACTTTTGGGAATAGAGTAGTGGCTTAGCAAGTAAGGCTAAAGAGTGGCAACACCTGAAAATGTAATAAATCTCAAAATCATAAAGGAACTTTTGTTGCTACTGGCACAAAGAGGCTAAATAGTGGCACAAGTATCAACAAGACAAATAAAATTGTAAAAACTAGATCAATGAAATGGATCGGAGCCGGCAAGCCAGCACATACATGTATTTGTTTGTTAACTACAGGTAAGCAATCGACCCACAAAGAAAACTAAAGGATCATCTCCGGGTCTTCTCCCGACAAAGAAGCGACCAGCATCGCAAAATAGGAGGAGAAGAAGAAGGAACGAAGAGAAATTGGTACTTTGGTGGATCCAAAATACCGAGAGAAGAAATCATGTCGCGCAGGGTGGTATAATGGTTCAGGCGGCGCATGTGTTGGCCTTGTCGACTCCCGTAGCGGTGACCTTGACGTGGGTGCAGACAACCATGGTCTTGTTGTTCCGAGGGTACCGGGTTATGGCCAGGAGAACCGAAAGGGGTTTCGGGGCCGCATCAAGTGTTGGGGGAGGCTCATGGACCAAGGGAAGGGAGCGCACCAGCCCACTAAGGGGCTGTTCGGCCCCCTCACCTCAACCCACGACCACCAGGAGAGGTGGTGCGCCCCCTAGGGCTGACTCCCCCTGGTTTGGGGGCACCAAAACCCTAGGCGCCCCCATCTGTGGCCGCCGGTCCCTTGGGGGAAACCCTAGGGGCGCCCCCTCCTCCCTTCCCCCTATATATAGACGAGGACAGGGAGGCTGCCGCACCTATTCATGCCATAGCGCTACCCTTCCTCTCCGTTGTAGTTTTTCTTCCTCTCCGTTTGGCTTGGCGAAGCCCTGCTGGGATTCCTCCACCACCACCGCCACCACGCCGTCGTGCTTCCGAGAACTTGAGCTACTACTTAATCCTTTCTTGCTGGAACGAGGAGGTGAAGGCGTCATCAAACCGTACGTACGTGTGTTGAACACGGAGGTGTCGTCTGTTTGGCACTTGGATCAGGAGTTCGTGGGACAGATCGTGATTGGATTGCGAAGACGTTCAACTACATCAACCGCATTTCCTAACGCTTCCGCTTAGCGATCTACAAGGGTATGTAGATGCAATATCTCCTCTCGTAGATGTTCATCTCGATCTTGGTGAGCATAGGAATTTTTTTGTTTCCCATGCAATGTTCCCCATCATCGCCTGGGTTGACGCACAGCTGCATCTGTCGCCTCCTGCATCTCCGGGAAGGCCCCTGGTGCATGAAAGAAGGGAATCGGTTAGATATGCAAAAGTTGGGCTGGCTCGAAGGCCGACAGAACAGTAAGATAGATACTTACGGAGGAGGACTTCGTCGAGATGCTGCGCCTCGCACAACATACCGTTCCGCTTGAGGACCGATGCGCGGCTGCGGTCCTCAAGCTCCTTCTCGAGCCCGGCGCTCTTCTCAATGGCCGCCTTCAGCTCGGCGTCCTTGCCGGCGATCGCCTTCCCGTGCTCATCCGCCAGCCAGCCCAGCTCTGCCTGATGGGCCTTTGACACATTGACGGCCTCCGCCTTCAGCCGCTCCACCTCGGCCTGGATCTGGCAGTTGTCGATGGCGGCTTGGTAGCGCTGCTGGACTGCTTCGGCTAACCGAGTTCGGAGATCCGGCATCTCGGCCGCGGTGGCTGCAGGGCAAAAGCTTCAAGTCAGCTGTCGGATGGAAGAAAAACGCCTTAAGATTCGAACCAACTGCTTCGCAGTCGACCCGAATCTCGAGGGCTACACCCACTGGGGGCACATCAGCGCCCCCACTAGAAGCATGTGATACGTCTCCAACGTATCTACCTTTCCAAACACTTTTGCCCTTGTTTTGGACTCTAACTTGCATGATTTGAATGAAACTAACCCGGACTAACGCTGTTTTCAGCAGAACTGCCATGATGTTGTTTTATGTGTAGAAAAGAGAAGTTCTCGGAATGTCCTGAAAATCCATGGAGGGACTTTTTGGAAAATATAAAAAATACTGGCAAAAGAATCAAGACCAGGGGGCCCACACTCTGTCCACGAGGGTGGGGGGCGCGCCCCCTCCCCCTGGGCGCGCCCCCTATCTCGTGGGCCTCCTGGACCTCCACCGATCTCAGCTCCAACTCCACACATTCACGTTCGGAGAAAAAAATCAGAGAGAAAGTTTCATCGCGTTTTATGACTCGGAGCCGCCGCCAAGCCCTAATCTCTCTCGGGAGGGATGATCTGGGTCCGTTCGGGGCTCCGGAGAGGGGGATTCGTCGCCGTCATCATCATCAACCATCCTCCATCACCAATTTCATGATGCTCGCCGCCGTGCGTGAGTAATTCCATCGTGAGGCATCTTTGGGCGGTGATGGGTTGGATGAGATTTACCATGTAATCAAGTTAGTTTTGTTAGGGTTTGATCCCTAGTATCCACTAAGTTCTGAGATTGATGTTGCTATGACTTTGCTATGCTTAATGCTTGTCACTAGGGCCCGAGTGCCATGATTTCAGATCTGAACCTCTTATGTTTTCGTGAATATATGTGTGTTCTTGATCCTATCTTGCAAGTCTATAGTCACCTATTATGTGTTATGATCTGACAACCCCGAAGTGAGAATAATCGGGATACTTCTCAGTGATGACCGTAGTTTGAGGAGTTCATGTATTCACTATGTGCTAATGCTTTGTTCCGGTTCTCTATTAAAAGGAGGCCTTGATATCCCTTAGTTTCCGCTAGGACCCCGCTGCCACGGGTGGGTAGGACAAAAGATGTCATGCAAGTTCTTTTCCATAAGCACGTATGACTATTTACGGAATACATGCCTACATTACATTGATGAACTAGAGCTAGTTCTGTGTCACCCTATGTTATAGCTATTACACAAGGAATCGCATCCGGCATAATTATCCATCACTGATCCATTGCCTATGAGCTTTTCATATATTGTTCTTCACTTATTTACTTTTCCGTTGCTACTGTTACAATCACTACAAAACCCAAAAACATTACTTTTGCTACCGTTACCTTTATTATCATACCACTTTGCTACTAAATACTTTGCTGCAGATACTAAGTTATCCAGGTGTGGTTGAATTGACAACTCAACTGCTAATACTCAAGAATATTCTTTGGCTCCCCTTGTGTCGAATCAATAAATTTGGGTTGAATACTTTACCCTCGAAAGCTGTTGCGATCCCCTACACTTGTGGGTTATCAAGACTAATTTCTGGCGCCGTTGCCGGGGAGCATAGCTCTATTCTCTAAGTAACTTGGGATTTATATCTGTTGATCACTATGAAGAACTTGAAAGACGACAGAACTACGATTTTCCCCTCAACTACGAGGGGAGGCAAGGAACTGCCATCTTGCTTTGCACTAGATTCTCCTTCTGTTTTGAGTAAGCTTGCGACACCTAAACCTGCTACTGCTATGAACTCTAATATGTTGCATGTTATTGATGATGCCACTTCTGCTATGCATGATACTTATGATGAAACTACTTCTGTGTGTGATACTACTTTGCCATTAGGTGAATTTCTTGATGAACAACTTGCTGGAGTTAGGGGGAATGAAATTATTGAAGATGCTATTATTGATGATAGTGATGATGAAAATTCTCCCAATGATTATGAATTTCATGTTGTTCCTGAGGGTTATGTTATGAATGAAGAAGCTGCTAGAGATATCTTTGCTTGCAATGATAGATATGATCTTAAGAAATTATTAGCTAAATAGAAGCAGCAGTCTCTTAATGCTAGAATGAAGCCTGACCCTGCTTTTGCTACTTCACCTATCTGTGTTACTGATAAGGATTATGAATTCTCCGTTGATCTTGAAATTATCACTTTAGTTCAATCTGATCCTTTTTATGGCCTTGAATCTGAAACTGTAGTGGCACATCTTACCAAGTTGAATGATATAGCCACTCTATTGACTCATGATGATAAATCTCGCTATTATTATATCCTTAAGATATTTCCGTTCTCATTAAAGGGTGATGCTAAGACTTGGTATAATCCTCTTGCTCCTGGTTGTGTGCGTAGTCCCCATGATATGATTTATTACTTCTCTGCTAAATATTTCCCTGCTCATAAGAAACAAGCTGCCTTGCGGGAAATATATAATTTTGTGCAAATCAAAGAGGAGATCTCCCACAAGCTTGGGGGAGGCTTCTCCGGTTACTTAATGCTTTTCCTGATCATCCTCTCAAGAAAAATGAAATACTTGATATCTTTTATAATGGACTAACCGATGCTTCCAAGGACTACTTGGATAGTTGTGCTGGTTGCGTTTTCAGGGAAAGAACAGTCGACGAAGCTGAATTACTATTGAATAATATGTTGACTAATGAAATTAATTGGACTCTTCCTGAGCCAATTCCTGAGGCAATTCCTGAACCAATTAAGCCAACTCCTGAGCCTATTCCTAAACCCACTCCGAAGAAGAGAGGTGTTTTATTTCTCAGTCCTAAAGATATGCAAGAGGCGAAGAAATCAATAAAAGAAAAAGGTATTAAAGCTAAATATGTTAAGAATTTACCACCTATCAAAGAAATACATGGTCTTAATATACTGCCTGTTGAAGAACCACATTGTCTTGATAACCCGACACAGGTAGTAAAGGTAAATTCTCTCTATAGATATGATAAAGTTGAAATCCCCTCTACGAAATTTCATAGCCCATGCTTAGATGAATTTGATGACTTTATGGCTAGACAAGAAAGTCTTAATGCTTATGTTGGTAGAGAGTTAAAGAATAATGCTTTTGAGGTAGGACGCGTGAGCGATAATATGGCTAGAGTTAAAGGTGAACTCAAACTCATTAGCAAATATACTTCTATGGCTGCTACTCAAGCTGAGCAAGTACTTAAAGCTCAAAATGATTTGCTTGATGAATTAAATAATAAAAATGACTTTGCTGTTAGAGTGGCTACTAGAACTGGTAGAATAACTCAGGAACCTTTGTATCCTAAAGGCCACCCTAAGAGAATCGAGCAAGATTCTCAGAGAAATAATTTAGAGGCACCTAGTTCTTCCAAAAAGAAGAAAAAGAAAAACGATAGGACTTTGCATGCTTCTAGTGAACCTACTGTAGACACACCTGAGAATCCCAATGATATTTCTAATTCTGATGCTGAAACACAATCAGGTGATGAACATGAACCTAGTGATGATGTTAATGATAATGTTCATGTTGATACTCAACCTAGCAAAAACAATGAAGTAGAGATTGAACCTGTTGTTGATCTTGATAACCCACAATCAAAGAATCAACGTAATGATAAGAGAGATTTTGTTGCTAGGAAGCACGGTAGAGAAAGAGAACCATGGGTTCAGAAACCCATGCCCTTTCCTCCTAAACCATCCAAGACAAATGATGTGAGGACTTTGAGTGCTTTGCTGAAATGATTAGACCTATTTTCTTACGTATGCGTTTAACTGATATGCTCAAAGTAAATCCTTATGCTAAGTATATGAAGGATATCATCACAAATAAAAGAAAGATACCGGAAGCTGAAATTTCCACCATGCTTGCTAATTACACTTTTAAGGGTGGAATACCAAAGAAACTTGGAGATCAAAGAAACTTGGAGATCCCGGGGTACCAACTATACCATGCTCCATTAAAAGAAATTATGTTAGAACTGCTTTATGTGATCTTGGAGCTGGTGTTAGTGTTATGCCTCTCTCTTTGTATCGTAGACTTGAATTGAATAAGTTAACACCTACTAAAATATCTTTGCAAATGGCTGATAAATCAACTACTATACCTGTCGGTATTTGTGAGGATGTGCCTGTTGTGGTTGCAAATGTCACTATCTTAACGGACTTTGTTATTCTTGATATTCCCGAGGACGATAGTATGTCGATTATCCTTGGTAGACCTTTTTTGAATACTGCAGGGGCTGTTATTGATTGAAACAAAGGCAATGTCACTTTTCATGTTAATTGTAATGAGCATACGGTACACTTTCCGAGGAAACAATCTCAAGTTCATAGCATCAATTCTATTGGAAAAGTTCCCACTATTATTATTGGAGGTTTTGAATTTCCTCTCCCTACTGTCAAGAAAAAGTATGATATTCTTATTGTTGGGGATTTTCATATCCCTGTTGAGGTAACTTAGTGTTATTCAAAATTTCTCTGGTTCCGTGTTATTCAGAATGAGTTTGTTAACAAGACTTGATCAACCTTGTTAGTGGATTCATTTTGATGATCATGAGATGGATGAAACTAGAAGGCACAACCTTCTGTACCCTCTTTTTACTTTCTGTTATTTAGAATAAATAAAGCAAAAATAGTATTATCTATCTGTTTTATGAATTATCCGTGCATTAAAAAAATATCCCGAAAATAAAAGTGCTCCAAATGCCCTGCAAATTTAGTATGATTTTTTATATAATATTTGAGGATTTTACGCACTGAAAACACTGTAGGAGGGGCAAGC
This sequence comes from Aegilops speltoides, assembly GCA_021437245.1. NCBI lineage: Eukaryota > Viridiplantae > Streptophyta > Magnoliopsida > Poales > Poaceae > Aegilops > Aegilops speltoides. The sequence continues at coordinate 462,125,222 of CM038147.1, read as the reverse complement.
ACCAGGCCACGAGAGTGGAGGGTGCGTCCCCTCCCCCTGGGCACGCCCCCTGTCTCATGGGCCCCTGGTGGTGCCCTCCACTTATACCAGCACCCACACACTTCATCTTCTACCCAAAAAAATCCCCATCCAGCTCAAGCACGAGTTCTAGCTCATTTTGCTGCGATATTCGATCTCCTTGCTCAAAGCTCTATTCACAAAAGTGCTTTGGGAGATTGTTGCTTGGTATGTGACTCCTCCATTGGTCCAATTAGTTTTTGTTCTAGTGCTTTATTCATTGCAAATTTTTGCTGCATAGGTGACCATGTTCTTGAGCTTGCATGTTGAATTTATGAGGTCCCAAGCAATTCTAATGCATGATATAGGCTCTAGGCACTTGTACGAGTAGTTGCTACCAATCTTGTTTAGTTTTATTCACTTTTATTTTGAAGTTAATAAAATTTCAGAAATTTTTCAGAAAAAGAATTATGTCTAGGAGAATGTACCAAGGTGGTTCCTCGATGAAGAAAGGGCCCATGATTGCTATACGTGAGCAAGATGTTGAATTGCCGAGGGACGCGGATGTATGAGCTTGTGAGTGGCCATCCGATAATTTTATGGTCAAAGCAGGCTTTAAGGAGGAATTTGACGCGTTTGTGCATAATGCCGAGCTGGAGGACTTCTTACAAGATAAGTGTCCTCAGTACTATCAATTGACTGATTCCTTTGTGCGGAGGTTTAAATATAACTGTGCGCGTAATTCTCCTAGTGTCATATTTGATACATCTTATACCATGGATTTAGAGGATTTTACAACTGCTTGCAAACTCCCGCAGTGGGGTAATATTAATGATCCTCACAAATCTGAATTTAGAGACTTCCTTGCTAGTATTACTATGGGAGAATCCAGGGACATAGCACAAGCTACCATAGGGAGCAGTCATTTTCCTGCCTTACATTATTTTGTTCTCTTCATTGGTAGATGCATTAACGGTAAGGATGAAGCATGTCACATGTGTGTCCCTGATCTGTGTGTCCTCTAGAGTGCTGTGTTAGGATATAAAGGTTATAACTTGGGGGCAATAGTTGCACGTAGGTTGCAAAATAATAGTAGAAAGGGAAATTTATTCGGAGGAATTTATGCAACCCGTGTGGCTAATTATCTTGGTATAGCTCCACGAGAGGGGGATATGATAATACCTCCTGCTTATTTAGATTATGACGCTATGGTCAATCATCAATTTCTTAGGAGGAATGAACAATTCCTCCATTATCGACTAATCTATGACACACGCAACATCGTCCATGTTACTCTTCCTGCTCCCCACCTTTTTCATTATCATGCAAAAGGAAGATATGTTGTCACCAGGGAGGAAGCGGCTGACACGAGGGGAGAGCGGAGGCAGCTCGCCAACACGCCGCAGCTCAGGAAGCGGTTGCCGCTGCAGCTCAGTACGACCCCAGTTTCACTTTCGGATATCAGCCAGGCGGTCCTTGGTATTAGACCAACTTAGGCCAAAAGCCTAATCTTGGGGGAGTACGTATTTCTCACCGACTTTACATTCATGTTCACACACTAGTCGTCGGTGCTCATACTCTTTCACTGTATTATCCATGCTAGTTTAAATTTCTTTTTCTAGCTTTCTTCTTGTGTGTTCTGATAAACCTTAAGAAAAACCAAAAAAAATTAGTTAGTTTAAATTCCATGCTTGTAGTAGAATTAAAATGAAAACCCAAAAAGATTTCTAGTTCTTCTCCTTACTTGTTGGGAGCTTTCCCGTGTAAATAGTTTTCTTTTCTTTTCTTTTCTTTAGGGGTTGAGAAGACCATATTGAAAATGTTTAGTGGCTCTCATATGCATGATTGTTTATTTAACTTAGAGCCCATATTACTTGTCTTCTCTCTTGAGTTGAATGCTTGCGATTCGGCTTAGTCAATGCCGTGCACTCTTATTATTATACACATCATTCGGTCGTGCAAGTGAAAGGCAATAATGACGATAAATGATGGACTTATTGAGATGAGAAAAGCTGGTATGAACTCGACCTCTCTTGTTTTAAATATGATGAGTTCATCATTTCTAATTCAGCTTATTATGAGGTAAACATATTTTCAATGCCATTTAGAGATTATAGTTGCTTGTACCATGCTTGATTAGCTATGAGTTATAATAGTTTGCCTTGCGTGCCAACATGCTATTATAATGATTATGATGTGGTATGATGGGATGGTATCCTCCTTTGAATGAATTGAGTGACTCGACTTGGCACATATTCACGCATGTAGTTGAAACAAATCAACATACCTTTATGATATTTATTTTCATGGTAGATTATATCCTACTCATGCTGGTACTCAGTGTAAATTAATTTTAATGCATGTTTATGACTGTTGTCGCTCTCTCAGTTGGTCGCTTCCCAGTCTTTTGCTAGCCTTCACCTAAACTAAGCAGGAATACTGCTTGTGCATCCAAACTCCTTAAACCCCAAAGTTGTTCCATATGAGTCCACCATACCTTCCTATATGCGGTATTTACTTGCCGTTCCAAGTAAATTTGTATGTGCCAAACTCCAAACCTTCAAATGAAATTCTGTTTTGTATGCTCGAGCAGCTCATGCTTCAACTATGGCTGCCTATAACTTCCATGCTTGGTGGGTTATTCTCAAGAGGAGTGGACTCCGCTCCTCATTCACGAGAAAGGGCCGGTAACCGGGATGCCCAGTCCCATGATCCAAAAAGATCAAAGCAAATCAAAATAATTAAACAAAACTCCCCTAGGGCTATTGTTAGTTGGAGGCACTCGTTGTTTCGAGCAAGCCATGGATTGATGCTTGTTGGTGGTTGGGGGAGTATAAACCTTTACCATTCTGTTTGGGAACCACCTATAATGCATCTAGTATGGAAGATACAGCCATCTCATAGTTGTTGCGTTGACGGTGAAAGTATGCCGCTCAAAATGTTATTCAATCTCTATTTTAAAATCGAGCTCTGGCACCTCTACAAATCCCTGCTTCCCTTTGCGAAGGGCCTATCTATTTACTTTTATGTTGAGTCATCGCCCTTCTTATTAAAAAGCACCCGCTGGAGAGCACACTGTCATTTGCATTCATTACTATTGGTTTATATTGGGTATGACTTGACTGGATCTCTTTTACCATGAATTACAATGTTTAGTCAGTCCTTGATCTTTAGAGGTGCTATGCATTTATGTTTTGCGGTCTCAGAAAGGGCTAGCGAGATACCATTTTGTTATATCATGTTATGATTGTTTTGAGGAAGTGTTGTCATCCGAGTTTTATTATTATGGCTCGCTAGCTGATTATGCTATTGATATGAGTAATAGTGAGACCTAAGTGTTGTTGTGAGTATGGTTAGTTCATAATATTCGCTGAAACCTGAATGATGGCTTTGCATGTTTACAACAACAAGAGCAAACAAAGTTTGTAAAAGTTTTTCTTTATCACTTTCAGTTTATCAATTCAATTGCTTGAGGACAAGCAAAGGTTTAAGCTTGGGGGAGTTGATACGTCTCCAACGTATCTACTTTTCCAAACATTTTGCCCTTGTTTTGGACTCTAACTTGCATGATTTGAATGAAACTAACTTAAGCCGCGCTGTTTTCAGCGAAACTGCCATGATGTTGTTTTATGTGTAGAAAAGAAAAGTTCTCGGAATGTCCTGAAAATCCACGGAGGGACTTTTTGGAAAATATAAAAAATAATGGCGAAAGAATCAAGACCAGGGTGAGGGAGTCCTGGATTATAGGGTATCCGGACAGCCGGGCTATATACTTTGTCCGGACTATTGGAGTGTGAAGATACAAGACTCAAGACTCCATCCCGTGTCCGGATGGGACTCTCCTTCGCGTGGAAGACAAGCTTGGTGATCCGGATATTGTATTTCCTTCTTTGTAACCGAGTCCATGTAAACCCTAGCCCCCTCCGGTGTCTATATAAACCGGAGGGTTTAGTCCTTAGAGGCAGAATCATAATCATCATAGGCTAGCTTCTAGGGTTTAGCCTCTACGATCTCGTGGTAGATCAACTCTTGTACTACTCATATCATCAATATCAATCAAGCAGGAAGTAGGGTTTTACCTCCATTGAGAGGGCCCGAACCTGAGTAAACATTGTGTCCCTTGTCTCCTGTTACCATCAGCCTTAGACGCACAGATCGGGACCCCCTACCCAAGATCCGCGGTTTTGACACCGACATTGGTGCTTTCATTGAGAGTTCCTCTGTGTCGTCGCTGCAAGGCTTGATGGCCCCTTCAATCGTCAACAACACGGTCCAGGGTGAGACTTTTCTCCCCAGATAGATCTTTGTGTTCTGCGGCTTCGCGCTGCGGGCCAATTCGCTTGCCCAACTAGAGCAGATCGATAGCTACGCCCCTAGTCACCAGGTCATGTTCGGAAACCTGAACAACACGGTTGATATCCGCAGAGACTTGCTCTTCAACGGGTTCGGCCTGCGCGAGGAGCGCCGGACAATCACAATGAGCACGGCTTAGACCTGCTGTCACACAATGCTCGAGATATCGCCCCTGCAGGAGCCCGGACTTAAATCCGGAGCAAATTGCATTGCCCAAGGACAGGTGGATGGACCCCGCCCCGCAGGTCGCACACTCATCGGCGGTAGAGCCGAACACAGGCCTCACCCCAAAGAAGCCTGTGACACCGGACCCCGGACTCGTATCCTGCTGTAGGTTCCAGTCCGTGCGCTCCCAGGCCCGCCGAACCTGATTGGGCTCCGTTAATGGAGTTCACCGCTACGGATATCTTCCAGCACTCGCCCTTTGGCGACGTGCTAAACTCGTTAAAGTCTCTCTCTTTGTCAGGAGACTCTTGGCTGAACTATGTCCGGCTCGAGTGGGAAGCAGGTGACGAAGGAATTCGTTGCCCACCCACCTCCCACTTCATTGCCACGGTCGATGGTTTAACCGACGTGCTTGACTTCGACTCCGAAGACATCGACGGTATGGATGACGATGTAGGAGAAGAACAGGAACCACCGCTCACAGGGCGGTGGACAGCCACCTCCTCATACGATATATACATATATATATATATATATATATATATATATATATATATATATATATATATATATATATATAGAGAGAGAGAGAGAGAGAGGATAACCCCTCAGGGAAGAAAGCGAAGCATGGGCGGCGTCGGTGCCTCTCCAAGCCCCGCCACAGCAATACCGGCACATGAGACGAAAACAATCCGGATGGTGCCGAAGATGAATACAACCCTGATCAGCCTGCCTTCGAGCAGGCCGAGCAGGAAGACGGGCAGGTCAGCCCAGATGAACAGGCGACGGACGGATATCCGGAGGAAGACAACTACATGCCGCCCTCCGAAGACGAGATTAGCCTCGGCGACGACGAGTTCGTCGTGCCCGAGGACCCCGTGAAGCAGGAGCGCTTTAAGCGTCGGCTCATGGCTGATACGTCTCCAACGTATCTATAATTTTTGATTGCTCCATGCTATATTATCTATTGTTTTAGGCAATATTGGGCTTTATTATCCACTTTTATATTATTTTGGGACTAACCTATTAACGAGAGGCCCAGCCAGTTTGTTGTTTTATGCCTATTTCGGTGTTTCAAGGAAAAGGAATATCGGATGGAGTCAAAGCGAACGAAATCAACTGGAGAAGTTATTTTTGGAAGAAACCCACGATGGACTTGGACCCCACGTCGAAGATCACGGAGGTGCTCACGAGGGTGGGGCGCGCCCACCCCTAGGGTGCGCCCCCCTCGTGGGGCCCCGTAGCTCCACCGACGTACTCCTTTCACCCATATATACCTACGTACCCTAAAACTTCCAGAATAGAAGATAGATCGGGAGTTCCGCCGCCACAAGCCTCTGTAGCCACAAAAAACCTCTCGGGAGCCCGTTCCGGCACCCTGCCGGAGGGGGATCCCATCACCGGTGGCCATCTTCATCATACCGGCGCTATCCATGACGAGGAGGGAGTAGTTCACCCTCGGGGTTGAGGGTATGTACCAGTAGCTATGTGTTTGATCTCTCTCTCTCGTGTTCTCTCTCATGTTCCTCTATGGCACGATCTTGATGTATCCCAAGCTTTGCAATTGTAGTTGGATCTTATGATGTTTGTCCCCGTCTACTCTCTTGTGATGAATTGAGTTTCCCCTTTGAAGTTATCTTATCGGATTGAGTCTTTTATGAGAACACTTGATGTATGTCTTGCCGTGATTATCTGTGGTGACAATGGGATATCATGTGCCACTTGATGTATGTTTTGGTGATCAACTTGCGGGTTTCATGACATTGGGAACCTATGCATAGGGGTTGGCACACGTTCTTGACTCTCCGGTAGAAACTTTGGGGCACTCTTTGAAGTACTTTTATGTTGGTTGGATGAATCTGAGATTGTGTGATGCATATCGTATAATCATGCCCACGGATACTTGAGGTGACAATGGAGTATCTAGGTGACATTAGGGTTTTGGTTGATTTGTATCTTAAGGTGTTATTCTAGTACGAACTCTTTTATAGATTGATCCGAAAGAATAACTTTGAGGTGGTTTCGTACCCTACCATAATCTCTACATTTGTTCTCCGCTATTAGTGGCTTCGGAGTGACTCTTTGTTGCATGTTGAGGGCTTGTTATATGATCTATCTATGTTATTATTGTTGAGAGAACTTGCACTAGTGAAAATATGAACCCTAGGCCTTGTTTCCTATCATCGGAATATCATTTACGCTCACTTTTACCTTTAGTTACCTTGCTATTTTTATTATTTCAGATTACAAAAACCTATATCTACTATCTATTTTGCACTTGTATCACCATCTCTTCGCCGAACTAGTGCACCTATACAATTTACCATTGTATTGGGTGTGTTGGGGACACAAGAGACTCTTTGTTATTTGGTTGTAGGGTTGTTTGAGAGATACCATCTTCATCCTACGCCTCCTACGGATTTATAAACCTTAGGTCATCCACTTGAGAGAAATTTGCTACTGTCCTACAAACCTGTGCACTTGCAGGCCCAACAACGTCTACAAGAAGAAGGTTGTGTAGTAGACATCAATGGCCATGGCGAGGAGCCTGAAAAAGAAGCAGCAGCAGCTCCAAGCTGATCAAGACCTGCTCACAGACAGATGGACTGAAGTCCTGGCGGCTGAGGAATATGGACTCGAGCGCCACACGGTTGACCGGCCCCCTCGTGGCCGGGATACAACGGCATATCAACCCAAATACCAGCCCGCACCCCCACGCCAATACACCACAGCCCGGGGCAATAGGCAAGACCTGCAAGATATACTAGAAAACAAAGCAGGACAGCCAAGATCGATCTACAGATCATGGGGGCGTGCCCCAACACGCGACGATGATCATCATGCCGGATACACTATGAACAAGTCCGGCCGGGCCAAATATAGCCACCCAGACTCACTCGAACTGCATAGCCACATAGCCCGGCATAGAGGCACCGCACACCCCCTCTGGTTCACTGACGAAGTGATGTATCATGAATTCCCAGAAGGGTTCAAACCCGTAAACATTGAATCATATGATGGCACAACATACCCCGCAGTATGGATCGAAGATTTCCTTCTCCACATTCACATGGCCCGCGGAGACGATCTACACGCCATCAAATATCTTCCCCTTAAGCTCAAAGGACCTGCCCGACACTGGCTAAACAGCCTGTCGGCAAATTCCATTGGCAGCTGGGAAATCCTGGAAGACGCGTTCCTCGACAATTTCCAGGGCAAATACGTGCGACCACCGGACGCCGACGACTTGAGCCACATTACTCAACATCCCAAAGAGTTAGCCAGGAAATTCTGGACTCGGTTCCTTACTAAAAAGAACCAAATAGTCGACTGTCCGGATGCCGAAGCCCTACCAGCCTTTAAGCATAATATCCGTGACGAGTGGCTCGCCCGACACCTCGGCCAGGAAAAACCCAAGTCCATGGCGGCCCTCACGACACTGATGACCCGCTTTTGCGCAGGCGAGGACAGCTGGTTGGCTCGCAGTAGCACCACGCCACATTCCGGCACCTCGGATGTCCGCGACAATAACAGCAAGCCACGGCGCAATAGACATAAGCGATGGAACAACGGTGACAACACTGAAGACACGGCAGTCAATGCCGGATTCAGCAGAACCAAATCTGGCCACCGAAAAAAGCCGTTCCAAAGAAACAATCAGGGATCGTCCAGTGTGGACCGCATACTTGAACGCTCGTGCCAAATTCATGGCACCCTGGACAAGCCAGCAAACCACACTAATAGAGATTGCTGGGTGTTCAAACAGGCCGATAAAATAAATGCCGAAAACGAGGACAAGGGGCTGCACAACGATGATGACGAGGAGCCCCGGTGTCCGAACATGGGGGGACAGAAGAAATTTCCTCCCCAGGTGAAAACGGTCAACATGATCTACGCCACCCACATTCCCAAATGGGAACGGAAGCAAGCACTACGGGACTTCTATGCGATGGAGCCAGTGGCCCCAAAATTCAACCGATGGTCAGCCTGTCCGATCACCTTTGATCATAGGGATCACCCTACCAGCATCCGTCACGGTGGTTCAGCCGCATTGGTCCTAGACCCAATCATCGATGGATTCCACCTCACACGAGTCCTTATGGATGGCAGCAGCAGCCTGAACCTGCTTTATCAGGACACAGTGCGCAAAATGGGCATCGACCCTTCAAGGATCGAGCCCACCAAAACCACCTTCAAAGGTGTAATTCCAGGAGTAGAGGCCCGTTGCACGGGCTCTATAACATTGGAAGTGGTCTTCGGATCTCCGGATAACTTCTGAAGCGAAGAGTTAATCTTCGATATCGTCCCTTTCCGTAGTGGTTACAACACACAGCTTGGATGAACCGCATTCACTAGATTCAATGCGGTACCACACTATGCATACCTCAAGCTCAAGATGCCACGACCTCGCGGGATCATAACAGTCAATGGAAACATGGACCGCTCTCTCTGAATAGAAGAACATACTGCAGCCCTCGCGGCGGAAGTACAATGCGGCCTTCTCTGACAAACCACCAATCCGGCGACGACAACCTCGAACACCGTCAAGCGAGTCCGGAGCACCCCGCAACAGGATCGCCAGGCACGCCAAGAGCGCGACTAGCAGTCCGGCCTCCGCTCAAGCCCCATCAAAGCAGCATTCGTACCATGCGTACACAATTACTCACTCAAAATACCATGGGCATAGGCGGAGGCGCAACAGTGACTCAGTCAAAAGTGCGGTATAACCGCAACATACTTTAATAACCCCCCCCTTTATCTTTCAGGACACTGCTTTAGGGCAGGCTCTTCAGAAGAGCCGAATTGTCGGACTTACACAAGAGAGAAAACCAAGGAGGCAATAGGCTTTGCACACAAAGGAAATACCCAAGTGGAATCTGTTCACGATCGTTATACCTATTTTATATAACTACATGTAGCCCACCCTTGGATAGGACATGTTAAATAGTCCTATTTACTTCTGCTTAAACGCGCTCATCGTAAACATGCGCTTAAATGTATTATTCATCAATGGGAGATAATATATAGCGTCAGCTTACTATTCCTATTTGCACATTTTTTCTATAAATGTTTATTTAATATTGCACCCATACACCTTGGTACGTTCAGTTTGCCAGGGTCTTCTTATGGCGCCCCATAATACGGCAAGACAAGTCCGACCACTTTCAACAGTGCGGCACCCCGAACTTATAGCACTATATGCATCAGCTCCGAATCATGTCTTGGGTCAATAGTTGGGTTTGCCCGGCTCCCTTGTTTTGGTACCTTACGTTCCATTATATCGGCTAAGGTAGCGCAGGGAGAACTAATGCGATTGTGTCTCAGTTCTTCCGGACGAGCACCTCGATGAAAGCAAGCGGCCGGCATGATGCGGCGAGAGCTGATACGCTGTTCAAGAGGTCTTTAAATCCTTAAAGATTTTTTCCGCTTTAGGCGAGGAATCGGCTTCGTCCGACTTAGGCATATATAGCGGCCCAATTCGGCTTTCCGAATTCTAGGGGCTTCGCTGAAATTTAATATTGTAGACTTCTATGGCTAAGTGAAAGTTATAAAGCTGCATAGTCCGATTGCCTTGTTCGCTGCGCCAGACACCTCCTTAAGGGTCCAAAAATTTGGATAAAGAGTGTCCTGGTTTTTCCAGGATCACCCTGGTACTAGTTATGTGGGGGCGGAAGCCGACGACTGGCCTACTTTCAGAATTCTATAAACAGCTGCACAGAAGGTAATATTTTAAATCAAAAAGCGCTATATAGAGCAAGTAGCTTCGTCTTTATATTACAACAACGACACAAGTACATTTACTCAAGGATCATGTCCTTGGTACATTCATCGGCCACAAGACGAGCGCCTTTCATAACGCCATCATAATATTTTTTGGGACAGCGATGCACCTTGCCCTCCGGCGGCCCGTCTTTCACCAGCTTCTCCGCATCCAGCTTGCCGAAGTGCACCTTCGCACGCGCAAAGGCCCGGCGGGCACCCTCAATGCAAACGGATCGCTTGATCACCTCAAGCCACGGATAGTCATTTACCATCCACTTTATCAGACCGAAGTAGCTGGTAGGCAAGGGCTCACCAGGCCACATCCGGACTATGAAATCTTTCATAGCCACTTCGGCCGCCCTGTGGAGTTCAACCAACTGCTTCAGTTGGTCACTCAAAGGCACTGGGTGCTCGGCTCCGAGCATCTTTGGGACGAACAGCTTCTCCGTTGAGCTCCCCTCCTTGGCACGGTAGAACTCCATGACATCGGATATCTTTGCATGGCAGATCTGCGAATGCCCCTGGAGAGCTCCGAATCCAGGTAAGTAAAAGAAATGTCTCCTCCACATGCTTGCTTTGCATAAAGAATGTCTTACTCGCTGCTATCTTCTTGGCTGCCTGGATTTCCTGCTGTGCCTTTTCGGCTTCGGCCTTGGCGTCTTTCACACTCGCAAGGGCCTTCACAAGTTCAGTCTCTTTCATCTTAAGATCATGCTCCAAGGACTCGAACTTCTTGCCGAGCTCCTGGAGCTCTTGCTGTACCTCGCCCACTCTAGCATCTTGCTTTTTGTGCTCCTTGCGCTCCAGGGCCGCCTTGTCTTCGGCCTCGGATAGCGCTTTCTTCATAGACGCCACTTCAATGGTGGCCCCTATCACAAAGTCACGATGCTTTGTCGTTAGAATCACCAATTTTTTTCTGTTCTTTATAAATATGTGAACGGGGTATCACTCACCTTTGTTCTCTTCGAGCTGCCTCTTCGTGAGGCCAAGCTCTCCTTGTACCTTCTCCATGTCCCGTTTAAGTCCGGCGACCTCGGCCGTGCGGGAAGCAGCGGCAAGCAGCACCGCCTGCTTATTCACGTGCACACCTACTATTAGACTCCCGCGGATTATAATCGACCCTTCGTTTGGCTTTATGTTCGAACACCAAACAGAGTATCAGGGGCTACTACCTATCGGGTGGTAATTTCACACATTTTTATTACTTACCTCAAAGCCCGTCAGGAGGCTGGTGCAGGCTTCGGTTAGTCCGCTCTTGGCAGACAGAACCTTTTGAATCACCGCACTCATAAGAGTACAGTGCTCTTCATCCATGGAAGCGCCGCGAAGCGCTTCCAGGAGACTATCCGATGCCCCTGGCGCAACGGAAGTCATCAGCATGGATGGCTCGCCCTCCCTAGCGAGAGGCCGCCTGCCCAAGTCCGGAACCATGGGAGGTTCCGGTACAGTATCCGGCCGAGATCCCGGCTTGCTGCGGCTCTCGTCGGCATGATCCACGGGGATCTTATGCCCCGTGTGCTCGGCGTTTGGAACTCCACCTTGGGGCGTCTCCAGAGTCACCTCCCCCTGCTCTGGGAGCCTTTGGGACAACACCTCCGTGTCATCCGCAGGCCAAGGAGTAGTGGCCATCGGAAGCGAGTTCATCGCTGAATCACACAAGGACCCATCCGAAGATGATACCTCGGGAAGGATCCTGGCCGGACTGCATATATGTTCGGCGTTATAACAATACTATGAAGCGAAGTCGCACTAAAGTACAATAGAGTGTGGATACTTACAATCTTACTAGGGGCTTCCCCCTAGGCAGCCACTCCTCCTCGCTATAGCCGGAAGTGGTGGAGTAATCCAGAAGGGACGCCTTTCCCTTCTTGGGCTTCCTAGCTTCCCCCTCCAGGGTGGCTTTCCTTTTCTTCTCCTCCCTAGTGTGGGAAGGCAGAGTTTCTTCGTGTTTCCCCCGCCTCCGCAGGAGGAATCTGCCTCGTCGTCTTTGGATGACGAGGGTATGACGGCCTTGCGCCGGGGACCCTTCATGGTCCCCTGGGCCGCCTTCCTAGGCCCCTCGTCCTCTCCGGATGGGGCGGCCCTTTCCTCTTCCTCCTCTTCGGGGGAGGAGTGTGCCTCGTCGTCTTCGGACGAGGTGTCCGGTACGACCTTACGTCGGAGACCCTTCCTGGTCCCCGGGGCCTTCTTTTCGGCCCTCTTTTCCGGCGCCTTGTATGGCGCCGGGACTAGCATCTCCGTTAGGAGAGCATCTGCTGGACCTTCTGGCAGTGGAGCCGGACAGTCAATCCGCTTCGCCGTCACCACACATTCCTAATCAAATACACACAATGACTTAAGATTCCTCCATGAGTACATTGGGAAAACCCGCATCCGGTTGTAGTCAGAAAACTCATCGGACGGGGGAGCCGCGCGGCGTGAAGTCCACGGTCCTCAGATGTGGGAGGGGGTACTTCAGAGGCCTTGAACAGCGCCTTCCATGCGCCCTTGTGCATCATGCCATAGAGCTTTTGAAGCGTCTGGTGTTCGGCCAGAACGAACTCCCACAGATTAAAAGCCCATCTTTGGCACGGAAGAATCCGCCAGACAAGCATGACCTGGACCACGTTGACAAGCTTGATTTTCTTGTCCTTCATATTCTTGATGCAGTTCTGAAGTCCGATCAGCTCTGGAGGTTCGCCCCAGGCCAGGCCCTTCTTTTCCCAGGAGGTGAGTCGCATGGGGATTCTGGATCGGAATTCAGGGGCCGCCACCTAGTTGGCGTCGCGCGACTCGGTGATGTAGAACCACCCCGATTGCCACCCTTTCACGGTCTCTGCGAAGGAGCCGTCAAGCCAGGTGACGTTCGGCATCTTGCCCGCCATGGCGCCTCCGCACTCCGCTTGCTGGCCGCTCATGATCTTTGGCTTCACGCAGAAGATTCATAGCCACAGACCGAAGTGAGGCCTGATGCGGAGGAAGGCCTCGCACATGACGATAAACGCCGAGATGTTGAGGACGAAATTTGGGGCTAGATCATGGAAATCTAGCCCGTAGTAAACTATCGCCCACCGCGAAGGGATGAAGTGGAAATCGATGCTGCGGATGAAGTGGGCGAAATCGACCCTCTCATAGGGTTCGGAGTTGGAGTGACCTGCCCTTCGTCCGATGGCGGTCGCGATGTCTGCGGCCAAGTGTCCGGCGCCGCAGACCATAATATGCTCCTCCTTCACGGTGGAGGCCACCCACTTGCCTCTGCTCGAGACATGTTTGGCTGTGCAGAGAAAGCATGAACCAGGGCTCTGGAGTTCGAGGGTGTGGGAATGGATAAGGAGAGGAGGAAGAAGGCGTGGGTGAAAATGGGGAATCCTTATCCCTTTATAGAGGCGACGAGAACGGTGCGTCTCCCCACTTTCCCGTTGAGAATCGCTTATTTCCGAAGCGCCATGATTGATTGCGCGGTTGGGTTACCCATACCCATATTGATGGAAATCCCGTAATAAGGGGACATGATCTCTGCTATGACAAGACGTGCCAAGGAAACCGCCTCGCAGTGTGCGCTATGGCTGGTTGTGGGAAAACAGTTCGAATAATGACCCGACCTAGTGTCATGTCACTTTGTCTAAAGTTGTCAGCAGATTACATTTGCGAAATGTCACTCTCTACAGTGGTATGTGAAGATCATCTTGCAGATCTGGACACGGTTTAAGTGTTGTATAATTACTTTGGAGTATTCGGAGATGGAACCCGTCTTGCAATGCCGAAGACAAACTGCGCGCTGGACTCATCGTCATTGAAGCCTGGTTTAGGGACTACTGAGGGAGTCCTGGATTAGGGGGCATCCGGACAGCCGGACTATATACTTTGTCCCGGACTATTGGAGCGTGAACATACAAGACTCAAGACTCTGTCCCGTTTCCGGATGGGACTCTCCTTTGCGTGGAAGACAAGCTTGGCGATCCGGATATTGTATTTCCTTCTTTGTAACTAACTCCATGTAAACCCTAGCCCCCTCCGGTGTCTATATAAACTGGAGCTTAGAGGCAGAATCATAATCATCATAGGCTAGCTTCTAGGGTTTAGCCTCTACGATCTCGCGGTAGATCAACTCTTGTACTACTCATATCATCAATATCAATCAAGCAGGAAGTAGGGTTTTACCTCCATTGAGAGGGCCCAGACCTGGGTAAACATCGTGTCCCTTGTCTCCTATTACCATCAGCCTTAGACGCATAGATCGGGACCCCCTACCCGAGATCCTCCGGTTTTGACACCGACAAGGGGGCCCACACCCTGCCCACGGGGTGGGGGCGCCCCATCCCCTGGCGCGCTCCCCTATCTCGTGGCCCCCCTGGACCTCCACCGACCTCAACTCCAACTTCATATATTCATGTTCAGAGAGAAAAAATCAGAGAGAAAGCTTCATCGCGTTTTACGACACGGAGCCGCCGCCAAGCCCTAATCTCTCTCGGGTGGGCTGATCTGGAGTCCGTCCGGGGCTGCGGAAAGGGGGATTTGTTGCCGTCGTCATCATCAACCATCCTCCATCACCAATTTCATGATGCTCACCACCGTGCGTGAGTAATTCCATCGTAGGCTTGCTGGACGGTGCTGGGTTGGATGAGATTTACCATGTAATCAAGTTAGTTTTGTTAGGGTTTGATCCCTAGTATCCACTATGTTCTGAGATTGATGTTGCTATGACTTTGCTATGCTTAATGCTTGTCACCAGGGCCCGAGTGCCATGATATCAGATTTGCTATTATGTTTTCATGAATATATGTGTGTTCTTGATCCTATCTTGCAAGTCTATAGTCACCTATTATGTGTTATGATCCGACAACCCCGAAGTGACAATAATCGGGATACTTCTCGGTGATGACCGTAGTTTGAGGAGTTTATGTATTCACTATGTGCTAATGCTTTGTTCGGTTCTCTATTAAAGGAGGCCTTAATATCCCTTAGTTTACGCTAGGACCCGCTGCCACGGGGGCGTGGGACAAAAGATGTCATGCAAGTTCTTTTCCATAAGCACGTTATGACTATTTACGAATACATGCCTACATTACATTGATTAAGCGGAGCTAGTTACGTGTCACCCTATGTTATATCTATTACATGAGGAATGCATCCGGCATAATTATCCATCAACGATCCATTGCCTCTGAGCTTTTCATATATTGTTCTTATTTACTTTTACATTTGCTCTTTATTACAATCACTACAAAACCCAAAAACATTACTTTTGCTACCGTTACCTTTATTATCATACCACTTTGCTACTAAATACTTTCCTGCAGATACTAAGTTATCCAGGTGTGGTTGAATTGACAACTGAACTGCTAATACTCAAGAATATTCTTTGGCTCCCCTTGTGTCGAATCAATAAATTTGGGTTGAATACTTTACCCTCGAAAGCTGTTGCGATCCCCTACACTTGTGGGTTATCACCATGCAAGACTCACCTTCAGCCAGACGAAGCGCCTCCTCCTTGGGGGCGAGCTATGCCTTGACGGCGCGGTATTTCCCCAGCAGCCAATTGTGCGTGCCGACTCGCAGGCGGTCCAGATGCTGCAAGGAGTAAGTATTAGCAGAAATCACAGACACATATAACACCTGACATGGATGCTCCGCAACCGGCCCGGGCCTCGGGGGCTACACCCTGTGGGTGCGCTGGCGCGACCCCACTGACCCACCGCGAATCAAGCAAAAAGAAAGAACATTACCACAACGTCGCGCTCCAGGTCCTGCGTCAGCGCTAGCTCGCTCTGGGTGAAGGCCTGGAGCCGGCTCTCGCGGCCCTGGAGATGCTGGTGCATGACTTCCATCACCGCCTCCTCCTAGGCATGCGGCCCGGCAACGACTTTGTCGGTACTTGCCCGGGGTCGTTGTGACTCGACAGCGGAGCCGCTTCCCGGCGCTTGCTTTGGGTTCATAGTGGCCTGCGGCGGCACGACCACCAATGCACAGCTGGCTCCTGCCAGTGTCTCCGTGGCTGGCGTCGATTCCAGTGCGCTGGCTAGCGTCACCTGCGGCGCCCCGTTCAAAGCAGCATCCTCCCCACGTCCTCCTGTTGGGGAACGTAGTAATTTCAAAAAAATTCCTAAGCACACGCAAGATCATGGTGATGCATAGTAACGAGAGGGGAGAGTGTTATCTACGTACCCTCGTAGACCGTAAGTGTCGAAGTAATGGGCCATGGGTAGGCTGACCCAGGACCCAAAATCTTTCAAGCCATTGGGGCAGGCCGCGCCCCTCAGCCGAGTCGGTGGCGACCTTGAAGGCGGGTCCCCGGGCGACCTTTGGAGAAGCCGAGTCCTTAGGCGGCGACTCGAATCAAGCCGACTCCGGGCTTGCGACCTTTCAAGGGCGGCTGTGAGAGTCGGCTGTGATCTTTCTGAAGCCGATCGAGTGCGGCCTGGCGTGGCCGTCCCTCAACCCCACGAGGAGAAAGCGTGGCTGATGAGCGCGTCACCGGAGATCTCGGCGTGGCGCGACACTGTTGCCATGCCTCCTGACCTCTGCCACAGTGCACAAACGCATGCCTGATAGTGGCAGATGCGGCCCGGAGATCGCGGGCCCCGTCAATGAGAGAAGAAGATGGCGGCGAGCTCGAAGGCGGCCCGGCGAAATCGGCCCCTCGAGGCCGGCCGCCTCCGGCGAGGCCTAAAGCCATAAACCAGATTGGGCGGGGAGTGGCGGCGATGATCGCTGACGAGCGCGGCCTTTGTTCCCGACCCCTGACGAAACTGCGTCGCCAGAGTCTTGCAGTGTTACGCATGTCCATGAGGCCCGCCGATCGGCGGGCGAAGCGGCGAGGCCGCAGCTGCAGGAGAAGCCCAGCGGATGGGGGCCGCCCGGTCAGTTACCGTTGTACCCCGGTAGGCCTATATAAACC